>CATKUP010000071.1:1334820-2669641 GCA_949786385.1 Onychomys leucogaster
ACATCCAATGCTTGTCAGTTAAGATGAGAAACATGTGAGCTTCATGAACGATGTAGTTCCTTTGAGCTATAAAGAAACTGCAATTACATGAAAGGAAGTCTTGCTTGTAGGAAGACTCAGAGCCTGGGATTTAACTCTATTTCTGAAGTGAAACACAGAGCAGAGTTCTCATCCATTGATCACACTCTGCTTTAGAGCAAGAAGCTCGCTCTTGCTTTCTAGAGTCTAATACAGGAGGAAATCTGAGTGTGCCCAGAACAAAACAACGGTGTTTCCTGCACATACTGACCATATCTAGTCCAACTCTGCTTCTGAAACTGATACAAAGCACTGGGCCTCTAACATCCAATGCTTGTCAGTTAAGATGAGAAACATGTGAGTTTCGTGAACGATGTAGTTCCTTTGAGCTATAAAGAAACTGCCCTTACATGAAAGGAAGTCTTGCATGTAGGAAGACTCAGAGCCTGGGATTTAACTCCATTTCTGAGGTGAAACACAGAGCAGAGTTCTCATCCATTGATCACACTCTGCTTACATCCAGAAGCACACTCTTGCTTTCTAGATTCTCTAATACAGCAGGAAACCTGAGTGTGCTCAGAACAAAAGAACTGTGTTTCCCAAACATACGGAACATATCTAGTTTAACTCTGCTTCTGAAACTGAAACAAACCACAGGTCCTCGAACATCCAGTTCTTGTCAGGTAAGATGAGAAACGTGTGAGTTTCGTGAACGATGTACTTTCTTTTTGCTATAAAGAAACTGCCCTTACATGAAAGGAAGTCTTGCTTGTAGGAAGACTCAGAGCCTGGGATTTAACTCCATTTCTCAAGTGAAACACACAGCAGAGCTCTCATCCATGGATCACACTCTGCTTACAGCCAGAAGCACACTCTTCCTTTCTAGAGTCTCTAATACAGCAGGAAATCTGAGTGTGCCCAGAACAAAAGAACGGTGTTTCCTACATATACAGACCATATCTAGTCCAACTCTGCTTCTGAAACTGATACAAATCACTGGTCCTCTAACATCCAATGCTTGTCAGTTAAGATGAGAAACTTGTGAGGTTCATGAATGATGTAGTTCATTTGAGCTGTAAAGTAACTGCCCTTACCTGAAAGGAAGTCTTGCTTGTAGGAAGACTCAGAGCCTGGGATTTTACTCCATTTCTGAAGTGAAACACAGAGCAGAGTTCTCATCCATTGATCACACTCTGCTTTAGAGCAAGAAGCTCGCTCTTGCTTTCTAGAGTCTCTAATACAGGAGGAAATCTGAGTGTGCCCAGAACAAAAGAACGGTGTTTATTACACATACGGACCATATCTAGTCCAACTCTGCTTCTGAAACTGATACAAAACACTGGTCCTCTAACATCCAATGCTTGTCAGTGAAGATGAGAAACGTGTGAGCTTCATGAACGATGTAGTCCGTTTGAGTAGAAAAGTGACTGCCCTTACCTGAAATGAAGTCTTGCTTGTAGGAAGACTCAGAGCCTGGGATTTAACTCCATTTCTGAAGGGAAACACAGAGCATAGTTCTCATCCATGGATCACACTCTGCTTTAGAGCAAGAAGCATGCTTTTGCTTTCTAGAGTCTCTAATACAGCAGGAAACCTGAGTGTGCTCAGAACAAAGGAATGGTGTTTCCTACACATACGGACCATATCTAGTCCAACTCTGCTTCTGAAACTGATACAAAGCACTGGTCCTCTAACATCCAATGCTTGCCAGTTAAGATGAGAAACGTGTGAGCTTCTTGAACGATGTAGTTCTTTTGAGCTGTAAAGTGACTGCCCTTACCTGAAATGAAGTCTGGATTGTAGGAAGACTCAGAGCCTGGGATTTAACTCCATTTCTGAAGGGAAACACAGAGCAGAGTTCTCATCCATTGATCACACTCTGCTTTAGAGCAAGAAGCTCGCTCTTGCTTTCTAGAGTCTCTAATAAAGGAGGAAATCTGAGTGTGCCCAGAACAAAAGAACGATGTTTCCTACACATACGGACCATATCTAGTGCAACTCTGCTTCTGAAACTGATACAAAGATCTGGTCCTCTAACATCCAATGCTTGTCAGTTAAGATGAGAAACGTGTGAGCTTGGTGAATGATGTAGTCCGTTTGAGCAGAAAAGTGACTGCCCTTACCTGAAATGAAGTCTTGCTTGTAGGAAGACTCAGAGCCTGGGATTAAACTCCATTTCTGAAGGGAAACACACAGCATAGTTCTCATCCATGGATCACACTCTGCTTTAGAGCAAGAAGCATGCTTTTGCTTTCTAGAGTCTCTAATAAAGGAGGAAATCTGAGTGTGCCCAGAACAAAAGAACGGTGTTTCCTACACATACGGACCATATCTAGTCCAACTCTGCTTCTGAAACTGATACAAAGCACTGGTCTTCTAACATCCAATGCTTGTCAGTGAAGATGAGAAACGTGTGAGCTTCGTGAACGATGTAGTCCGTTTGAGCAGAAAAGTGACTGCCCTTACCTGAAATGAAGTCTTGCTTGTGGGAAGACTCAGAGCCTGTGATTTAACTCCATTTCTGAAGGGAAACACACAGCATAGTTCTCATCCATGGATCACACTCTGCTTTAGAGCAAGAAGCATGCCTTTGCTTTCTAGAGTCTCTAATACAGCAGGAAACCTGACTGTGCTCAGAACAAAGGAATGGTGTTTCCTACACATACGGACCATATCTAGTCCAACTCTGCTTCTGAAACTGATACAAAGCACTGGTCCTCTAACATCCAATGCTTGTCAGTTAAGATGAGAAACGTGTGAGTTTCGTGACCGATGTAGTTCCTTTGAGCTATAAAGTTACTGCAATTACATGAAAGGAAGTCTTGCTTGTAGGAAGACTCAGAGCCTGGGATTTAACTCCATTTCTCAAGTGAAACACACAGCAGAGCTCTCATCCATGGATCACACTCTGCTTACAGCCAGAAGCACACTCTTCCTTTCTAGAGTCTCTAATACAGCAGGAAACCTGAGTGTGCTTAGAACAAAAGAACGGTGTTTCCTAAACATACGGAACATATCCAGTTTAACTCTGCTTCTGAAACTGAAACAAACCACAGGTCCTCGAACATCCAATGCTTGTCAGTTAAGATGATAAACTTGTGAGCTTCGTGAACGATGTAGTTCGTTTGAGCTGTAAAGTAACTGCCCTTACCTGAAACGAAGTCTTGTTTGTAGGAAGACTCAGAGCCTGGGATTTAACTCCATTTCTGAAGTGAAACACACAGCAGAATTCTTATCCATTGATCACACTCTGCTTTAGAGCAAGAAGCACGCTCTAGCTTTCCAGAGTCTCTAAGACAGCAGAAAACATGAGTGTGCTGAGAACAAAGGAACGGTGTTTCATACAAATACGGACCATATCTTTTCCAACTCTGCTTCTGAAACTCATACAAAGCACTGGTTCTATAACATCCGATCCTTGTCAGTTAAGATGAGAAACGTGTGAGCTTCATGAACTATGTAGTTCGTTTGTGCTGTAAAGTAACTGCCCTTACCTGAAACGAAGAGTTGCTTGTAGGAAGACTCAGAGCCTGGGGTTTCACTCCATTTCTGAAGGGAAACACACAGCAGGGTTCTCATATATACATCACACTCTGATTTAAAGCAAGAAGCATGCTCTAGCGTTCTAGAGTCTCTAAGACAGCACGAAACGTGAGTGTGCTGAGAACAAAAGAACGGTGTTTCCTACACATATGGACCATATCTAGTCCATCTCTGCTTCTGAAACTGAGACAAAGCACTGGTCCTCTAACATCCAATGCTTGTCATTTAAGATGAGAAACGTGTGAGCTTCGTGAACGATGTAGTTTGTTTGAGCTGTAAAGTAACTGCCCTTATCTGATTCGAAGTCTTGCTTGTAGAAAGACTCAGAGCCTGGGATTTAACTCCATTTCTGAAGGGAAACACACAGCAGAGTTCTCTTCCATGGATCACACTCTGCATTAGAGCAAGAAGCACGCTCTAGCTTTCTAGAGTCTCCAAGACATCAGGAAATGTGATTGTGCTGAGAACAAAAGAAAGGTGTTTCCTATACATACAGACCATATCTAGTCCAACTCTGCTTCTGAAACTGATACAAAGCACTCGTCCTCTAACATACAATGCTTGTCAGTTAAGATGAGAAATGTGTTAGCTTCGTGAAAGATGTAGTTCGTTTGAGTTGAAAAGTGACTGCCCTTCCCTGAAATGAAGGCTTGCATGTTGGAAGACACAGAGCCTGGGATTTAACTCCATTTCTGAAGGGAAACACAAAACGTAGTTCTCATCCATGGATCACACTCTGGTTCAGAGCAAGAAGCACACTCTTGCTTTCTAGATTCTCTAGTACAGCAGGAAACGTGAGTGTTCTGAGAACAAAGAACAGTGTTTCCAACACATATGGACCATATCTATTCCAACTCTGCTTCTGAAACTGATACAAAGCACAGGTCTTCCAGCATCCAATGCTTGTCATTTAAGATGAGAAACGTGTGAGCTAAGTGAACGATGTAGTTCGTTTGAGCTGTAAAGAAACTGCCCTTACCTGAAACGAAGTCTTGTTGGTAGGAGGACTCAGAGCCTGGGATTTAAGTCCATTTCTGAAGTGAAACACACAGCAGAGTTCTCATTAATTGATCACACTCTGCTTTAGAGCAAGAAGCACGCTCTAGCTTTCTAGAGTCTCTATGACAGCAGGAAACGTGAGTGTGCTGATAACAAAAGAACGGTGTTTCCTACACATACGGACCATATCTAGTCCATCTCTGCTTCTGAAACTGGGAAAAACCACTGGTCCTCTAACATCCGTTGCTTGTCATTTAAGATGAGAAACGTGTGAGCTTCGTGAACGATGTAGTTCTTTTGAGCTGTAAAGTAACTGCCCTTACCTGATTCGAAGTCTTGCTTGTAGGAAGACTCAGAGCCTAGGATTCAACTCCATTTCTGAAGGGAAACACACAGCCGAGTTCTCATCCATGGATCACACTCTGCTACAGAGCAAGAAGCATGCTCTAGGTTCCTACAGTCTCTAAGACAGCAGGAAATGTGAGTGTGCTGAGAACAAAAGAACGGTGTTTCCTACACATACGGACCATATCTAGTCCAACTCTGCTTCTGAAACTGATACAAAGCACTGGTCCTCTAACATCCAATGCTTGCCAGTTAAGATGAGAAACGTGTGAGATTCGTGAACGATGTAGTCCGTTTGAGCAGAAAAGTGACTGCCCTTACCTGAAATGAAGTCTTGCTTGTAGGAAGACTCAGAGCCTGGGATTTAACTCCATTTCTGAAGGGAAACACACAGCATAGTTCTCATCCATGGATCACACTCTTTTTTAGAGCAAGAAGCATGCTTTTGCTTTCAAGAGTCTCTAATAGAGCAGGAAACCTGAGTGTGCTCAGAACAAAGGAATGGTGTTTCCTACACATACGGACCATATCTAGTCCAACTCTGCTTCTGAAACTGATACAAAGCACTGGTCCTCTAACATCCAATGCTTGCCAGTTAAGATGAGAAACGTGTGAGATTCGTGAACGATGTAGTTCTTTTGAGCTGTAAAGTGACTGCCCTTACCTGAAACGAAGTCTTGCTTGTAGGAAGACTCAGAGCCTGGGATTTAACTCCATTTCTGAAGGGAAACACACAGCATAGTTCTCATCCATGGATCACACTCTGCTTTAGAGCAAGAAGCATGCTCTTTCTTTCTAGAGTCTCTAAGACAGCATGAAACGTGAGTGTGCTGAGAACAAAAGAAGGATGTTGCCTAACATACGGACCATATGTAGTCCAAATCTGCTTCTGAAACTGACACAAAGCACTGGTCCTCTAACATCCAATGCTTGTCAGTTAAGATGAGAAACGTGTGAGCTTCATGAACGATGTAGTTCCTTTGAGCTATAAAGAAACTGCAATTACATGAAAGGAAGTCTTGCTTGTAGGAAGACTCAGAGCCTGGGATTTAACTCTATTTCTGAAGTGAAACACAGAGCAGAGTTCTCATCCATTGATCACACTCTGCTTTAGAGCAAGAAGCTCGCTCTTGCTTTCTAGAGTCTAATACAGGAGGAAATCTGAGTGTGCCCAGAACAAAACAACGGTGTTTCCTGCACATACTGACCATATCTAGTCCAACTCTGCTTCTGAAACTGATACAAAGCACTGGGCCTCTAACATCCAATGCTTGTCAGTTAAGATGAGAAACATATGAGTTTCGTGAACGATGTAGTTCCTTTGAGCTATAAAGAAACTGCCCTTACATGAAAGGAAGTCTTGCATGTAGGAAGACTCAGAGCCTGGGATTTAACTCCATTTCTGAGGTGAAACACACAGCAGAATTCTTATCCATTGATCACACTCTGCTTTAGAGCAAGAAGCACGCTCTAGCTTTCCAGAGTCTCTAAGACAGCAGAAAACATGAGTGTGCTGAGAACAAAGGAACGGTGTTTCATACAAATACGGACCATATCTTTTCCAACTCTGCTTCTGAAACTCATACAAAGCACTGGTTCTATAACATCCGATCCTTGTCAGTTAAGATGAGAAACGTGTGAGCTTCATGAACTATGTAGTTCGTTTGTGCTGTAAAGTAACTGCCCTTACCTGAAACGAAGAGTTGCTTGTAGGAAGACTCAGAGCCTGGGGTTTCACTCCATTTCTGAAGGGAAACACACAGCAGGGTTCTCATATATACATCACACTCTGATTTAAAGCAAGAAGCATGCTCTAGCGTTCTAGAGTCTCTAAGACAGCACGAAACGTGAGTGTGCTGAGAACAAAAGAACGGTGTTTCCTACACATATGGACCATATCTAGTCCATCTCTGCTTCTGAAACTGAGACAAAGCACTGGTCCTCTAACATCCAATGCTTGTCATTTAAGATGAGAAACGTGTGAGCTTCGTGAACGATGTAGTTTGTTTGAGCTGTAAAGTAACTGCCCTTATCTGATTCGAAGTCTTGCTTGTAGAAAGACTCAGAGCCTGGGATTTAACTCCATTTCTGAAGGGAAACACACAGCAGAGTTCTCTTCCATGGATCACACTCTGCATTAGAGCAAGAAGCACGCTCTAGCTTTCTAGAGTCTCCAAGACATCAGGAAATGTGATTGTGCTGAGAACAAAAGAAAGGTGTTTCCTATACATACAGACCATATCTAGTCCAACTCTGCTTCTGAAACTGATACAAAGCACTCGTCCTCTAACATACAATGCTTGTCAGTTAAGATGAGAAATGTGTTAGCTTCGTGAAAGATGTAGTTCGTTTGAGTTGAAAAGTGACTGCCCTTCCCTGAAATGAAGGCTTGCATGTTGGAAGACACAGAGCCTGGGATTTAACTCCATTTCTGAAGGGAAACACAAAACGTAGTTCTCATCCATGGATCACACTCTGGTTCAGAGCAAGAAGCACACTCTTGCTTTCTAGATTCTCTAGTACAGCAGGAAACGTGAGTGTGCTGAGAACAAAGAACAGTGTTTCCAACACATATGGACCATATCTATTCCAACTCTGCTTCTGAAACTGATACAAAGCACAGGTCTTCCAGCATCCAATGCTTGTCATTTAAGATGAGAAACGTGTGAGCTAAGTGAACGATGTAGTTCGTTTGAGCTGTAAAGAAACTGCCCTTACCTGAAACGAAGTCTTGTTGGTAGGAGGACTCAGAGCCTGGGATTTAAGTCCATTTCTGAAGTGAAACACACAGCAGAGTTCTCATTAATTGATCACACTCTGCTTTAGAGCAAGAAGCACGCTCTAGCTTTCTAGAGTCTCTATGACAGCAGGAAACGTGAGTGTGCTGATAACAAAAGAACGGTGTTTCCTACACATACGGACCATATCTAGTCCATCTCTGCTTCTGAAACTGGGAAAAACCACTGGTCCTCTAACATCCGTTGCTTGTCATTTAAGATGAGAAACGTGTGAGCTTCGTGAACGATGTAGTTCTTTTGAGCTGTAAAGTAACTGCCCTTACCTGATTCGAAGTCTTGCTTGTAGGAAGACTCAGAGCCTAGGATTCAACTCCATTTCTGAAGGGAAACACACAGCCGAGTTCTCATCCATGGATCACACTCTGCTACAGAGCAAGAAGCATGCTCTAGGTTCCTACAGTCTCTAAGACAGCAGGAAATGTGAGTGTGCTGAGAACAAAAGAACGGTGTTTCCTACACATACGGACCATATCTAGTCCAACTCTGCTTCTGAAACTGATACAAAGCACTGGTCCTCTAACATCCAATGCTTGCCAGTTAAGATGAGAAACGTGTGAGATTCGTGAACGATGTAGTCCGTTTGAGCAGAAAAGTGACTGCCCTTACCTGAAATGAAGTCTTGCTTGTAGGAAGACTCAGAGCCTGGGATTTAACTCCATTTCTGAAGGGAAACACACAGCATAGTTCTCATCCATGGATCACACTCTTTTTTAGAGCAAGAAGCATGCTTTTGCTTTCAAGAGTCTCTAATAGAGCAGGAAACCTGAGTGTGCTCAGAACAAAGGAATGGTGTTTCCTACACATACGGACCATATCTAGTCCAACTCTGCTTCTGAAACTGATACAAAGCACTGGTCCTCTAACATCCAATGCTTGCCAGTTAAGATGAGAAACGTGTGAGATTCGTGAACGATGTAGTTCTTTTGAGCTGTAAAGTGACTGCCCTTACCTGAAACGAAGTCTTGCTTGTAGGAAGACTCAGAGCCTGGGATTTAACTCCATTTCTGAAGGGAAACACACAGCATAGTTCTCATCCATGGATCACACTCTGCTTTAGAGCAAGAAGCATGCTCTTTCTTTCTAGAGTCTCTAAGACAGCATGAAACGTGAGTGTGCTGAGAACAAAAGAAGGATGTTGCCTAACATACGGACCATATGTAGTCCAAATCTGCTTCTGAAACTGACACAAAGCACTGGTCCTCTAACATCCAATGCTTGTCAGTTAAGATGAGAAACGTGTGAGCTTCATGAACGATGTAGTTCCTTTGAGCTATAAAGAAACTGCAATTACATGAAAGGAAGTCTTGCTTGTAGGAAGACTCAGAGCCTGGGATTTAACTCTATTTCTGAAGTGAAACACAGAGCAGAGTTCTCATCCATTGATCACACTCTGCTTTAGAGCAAGAAGCTCGCTCTTGCTTTCTAGAGTCTAATACAGGAGGAAATCTGAGTGTGCCCAGAACAAAACAACGGTGTTTCCTGCACATACTGACCATATCTAGTCCAACTCTGCTTCTGAAACTGATACAAAGCACTGGGCCTCTAACATCCAATGCTTGTCAGTTAAGATGAGAAACATATGAGTTTCGTGAACGATGTAGTTCCTTTGAGCTATAAAGAAACTGCCCTTACATGAAAGGAAGTCTTGCATGTAGGAAGACTCAGAGCCTGGGATTTAACTCCATTTCTGAGGTGAAACACAGAGCAGAGTTCTCATCCATTGATCACACTCTGCTTACATCCAGAAGCACACTCTTGCTTTCTAGATTCTCTAATACAGCAGGAAACCTGAGTGTGCTCAGAACAAAAGAACTGTGTTTCCCAAACATACGGAACATATCTAGTTTAACTCTGCTTCTGAAACTGAAACAAACCACAGGTCCTCGAACATCCAGTTCTTGTCAGGTAAGATGAGAAACGTGTGAGTTTCGTGAACGATGTACTTTCTTTTTGCTATAAAGAAACTGCCCTTACATGAAAGGAAGTCTTGCTTGTAGGAAGACTCAGAGCCTGGGATTTAACTCCATTTCTCAAGTGAAACACACAGCAGAGCTCTCATCCATGGATCACACTCTGCTTACAGCCAGAAGCACACTCTTCCTTTCTAGAGTCTCTAATACAGCAGGAAATCTGAGTGTGCCCAGAACAAAAGAACGGTGTTTCCTACATATACAGACCATATCTAGTCCAACTCTGCTTCTGAAACTGATACAAATCACTGGTCCTCTAACATCCAATGCTTGTCAGTTAAGATGAGAAACTTGTGAGGTTCATGAATGATGTAGTTCATTTGAGCTGTAAAGTAACTGCCCTTACCTGAAAGGAAGTCTTGCTTGTAGGAAGACTCAGAGCCTGGGATTTAACTCCATTTCTGAAGTGAAACACAGAGCAGAGTTCTCATCCATTGATCACACTCTGCTTTAGAGCAAGAAGCTCGCTCTTGCTTTCTAGAGTCTCTAATACAGGAGGAAATCTGAGTGTGCCCAGAACAAAAGAACGGTGTTTATTACACATACGGACCATATCTAGTCCAACTCTGCTTCTGAAACTGATACAAAACACTGGTCCTCTAACATCCAATGCTTGTCAGTGAAGATGAGAAACGTGTGAGCTTCATGAACGATGTAGTCCGTTTGAGTAGAAAAGTGACTGCCCTTACCTGAAATGAAGTCTTGCTTGTAGGAAGACTCAGAGCCTGGGATTTAACTCCATTTCTGAAGGGAAACACAGAGCATAGTTCTCATCCATGGATCACACTCTGCTTTAGAGCAAGAAGCATGTTTTTGCTTTCTAGAGTCTCTAATACAGCAGGAAACCTGAGTGTGCTCAGAACAAAGGAATGGTGTTTCCTACACATACGGACCATATCTAGTCCAACTCTGCTTCTGAAACTGATACAAAGCACTGGTCCTCTAACATCCAATGCTTGCCAGTTAAGATGAGAAACGTGTGAGCTTCTTGAACGATGTAGTTCTTTTGAGCTGTAAAGTGACTGCCCTTACCTGAAATGAAGTCTGGATTGTAGGAAGACTCAGAGCCTGGGATTTAACTCCATTTCAGAAGGGAAACACAGAGCAGAGTTCTCATCCATTGATCACACTCTGCTTTAGAGCAAGAAGCTCGCTCTTGCTTTCTAGAGTCTCTAATAAAGGAGGAAATCTGAGTGTGCCCAGAACAAAAGAACGATGTTTCCTACACATACGGACCATATCTAGTCCAACTCTGCTTCTGAAACTGATACAAAGATCTGGTCCTCTAACATCCAATGCTTGTCAGTTAAGATGAGAAACGTGTGAGCTTGGTGAATGATGTAGTCCGTTTGAGCAGAAAAGTGACTGCCCTTACCTGAAATGAAGTCTTGCTTGTAGGGAGACTCAGAGCCTGGGATTAAACTCCATTTCTGAAGGGAAACACACAGCATAGTTCTCATCCATGGATCACACTCTGCTTTAGAGCAAGAAGCATGCTTTTGCTTTCTAGAGTCTCTAATAAAGGAGGAAATCTGAGTGTGCCCAGAACAAAAGAACGGTGTTTCCTACACATACGGACCATATCTAGTCCAACTCTGCTTCTGAAACTGATACAAAGCACTGGTCTTCTAACATCCAATGCTTGTCAGTGAAGATGAGAAACGTGTGAGCTTCGTGAACGATGTAGTCCGTTTGAGCAGAAAAGTGACTGCCCTTACCTGAAATGAAGTCTTGCTTGTGGGAAGACTCAGAGCCTGTGATTTAACTCCATTTCTGAAGGGAAACACACAGCATAGTTCTCATCCATGGATCACACTCTGCTTTAGAGCAAGAAGCATGCCTTTGCTTTCTAGAGTCTCTAATACAGCAGGAAACCTGACTGTGCTCAGAACAAAGGAATGGTGTTTCCTACACATACGGACCATATCTAGTCCAACTCTGCTTCTGAAACTGATACAAAGCACTGGTCCTCTAACATCCAATGCTTGTCAGTTAAGATGAGAAACGTGTGAGTTTCGTGACCGATGTAGTTCCTTTGAGCTATAAAGTTACTGCAATTACATGAAAGGAAGTCTTGCTTGTAGGAAGACTCAGAGCCTGGGATTTAACTCCATTTCTCAAGTGAAACACACAGCAGAGCTCTCATCCATGGATCACACTCTGCTTACAGCCAGAAGCACACTCTTCCTTTCTAGAGTCTCTAATACAGCAGGAAACCTGAGTGTGCTTAGAACAAAAGAACGGTGTTTCCTAAACATACGGAACATATCCAGTTTAACTCTGCTTCTGAAACTGAAACAAACCACAGGTCCTCGAACATCCAATGCTTGTCAGTTAAGATGATAAACTTGTGAGCTTCGTGAACGATGTAGTTCGTTTGAGCTGTAAAGTAACTGCCCTTACCTGAAACGAAGTCTTGTTTGTAGGAAGACTCAGAGCCTGGGATTTAACTCCATTTCTGAAGTGAAACACACAGCAGAATTCTTATCCATTGATCACACTCTGCTTTAGAGCAAGAAGCACGCTCTAGCTTTACAGAGTCTCTAAGACAGCAGAAAACATGAGTGTGCTGAGAACAAAGGAACGGTGTTTCATACAAATACGGACCATATCTTTTCCAACTCTGCTTCTGAAACTCATACAAAGCACTGGTTCTATAACATCCGATCCTTGTCAGTTAAGATGAGAAACGTGTGAGCTTCATGAACTATGTAGTTCGTTTGTGCTGTAAAGTAACTGCCCTTACCTGAAACGAAGAGTTGCTTGTAGGAAGACTCAGAGCCTGGGGTTTCACTCCATTTCTGAAGGGAAACACACAGCAGGGTTCTCATATATACATCACACTCTGATTTAAAGCAAGAAGCATGCTCTAGCGTTCTAGAGTCTCTAAGACAGCACGAAACGTGAGTGTGCTGAGAACAAAAGAACGGTGTTTCCTACACATATGGACCATATCTAGTCCATCTCTGCTTCTGAAACTGAGACAAAGCACTGGTCCTCTAACATCCAATGCTTGTCATTTAAGATGAGAAACGTGTGAGCTTCGTGAACGATGTAGTTTGTTTGAGCTGTAAAGTAACTGCCCTTATCTGATTCGAAGTCTTGCTTGTAGAAAGACTCAGAGCCTGGGATTTAACTCCATTTCTGAAGGGAAACACACAGCAGAGTTCTCTTCCATGGATCACACTCTGCATTAGAGCAAGAAGCACGCTCTAGCTTTCTAGATTCTCCAAGACATCAGGAAATGTGATTGTGCTGAGAACAAAAGAAAGGTGTTTCCTATACATACAGACCATATCTAGTCCAACTCTGCTTCTGAAACTGATACAAAGCACTCGTCCTCTAACATACAATGCTTGTCAGTTAAGATGAGAAACGTGTTAGCTTCGTGAAAGATGTAGTTCGTTTGAGTTGAAAAGTGACTGCCCTTCCCTGAAATGAAGGCTTGCATGTTGGAAGACACAGAGACTGGGATTTAACTCCATTTCTGAAGGGAAACACAAAACGTAATTCTCATCCATGGATCACACTCTGGTTCAGAGCAAGAAGCACGCTCTTGCTTTCTAGATTCTCTAATAGAGCAGGAAACGTGAGTGTGCTGAGAACAAAGAACAGTGTTTCCAACACATACGGACCATATCTATTCCAACTCTGCTTCTGAAACTGATACAAAGCACAGGTCTTCCAGCATCCAATGCTTGTCATTTAAGATGAGAAACGTGTGAGCTAAGGAACGATGTAGTTCGTTTGAGCTGTAAAGAAACTGCCCTTACCTGAAACGAAGTCTTGTTTGTAGGAGGACTCAGAGCCTGGGATTTAAGTCCATTTCTGAAGTGAAACACACAGCAGAGTTCTCATTAATTGATCACACTCTGCTTTAGAGCAAGAAGCACGCTCTAGCTTTCTAGAGTCTCTATGACAGCAGGAAACGTGAGTGTGCTGAGAACAAAAGTACGGTGTTTCCTACACATACGGACCATATCTAGTCCATCTCTGCTTCTGAAACTGGGAAAAACCACTGGTCCTCTAACATCCGATGCTTGTCATTTAAGATGAGAAACGTGTGAGCTTCGTAAACGATGTAGTTCTTTTGAGCTGTAAAGTAACTGCCCTTACCTGATTCGAAGTCTTGCTTGTAGGAAGACTCAGAGCCTAGGATTCAACTCCATTTCTGAAGGGAAACACACAGCCGAGTTCTCATCCATGGATCACACTCTGCTACACAGCAAGAAGCATGCTCTAGGTTCCTACAGTCTCTAAGACAGCAGGAAATGTGAGTGTGCTGAGAACAAAAGAACGGTGTTTCCTACACATACGGACCATGTCTAGTCCAACTCTGCTTCTGAAACTGATACAAAGCACTGGTCCTCTAACATCCAATGCTTGTCAGTGAAGATGAGAAACGTGTGAGATTCGTGAACGATGTAGTTCTTTTGAGCTGTAAAGTGACTGCCCTTACCTGAAACGAAGTCTTGCTTGTAGGAAGACTCAGAGCCTGGGATTTAACTCCATTTCTGAAGGGAAACACACAGCATAGTTCTCATCCATGGATCACACTCTGCTTTAGAGCAAGAAGCATGCTCTTTCTTTCTAGAGTCTCTAAGACAGCATGAAACGTGAGTGTGCTGAGAACAAAAGAAGGATGTTGCCTAAACATACGGACCATATGTAGTACAAATCTGCTTCTGAAACTGACACAAAGCACTGGTCCTCTAACATCCAATGCTTGTCAGTTAAGATGAGAAACGTGTGAGCTTCGTGAACGATGTAGTTCCTTTGAGCTATAAAGAAACTGCAATTACATGAAAGGAAGTCTTGCTTGTAGGAAGACTCAGAGCCTGGGATTTAACTCCATTTCTGAAGTGAAACACAGAGCAGAGTTCTCATCCATTGATCACACTCTGCTTTAGAGCAAGAAGCTCGCTCTTGCTTTCTAGAGTCTCTAATACAGGAGGAAATCTGAGTGTGCCTAGAACAAAACAACGGTGTTTCCTGCACATACTGACCATATCTAGTCCAACTCTGCTTCTGAAACTGATACAAAGCACTGTGCCTCTAACATCCAATGCTTGTCAGTTAAGATGAGAAACATGTGAGTTTCGTGAACGATGTAGTTCCTTTGAGCTATAAAGAAACTGCCCTTACATGAAAGGAAGTCTTGCCTGTAGGAAGACTCAGAGCCTGGGATTTAACTCCATTTCTGAGGTGAAACACAGAGCAGAGTTCTCATCCATTGATCACACTCTGCTTACATCCAGAAGCACACTCTTGCTTTCTAGAGTCTCTAATACAGCAGGAAACCTGAGTGTGCTCAGAACAAAAGAACTGTGTTTCCCAAACATACGGAACATATCTAGTTTAACTCTGCTTCTGAAACTGAAACAAACCACAGGTCCTCGAACATCCAGTTCTTGTCAGGTAAGATGAGAAACGTGTGAGTTTCGTGAACGATGTAGTTTCTTTGAGCTATAAAGAAACTGCCCTTACATGAAAGGAAGTCTTGCTTGTAGGAAGACTCAGAGCCTGGGATTTAACTCCATTTCTCAAGTGAAACACACAGCAGAGCTCTCATCCATGGATCACACTCTGCTTACAGCCAGAAGCACACACTTCCATTCTAGAGTCTCTAATACAGCAGGAAATCTGAGTGTGCCCAGAACAAAAGAACGGTGTTTCCTACATATACAGACCATATCTAGTCCAACTCTGCTTCTGAAACTGATACAAATCACTGGTCCTCTAACATCCAATGCTTGTCTTTTAAGATGAGAAACTTGTGAGGTTCGTGAATGATGTAGTTCATTTGAGCTGTAAAGTAACTGCCCTTACCTGAAATGAAGTCTGGATTGTAGGAAGACTCAGAGCCTGGGATTTAACTCCATTTCTGAAGTGAAACACAGAGCAGAGTTCTCATCCATTGATCACACTCTGCTTTAGAGCAAGAAGCTCGCTCTTGCTTTCTAGAGTCTCTAATACAGGAGGAAATCTGAGTGTGCCCAGAAGAAAAGAACGGTGTTTCCTACACATACGGACCATATCTAGTCAAACTCTGCTTCTGAAACTGATACAAAGCACTGGTCCTCTAACATCCAATGCTTGTCAGTGAAGATGAGAAACGTGTGAGCTTCGTGAACGATGTAGTCCGTTTGAGTAGAAAAGTGACTGCCCTTACCTAAAATGAAGTCTTGCTTGTAGGAAGACTCAGAGCCTGGGATTTAACTCCATTTCTGAAGGGAAACACAGAGCATAGTTCTCATCCATGGATCACACTCTGCTTTAGAGCAAGAAGCATGCTTTTGCTTTCTAGAGTCTCTAATACAGCAGGAAACCTGAGTGTGCTCAGAACAAAGGAATGGTGTTTCCTACACATACGGACCATATCTAGTCCAACTCTGCTTCTGAAACTGATACAAAGCACTGGTCCTCTAACATAGAATGCTTGCCAGTTAAGATGAGAAACGTGTGAGCTTCTTGAACGATGTAGTTCTTTTGAGCTGTAAAGTGACTGCCCTTACCTGAAACGAAGTCTTGCTTGTAGGAAGACTCAGAGCCTGGGATTTAACTCCATTTCTGAAGGGAAACACACAGCATAGTTCTCATCCATGGATCACACTCTGCTTTAGAGCAAGAAGCATGCTCTTTCTTTCTAGAGTCTCTAAGACAGCATGAAACGTGAGTGTGCTGAGAAGAAAAGAAGGATGTTGCCTACACATACGGACCATATGTAGTCCTAATCTGCTTCTGAAGCTGACACAAATCACTGGTCCTCTAACATCCAATGCTTGTCAGTTAAGATGAGAAACGTGTGAGCTTCGTGAACGATGTAGTTCGTTTGAGCTGAAGACTGACTGCCCTTACCTGAAACGAAGTCTAGCTTGTAGTGAGACACAGAGCCTGGAATTTAACTCCATTTCTGAAGGGAAAAACACAGCAGAGTTCTCATCCATGGATCACACTCTGCTTTAGAGCGAGAAGCACACTCTTCCTTTCTAGAGTCTCTAATACAGCAGGAAATCTGAGGGTGCCCAGAAAAAAACAATGGTTTTCATACACATACGGACCATATGTAGTCCAAATCTGATTCTGAAACTGATACAAAGCACTGGTCCTCTAACATCCAATGCTTGTCAGTTAAGATGAGAAACGTGTGAGCTTCGTGAACGATGTAGTTCGTTTGAGCTGTAAAGTAACTGCCCTTACCTGAAATGAAGTCTGGATTGTAGGAAGACTCAGAGCCTGGGATTTAACTCCATTTCAGAAGGGAAACACAGAGCCGAGTTCTCATCCATTGATCACACTCTGCTTTAGAGCAAGAAGCTCGCTCTTGCTTTCTAGAGTCTCTAATAAAGGAGGAAATCTGAGTGTGCCCAGAACAAAAGAACGGTGTTTCCTACACATACGGACCATATCTAGTCCAACTCTGCTTCTGAAACTGATACAAAGATCTGGTCCTCTAACATCCAATGCTTGTCAGTTAAGATGAGAAACGTGTGAGCTTGGGGAATGATGTAGTCCGTTTGAGCAGAAAAGTGACTGCCCTTACCTGAAATGAAGTCTTGCTTGTAGGAAGACTCAGAGCCTGGGATTAAACTCCATTTCTGAAGGGAAACACACAGCATAGTTCTCATCCATGGATCACACTCTGCTTTAGAGCAAGAAGCATGCTTTTGCTTTCTAGAGTCTCTAATAAAGTAGGAAATCTGAGTGTGCCCAGAACAAAAGAACGGTGTTTCCTACACATACGGACCATATCTAGTCCAACTCTGCTTCTGAAACTGATACAAAGCACTGGTCTTCTAACATCCAATGCTTGTCAGTGAAGATGAGAAACGTGTGAGCTTCGTGAACGATGTAGTCCGTTTGAGCAGAAAAGTGACTGCCCTTACCTGAAATGAAGTCTTGCTTGTAGGAAGACTCAGAGCCTGGGATTTAACTCCATTTCTGAAGGGAAACACACAGCATAGTTCTCATCCATGGATCACACTCTGCTTTAGAGCAAGAAGCATGCTTTTGCTTTCTAGAGTCTCTAATACAGCAGGAAACCTGAGTGTGCTCAGAACAAAGGAATGGTGTTTCCTACACATACGGACCATATCTAGTCCAACTCTGCTTCTGAAACTGATACAAAGCACTGGTCCTCTAACATCCAATGCTTGTCAATGAAGATGAGAAACGTGTGAGCTTCGTGAACGATGTAGTCCGTTTGAGCATAAAAGTGACTGCCCTTACCTGAAATGAAGTGTTGCTTGTAGGAAGACTCAGAGCCTGGGATTTAACTCCATTTCTGAAGGGAAACACACAGCATAGTTCTCATCCATGGATCACACTCTGCTTTAGAGCGAGAAGCAAACTCTTGCTTTCTAGAGTCTCTAATACAGCAGGAAACCTGAGTGTGCAAAGAACAAAGGAATGGTGTTTCCTACACATACGGACCATATCTAGTCCAACTCTGCTTCTGAAACTGATACAAAGCACTGGTCCTCTAACATCCAATGCTTGCCAGTTAAGATGAGAAACGTGTGAGCTTCGTGAACGATGTAGTTCTTTTGACCTGTAAAGTGACTGCCCTTACCTGAAACGAAGTCTTGCTTGTAGGAAGACTTAGAGCCTGGGATTTAACTCCATTTCTGAAGGGAAACACACAGCATAGTTCTCATCCATGGATCACACTCTGCTTTAGAGCAAGAAGCTCGCTCTTGCTTTCTAGAGTCTCTAATAAAGGAGGAAATCTGAGTGTGCCCAGAACAAAAGAACGGTGTTTCCTACACATACGGACCATATATAGTACAAATCTGCTTCTGAAACTGACACAAAGCACTGGTCCTCTAACATCCAATGCTTGTCAGTTAAGATGAGAAACGTGTGAGTTTCGTGACCGATGTAGTTCCTTTGAGCTATAAAGTTACTGCAATTACATGAAAGGAAGTCTTGCTTGTAGGAAGACTCAGAGCCTGGGATTTAACTCCATTTCTCAAGTGAAACACACAGCAGAGCTCTCATCCATGGATCACACTCTGCTTACAGCCAGAAGCACACTCTTCCTTTCTAGAGTCAATAATACAGCAGGAAACCTGAGTGTGCTTAGAACAAAAGAACGGTGGTTCCTAAACATACGGAACATATCCAGTTTAACTCTGCTTCTGAAACTGAAACAAACCACAGGTCCTCGAACATCCAGTGCTTGTCAGGTAAGATGAGAAACGTGTGAGTTTCGTGAAAGATGTAGTTTCTTTGAGCTATAAAGAAACTGCCCTTACATGAAAGTAAGTCTTGCTTGTAGGAAGACTCAGAGCCTGGGATTTAACTCCATTTCTCAAGTGAAACACACAGCAGAGCTCTCATCCATGGATCACACTCTGCTTACAGCCAGAAGCACACTCTTCCTTTCTAGAGTCTCTAATACAGCAGGAAATCTGAGTGTGCCCAGAACAAAAGAACGGTGTTTCCTACATATACAGACCATATCTAGTCCAACTCTGCTTCTGAAACTGACACAAATCACTGGTCCTCTAACATCCAATGCTTGTCAGTTAAGATCAGAAACTTGTGAGCTTCGTGAATGATGTAGTGCGTTTGAGCTGTAAAGTAACTGCCCTTACCTGAAATGAAGTCTGGATTGTAGGAAGACTCAGAGCCTGGGATTTAACTCCATTTCTGAAGAGAAACACACAGCAGAGTTCTCATCCATTGATCACACTCTGCTTTAGAGCAAGAAGCTCGCTCTTGCTTTCTAGAGTCTCTAATACAGGAGGAAATTTAAGTGTGCCCAGAAAAAAAGAACGGTGTTTCCTAAACATAAAGACCATATCTAGTCCAACTCTGCTTCTGAAACTGATACAAAGCACTGGTCCTCTAACATCCAATGCTTGTCAGTAAAGATGAGAAACTTGTGAGCTTCGTGAATGATGTAGTGCGTTTGAGCTGTAAAGTAACTGCCCTTACCTGAAATGAAGTCTGGATTGTAGGAAGACTCAGAGCCTGGGATTTAACTCCATTTCTGAAGAGAAACACACAGCAGAGTTCTCATCCATTGATCACACTCTGCTTTAGAGCAAGAAGCTCGCTCTTGCTTTCTAGAGTCTCTAATACAGGAGGAAATTTGAGTGTGCCCAGAAAAAAAGAACGGTGTTTCCTAAACATAAAGACCATATCTAGTCCAACTCTGCTTCTGAAACTGATACAAAGCACTGGTCCTCTAACATCCAATGCTTGTCAGTTAAGATGAGAAACGTGTGAGCTTCGTGAAAGATGTAGTTCGTTTGAGTTGAAAAGGGACTGCCCTTCCCTGAAATGAAGGCTTGCATGTTGGAAGACACAGAGCCTGGGATTTAACTCCATTTCTGAAGGGAAACACAAAGCATAGTTCTCATCCATGGATCACACTCTGCTTCAGAGCAAGAAGCACGCTCTTGCTTTCTAGATTCTCTAATACAGCAGTAAAGGTGACTGTGCTGAGAACAAAGAACAGTGTTTCCAACATATACGGACCATATCTATTCCAACTCTGCTTCTGAAACTGATACAAAGCACAGGTCCTCCAGCATCCAATGCTTGTCATTTAAGATGAGAAACGTGTGAGCTAAGTGAACGATGTAGTTCGTTTGAGCTGTAAAGTAACTGCCCTTACCTGAAACGAAGTCTTGTTTGGAGGAAGACTCAGAGCCTGGGATTTAACTCCATTTCTGAAGTGAAACACACAGCAGAGTTCTCATCCATTGATCACACTCTGCTTTAGAGCAAGAAGCATGCTCTAGGTTTCTACAGTCTCTAAGACAGCAGGAAATGTGAGTGTGCTGAGAACAAAAGAACGGTGTTTCCTACACATACGGACCATATCTAGTCCAACACTGCTTCTGAAACTGATACAAAGCACTGGTCCTATAACATCCAATGCTTGTCAGTTAAGTTGAGAAACGTGTGAGCTTCGTGAACGATGTAGTTCGTTTGACCTGTAAAGTAACTGCCCTTACATGAAACGAAGTCTTGCATGTAGGAAGACACTGAGCCTTGGATGTAACTCCATTTCTGATGGGAAACACAAAGCATAGTTCTCATCCGTGGATCACACTCTGCTTCAGAGCAAGAAGCACACACTTGCTTTCTAGATTCTCTAATACAGCAGGAAAATTGGTTGTGCTCAGAATAAAAGAACTGTGTTTTCGAAACATATGGACCATATCTCGTCCAACTCTGCTTATGAAACTGAAACAAACCACAGGTCCACTAACATCCAATGCTTGTCAGTTAAGATGATAAACTTGTGAGCTTCGTGAACGATGTAGTTCGTTTGAGCTGTAAAGTAACTGCCCTTACCTGAAACGAAGTCTTGTTTGGAGGAAGACTCAGAGCCTGGGATTTAACTCCATTTCTGAAGTGAAACACACAGCAGAGTTCTCATCAATTTATCACACTCTGCTTTAGAGCAAGAAGCACGCTCTAGCTTTCTAGAGTCTCTATGACAGCAGGAAACGTGAGTGTGCTGAGAACAAAAGTACGGTGTTTCCTACACATATGGACCATATGTAGTCCAAATCTGCTTCTGAAACTGACACAAAGCACTGGTCCTCTAACATCCAATGCTTGTCAGTTAAGATGAGAAACGTGTGAGTTTCGTGTACGATGTAGTTCCTTTGAGCTATAAAGTTACTGCAATTACATGAAAGGAAGTCTTGCTTGTAGGAAGCCTCAGAGCCTGGGATTTAACTCCATTTCTCAAGTGAAACACACAGCAGAGCTCTCATCCATGGATCACACTCTGCTTACAGCCAGAAGCACACTCTTCCTTTCTAGAGTCTCTAATACAGCAGGAAATCTGAGTGTGCCCAGAACAAAAGAACGGTGTTTCCTACATATACAGACCATATCTAGTCCAACTCTGCTTCTGAAACTGACACAAATCACTGGTCCTCTAACATCCAATGCTTGTCAGTTAAGATGAGAAACTTGTGAGCCTCGTGAATGATGTAGTGCGTTTGAGCTGTAAAGTAACTGCCCTTACCTGAAATGAAGTCTGGATTGTAGGAAGACTCAGAGCCTGGGATTTAACTCCATTTCTGAAGGGAAACACAGAGCAGAGTTCTCATCCATTGATCACACTCTGCTTTAGAGCAAGAAGCTCGCTCTTGCTTTCTAGAGTCTCTAATAAAGGAGGAAATCTGAGTGTGCCCAGAACAAAAGAACGGTGTTTCCTACACATACGGACCATATCTAGTCCAACTCTGCTTCTGAAACTGATACAAAGATCTGGTCCTCTAACATCCAATGCTTGTCAGTTAAGATGAGAAACGTGTGAGCTTGGTGAATGATGTAGTCCGTTTGAGCAGAAAAGTGACTGCCCTTACCTGAAATGAAGTCTTGCTTGTAGGAAGACTCAGAGCCTGGGATTAAACTCCATTTCTGAAGGGAAACACACAGCATAGTTCTCATCCATGGATCACACTCTGCTTTAGAGCAAGAAGCATGCTTTTGCTTTCTAGAATCTCTAATAAAGGAGGAAATCTGAGTGTGCCCAGAACAAAAGAACGGTGTTTCCTACACATACGGACCATATCTAGTCCAACTCTGCTTCTGAAACTGATACAATGCACTGGTCTTCTAACATCCAATGCTTGTCAGTGAAGATGAGAAACGTGTGAGCTTCGTGAACGATGTAGTCCGTTTGAGCAGAAAAGTGACTGCCCTTACCTGAAATGAAGTCTTGCTTGTAGGAAGACTCAGAGCCTGGGATTTAACTCCATTTCTGAAGGGAAACACACAGCAGAGTTCTCATCCATTGATCACACTCTGCTTTAGAGCAAGAAGCTCGCTCTTGCTTTCTAGATTCTCTAATACAGCAGGAAATCTGAGTGTGCTCAGAACAAAAGAACGGTGTTTCCTACACATACGGACCATATCTAGTCCAACTCTGCTTCTGAAACTGATACAAAGCACTGGTCCTCTAACATCCAATGCTTGTCAGTTAAGATGAGAAACGTGTGAGCTTCGTGAACGATGTAGTCCGTTTGAGCAGAAATGTGACTGCCCTTACCTGAAATGAAGTCCTGCTTGTAGGAAGACTCAGCGCCTGGGATTTAACTCCATTTCTGAAGGGAAACACACAGCATAGTTCTCATCCATGGATCACACTCTGCTTTAGAGCGAGAAGCAAACTCTTGCTTTCTAGAGTCTCTAATACAGCAGGAAACCTGAGTGTGCAAAGAACAAAGGAATGGTGTTTCCTACACATACGGACCATATCTAGTCCAACTCTGCTTCTGAAACTGATACAAAGCACTGGTCCTCTAACATCCAATGCTTGCCAGTTAAGATGAGAAACGTGTGAGCTTCGTGAACGATGTAGTTCTTTTGACCTGTAAAGTGACTGCCCTTACCTGAAACGAAGTCTTGCTTGTAGGAAGACTCAGAGCCTGGGATTTAACTCCATTTCTGAAGGGAAACACACAGCAGAGTTCTCATCCATGGATCACACTCTGCTTTAGAGCAAGAAGCTCGCTCTTGCTTTCTAGAGTCTCTAATAAAGGAGGAAATCTGAGTGTGCCCAGAACAAAAGAACGGTGTTTCCTACACATACGGACCATATATAGTACAAATCTGCTTCTGAAACTGACACAAAGCACTGGTCCTCTAACATCCAATGCTTGTCAGTTAAGATGAGAAACGTGTGAGTTTCGTGACCGATGTAGTTCCTTTGAGCTATAAAGTTACTGCAATTACATGAAAGGAAGTCTTGCTTGTAGGAAGACTCAGAGCCTGGGATTTAACTCCATTTCTCAAGTGAAACACACAGCAGAGCTCTCATCCATGGATCACACTCTGCTTACAGCCAGAAGCACACTCTTCCTTTCTAGAGTCTCTAATACAGCAGGAAACCTGAGTGTGCTTAGAACAAAAGAACGGTGTTTCCTAAACATACGGAACATATCCAGTTTAACTCTGCTTCTGAAACTGAAACAAACCACAGGTCCTCGAACATCCAGTGCTTGTCAGGTAAGATGAGAAACATGTGAGTTTCGTGAAAGATGTAGTTTCTTTGAGCTATAAAGAAACTGCCCTTACATGAAAGTAAGTCTTGCTTGTAGGAAGACTCAGAGCCTGGGATTTAACTCCATTTCTCAAGTGAAACACACAGCAGAGCTCTCATCCATGGATCACACTCTGCTTACAGCCAGAAGCACACTCTTCCTTTCTAGAGTCTCTAATACAGCAGGAAATCTGAGTGTGCCCAGAACAAAAGAACGGTGATTCCTACATATACAGACCATATCTAGTCCAACTCTGCTTCTGAAACTGACACAAATCACTGGTCCTCTAACATCCAATGCTTGTCAGTTAAGATCAGAAACTTGTGAGCTTCGTGAATGATGTAGTGCGTTTGAGCTGTAAAGTAACTGCCCTTACCTGAAATGAAGTCTGGATTGTAGGAAGACTCAGAGCCTGGGATTTAACTCCATTTCTGAAGAGAAACACACAGCAGAGTTCTCATCCATTGATCACACTCTGCTTTAGAGCAAGAAGCTCACTCTTGCTTTCTAGAGTCTCTAATACAGGAGGAAATTTAAGTGTGCCCAGAAAAAAAGAACGGTGTTTCCTAAACATAAAGACCATATCTAGTCCAACTCTGCTTCTGAAACTGATACAAAGCACTGGTCCTCTAACATCCAATGCTTGTCAGTAAAGATGAGAAACTTGTGAGCTTCGTGAATGATGTAGTGCGTTTGAGCTGTAAAGTAACTGCCCTTACCTGAAATGAAGTCTGGATTGTAGGAAGACTCAGAGCCTGGGATTTAACTCCATTTCTGAAGAGAAACACACAGCAGAGTTCTCATCCATTGATCACACTCTGCTTTAGAGCAAGAAGCTCGCTCTTGCTTTCTAGAGTCTCTAATACAGGAGGAAATTTGAGTGTGCCCAGAAAAAAAGAACGGTGTTTCCTAAACATAAAGACCATATCTAGTCCAACTCTGCTTCTGAAACTGATACAAAGCACTGGTCCTCTAACATCCAATGCTTGTCAGTTAAGATGAGAAACGTGTGAGCTTCGTGAAAGATGTAGTTCGTTTGAGTTGAAAAGGGACTGCCCTTCCCTGAAATGAAGGCTTGCATGTTGGAAGACACAGAGCCTGGGATTTAACTCCATTTCTGAAGGGAAACACAAAGCATAGTTCTCATCCATGGATCACACTCTGCTTCAGAGCAAGAAGCACGCTCTTGCTTTCTAGATTCTCTAATACAGCAGTAAAGGTGACTGTGCTGAGAACAAAGAACAGTGTTTCCAACATATACGGACCATATCTATTCCAACTCTGCTTCTGAAACTGATACAAAGCACAGGTCCTCCAGCATCCAATGCTTGTCATTTAAGATGAGAAACGTGTGAGCTAAGTGAACGATGTAGTTCGTTTGAGCTGTAAAGTAACTGCCCTTACCTGAAACGAAGTCTTGTTTGGAGGAAGACTCAGAGCCTGGGATTTAACTCCATTTCTGAAGTGAAACACACAGCAGAGTTCTCATCCATTGATCACACTCTGCTTTAGAGCAAGAAGCATGCTCTAGGTTTCTACAGTCTCTAAGACAGCAGGAAATGTGAGTGTGCTGAGAACAAAAGAACGGTGTTTCCTACACATACGGACCATATCTAGTCCAACACTGCTTCTGAAACTGATACAAAGCACTGGTCCTATAACATCCAATGCTTGTCAGTTAAGTTGAGAAACGTGTGAGCTTCGTGAACGATGTAGTTCGTTTGACCTGTAAAGTAACTGCCCTTACATGAAACGAAGTCTTGCATGTAGGAAGACACTGAGCCTTGGATGTAACTCCATTTCTGATGGGAAACACAAAGCATAGTTCTCATCCGTGGATCACACTCTGCTTCAGAGCAAGAAGCACACACTTGCTTTCTAGATTCTCTAATACAGCAGGAAAATTGGTTGTGCTCAGAATAAAAGAACTGTGTTTTCGAAACATATGGACCATATCTCGTCCAACTCTGCTTATGAAACTGAAACAAACCACAGGTCCACTAACATCCAATGCTTGTCAGTTAAGATGATAAACTTGTGAGCTTCGTGAACGATGTAGTTCGTTTGAGCTGTAAAGTAACTGCCCTTACCTGAAACGAAGTCTTGTTTGGAGGAAGACTCAGAGCCTGGGACTTAACTCCATTTCTGAAGTGAAACACACAGCAGAGTTCTCATCAATTTATCATACTCTGCTTTAGAGCAAGAAGCACGCTCTAGCTTTCTAGAGTCTCTATGACAGCAGGAAACGTGAGTGTGCTGAGAACAAAAGTACGGTGTTTCCTACACATATGGACCATATGTAGTCCAAATCTGCTTCTGAAACTGACACAAAGCACTGGTACTCTAACATCCAATGCTTGTCAGTTAAGATGAGAAACGTGTGAGTTTCGTGAACGATGTAGTTCCTTTGAGCTATAAAGTTACTGCAATTACATGAAAGGAAGTCTTGCTTGTAGGAAGCCTCAGAGCCTGGGATTTAACTCCATTTCTCAAGTGAAACACACAGCAGAGCTCTCATCCATGGATCACACTCTGCTTACAGCCAGAAGCACACTCTTCCTTTCTAGAGTCTCTAATACAGCAGGAAATCTGAGTGTGCCCAGAACAAAAGAACGGTGTTTCCTACATATACAGACCATATCTAGTCCAACTCTGCTTCTGAAACTGACACAAATCACTGGTCCTCTAACATCCAATGCTTGTCAGTTAAGATGAGAAACTTGTGAGCCTCGTGAATGATGTAGTGCGTTTGAGCTGTAAAGTAACTGCCCTTACCTGAAATGAAGTCTGGATTGTAGGAAGACTCAGAGCCTGGGATTTAACTCCATTTCTGAAGGGAAACACAGAGCAGAGTTCTCATCCATTGATCACACTCTGCTTTAGAGCAAGAAGCTCGCTCTTGCTTTCTAGAGTCTCTAATAAAGGAGGAAATCTGAGTGTGCCCAGAACAAAAGAACGGTGTTTCCTACACATACGGACCATATCTAGTCCAACTCTGCTTCTGAAACTGATACAAAGATCTGGTCCTCTAACATCCAATGCTTGTCAGTTAAGATGAGAAACGTGTGAGCTTGGTGAATGATGTAGTCCGTTTGAGCAGAAAAGTGACTGCCCTTACCTGAAATGAAGTCTTGCTTGTAGGAAGACTCAGAGCCTGGGATTAAACTCCATTTCTGAAGGGAAACACACAGCATAGTTCTCATCCATGGATCACACTCTGCTTTAGAGCAAGAAGCATGCTTTTGCTTTCTAGAGTCTCTAATAAAGGAGGAAATCTGAGTGTGCCCAGAACAAAAGAACGGTGTTTCCTACACATACGGACCATATCTAGTCCAACTCTGCTTCTGAAACTGATACAAAGCACTGGTCTTCTAACATCCAATGCTTGTCAGTGAAGATGAGAAACGTGTGAGCTTCGTGAACGATGTAGTCCGTTTGAGCAGAAATGTGACTGCCCTTACCTGAAATGAAGTCCTGCTTGTAGGAAGACTCAGCGCCTGGGATTTAACTCCATTTCTGAAGGGAAACACACAGCATAGTTCTCATCCATGGATCACACTCTGCTTTAGAGCGAGAAGCAAACTCTTGCTTTCTAGAGTCTCTAATACAGCAGGAAACCTGAGTGTGCAAAGAACAAAGGAATGGTGTTTCCTACACATACGGACCATATCTAGTCCAACTCTGCTTCTGAAACTGATACAAAGCACTGGTCCTCTAACATCCAATGCTTGTCAGTTAAGATGAGAAACGTGTGAGTTTCGTGAACGATGTAGTTCCTTTGAGCTATAAAGTTACTGCAATTACATGAAAGGAAGTCTTGCTTGTAGGAAGCCTCAGAGCCTGGGATTTAACTCCATTTCTCAAGTGAAACACACAGCAGAGCTCTCATCCATGGATCACACTCTGCTTACAGCCAGAAGCACACTCTTCCTTTCTAGAGTCTCTAATACAGCAGGAAATCTGAGTGTGCCCAGAACAAAAGAACGGTGTTTCCTACATATACAGACCATATCTAGTCCAACTCTGCTTCTGAAACTGACACAAATCACTGGTCCTCTAACATCCAATGCTTGTCAGTTAAGATGAGAAACTTGTGAGCCTCGTGAATGATGTAGTGCGTTTGAGCTGTAAAGTAACTGCCCTTACCTGAAATGAAGTCTGGATTGTAGGAAGACTCAGAGCCTGGGATTTAACTCCATTTCTGAAGGGAAACACAGAGCAGAGTTCTCATCCATTGATCACACTCTGCTTTAGAGCAAGAAGCTCGCTCTTGCTTTCTAGAGTCTCTAATAAAGGAGGAAATCTGAGTGTGCCCAGAACAAAAGAACGGTGTTTCCTACACATACGGACCATATCTAGTCCAACTCTGCTTCTGAAACTGATACAAAGATCTGGTCCTCTAACATCCAATGCTTGTCAGTTAAGATGAGAAACGTGTGAGCTTGGTGAATGATGTAGTCCGTTTGAGCAGAAAAGTGACTGCCCTTACCTGAAATGAAGTCTTGCTTGTAGGAAGACTCAGAGCCTGGGATTAAACTCCATTTCTGAAGGGAAACACACAGCATAGTTCTCATCCATGGATCACACTCTGCTTTAGAGCAAGAAGCATGCTTTTGCTTTCTAGAGTCTCTAATAAAGGAGGAAATCTGAGTGTGCCCAGAACAAAAGAACGGTGTTTCCTACACATACGGACCATATCTAGTCCAACTCTGCTTCTGAAACTGATACAAAGCACTGGTCTTCTAACATCCAATGCTTGTCAGTGAAGATGAGAAACGTGTGAGCTTCGTGAACGATGTAGTCCGTTTGAGCAGAAAAGTGACTGCCCTTACCTGAAATGAAGTCTTGCTTGTAGGAAGACTCAGAGCCTGGGATTTAACTCCATTTCTGAAGGGAAACACACAGCAGAGTTCTCATCCATTGATCACACTCTGCTTTAGAGCAAGAAGCTCGCTCTTGCTTTCTAGAGTCTCTAATACAGCAGGAAATCTGAGTGTGCTCAGAACAAAAGAACGGTGTTTCCTACACATACGGACCATATCTAGTCCAACTCTGCTTCTGAAACTGATACAAAGCACTGGTCCTCTAACATCCAATGCTTGTCAGTTAAGATGAGAAACGTGTGAGCTTCGTGAACGATGTAGTCCGTTTGAGCAGAAATGTGACTGCCCTTACCTGAAATGAAGTCCTGCTTGTAGGAAGACTCAGCGCCTGGGATTTAACTCCATTTCTGAAGGGAAACACACAGCATAGTTCTCATCCATGGATCACACTCTGCTTTAGAGCGAGAAGCAAACTCTTGCTTTCTAGAGTCTCTAATACAGCAGGAAACCTGAGTGTGCAAAGAACAAAGGAATGGTGTTTCCTACACATACGGACCATATCTAGTCCAACTCTGCTTCTGAAACTGATACAAAGCACTGGTCCTCTAACATCCAATGCTTGCCAGTTAAGATGAGAAACGTGTGAGCTTCGTGAACGATGTAGTTCTTTTGACCTGTAAAGTGACTGCCCTTACCTGAAACGAAGTCTTGCTTGTAGGAAGACCCAGAGCCTGGGATTTAACTCCATTTCTGAAGGGAAACACACAGCAGAGTTCTCATCCATGGATCACACTCTGCTTTAGAGCAAGAAGCTCGCTCTTGCTTTCTAGAGTCTCTAATAAAGGAGGAAATCTGAGTGTGCCCAGAACAAAAGAACGGTGTTTCCTACACATACGGACCATATATAGTACAAATCTGCTTCTGAAACTGACACAAAGCACTGGTCCTCTAACATCCAATGCTTGTCAGTTAAGATGAGAAACGTGTGAGTTTCGTGAACGATGTAGTTCCTTTGAGCTATAAAGTTACTGCAATTACATGAAAGGAAGTCTTGCTTGTAGGAAGCCTCAGAGCCTGGGATTTAACTCCATTTCTCAAGTGAAACACACAGCAGAGCTCTCATCCATGGATCACACTCTGCTTACAGCCAGAAGCACACTCTTCCTTTCTAGAGTCTCTAATACAGCAGGAAATCTGAGTGTGCCCAGAACAAAAGAACGGTGTTTCCTACATATACAGACCATATCTAGTCCAACTCTGCTTCTGAAACTGACACAAATCACTGGTCCTCTAACATCCAATGCTTGTCAGTTAAGATGAGAAACTTGTGAGCCTCGTGAATGATGTAGTGCGTTTGAGCTGTAAAGTAACTGCCCTTACCTGAAATGAAGTCTGGATTGTAGGAAGACTCAGAGCCTGGGATTTAACTCCATTTCTGAAGGGAAACACAGAGCAGTGTTCTCATCCATTGATCACACTCTGCTTTAGAGCAAGAAGCTCGCTCTTGCTTTCTAGAGTCTCTAATAAAGGAGGAAATCTGAGTGTGCCCAGAACAAAAGAACGGTGTTTCCTACACATACGGACCATATCTAGTCCAACTCTGCTTCTGAAACTGATACAAAGATCTGGTCCTCTAACATCCAATGCTTGTCAGTTAAGATGAGAAACGTGTGAGCTTGGTGAATGATGTAGTCCGTTTGAGCAGAAAAGTGACTGCCCTTACCTGAAATGAAGTCTTGCTTGTAGGAAGACTCAGAGCCTGGGATTAAACTCCATTTCTGAAGGGAAACACACAGCATAGTTCTCATCCATGGATCACACTCTGCTTTAGAGCAAGAAGCATGCTTTTGCTTTCTAGAGTCTCTAATAAAGGAGGAAATCTGAGTGTGCCCAGAACAAAAGAACGGTGTTTCCTACACATACGGACCATATCTAGTCCAACTCTGCTTCTGAAACTGATACAAAGCACTGGTCTTCTAACATCCAATGCTTGTCAGTGAAGATGAGAAACGTGTGAGCTTCGTGAACGATGTAGTCCGTTTGAGCAGAAATGTGACTGCCCTTACCTGAAATGAAGTCCTGCTTGTAGGAAGACTCAGCGCCTGGGATTTAACTCCATTTCTGAAGGGAAACACACAGCATAGTTCTCATCCATGGATCACACTCTGCTTTAGATTGAGAAGCAAACTCTTGCTTTCTAGAGTCTCTAATACAGCAGGAAACCTGAGTGTGCAAAGAACAAAGGAATGGTGTTTCCTACACATACGGACCATATCTAGTCCAACTCTGCTTCTGAAACTGATACAAAGCACTGGTCCTCTAACATCCAATGCTTGTCAGTTAAGATGAGAAACGTGTGAGTTTCGTGAACGATGTAGTTCCTTTGAGCTATAAAGTTACTGCAATTACATGAAAGGAAGTCTTGCTTGTAGGAAGCCTCAGAGCCTGGGATTTAACTCCATTTCTCAAGTGAAACACACAGCAGAGCTCTCATCCATGGATCACACTCTGCTTACAGCCAGAAGCACACTCTTCCTTTCTAGAGTCTCTAATACAGCAGGAAATCTGAGTGTGCCCAGAACAAAAGAACGGTGTTTCCTACATATACAGACCATATCTAGTCCAACTCTGCTTCTGAAACTGACACAAATCACTGGTCCTCTAACATCCAATGCTTGTCAGTTAAGATGAGAAACTTGTGAGCCTCGTGAATGATGTAGTGCGTTTGAGCTGTAAAGTAACTGCCCTTACCTGAAATGAAGTCTGGATTGTAGGAAGACTCAGAGCCTGGGATTTAACTCCATTTCTGAAGGGAAACACAGAGCAGAGTTCTCATCCATTGATCACACTCTGCTTTAGAGCAAGAAGCTCGCTCTTGCTTTCTAGAGTCTCTAATAAAGGAGGAAATCTGAGTGTGCCCAGAACAAAAGAACGGTGTTTCCTACACATACGGACCATATCTAGTCCAACTCTGCTTCTGAAACTGATACAAAGATCTGGTCCTCTAACATCCAATGCTTGTCAGTTAAGATGAGAAACGTGTGAGCTTGGTGAATGATGTAGTCCGTTTGAGCAGAAAAGTGACTGCCCTTACCTGAAATGAAGTCTTGCTTGTAGGAAGACTCAGAGCCTGGGATTAAACTCCATTTCTGAAGGGAAACACACAGCATAGTTCTCATCCATGGATCACACTCTGCTTTAGAGCAAGAAGCATGCTTTTGCTTTCTAGAGTCTCTAATAAAGGAGGAAATCTGAGTGTGCCCAGAACAAAAGAACGGTGTTTCCTACACATACGGACCATATCTAGTCCAACTCTGCTTCTGAAACTGATACAAAGCACTGGTCTTCTAACATCCAATGCTTGTCAGTGAAGATGAGAAACGTGTGAGCTTCGTGAACGATGTAGTCCGTTTGAGCAGAAAAGTGACTGCCCTTACCTGAAATGAAGTCTTGCTTGTAGGAAGACTCAGAGCCTGGGATTTAACTCCATTTCTGAAGGGAAACACACAGCAGAGTTCTCATCCATTGATCACACTCTGCTTTAGAGCAAGAAGCTCGCTCTTGCTTTCTAGAGTCTCTAATACAGCAGGAAATCTGAGTGTGCTCAGAACAAAAGAACGGTGTTTCCTACACATACGGACCATATCTAGTCCAACTCTGCTTCTGAAACTGATACAAAGCACTGGTCCTCTAACATCCAATGCTTGTCAGTTAAGATGAGAAACGTGTGAGCTTCGTGAACGATGTAGTCCGTTTGAGCAGAAATGTGACTGCCCTTACCTGAAATGAAGTCCTGCTTGTAGGAAGACTCAGCGCCTGGGATTTAACTCCATTTCTGAAGGGAAACACACAGCATAGTTCTCATCCATGGATCACACTCTGCTTTAGAGCGAGAAGCAAACTCTTGCTTTCTAGAGTCTCTAATACAGCAGGAAACCTGAGTGTGCAAAGAACAAAGGAATGGTGTTTCCTACACATACGGACCATATCTAGTCCAACTCTGCTTCTGAAACTGATACAAAGCACTGGTCCTCTAACATCCAATGCTTGCCAGTTAAGATGAGAAACGTGTGAGCTTCGTGAACGATGTAGTTCTTTTGACCTGTAAAGTGACTGCCCTTACCTGAAACGAAGTCTTGCTTGTAGGAAGACCCAGAGCCTGGGATTTAACTCCATTTCTGAAGGGAAACACACAGCAGAGTTCTCATCCATGGATCACACTCTGCTTTAGAGCAAGAAGCTCGCTCTTGCTTTCTAGAGTCTCTAATAAAGGAGGAAATCTGAGTGTGCCCAGAACAAAAGAACGGTGTTTCCTACACATACGGACCATATATAGTACAAATCTGCTTCTGAAACTGACACAAAGCACTGGTCCTCTAACATCCAATGCTTGTCAGTTAAGATGAGAAACGTGTGAGTTTCGTGACCGATGTAGTTCCTTTGAGCTATAAAGTTACTGCAATTACATGAAAGGAAGTCTTGCTTGTAGGAAGACTCAGAGCCTGGGATTTAACTCCATTTCTCAAGTGAAACACACAGCAGAGCTCTCATCCATGGATCACACTCTGCTTACAGCCAGAAGCACACTCTTCCTTTCTAGAGTCTCTAATACAGCAGGAAACCTGAGTGTGCTTAGAACAAAAGAACGGTGTTTCCTAAACATACGGAACATATCCAGTTTAACTCTGCTTCTGAAACTGAAACAAACCACAGGTCCTCGAACATCCAGTGCTTGTCAGGTAAGATGAGAAACATGTGAGTTTCATGAAAGATGTAGTTTCTTTGAGCTATAAAGAAACTGCCCTTACATGAAAGTAAGTCTTGCTTGTAGGAAGACTCAGAGCCTGGGATTTAACTCCATTTCTCAAGTGAAACACACAGCAGAGCTCTCATCCATGGATCACACTCTGCTTACAGCCAGAAGCACACTCTTCCTTTCTAGAGTCTCTAATACAGCAGGAAATCTGAGTGTGCCCAGAACAAAAGAACGGTGATTCCTACATATACAGACCATATCTAGTCCAACTCTGCTTCTGAAACTGACACAAATCACTGGTCCTCTAACATCCAATGCTTGTCAGTTAAGATCAGAAACTTGTGAGCTTCGTGAATGATGTAGTGCGTTTGAGCTGTAAAGTAACTGCCCTTACCTGAAATGAAGTCTGGATTGTAGGAAGACTCAGAGCCTGGGATTTAACTGCATTTCTGAAGAGAAACACACAGCAGAGTTCTCATCCATTGATCACACTCTGCTTTAGAGCAAGAAGCTCGCTCTTGCTTTCTAGAGTCTCTAATACAGGAGGAAATTTAAGTGTGCCCAGAAAAAAAGAACGGTGTTTCCTAAACATACGGACCATATCTAGTTCAACTCTCCTTCTGAAACTGAAACAAACCACAGGTCCTCTAACATCCAATGCTTGTCAGTTAAGATGAGAAACGTGTGAGCTTCGTGAAAGATGTAGTTCGTTTGAGTTGAAAAGGGACTGCCCTTCCCTGAAATGAAGGCTTGCATGTTGGAAGACACAGAGCCTGGGATTTAACTCCATTTCTGAAGGGAAACACAAAGCATAGTTCTCATCCATGGATCACACTCTGCTTCAGAGCAAGAAGCACGCTCTTGCTTTCTAGATTCTCTAATACAGCAGTAAAGGTGACTGTGCTGAGAACAAAGAACAGTGTTTCCAACATATACGGACCATATCTATTCCAACTCTGCTTCTGAAACTGATACAAAGCACAGGTCCTCCAGCATCCAATGCTTGTCATTTAAGATGAGAAACGTGTGAGCTAAGTGAACGATGTAGTTCGTTTGAGCTGTAAAGTAACTGCCCTTACCTGAAACGAAGTCTTGTTTGGAGGAAGACTCAGAGCCTGGGATTTAACTCCATTTCTGAAGTGAAACACACAGCAGAGTTCTCATCCATTGATCACACTCTGCTTTAGAGCAAGAAGCATGCTCTAGGTTTCTACAGTCTCTAAGACAGCAGGAAATGTGAGTGTGCTGAGAACAAAAGAACGGTGTTTCCTACACATACGGACCATATCTAGTCCAACACTGCTTCTGAAACTGATACAAAGCACTGGTCCTATAACATCCAATGCTTGTCAGTTAAGTTGAGAAACGTGTGAGTTTCGTGAACGATGTAGTTCGTTTGACCTGTAAAGTAACTGCCCTTACATGAAACGAAGTCTTGCATGTAGGAAGACACTGAGCCTTGGATTTAACTCCATTTCTGATGGGAAACACAAAGCATAGTTCTCATCCGTGGATCACACTCTGCTTCAGAGCAAGAAGCACACACTTGCTTTATAGATTCTCTAATACAGCAGGAAAATTGGTTGTGCTCAGAATAAAAGAACTGTGTTTTCGAAACATATGGACCATATCTCGTCCAACTCTGCTTATGAAACTGAAACAAACCACAGGTCCACTAACATCCAATGCTTGTCAGTTAAGATGATAAACTTGTGAGCTTCGTGAACGATGTAGTTCGTTTGAGCTGTAAAGTAACTGCCCTTACCTGAAACGAAGTGTTGTTTGGAGGAAGACTCAGAGCCTGGGATTTAACTCCATTTCTGAAGTGAAACACACAGCAGAGTTCTCATCAATTTATCACACTCTGCTTTAGAGCAAGAAGCACGCTCTAGCTTTCCAGAGTCTCTATGACAGCAGGAAACGTGAGTGTGCTGAGAACAAAAGTACGGTGTTTCCTACACATATGGACCATATGTAGTCCAAATCTGCTTCTGAAACTGACACAAAGCACTGGTCCTCTAACATCCAATGCTTGTCAGTTAAGATGAGAAACGTGTGAGTTTCGTGACCGATGTAGTTCCTTTGAGCTATAAAGTTACTGCAATTACATGAAAGGAAGTCTTGCTTGTAGGAAGACTCAGAGCCTGGGATTTAACTCCATTTCTCAAGTGAAACACACAGCAGAGCTCTCATCCATGGATCACACTCTGCTTACAGCCAGAAGCACACTCTTCCTTTCTAGAGTCTCTAATACAGCAGGAAATCTGAGTGTGCCCAGAACAAAAGAACGGTGTTTCCTACATATACAGACCATATCTAGTCCAACTCTGCTTCTGAAACTGACACAAATCACTGGTCCTCTAACATCCAATGCTTGTCAGTTAAGATGAGAAACTTGTGAGCCTCGTGAATGATGTAGTGCGTTTGAGCTGTAAAGTAACTGCTCTTACCTGAAATGAAGTCTGGATTGTAGGAAGACTCAGAGCCTGGGATTTAACTCCATTTCTGAAGGGAAACACAGAGCAGAGTTCTCATCCATTGATCACACTCTGCTTTAGAGCAAGAAGCTCGCTCTTGCTTTCTAGAGTCTCTAATAAAGGAGGAAATCTGAGTGTGCCCAGAACAAAAGAACGGTGTTTCCTACACATACGGACCATATCTAGTCCAACTCTGCTTCTGAAACTGATACAAAGATCTGGTCCTCTAACATCCAATGCTTGTCAGTTAAGATGAGAAACGTGTGAGCTTGGTGAATGATGTAGACCGTTTGAGCAGAAAAGTTACTGCCCTTACCTGAAATGAAGTCTTGCTTGTAGGAAGACTCAGAGCCTGGGATTAAACTCCATTTCTGAAGGGAAACACACAGCATAGTTCTCATCCATGGATCACACTCTGCTTTAGAGCAAGAAGCATGCTTTTGCTTTCTAGAGTCTCTAATAAAGGAGGAAATCTGAGTGTGCCCAGAACAAAAGAACGGTGTTTCCTACACATACGGACCATATCTAGTCCAACTCTGCTTCTGAAACTGATACAAAGCACTGGTCTTCTAACATCCAATGCTTGTCAGTGAAGATGAGAAACGTGTGAGCTTCGTGAATGATGTAGTTCTTTTGAGCTGTAAAGTAACTGCCCTTACCTGAAACGAAGAGTTGCTTGTAGGAAGACACTGAGCCTGGGATTTAACTCCATTTCTGATGGGAAACACAAAGCATAGTTCTCATCCATGGATCACACTCTGCTTCAGAGCAAGAAGCACACTCTTGCTTTCTAGATTCTCTAACACAGCAGGAAAATTATTTGTGCTCAGAGTAAAAGAACTGTATTTTCAAAACCTACGGACCATATCTCGTCCACCTCTGCTTCTGTAACTGAAACAAACCACAGGTCCACTAAAATCCAATGCTTGTCATTTAAGATGAGAAACGTGTGAGCTTCGTGAACGATGTATTTCTTTTGAGCTGTAAAGTACCTGCCCTTACCTGATTCGAAGTCTTGCTTGTAGGAAGACTCAGAGCCTGGGATTCAACTCCATTTCTGAAGGGAAACACACAGCCGAGTTCTCATCCATGGATCACACTCTGCTACAGAGCAAGAAGCATGCTCTAGGTTTCTACAGTCTCTAAGACAGCAGGAAATTTGAGTGTGCTGAGAACAAATGAACGGTGTTTCCTACACATACGGACCATATCTAGTCCAACACTGCTTCTGAAACTGATACAAAGCACTGGTCCTATAACATCCGATGCTTGTCAGTTAAGATGAGAAACGTGTGAGCTTCGTGAACGATGTAGTTCATTTGAGCTGTAAAGTAACTGCCCTTACCTGAAACGAAGTCTTGCATGTAGGAAGACACTGAGCCTTCGATTTAACTCCATTTCTGATGGGAAACACAAAGCATAGTTCTCATCCATGGATCACACTCTGCTTCAGAGCAAGAAGCACACACTTGCTTTCTAGATTCTCTAATACAGCAGGAAAATTGGTTGTGCTCAGAATAAAAGAACTGTGTTTTCGAATCATATGGACCATATCTAGTCCAACTCTGCTTCTGAAACTGATACAAAGCACTGGTCCTCTAACATCCAATGCTTGTCAGTGAAGATGAGAAACGTGTGAGCTTCGTGAACGATGTAGTCCGTTTGAGCATAAAAGTGACTGCCCTTACCTGAAATGAAGTCTTGCTTGTAGGAAGACTCAGAGCCTGGGATTTAACTCCATTTCTGAAGGGAAACACACAGCATAGTTCTCATCCATGGATCACACTCTGCTTTAGAGCAAGAAGCATGCTCTTTCTTTCTAGAGTCTCTAAGACAGCATGAAACGTGAGTGTGCTGAGAACAAAAGAAGGATGTTGCCTAAACATACGGACCATATGTAGTCCAAATCTGCTTCTGAAACTGACACAAAGCACTGGTCCTCTAACATCCAATGCTTGTCAGTTAAGATGAGAAACGTGTGAGCTTCGTGAACGATGTAGTTCCTTTGAGCTATAAAGAAACTGCAATTACATGAAAGGAAGTCTTGCTTGTAGGAAGACTCAGAGCCTGGGATTTAACTCTATTTCTGAAGTGAAACACAGAGCAGAGTTCTCATCCATTGATCACACTCTGCTTTAGAGCAAGAAGCTCGCTCTTGCTTTCTAGAGTCTCTAATACAGGAGGATATCTGAGTGTGCCCAGAACAAAACAACGGTGTTTCCTGCACATACTGACCATATCTAGTCCAACTCTGCTTCTGAAACTGATACAAAGCACTGGGCCTCTAACATCCAATGCTTGTCAGTTAAGATGAGAAACATGTGAGTTTCGTGAACGATGTAGTTCCTTTGAGCTATAAAGAAACTGCCCTTACATGAAAGGAAGTCTTGCCTGTAGGAAGACTCAGAGCCTGGGATTTAACTCCATTTCTGAGGTGAAACACAGAGCAGAGTTCTCATCCATTGATCACACTCTGCTTACATCCAGAAGCACACTCTTGCTTTCTAGAGTCTCTAATACAGCAGGAAACCTGAGTGTGCTCAGAACAAAAGAACTGTGTTTCCCAAACATACGGAACATATCTAGTTTAACTCTGCTTCTGAAACTGAAACAAACCACAGGTCCTCGAACATCCAGTTCTTGTCAGGTAAGATGAGAAACGTGTGAGTTTCGTGAACGATGTACTTTCTTTTTGCTATAAAGAAACTGCCCTTACATGAAAGGAATTCTTGCTTGTAGGAAGACTCAGAGCCTGGGATTTAACTCCATTTCTCAAGTGAAACACACAGCAGAGTTCTCATCCATGGATCACACTCTGCTTACAGCCAGAAGCACACTCTTCCTTTCTAGAGTCTCTAATACAGCAGGAAATCTGAGTGTGCCCAGAACAAAAGAACGGTGTTTCCTACATATACAGACCATATCTAGTCCAACTCTGCTTCTGAAACTGATACAAATCACTGGTCCTCTAACATCCAATGCTTGTCAGTTAAGATGAGAAACTTGTGAGGTTCATGAATGATGTAGTTCATTTGAGCTGTAAAGTAACTGCCATTACCTGAAAGGAAGTCTTGCTTGTAGGAAGACTCAGAGCCTGGGATTTAACTCCATTTCTGAAGTGAAACACAAGGCAGAGTTCTCATCCATTGATCACACTCTGCTTTAGAGCAAGAAGCTCGCTCTTGCTTTCTAGAGTCTCTAATACAGGAGGAAATCTGAGTGTGCCCAGAACAAAAGAACGGTGTTTCCTACACATACGGACCATATCTAGTCCAACTCTGCTTCTGAAACTGATACAAAGCACTGGTCCTCTAACATCCAATGCTTGTCAGTGAAGATGAGAAACGTGTGAGCTTCGTGAACGATGTAGTCCGTTTGAGTAGAAAAGTGACTGCCCTTACCTGAAATGAAGTCTTGCTTGTAGGAAGACTCAGAGCCTGGGATTTAACTCCATTTCTGAAGGGAAACACAGAGCATAGTTCTCATCCATGGATCACACTCTGCTTTAGAACAAGAAGCATGCTTTTGCTTTCTAGAGTCTCTAATACAGCAGGAAACCTGAGTGTGCTCAGAACAAAGGAATGGTGTTTCCTACACATACGGACCATATCTAGTCCAACTCTGCTTCTGAAACTGATACAAAGCACTGGTCCTCTAACATCCAATGCTTGCCAGTTAAGATGAGAAACGTGTGAGCTTCTTGAACGATGTAGTTCTTTTGAGCTGTAAAGTGACTGCCCTTACCTGAAACGAAGTCTTGCTTGTAGGAAGACTCAGAGCCTGGGATTTAACTCCATTTCTGAAGGGAAACAGACAGCATAGTTCTCATCCATGGATCACACTCTGCTTTAGAGAAAGAAGCATGCTCTTTCTTTCTAGAGTCTCTAAGACAGCATGAAACGTGAGTGTGCTGAGAAGAAAAGAAGGATGTTGCCTACACATACGGATCATATGTAGTCCTAATCTGCTTCTGAAGCTGACACAAATCACTGGTCCTCTAACATCCAATGCTTGTCAGTTAAGATGAGAAACGTGTGAGCTTCGTGAACGATGTAGTTCGTTTGAGCTGAAGACTGACTGCCCTTACCTGAAACGAAGTCTAGCTTGTAGTGAGACACAGAGCCTGGAATTTAACTCCATTTCTGAAGGGAAAAACACAGCAGAGTTCTCATCCATGGATCACACTCTGCTTTAGAGCGAGAAGCACACTCTTCCTTTCTAGAGTCTCTAATACAGCAGGAAATCTGAGGGTGCCCAGAACAAAACAATGGTTTTCATACACATACAGACCATATGTAGTCCAAATCTGATTCTGAAACTGATACAAAGCACTGGTCCTCTAACATCCAATGCTTGTCAGTTAAGATGAGAAACGTGTGAGCTTCGTGAACGATGTAGTTCGTTTGAGCTGTAAAGTAACTGCCCTTACCTGAAATGAAGTCTGGATTGTAGGAAGACTCAGAGCCTGGGATTTAACTCCATTTCTGAAGGGAAACACAGAGCAGAGTTCTCATCCATTGATCACACTCTGCTTTAGAGCAAGAAGCTCGCTCTTGCTTTCTAGAGTCTCTAATAAAGGAGGAAATCTGAGTGTGCCCAGAACAAAAGAACGGTGTTTCCTACACATACGGACCATATCTAGTCCAACTCTGCTTCTGAAACTGATACAAAGATCTGGTCCTCTAACATCCAATGCTTGTCAGTTAAGATGAGAAACGTGTGAGCTTGGTGAATGATGTAGTCCGTTTGAGCAGAAAAGTGACTGCCCTTACCTGAAATGAAGTCTTGCTTGTAGGAAGACTCAGAGCCTGGGATTAAACTCCATTTCTGAAGGGAAACACACAGCATAGTTCTCATCCATGGATCACACTCTGCTTTAGAGCAAGAAGCATGCTTTTGCTTTCTAGAGTCTCTAATACAGCAGGAAACCTGAGTGTGCTCAGAACAAAGGAATGGTGTTTCCTACACATACGGACCATATCTATTCCAACTCTGCTTCTGAAACTGATACAAAGCACTGGTCCTCTAACATCCAATGCTTGTCAGTGAAGATGAGAAACGTGTGAGCTTCGTGAACGATGTAGTCCGTTTGAGCATAAAAGTGACTGCCCTTACCTGAAATGAAGTCTTGCTTGTAGGAAGACTCAGAGCCTGGGATTTAACTCCATTTCTGAAGGGAAACACACAGCATAGTTCTCATCCATGGATCACACTCTGCTTTAGAGCAAGAATCATGCTTTTGCTTTCTAGAGTCTCTAATACAGCAGGAAACCTGACTGTGCTCAGAACAAAGGAATGGTGTTTCCTACACATACGGACCATATCTAGTCCAACTCTGCTTCTGAAACTGATACAAAGCACTGGTCCTCTAACATCCAATGCTTGTCAGTTAAGATGAGAAACGTGTGAGCTTCGTGAACGATGTAGTTCGTTTGAGCTGAAGAGTGACTGCCCTTACCTGAAACGAAGTCTAGCTTGTAGTGAGACACAGAGCCTGGGATTTAACTCCATTTCTGAAGGGAAAAACACAGCAGAGTTCTCATCCATGGATCACACTCTGCTTTAGAGCGAGAAGCACACTCTTCCTTTCTAGAGTCTCTAATACAGCAGGAAATCTGAGTGTGCCCAGAACAAAACAATGGTTTTCGTACACATACGGACCATATGTAGTCCAAATCTGATTCTGAAATTGATACAAAGCACTGGTCCTCTAACATCCAATGCTTGTCAGTTAAGATGAGAAACGTGTGAGCTTCGTGAACGATGTAGTTCGTTTGAGCTGTAAAGTAACTACCCTTACCTGAAATGAAGTCTGGATTGTAGGAAGACTCAGAGCCTGGGATTTAACTCCATTTCTGAAGGGAAACACACAGCAGAGTTCTCATCCATTGATCACACTCTGCTTTAGAGCAAGAAGCTCGCTCTTGCTTTCTAGAGTCTCTAATACAGCAGGAAATCTGAGTGTGCTCAGAACAAAAGAACGGTGTTTCCTACACATACGGACCATATCTAGTCCAACTCTGCTTCTGAAACTGATACAAAGCACTGGTCCTCTAACATCCAATGCTTGTCAGTTAAGATGAGAAAGGTGTGAGCTTCGTGAACGATGTAGTCCGTTTGAGCAGAAATGTGACTGCCCTTACCTGAAATGAAGTCCTGCTTGTAGGAAGACTCAGCGCCTGGGATTTAACTCCATTTCTGAAGGGAAACACACAGCATAGTTCTCATCCATGGATCACACTCTGCTTTAGAGCAAGAAGCATGCTTTTGCTTTCTAGAGTCTCTAATAAAGGAGGAAATCTGAGTGTGCCCAGAACAAAAGAACGGTGTTTCCTACACATACGGACCATATATAGTACAAATCTGCTTCTGAAACTGACACAAAGCACTGGTCCTCTAACATCCAATGCTTGTCAGTTAAGATGAGAAACGTGTGAGTTTCGTGACCGATGTAGTTCCTTTGAGCTATAATGTTACTGCAATTACATGAAAGGAAGTCTTGCTTGTAGGAAGACTCAGAGCCTGGGATTAAACTCCATTTCTGAAGGGAAACACACAGCAGAGCTCTCATCCATGGATCACACTCTGCTTACAGCCAGAAGCACACTCTTCCTTTCTAGAGTCTCTAATACAGCAGGAAACCTGAGTGTGCTTAGAACAAAAGAACGGTGTTTCCTAAACATACGGAACATATCCAGTTTAACTCTGCTTCTGAAACTGAAACAAACCACAGGTCCTCGAACATCCAATGCTTGTCAGTTAAGATGATAAACTTGTGAGCTTCGTGAACGATGTAGTTCGTTTGAGCTGTAAAGTAACTGCCCTTACCTGAAACGAAGTCTTGTTTGTAGGAAGACTCAGAGCCTGGGATTTAACTCCATTTCTGAAGTGAAACACACAGCAGAATTCTTATCCATTGATCACACTCTGCTTTAGAGCAAGAAGCACGCTCTAGCTTTCCAGAGTCTCTAAGACAGCAGAAAACATGAGTGTGCTGAGAACAAAGGAACGGTGTTTCATACAAATACGGACCATATCTTTTCCAACTCTGCTTCTGAAACTCATACAAAGCACTGGTTCTATAACATCCGATCCTTGTCAGTTAAGATGAGAAACGTGTGAGCTTCATGAACTATGTAGTTCGTTTGTGCTGTAAAGTAACTGCCCTTACCTGAAACGAAGAGTTGCGTGTAGGAAGACTCAGAGCCTGGGGTTTCACTCCATTTCTGAAGGGAAACACACAGCAGGGTTCTCATATATACATCACACTCTGATTTAAAGCAAGAAGCATGCTCTAGCGTTCTAGAGTCTCTAAGACAGCACGAAACGTGAGTGTGCTGAGAACAAAAGAACGGTGTTTCCTACACATATGGACCATATCTAGTCCATCTCTGCTTCTGAAACTGAGACAAAGCACTGGTCCTCTAACATCCAATGCTTGTCATTTAAGATGAGAAACGTGTGAGCTTCGTGAACGATGTAGTTTGTTTGAGCTGTAAAGTAACTGCCCTTATCTGATTCGAAGTCTTGCTTGTAGAAAGACTCAGAGCCTGGGATTTAACTCCATTTCTGAAGGGAAACACACAGCAGAGTTCTCTTCCATGGATCACACTCTGCATTAGAGCAAGAAGCACGCTCTAGCTTTCTAGATTCTCCAAGACATCAGGAAATGTGATTGTGCTGAGAACAAAAGAAAGGTGTTTCCTATACATACAGACCATATCTAGTCAAACTCTGCTTCTGAAACTGATACAAAGCACTCGTCCTCTAACATACAATGCTTGTCAGTTAAGATGAGAAACGTGTTAGCTTCGTGAAAGATGTAGTTCGTTTGAGTTGAAAAGTGACTGCCCTTCCCTGAAATGAAGGCTTGCATGTTGGAAGACACAGAGCCTGGGATTTAACTCCATTTCTGAAGGGAAACACAAAACGTAGTTCTCATCCATGGATCACACTCTGGTTCAGAGCAAGAAGCACGCTCTTGCTTTCTAGATTCTCTAATACAGCAGGAAACGTGAGTGTGTTGAGAACAAAGAACAGTGTTTCCAACACATACGGACCATATCTATTCCAACTCTGCTTCTGAAACTGATACAAAGCACAGGTCTTCCAGCATCCAATGCTTGTCATTTAAGATGAGAAACGTGTGAGCTAAGGAACGATGTAGTTCGTTTGAGCTGTAAAGAAACTGCCCTTACCTGAAACGAAGTCTTGTTTGTAGGAGGACTCAGAGCCTGGGATTTAAGTCCATTTCTGAAGTGAATCACACAGCAGAGTTCTCATTAATTGATCACACTCTGCTTTAGAGCAAGAAGCACGCTCTAGCTTTCTAGAGTCTCTATGACAGCAGGAAACGTGAGTGTGCTGAGAACAAAAGTACGGTGTTTCCTACACATACGGACCATATCTAGTCCATCTCTGCTTCTGAAACTGGGAAAAACCACCGCTCCTCTAACATCCGATGCTTGTCATTTAAGATGAGAAACGTGTGAGCTTCGTGAACGATGTAGTTCTTTTGAGCTGTAAAGTAACTGCCCTTACCTGATTCGAAGTCTTGCTTGTAGGAAGACTCAGAGCCTAGGATTCAACTCCATTTCTGAAGGGAAACACACAGCCGAGTTCTCATCCATGGATCACACTCTGCTACAGAGCAAGAAGCATGCTCTAGGTTCCTACAGTCTCTAAGACAGCAGGAAATGTGAGTGTGCTGAGAACAAAAGAACGGTGTTTCCTACACATACGGACCATATCTAGTCCAACTCTGCTTCTGAAACTGATACAAAGCACTGGTCCTCTAACATCCAATGCTTGTCAGTTAAGATGAGAAACGTGTGAGCTTCGTGAACGATGTAGTCCGTTTGAGCAGAAAAGTGACTGCCCTTACCTGAAATGAAGTCTTGCTTGTAGGAAGACTCAGAGCCTGGGATTTAACTCCATTTCTGAAGGGAAACACACAGCATAGTTCTCATCCATGGATCACACTCTTTTTTAGAGCAAGAAGCATGCTTTTGCTTTCAAGAGTCTCTAATAGAGCAGGAAACCTGAGTGTGCTCAGAACAAAGGAATGGTGTTTCCTACACATACGGACCATATCTAGTCCAACTCTGCTTCTGAAACTGATACAAAGCACTTGTCCTCTAACATCCAATGCTTGCCAGTTAAGATGAGAAACGTGTGAGATTCGTGAACGATGTAGTTCTTTTGAGCTGTAAACTGACTGCCCTTACCTGAAACGAAGTCTTGCTTGTAGGAAGACTCAGAGCCTGGGATTTAACTCCATTTCTGAAGGGAAACACACAGCATAGTTCTCATCCATGGATCACACTCTGCTTTAGAGCAAGAAGCATGCTCTTTCTTTCTAGAGTCTATAAGACAGCATGAAACATGAGTGTGCTGAGAACAAAAGAAGGATGTTGCCTAAACATACGGACCATATGTAGTCCAAATCTGCTTCTGAAACTGACACAAAGCACTGGTCCTCTAACATCCAATGCTTGTCAGTTAAGATGAGAAACGTGTGAGCTTCGTGAACGATGTAGTTCCTTTGAGCTATAAAGAAACTGCAATTACATGAAAGGAAGTCTTGCTTGTAGGAAGACTCAGAGCCTGGGATTTAACTCCATTTCTGAAGTGAAACACAGAGCAGAGTTCTCATCCATTGATCACACTCTGCTTTAGAGCAAGAAGCTCGCTCTTGCTTTCTAGAGTCTCTAATACAGGAGGAAATCTGAGTGTGCCCAGAACAAAACAACGGTGTTTCCTGCACATACTGACCATATCTAGTCCAACTCTGCTTCTTAAACTGATACAAAGCACTGGGCCTCTAACATCCAATGCTTGTCAGTTAAGATGAGAAACATGTGAGTTTCGTGAACGATGTAGTTCCTTTGAGCTATCAAGAAACTGCCCTTACATGAAAGGAAGTCTTGCCTGTAGGAAGACTCAGAGCCTGGGATTTAACTCCATTTCTGAGGTGAAACACAGAGCAGAGTTCTCATCCATTGATCACACTCTGCTTACATCCAGAAGCACACTCTTGCTTTCTAGAGTCTCTAATACAGCAGGAAACCTGAGTGTGCTCAGAACAAAAGAACTGTGTTTCCCAAACATACGGAACATATCTAGTTTAACTCTGCTTCTGAAACTGAAACAAACCACAGGTCCTCGAACATCCAGTTCTTGTCAGGTAAGATGAGAAACGTGTGAGTTTCGTGAACGATGTAGTTTCTTTGAGCTATAAAGAAACTGCCCTTACATGAAAGGAAGTCTTGCTTGTAGGAAGACTCAGAGCCTGGGATTTAACTCCATTTCTCAAGTGAAACACACAGCAGAGCTCTCATCCATGGATCACACTCTGCTTACAGCCAGAAGCACACTCTTCCTTTCTAGAGTCTCTAATACAGCAGGAAATCTGAGTGTGCCCAGAACAAAAGAACGGTGTTTCCTACATATACAGACCATATCTAGTCCAACTCTGCTTCTGAAACTGATACAAATCACTGGTCCTCTAACATCCAATGCTTGTCAGTTAAGATGAGAAACTTGTGAGGTTCGTGAATGATGTAGTTCATTTGAGCTGTAAAGTAACTGCCCTTACCTGAAATGAAGTCTGGATTGTAGGAAGACTCAGAGCCTGGGATTTAACTACATTTCTGAAGTGAAACACAGAGCAGAGTTCTCATCCATTGATCACACTCTGCTTTAGAGCAAGAAGCTCGCTCTTGCTTTCTAGAGTCTCTAATACAGGAGGAAATCTGAGTGTGCCCAGAACAAAAGAACGGTGTTTCCTACACATACGGACCATATCTAGTCCAACTCTGCTTCTGAAACTGATACAAAGCACTGGTCCTCTAACATCCAATGCTTGTCAGTGAAGATGAGAAACGTGTGAGCTTCGTGAACGATGTAGTCCGTTTGAGTAGAAAAGTGACTGCCCTTACCTGAAATGAAGTCTTGCTTGTAGGAAGACTCAGAGGCTGGGATTTAACTCCATTTCTGAAGGGAAACACACAGCATAGTTCTCATCCATGGATCACACTCTGCTTTAGAGCAAGAAGCATGCTTTTGCTTTCTAGAGTCTCTAATACAGCAGGAAACCTGAGTGTGCTCAGAACAAAGGAATGGTGTTTCCTACACATACGGACCATATCTAGTCCAACTCTGCTTCTGAAACTGATACAAAGCACTGGTCATCTAACATCCAATGCTTGCCAGTTAAGATGAGAAACGTGTGAGCTTCTTGAACGATGTAGTTATTTTGAGCTGTAAAGTGACTGCCCTTACCTGAAACGAAGTCTTGCTTGTAGGAAGACTCAGAGCCTGGGATTTAACTCCATTTCTGAAGGGAAACACACAGCATAGTTCTCATCCATGGATCACACTCTGCTTTAGAGCAAGAAGCATGCTCTTTCTTTCTAGAGTCTCTAAGACAGCATGAAACGTGAGTGTGCTGAGAAGAAAAGAAGGATGTTGCCTACACATACGGACCATATGTAGTCCTAATCTGCTTCTGAAGCTGACACAAATCACTGGTCCTCTAACATCCAATGCTTGTCAGTTAAGATGAGAAACGTGTGAGCTTCGTGAACGATGTAGTTCGTTTGAGCTGAAGAGTGACTGCCCTTACCTGAAACGAAGTGTAGCTTGTAGTGAGACACAGAGCCTGGAATTTTACTCCATTTCTGAAGGGATAAACACAGCAGAGTTCTCATCCATGGATCACACTCTGCTTTAGAGCGAGAAGCACACTCTTCCTTTCTAGAGTCTCTAATACAGCAGGAAATCTGAGGGTGCCCAGAACAAAACAATGGTTTTCATACACATACGGACCATATGTAGTCCAAATCTGATTCTGAAACTGATACAAAGCACTGGTCCTCTAACATCCAATGCTTGTCAGTTAAGATGAGAAACGTGTGAGCTTCGTGAACGATGTAGTTCGTTTGAGCTGTAAAGTAACTGCCCTTACCTGAAATGAAGTCTGGATTGTAGGAAGACTCAGAGCATGGGATTTAACTCCATTTCTGAAGGGAAACACAGAGCAGAGTTCTCATCCATTGATCACACTCTGCTTTAGAGCAAGAAGCTCGCTCTTGCTTTCTAGAGTCTCTAATAAAGGAGGAAATCTGAGTGTGCCCAGTACAAAAGAACGGTGTTTCCTACACATACGGACCATATCTAGTCCAACTCTGCTTCTGAAACTGATACAAAGATCTGGTCCTCTAACATCCAATGCTTGTCAGTTAAGATGAGAAACGTGTGAGCTTGGTGAATGATGTAGTCCGTTTGAGCAGAAAAGTGACTGCCCTTACCTGAAATGAAGTCTTGCTTGTAGGAAGACTCAGAGCCTGGGATTAAACTCCATTTCTGAAGGGAAACACACAGCATAGTTCTCATCCATGGATCACACTCTGCTTTAGAGCAAGAAGCATGCTTTTGCTTTCTAGAGTCTCTAATACAGCAGGAAACCTGAGTGTGCTCAGAACAAAGGAATGGTGTTTCCTACACATACGGACCATATCTAGTCCAACTCTGCTTCTGAAACTGATACAAAGCTCTGGTCCTCTAACATCCAATGCTTGTCAGTGAAGATGAGAAACGTGTGAGCTTCGTGAACGATGTAGTCCGTTTGAGCATAAAAGTGACTGCCCTTACCTGAAATGAAGTCTTGCTTGTAGGAAGACTCAGAGCCTGGGATTTAACTCCATTTCTGAAGGGAAACACACAGCATAGTTCTCATCCATGGATCACACTCTGCTTTAGAGCAAGAATCATGCTTTTGCTTTCTAGAGTCTCTAATACAGCAGGAAACCTGACTGTGCTCAGAACAAAGGAATGGTGTTTCCTACACATACGGACCATATCTAGTCCAACTCTGCTTCTGAAACTGATAAAAGGAACTGGTCCTCTAACATCCAATGCTTGTCAGTTAAGATGAGAAACGTGTGAGCTTCGTGAACGATGTAGTTCGTTTGAGCTGAAGAGTGACTGCCCTTACCTGAAACGAAGTCTAGCTTGTAGTGAGACACAGAGCCTGGGATTTAACTCCATTTCTGAAGGGAAAAACACAGCAGAGTTCTCATCCATGGATCACACTCTGCTTTAGAGCGAGAAGCACACTCTTCCTTTCTAGAGTCTCTAATACAGCAGGAAATCTGAGTGTGCCCAGAACAAAACAATGGTTTTCGTACACATACGGACCATATGTAGTCCAAATCTGATTCTGAAATTGATACAAAGCACTGGTCCTCTAACATCCAATGCTTGTCAGTTAAGATGAGAAACGTGTGAGCTTCGTGAACGATGTAGTTCGTTTGAGCTGTAAAGTAACTGCCCTTACCTGAAATGAAGTCTGGATTGTAGGAAGACTCAGAGCCTGGGATTTAACTCCATTTCTGAAGGGAAACACACAGCAGAGTTCTCTTCCATTGATCACACTCTGCTTTAGAGCAAGAAGCTCGCTCTTGCTTTCTAGAGTCTCTAATACAGCAGGAAATCTGAGTGTGCTCAGAACAAAAGAATGGTGTTTCCTACACATACGGACCATATCTAGTCCAACTCTGCTTCTGAAACTGATACAAAGCACTGGTCCTCTAACATCCAATGCTTGTCTGTTAAGATGAGAAACGTGTGAATTCGTGAACGATGTAGTCCGTTTGAGCAGAAATGTGACTGCCCTTACCTGAAATGAAGTCCTGCTTGTAGGAAGACTCAGCGCCTGGGATTTAACTCCATTTCTGAAGGGAAACACACAGCATAGTTCTCATCCATGGATCACACTCTGCTTTAGAGCGAGAAGCAAACTCTTGCTTTCTAGAGTCTCTAATACAGCAGGAAACCTGAGTGTGCAAGGAACAAAGGAATGGTGTTTCCTACACATACGGACCATATCTAGTCCAACTCTGCTTCTGAAACTGATACAAAGCACTGGTCCTCTAACATCCAATGCTTGCCAGTTAAGATGAGAAACGTGTGAGCTTCGTGAACGATGTAGTTCTTTTGACCTGTAAAGTGACTGCCCTTACCTGAAACGAAGTCTTGCTTGTAGGAAGACTCAGAGCCTGGGATTTAACTCCATTTCTGAAGGGAAACACACAGCATAGTTCTCATCCATGGATCACACTCTGCTTTAGAGCAAGAAGCTCGCTCTTGCTTTCTAGAGTCTCTAATAAAGGAGGAAATCTGAGTGTGCCCAGAACAAAAGAACGGTGTTTCCTACACATACGGACCATATATAGTACAAATCTGCTTCTGAAACTGACACAAAGCACTGGTCCTCTAACATCCAATGCTTGTCAGTTAAGATGAGAAACGTGTGAGTTTCGTGACCGATGTAGTTCCTTTGAGCTATAAAGTTACTGCAATTACATGAAAGGAAGTCTTGCTTGTAGGAAGACTCAGAGCCTGGGATTTAACTCCATTTCTCAAGTGAGACACACAGTAGAGCTCTCATCCATGGATCACACTCTGCTTACAGCCAGAAGCACACTCTTCCTTTCTAGAGTCTATAATAAAGCAGGAAACCTGAGTGTGCTTAGAACAAAAGAACGGTGTTTCCTAAACATAGGGAACATATCCAGTTTAACTCTGCTTCTGAAACTGAAACAAACCACAGGTCCTCGAACATCCAGTGCTTGTCAGGTAAGATGAGAAACGTGTGAGTTTCGTGAAAGATGTAGTTTCTTTGAGCTATAAAGAAACTGCCCTTACATGAAAGTAAGTCTTGCTTGTAGGAAGACTCAGAGCCTGGGATTTAACTCCATTTCTCAAGTGAAACACACAGCAGAGCTCTCATCCATGGATCACACTCTGCTTACAGCCAGAAGCACACTCTTCCTTTCTAGAGTCTCTAATACAGCAGGAAATCTGAGTGTGCCCAGAACAAAAGAATGGTGTTTCCTACATATACAGACCATATCTAGTCCAACTCTGCTTCTGAAACTGATACAAATCACTGGTCCTCTAACATCCAATGCTTGTCAGTTAAGATGAGAAACTTGTGAGGTTCATGAATGATGTAGTTCATTTGAGCTGTAAAGTAACTGCCCTTACCTGAAATGAAGTCTTGCTTGTAGGAAGACTCAGAGCCTGGGATTTAACTCCATTTCTGAAGGGAAACACACAGCATAGTTCTCATCCATGGATCACACTCTGCTTTAGAGCAAGAAGCATGCTTTTGCTTTCTAGAGTCTCTAATACAGCAGGAAACCTGAGTGTGCTCAGAACAAAGGAATGGTGTTTCCTACACATACGGACCATATCTAGTCCAACTCTGCTTCTGAAACTGATACAAAGCACTGGTCCTCTAACATCCAATGCTTGCCAGTTAAGATGAGAAACGTGTGAGCTTCTTGAACGATGTAGTTATTTTGAGCTGTAAAGTGACTGCCCTTACCTGAAACGAAGTCTTGCTTGTAGGAAGACTCAGAGCCTGGGATTTAACTCCATTTCTGAAGGGAAACACACAGCATAGTTCTCATCCATGGATCACACTCTGCTTTAGAGCAAGAAGCATGCTCTTTCTTTCTAGAGTCTCTAAGACAGCATGAAACGTGAGTGTGCTGAGAAGAAAAGAAGGATGTTGCCTACACATACGGACCATATGTAGTCCTAATCTGCTTCTGAAGCTGACACAAATCACTGGTCCTCTAACATCCAATGCTTGTCAGTTAAGATGAGAAACGTGTGAGCTTCGTGAACGATGTAGTTCGTTTGAGCTGAAGAGTGACTGCCCTTACCTGAAACGAAGTCTAGCTTGTAGTGAGACACAGAGCCTGGAATTTAACTCCATTTCTGAAGGGATAAACACAGCAGAGTTCTCATCCATGGATCACACTCTGCTTTAGAGCGAGAAGCACACTCTTCCTTTCTAGAGTCTCTAATACAGCAGGAAATCTGAGGGTGCCCAGAACAAAACAATGGTTTTCATACACATACGGACCATATGTAGTCCAAATCTGATTCTGAAACTGATACAAAGCACTGGTCCTCTAACATCCAATGCTTGTCAGTTAAGATGAGAAACGTGTGAGCTTCGTGAACGATGTAGTTCGTTTGAGCTGTAAAGTAACTGCCCTTACCTGAAATGAAGTCTGGATTGTAGGAAGACTCAGAGCATGGGATTTAACTCCATTTCTGAAGGGAAACACAGAGCAGAGTTCTCATCCATTGATCACACTCTGCTTTAGAGCAAGAAGCTCGCTCTTGCTTTCTAGAGTCTCTAATAAAGGAGGAAATCTGAGTGTGCCCAGTACAAAAGAACGGTGTTTCCTACACATACGGACCATATCTAGTCCAACTCTGCTTCTGAAACTGATACAAAGATCTGGTCCTCTAACATCCAATGCTTGTCAGTTAAGATGAGAAACGTGTGAGCTTGGTGAATGATGTAGTCCGTTTGAGCAGAAAAGTGACTGCCCTTACCTGAAATGAAGTCTTGCTTGTAGGAAGACTCAGAGCCTGGGATTAAACTCCATTTCTGAAGGGAAACACACAGCATAGTTCTCATCCATGGATCACACTCTGCTTTAGAGCAAGAAGCATGCTTTTGCTTTCTAGAGTCTCTAATACAGCAGGAAACCTGAGTGTGCTCAGAACAAAGGAATGGTGTTTCCTACACATACGGACCATATCTAGTCCAACTCTGCTTCTGAAACTGATACAAAGCTCTGGTCCTCTAACATCCAATGCTTGTCAGTGAAGATGAGAAACGTGTGAGCTTCGTGAACGATGTAGTCCGTTTGAGCATAAAAGTGACTGCCCTTACCTGAAATGAAGTCTTGCTTGTAGGAAGACTCAGAGCCTGGGATTTAACTCCATTTCTGAAGGGAAACACACAGCATAGTTCTCATCCATGGATCACACTCTGCTTTAGAGCAAGAATCATGCTTTTGCTTTCTAGAGTCTCTAATACAGCAGGAAACCTGACTGTGCTCAGAACAAAGGAATGGTGTTTCCTACACATACGGACCATATCTAGTCCAACTCTGCTTCTGAAACTGATAAAAGGAACTGGTCCTCTAACATCCAATGCTTGTCAGTTAAGATGAGAAACGTGTGAGCTTCGTGAACGATGTAGTTCGTTTGAGCTGAAGAGTGACTGCCCTTACCTGAAACGAAGTCTAGCTTGTAGTGAGACACAGAGCCTGGGATTTAACTCCATTTCTGAAGGGAAAAACACAGCAGAGTTCTCATCCATGGATCACACTCTGCTTTAGAGCGAGAAGCACACTCTTCCTTTCTAGAGTCTCTAATACAGCAGGAAATCTGAGTGTGCCCAGAACAAAACAATGGTTTTCGTACACATACGGACCATATGTAGTCCAAATCTGATTCTGAAATTGATACAAAGCACTGGTCCTCTAACATCCAATGCTTGTCAGTTAAGATGAGAAACGTGTGAGCTTCGTGAACGATGTAGTTCGTTTGAGCTGTAAAGTAACTGCCCTTACCTGAAATGAAGTCTGGATTGTAGGAAGACTCAGAGCCTGGGATTTAACTCCATTTCTGAAGGGAAACACACAGCAGAGTTCTCTTCCATTGATCACACTCTGCTTTAGAGCAAGAAGCTCGCTCTTGCTTTCTAGAGTCTCTAATACAGCAGGAAATCTGAGTGTGCTCAGAACAAAAGAATGGTGTTTCCTACACATACGGACCATATCTAGTCCAACTCTGCTTCTGAAACTGATACAAAGCACTGGTCCTCTAACATCCAATGCTTGTCTGTTAAGATGAGAAACGTGTGAATTCGTGAACGATGTAGTCCGTTTGAGCAGAAATGTGACTGCCCTTACCTGAAATGAAGTCCTGCTTGTAGGAAGACTCAGCGCCTGGGATTTAACTCCATTTCTGAAGGGAAACACACAGCATAGTTCTCATCCATGGATCACACTCTGCTTTAGAGCGAGAAGCAAACTCTTGCTTTCTAGAGTCTCTAATACAGCAGGAAACCTGAGTGTGCAAGGAACAAAGGAATGGTGTTTCCTACACATACGGACCATATCTAGTCCAACTCTGCTTCTGAAACTGATACAAAGCACTGGTCCTCTAACATCCAATGCTTGCCAGTTAAGATGAGAAACGTGTGAGCTTCGTGAACGATGTAGTTCTTTTGACCTGTAAAGTGACTGCCCTTACCTGAAACGAAGTCTTGCTTGTAGGAAGACTCAGAGCCTGGGATTTAACTCCATTTCTGAAGGGAAACACACAGCATAGTTCTCATCCATGGATCACACTCTGCTTTAGAGCAAGAAGCTCGCTCTTGCTTTCTAGAGTCTCTAATAAAGGAGGAAATCTGAGTGTGCCCAGAACAAAAGAACGGTGTTTCCTACACATACGGACCATATATAGTACAAATCTGCTTCTGAAACTGACACAAAGCACTGGTCCTCTAACATCCAATGCTTGTCAGTTAAGATGAGAAACGTGTGAGTTTCGTGACCGATGTAGTTCCTTTGAGCTATAAAGTTACTGCAATTACATGAAAGGAAGTCTTGCTTGTAGGAAGACTCAGAGCCTGGGATTTAACTCCATTTCTCAAGTGAGACACACAGTAGAGCTCTCATCCATGGATCACACTCTGCTTACAGCCAGAAGCACACTCTTCCTTTCTAGAGTCTATAATAAAGCAGGAAACCTGAGTGTGCTTAGAACAAAAGAACGGTGTTTCCTAAACATAGGGAACATATCCAGTTTAACTCTGCTTCTGAAACTGAAACAAACCACAGGTCCTCGAACATCCAGTGCTTGTCAGGTAAGATGAGAAACGTGTGAGTTTCGTGAAAGATGTAGTTTCTTTGAGCTATAAAGAAACTGCCCTTACATGAAAGTAAGTCTTGCTTGTAGGAAGACTCAGAGCCTGGGATTTAACTCCATTTCTCAAGTGAAACACACAGCAGAGCTCTCATCCATGGATCACACTCTGCTTACAGCCAGAAGCACACTCTTCCTTTCTAGAGTCTCTAATACAGCAGGAAATCTGAGTGTGCCCAGAACAAAAGAATGGTGTTTCCTACATATACAGACCATATCTAGTCCAACTCTGCTTCTGAAACTGATACAAATCACTGGTCCTCTAACATCCAATGCTTGTCAGTTAAGATGAGAAACTTGTGAGGTTCATGAATGATGTAGTTCATTTGAGCTGTAAAGTAACTGCCCTTACCTGAAATGAAGTCTTGCTTGTAGGAAGACTCAGAGCCTGGGATTTAACTCCATTTCTGAAGGGAAACACAGAGCATAGTTCTCATCCATGGATCACACTCTGCTTTAGAGCAAGAAGCATGCTTTTGCTTTCTAGAGTCTCTAATACAGCAGGAAACCTGAGTGTGCTCAGAACAAAGGAATGGTGTTTCCTACACATACGGACCATATCTAGTCCAACTCTGCTTCTGAAACTGATACAAAGCACTGGTCCTCTAACATCCAATGCTTGCCAGTTAAGATGAGAAACGTGTGAGCTTCTTGAACGATGTAGTTATTTTGAGCTGTAAAGTGACTGCCCTTACCTGAAACGAAGTCTTGCTTGTAGGAAGACTCAGAGCCTGGGATTTAACTCCATTTCTGAAGGGAAACACACAGCATAGTTCTCATCCATGGATCACACTCTGCTTTAGAGCAAGAAGCATGCTCTTTCTTTCTAGAGTCTCTAAGACAGCATGAAACGTGAGTGTGCTGAGAAGAAAAGAAGGATGTTGCCTACACATACGGACCATATGTAGTCCTAATCTGCTTCTGAAGCTGACACAAATCACTGGTCCTCTAACATCCAATGCTTGTCAGTTAAGATGAGAAACGTGTGAGCTTCGTGAACGATGTAGTTCGTTTGAGCTGAAGAGTGACTGCCCTTACCTGAAACGAAGTCTAGCTTGTAGTGAGACACAGAGCCTGGAATTTAACTCCATTTCTGAAGGGAAAAACACAGCAGAGTTCTCATCCATGGATCACACTCTGCTTTAGAGCGAGAAGCACACTCTTCCTTTCTAGAGTCTCTAATACAGCAGGAAATCTGAGTGTGCCCAGAACAAAACAATGGTTTTCATACACATACGGACCATATGTAGTCCAAATCTGATTCTGAAACTGATACAAAGCACTGGTCCTCTAACATCCAATGCTTGTCAGTTAAGATGAGAAACGTGTGAGCTTCGTGAACGATGTAGTTCGTTTAAGCTGTAAAGTAACTGCCCTTACCTGAAATGAAGTCTGGATTGTAGGAAGACTCAGAGCCTGGGATTTAACTCCATTTCTGAAGGGAAACACAGAGCAGAGTTCTCATCCATTGATCACACTCTGCTTTAGAGCAAGAAGCACGCTCTTGCTTTCTAGAGTCTCTAATAAAGGAGGAAATCTGAGTGTGCCCAGAACAAAAGAACAGTGTTTCCTACACATACGGACCATATCTAGTCCAACTCTGCTTCTGAAACTGATACAAAGATCTGGTCCTCTAACATCCAATGCTTGTCAGTTAAGATGAGAAACGTGTGAGCTTGGTGAATGATGTAGTCCGTTTGAGCAGAAAAGTGACTGCCCTTACCTGAAATGAAGTCTTGCTTGTAGGAAGACTCAGAGCCTGGGATTAAACTCCATTTCTGAAGGGAAACACACAGCATAGTTCTCATCCATGGATCACACTCTGCTTTAGAGCGAGAAGCAAACTCTTGCTTTCTAGAGTCTCTAATACAGCAGGAAACCTGAGTGTGCAAAGAACAAAGGAATGGTGTTTCCTACACATACGGACCATATCTAGTCCAACTCTGCTTCTGAAACTGATACAAAGCACTGGTCCTCTAACATCCAATGCTTGCCAGTTAAGATGAGAAACGTGTGAGCTTCGTGAACGATGTAGTTCTTTTGACCTGTAAAGTGACTGCCCTTACCTGAAACGAAGTCTTGCTTGTAGGAAGACTCAGAGCCTGGGATTTAACTCCATTTCTCAAATGAAACACACAGCAGAGCTCTCATCCATGGATCACACTCTGCTTACAGCCAGAAGCACACTCTTCCTTTCTAGAGTCTCTAATACAGCAGGAAATCTGAGTGTGCCCAGAACAAAAGAACGGTGTTTCCTACATATACAGACCATATCTAGTCCAACTCTGCTTCTGAAACTGATACAAATCACTGGTCCTCTAACATCCAATGCTTGTCAGTTAAGATGAGAAACTTGTGAGGTTCGTGAATGATGTAGTTCATTTGAGCTGTAAAGTAACTGCCCTTACCTGAAATGAAGTCTGGATTGTAGGAAGACTCAGAGCCTGGGATTTAACTCCATTTCTGAAGTGAAACACAGAGCAGAGTTCTCATCCATTGATCACACTCTGCTTTAGAGCAAGAAACTCGCTCTTGCTTTCTAGAGTCTCTAATACAGGAGGAAATCTGAGTGTGCCCAGAACAAAAGAACGGTGTTTCCTACACATACGGACCATATCTAGTCCAACTCTGCTTCTGAAACTGATACAAAGCACTGGTCCTCTAACATCCAATGCTTGTCAGTGAAGATGAGAAACGTGTGAGCTTCGTGAACGATGTAGTCCGTTTGAGTAGAAAAGTGACTGCCCTTACCTGAAATGAAGTCTTGCTTGTAGGAAGACTCAGAGCCTGGGATTTAACTCCATTTCTGAAGGGAAACACAGAGCATAGTTCTCATCCATGGATCACACTCTGCTTTAGAGCAAGAAGCATGCTTTTGCTTTCTAGAGTCTCTAATACAGCAGGAAACCTGAGTGTGCTCAGAACAAAGGAATGGTGTTTCCTACACATACGGACCATATCTAGTCCAACTCTGCTTCTGAAACTGATACAAAGCACTGGTCCTCTAACATCCAATGCTTGTCAGTGAAGATGAGAAACGTGTGAGCTTCGTGAACGATGTAGTCCGTTTGTGCATAAAAGTGACTGCCCTTACCTGAAATGAAGTCTTGCTTGTAGGAAGACTCAGAGCCTGGGATTTAACTCCATTTCTGAAGGGAAACACACAGCATAGTTCTCATCCATGGATCACACTCTGCTTTAGAGCAAGAATCATGCTTTTGCTTTCTAGAGTCTCTAATACAGCAGGAAACCTGACTGTGCTCAGAACAAAGGAATGGTGTTTCCTACACATACGGACCATATCTAGTCCAACTCTGCTTCTGAAACTGATAAAAGGAACTGGTCCTCTAACATCCAATGCTTGTCAGTTAAGATGAGAAACGTGTGAGCTTCGTGAACGATGTAGTTCGTTTGAGCTGAAGAGTGACTGCCCTTACCTGAAACGAAGTCTAGCTTGTAGTGAGACACAGAGCCTGGGATTTAACTCCATTTCTGATGGAAAAACACAGCAGAGTTCTCATCCATGGATCACACTCTGCTTTAGAGCGAGAAGCACACTCTTCCTTTCTAGAGTCTCTAATACAGCAGGAAATCTGAGTGTGCCCAGAACCAAACAATGGTTTTCGTACACATACGGACCATATGTAGTCCAAATCTGATTCTGAAATTGATACAAAGCACTGGTCCTCTAACATCCAATGCTTGTCAGTTAAGATGAGAAACGTGTGAGCTTCGTGAACGATGTAGTTCGTTTGAGCTGTAAAGTAACTGCCCTTACCTGAAATGAAGTCTGGATTGTAGGAAGACTCAGAGCCTGGGATTTAACTCTATTTCTGAAGGGAAACACACAGCAGAGTTCTCTTCCATTGATCACACTCTGCTTTAGAGCAAGAAGCTCGCTCTTGCTTTCTAGAGTCTCTAATACAGCAGGAAATCTGAGTGTGCTCAGAACAAAAGAACGGTGTTTCCTACACATACGGACCATATCTAGTCCAACTCTGCTTCTGAAACTGATACAAAGCACTGGTCCTCTAACATCCAATGCTTGTCAGTTAAGATGAGAAACGTGTGAGCTTCGTGAACGATGTAGTCCGTTTGAGCAGAAATGTGACTGCCCTTACCTGAAATGAAGTCCTGCTTGTAGGAAGACTCAGCGCCTGGGATTTAACTCCATTTCTGAAGGGAAACACACAGCATAGTTCTCATCCATGGATCACACTCTGCTTTAGAGCAAGAAGCTCGCTCTTGCTTTCTAGAGTCTCTAATAAAGGAGGAAATCTGAGTGTGCCCAGAACAAAAGAACGGTGTTTCCTACACATACGGACCATATATAGTACAAATCTGCTTCTGAAACTGACACAAAGCACTGGTCCTCTAACATCCAATGCTTGTCAGTTAAGATGAGAAACGTGTGAGTTTCGTGACCGATGTAGTTCCTTTGAGCTATAAAGTTACTGCAATTACATGAAAGGAAGTCTTGCTTGTAGGAAGACTCAGAGCCTGGGATTTAACTCCATTTCTCAAGTGAGACACACAGCAGAGCTCTCATCCATGGATCACACTCTGCTTACAGCCAGAAGCACACTCTTCCTTTCTAGAGTCTCTAAGACAGCAGGAAACCTGAGTGTGCTTAGAACAAAAGAACGGTGTTTCCTAAACATACGGAACATATCCAGTTTAACTCTGCTTCTGAAACTGAAACAAACCACAGGTCCTCGAACATCCAGTGCTTGTCAGGTAAGATGAGAAACGTGTGAGTTTCGTGAAAGATGTAGTTTCTTTGAGCTATAAAGACTGCCCTTACATGAAAGTAAGTCTTGATTGTAGGAAGACTCAGAGCCTGGGATTTAACTCCATTTCTCAAGTGAAACACACAGCAGAGCTCTCATCCATGGATCACACTCTGCTTACAGCCAGAAGCACACTCTTCCTTTCTAGAGTCTCTAATACAGCAGGAAATCTGAGTGTGCCCAGAACAAAAGAACGGTGTTTCCTACATATACAGACCATATCTAGTCCAACTCTGCTTCTGAAACTGACACAAATCACTGGTCCTCTAACATCCAATGCTTGTCAGTTAAGATCAGAAACTTGTGAGCTTCGTGAATGATGTAGTGCGTTTGAGCTGTAAAGTAACTGCCCTTACCTGAAATGAAGTCTGGATTGTAGGAAGACTCAGACCCTGGGATTTAACTCCATTTCTGAAGAGAAACACACAGCAGAGTTCTCATCCATTGATCACACTCTGCTTTAGAGCAAGAAGCTCGCTCTTGCTTTCTAGAGTCTCTAATACAGGAGGAAATTTAAGTGTGCCCAGAAAAAAAGAACGGTGTTTCCTAAACATAAAGACCATATCTAGTCCAACTCTGCTTCTGAAACTGATACAAAGCACTGGTCCTCTAACATCCAATGCTTGTCAGTAAAGATGAGAAACTTGTGAGCTTCGTGAATGATGTAGTGCGTTTGAGCTGTAAAGTAACTGCCCTTACCTGAAATGAAGTCTGGATTGTAGGAAGACTCAGAGCCTGGGATTTAACTCCATTTCTCAAGTGAAACACACAGCAGAGCTCTCATCCATGGATCACACTCTGCTTACAGCCAGAAGCACACTCTTCCTTTCTAGAGTCTCTAATACAGCAGGAAATCTGAGTGTGCCCAGAACAAAAGAATGGTGTTTCCTACATATACAGACCATATCTAGTCCAACTCTGCTTCTGAAACTGATACAAATCACTGGTCCTCTAACATCCAATGCTTGTCAGTTAAGATGAGAAACTTGTGAGGTTCATGAATGATGTAGTTCATTTGAGCTGTAAAGTAACTGCCCTTACCTGAAATGAAGTCTTGCTTGTAGGAAGACTCAGAGCCTGGGATTTAACTCCATTTCTGAAGGGAAACACAGAGCATAGTTCTCATCCATGGATCACACTCTGCTTTAGAGCAAGAAGCATGCTTTTGCTTTCTAGAGTCTCTAATACAGCAGGAAACCTGAGTGTGCTCAGAACAAAGGAATGGTGTTTCCTACACATACGGACCATATCTAGTCCAACTCTGCTTCTGAAACTGATACAAAGCACTGGTCCTCTAACATCCAATGCTTGCCAGTTAAGATGAGAAACGTGTGAGCTTCTTGAACGATGTAGTTATTTTGAGCTGTAAAGTGACTGCCCTTACCTGAAACGAAGTCTTGCTTGTAGGAAGACTCAGAGCCTGGGATTTAACTCCATTTCTGAAGGGAAACACACAGCATAGTTCTCATCCATGGATCACACTCTGCTTTAGAGCAAGAAGCATGCTCTTTCTTTCTAGAGTCTCTAAGACAGCATGAAACGTGAGTGTGCTGAGAAGAAAAGAAGGATGTTGCCTACACATACGGACCATATGTAGTCCTAATCTGCTTCTGAAGCTGACACAAATCACTGGTCCTCTAACATCCAATGCTTGTCAGTTAAGATGAGAAACGTGTGAGCTTCGTGAACGATGTAGTTCGTTTGAGCTGAAGAGTGACTGCCCTTACCTGAAACGAAGTCTAGCTTGTAGTGAGACACAGAGCCTGGAATTTAACTCCATTTCTGAAGGGAAAAACACAGCAGAGTTCTCATCCATGGATCACACTCTGCTTTAGAGCGAGAAGCACACTCTTCCTTTCTAGAGTCTCTAATACAGCAGGAAATCTGAGTGTGCCCAGAACAAAACAATGGTTTTCATACACATACGGACCATATGTAGTCCAAATCTGATTCTGAAACTGATACAAAGCACTGGTCCTCTAACATCCAATGCTTGTCAGTTAAGATGAGAAACGTGTGAGCTTCGTGAACGATGTAGTTCGTTTAAGCTGTAAAGTAACTGCCCTTACCTGAAATGAAGTCTGGATTGTAGGAAGACTCAGAGCCTGGGATTTAACTCCATTTCTGAAGGGAAACACAGAGCAGAGTTCTCATCCATTGATCACACTCTGCTTTAGAGCAAGAAGCACGCTCTTGCTTTCTAGAGTCTCTAATAAAGGAGGAAATCTGAGTGTGCCCAGAACAAAAGAACAGTGTTTCCTACACATACGGACCATATCTAGTCCAACTCTGCTTCTGAAACTGATACAAAGATCTGGTCCTCTAACATCCAATGCTTGTCAGTTAAGATGAGAAACGTGTGAGCTTGGTGAATGATGTAGTCCGTTTGAGCAGAAAAGTGACTGCCCTTACCTGAAATGAAGTCTTGCTTGTAGGAAGACTCAGAGCCTGGGATTAAACTCCATTTCTGAAGGGAAACACACAGCATAGTTCTCATCCATGGATCACACTCTGCTTTAGAGCGAGAAGCAAACTCTTGCTTTCTAGAGTCTCTAATACAGCAGGAAACCTGAGTGTGCAAAGAACAAAGGAATGGTGTTTCCTACACATACGGACCATATCTAGTCCAACTCTGCTTCTGAAACTGATACAAAGCACTGGTCCTCTAACATCCAATGCTTGCCAGTTAAGATGAGAAACGTGTGAGCTTCGTGAACGATGTAGTTCTTTTGACCTGTAAAGTGACTGCCCTTACCTGAAACGAAGTCTTGCTTGTAGGAAGACTCAGAGCCTGGGATTTAACTCCATTTCTCAAATGAAACACACAGCAGAGCTCTCATCCATGGATCACACTCTGCTTACAGCCAGAAGCACACTCTTCCTTTCTAGAGTCTCTAATACAGCAGGAAATCTGAGTGTGCCCAGAACAAAAGAACGGTGTTTCCTACATATACAGACCATATCTAGTCCAACTCTGCTTCTGAAACTGATACAAATCACTGGTCCTCTAACATCCAATGCTTGTCAGTTAAGATGAGAAACTTGTGAGGTTCGTGAATGATGTAGTTCATTTGAGCTGTAAAGTAACTGCCCTTACCTGAAATGAAGTCTGGATTGTAGGAAGACTCAGAGCCTGGGATTTAACTCCATTTCTGAAGTGAAACACAGAGCAGAGTTCTCATCCATTGATCACACTCTGCTTTAGAGCAAGAAACTCGCTCTTGCTTTCTAGAGTCTCTAATACAGGAGGAAATCTGAGTGTGCCCAGAACAAAAGAACGGTGTTTCCTACACATACGGACCATATCTAGTCCAACTCTGCTTCTGAAACTGATACAAAGCACTGGTCCTCTAACATCCAATGCTTGTCAGTGAAGATGAGAAACGTGTGAGCTTCGTGAACGATGTAGTCCGTTTGAGTAGAAAAGTGACTGCCCTTACCTGAAATGAAGTCTTGCTTGTAGGAAGACTCAGAGCCTGGGATTTAACTCCATTTCTGAAGGGAAACACAGAGCATAGTTCTCATCCATGGATCACACTCTGCTTTAGAGCAAGAAGCATGCTTTTGCTTTCTAGAGTCTCTAATACAGCAGGAAACCTGAGTGTGCTCAGAACAAAGGAATGGTGTTTCCTACACATACGGACCATATCTAGTCCAACTCTGCTTCTGAAACTGATACAAAGCACTGGTCCTCTAACATCCAATGCTTGTCAGTGAAGATGAGAAACGTGTGAGCTTCGTGAACGATGTAGTCCGTTTGTGCATAAAAGTGACTGCCCTTACCTGAAATGAAGTCTTGCTTGTAGGAAGACTCAGAGCCTGGGATTTAACTCCATTTCTGAAGGGAAACACACAGCATAGTTCTCATCCATGGATCACACTCTGCTTTAGAGCAAGAATCATGCTTTTGCTTTCTAGAGTCTCTAATACAGCAGGAAACCTGACTGTGCTCAGAACAAAGGAATGGTGTTTCCTACACATACGGACCATATCTAGTCCAACTCTGCTTCTGAAACTGATAAAAGGAACTGGTCCTCTAACATCCAATGCTTGTCAGTTAAGATGAGAAACGTGTGAGCTTCGTGAACGATGTAGTTCGTTTGAGCTGAAGAGTGACTGCCCTTACCTGAAACGAAGTCTAGCTTGTAGTGAGACACAGAGCCTGGGATTTAACTCCATTTCTGATGGAAAAACACAGCAGAGTTCTCATCCATGGATCACACTCTGCTTTAGAGCGAGAAGCACACTCTTCCTTTCTAGAGTCTCTAATACAGCAGGAAATCTGAGTGTGCCCAGAACCAAACAATGGTTTTCGTACACATACGGACCATATGTAGTCCAAATCTGATTCTGAAATTGATACAAAGCACTGGTCCTCTAACATCCAATGCTTGTCAGTTAAGATGAGAAACGTGTGAGCTTCGTGAACGATGTAGTTCGTTTGAGCTGTAAAGTAACTGCCCTTACCTGAAATGAAGTCTGGATTGTAGGAAGACTCAGAGCCTGGGATTTAACTCTATTTCTGAAGGGAAACACACAGCAGAGTTCTCTTCCATTGATCACACTCTGCTTTAGAGCAAGAAGCTCGCTCTTGCTTTCTAGAGTCTCTAATACAGCAGGAAATCTGAGTGTGCTCAGAACAAAAGAACGGTGTTTCCTACACATACGGACCATATCTAGTCCAACTCTGCTTCTGAAACTGATACAAAGCACTGGTCCTCTAACATCCAATGCTTGTCAGTTAAGATGAGAAACGTGTGAGCTTCGTGAACGATGTAGTCCGTTTGAGCAGAAATGTGACTGCCCTTACCTGAAATGAAGTCCTGCTTGTAGGAAGACTCAGCGCCTGGGATTTAACTCCATTTCTGAAGGGAAACACACAGCATAGTTCTCATCCATGGATCACACTCTGCTTTAGAGCAAGAAGCTCGCTCTTGCTTTCTAGAGTCTCTAATAAAGGAGGAAATCTGAGTGTGCCCAGAACAAAAGAACGGTGTTTCCTACACATACGGACCATATATAGTACAAATCTGCTTCTGAAACTGACACAAAGCACTGGTCCTCTAACATCCAATGCTTGTCAGTTAAGATGAGAAACGTGTGAGTTTCGTGACCGATGTAGTTCCTTTGAGCTATAAAGTTACTGCAATTACATGAAAGGAAGTCTTGCTTGTAGGAAGACTCAGAGCCTGGGATTTAACTCCATTTCTCAAGTGAGACACACAGCAGAGCTCTCATCCATGGATCACACTCTGCTTACAGCCAGAAGCACACTCTTCCTTTCTAGAGTCTCTAAGACAGCAGGAAACCTGAGTGTGCTTAGAACAAAAGAACGGTGTTTCCTAAACATACGGAACATATCCAGTTTAACTCTGCTTCTGAAACTGAAACAAACCACAGGTCCTCGAACATCCAGTGCTTGTCAGGTAAGATGAGAAACGTGTGAGTTTCGTGAAAGATGTAGTTTCTTTGAGCTATAAAGACTGCCCTTACATGAAAGTAAGTCTTGATTGTAGGAAGACTCAGAGCCTGGGATTTAACTCCATTTCTCAAGTGAAACACACAGCAGAGCTCTCATCCATGGATCACACTCTGCTTACAGCCAGAAGCACACTCTTCCTTTCTAGAGTCTCTAATACAGCAGGAAATCTGAGTGTGCCCAGAACAAAAGAACGGTGTTTCCTACATATACAGACCATATCTAGTCCAACTCTGCTTCTGAAACTGACACAAATCACTGGTCCTCTAACATCCAATGCTTGTCAGTTAAGATCAGAAACTTGTGAGCTTCGTGAATGATGTAGTGCGTTTGAGCTGTAAAGTAACTGCCCTTACCTGAAATGAAGTCTGGATTGTAGGAAGACTCAGACCCTGGGATTTAACTCCATTTCTGAAGAGAAACACACAGCAGAGTTCTCATCCATTGATCACACTCTGCTTTAGAGCAAGAAGCTCGCTCTTGCTTTCTAGAGTCTCTAATACAGGAGGAAATTTAAGTGTGCCCAGAAAAAAAGAACGGTGTTTCCTAAACATAAAGACCATATCTAGTCCAACTCTGCTTCTGAAACTGATACAAAGCACTGGTCCTCTAACATCCAATGCTTGTCAGTAAAGATGAGAAACTTGTGAGCTTCGTGAATGATGTAGTGCGTTTGAGCTGTAAAGTAACTGCCCTTACCTGAAATGAAGTCTGGATTGTAGGAAGACTCAGAGCCTGGGATTTAACTCCATTTCTGAAGAGAAACACACAGCAGAGTTCTCATCCATTGATCACACTCTGCTTTAGAGCAAGAAGCTCGCTCTTGCTTTCTAGAGTCTCTAATACAGGAGGAAATTTGAGTGTGCCCAGAAAAAAAGAACGGTGTTTCCTAAACATAAAGACCATATCTAGTCCAACTGTGCTTCTGAAACTGATACAAAGCACTGGTCCTCTAACATCCAATGCTTGTCAGTTAAGATGAGAAACGTGTGAGCTTCGTGAAAGATGTAGTTCGTTTGAGTTGAAAAGTGACTGCCCTTCCCTGAAATGAAGGCTTGCATGTTGGAAGACACAGAGCCTGGGATTTAACTCCATTTCTGAAGGGAAACACAAAGCATAGTTCTCATCCATGGATCACACTCTGCTTCAGAGCAAGAAGCACGCTCTTGCTTTCTAGATTCTCTAATACAGCAGTAAAGGTGACTGTGCTGAGAACAAAGAACAGTGTTTCCAACATATACGGACCATATCTATTCCAACTCTGCTTCTGAAACTGATACAAAGCACAGGTCCTCCAGCATCCAATGCTTGTCATTTAAGATGAGAAAAGTGTGAGCTAAGTGAACGATGTAGTTCGTTTGAGCTGTAAAGTAACTGCCCTTACCTGAAACGAAGTCTTGTTTGGAGGAAGACTCAGAGCCTGGGATTTAACTCCATTTCTGAAGTGAAACACACAGCAGAGTTCTCATCCATTGATCACACTCTGCTTTAGAGCAAGAAGCATGCTCTAGGTTTCTACAGTCTCTAAGACTGCAGGAAATGTGAGTGTGCTGAGAACAAAAGAACGGTGTTTCCTACACATACGGACCATATCTAGTCCAACACTGCTTCTGAAACTGATACAAAGCACTGGTCCTATAACATCCGATGCTTGTCAGTTAAGTTGAGAAACGTGTGAGCTTCGTGAACGATGTAGTTCTTTGGCCTGTAAAGTAACTGCCCTTACATGAAACGAAGTCTTGCATGTAGGAAGACACTGAGCCTTGGATTTAACTCCATTTCTGATGGGAAACAGAAAGCATAGTTCTCATCCGTGGATCACACTCTGCTTCAGAGCAAGAAGCACACACTTGCTTTCTAGATTCTCTAATACAGCAGGAAAATTGGTTGTGCTCAGAATAAAAGAACTGTGTTTTCGAAACATATGGACCATATCTCGTCCAACTCTGCTTATGAAACTGAAACAAACCACAGGTCCACTAACATCCAATGCTTGTCAGTTAAGATGATAAACATGTGAGCTTCGTGAACGATGTAGTTCGTTTGAGCTGTAAAGTAACTGCCCTTACCTGAAACGAAGTCTTGTTTGTAGGAAGACTCAGAGCCTGGGATTTAACTCCATTTCTGAAATGAAACACACAGCAGAATTCTTATCCATTGATCACACTCTGCTTTAGAGCAAGAAGCACGCTCTAGCTTTCTAGAGTCTCTATGACAGCAGGAAACGTGAGTGTGCTGAGAACAAAAGTACGGTGTTTCCTACACATACGGACCATATTTAGTCCATCTCTGCTTCTGAAACAGGGAAAAAGCACTGGTCCTCTAACATCCGATGCTTGTCATTTAAGATGAGAAACGTGTGAGCTTCGTGAACGATGTAGTTCTTTTGAGCTGTAAAGTAACTGCCCTTACCTGAAACGAAGAGTTGCTTGTAAGAAGACACTGAGCCTGGGATTTAACTCCATTTCTGATGGGAAACACAAAGCATAGTTCTCATCCATGGATCACACTCTGCTTCAGAGCAAGAAGCACACTCTTGCTTTCTAGATTTTCTAACACAGCAGGAAAATTATTTGTGCTCAGAGTAAAAGAACTGTATTTTCGAAACATATGGACCATATCTCATCCAACTCTGCTTGTGAAACTGAAACAAACCACAGGTCCACTAAAATCCAATGCTTGTAATTTAAGATGAGAAATGTGTGAGCTTCGTGAACGATGTAGTTCTTTTGAGCTGTAAAGTAACTGCCCTTACCTGATTCGAAGTCTTGCTTGTAGGAAGACTCAGAGCCTGGGATTCAACTTCATTTCTGAAGGGAAACACACAGCCGAGTTCTCATCCATGGATCACACTCTGCTACAGAGCAAGAAGCATGCTCTAGGTTTCTACAGTCTCTAAGACAGCAGGAAATGTGAGTGTGCTGAGAACAAAAGAACGGTGTTTCCTACACATACGGACCATATCTAGTCCAACACTGCTTCTGAAACTGATACAAAGCACTGGTCCTATAACATCCGATGCTTGTCAGTTAAGATGAGAAACGTGTGAGCTTCGTGAACGATGTAGTTCGTTTGAGCTGTAAAGTAACTGCCCTTACCTGAAACGAAGTCTTGCATGTAGGAAGACACTGAGCCTTGGATTTAACTCCATTTCTGATGGGAAACACAAAGCATAGTTCTCATCCATGGATCACACTCTGCTTCAGAGCAAGAAGCACACACTTGCTTTCTAGATTCTCTAATACAGCAGGAAACGTGAGTGTGCTGAGAACAAAGAACAGTGTTTCCAACACATACAGATCATATCTATTCCAACACTGCTTCTGAAACTGATACAAAGCACTGGTCCTATAACATCAGATGCTTGTCAGTTAAGATGAGAAACGTGTGACCTTCATGAACGATGTAGTTCGGTTGAGCTGAAAAGTGACTGCCCTTCCCTGAAAAGTAGTCTTTATTGTAGGAAGACACAGAGCCTGGGATTTAACTCCATTTCTGAAGGGAAATACACAGCAGAGTTCTCATCCATTGATCACACTCTGCTTTAGAGCAAGAAGCATGCTCTAGCTTTCCAGAGTCTCTAAGACAGCAGGAAACGTGAGTGTGCTGAGAATAAAAGAACGGTGTTTCCCACACATACGGAACATATCTAGTCCATCTCTGCCTCTGAAACTGAGACAAAGCACTTGTCCTCTAACATCTGATGCTTATCATTTAAGATGAGAAACGTGTGAACTTCATGAACGATGTAGTTCCTTTGAGCTGTAAAGTAGCTGCCCTTACCTGATTCGGAGTCTTGCTTGTAGGAAGACTCAGAGCCTGGGATTTAACTCCATTTCTGAAGGGAAACACACAGCAGAGTTCTCTTCCATGGATCACACTCTGCTTTAGAGCAAGAAGCACGCTCTAGCTTTCTAGATTCTGTAATATAGCAGGAAACGTGAGTGTGCTGAGAACAAAGAACAGTGTTTCCAACACATACGGACCATATCTATTCCAACTCTGCCTCTGAAACTGATACAAAGCACAGGTCCTCCAGCATCCAATGCTTGTCATTTAAGATGAGAAACGTGTGAGTTAAGTCAACGATGTAGTTCGTTTGAGCTGTAAAGAAACTGCCCTTACCTGAAACGACGTCTTGTTTGTAGGAAGACTCAGAGTCTGGGATTTAACTCCATTTCTGTAGTGAAACACACAGCAGAGTTCTCATCAATTGATCACACTCTGCTTTAGAGCAAAAAGCAGGCTCTAGCTTTCTAGAGTCTCTATGACAGCAGGAAACGTGAGTGTGCTGAGAACAAAAGTATGGTTTTCCTACACATATGGACCATATCTAGTCCATCTCTGCTTCTGAAACTGGGAAAAAGCACTGGTCCTCTAACATCCGATGCTTGTCATTTAAGATGAGAAACGTGTGAGCTTCGTGAACGATGTAGTTCTTTTGAGCTGTAAAGTAACTGCCCTTACCTGATTCGAAGTCTTGCTTGTAGGAAGACTCAGAGCCTGGGATTCAACTCCATTTCTGAAGGGAAACACACAGCCGAGTTCTCATCCATGGATCACACTCTGCTTTAGAGCAAGAAGCACACACTTGCTTTCTAGATTCTCTAATACAGCAGGAAAATTGGTTGTGCTCAGAATAAAATAACTGTGTTTTCGAAACATATGGACCATATCTCGTCCAACTCTGCTTGTGAAACTGAAACAAACCACAGGTCCACTAACATCCAATGCTTGTCAGTTAAGATGATAAACTTGTGAGCTTCGTGAACGATGTAGTTCGTTTGAGCTGTAAAGTAACTGCCCTTACCTGAAACGAAGTCTTGTTTGTAGGAAGACTCAGAGCCTGGGATTTAACTCCATTTCTGAAGTGAAACACACAGCAGAATTCTTATCCATTGATCACACTCTGCTTTAGAGCAAGAAGCACGCTCTAGCTTTCTAGAGTCTCTAAGAAAGCAGGAAACATGAGTGTGCTGCGAACAAAAGAACGGTGTTTCCTACAAATACGGACCATATCTTTTCCAACTCTGCTTCTGAAACTCATACAAAGTACTGGTTCTATAACATCTGATCCTTGTCAGTTAAGATGAGAAACGTGTGAGCTTCATGAACTATGTAGTTCGTTTGTGCTGTAAAGTAATTGCCCTTACCTGACACGAAGAGTTGCTTGTAGGAAGACTCAGAGCCTGGGGTTTAACTCCATTTCTGAAGGGAAACACACACCAGGGTTCTCATATATACATCACACTCTTATTTAAAGCAAGAAGCATGCTCTAGCGTTCTAGAGTCTCTAATACAGCACGAAACGTGAGTGTGCTGAAAACAAAAGAACGGTGTTTCCTACACATATGGACCATATCTAGTCCATCTCTGCCTCTGAAACTGAGACAATGCACTGGTCCCCTAACATCCAATGCTTGTCATTTAAGATGAGAAACGTGTGAGCTTCGTGAACGATGTACTTTGTTTGAGCTGTAAAGTAACTGCCCTTATCTGATTCGAAGTCTTGCTTGTAGGAAGACTCAGAGCCTGGGATTTAACTCCATTACTGAAGGGAAACACACAGCAGAGTTCTATTCCATGGATCACACTCTGCATTAGAGCAAGATGCACGCTCTAGCTTTCTAGAGTCTCCAAGACATCAGGAAATGTGATTGTGCTCAGAAAAAAGAAAGGTGTTTCCTACACATACGGACCATATCTAGTCCAACTCTGCTTCTGAAACTGATACAAAGCACTGGTCCTCTAACATCCAATGCTTGTCAGTTAAGATGAGAAACGTGTTAGCTTCGTGAAAGATGTAGTTCGTTTGAGTTGAAAAGTGACTGCCCTTCCCTGAAATGAAGGCTTGCATGATGGAAGACACAGAGCCTGGGATTTAACTCCATTTCTGAAGGGAAACACAAAGCATAGTTCTCATCCATGGATCACACTCTGCTTCAGAGCAAGAAGCACGCTCTTGCTTTCTAGATTCTCTAATACAGCAGGAAACGTGACTGTGCTGAGAACAAAGAACAGTGTTTCCAACATATACGGACCATATCTATTCCAACTCTGCTTCTGAAACTGATACAAAGCACAGGTCCTCCAGCATCCAATGCTTGTCATTTAAGATGAGAAACGTGTGAGCTAAGTGAACGATGTAGTTCGTTTGAGCTGTAAAGTAACTGCCCTTACCTGAAATGAAGTCTTGTTTGTAGGAAGACTCAGAGCCTGGGATTTAACTCCATTTCTGAAGTGAAACACACAGCAGAGTTCTCATCAATTGATCACACTCTGCTTTAGAGCAAGAAGCACGCTCTAGCTTTCTAGAGTCTCTATGACAGCAGGAAACGTGAGTGTGCTGAGAACAAAAGTATGGTTTTCCTACACATATGGACCATATCTAGTCCATCTCTGCTTCTGAAACTGGGAAAAAGCACTGGTCCTCTAACATCCAATGCTTGTCATTTAAGATGAGAAACGTGTGAGCTTCGTGAACGATGTAGTTCTTTTGAGCTGTAAAGTAACTGCCCTTACCTGATTCGAAGTCTTGCTTGTAGGAAGACTCAGAGCCTGGGATTCAACTCCATTTCTGAAGGGAAACACACAGCCGAGTTCTCATCCATGGATCACACTCTGCTTTAGAGCAAGAAGCATGCTCAAGCTTTCTACAGTCTCTAAGACAGCAGGAAATGTGAGTGTGCTGAGAAAAAAAGAACGGTGTTTCCTACACATACGGAGCATATCTAGTCCAACACTGCTTCTGAAACTGACCCAAAGCACTGGTCCTATAACATCCGATGCTTGTCAGTTAAGATGAGAAACGTGTGAGCTTCGTGAACGATGTAGTTCGTTTGAGCTGTAAAGTAACTGCCCTTACCTGAAACGAAGTCTTGCATGTAGGAAGACACTGAGCCTGGGATTTAACTCCATTTCTGATGGGAAACACAAAGCATAGTTCTCATCCATGGATCACACTCTGCTTCAGAGCAAGAAGCACACACTTGCTTTCTAGATTCTCTAATACAGCAGGAAAAATGGTTGTGCTCAGAATAAAAGAACTGTGTTTTCGAAACATATGGACCATATCTCGTCCAACTCTGCTTGTGAAACTGAAACAAACCACAGGTCCACTAAATTCCAATGCTTGTCAGTTAAGATGATAAACTTGTGAGCTTCGTGAACGATGTAGTTCGTTTGAGCTGTAAAGTAACTGCCCTTACCTGAAACGAAGAGTTGCTTGTAGGAAGACTCAGAGCCTGGGGTTTAACTCCATTTATGAAGGGAAACACACAGCAGGGTTCTCATATTTACATCACACTCTGATTTAAAGCAAGAAGCATGCTCTAGCGTTCTAGAGTCTCTAAGACAGCACGAAACGTGAGTGTGCTGAGAACAAAAGAAAGGTGTTTCCTACATATATGGACCATATCTAGTCCAACTCTGCTTCTGAAACTGATACAAAGCACTGGTCCTCTAACATCCAATGCTTGTCAGTTAAGATGAGAAACGTGTTAGCTTCGTGAAAGATGTAGTTCGTTTGAGTTGAAAAGTGTCTGCCCTTCCCTGAAATGAAGGCTTGCATGTTGGAAGACACAGAGCCTGGGATTTAACTCCATTTCTGAAGGGAAACAAAAAACATAGTTCTCATCCATGGATCACACTCTGCTTCAGAGCAAGAAGCACGCTCTTGCTTTCTAGATTCTCTAATACTGCAGGAAATGTGAGTGTGCTGAGAACAAAGAACAGTGTTTCCAACACATACAGACCATATCTATTCCAACTCTGCTTCTGAAACTGATACAAAGCACAGGTCCTCCAGCATCCAATGCTTGTCATTTAAGACGAGAAACGTGTGAGCTAAGTGAACGATGTAGTTCGTTTGAGCTGTAAAGAAACTGCCCTTACCTGAAACGAAGTCTTCTTTGTAGGAAGACTCAGAGCCTGAGATTTAACTCCATTTCTGAAGGGAAACACACAGCAGAGTTCTCATCCATTGATCACACTCTGCTTTAGAGCAAGAAGCATGCTCTAGCTTTCTAGAGTCTCTAAGACAGCAGGAAACGTGAGTGCGCTGAGAAAAAAAGAACGGTGTTTCCCACACATACGGACCATATCTAGTCCATCTCTGCTTCTGAAACTGAGATAAAGCACTGGTCCTCTTACATCCGATGCTTGTCCTTTAAGATGAGAAACGTATGAGCTTTGTGAATGATGTAGTTCTTTTGAGCTGTAAAGTAACTGCCCTTACCTGATTCGAAGTCTTGCTTGTAGGAACACTCAGAGCCTGGTATTTAACTCCATTTCTGAAGGGAAACACACAGCAGAGTTCTCTTCCATGGATCACACCCTGCTTTAGAGCAAGAAGCACGCTCTACCTTTCTAGATTCTCTAAGAAACCAGGAAATGTGAGTGTGCTGAGAACAAAAGAATGGTGTTTCCTACACATACAGACAATATCTAGTCCAACTCTGCTTCTGAAACTGATACAAAGCACTGGTCCTCTAACATCCAAGGCTTGTCAGTTAAGATGAGAAACGTGTTAGCTTCGTGAACGATGTAGTTCGTTTGAGTTGAAAAGTGACTGCCCTTCCCTGAAACGAAGGCTTGCATGTTGGAAGACACAGAGCCTGGGATTTAACTCCCTTTCTGAAGGGAAACACACAGCATAGTTCTCATCCATGGATCACACTCTGCTTCAGAGCAAGAAGCACGCTCTAGCTCTCTAGAGTCTCTAAGACAGCAGGAAACGTGAGTGTGCTGAGAACAAAAGAACGGTGTTTCCTACACATACGGACCATATCTAGTCCATCTCTGCTTCTGAAACTGGGAAAAAGCACTGGTCCACTAACATCCGATGCTTGTCATTTAAGATGAGAAACGTGTGAGCTTCGTGAACGATGTAGTTCTTTTGAGCTGTAAAGTAACTGCCCTTACCTGATTCGAAGTCTTGCTTGTAGGAAGACTCAGAGCCTGGGGTTTAACTCCATTTCTGAAGGGAAACACACACCAGGGTTCTCATATATACATCACACTCTTATTTAAAGCAAGAAGCATGCTCTAGCGTTCTAGAGTCTCTAATACAGCACGAAACGTGAGTGTGCTGAGAACAAAAGAACGGTGTTTCCTACACATATGGACCATATCTAGTCCATCTCTGCCTCTGAAACTGAGACAATGCACTGGTCCCCTAACATCCAATGCTTGTCATTTAAGATGAGAAACGTGTGAGCTTCGTGAACGATGTAGTTCTCTTGAGCTGTAAAGTAACTGCCCTTACCTGATTCGAAGTCTTGCTTGTAGGAAGATCAGAGCCTGGGATTCAACTCCATTTCTGAAGGCAAACACACAGCCGAGTTCTCATCCATGGATAACACTCTGCTTTAGAGCAAGAAGCATGCTCTAGCTTTCTACAGTCTCTAAGACAGCAGGAAATGTGAGTGTGCTGAGAACAAAAGAACAGTGTTTCCTACACATACAGACCATATCTAGTCCAACACTGCTTCTGAAACTGATACAAAGCACTGGTCCTATAACATTCGATGCTTGTCAGTTAAGATGAGAAACGTGTGAGCTTCGTGAATGATGTAGTTCGTTTGAGCTGAAAAGTGACTGCCCTTACCTGAAACGAAGTCTTGCATGTAGGAAGACACTGAGCCTGGGATTTAACTCCATTTCTGATGTGAAACACAAAGCATAGTTCTCATCCATGGATCACACTCTGCTTCAGAGCAAGAAGCACACACTTGCTTTGTAGATTCTCTAATACAGCAGGAAAATTGGTTGTGCTCAGAATAAAAGTACTGTGTTTTCGAAACATATGGACCATATCTCCTCCAACTCTGCTTGTGAAACTGAAACAAACCACAGGTCCACTAACATCCAATGCTTGTCAGTTAAGATGATAAACTTGTGAGCTTCGTGAACGATGTAGTTCGTTTGAGCTGTAAAGTAACTGCCCTTACCTGAAACGAAGTCTTGTTTGTAGGAAGACTCAGAGCCTGGGATTTAACTCCATTTCTGAAGTGAAACACACAGCAGAATTCTTATCCATTGATCACACTCTGCTTTAGAGCAAGAAGCACGCTCTAGCTTTCTAGAGTCTCTAAGACAGCAGGAAACATGAGTGTGCTGAGAACAAAAGAACGGTGTTTCCTACAAATACAGACCATATCTATTCCAACTCTGCTTCTGAAACTGATACAAAGCACTGGTTCTATAACATCCGATCCTTGTCAGTTAAGATGAGAAACATGTGAGCTTCATGAACTATATAGTTCGTTTGTGCTGTAAAGTAACTGCCTTTACCTGAAACGAAGAGTTGCTTGTAGGAAGACTCAGAGCCTGGGGTTTAACTCCATTTCTGAAGGGAAACACACAGCAGGGTTCTCATATATACATCACACTCTGATTTAAAGCAAGAAGCACGCTCTAGCTTTCTAGAGTCTCTTAGACAGCACGAAACGTGAGTGTGCCTTGAACAAAAGAACGGTGTTTCCTACACATATGGACCATATCTAGTCAATCTCTGTTTCTGAAACTGAGACAAAGCACTGGTCCTCTAACATCCAATGCCTGTCATTTAAGATGAAAAACGTGTGAGCTTCGTGAATGATGTAGTTTGTTTGAGCTGTAAAGTAATTGCCCTTATCTGATTCTAAGTCTTGCTTGTAGGAAGATTCAGAGCCTGGGATTTAACTCCATTTCTGAAGGGAAACACACAGCAGAGTTCTCTTCCATGGATCACACTCTGCTTTAGAGCAAGAAGCATGCTCTTGCTTTCTAATGTCTCTAAGACAGCAGGAAATGTGAGTGTGCTGAGAACAAAAGAACGGTGTTTCCTACACATACGGACCATATCTAGTCCAACACTGCTTTTGAAACTGATACAAAGCACTGGTCCTATAACATCCGATGCTTGTCAGTTAAGATGAGAAACGTGTGAGCTTCGTGAACGATGAAGATCGTTTGAGCTGAAAAGTGACTGCCCTTCCCTGAAACGAAGGCTTGCATGTTGGAAGACACAGAGTCTGGGATATAACTCCATTTCTGAAGGGAAACACACAGCATAGTTCTCATCCATGGATCACACTCTGCTTCAGAGTAAGAAGGAGCCTCTTCCTTTCCAGATTCTCTAATACAGGAGGAAACGTGGTTGTGCTCAGAACAAAAGAACTGTGTTTCCGACACATACAGACCATATCTAATCCAACTGTGCTTGTGAAACTGAAAGAAACCACAGGTCGACTAACATCGAATGCTTGTCAGTTAAGATGAGAAACGTGTGAGCTTCGTGAACGATGTAGTTCGTTTGATCTGTAAAGTAACTGCCCTTACCTGATTCGAAGTGTTGCTTGTAGGAAGGCTCAGAGCCTGGAATTTAACTCCATTTCTGAAGGGAAACACACAACAGAGTTCTCTTCCATGGATCACACTCTGCTTTAGAGCAAGAAGCACGCTCTAGCTTTCTAGAGTCTCTAAGAAAGCAGGAAATGTGAGTGTGCTGAGAACAAAAGAATGGTGTTTCCTGCACATACGGACCATATCTAATCCAACTATGCTTCTGAAACTGATACAAAGCACTGGTCCTCTAAAATCCAATGCTTGTCAGTTAAAATGAGAAACGTGTTAGCTTCGGGAACGATGTAGTTCTTTTGAGCTGAAAAGTGACTGCCCTTCCCTGAAATGAAATCTTGCATGTAGGAAGACACAGAGCCTGGGATTTAACTCCATTTCTGAAGGGAAACAAAAAACATAGTTCTCATCCATGGATCACACTCTGCTTCAGAGCAAGAAGCACGCTCTTGCTTTCTAGATTCTCTAATACTGCAGGAAATGTGAGTGTGCTGAGAACAAAGAACAGTGTTTCCAACACATACAGACCATATCTATTCCAACTCTGCTTCTGAAACTGATACAAAGCACAGGTCCTCCAGCATCCATTGCTTGTCATTTAAGATGAGAAACGTGTTAGCTTCGTGAACGATGTAGTTCGTTTGAGTTGAAAAGTGACTGCCCTTCCCTGAAACCAAGGCTTGCATGTTGGAAGACACAGAGCCTGGGATTTAACTCCCTTTCTGAAGGGAAACACACAGCATAGTTCTCATCCATGGATCACACTCTGCTTCAGAGCAAGAAGCACGCTCTAGCTCTCTAGAGTCTCTAAGACAGCAGGAAACGTGAGTGTGCTGAGAACAAAAGAACAGTGTTTCCAACACATATGGACCATATCTATTCCAACTCTGCTTCTGAAACTGATACAAAGCACAGGTCCTCCAGCATCCATTGCTTGTCATTTAAGATGAGAAACGTGTGAGCTAAGTGAACGATGTAGTTCGTTTGAGTTGTAAAGAAACTGCCCTTACCTGAAATGAAGTCTTGTTTGTAGGAAGACTCAGAGCCTGGGATTTAACTCCATTTCTGAAGTGAAACACACAGCAGAGTTCTCATCCATTGATCACAATCTGCTTTAGAGCAAGAAGCACGCTCTAGCTCTCTAGAGTCTCTAAGACAGCAGGAAACGTGAGTGTGCTGAGAACAAAAGAACGGTGTTTCCTACACATACGGACCATATCTAGTCCATCTCTGCTTCTGAAACTGGGAAAAAGCACTGGTCCACTAACATCCGATGCTTGTCATTTAAGATGAGAAACGTGTGAGCTTCGTGAACGATGTAGTTCTTTTGAGCTGTAAAGTAACTGCCCTTACCTGATTCGAAGTCTTGCTTGTAGGAAGACTCAGAGCCTGGGGTTTAACTCCATTTCTGAAGGGAAACACACACCAGGGTTCTCATATATACATCACACTCTTATTTAAAGCAAGAAGCATGCTCTAGCGTTCTAGAGTCTCTAATACAGCACGAAACGTGAGTGTGCTGAGAACAAAAGAACGGTGTTTCCTACACATATGGACCATATCTAGTCCATCTCTGCCTCTGAAACTGAGACAATGCACTGGTCCCCTAACATCCAATGCTTGTCATTTAAGATGAAAAACGTGTGAGCTTCGTGAACGATGTACTTTGTTTGAGCTGTAAAGTAACTGCCCTTATCTGATTCGAAGTCTTGCTTGTAGGAAGACTCAGAGCCTGGGATTTAACTCCATTACTGAAGGGAAACACACAGCAGAGTTCTATTCCATGGATCACACTCTGCATTAGAGCAAGATGCACGCTCTAGCTTTCTAGAGTCTCCAAGACATCAGGAAATGTGATTGTGCTCAGAAAAAAGAAAGGTGTTTCCTACACATACGGACCATATCTAGTCCAACTCTGCTTCTGAAACTGATACAAAGCACTGGTCCTCTAACATCCAATGCTTGTCAGTTAAGATGAGAAACGTGTTAGCTTCGTGAAAGATGTAGTACGTTTGAGTTGAAAAGTGACTGCCCTTCCCTGAAATGAAGGCTTGCATGATGGAAGACACAGAGCCTGGGATTTAACTCCATTTCTGAAGGGAAACACAAAGCATAGTTCTCATCCATGGATCACACTCTGCTTCAGAGCAAGAAGCACGCTCTTGCTTTCTAGATTCTCTAATACAGCAGGAAACGTGACTGTGCTGAGAACAAAGAACAGTGTTTCCAACATATACGGACCATATCTATTCCAACTCTGCTTCTGAAACTGATACAAAGCACAGGTCCTCCAGCATCCAATGCTTGTCATTTAAGATGAGAAACGTGTGAGCTAAGTGAACGATGTAGTTCGTTTGAGCTGTAAAGTAACTGCCCTTACCTGAAATGAAGTCTTGTTTGTAGGAAGACTCAGAGCCTGGGATTTAACTCCATTTCTGAAGTGAAACACACAGCAGAGTTCTCATCAATTGATCACACTCTGCTTTAGAGCAAGAAGCACGCTCTAGCTTTCTAGAGTCTCTATGACAGCAGGAAACGTGAGTGTGCTGAGAACAAAAGTATGGTTTTCCTACACATATGGACCATATCTAGTCCATCTCTGCTTCTGAAACTGGGAAAAAGCACTGGTCCTCTAACATCCAATGCTTGTCATTTAAGATGAGAAACGTGTGAGCTTCGTGAACGATGTAGTTCTTTTGAGCTGTAAAGTAACTGCCCTTACCTGATTCGAAATCTTGCTTGTAGGAAGACTCAGAGCCTGGGATTCAACTCCATTTCTGAAGGGAAACACACAGCCGAGTTCTCATCCATGGATCACACTCTGCTTTAGAGCAAGAAGCATGCTCTAGCTTTCTACAGTCTCTAAGACAGCAGGAAATGTGAGTGTGCTGAGAAAAAAAGAACGGTGTTTCCTACACATACGGAGCATATCTAGTCCAACACTGCTTCTGAAACTGACACAAAGCACTGGTCCTATAACATCCGATGCTTGTCAGTTAAGATGAGAAACGTGTGAGCTTCGTGAACGATGTAGTTCGTTTGAGCTGTAAAGTAACTGCCCTTACCTGAAACGAAGTCTTGCATGTAGGAAGACACTGAGCCTGGGATTTAACTCCATTTCTGATGGGAAACACAAAGCATAGTTCTCATCCATGGATCACACTCTGCTTCAGAGCAAGAAGCACACACTTGCTTTCTAGATTCTCTAATACAGCAGGAAAAATGGTTGTGCTCAGAATAAAAGAACTGTGTTTTCGAAACATATGGACCATATCTCGTCCAACTCTGCTTGTGAAACTGAAACAAACCACAGGTCCACTAAATTCCAATGCTTGTCAGTTAAGATGATAAACTTGTGAGCTTTGTGAACGATGTAGTTCGTTTGAGCTGTAAAGTAACTGCCCTTACCTGAAACGAAGAGTTGCTTGTAGGAAGACTCAGAGCCTGGGGTTTAACTCCATTTATGAAGGGAAACACACAGCAGGGTTCTCATATTTACATCACACTCTGATTTAAAGCAAGAAGCATGCTCTAGCGTTCTAGAGTCTCTAAGACAGCACGAAACGTGAGTGTGCTGAGAACAAAAGAAAGGTGTTTCCTACATATATGGACCATATCTAGTCCAACTCTGCTTCTGAAACTGATACAAAGCACTGGTCCTCTAACATCCAATGCTTGTCAGTTAAGATGAGAAACGTGTTAGCTTCGTGAAAGATGTAGTTCGTTTGAGTTGAAAAGTGTCTGCCCTTCCCTGAAATGAAGGCTTGCATGTTGGAAGACACAGAGCCTGGGATTTAACTCCATTTCTGAAGGGAAACAAAAAACATAGTTCTCATCCATGGATCACACTCTGCTTCAGAGCAAGAAGCACGCTCTTGCTTTCTAGATTCTCTAATACTGCAGGAAATGTGAGTGTGCTGAGAACAAAGAACAGTGTTTCCAACACATACGGACCATATCTATTCCAACTCTGATTCTGAAACTGATACAAAGCACAGGTCCTCCAGCATCCAATGCTTGTCATTTAAGACGAGAAACGTGTGAGCTAAGTGAACGATGTAGTTCGTTTGAGCTGTAAAGAAACTGCCCTTACCTGAAACGAAGTCTTCTTTGTAGGAAGACTCAGAGCCTGAGATTTAACTCCATTTCTGAAGGGAAACACACAGCAGAGTTCTCATCCATTGATCACACTCTGCTTTAGAGCAAGAAGCATGCTCTAGCTTTCTAGAGTCTCTAAGACAGCAGGAAACGTGAGTGCGCTGAGAAAAAAAGAACGGTGTTTCCCACACATACGGACCATATCTAGTCCATCTCTGCTTCTGAAACTGAGATAAAGCACTGGTCCTCTTACATCCGATGCTTGTCCTTTAAGATGAGAAACGTATGAGCTTTGTGAATGATGTAGTTCTTTTGAGCTGTAAAGTAACTGCCCTTACCTGATTCGAAGTCTTGCTTGTAGGAACACTCAGAGCCTGGTATTTAACTCCATTTCTGAAGGGAAACACACAGCAGAGTTCTCTTCTATGGATCACACCCTGCTTTAGAGCAAGAAGCACGCTCTACCTTTCTAGATTCTCTAAGAAACCAGGAAATGTGAGTGTGCTGAGAACAAAAGAATGGTGTTTCCTACACATACAGACAATATCTAGTCAAACTCTGCTTCTGAAACTGATACAAAGCACTGGTCCTCTAACATCCAAGGCTTGTCAGTTAAGATGAGAAACGTGTTAGCTTCGTGAACGATGTAGTTCGTTTGAGTTGAAAAGTGACTGCCCTTCCCTGAAACGAAGGCTTGCATGTTGGAAGACACAGAGCCTGGGATTTAACTCCCTTTCTGAAGGGAAACACACAGCATAGTTCTCATCCATGGATCATACTCTGCTTCAGAGCAAGAAGCACGCTCTTGCTTTCTAGATTCTCTAATACAGAAGGAAACGTGAGTGTGCTGAGAACAAAGAACAGTGTTTCCAACACATATGGACCATATCTATTCCAACTCTGCTTCTGAAACTGATACAAAGCACAGGTCCTCCAGCATCCATTGCTTGTCATTTAAGATGAGAAACGTGTGAGCTAAGTGAACGATGTAGTTCGTTTGAGTTGTAAAGAAACTGCCCTTACCTGAAATGAAGTCTTGTTTGTAGGAAGACTCAGAGCCTGGGATTTAACTCCATTTCTGAAGTGAAACACACAGCAGAGTTCTCATCCATTGATCACACTCTGCTTTAGAGCAAGAAGCACGCTCTAGCTCTCTAGAGTCTCTAAGACAGCAGGAAACGTGAGTGTGCTGAGAACAAAAGAACGGTGTTTCCTACACATACGGACCATATCTAGTCCATCTCTGCTTCTGAAACTGGGAAAAAGCACTGGTCCACTAACATCCGATGCTTGTCATTTAAGATGAGAAACGTGTGAGCTTCGTGAACGATGTAGTTCTCTTGAGCTGTAAAGTAACTGCCCTTACCTGATTCGAAGTCTTGCTTGTAGGAAGACTCAGAGCCTGGGATTCAACTCCATTTCTGAAGGCAAACACACAGCCGAGTTCTCATCCATGGATCACACTCTGCTTTAGAGCAAGAAGCATGCTCTAGCTTTCTACAGTCTCTAAGACAGCAGGAAATGTGAGTGTGCTGAGAACAAAAGAACAGTGTTTCCTACACATACAGACCATATCTAGTCCAACACTGCTTCTGAAACTGATACAAAGCACTGGTCCTATAACATTCGATGCTTGTCAGTTAAGATGAGAAACGTGTGAGCTTCGTGAATGATGTAGTTCGTTTGAGCTGAAAAGTGACTGCCCTTACCTGAAACGAAGTCTTGCATGTAGGAAGACACTGAGCCTTGGATTTAACTCCATTTCTGATGTGAAACACAAAGCATAGTTCTCATCCATGGATCACACTCTGCTTCAGAGCAAGAAGCACACACTTGCTTTCTAGATTCTCTAATACAGCAGGAAAATTGGTTGTGCTCAGAATAAAAGTACTGTGTTTTCGAAACATATGGACCATATCTCCTCCAACTCTGCTTGTGAAACTGAAACAAACCACAGGTCCACTAACATCCAATGCTTGTCAGTTAAGATGATAAACTTGTGAGCTTCGTGAACGATGTAGTTCGTTTGAGCTGTAAAGTAACTGCCCTTACCTGAAACGAAGTCTTGTTTGTAGGAAGACTCAGAGCCTGGGATTCAACTCCATTTCTGAAGGCAAACACACAGCAGAATTCTTATCCATTGATCACACTCTGCTTTAGAGCAAGAAGCACGCTCTAGCTTTCTAGAATCTCTAAGACAGCAGGAAACATGAGTGTGCTGAGAACAAAAGAACGGTGTTTCCTACAAATACAGACCATATCTATTCCAACTCTGCTTCTGAAACTGATACAAAGCACTGGTTCTATAACATCCGATCCTTGTCAGTTAAGATGAGAAACATGTGAGCTTCATGAACTATATAGTTCGTTTGTGATGTAAAGTAACTGCCTTTACCTGAAACGAAGAGTTGCTTGTAGGAAGACTCAGAGCCTGGGGTTTAACTCCATTTCTGAAGGGAAACACACAGCAGGGTTCTCATATATACATCACACTCTGATTTAAAGCAAGAAGCACGCTCTAGCTTTCTAGAGTCTCTTAGACAGCACGAAACGTGAGTGTGCTGAGAACAAAAGAACGGTGTTTCCTACACATATGGACCATATCTAGTCAATCTCTGTTTCTGAAACTGAGACAAAGCACTGGTCCTCTAACATCCAATGCCTGTCATTTAAGATGAAAAACGTGTGAGCTTCGTGAATGATGTAGTTTGTTTGAGCTGTTAAGTAACTGCCCTTATCTGATTCTAAGTCTTGCTTGTAGGAAGACTCAGAGCCTGGGATTTAACTCCATTTCTGAAGGGAAACACACAGCAGAGTTCTCTTCCATGGATCACACTCTGCTTTAGAGCAAGAAGCATGCTCTTGCTTTCTAATGTCTCTAAGACAGCAGGAAATGTGAGTGTGCTGAGAACAAAAGAACGGTGTTTCCTACACATACGGACCATATCTAGTCCAACACTGCTTTTGAAACTGATACAAAGCACTGGTCCTATAACATCCGATGCTTGTCAGTTAAGATGAGAAACGTGTGAGCTTCGTGAACGATGAAGATCGTTTGAGCTGAAAAGTGACTGCCCTTCCCTGAAACGAAGGCTTGCATGTTGGAAGACACAGAGCCTGGGATATAACTCCATTTCTGAAGGGAAACACACAGCATAGTTCTCATCCATGGATCACACTCTGCTTCAGAGTAAGAAGGAGCCTCTTCCTTTCCAGATTCTCTAATACAGGAGGAAACGTGGTTGTGCTCAGAACAAAAGAACTGTGTTTCCGACACATACAGACCATATCTAATCCAACTGTGCTTGTGAAACTGAAAGAAACCACAGGTCGACTAACATCGAATGCTTGTCAGTTAAGATGAGAAACGTGTGAGCTTCGTGAACGATGTAGTTCGTTTGATCTGTAAAGTAACTGCCCTTACCTGATTCGAAGTGTTGCTTGTAGGAAGGCTCAGAGCCTGGAATTTAACTCCATTTCTGAAGGGAAACACACAACAGTGTTCTCTTCCATGGATCACACTCTGCTTTAGAGCAAGAAGCACGCTCTAGCTTTCTAGAGTCTCTAAGAAAGCAGGAAATGTGAGTGTGCTGAGAACAAAAGAATGGTGTTTCCTACACATACGGACCATATCTAATCCAACTATGCTTCTGAAACTGATACAAAGCACTGGTCCTCTAAAATCCAATGCTTGTCAGTTAAAATGAGAAACGTGTTAGCTTCGGGAACGATGTAGTTCTTTTGAGCTGAAAAGTGACTGCCCTTCCCTGAAATGAAATCTTGCATGTAGGAAGACACAGAGCCTGGGATTTAACTCCATTTCTGAAGGGAAACACACAGCATAGTTCTCATCCATGGATCACACTCTGCTTCAGAGCAAGAAGCACACTCTTGCTTTCTAGATTCTCTAATACAGCAGGAAACGTGGTTGTGCTCAGAATAAAAGAACTGTGTTTTGGACAAATACGGACCATATCTAGTCCATCTCTGCTTCTGACACTGAGACAAAGCACTGGTCCTCTGACATCCAATGCTTGTCATTTAAGATGAGAAACGTGTGAGCTTCGTGAACGAAGTAGTTCTTTTGAGCTGTAAAGTAACTATCCTTACCTGATTCGAAGTCTTGCTCGTAGGAAGACTCAGAGCCTGGGATTTAACTCCATTTCTGAAGTGAAAACACAGCAGAATTCTTATTCATTGATCACACTCTGCTTTAGAGCAAGAAGCACGCTGTAGCTTTCTAGAGTCTCTAAGACAGCAGGAAACATGAGTGTGCTGAGAACAAAAGAACGGTGTTTCCTACAAATACGTACCATATCTATTCCAACTCTGCTTCTGAAACTGATATAAAAGCAATGGTTCTATAACATCTGATCCTTGTCAGTTAAGATGAGAAACGTGTGAGCTTCATGAACTATGTAGTTCGTTTGTGCTGTAAAGCAACTGCCCTTACCTGAAACGAAGTATTGCTTGTAGGAAGACTCAGAGCCTTGGGTTTAACTCCATTCCTGAAGGGAAACACACAGCAGGGTTCTCAAATATACATCACACTCTGATTTAAAGCAAGAAGCACGCTCTAGCTTTCTAGAATCTCTAAGACAGCACGAAACGTGTGTGTGCTGAGAACAAAAGAACGGTGTTTCCTACACATATGGACCATATATAGTCCATCTCTGATTATGAAACTGAGACAAAGAACTTGTCCTCTAACGTCGATGCTTGTCATTTAAGATGAGAAACGTGTGAGCTTCGTGAACGATGTAGTTTGTTTGAGCTGTAAAGTAACTGCCCTTATCTAATTCGAAGTCTTGCTTGTAGGAAGACTCAGAGCCTGGGATTTAACTCCATTTTTGAAGGGAAACACACAGCAGAGTTCTCTTCCATGGATCACACTCTGCATTAGAGCAACAAGCACGCTCTAGCTTTCTAGAGTCTCCAAGACATCAGGAAATGTGATTGTGCTGAGAACAAAACAAGGTGTTTCCTACACATACGGACCATATCTAGTCCAACTCTGCTTCTGAAACTGAAACAAAGCAATGGTCTTCTCACATCCAATGCTTGTCAGTTAAGATGAGAAACGTGTTAGCTTCGTGAAAGATGTAGTTCGTTTGTGTGGAAAAGTGACTGCTCTTCCTTGAAATGAAGGCTTGCATGTTGGAACACACAGAGCCTGGGATTTAACTCCATTTCTGAAGGGAAACACAAAGCATAGTTCTCATCCATGGATCACACTCTGCTTAAGAGCAAGAAGCACGCTATTGCTTTCTAGATTCTCTAATACAGCAGGAAACGTGAGTGTGCTGATAACAAAGAACAGTGTTTCCAACACATACGGACCATATCTAGTCCAACTCTGCTTCTGGAACTCATACAAAGCACAGGTCCTCCAGCATCCAATGCTTGTCATTTAAGATGAGAAACGTGTGAGCTAAGTGAACGATGTAATTCTTTTGCGCTGTAAAGAAACTGCCCTTACCTGAAATGAAGTCTTGTTTGTAGGAAGACTCAGAGCCTGGGATTTAACTCCATTTCTGAAGTGAAACACACAGCAGAGTTCTCATCAATTGATCACACTCTGCTTTAGAGCAAGAAGCACGCTCTAGCTTTCTAGAGTCTCTATGACAGCAGGAAACGTGAGTGTGCTGAGAACAAAAGTACGGTGTTTCCTACACATACGGACCATATCTAGTCCATCTCTGCTTCTGAAACTGAAACAAACCTCAGGTCCACTAACATCCGATACTTGTCATTTAAGATGAGAAACGTGTGAGCTTCGTGAACGATGTAGTTCTCTTGAGCTGTAAAGTAACTGCCCTTACCTGATTCGAAGTCTTGCTTGTAGGAAGACTCAGAGCCTGGGATTCAACTCCATTTCTGAAGGGAAACACACAGCCGAGTTCTCATCCATGGATCACACTCTGCTTTAGAGCAAGAAGCATGCTCTAGCTTTCTAATGTCTCTAAGACAGCAGGAAATGTGAGTGTGCTGAGAACAAAAGAACAGTGTTTCCTACACATACAGACCATATCTAGTCCAACACTGCTTCTGAAACTGATACAAAGCACTGGTCCTATAACATTCGATGCTTGTCAGTTAAGATGAGAAACGTGTGAGCTTCGTGAATGATGTAGTTCGTTTGAGCTGAAAAGTGACTGCCCTTACCTTAAACGAAGTCTTGTTTGTAGGAAGACTCAGAGCCTGGGATTTAACTCCATTTCTGAAGTGAAACACACAGCAGAGTTCTCATCCATGGATCACACTCTGCTTCAGAGCAAGAAGCACACACTTGCTTTCTAGATTCTCTAATACAGCAGGAAAAATGGTTGTGCTCAGAATAAAAGAACTGTGTTTTCGAAACATATGGACCATATCTCGTCCAACTCTGCTTGTGAAACTGAAACAAACCACAGGTCCACTAAATTCCAATGCTTGTCAGTTAAGATGATAAACTTGTGAGCTTTGTGAACGATGTAGTTCGTTTGAGCTGTAAAGTAACTGCCCTTACCTGAAACGAAGAGTTGCTTGTAGGAAGACTCAGAGCCTGGGGTTTAACTCCATTTATGAAGGGAAACACACAGCAGGGTTCTCATATTTACATCACACTCTGATTTAAAGCAAGAAGCATGCTCTAGCGTTCTAGAGTCTCTAAGACAGCACGAAACGTGAGTGTGCTGAGAACAAAAGAAAGGTGTTTCCTACATATATGGACCATATCTAGTCCAACTCTGCTTCTGAAACTGATACAAAGCACTGGTCCTCTAACATCCAATGCTTGTCAGTTAAGATGAGAAACGTGTTAGCTTCGTGAAAGATGTAGTTCGTTTGAGTTGAAAAGTGTCTGCCCTTCCCTGAAATGAAGGCTTGCATGTTGGAAGACACAGAGCCTGGGATTTAACTCCATTTCTGAAGGGAAACAAAAAACATAGTTCTCATCCATGGATCACACTCTGCTTCAGAGCAAGAAGCACGCTCTTGCTTTCTAGATTCTCTAATACTGCAGGAAATGTGAGTGTGCTGAGAACAAAGAACAGTGTTTCCAACACATACGGACCATATCTATTCCAACTCTGCTTCTGAAACTGATACAAAGCACAGGTCCTCCAGCATCCAATGCTTGTCATTTAAGACGAGAAACGTGTGAGCTAAGTGAACGATGTAGTTCGTTTGAGCTGTAAAGAAACTGCCCTTACCTGAAACGAAGTCTTCTTTGTAGGAAGACTCAGAGCCTGAGATTTAACTCCATTTCTGAAGGGAAACACACAGCAGAGTTCTCATCCATTGATCACACTCTGCTTTAGAGCAAGAAGCATGCTCTAGCTTTCTAGAGTCTCTAAGACAGCAGGAAACGTGAGTGCGCTGAGAAAAAAAGAACGGTGTTTCCCACACATACGGACCATATCTAGTCCATCTCTGCTTCTGAAACTGAGATAAAGCACTGGTCCTCTTACATCCGATGCTTGTCCTTTAAGATGAGAAACGTATGAGCTTTGTGAATGATGTAGTTCTTTTGAGCTGTAAAGTAACTGCCCTTACCTGATTCGAAGTCTTGCTTGTAGGAACACTCAGAGCCTGGTATTTAACTCCATTTCTGAAGGGAAACACACAGCAGAGTTCTCTTCTATGGATCACACCCTGCTTTAGAGCAAGAAGCACGCTCTACCTTTCTAGATTCTCTAAGAAACCAGGAAATGTGAGTGTGCTGAGAACAAAAGAATGGTGTTTCCTACACATACAGACAATATCTAGTCAAACTCTGCTTCTGAAACTGATACAAAGCACTGGTCCTCTAACATCCAAGGCTTGTCAGTTAAGATGAGAAACGTGTTAGCTTCGTGAACGATGTAGTTCGTTTGAGTTGAAAAGTGACTGCCCTTCCCTGAAACGAAGGCTTGCATGTTGGAAGACACAGAGCCTGGGATTTAACTCCCTTTCTGAAGGGAAACACACAGCATAGTTCTCATCCATGGATCACACTCTGCTTCAGAGCAAGAAGCACGCTCTTGCTTTCTAGATTCTCTAATACAGAAGGAAACGTGAGTGTGCTGAGAACAAAGAACAGTGTTTCCAACACATATGGACCATATCTATTCCAACTCTGCTTCTGAAACTGATACAAAGCACAGGTCCTCCAGCATCCATTGCTTGTCATTTAAGATGAGAAACGTGTGAGCTAAGTGAACGATGTAGTTCGTTTGAGTTGTAAAGAAACTGCCCTTACCTGAAATGAAGTCTTGTTTGTAGGAAGACTCAGAGCCTGGGATTTAACTCCATTTCTGAAGTGAAACACACAGCAGAGTTCTCATCCATTGATCACACTCTGCTTTAGAGCAAGAAGCACGCTCTAGCTCTCTAGAGTCTCTAAGACAGCAGGAAACGTGAGTGTGCTGAGAACAAAAGAACGGTGTTTCCTACACATACGGACCATATCTAGTCCATCTCTGCTTCTGAAACTGGGAAAAAGCACTGGTCCACTAACATCCGATGCTTGTCATTTAAGATGAGAAACGTGTGAGCTTCGTGAACGATGTAGTTCTCTTGAGCTGTAAAGTAACTGCCCTTACCTGATTCGAAGTCTTGCTTGTAGGAAGACTCAGAGCCTGGGATTCAACTCCATTTCTGAAGGCAAACACACAGCCGAGTTCTCATCCATGGATCACACTCTGCTTTAGAGCAAGAAGCATGCTCTAGCTTTCTACAGTCTCTAAGACAGCAGGAAATGTGAGTGTGCTGAGAACAAAAGAACAGTGTTTCCTACACATACAGACCATATCTAGTCCAACACTGCTTCTGAAACTGATACAAAGCACTGGTCCTATAACATTCGATGCTTGTCAGTTAAGATGAGAAACGTGTGAGCTTCGTGAATGATGTAGTTCGTTTGAGCTGAAAAGTGACTGCCCTTACCTGAAACGAAGTCTTGCATGTAGGAAGACACTGAGCCTTGGATTTAACTCCATTTCTGATGTGAAACACAAAGCATAGTTCTCATCCATGGATCACACTCTGCTTCAGAGCAAGAAGCACACACTTGCTTTGTAGATTCTCTAATACAGCAGGAAAATTGGTTGTGCTCAGAATAAAAGTACTGTGTTTTCGAAACATATGGACCATATCTCCTCCAACTCTGCTTGTGAAACTGAAACAAACCACAGGTCCACTAACATCCAATGCTTGTCAGTTAAGATGATAAACTTGTGAGCTTCGTGAACGATGTAGTTCGTTTGAGCTGTAAAGTAACTGCCCTTACCTGAAACGAAGTCTTGTTTGTAGGAAGACTCAGAGCCTGGGATTTAACTCCATTTCTGAAGTGAAACACACAGCAGAATTCTTATCCATTGATCACACTCTGCTTTAGAGCAAGAAGCACGCTCTAGCTTTCTAGAGTCTCTAAGACAGCAGGAAACATGAGTGTGCTGAGAACAAAAGAACGGTGTTTCCTACAAATACAGACCATATCTATTCCAACTCTGCTTCTGAAACTGATACAAAGCACTGGTTCTATAACATCCGATCCTTGTCAGTTAAGATGAGAAACATGTGAGCTTCATGAACTATATAGTTCGTTTGTGCTGTAAAGTAACTGCCTTTACCTGAAACGAAGAGTTGCTTGTAGGAAGACTCAGAGCCTGGGGTTTAACTCCATTTCTGAAGGGAAACACACAGCAGGGTTCTCATATATACATCACACTCTGATTTAAAGCAAGAAGCACGCTCTAGCTTTCTAGAGTCTCTTAGACAGCACGAAACGTGAGTGTGCCTTGAACAAAAGAACGGTGTTTCCTACACATATGGACCATATCTAGTCAATCTCTGTTTCTGAAACTGAGACAAAGCACTGGTCCTCTAACATCCAATGCCTGTCATTTAAGATGAAAAACGTGTGAGCTTCGTGAATGATGTAGTTTGTTTGAGCTGTAAAGTAATTGCCCTTATCTGATTCTAAGTCTTGCTTGTAGGAAGACTCAGAGCCTGGGATTTAACTCCATTTCTGAAGGGAAACACACAGCAGAGTTCTCTTCCATGGATCACACTCTGCTTTAGAGCAAGAAGCATGCTCTTGCTTTCTAATGTCTCTAAGACAGCAGGAAATGTGAGTGTGCTGAGAACAAAAGAACGGTGTTTCCTACACATACGGACCATATCTAGTCCAACACTGCTTTTGAAACTGATACAAAGCACTGGTCCTATAACATCCGATGCTTGTCAGTTAAGATGAGAAACGTGTGAGCTTCGTGAACGATGAAGATCGTTTGAGCTGAAAAGTGACTGCCCTTCCCTGAAACGAAGGCTTGCATGTTGGAAGACACAGAGTCTGGGATATAACTCCATTTCTGAAGGGAAACACACAGCATAGTTCTCATCCATGGATCACACTCTGCTTCAGAGTAAGAAGGAGCCTCTTCCTTTCCAGATTCTCTAATACAGGAGGAAACGTGGTTGTGCTCAGAACAAAAGAACTGTGTTTCCGACACATACAGACCATATCTAATCCAACTGTGCTTGTGAAACTGAAAGAAACCACAGGTCGACTAACATCGAATGCTTGTCAGTTAAGATGAGAAACGTGTGAGCTTCGTGAACGATGTAGTTCGTTTGATCTGTAAAGTAACTGCCCTTACCTGATTCGAAGTGTTGCTTGTAGGAAGGCTCAGAGCCTGGAATTTAACTCCATTTCTGAAGGGAAACACACAACAGAGTTCTCTTCCATGGATCACACTCTGCTTTAGAGCAAGAAGCACGCTCTAGCTTTCTAGAGTCTCTAAGAAAGCAGGAAATGTGAGTGTGCTGAGAACAAAAGAATGGTGTTTCCTGCACATACGGACCATATCTAATCCAACTATGCTTCTGAAACTGATACAAAGCACTGGTCCTCTAAAATCCAATGCTTGTCAGTTAAAATGAGAAACGTGTTAGCTTCGGGAACGATGTAGTTCTTTTGAGCTGAAAAGTGACTGCCCTTCCCTGAAATGAAATCTTGCATGTAGGAAGACACAGAGCCTGGGATTTAACTCCATTTCTGAAGGGAAACAAAAAACATAGTTCTCATCCATGGATCACACTCTGCTTCAGAGCAAGAAGCACACTCTTGCTTTCTAGATTCTCTAATACAGCAGGAAACGTGACTGTGCTGAGAACAAAGAACAGTGTTTCCAACATATACGGACCATATCTATTCCAACTCTGCTTCTGAAACTGATACAAAGCACAGGTCCTCCAGCTTCCAATGCTTGTCATTTAAGATGAGAAACGTGTGAGCTAAGTGAACGATGTAGTTCGTTTGAGCTGTAAAGTAACTGCCCTTACCTGAAATGAAGTCTTGTTTGTAGGAAGACTCAGAGCCTGGGATTTAACTCCATTTCTGAAGTGAAACACACAGCAGAGTTCTCATCAATTGATCACACTCTGCTTTAGAGCAAGAAGCACGCTCTAGCTTTCTAGAGTCTCTATGACAGCAGGAAACGTGAGTGTGCTGAGAACAAAAGTATGGTTTTCCTACACATATGGACCATATCTAGTCCATCTCTGCTTCTGAAACTGGGAAAAAGCACTGGTCCTCTAACATCCAATGCTTGTCATTTAAGATGAGAAACGTGTGAGCTTCGTGAACGATGTAGTTCTCTTGAGCTGTAAAGTAACTGCCCTTACCTGATTCGAAGTCTTGCTTGTAGGAAGACTCAGAGCCTGGGATTCAACTCCATTTCTGAAGGGAAACACACAGCCGAGTTCTCATCCATGGATCACACTCTGCTTTAGAGCAAGAACCATGCTCTAGCTTTCTACAGTCTCTAAGACAGCAGGAAATGTGAGTGTGCTGAGAAAAAAAGAACGGTGTTTCCTACACATACGGAGCATATCTAGTCCAACACTGCTTCTGAAACTGACACAAAGCACTGGTCCTATAACATCCGATGCTTGTCAGTTAAGATGAGAAAAATGTGAGCTTCGTGATCGATGTAGTTCGTTTGAGCTGTAAAGTAACTGCCCTTACCTGAAACGAAGTCTTGCATGTAGGAAGACACTGAGCCTGGGATTTAACTCCATTTCTGATGGGAAACACAAAGCATAGTTCTCATCCATGGATCACACTCTGCTTCAGAGCAAGAAGCACACACTTGCTTTCTAGATTCTCTAATACAGCAGGAAAAATGGTTGTGCTCAGAATAAAAGAACTGTGTTTTCGAAACATATGGACCATATCTCGTCCAACTCTGCTTGTGAAACTGAAACAAACCACAGGTCCACTAACATCCAATGCTTGTCAGTTAAGATGATAAACTTGTGAGCTTCGTGAACGATGTAGTTCGTTTGAGCTGTAAAGTAACTGCCCTTACCTGAAACGAAGAGTTGCTTGTAGGAAGACTCAGAGCCTGGGGTTTAACTCCATTTATGAAGGGAAACACACAGCAGGGTTCTCATATTTACATCACACTCTGATTTAAAGCAAGAAGCATGCTCTAGCCTTCTAGAGTCTCTAAGACAGCACGAAACGTGAGTGTGCTGAGAACAAAAGAAAGGTGTTTCCTACATATATGGACCATATCTAGTCCAACTCTGCTTCTGAAACTGATACAAAGCACTGGTCCTCTAACATCCAATGCTTGTCAGTTAAGATGAGAAACGTGTTAGCTTCGTGAAAGATGTAGTTCGTTTGAGTTGAAAAGTGTCTGCCCTTCCCTGAAATGAAGGCTTGCATGTTGGAAGACACAGAGCCTGGGATTTAACTCCATTTCTGAAGGGAAACAAAAAACATAGTTCTCATCCATGGATCACACTCTGCTTCAGAGCAAGAAGCACGCTCTTGCTTTCTAGATTTTCTAATACTGCAGGAAATGTGAGTGTGCTGAGAACAAAGAACAGTGTTTCCAACACATACGGACCATATCTATTCCAACTCTGCTTCTGAAACTGATACAAAGCACAGGTCCTCCAGCATCCAATGCTTGTCATTTAAGACGAGAAACGTGTGAGCTAAGTGAACGATGTAGTTCGTTTGAGCTGTAAAGAAACTGCCCTTACCTGAAACGAAGTCTTCTTTGTAGGAAGACTCAGAGCCTGAGATTTAACTCCATTTCTGAAGGGAAACACACAGCAGAGTTCTCATCCATTGATCACACTCTGCTTTAGAGCAAGAAGCATGCTCTAGCTTTCTAGAGTCTCTAAGACAGCAGGAAACGTGAGTGCGCTGAGAAAAAAAGAACGGTGTTTCCCACACATACGGACCATATCTAGTCCATCTCTGCTTCTGAAACTGAGATAAAGCACTGGTCCTCTTACATCCGATGCTTGTCCTTTAAGATGAGAAACGTATGAGCTTTGTGAATGATGTAGTTCTTTTGAGCTGTAAAGTAACTGCCCTTACCTGATTCGAAGTCTTGCTTGTAGGAACACTCAGAGCCTGGTATTTAACTCCATTTCTGAAGGGAAACACACAGCAGAGTTCTCTTCCATGGATCACACCCTGCTTTAGAGCAAGAAGCACGCTCTACCTTTCTAGATTCTCTAAGAAACCAGGAAATGTGAGTGTGCTGAGAACAAAAGAATGGTGTTTCCTACACATACAGACAATATCTAGTCCAACTCTGCTTCTGAAACTGATACAAAGCACTGGTCCTCTAACATCCAAGGCTTGTCAGTTAAGATGAGAAACGTGTTAGCTTCGTGAACGATGTAGTTCGTTTGAGTTGAAAAGTGACTGCCCTTCCCTGAAACGAAGGCTTGCATGTTGGAAGACACAGAGCCTGGGATTTAACTCCCTTTCTGAAGGGAAACACACAGCATAGTTCTCATCCATGGATCACACTCTGCTTCAGAGCAAGAAGCACGCTCTTGCTTTCTAGATTCTCTAATACAGAAGGAAACGTGAGTGTGCTGAGAACAAAGAACAGTGTTTCCAACACATATGGACCATATCTATTCCAACTCTGCTTCTGAAACTGATACAAAGCACAGGTCCTCCAGCATCCATTGCTTGTCATTTAAGATGAGAAACGTGTGAGCTAAGTGAACGATGTAGTTCGTTTGAGTTGTAAAGAAACTGCCCTTACCTGAAATGAAGTCTTGTTTGTAGGAAGACTCAGAGCCTGGGATTTAACTCCATTTCTGAAGTGAAACACACAGCAGAGTTCTCATCCATTGATCACAATCTGCTTTAGAGCAAGAAGCACGCTCTAGCTCTCTAGAGTCTCTAAGACAGCAGGAAACGTGAGTGTGCTGAGAACAAAAGAACGGTGTTTCCTACACATACAGACCATATCTAGTCCATCTCTGCTTCTGAAACTGGGAAAAAGCACTGGTCCACTAACATCCGATACTTGTCATTTAAGATGAGAAACGTGTGAGCTTCGTGAACGATGTAGTTCTCTTGAGCTGTAAAGTAACTGCCCTTACCTGATTCGAAGTCTTGCTTGTAGGAAGACTCAGAGCCTGGGATTCAACTCCATTTCTGAAGGGAAACACACAGCCGAGTTCTCATCCATGGATCACACTCTGCTTTAGAGCAAGAAGCATGCTCTAGCTTTCTACAGTCTCTAAGACAGCAGGAAATGTGAGTGTGCTGAGAACAAAAGAACAGTGTTTCCTACACATACAGACCATATCTAGTCCAACACTGCTTCTGAAACTGATACAAAGCACTGGTCCTATAACATTCGATGCTTGTCAGTTAAGATGAGAAACGTGTGAGCTTCGTGAATGATGTAGTTCGTTTGAGCTGAAAAGTGACTGCCCTTACCTGAAACGAAGTCTTGCATGTAGGAAGACACTGAGCCTGGGATTTAACTCCATTTCTGATGTGAAACACAAAGCATAGTTCTCATCCATGGATCACACTCTGCTTCAGAGCAAGAAGCACACACTTGCTTTCTAGATTCTCTAATACAGCAGGAAAATTGGTTGTGCTCAGAATAAAAGAACTGTGTTTTCGAAACATATGGACCATATCTCCTCCAACTCTGCTTGTGAAACTGAAACAAACCACAGGTCCACTAACATCCAATGCTTGTCAGTTAAGATGATAAACTTGTGAGCTTCGTGAACGATGTAGTTAGTTTGAGCTGTAAAGTAACTGCCCTTACCTGAAACGAAGTCTTGTTTGTAGGAAGACTCAGAGCCTGGGATTCAACTCCATTTCTGAAGGCAAACACACAGCAGAATTCTTATCCATTGATCACACTCTGCTTTAGAGCAAGAAGCACGCTCTAGCTTTCTAGAATCTCTAAGACAGCAGGAAACATGAGTGTGCTGAGAACAAAAGAACGGTGTTTCCTACAAATACAGACCATATCTATTCCAACTCTGCTTCTGAAACTGATACAAAGCACTGGTTCTATAACATCCGATCCTTGTCAGTTAAGATGAGAAACATGTGAGCTTCATGAACTATATAGTTCGTTTGTGATGTAAAGTAACTGCCTTTACCTGAAACGAAGAGTTGCTTGTAGGAAGACTCAGAGCCTGGGGTTTAACTCCATTTCTGAAGGGAAACACACAGCAGGGTTCTCATATATACATCACACTCTGATTTAAAGCAAGAAGCACGCTCTAGCTTTCTAGAGTCTCTTAGACAGCACGAAACGTGAGTGTGCTGAGAACAAAAGAACGGTGTTTCCTACACATATGGACCATATCTAGTCAATCTCTGTTTCTGAAACTGAGACAAAGCACTGGTCCTCTAACATCCAATGCCTGTCATTTAAGATGAAAAACGTGTGAGCTTCGTGAATGATGTAGTTTGTTTGAGCTGTAAAGTAACTGCCCTTATCTGATTCTAAGTCTTGCTTGTAGGAAGACTCAGAGCCTGGGATTTAACTCCATTTCTGAAGGGAAACACACAGCAGAGTTCTCTTCCATGGATCACACTCTGCTTTAGAGCAAGAAGCATGCTCTTGCTTTCTAATGTCTCTAAGACAGCAGGAAATGTGAGTGTGCTGAGAACAAAAGAACGGTGTTTCCTACACATACGGACCATATCTAGTCCAACACTGCTTTTGAAACTGATACAAAGCACTGGTCCTATAACATCCGATGCTTGTCAGTTAAGATGAGAAACGTGTGAGCTTCGTGAACGATGAAGATCGTTTGAGCTGAAAAGTGACTGCCCTTCCCTGAAACGAAGGCTTGCATGTTGGAAGACAAAGAGCCTGGGATATAACTCCATTTCTGAAGGGAAACACACAGCATAGTTCTCATCCATGGATCACACTCTGCTTCAGAGTAAGAAGGAGCCTCTTCCTTTCCAGATTCTCTAATACAGGAGGAAACGTGGTTGTGCTCAGAACAAAAGAACTGTGTTTCCGACACATACAGACCATATCTAATCCAACTGTGCTTGTGAAACTGAAAGAAACCACAGGTCGACTAACATCCAATGCTTGTCAGTTAAGATGAGAAACGTGTGAGCTTCGTGAACGATGTAGTTCGTTTGATCTGTAAAGTAACTGCCCTTACCTGATTCGAAGTGTTGCTTGTAGGAAGGCTCAGAGCCTGGAATTTAACTCCATTTCTGAAGGGAAACACACAACAGTGTTCTCTTCCATGGATCACACTCTGCTTTAGAGCAAGAAGCACGCTCTAGCTTTCTAGAGTCTCTAAGAAAGCAGGAAATGTGAGTGTGCTGAGAACAAAAGAATGGTGTTTCCTACACATACGGACCATATCTAATCCAACTATGCTTCTGAAACTGATACAAAGCACTGGTCCTCTAAAATCCAATGCTTGTCAGTTAAAATGAGAAACGTGTTAGCTTCGGGAACGATGTAGTTCTTTTGAGCTGAAAAGTGACTGCCCTTCCCTGAAATGAAATCTTGCATGTAGGAAGACACAGAGCCTGGGATTTAACTCCATTTCTGAAGGGAAACACACAGCATAGTTCTCATCCATGGATCACACTCTGCTTCAGAGCAAGAAGCACACTCTTGCTTTCTAGATTCTCTAATACAGCAGGAAACGTGGTTGTGCTCAGAATAAAAGAACTGTGTTTTGGACAAATACGGACCATATCTAGTCCATCTCTGCTTCTGACACTGAGACAAAGCACTGGTCCTCTGACATCCAATGCTTGTCATTTAAGATGAGAAACGTGTGAGCTTCGTGAACGAAGTAGTTCTTTTGAGCTGTAAAGTAACTATCCTTACCTGATTCGAAGTCTTGCTCGTAGGAAGACTCAGAGCCTGGGATTTAACTCCATTTCTGAAGTGAAAACACAGCAGAATTCTTATTCATTGATCACACTCTGCTTTAGAGCAAGAAGCACGCTGTAGCTTTCTAGAGTCTCTAAGACAGCAGGAAACATGAGTGTGCTGAGAACAAAAGAACGGTGTTTCCTACAAATACGTACCATATCTATTCCAACTCTGCTTCTGAAACTGATATAAAAGCAATGGTTCTATAACATCTGATCCTTGTCAGTTAAGATGAGAAACGTGTGAGCTTCATGAACTATGTAGTTCGTTTGTGCTGTAAAGCAACTGCCCTTACCTGAAACGAAGTATTGCTTGTAGGAAGACTCAGAGCCTTGGGTTTAACTCCATTTCTGAAGGGAAACACACAGCAGGGTTCTCAAATATACATCACACTCTGATTTAAAGCAAGAAGCACGCTCTAGCTTTCTAGAATCTCTAAGACAGCACGAAACGTGTGTGTGCTGAGAACAAAAGAACGGTGTTTCCTACACATATGGACCATATATAGTCCATCTCTGATTATGAAACTGAGACAAAGAACTTGTCCTCTAACGTCGATGCTTGTCATTTAAGATGAGAAACGTGTGAGCTTCGTGAACGATGTAGTTTGTTTGAGCTGTAAAGTAACTGCCCTTATCTAATTCGAAGTCTTGCTTGTAGGAAGACTCAGAGCCTGGGATTTAACTCCATTTTTGAAGGGAAACACACAGCAGAGTTCTCTTCCATGGATCACACTCTGCATTAGAGCAACAAGCACGCTCTAGCTTTCTAGAGTCTCCAAGACATCAGGAAATGTGATTGTGCTGAGAACAAAACAAGGTGTTTCCTACACATACGGACCATATCTAGTCCAACTCTGCTTCTGAAACTGAAACAAAGCAATGGTCTTCTCACATCCAATGCTTGTCAGTTAAGATGAGAAACGTGTTAGCTTCGTGAAAGATGTAGTTCGTTTGTGTGGAAAAGTGACTGCTCTTCCTAGAAATGAAGGCTTGCATGTTGGAACACACAGAGCCTGGGATTTAACTCCATTTCTGAAGGGAAACACAAAGCATAGTTCTCATCCATGGATCACACTCTGCTTAAGAGCAAGAAGCACGCTATTGCTTTCTAGATTCTCTAATACAGCAGGAAACGTGAGTGTGCTGATAACAAAGAACAGTGTTTCCAACACATACGGACCATATCTAGTCCAACTCTGCTTCTGGAACTCATACAAAGCACAGGTCCTCCAGCATCCAATGCTTGTCATTTAAGATGAGAAACGTGTGAGCTAAGTGAACGATGTAATTCTTTTGCGCTGTAAAGAAACTGCCCTTACCTGAAATGAAGTCTTGTTTGTAGGAAGACTCAGAGCCTGGGATTTAACTCCATTTCTGAAGTGAAACACACAGCAGAGTTCTCATCAATTGATCACACTCTGCTTTAGAGCAAGAAGCACGCTCTAGCTTTCTAGAGTCTCTATGACAGCAGGAAACGTGAGTGTGCTGAGAACAAAAGTACGGTGTTTCCTACACATACGGACCATATCTAGTCCATCTCTGCTTCTGAAACTGAAACAAACCTCAGGTCCACTAACATCCGATACTTGTCATTTAAGATGAGAAACGTGTGAGCTTCGTGAACGATGTAGTTCTCTTGAGCTGTAAAGTAACTGCCCTTACCTGATTCGAAGTCTTGCTTGTAGGAAGACTCAGAGCCTGGGATTCAACTCCATTTCTGAAGGGAAACACACAGCCGAGTTCTCATCCATGGATCACACTCTGCTTTAGAGCAAGAAGCATGCTCTAGCTTTCTAATGTCTCTAAGACAGCAGGAAATGTGAGTGTGCTGAGAACAAAAGAACAGTGTTTCCTACACATACAGACCATATCTAGTCCAACACTGCTTCTGAAACTGATACAAAGCACTGGTCCTATAACATTCGATGCTTGTCAGTTAAGATGAGAAACGTGTGAGCTTCGTGAATGATGTAGTTCGTTTGAGCTGAAAAGTGACTGCCCTTACCTTAAACGAAGTCTTGTTTGTAGGAAGACTCAGAGCCTGGGATTTAACTCCATTTCTGAAGTGAAACACACAGCAGAGTTCTCATCAATTGATCACACTCTGCTTTAGAGCAAGAAGCACGCTCTAGCTTTCTAGAGTCTCTATGACAGCAGGAAACGTGAGTGTGCTGAGAACAAAAGTACGGTGTTTCCTACACATACGGACCATATCTAGTCCATCTCTGCTTCTGAAACTGAAACAAACCTCAGGTCCACTAACATCCAATGCTTGTCAGTTAAGATGATAAACTTGTGAGCTTCGTGAACGATGTAGTTCGTTTGAGCTGTAAAGTAACTGCCCTTACCTGAAACGAAGTCTTGTTTGTAGGAAGACTCAGAGCCTGGGATTTAACTCCATTTCTGAAGTGAAACACACAGCAGAATTCTTATCCATTGATCACACTCTGCTTTAGAGCAAGAAGCACGCTCTAGCTTTCTAGAGTCTCTATGACAGCAGGAAACGTGAGTGTGCTGAGAACAAAAGAACAGTGTTTCCTACACATATGGACCATATCTCGTCCATCTCTGCTTCTGAAACTGGGAAAAAGCACTGGTCCTCTAACATCCGATGCTTGTCATTTAAGATGAGAAACGTGTGAGCTTCGTGAACGATGTAGTTCTTTTGAGCTATAAAGAAACTGCCCTTACCTTAAACGAAGTCTTGTTTGTAGGAAGACTCAGAGCCTGAGATTTAACTGCATTTCTGAAGTGAAAAACACAGCAGAGTTCTCATCAATTGACCACACTCTGCTTTAGAGCATGAAGCACGCTCTTGCTTTCTAGAGTCTCTATGACAGCAGGAAACGTGAGTGTGCTGAGAACAAAAGAACGGTGTTTCCTACACATACAGACCTTATCTAGTCCAACACTGCTTCTGAAACTTATACAAAGCACTGTTCCTATAACATCCGATGCTTGTCAGTTAAGATGAGAAACGTGTGCGCTTCGTGAACGATGAAGATCGTTTGAGCTGAAAAGTGACTGCCCTTCCCTGGAACGAATGCTTGCATGTTGGAAGACACAGAGCCTGGGATATAAATCCATTTCTGAAGGGAAACACAAAGCATAGTTCTCATCCATGGATCACACTCTGCATCAGAGTAAGAAGGACACTCTCCCTTTCTAGATTCTCTAAAAAAGGAGGAAACGTTGTTGTTCTAGAACAAAAAACTGTGTTTCCGACACATACCGACCATATATAATCCAACTCTGCTTGTGAAACTGAAAGAAACCACAGGTCCACTAAAATCCAATGCTTGTCAGTTAAGATGATAAACTTGTGAGCTTCGTGAACGATGTAGTTCCTTTGAGCTGAAAAGTGACTGCCCTTACCTGAAACGAAGTCTTTATTGTAGGAAGACACAGAGCCTGCGATTTAACTCCATTTCTGAAGGGAAACACACAGCAGAGTTCTCATCCATTGATCACACTCTGCTTTAGAACAAGAAGCATGCTCTAGCTTTCTAGAGTCTCTAAGACAGGAGGAAACGTGAGTGTGCTGAGAACAAAGAACGGTGTTTCCTACACATACGGACCATATCCAGTCCATCTCTCCTTCTGAAACTGATACAAAGCACTGGTCCTCTAACATCCGATGCTTGTCATTTAAGATGAGAAACGTGTGACCTTCGTGAACGATGTAGTTTGTTTGATCTGTAAAGTAACTGCCCTTACCTGATTCGAAGTGTTGCTTGTAGGAAGACTCAGAGCCTGGTAATTAACTCCATTTCTGAAGGGAAACACACAGCAGAGTTCTCTTCCATGGATCACACTCTGCTTTAGAGCAAGAAGAACGCTCTAGCTTTCTAGAGTCTCTAAGAAAGCAGGAAATGTGAGTGTGCTGAGAACAAAAGAATGGTGTTTCCTACACATACGGACCATATCTAGTCCAACTCTGCTTCTGAAACTGATACAAAGCAATGGTCCTCTAACATCCAATGCTTGTCAGTTAAGATGAGAAACGTGTTAGCTTCGTGAACGATGTAGTTCGTTTGAGCTGAAAAGTGACTGCCCTTACTTGAAAGGAATTCTTGCTTGTAGGAAGACACAGAGCCTGGAATTTAACTCCATTTCTGAAGGGAAACACACAACAGAGTTCTCATATATAGATCACACTCTGCTTTAGAGCAAGAAGCACGCTCTTGAATTCCAGAGTCACTAAGACAGCAGGAAACGTGAGTGTGATGAGAACAAAAGAACGGTGTTTCCTACACATACGGACCATATCTATCCCAACTCTGCTTCTGAAACTGACACAAAGCACTGGTACTGTAACAACCGATGCTTGTCAGTTAAGATGAGAAACGTGTGAACTTCGTGAATAATGTAGTTTGTTTGAGCTGAAAAGTGAGTGCCCTTACTTGAAAGGAATTTTTGCTTGTAGGAAGACACAGAGCCTGGGATTTAACTCCATTTCTGAAGTGAAACACACAGCATAGTTCTCATTAATTGATCACACTCTGCTTTAGAGCAAGAAGCACGCTCTAGCTTTCTAGAGTCTCTATGACAGCAGGAAACGTGAGTGTGCTGAGAACAAAAGAACGGTGTTTCCTACACATAGGGACCATATCTAATCCAACTCTGCTTCTGAAACTGATACAAAGCACTGGTCCTCTAACATCCAATGCTTGTCAGTTAAGATGAGAAACGTGTGAGCTTCGTGAACGATGTAGTTCTTTTGAGCTGTAAAGTAACTGCCCTTACCTGATTCGAAGTCTTGCTTGTAGGAAGACTCAGAGCCTGGGATTCAACTCCATTTCTGAAGGGAAACACACAGCCGAGTTCTCATCCATGGATCGCACTCTGCTACAGAGCAAGAAGCATGCTCTAGGTTCCTACAGTCTCTAAGACAGCAGGAAATGTGAGTGTGCTGAGAACAAAAGAACGGTGTTTCCTACACATACGGACCATATCTAATCCAACTCTGCTTCTGAAGCTGATACAAAGCACTGGTCCTCTAACATCCAATGCTTGTCATTTAAGATGAGAAACGTGTGAGCTTCGTGAACGATGTAGTCCGTTTGAGCAGAAAAGTGACTGCCCTTACCTGAAATGAAGTCTTGCTTGTAGGAAGACTCAGAGCCTGGGATTTAACTCCATTTCTGAAGGGAAACACACAGCACAGTTCTCATCCATGGATCACACTCTGCTTTAGAGCAAGAAGCATGCTTTTGCTATCTAGAGTCTCTAATACAGCAGGAAACCTGAGTGTGCTCAGAACAAAGGAATGGTGTTTCCTACACATACGGACCATATCTAGTCCTACTCTGCTTCTGAAACTGATACAAAGCACTGGTCCTCTAACATCCAATGCTTGCCAGTTAAGATGAGAAACGTGTGAGATTCGTGAACGATGTAGTTCTTTTGAGCTGTAAAGTGACTGCCCTTACCAGAAATGAAGTCTTGCTTGTAGGAAGACTCAGAGCCTGGGATTTAACTCCATTTCTGAAGTGAAACACAGAGCAGAGTTCTCATCCATTGATCACACTCTGCTTTAGAGCAAGAAGCTCGCTCTTGCTTTCTAGAGTCTCTAATACAGGAGGAAATCTGAGTGTGCCCAGAACAAAACAACGGTGTTTCCTGCACATACTGACCATATCTAGTCCAACTCTGCTTCTGAAACTGATACAAAGCACTGGGCCTCTAACACCCAATGCTTGTCAGTTAAGATGAGAAACATGTGAGTTTCGTGAACGATGTAGTTCCTTTGAGCTATAAAGAAACTGCCCTTACATGAAAGGAAGTCTTGCCTGTAGGAAGACTCAGAGCCTGGGATTTATCTCCATTTCTGAAGTGAAACACAGAGCAGAGTTCTCATCCATTGATCACACTCTGCTTACATCCAGAAGCACACTCTTGCTTTCTAGATTCTCTAATACAGCAGGAAACCTGAGTGTGCTCAGAACAAAAGAACTGTGTTTCCCAAACATACGGAACATATCTAGTTTAACTCTGCTTCTGAAACTGAAACAAACCACAGGTCCTCGAACATCCAGTTCTTGTCAGGTAAGATGAGAAACGTGTGAGTTTCGTGAACGATGTAGTTTCTTTGAGCTATAAAGAAACTGCACTTACATGAAAGGAAGTCTTGCTTGTAGGAAGACTCAGAGCCTGGGATTTAACTCCATTTCTCAAGTGAATCACACAGCAGAGCTCTCATCCATGGATCACACTCTGCTTACAGCCAGAAGCACACTCTTCCTTTCTAGAGTCTCTAATACAGCAGGAAATCTGAGTGTGCCCAGAACAAAAGAACGGTGTTTCCTAGATATACAGACCATATCTAGTCCAACTCTGCTTCTGAAACTGATACAAATCACTGGTCCTCTAACATCCAATGCTTGTCAGTTAAGATGAGAAACTTGTGAGGTTCGTGAATGATGTAGTTCATTTGAGCTGTAAAGTAACTGCCCTTACCTGAAATGAAGTCTGGATTGTAGGAAGACACAGAGCCTGGGATTTAACTCCATTTCTGAAGTGAAACACACACCAGAGTTCTCATCTATTGATCACACTCTGATTTAGAGCAAGAAGCTCGCTCTTGCTTTCTAGAGTCTCTAATACAGGAGGAAATCTGAGTGTGCCCAGAACAAAAGAACGGTGTTTCCTACACATACGGACCATATCTAGTCCAACTCTGCTTCTGAAACTGATACAAAGCACTGGTCCTCTAACATCCAATGCTTGTCAGTTAAGATGAGAAACGTGTGAGCTTCGTGAACGATGTAGTCCGTTTGAGCAGAAAAGTGACTGCCCTTACCTGAAATGAAGTCTTGCTTGTAGGAAGACTCAGAGCCTGGGATTTAACTCCATTTCTGAAGGGAAACACACAGCATAGTTCTCATCCATGGATCACACTCTGCTTTAGAGCAAGAAGCATGCTTTTGCTTTCTAGAGTCTCTAATACAGCTGGAAACCTGAGTGTGCTCAGAACAAAGGAATGGTGTTTCCTACACATACGGACCATATCTAGTCCAACTCTGCTTCTGAAACTGATACAAAGCACTGGTCCTCTAACATCCAATGCTTGCCAGGTAAGATGAGAAACGTGTGAGCTTCGTGAACGATGTAGTTCTTTTGAGCTGTAAAGTGACTGCCCTTACCTGAAACGAAGTCTTGCTTTTAGGAAGACTCAGAGCCTGGGATTTAACTCCATTTCTGAAGGGAAACACACAGCATAGTTCTCATCCATGGATCACACTCTGCTTTAGAGCAAGAAGCATGCTCTTTCTTTCTAGAGTCTCTAAGACAGCATGAAACGTGAGTGTGCTGAGAACAAAAGAAGGATGTTGCCTACACTTACAGACCATATGTAGTCCAAATCTGCTTCTGAAACTGACACAAATCACTGGTCCTCTAACATCCAATGCTTGTCAGTTAAGATGAGAAACGTGTGAGCTTCGTGAACGATGTAGTTCGTTTGAGCTGAAGAGTGACTGCCCTTACCTGAAACGAAGTCTAGCTTGTAGTGAGACACAGAGCCTGGGATTTAACTCCATTTCTGAAGGGAAAAACACAGCAGAGTTCTCATCCATGGATCACACTCTGCTTTAGAGCGAGAAGCACACTCTTCCTTTCTAGAGTCTCTAATACAGCAGGAAATCTGAGTGTGCCCAGAACAAAACAATGGTTTTCGTACACATACGGACCATATGTAGTCCAAATCTGATTCTGAAACTGATACAAAGCACTGGTCCTCTAACATACAATGCTTGTCAGTTAAGATGAGAAACGTGTGAGCTTCGTGAACGATGTAGTTCGTTTGAGCTGTAAAGTAACTGCCCTTACCTGAAATGAAGTCTGGAGTGTAGGAAGACTCAGAGCCTGGGATTTAACTCCATTTCTGAAGGGAAACACAAAGCATAGTTCTCATCCATGGATCACACTCTGCTTCAGAGCAAGAAGCACGCTCTTGCTTTCTAGATTCTCTAATACAGCAGGAAACGTGAGTGTGCTGAGAACAAAGAACAGTGTTTCCAACATATACGGACCATATCTATTCCAACTCTGCTTCTGAAACTGATACAAAGCACAGGTCCTCCAGCATCCAATGCTTGTCATTTAAGATGAGAAACGTGTGAGCTAAGTGAACGATGTAGTTCGTTTGAGCTGTAAAGTAACTGCCCTTACCTGAAACGAAGTCTTGTTTGGAGGAAGACTCAGAGCCTGGGATTTAACTCCATTTCTGAAGTGAAACACACAGCAGAGTTCTCATCAATTTATCACACTCTGCTTTAGAGCAAGAAGCACGCTCTAGCTTTCTAGAGTCTCTATGACAGCTGGAAACGTGAGTGTGCTGAGTCAAAAGTAGGGTGTTTCCTACACATACGGACCATATTTAGTCCATCTCTGCTTCTGAAACAGGAAAAAGCACTGGTCCTCTAACATCTGATGCTTGTCATTTAAGATGAGAAACGTGTGAGCTTCGTGAACGATGTAGTTCTTTTGATCTGTAAAGTAACTGCCCTTACCTGAAACGAAGAGTTGCTTGTAGGAAGACACTGAGCATGGGATTTAACTCCATTTCTGATGGGAAACACAAAGCATAGTTCTCATCCATGGATCACACTCTGCTTCAGAGCAAGAAGCACAGTCTTGCTTTCTAGATTCTCTAACACAGCAGGAAAATTATTTGTGCTCAGAGTAAAAGAACTGTATTTTCGAAACCTACGGACCATATCTATTCCAACTCTGCTTCTGAAACTGATACAAAGCACAGGTCCTCCAGCATCCAATGCTCGTCATTTCAGATGAGAAACGTGTGAGCTTCGTGAACGATGTAGTTCTTTTGAGCTGTAAAGTAACTGCCCTTACCTGAAACGAAGTCTTTATTTTAGGAAGACTCAGAGCCTGGGATTCAACTCCATTTCAGAAGGGAAACACACAGCCGAGTTCTCATCCATGTATCACACTCTGCTACAGAGCAAGAAGCATGCTCTATGTTTCTACAGTCTCTAAGACAGCAGGAAATGTGAGTGTGCTGAGAACAAAAGAATGGTGTTTTCTACACATACGGACCATATTTAGTCCATCTCTGCTTCTGAAACAGGGAAAAAGCACTGGTCCTCTAACATCCGATGCTTGTCATTTAAGATGAGAAACGTGTGAGCTTTGTGAACGATGTAGTTCGTTTGAGCTGTAAAGTAACTGCCCTTACCTGAAACGAAGAGTTGCTTGTAGGAAGACACTGAGCCTGGGATTTAACTCCATTTCTGATGGGAAACACAAAGCATAGTTCTCATCCATGGATCACACTCTGCTTCAGAGCAAGAAGCACACTCTTGCTTTCTAGATTCTCTAACACAGCAGGAAAATTATTTGTGCTCAGAGTAAAAGAACTGTATTTTCGAAACCTACGGACCATATCTCGTCCAACTCTGCTTGTGTAACTGAAACAAACCACAGGTCCACTAAAATCCAATGCTTGTCATTTAAGATGAGAAACGTGTGAGCTTCATGAACGATGTATTTCTTTTGAGCTGTAAAGTAACTGCCCTTACCTGATTCGAAGTCTTGCTTGTAGGAAGACTCAGAGCCTGGGATTCAACTCCATTTCTGAAGGGAAACACACAGCCGAGTTCTCATCCATGGATCACACTCTGCTACAGTGCAAGAAGCATAGTCTAGGTTTCTACAGTCTCTAAGACAGCAGGAAATGTGAGTGTGCTGAGAACAAAAGAACGGTGTTTCCTACACATACGGACCATATCTAGTCCAACACTGCTTCTGAAACTGATACAAAGCACTGGTCCTATAACATGCGATGCTTGTCAGTTAAGATGAGAAACGTGTGAGCTTCGTGAACGATGTAGTTCGTTTGAGCTGTAAAGTAACTGCCCTTACCTGAAACGAAGTCTTGCATGTAGGAAGACACTGAGCCTTGTTTTTAACTCGATTTCTGATGGGAAACACAAAGCATAGTTCTCATCCATGGATCACACTCTGCTTCAGAGCAAGAAGCACACACTTGCTTTCTAGATTCTCTAATACAGCAGGAAAATTGGTTGTGCTCAGAATAAAAGAACTGTGTTTTCGAAACATATGGACCATATCTCGTCCAACTCTGCTTGTGAAACTGAAACAAACCACAGGTCCACTAACATCCAATGCTTGTCAGTTAAGATGATAAACTTGTGAGCTTCGTGAACGATGTAGTTCGTTTGAGCTGTAAAGTAACTGCCCTTACCTGAAACGAAGTCTTGTTTGTAGGAAGACTCAGAGCGTGGGATTTAACTCCATTTCTGAAGTGAAACACACAGCAGAATTCTTATCCATTGATCACACTCTGCTTTAGAGCAAGAAGCACGCTCTAGCTTTCTAGAGTCTCTAAGACAGCAGGAAACAGTGTGCTGAGAACAAAAGAACGGTGTTTCCTACAAATACGGACCATATCTTTTCCAACTCTGCTTCGGAAACTCATACAAAGCACTGGTTCTATAACATCTGATCCTTGTCAGTTAAGATGAGAAACGTGTGAGCTTCATGAAGTATGTAGTTCGTTTGTGCTGTAAAGTAACTGCCCTTACCTGAAACGAAGAGTTGCTTGTAGGAAGACTCAGAGCCTGGGGTTTAACTCCATTTCTGAAGGGAAACACACACCAGGGTTCTCATATATACATCACACTCTGATTTAAAGCAAGAAGCATGCTCTAGCGTTCTAGAGTCTCTAAGACAGCACGAAACGTGAGTGTGCTGAGAACAAAAGAACGGTGTTTCCTACACATATGGACCATATCTAGTCCATCTCTGCTTCTGAAACTGAGACAATGCACTGGTCCCCTAACATCCAATGCTTGTCATTTAAGATGAGAAACGTGTGAGCTTCGGGAACGATGTACTTTGTTTGAGCTGTAAAGTAACTGCCCTTATCTGATTCGAAGTCTTGCTTGTAGGAAGACTCAGAGCCTGGGATTTAACTCCATTACTGAAGGGAAACACACAGCAGAGTTCTCTTCCATGGATCACACTCTGCATTAGAGCAAGAAGCACGCTCTAGCTTTCTAGAGTCTCCAAGACATCAGGAAATGTGATTGTGCTCAGAAAAAGGAAAGGTGTTTCCTACACATACGGACCATATCTAGTCCAACTCTGCTTCTGAAACTGATACAACGCACTGGTCCTCTAACATCCAATGCTTGTCAGTTAAGATGAGAAACGTGTTAGCTTCGTGAAAGATGTAGTTCGTTTGAGTTGAAAAGTGACTGCCCTTCCCTGAAATGAAGGCTTGCATGTTGGAACACACAGAGCCTGGGATTTAACTCCATTTCTGAAGGGAAACACAAAGCATAGTTCTTATCCATGGATCACACTCTGCTTCAGAGCAAGAAGCACCCTCTTGCTTTCTAGATTCTCTAATACAGCAGGAAGCGTGAGTGTGCTGAGAACAAAGAACAGTGTTTCCAATATATACGGACCATATCTAGTCCATCTCTGCTTCTGAAACAGGGAAAAAGCACTGGTCCTCTAAAATCCGATGCTTGTCATTTAAGATGAGAAACGTGTGAGCTTCGTGAACGATGTAGTTCTTTTGAGCTGTAATGTAACTGCCCTTACCTGAAACGAAGGGTTGCTTGTAGGAAGACACTGAGCCTGGGATTTAAATCCATTTCTGATGGGAAACACAAAGCATAGTTCTCATCCATGGATCACACTCTGCTTCAGAGCAAGAAGCACACTCTTGCTTTCTAGATTCTCTAACACAGCAGGAAAAGTATTTGTGCTCAGAGTAAAAGAACTGTATTTTCGAAACCTACGGACCATATCTCGTCCAACTCTGCTTGTGTAACTGAAACAAACCACAGGTCCACTAAAATCCAATGCTTGTCATTTAAGATGAGAAACGTGTGAGCTTCGTGAACGATGTAGTTCTTTTGAGCTGTAAAGTAACTGCCCTTACTTGAAACGAAGAGTTGCTTGTAGGAAGACTCAGAGCCTGGGATTTAACTCCATTTCTGAAGTGAAACACACAGCAGAATTCTTATCCATTGATCACACTCTGCTTTAGAGCAAGAAGCACGCTCTAGCTTTCTAGAGTCTCTAAGACAGCAGGAAACATGAGTATGCTGAGAACAAAACACGGTGTTTCCTACAAATACGGACCATATCTATTCCAACTCTGCTTCTGAAACTGATACAAAGCACTGGTTCTATAACATCCAATCCTTGTTAGTTAAGATGAGAAACGTGTGAGCTTCATGAACTATGTAGTTTCTTTGTGCTGTAAAGTAACTGCCCTTACCTGAAACGAAGAGTTGCTTGTAGGAAGACTCAGAGCCTGGGGTTTATCTCCATTTCTGAAGGGAAACACACAGCAGGGTTCTCATATATACATCACACTCTGATTTAAAGCAAGAAGCATGCTCTAGCTTTCTAGAGTCTCTAAGACAGCATGAAACGTGAGTGTGCTGATAACAAAAGAACAGTGTTTCCTACACATATGGACCATATCTAGTCCATCTCTGCTTCTGAAACTGAGACAAAGCACTGGTCCTATAACATCCGATGCTTGTCAGTTAAGATGAGAAACGTGTGAGCTTCATGAATGATGAAGATCGTTTGAGCTGAAAAGTGACTGCCCTTCCCTGAAATGAAGGCTTGCATGTTGGAAGACACAGAGCCTGGGATTTAACTCCATTTCTGAAGGGAAACACAAAGCATAGTTCTCATCCATGGATCACACTCTGCTTCAGAGCAAGAAGCACGCTCTTGCTTTCTAGATTCTCTAATACAGCAGGAAACGTGACTGTGCTGAGAACAAAGAACAGTGTTTCCAACATATACGGACCATATCTATTCCAACTCTGCTTCTGAAACTGATACAAAGCACAGGTCCTCCAGCATCCAATGCTTGTCATTTAAGATGAGAAACGTGTGAGCTAAGTGAACGATGTAGTTCGTTTGAGCTGTAAAGTAACTGCCCTTACGTGAAATGAAGTCTTGTTTGTAGGAAGACTCAGAGCCTGGGATTTAACTCCATTTCTGAAGTGAAACACACAGCAGAGTTCTCATCAATTGATCACACTCTGCTTTAGGGCGAGAAGCACGCTCTAGCTTTCTAGAGTCTCTATGACAGCAGGAAACGTGAGTGTGCTGAGAACAAAAGTACGGTGTTTCCTACACATACGGACCATATTTAGTCCATCTCTGCTTCTGAAGCAGGGAAAAAGCACTGGTCCTCTAACATCCGATGCTTGTCATTTAAGATGAGAAACGTGTGAGCTTCGTGAACGATGTAGTTCTTTTGAGCTGTAAAGTAACTGCCCTTACCTGATTCGAAGTCTTGCTTGTAGGAAGACTCAGAGCCTGGGATTCAACTCCATTTCTGAAGGGAAACACACAGCCGAGTTCTCATCCATGGATCACACTCTGCTACAGAGCAAGAAGCATACTCTAGGTTTCTACAGTCTCTAAGACAGCAGGAAAGGTGAGTGTGCTGAGAACAAAAGAACGGTGTTTCCTACACATACGGACCATATCTAGTCCAACACTGCTTCTGAAACTGATACAAAGCACTGGTCCTATAACATCCGATGCTTGTCAGTTAAGATGAGAAACGTGTGAGCTTCGTGAACGATGTAGTTCGTTTGAGCTGTAAAGTAACTGCCCTTACCTGAAACGAAGTCTTGCATGTAGGAAGACACTGAGCCTTGGATTTAACTCCATTTCTGATGGGAAACACAAAGCATAGTTCTCATCCATGGATCACACTCTGCTTCAGAGCAAGAAGCACACACTTGCTTTCTAGATTCTCTAATACAGCAGGAAAATTGGTTGTACTCAGAATAAAAGAACTGTGTTTTCGAAACATATGGACCATATCTCCTCCAACTCTGCTTGTGAAACTGAAACAAACCACAGGTCCACTAACATCCAATGCTTGTCAGTTAAGATGATAAACTTGTGAGCTTCGTGAACGATGTAGTTCGTTTGAGCTGTAAAGTAACTGCCCTTACCTGAAACGAAGTCTTGTTTGTAGGAAGACTCAGAGCCTGGGATTTAACTCCATTTCTGAAATGAAACACACAGCAGAATTCTTATCCATTGATCACACTCTGCTTTAGAGCAAGAAGCACGCTCTAGCTTTCTAGAGTCTCTATGACAGCAGGAAACGTGAGTGTGCTGAGAACAAAAGTACGGTGTTTCCTACACATACGGACAATATTTAGTCCATCTCTGCTTCTGAAACAGGGAAAAAGCACTGGTCCTCTAACATCCGATGCTTGTCATTTAAGATGAGAAACGTGTGAGCTTCGTGAACGATGTAGTTCTTTTGAGCTGTAAAGTAACTGCCCTTACCTGAAACGAAGTCTTGTTTGTAGGAAGACTCAGAGCCTGGGATTTAACTCCATTTCTGAAGTGAAACACACAGCAGAATTCTTATCCATTGATCACACTCTGCTTTAGAGCAAGAAGCACGCTCTAGCTTTCTAGAGTCTCTAAGACAGCAGGAAACAGTGTGCTGAGAACAAAAGAACGGTGTTTCCTACAAATACGGACCATATCTTTTCCAACTCTGCTTCTGAAACTCATACAAAGCACTGGTTCTATAACATCTGATCCTTGTCAGTTAAGATGAGAAACGTGTGAGCTTCATGAACTATGTAGTTCGTTTGTGCTGTAAAGTAACTGCCCTTACCTGAAACGAAGAGTTGCTTGTAGGAAGACTCAGAGCCTGGGGTTTAACTCCATTTCTGAAGGGAAACACACACCAGGGTTCTCATATATACATCACACTCTGATTTAAAGCAAGAAGCATGCTCTAGCGTTCTAGAGTCTCTAAGACAGCACGAAACCTGAGTGTGCTGAGAACAAAAGAACGGTGTTTCCTACACATATGGACCATATCTAGTCCATCTCTGCTTCTGAAACAGGGAAAAAGCACTGGTCCTCTAACATCCGATGCTTGTCATTTACGATGAGAAACGTGTGAGCTTCGTGAACGATGTAGTTCTTTTGAGCTGTAAAGTAACTGCCCTTACCTGAAACGAAGGGTTGCTTGTAGGAAGACACTGAGCCTGGGATTTAAATCCATTTCTGATGGGAAACACAAAGCATAGTTCTCATCCATGGATCACACTCTGCTTCAGAGCAAGAAGCACACTCTTGCTTTCTAGATTCTCTAACACAGCAGGAAAATTATTTGTGCTCAGAGTAAAAGAACTGTATTTTCGAAACCTACGGACCATATCTCGTCCAACTCTGCTTGTGTAACTGAAACAAACCACAGGTCCACTAAAATCCAATGCTTGTCATTTAAGATGAGAAACGTGTGAGCTTTGTGAACGATGTAGTTCTTTTGAGCTGTAAAGTAACTGCCCTTACTTGAAACGAAGAGTTGCTTGTAGGAAGACTCAGAGCCTGGGATTTAACTCCATTTCTGAAGTGAAACACACAGCAGAATTCTTATCCATTGATCACACTCTGCTTTAGAGCAAGAAGCACGCTCTAGCTTTCTAGAGTCTCTAAGACAGCAGGAAACATGAGTATGCTGAGAACAAAACACGGTGTTTCCTACAAATACGGACCATATCTATTCCAACTCTGCTTCTGAAACTGATACAAAGCACTGGTTCTATAACATCCAATCCTTGTTAGTTAAGATGAGAAACGTGTGAGCTTCATGAACTATGTAGTTCCTTTGTGCTGTAAAGTAACTGCCGTTACCTGAAACGAAGAGTTGCTTGTAGGAAGACTCAGAGCCTGGGGTTTATCTCCATTTCTGAAGGGAAACACACAGCAGGGTTCTCATATATACATCACACTCTGATTTAAAGCAAGAAGCATGCCCTAGCTTTCTAGAGTCTCTAAGACAGCAGGAAACGTGAGTGTGCTGATAACAAAAGAACAGTGTTTCCTACACATATGGACCATATCTAGTCCATCTCTGCTTCTGAAACTGAGACAAAGCACTGGTCCTCTAACATCCAATGCTTGTCATTTAAGATGAGAAACGTGTGAGTTTCGTGAACGATGTAGTTTGTTTGAGCTGTAAAGTAACTGCCCTTATCTGATTCGAAGTCTTGCTTGTAGGAAGACTCAGAGCCTGGGATTTAACTCCATTTCTGAAGGGAAACACATAGCAGAGTTCTCTTCCATGGATCACACTCTGCATTAGAGCAAGAAGCATGCTCTAGCTTTCTAGAGTCTCCAAGACATCAGGAAATGTGATTGTGCTGAGAAAAAAAGAAAGGTGTTTCCTACACATACAGACCATATCTAGTCCAACTCTGCTTCTGAAACTGATACAAAGCACTGGTCTCTAACATCCAATGCTTGTCAGTTAAGATGAGAAACGTGTTAGCTTCGTGAAAGATGTAGTTCGTTTGAGTTGAAAAGTGACTGCCCTTCCCTGAAATGAAGGCTTGCATGTTGGAAGACACAGAGCCTGGGATTTAACTCCATTTCTGAAGGGAAACAAAAAGCACAGTTCTCATCCATGGATCACACTCTGCTTCAGAGCAAGAAGCACACACTTGCTTTCTAGATTCTCTAATACAGCAGTAAACGTGAGTGTGCTGAGAACAAAGAACAATGTTTCCTACACATACGGATCATATCTATTCCAACACTGCTTCTGAAACTGATACAAAGCACTGGTCCTATAACATCAGATGCTTGTCAGTTAAGATGAGAAACGTGTGAGCTTCATGAACGATGTAGTTCGGTTGAGCTGAAAAGTGACTGCCCTTCCCTGAAAAGTAGTCTTTATTGTAGGAAGACACAGAGCCTGGGATTTAACTCCATTTCTGAAGGGAAATACACAGCAGAGTTCTCATCCATTGATCACACTCTGCTTTAGATCAAGAAGCATGCTCTAGCTTTCCAGAGTCTCTAAGACAGCAGGAAACCTGAGTGTGCTGTGAATAAAAGAACGGTGTTTCCCACACATACGGACCATATCTAGTCCATCTCTGCCTCTGAAACTGAGACAAAGCACTTGTCCTCTAACATCCGATGCTTATCATTTAAGATGAGAAACGTGTGAACTTCGTGAACGATGTAGTTCCTTTGAGCTGTAAAGTAGCTGCCCTTACCTGATTCGGAGTCTTGCTTGTAGGAAGACTCAGAGCCTGGGATTTAACTCCATTTCTGAAGGGAAACACACAGCAGAGTTCTCCTCCATGGATCACACTCTGCTTTAGAGCAAGAAGCACGCTCTAGCTTTCTAGATTCTCTAAGACAGCAGGAAACGTGAGTGTACTGAGAACAAAAGAACGGTGTTTCCTACACATACGGACCATATCTAGTCCAACACTGCTTCTGAAACTTATACAAAGCACTGGTCCTATAACATCCGATGCTTGTCAGTTAAGATGAGTAACGTGTGAGCTTCATGAACGATGAAGATCGTTTGAGCAGAAAAGTGACTGCCCTTCCCTGAAACGAAGGCTTGCATGTTGGAAGACACAGAGCCTGTGATATAACTCCATTTCTGAAGGGAAACACACAGCATAGTTCTCATCCATGGATCACACTCTGCATCAGAGTAAGAAGGACACTCTTCCTTTCTAAATTCTCTAATACAGGAGGAAACGTGGTTGTGCTCAGAACAAAAGAACTGTGTTTCTGACACATACCGACCATATCTAATCCAACTCTGCTTGTGAAACTGAAAGAAACCACAGTTCCACTAACATCCAATGCTTGTCAGTTAAGATGAGAAACGTGTGAGTTAAGTCAACGATGTAGTTCGTTTGAGCTGTAAAGAAACTGCCGTTACCTGAAACGAAGTCTTGTTTGTAGGAAGACTCAGAGCCTGGGATTTAACTCCATTTCTGAAGTGAAACACACAGCAGAGTTCTCATCAATTGATCACACTCTGCTTTAGAGCAAGAAGCAGGCTCTAGCTTTCTAGAGTCTCTATGACAGCAGGAAACGTGAGTGTGCTGAGAACAAAAGTACGGTTTTCCTACACATATGGACCATATCTAGTCCATCTCTGCTTCTGAAACTGGGAAAAAACACTGATCCTCTAACATCCGATGCTTGTCATTTAAGATGAGAAACGTGTGAGCTTCGTGAACGATGTAGTTCTTTTGAGCTGTAAAGTAACTGCCCTTACCTGATTCGAAGTCTTGCTTGTAGGAAGACTCAGAGCCTGGGATTCAACTCCATTTCTGAAGGGAAACACACAGCAGAGTTCTCATATATAGATCACACTCTGCTTTAGAGCAAGAAGCATGCTATTGCTTTCTAGAGTCTCTAAGACAGGAGGAAACATGAGTGTGCTGAGAACACTAGAACGGTGTTTCTTACACAGTTCTACCATATCCAGTCCAACTCTCCCTCTGAAATTGATACAAAGCACAGGTCCTCCAGCATCCAATGCTTGTCATTTAAGATGAGAAACGTGTGAGCTTCGTGAACGATGTAGTTCGTTTGAGCTGTAAAGTAACTGCCCTTACCTGAAACGTAGTCTTTTTTGTAGGAAGACTCAGAGCCTGGGATTTAACACCATTTCTGAAGTGAGACACACAGCAGAGTTCTCATCCATTGATCACACTCTGCTTTAGAGCAAGAAGCACGCTCTAGCTTTCTAGAGACCCTAAGACAGCAGGAAACGTGAGTGTGCTGAGAACAAAAGAACGGTGTTTCCTACACAAACGGACCATTTCTAGACCATCTCTGCTTCTGAAACTGAGACAAATCACTGGTCCTGTAACATCCAATGCTTGTCAGTTAAGATGAGAAACGTTTTAGCTTCGTGAACGATGTAGTTCATTTGAGCTGAAAAGTGAATGACCTTACCTGAAACGAAGTCTTGAGTGTTGGAAGACACAGAGCCTGGGATTTAACTCCATTTCTGAAGGGAAACACACAGCAGAGTTCTCATCCAGGGATCACACTCTGCTTCAGAGCAAGAACACGCTCTTGCTTTCTAGATTCTCTAATACAGCAGGAAACGTGGTTGTGCTCAGAAAAAAAGAACTGTGTTTCCTACACATACGGACCATATCTAGTCCAACTCTCCCTCTGAAATTGATACAAAGTACAGGTCCTCCAGCATCCAATGCTTGTCATTTAAGATGAGAAACGTGTGAGCTTCAGGAACGATGTAGTTCTTTTGAGCTGTAAAGTAACTGCCCTTACCTGAAACGAAGTCTTTTTTGTAGGAAGACTCAGAGCCTCGGATTTAACTCCCTTTCTGAAGTGAAACACACAGCAGAGTTCTCATCCATTGATCACACTCTGCTTTAGAGCAAGAAGCACACGCTACCTTTCTAGAGTCTCTAATACAGCAGGAAACTTGAGTGTGCTGAGAACAAAAGAACGGGGTTTCCTAACATACGGACCATATCTAGTCCAACTCTGCTTCTGAAACTGATACAAAGCACTGGTCCTCTAACATCAAATGTTGTCAGTTAAGATGAGAAACGTGTTAGCTTCGTGAACGATGTAGTTTGTTTGAGCTGTAAAGTGACTGCCCTTCCCTGAAATGAAGTTTTGCATGTTGGAAGACACAGAGCCTGGGATTTAACTCCATTTCTGAAGGGAAACACACAGCAGAGTTCTCTTCCATGGATCACACTCTGCTTTAGAGCAAGAAGCACGCTCTAGCTTTCTAGAGTCCCTAAGACAGCAGGAAACGTGAGTGTGCTGAGAACAAAAGAACGGTGTTTCCTACACAAGCGGACCATTTCTAGACGATCTCTACTTCTGAAACTGAGACAAAGCACTGGTCCTCTAACATGCAATGCTGGTCAGTTAAGATGAGAAACGTTTTAGCTTCATGAACGATGTATTTCGTTTGAGCTGAAAAGTGTCTGCCCTTACCTGAAACGAAGTCTTGAGTGTTGGAAGAGACAGAGGCTGGGATTTAACTCCATTTCTGATGGGAAACACACAGCATAGTTCTCATTCAGGAATCACACTCTGCTTCAGAGCAAGAAGCATGCTCTTGCTTTCTAGATTCTCTAATACAGCAGGAAACGTGGTTGTGCTCAGAAAAAAAGAACTGTGTTTCCTACACTTACGTACCATATCTAGTCCAACTCTCCCTCTGATATTGATACAAAGCACAGGTCCTCAAGCATCCAATGCTTGTCATTTAAGATGAGAAACGTGTGAGCTTCGGGAACGATGTAGTTCTTTTGAGCTGTAAAGTAACTGCCTTTACCTGAAACGAAGCCTTTTTTGTAGGAAGACACAGTGCCTGGGATTTAACTCCATTTCTGAAGTGAAACACACAGCAGAGTTCTCATCCATTGATCACACTCTGCTTTAGAGCAGGAAGCACGCGCTAGCTTTCTAGAGTCTCTAAGACAGCAGGAAACGTGAGTGTGCTGAGAACAAAAGAACGGTGTTTCCTACACATACAGACCATATCAAGTCCAACTCTGCTTCTGAAACTGATACAAAGCACTGGTCCTCTAACATCCAATGCTTCTCAGTTAAGATGAGAAACATGTTAGCTTCGTGAACGATGTAGTTCGTTTGAGCTGAAAAGTGACTGCCCTTCCCTGAAACGAAGTCTTGCATGTTAGAAGACACAGAGCCTGGGATTTAACTCCCTTTCTGAAGGGAAACACACAGCAGAGTTCTCTTCCATGGATCACACTATGCTTTAGAGCAAGAAGCACGCTCTTGCTTTCTAGATTCTCTAATACAGCAGCAAACGTGAGTGTGCTAAGAACAAATGAACAGTGTTTCCTACACATACGGACCATATCTATTCCAACTCTGCTTCTGAAACTGATACAAAGCACTGGTCCTATAACATCCGATGCTTGTCAGTTAAGATGAGAAACATGTGAGCTTCGTGAACAATGTAGTTCGTTTGAGCTGTAAAGTAACAGCCCTCCTGAAACGAAGTGTTGCTTGTAGGAAGACTCAGAGCCTGGGATTTAACTCCATTTCTGAAGGGAAACACACAGCAGAGTTCTCATATATAGATCACACTCTGCTTTAGAGCAAGAAGCATCCTATTGCATTCTAGAGTCTCTAAGACAGGAGGAAACATGAGTGTGCTGAGAACACTAGAACGGTGTTTCTTACACATTCGGACCATATCCAGTCCAACTCTCCCTCTGAAATTGATACAAAGCACAGGTCCTCCAGCATCCAATGCTTGTCATTTAAGATGAGAAACGTGTGAGCTTCGGGAATGATGTAGTTCGTTTGAGCTGTAAAGTAACTGCCCATACCTGAAACGAGGTCTTTTTTGTAGGAAGACTCAGAGCCTGGGATTTAACTCAATTTCTGAAGTGAAACACACATCAGAGTTCTCATCCATTGATCACACTCTGCTTTAGAGCAAGAAGCACGCTCTAGCTTTCTAGAGTCCCTAAGACATCAGGAAACGTGAGTGTGCTGAGAACAAAAGAACGGTGTTTCCTACACAAGTGGACCATTTCTAGACGATGTCTACTTCTGAAACTGAGACAAAGCACTGGTCCTCTAACATGCAATGCTGGTCAGTTAAGATGAGAAACGTTTTAGCTTCGTGAACGATGTAGTTCGTTTGAGCTGAAAAGTGTCTGCCCTTACTTGAAACGAAGTCTTGAGTGTTGGAAGAGACAGAGGCTGGGATTTAACTCCATTTCTGAAGGGAAACACACAGCATAGTTCTCATCCAGGAATCACACTCTGCTTCAGAGCAAGAAGCATGCTCTTGCTTTCTAGATTCTCTAATACAGCAGGAAACGTGGTTGTGCTCAGAAAAAAAGAACTGTGTTTCCTACACTTACGTACCATATCTAGTCCAACTCTCCCTCTGATATTGATACAAAGCACAGGTCCTCCAGCATCCAATGCTTGTCATTTAAGATGAGAAACGTGTGAGCTTCGGGAACGATGTAGTTCTTTTGAGCTGTAAAGTAACTGCCTTTACCTGAAACGAAGCCTTTTTTGTAGGAAGACTCAGTGCCTGGGATTTAACTCCATTTCTGAAGTGAAACACACAGCAGAGTTCTCATCCATTGATCACACTCTGCTTTAGAGCAGGAAGCACGCGCTAGCTTTCTAGAGTCTCTAAGACAGCAGGAAACGTGAGTGTGCTGAGAACAAAAGAATGGTGTTTCCTACACATACGGACCATATCTATTCCAACTCTGCTTCTGAAACTGATACAAAGCACAGGTCCTCCAGCATCCAATGCTTGTCATTTAAGATGAGAAACGTGTGAGCTTCGTGAACGATGTAGTTCGTTTGAGCTTTAAAGTAACTGCCCTTACCTGAAACGAAGTCTTGTTTGTAGGAAGACTCAGTGCCTGGGATTTAACTCCATTTCTGAAGTGAAACACACAGCAGAGTTCTCATCCATTGATCACACTCTGCTTTAGAGCAGGAAGCACGCGCTAGCTTTCTAGAGTCTCTAAGACAGCAGGAAACCTGAGTGTGCTGAGAACAAAAGAACGGTGTTTCCTACACATACAGACCATATCAAGTCCAACTCTGCTTCTGAAACTGATACAAAGCACTGGTCCTCTAACATCCAATGCTTCTCAGTTAAGATGAGAAACATGTTAGCTTCGTGAACGATGTAGTTCGTTTGAGCTGAAAAGTGACTGCCCTTCCCTGAAACGAAGTCTTGCATGTTAGAAGACACAGAGCCTGGGATTTAACTCCCTTTCTGAAGGGAAACACACAGCAGAGTTCTCTTCCATGGATCACACTATGCTTTAGAGCAAGAAGCACGCTCTTGCTTTCTAGATTCTCTAATACAGCAGCAAACGTGAGTGTGCTAAGAACAAATGAACAGTGTTTCCTACACATACGGACCATATCTATTCCAACTCTGCTTCTGAAACTGATACAAAGCACTGGTCCTATAACATCCGATGCTTGTCAGTTAAGATGAGAAACATGTGAGCTTCGTGAACAATGTAGTTCGTTTGAGCTGTAAAGTAACAGCCCTCCTGAAACGAAGTGTTGCTTGTAGGAAGACTCAGAGCCTGGGATTTAACTCCATTTCTGAAGGGAAACACACAGCAGAGTTCTCATATATAGATCACACTCTGTTTTAGAGCAAGAAGCATCCTATTGCATTCTAGAGTCTCTAAGACAGGAGGAAACATGAGTGTGCTGAGAACACTAGAACGGTGTTTCTTACACATTCGGACCATATCCAGTCCAACTCTCCCTCTGAAATTGATACAAAGCACAGGTCCTCCAGCATCCAATGCTTGTCATTTAAGATGAGAAACGTGTGAGCTTCGGGAATGATGTAGTTCGTTTGAGCTGTAAAGTAACTGCCCATACCTGAAACGAGGTCTTTTTTGTAGGAAGACTCAGAGCCTGGGATTTAACTCAATTTCTGAAGTGAAACACACATCAGAGTTCTCATCCATTGATCACACTCTGCTTTAGAGCAAGAAGCACGCTCTAGCTTTCTAGAGTCCCTAAGACATCAGGAAACGTGAGTGTGCTGAGAACAAAAGAACGGTGTTTCCTACACATACGGACCATATCTATTCCAACTCTGCTTCTGAAACTGATACAAAGCACAGGTCCTCCAGCATCCAATGCTTGTCATTTAAGATGAGAAACGTGTGAGCTTCGTGAACGATGTAGTTCGTTTGAGCTTTAAAGTAACTGCCCTTACCTGAAACGAAGTCTTGTTTGTAGGAAGACTCAGAGCCTGGGATTTAACTCCATTTCTGAAGTGAAACACACAGCAGACTTCTCATCCATTGATCACACTCTGCTTTAAAGCAAGAAGGAAGCTCTTGCTTTCTAGAATCATTAAGAGAGCAGGAAACATGAGTGTGCTTAGAGCAAAAGAACGGAGTTTCTTACACATTCGGACCATATCGAGTCCAACTCTGCCTCTGAAATTGATACAAAGCACAGGTGCTCTACCATCCAATGCTTGTCACTTAAGATGAGAAACGTGTGAGCTTCGTGAACGATGTAGTTCGTTTGAGCTGAAAAGTGACTGCCCTTACTTGTAAGGAATTCTTGCTTGTAGGAAGACACAGAGCCTGGAATTTAACTCCATTTCTGAAGGGAAACACGCAACAGAGTTCTCATATATAGATCACACTCTGCTTTAGAGCAAGAAGCACGCTCTTGCTTTCCAGAGTCACCAAGACAGCAGGAAACCTGAGTGTGATGAAACAAAAGAACTGTGTTTCCTACACATACGGACCATATCTAGTCCATCTCTGCTTCTGAAACTGATACAAGCACTGGTCCTCTAAAATCCAATGCTTGTCAGTTAAGATGAGAAACGTGTGAGCTTCGTGAACGATGTAGTTCGTTTTAGCTGAAACGTGACTGCCCTTACCTGAAACGAAGTCTTGAATGTTGGAAGACACAGAGCCTGGGATTTAACTTCATTTCTGAAGTGAAACACACAGCAGAATTCTTATTCATTGATCACACTCTGCTTTAGAGCTAGAAGCAGGCTCCAGCTTTCTAGAGTCTCTAAGAGAGCAGGAAAAGTGAGTGTGCTGAGAACAAAAGAACGGTGTTTACTACAAATACGGACCATATCTATTCCAACTCTGCTTCTGAAACTGATACAAAGCACTGGTCCTATAACATCCGATGCTTGTCAGTTAAGATGAGAAACATGTGAGCTTCGTGAACAATGTTGTTCGTTTGAGCTGTAAAGTAACTGCCCTTCCTGAAACGAAGTGTTGCTTGTAGGAAGACTCAGAGCCTGGGGTTTAACTCCATTTCTGAAGTGGCACACAGCAGAGTTCTCATAAATAGATCACACTCTGCTTTAGAGCAAGAAGCAGGCTCTTGCTTTCTAGAGTCTCTAAGACAGCAGGAAACATGAATGTGCTGAGAGCAAAAGAACGGTGTTTCCTACACATTCGGACCATATCGAGTTCACCTCTGCCTCTGAAATTGAGAAAAAGCACAGGTCCTCCAGCATCCAATGCTTGTCATTTAAGATGAGGAAGGTGTGAGCTTCGTGAAGGATGTAGTTCGTTTGAGCTGAAAATGACTGCACTTACTTGAAAGGAATTCTTGCTAGTAGGAAGACACAGAGCCTGGAATTTAACTCCATTTCTGAAGGGAAACACACAGCAGAATTCTTATTCATTGATCACACTCTGCTTTAGAGCTAGAAGCATGCTCTAGCTTTCTAGAGTCTCTAAGAGAGCAGGACACGTGAGTGTGCTGAGAACAAAAGAACGGTGTTTACTACAAATACGGACAATATCTATTCCAACTCTGCTTCTGAAACTGATACAAAGCACTGGTCCTATAACATCCGATGCTTGTTAGTTAAGATGAGAAACGTGTGAACTTCGTGAACTATGTAGTTCGTTTTTGCTGTAAAGTAACTCCCCTTACCTGAAACGAAGTGTAGCTTGTAGGAAGACTCAGAGCCTGGGGTTTACCTCCATTTCTGAAGCGAAACACACAGCAGGGTTCTCATATATACATCACACTCTGCTTTAAAGCCAGAAGGACGCTCTTGCTTTCTAGAATCTCTAAGACAGCAGGAAACATGAGTGTGCTGAGAGCAAAAGAACAGTGTTTCCTACACATTCGGACCATATCGAGTCCAAATCTGCCTTTGAAATTAATACAAAGCTCAGGGCCTCTAACATCCAATGCTTGTCATTTAAGATGAGAAACGTGTTAGCTTCATGAACGATGTAGTTCATTTGAGCTGAAAAGTGACTGCCCTTCCCTGAAACGAAGTCTTTATTGTAGGAAGACACAGAGCCTGGGATTTAACTCCATTTCCGAAGGGAAACACAGAGCAGAGTTCTCATCCATGGATCACACTGTGCTTCAGAGCAAGAAGCACGCTCTTGTTTTCTAGATTCTCTAATACAGCAGGAAACGTGGTTGTGCTCAAAAAAAGAACTGTATTTCCTACACATACGGACCATATCTAGTCCAACTCTGCTTGTGGAACTGAAACAAACCACAGGTCCACGAACATCCAATGCTTGTCCGTTAAGATGATCAACGTGTGAGCTTTGTGAACGATGTAGTTCGTTTGAGCTTTAAAGTAATGGCCCTTACCTGAAACGAAGTCTTGTTTGTAGGAAGACTCAGAGGCTGGGATTTAACTCCATTTCTGAAGTGAAACACACAGCAGACTTCTCATCCATTGATCACACTCTGCTTTAAAGCAAGAAGGACGCTCTTGCTTTCTAGAATCTCTAAGACAGCAGGAAATATGAGTGTGCTGAGAGCAAAAGAACGGAATTTCTTCCACATTCAGACCATATCGAGTCCAACTCTGCCTCTGAAATTGATACAAAGCACAGGTGCTCTAACAACAAATGCTTGTCATTTAAGATGATAAACGTGTGAGCTTCGTGAACGATGGAGTTCGTTTGAGCTGTAAAGTAACTGCCCTTACCTGATTCGAAGTCTTGCTTGTAGGAAGACTCAGAGCCTGGGATTGAACTCCATTTCTGAAGTGTAACACAAAGCAGAGTTCTCTTCCATGGATCAAACTCTACTTTAGACTAGAAGCACACTCTTGCTTTCTAGATTCTGTAATACATCAGCAAACGTGAGGGTGTTAAGAACAAATGAACGGTGTTTCCTACACATATGGACCATATCTATTCCAAGTCTGCTTCTGAAACTGATACAAAGCACTGGTCCTATAACATCCGATGCTTGTCAGTTAAGATGAGAAACGTGTGAGCTTCGTGAACAATGTTGTTCGTTTGAGCTGTAAAGTAACTGCCCTTCCTGAAACGAAGTGTTGCTTGTAGGAAGACTCAGAGCCTGGGGTTTAACTCCATTTCTGAAGTGACACACAGCAGAGTTCTCATAAATAGATCACACTCTGCTTTAGAGCAAGAAGCAGGCTCTTGCTTTCTAGAGTCTCTAAGACAGCAGGAAACATGAGTGTGCTGAGAGCAAAAGAACGGTGTTTCCTACACATTCGGACCATATCGAGTCCAACTCTGCCTCTGAAATTAATACGAAGCTCACGTCCTCTAACATCCAATGCTTGTCATTTAAAATGAGAAACGTGTTAGCTTCGTGAACGATGTAGTTCATTTGAGCTGAAAAGTGACTGCCCTTCCCTGAAACGAAGTCTTGAGTGTTGGATGACACAGAGCCTGGGATTTAAATCCATTTCTGAAGGGAAACACACAGCAGAGTTCTCATCCATGGATTACACTCTGCTTCAGAGCAAGAAGCACTCTCTTGCTTTCTAGATTCTCTAATAGAGCAGGAAACATGGTTGTGTTCAGAACAAAAGAACTGAGTTTCCTACACATACGGACCATATCTAGTCCAACTCTGCTTGTGAAACTGATACAAAACACTGGTCCTATAACATCCGATGCTTGTCAGTTAAGATGAGAAACGTGTGAGCTTCGTGAACGATGTAGTTCGTTTGAGCTGTAAAGTAACTGCCCTTACCTGATTCGAAGTCTTGCTGGTAGGAAGACTCAGAGCCGGGGATTTAACTCCATTTCTGAAGGGAAACACACAGCATAGTTCTCTTCCATGGATCACACTCTGCTTTAGAGCAAGAAGCACGCTCTAGCTTTCTAGATTCTTAAAACAGCAGGAAACGTGTTTGTGTTCAGAACAAAAGAACTGTGTTTCCTACACAAACGGACCATATCTAGTCCAACTCTGCTTCTGAAACTGATACAAAGCACTGGTCTTCTAACATCCAATGCTTGTCAGTTAAGATGAGAAAAGTGTGAGCTTCGTGAATGATGTAGTTCGTTTGAGCTGGAAAGTGACTGCCCTTACTTGTAAGGAATTCTTGCTTGAAAGAAGACACAGAGCCTGGAATTTAACTCCATTTCTGAAGGGAAACACACAACAGAGTTCTCATATATAGATCACACTCTGCTTTAGAGCAAGAAGCACGCTCTTGCTTTCCAGAGTAACTAAGACAGCAGGAAACATGAGTGTGATGAAACAAAAGAACGGTGTTTCCTACACATACGGACCATATCTAGTCCAACTCTGCTTCCGAAACTGATACAAGCACTGGTCCTCTAAAATCCAATGCTTGTCAGTTAAGATGAGAAACGTGTGAGCTTCGTGAACAATGTTGTTCGTTTGAGCTGTAAAGTAACTGCCCTTCCTGAAACGAAGTGTTGCTTGTAGGAAGACTCAGAGCCTGGGATTTAACTCCATTTCTGAAGTGACACACAGCAGAGTTCTCATATATAGATCACACTCTGCTTTAGAGCAAGAAGCACGCTCTTGCTTTCTAGAGTCTCTAAGACAGCAGGAAACATGAGATTGCTGAGAACACAAGAACGGTGTTTCTTACACATTCAGACCATATCGAGTCCAACTCTGCCTCTGAAATTGATACAAAGCACAGGTCCTCCAGCATCCAATGCTTGTCATTTAAGATGAGAAACGTGTGAGCTTCGGGAATGATGTAGTTCGTTTGAGCTGTAAAGTAACTGCCCATACCTGAAACGAGGTCTTTTTTGTAGGAAGACTCAGAGCCTGGGATTTAACTCAATTTCTGAAGTGAAACACACATCAGAGTTCTCATCCATTGATCACACTCTGCTTTAGAGCAAGAAGCACGCTCTAGCTTTCTAGAGTCCCTAAGACATCAGGAAACGTGAGTGTGCTGAGAACAAAAGAACGGTGTTTCCTACACATACGGACCATATCTATTCCAAATCTGCTTCTGAAACTGATACAAAGCACAGGTCCTCCAGCATCCAATGCTTGTCATTTAAGATGAGAAACGTGTGAGCTTCGTGAACGATGTAGTTCGTTTGAGCTTTAAAGTAACTGCCCTTACCTGAAACGAAGTCTTGTTTGTAGGAAGACTCAGAGCCTGGGATTTAACTCCATTTCTGAAGTGAAACACACAGCAGACTTCTCATCCATTGATCACACTCTGCTTTAAAGCAAGAAGGAAGCTCTTGCTTTCTAGAATCATTAAGAGAGCAGGAAACATGAGTGTGCTTAGAGCAAAAGAACGGAGTTTCTTACACATTCGGACCATATCGAGTCCAACTCTGCCTCTGAAATTGATACAAAGCACAGGTGCTCTACCATCCAATGCTTGTCTCTTAAGATGAGAAACGTGTGAGCTTCGTGAACGATGTAGTTCGTTTGAGCTGAAAAGTGACTGCCCTTACTTGTAAGGAATTCTTGCTTGTAGGAAGACACAGAGCCTGGAATTTAACTCCATTTCTGAAGGGAAACACGCAACAGAGTTCTCATATATAGATCACACTCTGCTTTAGAGCAAGAAGCACGCTCTTGCTTTCCAGAGTCACCAAGACAGCAGGAAACCTGAGTGTGATGAAACAAAAGAAATGTGTTTCCTACACATACGGACCATATCTAGTCCATCTCTGCTTCTGAAACTGATACAAGCACTGGTCCTCTAAAATCCAATGCTTGTCAGTTAAGATGAGAAACGTGTGAGCTTCGTGAACGATGTAGTTCGTTTTAGCTGAAACGTGACTGCCCTTACCTGAAACGAAGTCTTGAATGTTGGAAGACACAGAGCCTGGGATTTAACTTCATTTCTGAAGTGAAACACACAGCAGAATTCTTATTCATTGATCACACTCTGCTTTAGAGCTAGAAGAATGCTCTAGCTTTCTAGAGTCTCTAAGAGAGCAGGAAAAGTGAGTGTGCTGAGAACAAAAGAACGGTGTTTACTACAAATACGGACCATATATATTCCAACTCTGCTTCTGAAACTGATACAAAGCACTGGTCCTATAACATCCGATGCTTGTCAGTTAAGATGAGAAACATGTGAGCTTCGTGAACAATGTTGTTCGTTTGAGCTGTAAAGTAACTGCCCTTCCTGAAACGAAGTGTTGCTTGTAGGAAGACTCAGAGCCTGGGGTTTAACTCCATTTCTGAAGTGACACACAGCAGAGTTCTCATAAATAGATCACACTCTGCTTTAGAGCAAGAAGCAGGCTCTTGCTTTCTAGAGTCTCTAAGACAGCAGGAAACATGAATGTGCTGAGAGCAAAAGAACGGTGTTTCCTACACATTCGGACCATATCGAGTCCACCTCTGCCTCTGAAATTGAGAAAAAGCACAGGTCCTCCAGCATCCAATGCTTGTCATTTAAGATGAGGAAGGTGTGAGCTTCGTGAAGGATGTAGTTCGTTTGAGCTGAAAATGACTGCCCTTACTTGAAAGGAATTCTTGCTAGTAGGAAGACACAGAGCCTGGAATTTAACTCCATTTCTGAAGGGAAACACACAGCAGAATTCTTATTCATTGATCACACTCTGCTTTAGAGCTAGAAGCATGCTCTAGCTTTCTAGAGTCTCTAAGAGAGCAGGACACGTGAGTGTGCTGAGAACAAAAGAACGGTGTTTACTACAAATACGGACAATATCTATTCCAACTCTGCTTCTGAAACTGATACAAAGCACTGGTCCTATAACATCCGATGCTTGTTAGTTAAGATGAGAAACGTGTGAACTTCGTGAACTATGTAGTTCGTTTTTGCTGTAAAGTAACTCCCCTTACCTGAAACGAAGTGTAGCTTGTAGGAAGACTCAGAGCCTGGGGTTTACCTCCATTTCTGAAGCGAAACACACAGCAGGGTTCTCATATATACATCACACTCTGCTTTAAAGCCAGAAGGACGCTCTTGCTTTCTAGAATCTCTAAGACAGCAGGAAACATGAGTGTGCTGAGAGCAAAAGAACAGTGTTTCCTACACATTCGGACCATATCGAGTCCAAATCTGCCTTTGAAATTAATACAAAGCTCAGGGCCTCTAACATCCAATGCTTGTCATTTAAGATGAGAAACGTGTTAGCTTCATGAACGATGTAGTTCATTTGAGCTGAAAAGTGACTGCCCTTCCCTGAAACGAAGTCTTTATTGTAGGAAGACACAGAGCCTGGGATTTAACTCCATTTCCGAAGGGAAACACAGAGCAGAGTTCTCATCCATGGATCACACTGTGCTTCAGAGCAAGAAGCACGCTCTTGTTTTCTAGATTCTCTAATACAGCAGGAAACGTGGTTGTGCTCAAAAAAAGAACTGTATTTCCTACACATACGGACCATATCTAGTCCAACTCTGCTTGTGGAACTGAAACAAACCACAGGTCCACGAACATCCAATGCTTGTCCGTTAAGATGATCAACGTGTGAGCTTTGTGAACGATGTAGTTCGTTTGAGCTTTAAAGTAATGGCCCTTACCTGAAACGAAGTCTTGTTTGTAGGAAGACTCAGAGGCTGGGATTTAACTCCATTTCTGAAGTGAAACACACAGCAGACTTCTCATCCATTGATCACACTCTGCTTTAAAGCAAGAAGGACGCTCTTGCTTTCTAGAATCTCTAAGACAGCAGGAAATATGAGTGTGCTGAGAGCAAAAGAACGGAATTTCTTCCACATTCAGACCATATCGAGTCCAACTCTGCCTCTGAAATTGATACAAAGCACAGGTGCTCTAACAACAAATGCTTGTCATTTAAGATGATAAACGTGTGAGCTTCGTGAACGATGGAGTTCGTTTGAGCTGTAAAGTAACTGCCCTTACCTGATTCGAAGTCTTGCTTGTAGGAAGACTCAGAGCCTGGGATTGAACTCCATTTCTGAAGTGTAACACAAAGCAGAGTTCTCTTCCATGGATCAAACTCTACTTTAGACTAGAAGCACACTCTTGCTTTCTAGATTCTGTAATACATCAGCAAACGTGAGGGTGTTAAGAACAAATGAACGGTGTTTCCTACACATATGGACCATATCTATTCCAAGTCTGCTTCTGAAACTGATACAAAGCACTGGTCCTATAACATCCGATGCTTGTCAGTTAAGATGAGAAACGTGTGAGCTTCGTGAACAATGTTGTTCGTTTGAGCTGTAAAGTAACTGCCCTTCCTGAAACGAAGTGTTGCTTGTAGGAAGACTCAGAGCCTGGGGTTTAACTCCATTTCTGAAGTGACACACAGCAGAGTTCTCATAAATAGATCACACTCTGCTTTAGAGCAAGAAGCAGGCTCTTGCTTTCTAGAGTCTCTAAGACAGCAGGAAACATGAGTGTGCTGAGAGCAAAAGAACGGTGTTTCCTACACATTCGGACCATATCGAGTCCAACTCTGCCTCTGAAATTAATACGAAGCTCACGTCCTCTAACATCCAATGCTTGTCATTTAAAATGAGAAACGTGTTAGCTTCGTGAACGATGTAGTTCATTTGAGCTGAAAAGTGACTGCCCTTCCCTGAAACGAAGTCTTGAGTGTTGGATGACACAGAGCCTGGGATTTAAATCCATTTCTGAAGGGAAACACACAGCAGAGTTCTCATCCATGGATTACACTCTGCTTCAGAGCAAGAAGCACTCTCTTGCTTTCTAGATTCTCTAATAGAGCAGGAAACATGGTTGTGTTCAGAACAAAAGAACTGAGTTTCCTACACATACGGACCATATCTAGTCCAACTCTGCTTGTGAAACTGATACAAAACACTGGTCCTATAACATCCGATGCTTGTCAGTTAAGATGAGAAACGTGTGAGCTTCGTGAACGATGTAGTTCGTTTGAGCTGTAAAGTAACTGCCCTTACCTGATTCGAAGTCTTGCTGGTAGGAAGACTCAGAGCCGGGGATTTAACTCCATTTCTGAAGGGAAACACACAGCATAGTTCTCTTCCATGGATCACACTCTGCTTTAGAGCAAGAAGCACGCTCTAGCTTTCTAGATTCTTAAAACAGCAGGAAACGTGTTTGTGTTCAGAACAAAAGAACTGTGTTTCCTACACAAACGGACCATATCTAGTCCAACTCTGCTTCTGAAACTGATACAAAGCACTGGTCTTCTAACATCCAATGCTTGTCAGTTAAGATGAGAAAAGTGTGAGCTTCGTGAATGATGTAGTTCGTTTGAGCTGGAAAGTGACTGCCCTTACTTGTAAGGAATTCTTGCTTGAAAGAAGACACAGAGCCTGGAATTTAACTCCATTTCTGAAGGGAAACACACAACAGAGTTCTCATATATAGATCACACTCTGCTTTAGAGCAAGAAGCACGCTCTTGCTTTCCAGAGTAACTAAGACAGCAGGAAACATGAGTGTGATGAAACAAAAGAACGGTGTTTCCTACACATACGGACCATATCTAGTCCAACTCTGCTTCCGAAACTGATACAAGCACTGGTCCTCTAAAATCCAATGCTTGTCAGTTAAGATGAGAAACGTGTGAGCTTCGTGAACAATGTTGTTCGTTTGAGCTGTAAAGTAACTGCCCTTCCTGAAACGAAGTGTTGCTTGTAGGAAGACTCAGAGCCTGGGATTTAACTCCATTTCTGAAGTGACACACAGCAGAGTTCTCATATATAGATCACACTCTGCTTTAGAGCAAGAAGCACGCTCTTGCTTTCTAGAGTCTCTAAGACAGCAGGAAACATGAGATTGCTGAGAACACAAGAACGGTGTTTCTTACACATTCAGACCATATCGAGTCCAACTCTGCCTCTGAAATTGATACAAAGCACAGATCCTCCAGCATCCAATGCTTGTCATTTAAGATGAGAAACGTGTGAGCTTCGGGAATGATGTAGTTCGTTTGAGCTGTAAAGTAACTGCCCATACCTGAAACGAGGTCTTTTTTGTAGGAAGACTCAGAGCCTGGGATTTAACTCAATTTCTGAAGTGAAACACACATCAGAGTTCTCATCCATTGATCACACTCTGCTTTAGAGCAAGAAGCACGCTCTAGCTTTCTAGAGTCCCTAAGACATCAGGAAACGTGAGTGTGCTGAGAACAAAAGAACGGTGTTTCCTACACATACGGACCATATCTATTCCAACTCTGCTTCTGAAACTGATACAAAGCACAGGTCCTCCAGCATCCAATGCTTGTCATTTAAGATGAGAAACGTGTGAGCTTCGTGAACGATGTAGTTCGTTTGAGCTTTAAAGTAACTGCCCTTACCTGAAACGAAGTCTTGTTTGTAGGAAGACTCAGAGCCTGGGATTTAACTCCATTTCTGAAGTGAAACACACAGCAGACTTCTCATCCATTGATCACACTCTGCTTTAAAGCAAGAAGGAAGCTCTTGCTTTCTAGAATCATTAAGAGAGCAGGAAACATGAGTGTGCTTAGAGCAAAAGAACGGAGTTTCTTACACATTCGGACCATATCGAGTCCAACTCTGCCTCTGAAATTGATACAAAGCACAGGTGCTCTACCATCCAATGCTTGTCACTTAAGATGAGAAACGTGTGAGCTTCGTGAACGATGTAGTTCGTTTGAGCTGAAAAGTGACTGCCCTTACTTGTAAGGAATTCTTGCTTGTAGGAAGACACAGAGCCTGGAATTTAACTCCATTTCTGAAGGGAAACACGCAACAGAGTTCTCATATATAGATCACACTCTGCTTTAGAGCAAGAAGCACGCTCTTGCTTTCCAGAGTCACCAAGACAGCAGGAAACCTGAGTGTGATGAAACAAAAGAACTGTGTTTCCTACACATACGGACCATATCTAGTCCATCTCTGCTTCTGAAACTGATACAAGCACTGGTCCTCTAAAATCCAATGCTTGTCAGTTAAGATGAGAAACGTGTGAGCTTCGTGAACGATGTAGTTCGTTTTAGCTGAAACGTGACTGCCCTTACCTGAAACGAAGTCTTGAATGTTGGAAGACACAGAGCCTGGGATTTAACTTCATTTCTGAAGTGAAACACACAGCAGAATTCTTATTCATTGATCACACTCTGCTTTAGAGCTAGAAGCATGCTCTAGCTTTCTAGAGTCTCTAAGAGAGCAGGAAAAGTGAGTGTGCTGAGAACAAAAGAACGGTGTTTACTACAAATACGGACCATATATATTCCAACTCTGCTTCTGAAACTGATACAAAGCACTGGTCCTATAACATCCGATGCTTGTCAGTTAAGATGAGAAACATGTGAGCTTCGTGAACAATGTTGTTCGTTTGAGCTGTAAAGTAACTGCCCTTCCTGAAACGAAGTGTTGCTTGTAGGAAGACTCAGAGCCTGGGGTTTAACTCCATTTCTGAAGTGACACACAGCAGAGTTCTCATAAATAGATCACACTCTGCTTTAGAGCAAGAAGCAGGCTCTTGCTTTCTAGAGTCTCTAAGACAGCAGGAAACATGAATGTGCTGAGAGCAAAAGAACGGTGTTTCCTACACATTCGGACCATATCGAGTCCACCTCTGCCTCTGAAATTGAGAAAAAGCACAGGTCCTCCAGCATCCAATGCTTGTCATTTAAGATGAGGAAGGTGTGAGCTTCGTGAAGGATGTAGTTCGTTTGAGCTGAAAATGACTGCCCTTACTTGAAAGGAATTCTTGCTAGTAGGAAGACACAGAGCCTGGAATTTAACTCCATTTCTGAAGGGAAACACACAGCAGAATTCTTATTCATTGATCACACTCTGCTTTAGAGCTAGAAGCATGCTCTAGCTTTCTAGAGTCTCTAAGAGAGCAGGACACGTGAGTGTGCTGAGAACAAAAGAACGGTGTTTACTACAAATACGGACAATATCTATTCCAACTCTGCTTCTGAAACTGATACAAAGCACTGGTCCTATAACATCCGATGCTTGTTAGTTAAGATGAGAAACGTGTGAACTTCGTGAACTATGTAGTTCGTTTTTGCTGTAAAGTAACTCCCCTTACCTGAAACGAAGTGTAGCTTGTAGGAAGACTCAGAGCCTGGGGTTTACCTCCATTTCTGAAGCGAAACACACAGCAGGGTTCTCATATATACATCACACTCTGCTTTAAAGCCAGAAGGACGCTCTTGCTTTCTAGAATCTCTAAGACAGCAGGAAACATGAGTGTGCTGAGAGCAAAAGAACAGTGTTTCCTACACATTCGGACCATATCGAGTCCAAATCTGCCTTTGAAATTAATACAAAGCTCAGGGCCTCTAACATCCAATGCTTGTCATTTAAGATGAGAAACGTGTTAGCTTCGTGAACGATGTAGTTCATTTGAGCTGAAAAGTGACTGCCCTTCCCTATAACGAAGTCTTTATTGTAGGAAGACACAGAGCCTGGGATTTAACTCCATTTCCGAAGGGAAACACAGAGCAGAGTTCTCATCCATGGATCACACTGTGCTTCAGAGCAAGAAGCACGCTCTTGTTTTCTAGATTCTCTAATACAGCAGGAAACGTGGTTGTGCTCAGAAAAAAAGAACTGTATTTCCTACACATACGGACCATATCTAGTCCAACTCTGCTTGTGGAACTGAAACAAACCACAGGTCCACTAACATCCAATGCTTGTCCGTTAAGATGATCAACGTGTGAGCTTTGTGAACGATGTAGTTCGTTTGAGCTTTAAAGTAATGGCCCTTACCTGAAACGAAGTCTTGTTTGTAGGAAGACTCAGAGGCTGGGATTTAACTCCATTTCTGAAGTGAAACACACAGCAGACTTCTCATCCATTGATCACACTCTGCTTTAAAGCAAGAAGGACGCTCTTGCTTTCTAGAATCTCTAAGACAGCAGGAAATATGAGTGTGCTGAGAGCAAAAGAACGGAATTTCTTCCACATTCAGACCATATCGAGTCCAACTCTGCCTCTGAAATTGATACAAATCACAGGTGCTCTAACAACAAATGCTTGTCATTTAAGATGATAAACGTGTGAGCTTCGTGAACGATGGAGTTCGTTTGAGCTGTAAAGTAACTGCCCTTACCTGATTCGAAGTCTTGCTTGTAGGAAGACTCAGAGCCTGGGATTGAACTCCATTTCTGAAGTGTAACACAAAGCAGAGTTCTCTTCCATGGATCAAACTCTACTTTAGACTAGAAGCACACTCTTGCTTTCTAGATTCTGTAATACAGCAGCAAACGTGAGTGTGTTAAGAACAAATGAACGGTGTTTCCTACACATATGGACCATATCTATTCCAAGTCTGCTTCTGAAACTGATACAAAGCACTGGTCCTATAACATCCGATGCTTGTCAGTTAAGATGAGAAACGTGTGAGCTTCATGAACAATGTTGTTCGTTTGAGCTGTAAAGTAACTGCCCTTCCTGAAACGAAGTGTTGCTTGTAGGAAGACTCAGAGCCTGGGGTTTAACTCCATTTCTGAAGTGACACACAGCAGAGTTCTCATAAATAGATCACACTCTGCTTTAGAGCAAGAAGCAGGCTCTTGCTTTCTAGATTCTGTAATACAGCAGCAAACGTGAGTGTGTTAAGAACAAATGAACGGTGTTTCCTACACATATGGACCATATCTATTCCAAGTCTGCTTCTGAAACTGATACAAAGCACTGGTCCTATAACATCCGATGCTTGTCAGTTAAGATGAGAAACGTGTGAGCTTCGTGAACAATGTTGTTCGTTTGAGCTGTAAAGTAACTGCCCTTCCTGAAACGAAGTGTTGCTTGTAGGAAGACTCAGAGCCTGGGGTTTAACTCCATTTCTGAAGTGACACACAGCAGAGTTCTCATAAATAGATCACACTCTGCTTTAGAGCAAGAAGCAGGCTCTTGCTTTCTAGAGTCTCTAAGACAGCAGGAAACATGAGTGTGCTGAGAGCAAAAGAACGGTGTTTCCTACACATTCGGACCATATCGAGTCCAACTCTGCCTCTGAAATCAATACGAAGCTCACGTCCTCTAACATCCAATGCTTGTCATTTAAAATGAGAAACGTGTTAGCTTCGTGAACGATGTAGTTCATTTGAGCTGAAAAGTGACTGCCCTTCCCTGAAACGAAGTCTTGAGTGTTGGATGACACAGAGCCTGGGATTTAAATCCATTTCTGAAGGGAAACACACAGCAGAGTTCTCATCCATGGATTACACTCTGCTTCAGAGCAAGAAGCACTCTCTTGCTTTCTAGATTCTCTAATAGAGCAGGAAACATGGTTGTGTTCAGATCAAAAGAACTGAGTTTCCTACACATACGGACCATATCTAGTCCAACTCTGCTTGTGAAACTGATACAAAACACTGGTCCTATAACATCCGATGCTTGTCAGTTAAGATGAGAAACGTGTGAGCTTCGTGAACGATGTAGTTCGTTTGAGCTGTAAAGTAACTGCCCTTACCTGATTCGAAGTCTTGCTTGTAGGAAGACTCAGAGCCGGGGATTTAACTCCATTTCTGAAGGGAAACACACAGCATAGTTCTCTTCCATGGATCACACTCTGCTTTAGAGCAAGAAGCACGCTCTAGCTTTCTAGATTCTTAAAACAGCAGGAAACGTGTTTGTGTTCAGAACAAAAGAACTGTGTTTCCTACACAAACGGACCATATCTAGTCCAACTCTGCTTCTGAAACTGATACAAAGCACTGGTCTTCTAACATCCAATGCTTGTCAGTTAAGATGAGAAAAGTGTGAGCTTCGTGAATGATGTAGTTCGTTTGAGCTGGAAAGTGACTGCCCTTACTTGTAAGGAATTCTTGCTTGAAAGAAGACACAGAGCCTGGAATTTAACTCCATTTCTGAAGGGAAACACACAACAGAGTTCTCATATATAGATCACACTCTGCTTTAGAGCAAGAAGCACGCTCTTGCTTTCCAGAGTAACTAAGACAGCAGGAAACATGAGTGTGATGAAACAAAAGAACGGTGTTTCCTACACATATGGACCATATCTAGTCCAACTCTGCTTCCGAAACTGATACAAGCACTGGTCCTCTAAAATCCAATGCTTGTCAGTTAAGATGAGAAACGTGTGAGCTTCGTGAACAATGTTGTTCGTTTGAGCTGTAAAGTAACTGCCCTTCCTGAAACGAAGTGTTGCTTGTAGGAAGACTCAGAGCCTGGGATTTAACTCCATTTCTGAAGTGACACACAGCAGAGTTCTCATATATAGATCACACTCTGCTTTAGAGCAAGAAGCACGCTCTTGCTTTCTAGAGTCTCTAAGACAGCAGGAAACATGAGATTGCTGAGAACACAAGAACGGTGTTTCTTACACATTCAGACCATATCGAGTCCAACTCTGCCTCTGAAATTGATACAAAGCACAGGTCCTCCAGCATCCAATGCTTGTCATTTAAGATGAGAAACGTGTGAGCTTCGGGAATGATGTAGTTCGTTTGAGCTGTAAAGTAACTGCCCATACCTGAAACGAGGTCTTTTTTGTAGGAAGACTCAGAGCCTGGGATTTAACTCAATTTCTGAAGTGAAACACACATCAGAGTTCTCATCCATTGATCACACTCTGCTTTAGAGCAAGAAGCACGCTCTAGCTTTCTAGAGTCCCTAAGACATCAGGAAACGTGAGTGTGCTGAGAACAAAAGAACGGTGTTTCCTACACATACGGACCATATCTATTCCAACTCTGCTTCTGAAACTGATACAAAGCACAGGTCCTCCAGCATCCAATCCTTGTCATTTAAGATGAGAAACGTGTGAGCTTCGTGAACGATGTAGTTCGTTTGAGCTTTAAAGTAACTGCCCTTACCTGAAACGAAGTCTTGTTTGTAGGAAGACTCAGAGCCTGGGATTTAACTCCATTTCTGAAGTGAAACACACAGCAGACTTCTCATCCATTGATCACACTCTGCTTTAAAGCAAGAAGGAAGCTCTTGCTTTCTAGAATCATTAAGAGAGCAGGAAACATGAGTGTGCTTAGAGCAAAAGAACGGAGTTTCTTACACATTCGGACCATATCGAGTCCAACTCTGCCTCTGAAATTGATACAAAGCACAGGTGCTCTACCATCCAATGCTTGTCATTTAAGAAGATAAACTTGTGAGCTTCATGAACGATGTAGTTCGTTGAGCTGTAAAGTACTGCCCTTACCTGAAATGAATTCTTGTTTGTAGGAAGACTCAGAGCCTGGGATTTAACTCCATTTATGAAGTGAAACACACAGCCGAGTTCTCATGCATTGATCACACTGTGCTTTAGAGCAAAAAGCACGCTCTAGCTTTCTAGAGTCTCTAAGACAGCAGGAAACGTGAGTGTGTTGAGAACAAATGAATGGTGTTTCCTACACATACGGACCATATCTATTCCAACTCTGCTTCTGAAACTGATACAAAGCATTGGTCCTATAACATCCGATGCTTCTCAGTTAAGATGAGAAACGTGTGAGCTTCGTGAACGATGTAGTTAGTTTGAGCTGTAAAGTACACAGCCCTTACCTGAAACGAAGTGTTGCATGTTGTAAGAAACAGAGCCTGGGATTTAACTCCATTTCTGAAGGGAAACACACAGCATAGTTCTCATCCATGGATCACACTCTGCTTCAGAGCAAGAAGCACGCTCTTGCTTTCTAGATTCTCTAATACAGCAGGAAACGTGAGTGTGCTAAGAACAAATGAACGGTGTTTCCTACACATACGGTCCATATCTAGTCCAACTCTGCTTCTGACACTGATACAAAGCACTGGTCCTCTAATATTCAATTCTTGTCAGTTAAGATGAGAAACGTGTGAGCTTCGTGAATGATGTAGTTCATTTGAGCTGTAAAGTAACTGCCCTTACCTGAAACGAAGTGTTGCTTGTAGGAAGACTCAGAGCCTGGGGTTTAACTCCATTTCTGTAGTGAAACACATAGCAGGGTTCTCCCATATACATCACACTCTGCTTTAAAGCAAGAAGGATGCTATTGCTTTCTAGAATCTCTAAGACAGCAGGTAACATGAGTGTGCTGAGAGGAAAAGAAAGGTGTTTCCTACACATTCGGACCATATCGAGTCCAACTCTGCCTCTGAAATTGATACAAAGCTCAGGTCCTCTAACATCCAATGCTTGTCATTTAAGATGAGAAACGTGTGAGCTTCGTGAAGGATGAAGTTCATTTGAGCTGAAAAGTGACTGCCCTTACCTGAAACGAAGTCTTTACTGTAGGAGGACACAGAGCCTGGGATTTAACTCCATTTCTGAAGGGAAACACACAGCATAGTTCTGTTCCATGGATCACACTCTGCTTTAGAGCAAGAAGCACGCTCTTGCTTTCTAGATTCTCTAATACAGGAGGAAACGTGGTTGTGCTCAGAAAAAAAGAACTGTGTTTCCGACACATACGGACCATATCTAGTCCAACTCTGCTTGTGAAACTGAAACAAACCACAGGTCCACTAACATCCAATGCTTGTCTGTTAAGATGAGAAACGTGTGAGCTTCGTGAACGATGTAGTTCGTTTGAGCTGAAAAGTGACTGCCGTTCCCTGAAACCAAGTCTTGCATGTTGGAAGACACAGAGCCTGGGATTTAACTCCATTTCTGACGGGAAACACACAACAGAGTTCTCATATATAGATCACACTCTGCTTTAGAGCAAGAAGCACGCTCTTGCTTTCCAGAGTCACTAAGACAGCAGGAAACCAGAGTGTGATGAGAACAAAAGAATGGTGTTTCCTAAACATACGGACCATATCTAGTCCAACTCTGCTTCTGAAACTGATACAAAGCACTGGTCCATTAACATCCAATACTTGTCAGTTAAGATGATAAACTTGTGAGCTTCGTGAACGATGTAGTTCGTTTGAGCGTGTAAAGTAACTGCCCTTACCTGAAAGGAAGTCTTGCATGGTAGAAGACACAGAGCCTGGGATTTAACTCCATTTCTGAAGGGAAACACACAGCATAGTTCTCATCCATGGATCACACTCTGCTTTACAGTGAGAAGCACGATCTTGCTCTCTAGAGTCTCTAAGACAGCAGGAAATGTGAGTGTGCTGAGAACAAAAGAATGGTGTTTCCTACACATACGGACCATATCTAGTTCAACTCTGCTTCTGAAACTGATACAAAGCACTGATGCTCTAAAATCAAATGCTTGTCAGTTAAGATGGGAAACGTGTGAGTTTCGTGAACGATGTAGTTCGTTTGAGCTGAAAAGTGACTGCCATCCCTGAAACGAAGTCTTGCATGTTGTAAGAAACACAGCCTGGGATTTAACTCCATTTCTGAAGGGAAACACACAGCATAGTTCTCATCCATGGATCACACTCTGCTTCAGAGCAAGAAGCAAACTCTTGCTTTCTAGATTCTCTAATACCGCAGGAAACGTGAGTGTGCTAAGAACAAATGAACGGTGTTTCCTAACCATACGGTCCATATCTAGTCCAACTCTGCTTCTGAAACTGATACAAAGCACTGGTCCTCTAACATCCAATTCTTGTCAGTTAAGATGAGAAACGTGTGAGCTTCGTGAACGATGTAGTTCGTTTGAGCTGTAAAGTAACTGCCCTTACCTGAAACGAAGTGTTGCTTGTAGGGAGACTCAGAGCCTGGGGTTTAACTCCATTTCTGTAGTGAAACACATAGCAGGGTTCTCATATATTCATCACACTCTGCTTTAAAGCAAGAAGGACGCTCTTGCTTTCTAGAATCTCTAAGACAGCAGGTAACATGAGTGTGCTGAGAGGAAAAGAACGGTGTTTCCTACACATTCGGACCATATCGAGTCCAACTCTGCCTCTGAAATTGATACAAAGCTCAGGTCCTCTAACATCCAATGCTTGTCATTTAAGATGAGAAACGTGTGAGCTTCGTGAAGGATGAAGTTCATTTGAGCTGAAAAGTGATTGCCCTAACCTGAAACGAAGTCTTTATTGTAGGAAGACACAGAGCCTGGGATTTAACTCCATTTCTGAAGGGAAACACACAGCATAGTTCTCTTCCATGGATCAAACTCTGCTTTAGAGCAAAGAGCACGCTCTTGCTTTCTAGATTCTCTAATACAGCTGGAAACGTGAGTGTGCCAAGAACAAATGAACGGTGTTTCCTACACATACGGACCATATCTATTCCAACTCTGCTTCTGAAACTGATACAAAGCACTGGTCCTGTAACATCCAATGCTTGTCAGTTAAGATGAGAAACATGTGAGCTTCGTGAACGATGTAGTTCGTTTGAGCTGAAAAGTGACTGCCCTTACTTGAAAGGAATTCTTGCTTGTAGGAAGACACAGAGCCTGGAATTTAACTCCATTTCTGAAGGGAAACACACAACAGAGTTCTCATATATAGATCACACTCTGCTTTAGAGCAAGAAGCATGCTCTTGCTTTCCAGAGTCACTAAGACAGCAGGAAACCTGAGTGTGATGAGAAAAAAAGAACGGTGTTTAGTACACATACGGACCATATCTATTCCAACTCTGCTTCTGAAACTGATACAAAGCACTGGTCCTATAACATCCAATGCTTGTCAGTTAAGATGAGAAACGTGTGAGCTTCATGAATGATGTAGTTAGTTTGAGCTGTAATGTACACAGCCCTTACCTGAAACGAAGTCTTGCATGTTGGAAGACAAAGAGCCTGGGATTTAACTCCATTTCTGAAGGGAAACACACAGCATAGTTCTCATCCATGGATCACACTCTGCTTCAGAGCAAGAAGCAAACTCTTGCTTTCTAGATTCTCTAATACCGCAGGAAACGTGAGTGTGCTAAGAACAAATGAACGGTGTTTCCTAACCATACGGTCCATATCTAGTCCAACTCTGCTTCTGAAACTGATACAAAGCACTGGTCCTCTAACATCCAATTCTTGTCAGTTAAGATGAGAAACGTGTGAGCTTCGTGAACGATGTAGTTCGTTTGAGCTGTAAAGTAACTGCCCTTACCTGAAACGAAGTGTTGCTTGTAGGGAGACTCAGAGCCTGGGGTTTAACTCCATTTCTGTAGTGAAACACATAGCAGGGTTCTCATATATTCATCACACTCTGCTTTAAAGCAAGAAGGATGCTATTGCTTTCTAGAATCTCTAAGACAGCAGGTAACATGAGTGTGCTGAGAGGAAAAGAACGGTGTTTCCTACACATTCGGACCATATCGAGTCCAACTCTGCCTCTGAAATTGATACAAAGCTCAGGTCCTCTAACATCCAATGCTTGTCATTTAAGATGAGAAACGTGTGAGCTTCGTGAAGGATGAAGTTCATTTGAGCTGAAAAGTGATTGCCCTAACCTGAAACGAAGTCTTTATTGTAGGAAGACACAGAGCCTGGGATTTAACTCCATTTCTGAAGGGAAACACACAGCATAGTTCTCTTCCATGGATCAAACTCTGCTTTAGAGCAAAGAGCACGCTCTTGCTTTCTAGATTCTCTAATACAGCTGGAAACGTGAGTGTGCCAAGAACAAATGAACGGTGTTTCCTACACATACGGACCATATCTATTCCAACTCTGCTTCTGAAACTGATACAAAGCACTGGTCCTGTAACATCCAATGCTTGTCAGTTAAGATGAGAAACATGTGAGCTTCGTGAACGATGTAGTTCGTTTGAGCTGAAAAGTGACTGCCCTTACTTGAAAGGAATTCTTGCTTGTAGGAAGACACAGAGCCTGGAATTTAACTCCATTTCTGAAGGGAAACACACAACAGAGTTCTCATATATAGATCACACTCTGCTTTAGAGCAAGAAGCATGCTCTTGCTTTCCAGAGTCACTAAGACAGCAGGAAACCTGAGTGTGATGAGAAAAAAAGAACGGTGTTTAGTACACATACGGACCATATCTGTTCCAACTCTGCTTCTGAAACGGATACAAAGCATTAGTCCTATAACATCCGATGCTTCTCAGTTAAGATGAGAAACGTGTGAGCTTCATGAACGATGTAGTGAGTTTTAGCTGTAAAGTACACAGCCCTTACCTGAAACAAAGTCTTGCATGTTGTAAGAAACAGAGCCTGGGATTTAACTCCATTTCTGAAGGGAAACACACAGCATAGTTCTCATCCATGGATCACACTGTGCTTCAGAGCAAGAAGCACGCTCTTGCTTTCTAGATTCTCTAATACAGCAGGAAACGTGAGTGTGCTAAGAACAAATGAACGGTGTTTCCTGCAAATACGGACCATATCTAGTCCAACTCTGCTTCTGACACTGATACAAAGCACTGGTCCTCTAACATCCAATTCTTGTCAGTTAAGATGAGAAACGTGTGAGCTTCGTGAATGATGTAGTTCGTTTGAGCTGGAAAGTAACTGCCCTTACCTGAAACGAAGTGTTGCATGTAGGAAACTCAGAGCCTGGGGTTTAACTCCATTTCTGTAGTGAAACACATAGCAGGGTTCTCCCATATATATCACACTCTGCTTTAAAGCAAGAAGGATGCTATTGCTTTCTAGAATCTCTAAGACAGCAGGTAACATGAGTGTGCTGAGAGGAAAAGAAAGGTGTTTCCTACACATTTGGACCATATCGAGTCCAACTCTGCCTCTGAAATTGATACAAAGCTCAGGTCCTCTAACATCCAATGCTTGTCATTTAAGATGAGAAACGTGTGAGCTTTGTGAAGGATGAAGTTCATTTGAGCTGAAAAGTGACTGCCCTTACCTGAAACGAAGTCTTTACTGTAGGAAGACACAGAGCCTGGGATTTAACTCCATTTCTGAAGGGAAACACACAGCATAGTTCTGTTCCATGGATCACACTCTGCTTTAGAGCAAGAAGCACACTCTTGCTTTCTAGATTCTCTAATACAGGAGGAAACGTGGTTGTGCTCAGAAAAAAAGGACTGTGTTTCCGACACATACAGACCATATCTAGTCCAACTCTGCTTGTGAAACTGAAACAAACCACAGGTCCACTAACATCCAATGCTTGTCAGTTAAGATGAGAAACGTGTGAGCTTCGTGAACGATGTAGTTGGTTTGAGCTGAAAAGTGACTGCCCTTCCCTGAAACCAAGTCTTGCATGTTGGAAGACACAGAACCTGGGATTTAACTCCATTTCTGAAGGGAAACACACAGCATAGTTCTCATCCATGGATCACACTCTGCTTCAGAGCAAGAAGGACACTCTTGCTTTCTAGATTCTCTAATACAGGAGGAAACGTGGTTGTGCTAAGAACAAAAGAACTGTGTTTCCGACACATATGGACCATATCTAGTCCAACTCTGCTTGTGAAACTGAAACAAACGACAGGTCCACTAATATCCAATGCTTGTCAATTAAGATGATAAACTTGTGAGCTTCGTAAATGATGTAGTTCGTTTGAGCTGTAAGGACTGCCCTTACCTGAAACGAATTCTTGTTTGTAGGAAGACTCAGAGCCTGGTATTTAACTCCATTTATGAAGTGAAACACACAGCCGAGTTCTCATCCATTGATCACACTATGATTTAGAGCAAAAAGCACGCGCTAGCTTTCCAGAGTCTCTAAGACAGCAGGAAACGTGAATGTGTTGATTACAAATGAACGGTGATTCCTACACATACGGACCATATCTATTCCAACTCTGCTTCTGAAACTGATACAAAGCACTGGTCCTATAACATCCAATGCTTGTCAGTTAAGATGAGAAACGTGTGAGCTTCGTGAATGATGTAGTTAGTTTGAGCTGTAATGTACACAGCCCTTACCTGAAACGAAGTCTTGCATGTTGGAAGACAAAGAGCCTGGGATTTAACTCCATTTCTGAAGGGAAACACACAGCATAGTTCTCATCCATGGATCACACTCTGCTTCAGAGCAAGAAGCACGCTCTTGCTTTCTAGATTCTCTAATACAGCAGGAAACGTGAGTGTGCAAAGAACAAATGAACGGTGTTTCCTACACATACGGACCATATCTAGTCCAACTCTGCTTCTGAAACTGATACAAAGCACTGGTCCTCTAACATCCAATGCTTGTCAGTTAAGATGAGAAACGTGTGAGCTTCGTGAACGATGTAGTTCGTTTGAGCTGAAGAGTGACTGCCCTTACTTGAAAGGAATTCTTGCTTGTAGGAAGACACAGAGCCTGGAATTTAACTCCATTTCTGAAGGGAAACACACAGCATAGTTCTGTTCCATGGATCACACTCTGCTTTAGAGCAAGAAGCACGCTCTTGCTTTCTAGATTCTCTAATACAGGAGGAAACGTGGTTGTGCTCAGAAAAAAAGAACTGTGTTTCCGACACATACGGACCATATCTAGTCCAACTCTGCTTGTGAAACTGAAACAAACCACAGGTCCACTAACATCCAATGCTTGTCAGTTAAGATGAGAAACGTGTGAGCTTCGTGAACGATGTAGTTTGTTTGAGCTGAAAAGTGACTGCCCTTCCCTGAAACCAAGTCTTGCATGTTGGAAGACACAGAGCCTGGGATTTAACTCCATTTCTGAAGGGAAACACACAGCATAGTTCTCATCCATGGATCACACTCTGCTTCAGAGCAACAAGCAAACACTTGCTTTCTAGATTTTCTAATACAGCCGGAAACGTGGTTGTGCTCAGAACAAAAGAACTGTGTTTCCGACACATACGGACCATATCTATTCCAAATCTGCTTCTGAAACTGATACAAAACACTGCTTCTCTAACATCCAATGCTTGTCAGTTAAGATGGGAAACGTGTGAGCTTCGTGAACGATGCAGTTTTTTGAGCTGAAAAGTGACTGCCCTTCCCTGAACCGAAGTATTGCATGTTGTAAGAAACAGAGCCTGGGATTTAACTCCATTTCTGAAGGGAAACACACAGCATAGTTCTCATCCATGGATCACACTCTGCTTCAGAGCAAGAAGGACACTCTTGCTTTCTAGATTCTCTAATACAGCAGGAAACGTGAGTGTGCTAAGAACAAAAGAACTGTGTTTCCGACACATACGGACCATATCTAGTCCAACTCTGCTTGTGAAACAGAAACAAACCACAGGTCCACTAACATCCAATGCTTGTCAGTTAAGATGAGAAACGTGTGAGCTTCGTGAACGATGTAGTTCGTTTGAGCTGAAAAGTGACTGCCCTTCCCTGAAACCAAGTCTTGCATGTTGGAAGACACAGAGCCTGGGATTTAACTCCATTTCTGAAGGGAAACACACAGCAAAATTCTCATCCATGGATCACACTCTGCTTCAGAGCAAGAAGGACACTCTGGCTTTCTAGATTCTCAAATACAGGAGGAAACGTGGTTGTGCTCAGAACAAAAGAACTGTGTTTCCGACACATACGGACCATATCTAATCCAACTCTGCTTGTGAAACTGAAACAAACCACAGGTCCACTAACATCCAATGCTTGTCAATTAAGATGATAAACTTGTGAGCTTCGTGAACGATGTTGTTCGTTTGAGCTGTAAAGTACTGCCCTTACCTGAAACGAATTCTTGTTTGTAGGAAGACTCAGAGCCTGGGATTTAACTCCATTTATGAAGTGAAACACACAGCCGAGTTCTCATGCATTGATCACACTGTGCTTTAGAGCAAAAAGCACACTCTAGCTTTCTAGAGTCTCTAAGAGAGCAGGAAACGTGAGTGTGTTGAGAACAAATGAACGGTGTTTCCTACACATACGGACCATATCTATTCCAACTCTGCTTCTGAAACTGATACAAAGCATTGGTCCTATAACATCCGATGCTTGTCAGTTAAGATGAGAAACGTGTGAGCTTCGTGAACGATGTAGTTAGTTTGAGCTGTAAAGTACACAGCCCTTACCTGAAACGAAGTCTTGCATGTTGGAAGACACAGAACCTGGGTTTTAACTCCATTTCTGAAGGGAAACACACAGCATAGTTCTCATCCATGGATCACACTCTGCTTCAGAGCAAGAAGCACGCTCTTGCTTTCTAGATTCTCTAATACAGCAGTTAACGTGAGTGTGCTAAGAACAAATGAACGGTGTTTCCTACACATACGGACCATATCTAGTCCAACTCTGCTTCTGAAACTGATACAAAGCACTGGTCCTCTAACATCCAATGCTTGTCAGTTAAGATGAGAAACGTGTGAGCTTCGTGAACGATGTAGTTCGTTTGAGCTGAAGAGTGACTGCCCTTACTTGAAAGGAATTCTTGCTTGTAGGAAGACACAGAGCCTGGAATTTAACTCCATTTCTGAAGGGAAACACACAGCATAGTTCTGTTCCATGGATCACACTCTGCTTTAGAGCAAGAAGCACGCTCTTGCTTTCTAGATTCTCTAATACAGGAGGAAACGTGGTTGTGCTCAGAAAAAAAGAACTGTGTTTCCGACACATACGGACCATATCTAGTCCAACTCTGCTTGTGAAACTGAAACAAACCACAGGTCCACTAACATCCAATGCTTGTCAGTTAAGATGAGAAACGTGTGAGCTTCGTGAACGATGTAGTTTGTTTGAGCTGAAAAGTGACTGCCCTTCCCTGAAACCAAGTCTTGCATGTTGGAAGACACAGAGCCTGGGATTTAACTCCATTTCTGAAGGGAAACACACAGCATAGTTCTCATCCATGGATCACACTCTGCTTCAGAGCAACAAGCAAACACTTGCTTTCTAGATTCTCGAATACAGCCGGAAACGTGGTTGTGCTCAGAACAAAAGAACTGTGTTTCCGACACATACGGACCATATCTAGTCCAACTCTGCTTCTGAAACTGATACAAAGCACTGGTCCTCTAACATCTAATGCTTGTCAGTTAAGATGAGAAACGTGTGAGCTTCGTGAACGATGTAGTTCGTTTGAGCTGAAAAGTGACTGCCCTTACTTGAAAGGAATTCTTGCTTGGAGGAAGACACAGAGCCTGGAATTTAACCTCATTTCTGAAGGGAAACACACAACAGAGTTCTCATATATAGATCACACTCTGCTTTAGAGCAAGAAGCACGCTCTTGCTTTCCAGAGTCACTAAGTCAGCTGGAAACCTGAGTGTGATGAGAACAAAAGAACGGTGTTTCCTACACATACGGACCATATCTAGTTCAACTCTGCTTCTGAAACTGAGACAAAGCACTGGTACTCTAAAATCCAATGCTTGTCAGTTAAGATGAGAAACGTGTGAGCTTCGTGAAGGATGTAGTTCATTAGAGCTGAAAAGTTACTGCCCTTACCTGAAAAGAAGTCTTTATTGTAGGAAGACACAAAGCCTCTGATTTAACTCCATTTCTGAAGGGAAATACACAGCCGAGTTCTCATCCTTTGATCACACTCTGCTTTAGAGCAAGAAGCACGCTCTAGCTTTCTAGAGTCTCTAAGACAGCAGGAAACGTGAGTGTGCTCAGAACAAAAGAACTGTGTTTCCGACACATACGGACCATATCTAATCCAACTCTGCTTGTGAAACTGAAACAAACCACAGGTCAACTAACATCCAATGCTTGTCAATTAAGAAGATAAACTTGTGAGCTTCATGAACGATGTAGTTCGTTTGAGCTGTAAAGTACTGCCCTTACCTGAAACGAATTCTTGTTTGTAGGAAGACTCAGAGCCTGGAATTTAACTACATTTATGAAGTGAAACACACAGCCGAGTTCTCATGCATTGATCACACTGGGTTTTAGAGCAAAAAGCACGCTCTAGCTTTCTAGAGTCTCTAAGACAGCAGGAAACGAGAGTGTATTGAGAACAAATGAACGGTGTTTCCTACAATTACGGACCATATCTATTACAACTCTGCTTCTGAAACTGATACAAAGCATTGGTCCTATAACATCCGATGCTTCTCAGTTAAGATGAGAAACGTGTGAGCTTCGTGAACGATGTAGTTAGTTTGAGCTGTAAAGTACACAGCCCTTACCTGAAACGAAGTCTTGCATGTTGTAAGAAACAGTGCCTGGGATTTAACTCCATTTCTGAAGGGAAACACACAGCATAGTTCTCATCCATGGATCACACTCTGCTTCAGAGCAAGAAGCACGCTCTTGCTTTCTAGATTCTCTAATACAGCAGGAAACGTGAGTGTGCTAAGAACAAATGAACGGTGTTTCCTACACATACGGTCCATATCTAGTCCAACTCTGCTTCTGACACTGATACAAAGCACTGGTCCTCTAACATCCAATTCTTGTCAGTTAAGATGAGAAACGTGTGAGCTTCGTGAATGATGTAGTTCGTTTGAGCTGGAAAGTAACTGCCCTTACCTGAAACGAAGTGTTGCTTGTAGGAAGACTCAGAGCCTGGGGTTTAACTCCATTTCTGTAGTGAAACACATAGCAGGGTTCTCCCATATACATCACACTCTGCTTTAAAGCAAGAAGGATGCTATTGCTTTCTAGAATCTCTAAGACAGCAGGTAACATGAGTGTGCTGAGAGGAAAAGAAAGGTGTTTCCTACACATTCGGACCATATCGAGTCCAACTCTGCCTCTGAAATTGATACAAAGCTCAGGTCCTCTAACATCCAAAGCTTGTCATTTAAGATGAGAAACGTGTGAGCTTCGTGAAGGATGAAGTTCATTTGAGCTGAAAAGTGATTGCCCTAACCTGAAACGAAGTCTTTATTGTAGGAAGACACAGAGCCTGGGATTTAACTCCATTTCTGAAGGGAAACACACAGCATAGTTCTCTTCCATGGATCAAACTCTGCTTTAGAGCAAAGAGCACGCTCTTGCTTTCTAGATTCTCTAATACAGCTGGAAACGTGAGTGTGCCAAGAACAAATGAACGGTGTTTCCTACACATACGGACCATATCTATTCCAACTCTGCTTCTGAAACTGATACAAAGCACTGGTCCTGTAACATCCAATGCTTGTCAGTTAAGATGAGAAACATGTGAGCTTCGTGAACGATGTAGTTCGTTTGAGCTGAAAAGTGACTGCCCTTACTTGAAAGGAATTCTTGCTTGTAGGAAGACACAGAGCCTGGAATTTAACTCCATTTCTGAAGGGAAACACACAACAGAGTTCTCATATATAGATCACACTCTGCTTTAGAGCAAGAAGCATGCTCTTGCTTTCCAGAGTCACTAAGACAGCAGGAAACCTGAGTGTGATGAGAAAAAAAGAACGGTGTTTAGTACACATACGGACCATATCTATTCCAACTCTGCTTCTGAAACGGATACAAAGCATTAGTCCTATAACATCCGATGCTTCTCAGTTAAGATGAGAAACGTGTGAGCTTCATGAACGATGTAGTGAGTTTTAGCTGTAAAGTACACAGCCCTTACCTGAAACGAAGTCTTGCATGTTGTAAGAAACAGAGCCTGGGATTTAACTCCATTTCTGAAGGGAAACACACAGCATAGTTCTCATCCATGGATCACACTGTGCTTCAGAGCAAGAAGCACGCTCTTACTTTCTAGATTCTCTAATACAGCAGGAAACGTGAGTGTGCTAAGAACAAATGAACGGTGTTTTTCTGCAAATACGGACCATATCTAGTCCAACTCTGCTTCTGACACTGATACAAAGCACTGGTCCTCTAACATCCAATTCTTGTCAGTTAAGATGAGAAACGTGTGAGCTTCGTGAATGATGTAGTTCGTTTGAGCTGGAAAGTAACTGCCCTTACCTGAAACGAAGTGTTGCATGTAGGAAACTCAGAGCCTGGGGTTTAACTCCATTTCTGTAGTGAAACACATAGCAGGGTTCTCCCATATATATCACACTCTGCTTTAAAGCAAGAAGGATGCTATTGCTTTCTAGAATCTCTAAGACAGCAGGTAACATGAGTGTGCTGAGAGGAAAAGAAAGGTGTTTCCTACACATTTGGACCATATCGAGTCCAACTCTGCCTCTGAAATTGATACAAAGCTCAGGTCCTCTAACATCCAATGCTTGTCATTTAAGATGAGAAACGTGTGAGCTTCGTGAAGGATGAAGTTCATTTGAGCTGAAAAGTGACTGCCCTTACCTGAAACGAAGTCTTTACTGTAGGAAGACACAGAGCCTGGGATTTAACTCCATTTCTGAAGGGAAACACACAGCATAGTTCTGTTCCATGGATCACACTCTGCTTTAGAGCAAGAAGCACACTCTTGCTTTCTAGATTCTCTAATACAGGAGGAAACGTGGTTGTGCTCAGAAAAAAAGAACTGTGTTTCCGACACATACAGACCATATCTAGTCCAACTCTGCTTGTGAAACTGAAACAAACCACAGGTCCACTAACATCCAATGCTTGTCAGTTAAGATGAGAAACGTGTGAGCTTCGTGAACGATGTAGTTGGTTTGAGCTGAAAAGTGACTGCCCTTCCCTGAAACCAAGTCTTGCATGTTGGAAGACACAGAACCTGGGATTTAACTCCATTTCTGAAGGGAAACACACAGCATAGTTCTCATCCATGGATCACACTCTGCTTCAGAGCAAGAAGGACACTCTTGCTTTCTAGATTCTCTAATACAGGAGGAAACGTGGTTGTGCTAAGAACAAAAGAACTGTGTTTCCGACACATATGGACCATATCTAGTCCAACTCTGCTTGTGAAACTGAAACAAACGACAGGTCCACTAATATCCAATGCTTGTCAATTAAGATGATAAACTTGTGAGCTTCGTAAATGATGTAGTTCGTTTGAGCTGTAAGGACTGCCCTTACCTGAAACGAATTCTTGTTTGTAGGAAGACTCAGAGCCTGGTATTTAACTCCATTTATGAAGTGAAACACACAGCCGAGTTCTCATCCATTGATCACACTATGATTTAGAGCAAAAAGCACGCGCTAGCTTTCCAGAGTCTCTAAGACAGCAGGAAACGTGAATGTGTTGATTACAAATGAACGGTGATTCCTACACATACGGACCATATCTATTCCAACTCTGCTTCTGAAACTGATACAAAGCACTGGTCCTATAACATCCAATGCTTGTCAGTTAAGATGAGAAACGTGTGAGCTTCGTGAATGATGTAGTTAGTTTGAGCTGTAATGTACACAGCCCTTACCTGAAACGAAGTCTTGCATGTTGGAAGACAAAGAGCCTGGGATTTAACTCCATTTCTGAAGGGAAACACACAGCATAGTTCTCATCCATGGATCACACTCTGCTTCAGAGCAAGAAGCACGCTCTTGCTTTCTAGATTCTCTAATACAGCAGGAAACGTGAGTGTGCAAAGAACAAATGAACGGTGTTTCCTACACATACGGACCATATCTAGTCCAACTCTGCTTCTGAAACTGATACAAAGCACTGGTCCTCTAACATCCAATGCTTGTCAGTTAAGATGAGAAACGTGTGAGCTTCGTGAACGATGTAGTTCGTTTGAGCTGAAGAGTGACTGCCCTTACTTGAAAGGAATTCTTGCTTGTAGGAAGACACAGAGCCTGGAATTTAACTCCATTTCTGAAGGGAAACACACAGCATAGTTCTGTTCCATGGATCACACTCTGCTTTAGAGCAAGAAGCACGCTCTTGCTTTCTAGATTCTCTAATACAGGAGGAAACGTGGTTGTGCTCAGAAAAAAAGAACTGTGTTTCCGACACATACGGACCATATCTAGTCCAACTCTGCTTGTGAAACTGAAACAAACCACAGGTCCACTAACATCCAATGCTTGTCAGTTAAGATGAGAAACGTGTGAGCTTCGTGAACGATGTAGTTTGTTTGAGCTGAAAAGTGACTGCCCTTCCCTGAAACCAAGTCTTGCATGTTGGAAGACACAGAGCCTGGGATTTAACTCCATTTCTGAAGGGAAACACACAGCATAGTTCTCATCCATGGATCACACTCTGCTTCAGAGCAACAAGCAAACACTTGCTTTCTAGATTTTCTAATACAGCCGGAAACGTGGTTGTGCTCAGAACAAAAGAACTGTGTTTCTGACACATACGGACCATATCTATTCCAAATCTGCTTCTGAAACTGATACAAAACACTGCTTCTCTAACATCCAATGCTTGTCAGTTAAGATGGGAAACGTGTGAGCTTCGTGAACGATGCAGTTTTTTGAGCTGAAAAGTGACTGCCCTTCCCTGAACCGAAGTATTGCATGTTGTAAGAAACAGAGCCTGGGATTTAACTCCATTTCTGAAGGGAAACACACAGCATAGTTCTCATCCATGGATCACACTCTGCTTCAGAGCAAGAAGGACACTCTTGCTTTCTAGATTCTCTAATACAGCAGGAAACGTGAGTGTGCTAAGAACAAAAGAACTGTGTTTCCGACACATACGGACCATATCTAGTCCAACTCTGCTTGTGAAACAGAAACAAACCACAGGTCCACTAACATCCAATGCTTGTCAGTTAAGATGAGAAACGTGTGAGCTTCGTGAACGATGTAGTTCGTTTGAGCTGAAAAGTGACTGCCCTTCCCTGAAACCAAGTCTTGCATGTTGGAAGACACAGAGCCTGGGATTTAACTCCATTTCTGAAGGGAAACACACAGCAAAATTCTCATCCATGGATCACACTCTGCTTCAGAGCAAGAAGGACACTCTGGCTTTCTAGATTCTCAAATACAGGAGGAAACGTGGTTGTGCTCAGAACAAAAGAACTGTGTTTCCGACACATACGGACCATATCTAATCCAACTCTGCTTGTGAAACTGAAACAAACCACAGGTCCACTAACATCCAATGCTTGTCAATTAAGATGATAAACTTGTGAGCTTCGTGAACGATGTTGTTCGTTTGAGCTGTAAAGTACTGCCCTTACCTGAAACGAATTCTTGTTTGTAGGAAGACTCAGAGCCTGGGATTTAACTCCATTTATGAAGTGAAACACACAGCCGAGTTCTCATGCATTGATCACACTGTGCTTTAGAGCAAAAAGCACACTCTAGCTTTCTAGAGTCTCTAAGAGAGCAGGAAACGTGAGTGTGTTGAGAACAAATGAACGGTGTTTCCTACACATACGGACCATATCTATTCCAACTCTGCTTCTGAAACTGATACAAAGCATTGGTCCTATAACATCCGATGCTTGTCAGTTAAGATGAGAAACGTGTGAGCTTCGTGAACGATGTAGTTAGTTTGAGCTGTAAAGTACACAGCCCTTACCTGAAACGAAGTCTTGCATGTTGGAAGACACAGAACCTGGGTTTTAACTCCATTTCTGAAGGGAAACACACAGCATAGTTCTCATCCATGGATCACACTCTGCTTCAGAGCAAGAAGCACGCTCTTGCTTTCTAGATTCTCTAATACAGCAGTTAACGTGAGTGTGCTAAGAACAAATGAACGGTGTTTCCTACACATACGGACCATATCTAGTCCAACTCTGCTTCTGAAACTGATACAAAGCACTGGTCCTCTAACATCCAATGCTTGTCAGTTAAGATGAGAAACGTGTGAGCTTCGTGAACGATGTAGTTCGTTTGAGCTGAAGAGTGACTGCCCTTACTTGAAAGGAATTCTTGCTTGTAGGAAGACACAGAGCCTGGAATTTAACTCCATTTCTGAAGGGAAACACACAGCATAGTTCTGTTCCATGGATCACACTCTGCTTTAGAGCAAGAAGCACGCTCTTGCTTTCTAGATTCTCTAATACAGGAGGAAACGTGGTTGTGCTCAGAAAAAAAGAACTGTGTTTCCGACACATACGGACCATATCTAGTCCAACTCTGCTTGTGAAACTGAAACAAACCACAGGTCCACTAACATCCAATGCTTGTCAGTTAAGATGAGAAACGTGTGAGCTTCGTGAACGATGTAGTTTGTTTGAGCTGAAAAGTGACTGCCCTTCCCTGAAACCAAGTCTTGCATGTTGGAAGACACAGAGCCTGGGATTTAACTCCATTTCTGAAGGGAAACACACAGCATAGTTCTCATCCATGGATCACACTCTGCTTCAGAGCAACAAGCAAACACTTGCTTTCTAGATTCTCGAATACAGCAGGAAACGTGGTTGTGCTCAGAACAAAAGAACTGTGTTTCCGACACATACGGACCATATCTAGTCCAACTCTGCTTCTGAAACTGATACAAAGCACTGGTCCTCTAACATCTAATGCTTGTCAGTTAAGATGAGAAACGTGTGAGCTTCGTGAACGATGTAGTTCGTTTGAGCTGAAAAGTGACTGCCCTTACTTGAAAGGAATTCTTGCTTGGAGGAAGACACAGAGCCTGGAATTTAACCTCATTTCTGAAGGGAAACACACAACAGAGTTCTCATATATAGATCACACTCTGCTTTAGAGCAAGAAGCACGCTCTTGCTTTCCAGAGTCACTAAGTCAGCTGGAAACCTGAGTGTGATGAGAACAAAAGAACGGTGTTTCCTACACATACGGACCATATCTAGTTCAACTCTGCTTCTGAAACTGAGACAAAGCACTGGTACTCTAAAATCCAATGCTTGTCAGTTAAGATGAGAAACGTGTGAGCTTCGTGAAGGATGTAGTTCATTAGAGCTGAAAAGTGACTGCCCTTACCTGAAAAGAAGTCTTTATTGTAGGAAGACACAAAGCCTCTGATTTAACTCCATTTCTGAAGGGAAATACACAGCCGAGTTCTCATCCTTTGATCACACTCTGCTTTAGAGCAAGAAGCACGCTCTAGCTTTCTAGAGTCTCTAAGACAGCAGGAAACGTGAGTGTGCTCAGAACAAAAGAACTGTGTTTCCGACACATACGGACCATATCTAATCCAACTCTGCTTGTGAAACTGAAACAAACCACAGGTCAACTAACATCCAATGCTTGTCAATTAAGAAGATAACCTTGTGAGCTTCATGAATGATGTAGTTCGTTTGAGCTGTAAAGTACTGCCCTTACCTGAAACGAATTCTTGTTTGTAGGAAGACTCAGAGCCTGGAATTTAACTACATTTATGAAGTGAAACACACAGCCGAGTTCTCATGCATTGATCACACTGGGTTTTAGAGCAAAAAGCACGCTCTAGCTTTCTAGAGTCTCTAAGACAGCAGGAAACGAGAGTGTGTTGAGAACAAATGAACGGTGTTTCCTACACATACAGACCATATCTATTCCAACTCTGCTTCTGAAACTGATACAAAGCATTGGTCCTATAACATCCGATGCTTGTCAGTTAAGATGAGAAACGTGTGAGCTTCGTGAACGATGTAGTTATTTTGAGCTGTAAAGTACACAGCCCTTACCTGAAACGAAGTCTTGCATGTTGGAAGACACAGAGCCTGGGATTTAACTCCATTTCTGAAGGGAAACACACAGCATAGTTCTCATCCATGGATCACACTCTGCTTCAGAGCAAGAAGGACACTCTTGCTTTCTAGATTCTCTAATACAGCAGGAAACGTGAGTGTGCTAAGAACAAAAGAACTGTGTTTCCGACACATACGGACCATATCTTGTCCAACTCTGCTTGTGAAACTGAAACAAACCACAGGTCCACTAACATCCAATGTTTGTCAGTTAAGATGAGAAACTTGTGAGCTTCGTGAACGATGTAGTTTGTTTGAGCTGAAAAGTGACTGCCCTTCCCTGAAACCAAGTCTTGCATGTTGGAAGACACAGAGCCTGGGATTTAACTCCATTTCTGAAGGGAAACACACAGCAAAATTCTCATCCATGGATCACACTCTGCTTCAGAGCAAGAAGGACACTCTTGCTTTCTAGATTCTCTAATACAGGAGGAAACGTGCTTGTGCTCAGAACAAAAGAACTGTGTTTCCGACACATACGGACCATATCTAATCCAACTCTGCTTGTGAAACTGAAACAAACCACAGGTCCACTAACATCCAATGCTTGTCAATTAAGATGATAAACTTGTGAGCTTCGTGAACGATGTAGTTCGTTTGAGCTGTAAAGTACTGCCCTTACCTGAAACGAATTCTTGTTTGTAGGAAGACTCAGAGCCTGGGATTTAACTCCATTTATGAAGTGAAACACACAGCGGAGTTCCAATGAATTGATCACACTGTCCTTTAGAGCAAAAAGCACGCTCTAGCTTTCTAGAGTCTCTAAGACAGCAGGAAACGTGAGTGTGTTGAGTCAAATGAACGGTGTTTCCTACACATACGGACCATATCTATTCCAACTCTGCTTCTGAAACTGATACAAAGCATTGGTCCTATAACATCCGATGCTTGTCAGTTAAGATGAGAAACGTGTGAGCTTCGTGAACGATGTAGTTAGTTTGAGCTGTAAAGTACACAGCCCTTACCTGAAACGAAGCCTTGCATGTTGGAAGACACAGAACCTGGGATTTAACTCCATTTCTGAAGGGAAACACACAGCATAGTTCTCATCCATGGATCACACTCTGCTTCAGAGCAAGAAGCACGCTCTTGCTTTCTAGATTCTCTAATACAGCAGTTAACGTGAGTGTGCTAAGAACAAATGAATGGTGTTTCCTACACATACGGACCATATCTAGTCCAACTCTGCTTCTGAAACTGATACAAAGCACTGGTCCTCTAACATCCAATGCTTGTCAGTTAAGATGAGAAACGTGTGAGCTTCGTGAACGATGTAGTTTGTTTGAGCTGAAAAGTGACTGCCCTTACTTGAAAGGAATTCTTGCTTGTAGGAAGACACAGAGTCTGGAATTTAACTCCATTTCTGAAGGGAAACACACAACAGAGTTCTCATATATAGATCACACTCTGCTTTAGAGCAAGAAGCATGCTCTTCCTTTCCAGAGTCACTAAGAGAGCAGGAAACCTGAGTGTGATGAGAACAAATGAATGGTGTTTCCTACACATACGGACCATATCTAGTCCAACTCTGCTTCTGAAACTGATACAAAGCACTGGTCCATTAACATCCAATACTTGTCAGTTAAGATGATAAACTTGTGAGCTTCGTGAAAGATGTAGTTCGTTTGAGATTGTAAAGTAACTGCCCTTACCTGAAACGAAGTCTTGCATGGTGGAAGACACAGAGCCTGGGATTTAACTCCATTTCTGAAGGGAAACACACAGCAGAGTTCTCATCCATGGATCACACTCTGCTTCAGAGCAAGAAGGACACTCTTGCTTTCTAGATTCTCTAATACAGCAGGAAATGTGAGTGTGCTGAGAACAAAAGAACGGTGTTTCCTACACATACGTACCATATCTATTCCAACTCTGCTTCTGAAACTGATACAAAGCACTTGTCCTATAACATCCGATGCTTGTCAATTAAGATGATAAACTTGTGAGCTTCGTGAACGATGTAGTTCGTTAGAGCTGTAAAGTACTCCCCTTACCTGAAACGAATTATTGTTTGTAGGAAGACTCAGAGCCTGGGATTCAACTCCATTTATGAAGTGAAACACACAGCCGAGTTCTCATCCAATGATCACACTATGCTTTAGAGCGAAAAGCATGCTCTAGCTTTCTAGAGTCTCTAAGACAGCAGGAAATGTGAATGTGTTGAGAACAAATGAACGGTGTTTCCTACACATACGGACCATATCTATTCCAACTCTGCTTCTGAAACTGATACAAAGCACAGGTCCTATAACATCCAATGCTTGTCAGTTAAGATGAGAAACGTGTGAGCTTCGTGAACGATGTAGTTAGTTTGAGCTGTAAAGTACACAGCCCTTACCTGAAACGAAGTCTTGCATGTTGGAAGACACAGAGCCTGGGATTTAACTCCATTTCTGAAGGGAAACAAACAGCATAGTTCTCATCCATGGATCACACTCTGCTTCAGAGCAAGAATCACGCTCTTGCTTTCTAGATTCTCTAATACAGCAGGAAACGTGAGTGTGCTAAGAACAAATGAACGGTGTTTCCTACACATACGGTCCATATCTAGTCCAACTCTGCTTCTGACACTGATACAAAGCACTGGTCCTCTAACATCCAATTCTTGTCAGTTAAGATGAGAAACGTGTGAGCTTCGTGAATGATGTAGTTCGTTTGAGCTGGAAAGTAACTGCACTTACCTGAAACGAAGTGTTGCTTGTAGGAAGACTCAGAGCCTGGGGTTTAACTCCATTTCTGTAGTGAAACACATAGCAGGGTTCTCCCATATACATCACACTCTGCTTTAAAGCAAGAAGGATGCTATTGCTTTCTAGAATCTCTAAGACAGCAGGTAACATGAGTGTGCTGAGAGGAAAAGAAAGGTGTTTCCTACACATTCGGACCATATCGAGTCCAACTCTGCCTCTGAAATTGATACAAAGCTCAGGTCCTCTAACATCCAATGCTTGTCATTTAAGATGAGAAACGTGTGAGCTTCGTGAAGGATGAAGTTCATTTGAGCTGAAAAGTGACTGCCCTTACCTGAAACGAAGTCTTTACTGTAGGAAGACACAGAGCCTGGGATTTAACTCCATTTCTGAAGGGAAACACACAGCATAGTTCTGTTCCATGGATCACACTCTGCTTTAGAGCAAGAAGCACGCTCTTGCTTTCTAGATTCTCTAATATAGGAGGAAACGTGGTTGTGCTCAGAAAAAAAGAACTGTGTTTCCGACACATACGGACCATATCTAGTCCAACTCTGCTTGTGAAACTGAAACAAACCACAGGTCCACTAACATCCAATGCTTGTCAGTTAAGATTAGAAACGTGTGAGCTTCGTGAACGATGTAGTTCGTTTGAGCTGAAAAGTGACTGCCTTTCCCTGAAACAAAGTCTTGCATGTTGGAAGACACAGAGCCTGGGATTTAACTCCATTTCTGAAGGGAAACACACAGCATAGTTCTCATCCATGGATCACACTCTGCTTCAGAGCAACAAGCAAACACTTGCTTTCTAGATTCTCTAATACAGCCGGAAACGTGGTTGTGCTCAGAACAAAAGAACTCTGTTTCAGACACATACGGACCATATCTATTCCAACTCTGCTTCTGAAACTGATACAAAGCACTGCTCCTCTAACATCCAATGCTTGTCAGTTAAGATGGGAAATGTGTGAGCTTCGTGAACGATGTAGTTTTTTGAGCTGAAAAGTGACTGCCCTTCCCTGAAACGAAGTCTTGCATGTTGTAAGAAACAGAGCCTGGGATTTAACTCCATTTCTGAAGGGAAACACACAGCATAGTTCTCATCCATGGATCACACTCTGCTTCAGAGCAAGAAGGACACTCTTGCTTTCTAGATTCTCTAATACAGCAGGAAACGTGAGTGTGCTAAGAACAAAAGAACTGTGTTTCCGACACATACGGACCATATCTAGTCCAACTCTGCTTGTGAAACTGAAACAAACCACAGGTCCACTAACATCCAATGCTTGTCAGTTAAGATGAGAAACTTGTGAGCTTCGTGAACGATGTAGTTCGTTTGAGCTGAAAAGTGACTGCCCTTCCCTGAAACCAAGTCTTGCATGTTGGAAGACACAGAGCCTGGGATTTAACTCCATTTCTGAAGGGAAACACACAGCAAAATTCTCATCCCTGGATCACACTCTGCTTCAGAGCAAGAAGGACACTCTTGCTTTCTAGATTCTCTAATACAGGAGGAAACGTGGTTGTGCTCAGAACAAAAGAACTGTGTTTCCGAAACATACGGACCATATCTAATCCAACTCTACTTGTGAAACTGAAACAAACCACAGGTCAACTAACATCCAATGCTTGTCAATTAAGATGATAAACTTGTGAGCTTCGGGAACGATGTTGTTAGTTTGAGCTGTAAAGTACTGCCCTTACCTGAAACGAATTCTTGTTTGTAGGAAGACTCAGAGCCTGGGATTTAACTCCATTTATGAAGTGAAACACACAGCCGAGTTCTCATGCATTGATCACACTGTGCTTTAGAGCAAAAAGCACGCTCTAGCTTTCTAGAGTCTCTAAGACAGCAGGAAACGTGAGTGTGTTGAGAACAAATGAACGGTGTTTCCTACACATACAGACCATATCTATTCCAACTCTGCTTCTGAAACTGATACAAAGCATTGGTCCTATAACATCCGATGCTTGTCAGTTAAGATGAGAAACGTGTGAGCTTCGTGAACGATGTAGTTAGTTTGAGCTGTAAAGTACACAGCCCTTACCTGAAACGAAGTCTTGCATGTTGGAAGACACAGAGCCTGGGATTTAACTCCATTTCTGAAGGGAAACACACAGCATAGTTCTCATCCATGGATCACACTCTGCTTCAGAGCAAGAAGGACACTCTTGCTTTCTAGATTCTCTAATACAGCAGGAAACGTGAGTGTGCTAAGAACAAAAGAACTGTGTTTCCGACACATACGGACCATATCTTGTCCAACTCTGCTTGTGAAACTGAAACAAACCACAGGTCCACTAACATCCAATGTTTGTCAGTTAAGATGAGAAACTTGTGAGCTTCGTGAACGATGTAGTTTTTTTGAGCTGAAAAGTGACTGCCCTTCCCTGAAACCAAGTCTTGCATGTTGGAAGACACAGAGCCTGGGATTTAACTCCATTTCTGAAGGGAAACACACAGCAAAATTCTCATCCATGGATCACACTCTGCTTCAGAGCAAGAAGGACACTCTTGCTTTCTAGATTCTCTAATACAGGAGGAAACGTGCTTGTGCTCAGAACCAAAGAACTGTGTTTCCGACACATACGGACCATATCTAATCCAACTCTACTTGTTTAACTGAAACAAACCACAGGTCAACTAACATCCAATGCTTGTCAATTAAGATGATAAACTTGTGAGCTTCGTGAACGATGTTGTTCGTTTGAGCTGTAAAGTACTGCCCTTACCTGAAACGAATTCTTGTTTGTAGGAAGACTCAGAGCATGGGATTTAACTCCATTTATGAAGTGAAACACACAGCTGAGTTCTCATGCATTGATCACACTGTGCTTTAGAGCAAAAAGCACGCTCTAGCTTTCTAGAGTCTCTAAGACAGCAGGAAACGTGAGTGTGTTGAGAACAAATGAACAGTGTTTCCTACACATACGGACCATATCTATTCCAACTCTGCTTCTGAAACTGATACAAAGCATTGGTCCTATAACATCCGATGCTTGTCAGTTAAGATGAGAAACGTGTGAGCTTCGTGAACGATGTAGTTAGTTTGAGCTGTAAAGTACACAGCCCTTACCTAAAACGAAGTCTTGCATGTTGGAAGACACAGAGCCTGGGATTTAACTCCATTTCTGAAGGGAAACACACAGCATAGTTCTCATCTATGGATCACACTCTGCTTCAGAGCAAGAAGCACGCTCTTGCTTTCTAGATTCTCTAATACAGCAGGAAACGTGAGTGTGCTAAGAACAAATGAACGGTGTTTCCTACACATACGGACCATATCTAGTCCAACTCTGCTTCTGAAACTGATACAAAGCACTGGTCCTCTAACATCCAATGCTTGTCAGTTAAGATGAGAAACGTGTGAGCTTCGTGAACGATGTAGTTCGTTTGAGCTGAAAAGTGACTGCCCTTACTTGAAAGGAATTCTTGCTTGTAGGAAGACACAGAGCCTGGGATTTAACTCCATTTCTGAAGGGAAACACACAGCATAGTTCTCATCCATGGATCACACTCTGCTTCAGAGCAACAAGCAAACACTTGCTTTCTAGATTTTCTAATACAGCCGGAAACGTGGTTGTGCTCAGAACAAAAGAACTGTGTTTCCGACACATACGGACCATATCTATTCCAAATCTGCTTCTGAAACTGATACAAAACACTGCTTCTCTAACATCCAATGCTTGTCAGTTAAGATGGGAAACTTGTGAGCTTCGTGAACGATGCAGTTTTTTGAGCTGAAAAGTGACTGCCCTTCCCTGAACCGAAGTATTGCATGTTGTAAGAAACAGAGCCTGGGATTTAACTCCATTTCTGAAGGGAAACACACAGCATAGTTCTCATCCATGGATCACACTCTGCTTCAGAGCAAGAAGGACACTCTTGCTTTCTAGATTCTCTAATACAGCAGGAAACGTGAGTGTGCTAAGAACAAAAGAACTGTGTTTCCGACACATACGGACCATATCTAGTCCAACTCTGCTTGTGAAACAGAAACAAACCACAGGTCCGCTAACATCCAATGCTTGTCAGTTAAGATGAGAAACGTGTGAGCTTCGTGAACGATGTAGTTCGTTTGAGCTGAAAAGTGACTGCCCTTCCCTGAAACCAAGTCTTGCATGTTGGAAGACACAGAGCCTGGGATTTAACTCCATTTCTGAAGGGAAACACACAGCAAAATTCTCATCCATGGATCACACTCTGCTTCAGAGCAAGAAGGACACTCTGGCTTTCTAGATTCTCAAATACAGGAGGAAACGTGGTTGTGCTCAGAACAAAAGAACTGTGTTTCCGACACATACGGACCATATCTAATCCAACTCTGCTTGTGAAACTGAAACAAACCACAGGTCCACTAACATCCAATGCTTGTCAATTAAGATGATAAACTTGTGAGCTTCGTGAACGATGTAGTTCGTTTGAGCTGTAAAGTGACTGCCCTTACTTGAAAGGAATTCTTGCTTGTAGGAAGACACAGAGTCTGGAATTTAACTCCATTTCTGAAGGGAAACACACAACAGAGTTCTCATATATAGATCACACTCTGCTTTAGAGCAAGAAGCATGCTCTTCCTTTCCAGAGTCACTAAGAGAGCAGGAAACCTGAGTGTGATGAGAACAAATGAATGGTGTTTCCTACACATACGGACCATATCTAGTCCAACTCTGCTTCTGAAACTGATACAAAGCACTGGTCTATTAACATCCAATACTTGTCAGTTAAGATGATAAACTTGTGAGCTTCGTGAAAGATGTAGTTCGTTTGAGATTGTAAAGTAACTGCCCTTACCTGAAACGAAGTCTTGCATGGTGGAAGACACAGAGCCTGGGATTTAACTCCATTTCTGAAGGGAAACACACAGCAGAGTTCTCATCCATGGATCACACTCTGCTTCAGAGCAAGAAGGACACTCTTGCTTTCTAGATTCTCTAATACAGCAGGAAATGTGAGTGTGCTGAGAACAAAAGAACGGTGTTTCCTACACATACGTACCATATCTATTCCAACTCTGCTTCTGAAACTGATACAAAGCACTTGTCCTATAACATCCGATGCTTGTCAATTAAGATGATAAACTTGTGAGCTTCGTGAACGATGTAGTTCGTTAGAGCTGTAAAGTACTCCCCTTACCTGAAACGAATTATTGTTTGTAGGAAGACTCAGAGCCTGGGATTCAACTCCATTTATGAAGTGAAACACACAGCCGAGTTCTCATCCAATGATCACACTATGCTTTAGAGCGAAAAGCATGCTCTAGCTTTCTAGAGTCTCTAAGACAGCAGGAAATGTGAATGTGTTGAGAACAAATGAACGGTGTTTCCTACACATACGGACCATATCTATTCCAACTCTGCTTCTGAAACTGATACAAAGCACAGGTCCTATAACATCCAATGCTTGTCAGTTAAGATGAGAAACGTGTGAGCTTCGTGAACGATGTAGTTAGTTTGAGCTGTAAAGTACACAGCCCTTACCTGAAACGAAGTCTTGCATGTTGGAAGACACAGAGCCTGGGATTTAACTCCATTTCTGAAGGGAAACAAACAGCATAGTTCTCATCCATGGATCACACTCTGCTTCAGAGCAAGAATCACGCTCTTGCTTTCTAGATTCTCTAATACAGCAGGAAACGTGAGTGTGCTAAGAACAAATGAACGGTGTTTCCTACACATACGGTCCATATCTAGTCCAACTCTGCTTCTGACACTGATACAAAGCACTGGTCCTCTAACATCCAATTCTTGTCAGTTAAGATGAGAAACGTGTGAGCTTCGTGAATGATGTAGTTCGTTTGAGCTGGAAAGTAACTGCCCTTACCTGAAACGAAGTGTTGCTTGTAGGAAGACTCAGAGCCTGGGGTTTAACTCCATTTCTGTAGTGAAACACATAGCAGGGTTCTCCCATATACATCACACTCTGCTTTAAAGCAAGAAGGATGCTATTGCTTTCTAGAATCTCTAAGACAGCAGGTAACATGAGTGTGCTGAGAGGAAAAGAAAGGTGTTTCCTACACATTCGGACCATATCGAGTCCAAATCTGCCTCTGAAATTGATACAAAGCTCAGGTCCTCTAACATCCAATGCTTGTCATTTAAGATGAGAAACGTGTGAGCTTCGTGAAGGATGAAGTTCATTTGAGCTGAAAAGTGACTGCCCTTACCTGAAACGAAGTCTTTACTGTAGGAAGACACAGAGCCTGGGATTTAACTCCATTTCTGAAGGGAAACACACAGCATAGTTCTGTTCCATGGATCACACTCTGCTTTAGAGCAAGAAGCACGCTCTTGCTTTCTAGATTCTCTAATATAGGAGGAAACGTGGTTGTGCTCAGAAAAAAAGAACTGTGTTTCCGACACATACGGACCATATCTAGTCCAACTCTGCTTGTGAAACTGAAACAAACCACAGGTCCACTAACATCCAATGCTTGTCAGTTAAGATTAGAAACGTGTGAGCTTCGTGAACGATGTAGTTCGTTTGAGCTGAAAAGTGACTGCCTTTCCCTGAAACAAAGTCTTGCATGTTGGAAGACACAGAGCCTGGGATTTAACTCCATTTCTGAAGGGAAACACACAGCATAGTTCTCATCCATGGATCACACTCTGCTTCAGAGCAACAAGCAAACACTTGCTTTCTAGATTCTCTAATACAGCCGGAAACGTGGTTGTGCTCAGAACAAAAGAACTCTGTTTCAGACACATACGGACCATATCTATTCCAACTCTGCTTCTGAAACTGATACAAAGCACTGCTCCTCTAACATCCAATGCTTGTCAGTTAAGATGGGAAATGTGTGAGCTTCGTGAACGATGTAGTTTTTTGAGCTGAAAAGTGACTGCCCTTCCCTGAAACGAAGTCTTGCATGTTGTAAGAAACAGAGCCTGGGATTTAACTCCATTTCTGAAGGGAAACACACAGCATAGTTCTCATCCATGGATCACACTCTGCTTCAGAGCAAGAAGGACACTCTTGCTTTCTAGATTCTCTAATACAGCAGGAAACGTGAGTGTGCTAAGAACAAAAGAACTGTGTTTCCGACACATACGGACCATATCTAGTCCAACTCTGCTTGTGAAACTGAAACAAACCACAGGTCCACTAACATCCAATGCTTGTCAGTTAAGATGAGAAACTTGTGAGCTTCGTGAACGATGTAGTTCGTTTGAGCTGAAAAGTGACTGCCCTTCCCTGAAACCAAGTCTTGCATGTTGGAAGACACAGAGCCTGGGATTTAACTCCATTTCTGAAGGGAAACACACAGCAAAATTCTCATCCCTAAATCACACTCTGCTTCAGAGCAAGAAGGACACTCTTGCTTTCTAGATTCTCTAATACAGGAGGAAACGTGGTTGTGCTCAGAACAAAAGAACTGTGTTTCCGAAACATACGGACCATATCTAATCCAACTCTACTTGTGAAACTGAAACAAACCACAGGTCAACTAACATCCAATGCTTGTCAATTAAGATGATAAACTTGTGAGCTTCGGGAACGATGTTGTTAGTTTGAGCTGTAAAGTACTGCCCTTACCTGAAACGAATTCTTGTTTGTAGGAAGACTCAGAGCCTGGGATTTAACTCCATTTATGAAGTGAAACACACAGCCGAGTTCTCATGCATTGATCACACTGTGCTTTAGAGCAAAAAGCACGCTCTAGCTTTCTAGAGTCTCTAAGACAGCAGGAAACGTGAGTGTGTTGAGAACAAATGAACGGTGTTTCCTACACATACAGACCATATCTATTCCAACTCTGCTTCTGAAACTGATACAAAGCATTGGTCCTATAACATCCGATGCTTGTCAGTTAAGATGAGAAACGTGTGAGCTTCGTGAACGATGTAGTTATTTTGAGCTGTAAAGTACACAGCCCTTACCTGAAACGAAGTCTTGCATGTTGGAAGACACAGAGCCTGGGATTTAACTCCATTTCTGAAGGGAAACACACAGCATAGTTCTCATCCATGGATCACACTCTGCTTCAGAGCAAGAAGGACACTCTTGCTTTCTAGATTCTCTAATACAGCAGGAAACGTGAGTGTGCTAAGAACAAAAGAACTGTGTTTCCGACACATACGGACCATATCTTGTCCAACTCTGCTTGTGAAACTGAAACAAACCACAGGTCCACTAACATCCAATGTTTGTCAGTTAAGATGAGAAACTTGTGAGCTTCGTGAACGATGTAGTTTGTTTGAGCTGAAAAGTGACTGCCCTTCCCTGAAACCAAGTCTTGCATGTTGGAAGACACAGAGCCTGGGATTTAACTCCATTTCTGAAGGGAAACACACAGCAAAATTCTCATCCATGGATCACACTCTGCTTCAGAGCAAGAAGGACACTCTTGCTTTCTAGATTCTCTAATACAGGAGGAAACGTGCTTGTGCTCAGAACCAAAGAACTGTGTTTCCGACACATACGGACCATATCTAATCCAACTCTACTTGTGAAACTGAAACAAACCACAGGTCAACTAACATCCAATGCTTGTCAATTAAGATGATAAACTTGTGAGCTTCGTGAACGATGTTGTTCGTTTGAGCTGTAAAGTACTGCCCTTACCTGAAACGAATTCTTGTTTGTAGGAAGACTCAGAGCAGGGGATTTAACTCCATTTATGAAGTGAAACACACAGCTGAGTTCTCATGCATTGATCACACTGTGCTTTAGAGCAAAAAGCACGCTCTAGCTTTCTAGAGTCTCTAAGACAGCAGGAAACGTGAGTGTGTTGAGAACAAATGAACAGTGTTTCCTACACATACGGACCATATCTATTCCAACTCTGCTTCTGAAACTGATACAAAGCATTGGTCCTATAACATCCGATGCTTGTCAGTTAAGATGAGAAACGTGTGAGCTTCGTGAACGATGTAGTTAGTTTGAGCTGTAAAGTACACAGCCCTTACCTAAAACGAAGTCTTGCATGTTGGAAGACACAGAGCCTGGGATTTAACTCCATTTCTGAAGGGAAACACACAGCATAGTTCTCATCTATGGATCACACTCTGCTTCAGAGCAAGAAGCACGCTCTTGCTTTCTAGATTCTCTAATACAGCAGGAAACGTGAGTGTGCTAAGAACAAATGAACGGTGTTTCCTACACATACGGACCATATCTAGTCCAACTCTGCTTCTGAAACTGATACAAAGCACTGGTCCTCTAACATCCAATGCTTGTCAGTTAAGATGAGAAACGTGTGAGCTTCGTGAACGATGTAGTTCGTTTGAGCTGAAAAGTGACTGCCCTTACTTGAAAGGAATTCTTGCTTGTAGGAAGACACAGAGCCTGGAATTTAACTCCATTTCTGAAGGGAAACACACAACAGAGTTCTCATATATAGATCACACTCTGCTTTAGAGCAAGAAGCATGCTCTTGCTTTCCAGATTCACTAAGACAGCAGGAAACCTGAGTGTGATGAGAACAAATGAATGGTGTTTCCTACACATACGGACCATATCTAGTCCAACTCTGCTTCTGAAACTGATACAAAACACTGGTCCTCTAACATCCAATGCTTGTCAGTTAAGATGAGAAACGTGTGAGCTTCTTGAACGATGTAGTTAGTTTGAGCTGTAAAGTACACAGCCCTTATCTGAAACGAAGTCTTGCATGCTGTAAGAAACAGAGCCTGGGATTTAACTCCATTTCTGAAGGGAAACACACAGCATAGTTCTCATCCATGGATTACACTCTGCTTCAGAGCAAGAATCACGCTCTTGCTTTCTAGATTCTCTAATACAGCAGGAAACGTGAGTGTGCTAAGAACAAATGAACGGTGTTTCCTACACATACGGTCCATATCTAGTCCAACTCTGCTTCTGACACTGATACAAAGCACTGGTCCTCTAACATCCAATTCTTGTCAGTTAAGATGAGAAACGTGTGAGCTTCGTGAATGATGTAGTTCGTTTGAGCTGGAAAGTATCTGCCCTTACCTGAAACGAAGTGTTGCTTGTAGGAAGACTCAGAGCCTGGGGTTTAACTCCATTTCTGTAGTGAAACACATAGCAGGGTTCTCCCATATACATCACACTCTGCTTTAAAGCAAGAAGGATGCTATTGCTTTCTAGAATCTCTAAGACAGCAGGTAACATGAGTGTGCTGAGAGGAAAAGAAAGGTGTTTCCTACACATTCGGACAATATCGAGTCCAACTCTGCCTCTGAAATTGATACAAAGCTCAGGTCCTCTAATATCCAATGCTTGTCATTTAAGATGAGAAACGTGTGAGCTTCGTGTAGGATGATGTTCATTTGAGCTGAAAAGTGACTGCCCTAACCTGAAATGAAGTCTTTATTGTAGGAAGACACAGAGCCTGGGATTTAACTCCATTTCTGAAGGGAAACACACAGCATAGTTCTCTTCCATGTATGACACTCTGCTTTAGAGCAAGAAGCACGCTCTTGCTTTCTAGATTCTCTAATACAGGAGGAAACGTGGTTGTGCCCAGAAAAAAAGAACTGTGTTTCCGACACATACGGACCATATCTAGTCCAACTCTGCTTGTGAAACTGAAACAAAACACAGGTCCACTAACATCCAATGCTTGTCAGTTAAGATGAGAAACGTGTGAGCTTCGTGAACGATGTAGTTCGTTTGAGCTGAAAAGTGACTGCCCTTCCCTGAAACCAAGTCTTGCATGTTGGAAGACACAGAGCCTGGGATTTAACTCCATTTCTGAAGGGAAACACACAGCATAGTTCTCATCCATGGATCACACTCTGCTTCAGAGCAACAAGCAAACACTTGCTTTCTAGATTCTCTAATACAGCCGGAAACGTGGTTGTGCTCAGAACAAAAGAACTGTGTTTCAGACACATACGGACCATATCTATTCCAACTCTGCTTCTGAAACTGATACAAAGCACTGCTCCTCTAACATCCAATGCTTGTCAGTTAAGATGGGAAATGTGTGAGCTTCGTGAACGATGTTGTTTTTTGAGCTGAAAAGTGACTGCCCTTCCCTGAAACGAAGTCTTGCATGTTGTAAGAAACAGAGCCTGGGATTTAACTCCATTTCTGAAGGGAAACACACAGCATAGTTCTCATCCATGGATCACACTCTGCTTCAGAGCAAGAAGGACACTCTTGCTTTCTAGATTCTCTAATACAGCAGGAAACGTGAGTGTGCTAAGAACAAAAGAACTGTGTTTCCGACACATACGGACCATATCTAGTCCAACTCTGCTTGTGAAACTGAAACAAACCACAGGTCCACTAACATTAAATGCTTGTCAGTTAAGATGAGAAACTTGTGAGCTTCGTGAACGATGTAGTTCGTTTGAGCTGAAAAGTGACTGCCCTTCCCTGAAACCAAGTCTTGCATGTTGGAAGACACAGAGCCTGGGATTTAACTCCATTTCTGAAGGGAAAAACACAGCAAAATTCTCATCCATGGATCACACTCTGCTTCAGAGCAAGAAGGACACACTTGCTTTCTAGATTCTCTAATACAGGAGGAAACGTGGTTGTACTCAGAACAAAATAACTGTGTTTCCGACACATACGGACCATATCTAATCCAACTCTACTTGTGAAACTGAAACAAACCACAGGTCAACTAACATCCAATGCTTGTCAATTAAGATGATAAACTTGTGAGCTTCGTGAACGATGTTGTTCGTTTGAGCTGTAAAGTACTGCCCTTACCTGAAACGAATTCTTGTTTGTAGGAAGACTCAGAGCCTGGGATTTAACTCCATTTATGAAGTGAAACACACACCCGAGTTCTCATGCATTGATCACACTGTGCTTTAGAGCAAAAAGCACGCTCTAGCTTTCTAGAGTCTCTAAGACAGCAGGAAACGTGAGTGTGTTGAGAACAAATGAACGGAGTTTCCTACACATACGGACCATATCTATTCCAACTCTGCTTCTGAAACTGATACAAAGCATTGGTCCTATAACATCCGATGCTTGTCAGTTAAGATGAGAAACGTGTGAGCTTCGTGAACGATGTAGTTAGTTTGAGCTGTAAAGTACACAGCCCTTACCTGAAACGAAGTCTTGCATGTTGGAAGACACAGATCCTGGGATTTAACTCCATTTCTGAAGGGAAACACACAGCATAGTTCTCATCCATGGATCACACTCTGCTTCAGAGCAAGAAGCACACTCTTGCTTTCTAGATTCTCTAATACAGCAGGAAACGTGAGTGTGCTAAGAACAAATGAACGGTGTTTCCTACACATACGGACCATATCTAGTCCAACTCTGCTTCTGAAACTGATACAAAGCACTGGTCCTCTAACATCCAATGCTTGTCAGTTAAGATGAGAAACGTGTGAGCTTCGTGAACGATGTAGTTCGTTTGAGCTGAAAAGTGACTGCCTTTACTTGAAAGGAATTCTTGCTTGTAGGAAGACACAGAGCCTGGAATTTAACTCCATTTCTGAAGGGAAACACGCAACAGAGTTCTCATATATAGATCACACTCTGCTTTAGAGCAAGAAGCATGCTCTTGCTTTCCAGATTCACTAAGACAGCAGGAAACCTGAGTGTGATGAGAACAAATGAATGGTGTTTCCTACACATACGGACCATATCTAGTCCAACTCTGCTTCTGAAACTGATACAAAGCACTGGTCCATTAACATCCAATACTTGTCAGTTAAGATGATAAACTTGTGAGCTTCGTGAGCGATGTAGTTGGTTTGAGCTTGTAAAGTAACTGCCCTTACCTGAAACGAAGTCTTGCCTGGTGGAAGACACAGAGCCTGGGATTTAACTCCATTTCTGAAGGGAAACACACAGCATAGTTCTCATCCATGGATCACACTCTGCTTCAGAGCAAGAAGGACACTTTTGCTTTCTAGATTCTCTAATACAGCAGGAAATGTGAGTGTGCTGAGAACAAAAGAACAGTGTTTCCTACACATAAAGTACCATATCTATTCCAACTCTGCTTCTGAAACTGATACAAAGCACTTGTCCTATAACATCCGATGCTTGTCAATTAAGATGATAAACTTGTGAGCTTCGTGAACGATGTAGTTCGTTTGAGCTGTAAAGTACTGCCCTTACCTGAAACGAATTCTTCTTTGTAGGGAGACTCAGAACCTGGGATTTAACTCCATTTATGAAGTGAAACACACAGCCAAGTTCTCATCCATCGATCACACTATGCTTTAGAGCAAAAAGCACGCTCTAGCTTTCTAGAGTCTCTAAGACAGCAGGAAATGTGAATGTGTTGAGAACAAATGAACGGTGTTTCCTACACATACGGACCATATCTATTCCAACTCTGCTTCTGAAACTGATACAAAGCACTGGTCCTATAACATCCAATGCTTGTCAGTTAAGATGAGAAACGTGTGAGCTTCGTGAACGATGTAGTTAGTTTGAGCTGTAAAGTACACAGCCCTTACCTGAAACGAAGTCTTGCATGTTGGAAGACACAGAGCCTGGGATTTAACTCCATTTCTGAAGGGAAACACACAGCATAGTTCTCATCCATGGATCACACTCTGCTTCAGAGCAAGAAGGACACTCTTGCTTTCTAGATTCTCTAATACAAGACGAAACGTGGTTTTGCTCAGAACAAAAGAACTGTGTTTCCAACACATATGTACCATATCTAATCCTACTCTGCTTGTGAAACTGAAAAAAACCACAGGTCCACTAACATCCAATGCTTGTCAATTAAGATGAGAAACGTGTGAGCTTCGTGAACGATGTAGTTCGTTTGAGCTGTAAAGTAACTGCCCTTACCTGAAACGAAGTGTTGCTTGTAGGGAGACTCAGAGCCTGGGGTTTAACTCCATTTCTGTAGTGAAACACATAGCAGGGTTCTCATATATACATCACACTCTGCTTTAAAGCAAGAAGGACGCTCTTGCTTTCTAGAATCTCTAAGACAGCAGGTAACATGAGTGTGCTGAGAGGAAAAGAACCGTGTTTCCTACACATTCGGACCATATCGAGTCCAACTCTGCCTCTGATATTGATACAAAGCTCATGTCCTCTAACATCCAATGCTTGTCATTTAAGATGAGAAACGTGTGAGCTTCCTGAAGGATGAAGTTCATTGGAGCTGAAAAGTGACTGCCCTAACCTGAAACGAAGTCTTTATTGTAGGAAGACACAGAGCCTGGGATTTAACTCCATTTCTGAAGGGAAACACACAGCATAGTTCTCTTCCATGTATGACACTCTGCTTTAGAGCAAGGAGCACGCTCTTGCTTTCTAGATTCTCTAATACAGCTGGAAACGTGAGTGTGCCAAGAACAAATGAACGGTGTTTCCTACACAGACGGACCATATCTATTCCAACTCTGCTTCTGAAACTGATACAAAGCACTGGTCCTCTAACATCCAATGCTTGTCAGTTAAGATGAGAAACGTGTGAGCTTCGTGAACGATGTAGTTCGTTTGAGCTGAAAAGTGACTGCCCTTACTTGAAAGGAATTCTTCCTTGTAGGAAGACACAGAGCCTGGAATTTAACTCCATTTCTGAAGGGAAACACACAACAGAGTTCTCATATATAGATCACACTCTGCTTTAGAGCAAGAAGCACGCTCTTGCTTTCCAGAGTCACTAAGACAGCAGGAAACCTGAGTGTGATGAGAAAAAAAGAACGGTGTTTCCTACACATAAGGACCATATCTAGTTCAACTCTGCTTCTGAAACTGATACAAAGCACTGGTCCTCTAACATCCAATGCTAGTCAGTTAAGATGAGAAACGTGTGAGGTTTGTGAATGATGTAGTTAGTTTGAGCTGTAATGTACACAGCCCTTACCTGAAACGAAGTCTTGCATGTTGGAAGACACAGAGCCTGGGATTTAACTCCATTTCTGAAGGGAAACACACAGCATAGTTCTCATCGATGGATCACACTCTGCTTCAGAGCAAGAAGCACACTCTTGCTTTCTAGATTCTCTAATACAGCAGGAAACGTGAGTGTGCTAAGAACAAATGAACGGTGTTTCCTACACATACGGACCATATCTAGTCCAACTCTGCTTCTGAAACTGATACAAAGCACTGGTCCTCTAACATCCAATGCTTGTCAGTTAAGATGAGAAACGTGTGAGCTTTGTGAACGATGTAGTTCGTTTGAGCTGAAGAGTGACTGCCCTTACTTGAAAGGAATTCTTGCTTGTAGGAAGACACAGAGCCTGGAATTTAACTACATTTCTGAAGGGAAACACACAACAGAGTTCTCATATATAGATGACACTCTGCTTTAGAGCAAGAAGCACGCTCTTGCTTTCCAGAGTCACTAAGACAGCAGGAAACATGAGTGTGATGAGAACAAAAGAACGGTGTTTCCTACACATATGGTCCATATCTAGTTCAACTCTGCTTCTGAAACTGATACAAAGCACTGGTCCTCTAAAATCCAATGCTTGTCAGTTAAGATGGGAAACGTGTGAGTTTCGTAAACGATGTAGTTCGTTTGAGCTGAAAAGTGACTGCCCTTCCCTGAAACGAAGTCTTGGATGTTATAAGAAACAGAGCCTGGGATTTAACTCCATTTCTGAAGGGAAATACACAGCCGAGTTCTCATCCTTTGATCACACTCTGCTTTAGAGCAAGAAGCACGCTCTAGCTTTCTAGAGTCTCTAAGACAGCAGGAAAAGTGAGTGTGCTCAGAAATAAGAACTGTGTTTCCGACACATACAGACCATATCTAATCCAACTCTGCTTGTGAAACTGAAACAAACCACAGGTCCACTAACATCCAATGCTTGTCAAATAAGAAGATAAACTTGTGAGCTTCATGAACGATGTAGTTCGTTTTAGCTGTAAAGTACTGCCCTTACCTGAAACGAATTCTTGTTTGTAGGAAGACTCAGAGCCTGGGATTTAACTCCATTTATGAAGTGAAACACACAGCAGAGTTCTCATCCATTGATCACACTCTGCTTTAGAGCAAGAAGCATGCTCTAGCTTTCTAGAGTCTCTAAGACAGCAGGAAACGTGAGTGTGTTGAGAACAAATGAACGGAGTTTCCTACACATACGGACCATATCTATTCCAACTCTGCTTCTGAAACTGATACAAAGCATTGGTCCTATAACATCTGATGCTTGTCAGTTAAGATGAGAAACGTGTGAGCTTCGTGAACGATGTAGTTAGTTTGAGCTGTAAAGTACACAGCCCTTAACTGAAACGAAGTCTTGCATGTTGGAAGACACAGAGCCTGGGATTTAACTCCATTTCTGAAGGGAAACACACAGCATAGTTCTCATCCATGGATCACACTCTGCTTCAGAGCAAGAAGCACGCTCTTGCTTTCTAGATTCTCTAATACAGCAGGAAACGTGAGTGTGCTAAGAACAAATGAACGGTGTTTCCTACACATACGGACCATATCTAGTCCAACTCTGCTTCTGAAACTGATACAAAGCACTGGTCCTCTAACATCCAATGCTTGTCAGTTAAGATGAGAAACGTGTGAGCTTCGTGAACGATGTAGTTCGTTTGAGCTGAAAAGTGACTGCCTTTACTTGAAAGGAATTCTTGCTTGTAGGAAGACACAGAGCCTGGAATTTAACTCCATTTCTGAAGGGAAACACACATCAGAGTTCTCATATATAGATCACACTCTGCTTTAGAGCAAGAAGCATGCTCTTGCTTTCCAGATTCACTAAGACAGCAGGAAACCTGAGTGTGATGAGAACAAATGAATGGTGTTTCCTACACATACGGACCATATCTAGTCCAACTCTGCTTCTGAAACTGATACAAAGCACTGGTCCATTAACATCCAATACTTGTCAGTTAAGATGATAATCTTGTGAGCTTCGTGAACGATGTAGTTGGTTTGAGCTTGTAAAGTAACTGCCCTTACCTGAAACGAAGTCTTGCCTGGTGGAAGACACAGAGCCTGGGATTTAACTCCATTTCTGAAGGGAAACACACAGCATAGTTCTCATCCATGGATCACACTCTGCTTCAGAGCAAGAAGGACACTCTTGCTTTCTAGATTCTCCAATACAGCAGGAAATGTGAGTGTGCTGAGAACAAAAGAACAGTGTTTCCTACACATAAAGTACCATATCTATTCCAACTCTGCTTCTGAAACTGATACAAAGCACTTGTCCTATAACATCCGATGCTTGTCAATTAAGATGATAAACTTGTGAGCTTCGTGAACGATGTAGTTCGTTTGAGCTGTAAAGTACTGCCCTTACCTGAAACGAATTCTTGTTTGTAGGGAGACTCAGAACCTGGGATTTAACTCCATTTATGAAGTGAAACACACAGCCAAGTTCTCATCCATCGATCACACTATGCTTTAGAGCAAAAAGCACGCTCTAGCTTTCTAGAGTCTCTAAGACAGCAGGAAATGTGAATGTGTTGAGAACAAATGAACGGTGTTTCCTACACATACGGACCATATCTATTCCAACTCTGCTTCTGAAACTGATACAAAGCACTGGTCCTATAACATCCAATGCTTGTCAGTTAAGATGAGAAACGTGTGAGCTTCGTGAACGATGTAGTTAGTTTGAGCTGTAAAGTACACAGCCCTTACCTGAAACGAAGTCTTGCATGTTGGAAGACACAGAGCCTGGGATTTAACTCCATTTCTGAAGGGAAACACACAGCATAGTTCTCATCCATGGATCACACTCTGCTTCAGAGCAAGAAGGACACTCTTGCTTTCTAGATTCTCTAATACAAGACGAAACGTGGTTTTGCTCAGAACAAAAGAACTGTGTTTCCAACACATATGTACCATATCTAATCCTACTCTGCTTGTGAAACTGAAAAAAACCACAGGTCCACTAACATCCAATGCTTGTCAATTAAGATGAGAAACGTGTGAGCTTCGTGAACGATGTAGTTCGTTTGAGCTGTAAAGTAACTGCCCTTACCTGAAACGAAGTGTTGCTTGTAGGGAGACTCAGAGCCTGGGGTTTAACTCCATTTCTGTAGTGAAACACATAGCAGGGTTCTCATATATACATCACACTCTGCTTTAAAGCAAGAAGGACGCTCTTGCTTTCTAGAATCTCTAAGACAGCAGGTAACATGAGTGTGCTGAGAGGAAATGAACGGTGTTTCCTACACATTCGGACCATATCGAGTCCAACTCTGCCTCTGATATTGATACAAAGCTCATGTCCTCTAACATCCAATGCTTGTCATTTAAGATGAGAAACGTGTGAGCTTCCTGAAGGATGAAGTTCATTGGAGCTGAAAAGTGACTGCCCTAACCTGAAATGAAGTCTTTATTGTAGGAAGACACAGAGCCTGGGATTTAACTCCATTTCTGAAGGGAAACACACAGCATAGTTCTCTTCCATGTATGACACTCTGCTTTAGAGCAAGGAGCACGCTCTTGCTTTCTAGATTCTCTAATACAGCTGGAAACGTGAGTGTGCCAAGAACAAATGAACGGTGTTTCCTACACAGACGGACCATATCTATTCCAACTCTGCTTCTGAAACTGATACAAAGCACTGGTCCTCTAACATCCAATGCTTGTCAGTTAAGATGAGAAACGTGTGAGCTTCGTGAACGATGTAGTTCGTTTGAGCTGAAAAGTGACTGCCCTTACTTGAAAGGAATTCTTCCTTGTAGGAAGACACAGAGCCTGGAATTTAACTCCATTTCTGAAGGGAAACACACAACAGAGTTCTCATATATAGATCACACTCTGCTTTAGAGCAAGAAGCACGCTCTTGCTTTCCAGAGTCACTAAGACAGCAGGAAACCTGAGTGTGATGAGAAAAAAAGAACGGTGTTTCCTACACATAAGGACCATATCTAGTTCAACTCTGCTTCTGAAACTGATACAAAGCACTGGTCCTCTAACATCCAATGCTAGTCAGTTAAGATGAGAAACGTGTGAGCTTTGTGAATGATGTAGTTAGTTTGAGCTGTAATGTACACAGCCCTTACCTGAAACGAAGTCTTGCATGTTGGAAGACACAGAGCCTGGGATTTCACTCCATTTCTGAAGGGAAACACACAGCATAGTTCTCATCGATGGATCACACTCTGCTTCAGAGCAAGAAGCACACTCTTGCTTTCTAGATTCTCTAATACAGCAGGAAACGTGAGTGTGCTAAGAACAAATGAACGGTGTTTCCTACACATACGGACCATATCTAGTCCAACTCTGCTTCTGAAACTGATACAAAGCACTGGTCCTCTAACATCCAATGCTTGTCAGTTAAGATGAGAAACGTGTGAGCTTTGTGAACGATGTAGTTCGTTTGAGCTGAAGAGTGACTGCCCTTACTTGAAAGGAATTCTTGCTTGTAGGAAGACACAGAGCCTGGAATTTAACTACATTTCTGAAGGGAAACACACAACAGAGTTCTCATATATAGATGACACTCTGCTTTAGAGCAAGAAGCACGCTCTTGCTTTCCAGAGTCACTAAGACAGCAGGAAACATGAGTGTGATGAGAACAAAAGAACGGTGTTTCCTACACATATGGTCCATATCTAGTTCAACTCTGCTTCTGAAACTGATACAAAGCACTGGTCCTCTAAAATCCAATGCTTGTCAGTTAAGATGGGAAACGTGTGAGTTTCGTGAACGATGTAGTTCGTTTGAGCTGAAAAGTGACTGCCCTTCCCTGAAACGAAGTCTTGGATGTTATAAGAAACAGAGCCTGGGATTTAACTCCATTTCTGAAGGGAAATACACAGCCGAGTTCTCATCCTTTGATCACACTCTGCTTTAGAGCAAGAAGCACGCTCTAGCTTTCTAGAGTCTCTAAGACAGCAGGAAAAGTGAGTGTGCTCAGAAATAAGAACTGTGTTTCCGACACATACAGACCATATCTAATCCAACTCTGCTTGTGAAACTGAAACAAACCACAGGTCCACTAACATCCAATGCTTGTCAAATAGAAGATAAACTTGTGAGCTTCATGAACGATGTAGTTCGTTTTAGCTGTAAAGTACTGCCCTTACCTGAAACGAATTCTTGTTTGTAGGAAGACTCAGAGCCTGGGATTTAACTCCATTTATGAAGTGAAACACACAGCAGAGTTCTCATCCATTGATCACACTCTGCTTTAGAGCAAGAAGCACGCTCTAGCTTTCTAGATTTTCTAATACAGCAGGAAACATGGTTATGTTCAGAACAAAAGAACGGTGTTTCCTACACATACGGACCATATCTATTCCAACTCTGCTTCTGAAACTGATACAAAGCACTGGTCCTATAACATCCGATGCTTGTCAGTTAAGATGAGAAACGTGTGAGCTTCGTGAACGATGTAGTTCATTTGAGCTGAAAAGTGACTGCCCTTACTTGAAAGGAATTCTTGCTTGTAGGAAGACACAGAGCCTGGAATTTAACTCCATTTCTGAAGGGAAACACACAACAGAGTTCTCATATATAGATCACACTCTGCTTTAGAGCAAGAAGCATGCTCTTGCTTTCCAGAGTCACTAAGACAGCAGGAAACCTGAGTGTGATGAGAACAAATGAATGGTGTTTCCTACACATACGGACCATATCTAGTCCAACTCTGCTTCTGAAACTGATACAAAGCACTGGTCCTCTAACATCCAATGCTTGTCAGTTAAGATTAGAAACGTGTGAGCTTCTTGAACGATGTAGTTAGTTTGAGCTGTAAAGTACACAGCCCTTACCTGAAACGAAGTCTTGCATGCTGTAAGAAACAGAGCCTGGGATTTAACTCCATTTCTGAAGGGAAACACACAGCATAGTTCTCATCCATGGATTACACTCTGCTTCAGAGCAAGAATCACGCTCTTGCTTTCTAGATTCTCTAATACAGCAGGAAACGTGAGTGTGCTAAGAACAAATGAACGGTGTTTCCTACACATACGGTCCATATCTAGTCCAACTCTGCTTCTGACACTGATACAAAGCACTGGTCCTCTAACATCCAATTCTTGTCAGTTAAGATGAGAAACGTGTGAGCTTCGTGAATAATGTAGTTCGTTTAAGCTGGAAAGTAACTGCCCTTACCTGAAACGAAGTGTTGCTTGTAGGAAGACTCAGAGCCTGGGGTTTAACTCCATTTCTGTAGTGAAACACATAGCAGGGTTCTCCCATATACATCACACTCTGCTTTAAAGCAAGAAGGATGCTATTGCTTTCTAGAATCTCTAAGACAGCAGGTAACATGAGTGTGCTGAGAGGAAAAGAAAGGTGTTTCCTACACATTCGGACCATATCGAGTCCAACTCTGCCTCTGAAATTGATACAAAGCTCAGGTCCTCTAATATCCAATGCTTGTCATTTAAGATGAGAAACGTGTGAGCTTCGTGTAGGATGAAGTTCATTTGAGCTGAAAAGTGAATGCCCTTACCTGAAACGAAGTCTTTACTGTAGGAAGACACAGAGCCTGGGATTTAACTCCATTTCTGAAGGGAAACACACAGCATAGTTCTGTTCCATGGATCACACTCTGCTTTAGAGCAAGAAGCACGCTCTTGCTTTCTAGATTCTCTAATACAGGAGGAAACGTGGTTGTGCCCAGAAAAAAAGAACTGTGTTTCCGACACATACGGACCATATCTAGTCCAACTCTGCTTGTGAAACTGAAACAAAACACAGGTCCACTAACATCCAATGCTTGTCTATTAAGATGAGAAACGTGTGAGCTTCGTGAACGATGTAGTTCGTTTGAGCTGAAAAGTGACTGCCCTTCCCTGAAACCAAGTCTTGCATGTTGGAAGACACAGAGCCTGGGATTTAACTCCATTTCTGAAGGGAAACACACAGCATAGTTCTCATCCATGGATCACACTCTGCTTCAGAGCAACAAGCAAACACTTGCTTTCTAGATTCTCTAATACAGCCGGAAACGTGGTTGTGCTCAGAACAAAAGAACTGTGTTTCAGACACATACGGACCATATCTATTCCAACTCTGCTTCTGAAACTGATACAAAGCACTGCTCCTCTAACATCCAATGCTTGTCAGTTAAGATGGGAAATGTGTGAGCTTCGTGAACGATGTAGTTTTTTGAGCTGAAAAGTGACTGCCCTTCCCTGAAACGAAGTCTTGCATGTTGTAAGAAACAGAGCCTGGGATTTAACTCCATTTCTGAAGGGAAACACACAGCATAGTTCTCATCCATGGATCACACTCTGCTTCAGAGCAAGAAGGACACTCTTGCTTTCTAGATTCTCTAATACAGCAGGAAACGTGAGTGTGCTAAGAACAAAAGAACTGTGTTTCCGACACATACGGACCATATCTAGTCCAACTCTGCTTGTGAAACTGAAACAAACCACAGGTCCACTAACATTAAATGCTTGTCAGTTAAGATGAGAAACTTGTGAGCTTCGTGAACGATGTAGTTCGTTTGAGCTGAAAAGTGACTGCCCTTCCCTGAAACCAAGTCTTGCATGTTGGAAGACACAGAGCCTGGGATTTAACTCCATTTCTGAAGGGAAAAACACAGCAAAATTCTCATCCATGGATCACACTCTGCTTCAGAGCAAGAAGGACACTCTTGCTTTCTAGATTCTCTAATACAGGAGGAAACGTGGTTGTACTCAGAACAAAATAACTGTGTTTCCGACACATACGGACCATATCTAATCCAACTCTACTTGTGAAACTGAAACAAACCACAGGTCAACTAACATCCAATGCTTGTCAATTAAGATGATAAACTTGTGAGCTTCGTGAACGACGTTGTTCGTTTGAGCTGTAAAGTACTGCCCTTACCTGAAACGAATTCTTGTTTGTAGGAAGACTCAGAGCCTGGGATTTAACTCCATTTATGAAGTGAAACACACACCCGAGTTCTCATGCATTGATCACACTGTGCTTTAGAGCAAAAAGCACGCTCTAGCTTTCTAGAGTCTCTAAGACAGCAGGAAACGTGAGTGTGTTGAGAACAAATGAACGGAGTTTCCTACACATACGGACCATATCTATTCCAACTCTGCTTCTGAAACTGATACAAAGCATTGGTCCTATAACATCCGATGCTTGTCAGTTAAGATGAGAAACGTGTGAGCTTCGTGAACGATGTAGTTAGTTTGAGCTGTAAAGTACACAGCCCTTACCTGAAACGAAGTCTTGCATGTTGGAAGACACAGAGCCTGGGATTTAACTCCTTTTCTGAAGGGAAACACACAGCATAGTTCTCATCCATGGATCACACTCTGCTTCAGAGCAAGAAGCACGCTCTTGCTTTCTAGATTCTCTAATACAGCAGGAAACGTGAGTGTGCTAAGAACAAATGAACGGTGTTTCCTGCACATACGGACCATATCTAGTCCAACTCTGCTTCTGAAACTGATACAAAGCACTGGTCCTCTAACATCCAATGCTTGTCAGTTAAGATGAGAAACGTGTGAGCTTCGTGAACGATGTAGTTCGTTTGAGCTGAAAAGTGACTGCCTTTACTTGAAAGGAATTCTTGCTTGTAGGAAGACACAGAGCCTGGAATTTAACTCCATTTCTGAAGGGAAACACACAACAGAGTTCTCATATATAGATCACACTCTGCTTTCGAGCAAGAAGCATGCTCTTGCTTTCCAGAGTCACTAAGACAGCAGGAAACCTGAGTGTGATGAGAACAAATGAATGGTGTTTCCTACACATACGGACCATATCTAGTCCAACTCTGCTTCTGAAACTGATACAAAGCACTGGTCCATTAACATCCAATACTTGTCAGTTAAGATGATAAACTTGTGAGCTTCGTGAACGATGTAGTTGGTTTGAGCTTGTAAAGTAACTGCCCTTACCTGAAACGAAGTCTTGCCTGGTGGAAGACACAGAGCCTGGGATTTAACTCCATTTCTGAAGGGAAACACACAGCATAGTTCTCATCCATGGATCACACTCTGCTTCAGAGCAAGAAGGACACTCTTGCTTTCTAGATTCTCTAATACAGCAGGAAATGTGAGTGTGCTGAGAACAAAAGAACAGTGTTTCCTACACATAAAGTACCATATCTATTCCAACTCTGCTTCTGAAACTGATACAAAGCACTTGTCCTATAACATCCGATGCTTGTCAATTAAGATGATAAACTTGTGAGCTTCGTGAACGATGTAGTTCGTTTGAGCTGTAAAGTACTGCCCTTACCTGAAACGAATTCTTGTTTGTAGGGAGACTCAGAACCTGGGATTTAACTCCATTTATGAAGTGAAACACACAGCCAAGTTCTCATCCATCGATCACACTATGCTTTAGAGCAAAAAGCACGCTCTAGCTTTCTAGAGTCTCTAAGACAGCAGGAAATGTGAATGTGTTGAGAACAAATGAACGGTGTTTCCTACACATACGGACCATATCTATTCCAACTCTGCTTCTGAAACTGATACAAAGCACTGGTCCTATAACATCCAATGCTTGTCAGTTAAGATGAGAAACGTGTGAGCTTCGTGAACGATGTAGTTAGTTTGAGCTGTAAAGTACACAGCCCTTACCTGAAACGAAGTCTTGCATGTTGGAAGACACAGAGCCTGGGATTTAACTCCATTTCTGAAGGGAAACACACAGCATAGTTCTCATCCATGGATCACACTCTGCTTCAGAGCAAGAAGGACACTCTTGCTTTCTAGATTCTCTAATACAAGACGAAACGTGGTTTTGCTCAGAACAAAAGAACTGTGTTTCCAACACATATGTACCATATCTAATCCTACTCTGCTTGTGAAACTGAAAAAAACCACAGGTCCACTAACATCCAATGCTTGTCAATTAAGATGATAAACATGTGAGCTTCGTGATCGATGTAGTTCCTTTGAGCTGTAAGTACTGCCCTTACCTGAAACGAAGTCTTGCATGTTGGAAGACACAGAGCCTGGGATTTAACTCCATTTCTGAAGGGAAACACACAGGATAGTTCTCATCCATGGATCACACTCTGCTTCAGAGCAAGAAGTACGCTCTTATTTCTAGATTCTCTAATACAGCAGGAAACATGAGTGTGCTAAGAACAAATGAATGGTGTTTCCTACACATACGGTCCATATCTAGTCCAACTCTGCTTCTGAAACTGATACAAAGCACTGGTCCATTAACATCCAATACTTGTCAGTTAAGATGATAAACTTGTGAGCTTCGTGAACGATGTAGTTCGTTTGAGCTTGTAAAGTAACTGCCCTTACCTGAAACGAAGTCTTGCATGGTGGAAGACACAGAGCCTGGGATTTAACTCCATTTCTGAAGGGAAACACACAGCATAGTTCTCATCCATGGATCACACTCTGCTTCAGAGCAAGAGGGACACTCTTGCTTTCTAGATTCTCTAATACAGCAGGAAATGTGAGTGTGCTGAGAACAAAAGAACGGTGTTTCCTACACATACGTACCATATCTATTCCAACTCTGCTTCTGAAACTGATACAAAGCACTTGTCCTATAACATCCGATGCTTGTCAGTTAAGATGAGAAACGTGTGAGCTTCGTGAACGATGTAGTTCGTTTGAGTTGTAAAGTAACTGCCCTTACCTGAAACGAAGTGTTGCTTGTAGGGAGACTCAGAGCCTGGGGTTTAACTCCATTTCTGTAGTGAAACACATAGCAGGGTTCTCATATATACATCACACTCTGCTTTAAAGCAAGAAGGACGCTCTTGCTTTCTAGAATCTCTAAGACAGCAGGTAACATGAGTGTGCTGAGAGGAAAAGAACGGTGTTTCCTACACATTCGGACCATATCGAGTCCAACTCTGCCTCTGATATTGATACAAAGCTCATGTCCTCTAACATCCAATGCTTGTCATTTAAGATGAGAAACGTGTGAGCTTCCTGAAGGATGAAGTTCATTGGAGCTGAAAAGTGACTGCCCTAACCTGAAACGAAGTCTTTATTGTAGGAAGACACAGAGCCTGGGATTTAACTCCATTTCTGAAGGGAAACACACAGCATAGTTCTCTTCCATGTATGACACTCTGCTTTAGAGCAAGGAGCACGCTCTTGCTTTCTAGATTCTCTAATACAGCTGGAAACGTGAGTGTGCCAAGAACAAATGAACGGTGTTTCCTACACAGACGGACCATATCTATTCCAACTCTGCTTCTGAAACTGATACAAAGCACTGGTCCTCTAACATCCAATGCTTGTCAGTTAAGATGAGAAACGTGTGAGCTTCGTGAACGATGTAGTTCGTTTGAGCTGAAAAGTGACTGCCCTTACTTGAAAGGAATTCTTCCTTGTAGGAAGACACAGAGCCTGGAATTTAACTCCATTTCTGAAGGGAAACACACAACAGAGTTCTCATATATAGATCACACTCTGCTTTAGAGCAAGAAGCACGCTCTTGCTTTCCAGAGTCACTAAGACAGCAGGAAACCTGAGTGTGATGAGAAAAAAAGAACGGTGTTTCCTACACATAAGGACCATATCTAGTTCAACTCTGCTTCTGAAACTGATACAAAGCACTGGTCCTCTAACATCCAATGCTAGTCAGTTAAGATGAGAAACGTGTGAGCTTTGTGAATGATGTAGTTAGTTTGAGCTGTAATGTACACAGCCCTTACCTGAAACGAAGTCTTGCATGTTGGAAGACACAGAGCCTGGGATTTAACTCCATTTCTGAAGGGAAACACACAGCATAGTTCTCATCGATGGATCACACTCTGCTTCAGAGCAAGAAGCACGCTCTTGCTTTCTAGATTCTCTAATACAGCAGGAAACGTGAGTGTGCTAAGAACAAATGAACGGTGTTTCCTACACATACGGAACATATCTAGTCCAACTCTGCTTCTGAAACTGATACAAAGCACTGGTCCTCTAACATCCAATGCTTGTCAGTTAAGATGAGAAACGTGTGAGCTTTGTGAAGGATGTAGTTCGTTTGAGCTGAAGAGTGACTGCCCTTACTTGAAAGGAATTCTTGCTTGTAGGAAGACACAGAGCCTGGAATTTAACTACATTTCTGAAGGGAAACACACAACAGAGTTCTCATATATAGATGACACTCTGCTTTAGAACAAGAAGCACGCTCTTGCTTTCCAGAGTCACTAAGACAGCAGGAAACATGAGTGTGATGAGAACAAAAGAACGGTGTTTCCTACACATACGGTCCATATCTAGTTCAACTCTGCTTCTGAAACTGATACAAAGCACTGGTCCTCTAAAATCCAATGCTTGTCAGTTAAGATGGGAAACGTGTGAGTTTCGTGAACGATGTAGTTCGTTTGAGCTGAAAAGTGACTGCCCTTCCCTGAAACGAAGTCTTGGATGTTATAAGAAACAGAGCCTGGGATTTAACTCCATTTCTGAAGGGAAATACACAGCCGAGTTCTCATCCTTTGATCACACTCTGCTTTAGAGCAAGAAGCACGCTCTAGCTTTCTAGAGTCTCTAAGACAGCAGGAAAAGTGAGTGTGCTCAGAAATAAGAACTGTGTTTCCGACACATACAGACCATATCTAATCCAACTCTGCTTGTGAAACTGAAACAAACCACAGGTCCACTAACATCCAATGCTTGTCAAATAAGAAGATAAACTTGTGAGCTTCATGAACGATGTAGTTCGTTTTAGCTGTAAAGTACTGCCCTTACCTGAAACGAATTCTTGTTTGTAGGAAGACTCAGAGCCTGGGATTTAACTCCATTTATGAAGTGAAACACACAGCAGAGTTCTCATCCATTGATCACACTCTGCTTTAGAGCAAGAAGCACGCTCTAGCTTTCTAGATTTTCTAATACAGCAGGAAACATGGTTATGTTCAGAACAAAAGAACGGTGTTTCCTACACATACGGACCATATCTATTCCAACTCTGCTTCTGAAACTGATACAAAGCACTGGTCCTATAACATCCGATGCTTGTCAGTTAAGAAGAGAAACGTGTGAGCTTCATGAACGATGTAGTTCATTTGAGCTGAAAAGTGACTGCCCTTCCCTGAAACCAAGTCTTGAATGTTGGAAGACACAGAGCCTGGGATTTAACTCCATTTCTGAAGGGAAACATACAGCATAGTTCTCATCCATGGATCACACTCTGCTTCAGAGCAAGAAGGACACTCTTGCTTTCTAGATTCTCTCATACAGGAGGAAACGGGGTTGTGCTCAGGACAAAAGAACTGTGTTTCCGACACATACGGACCATATCTAATCCAACTCTGCTTGTGAAACTGAAACAAACCACAGGGCCACTAACATCCAATGCTTGTCAATTAAGATGATAAACTTGTGAGCTTCGTGAACGATGTAGTTCGTTTGAGCTGTAAAGTACTGCCCTTACCTGAAACGAATTCTTGTTTGTAGGAAGACTCAGAGCCTGGGATTTAACTCCATTTATGAAGTGAAACACACAGCGGAGTTCTCATGCATTGATCACACTGTCCTTTAGAGCAAAAAGCACGCTCTAGCTTTCTAGAGTCTCTAAGACAGCAGGAAACGTGAGTGTGTTGAGAAAAAATGAACGGTGTTTCCTACACATACGGACCATATCTATTCCAACTCTGCTTCTGAAACTGATACAAAGCATTGGTCCTATAACATCCGATGCTTGTCAGTTAAGATGAGAAACGTGTGAGCTTAGTGAACGATGTATTTAGTTTGAGCTGTAAAGTACACAGCCCCTACCTGAAACGAAGTCTTGCATGTTGGAAGACACAGAGCCTGGGATTTAACTCCATTTCTGAAGGGAAACACACAGCATAGTTCTCATCCATGGATCACACTCTGCTTCAGAGCAAGAAGCACGCTCTTGCTTTCTAGATTCTCTAATACAGCAGTTAACGTGAGTGTGCTAAGAACAAATGAATGGTGTTTCCTACACATACGGACCATATCTAGTCCAAGTCTGCTTCTGAAACTGATACAAAGCACTGGTCCTCTAACATCCAATGCTTGTCAGTTAAGATGAGAAACTTGTGAGCTTCGTGAACGATGTAGTTCGTTTGAGCTGAAAAGTGACTGCCCTTCCCTGAAACCAAGTCTTGCATGTTGGAAGACACAGAGCCTGGGATTTAACTCCATTTCTGAAGGGAAACACACAACAGAGTTCTCATATATAGATCACACTCTGCTTTAGAGCAAGAAGCATGCTCTTGCTTTCCAGAGTCACTAAGACAGCAGGAAACCTGAGTGTGATGAGAACAAATGAATGGTGTTTCCTACACATACGGACCATATCTAGTCCAACTCTGCTTCTGAAACTGATACAAAGCACTGGTCCATTAACATCCAATACTTGTCAGTTAAGATGATAAACTTGTGAGCTTCGTGAACGATGTAGTTCGTTTGAGCTTGTAAAGTAACTGCCCTTACCTGAAACGAAGTCTTGCCTGGTGGAAGACACAGAGCCTGGGATTTAACTCCATTTCTGAAGGGAAACACACAGCATAGTTCTCATCCATGGATCACACTCTGCTTCAGAGCAAGAAGCACGCTCTTGCTTTCTAGATTCTCTAATACAGCAGGAAACGTGAGTGTGCTAAGAACAAATGAACGGTGTTTCCTGCACATACGGACCATATCTAGTCCAACTCTGCTTCTGAAACTTATACAAAGCACTTGTCCTCTAACATCCAATGCTTGTCAGTTAAGATGAGAAACGTGTGAGCTTCTTGAACGATGTAGTTAGTTTGAGCTGTAAAGTACACAGCCCTTACCTGAAACGAAGTCTTGCATGTTGTAAGAAACAGAGCCTGGGATTTAACTCCATTTCTGAAGGGAAACACACAGCATAGTTCTCATCCATGGATCACACTCTGCTTCAGAGCAAGAATCACGCTCTTGCTTTCTAGATTCTCTAATACAGCAGGAAACGTGAGTGTGCTAAGAACAAATGAACGGTGTTTCCTACACATACGGTCCATATCTAGTCCAACTCTGCTTCTGACACTGATACAAAGCACTGGTCTTCTAACATCCAATTCTTGTCAGTTAAGATGAGAAACGTGTGAGCTTCGTGAATGATGTAGTTCGTTTGAGCTGGAAAGTAACTGCCCTTACCTGAAACGAAGTGTTGCTTGTAGGAAGACTCAGAGCCTGGGGTTTAACTCCATTTCTGTAGTGAAACACATAGCAGGGTTCTCCCATATACATCACACTCTGCTTTAAAGCAAGAAGGATGGTATTGCTTTCTAGAATCTCTAAGAGAGCAGGAAACGTGAGTGTGCTAAGAACAAAAGAACTGTGTTTCCGACACATACGGACCATATCTAGTCCAACTCTGCTTGTGAAACTGAAACAAACCACAGGTCCACTAACATCCAATGCTTGTCAGTTAAGATGAGAAACTTGTGAGCTTCGTGAACGATGTAGTTCGTTTGAGCTGAAAAGTGACTGCCCTTCCCTGAAACCAAGTCTTGCATGTTGGAAGACACAGAGCCTGGGATTTAACTCCATTTCTGAAGGGAAACACACAGCATAGTTCTCATCCATGGATCACACTCTGCTTCAGAGCAACAAGCAAACACTTGCTTTCTAGATTCTCTAATACAGCCGGAAACGTGGTTGTGCTCAGAACAAAAGAACTGTGTTTCAGACACATACGGAACATATCTATTCCAACTCTGCTTCTGAAACTGATACAAAGCACTGCCCTCTAACATCCAATGCTTGTCAGTTAAGATGACAAACTTGTGAGCTTCGTGAACGATGTAGTTTTTTGAGCTGAAAAGTGACTGCCCTTCCCTGAAACGAAGTCTTGCATGTTGTAAGAAACAGAGCCTGGGATTTAACTCCATTTCTGAAGAGAAACACACAGCATAGTTCTCATCCATGGATCACACTCTGCTTCAGAGCAAGAAGCACGCTCTTGCTTTCTAGATTCTCTAATACAGCAGGAAACGTGAGTGTGCTAAGAACAAATGAACGGTGTTTCCTACACATACGGACCATATCTAGTCCAACTCTGCTTCTGAAACTGATACAAAGCACTGGTCCTCTAACATCCAATGCTTGTCAGTTAAGATGAGAAACGGGTGAGCTTCGTGAACGATGTAGTTCGTTTGAGCTTGTAAAGTAACTGCCCTTACCTGAAACGAAGTCTTGCCTGGTGGAAGACACAGAGCCTGGGATTTAACTCCATTTCTGAAGGGAAACACACAGCATAGTTCTCATCCATGGATCACACTCTGCTTCAGAGCAAGAAGGACACTCTTGCTTTCTAGATTCTCTAATACAGCAGGAAATGTGAGTGTGCTGAGAACAAAAGAACAGTGTTTCCTACACATACGTACCATATCTATTCCAACTCTGCTTCTGAAACTGATACAAAGCACTTGTCCTATAACATCCGATGCTTGTCCATGAACATGATAAACTTGTGAGCTTCGTGAACGATGTAGTTCGTTTGAGCTGTAAAGTACTGCCCTTACCTGAAACGAATTCTTGTTTGTAGGGAGACTCAGAACCTGGGATTTAACACCATTTATGAAGTGAATCACACAGCCGAGTTCTCATCCATCGATCACACTATGCTTTAGAGCGAAAAGCACGCTCTAGCTTTCTAGAGTCTCTAAGACAGCAGGAAATGTGAATGTGTTGAGAACAAATGAACGGTGTTTCCTACACATACGGACCATATCTATTCCAAGTCTGCTTCTGAAACTGATACAAAGCACTGGTCCTATAACATCCAATGCTTGTCAGTTAAGATGAGAAACGTGTGAGCTTCGTGAACGATGTAGTTAGTTTGAGCTGTAAAGTACACAGCCCTTACCTGAAACGAAGTCTTGCATGTTGGAAGACACAGAGCCTGGGATTTAACTCCATTTCTGAAGGGAAACACACAGCATAGTTCTCATCCATGGATCACACTCTGCTTCAGAGCAAGAAGGACACTCTTGCTTTCTAGATTCTCTAATACAGGAGGAAACGTGAGTGTGCTAAGAACAAAAGAACTGTGTTTCCGACACATACGGACCATATCTAGTCCAACTCTGCTTGTGAAACTGAAACAAACCACAGGTCCACTAACATCCAATGCTTGTCAGTTAAGATGAGAAACGTGTGAGCTTCGTGAACGATGTAGTTCGTTTGAGCTGAAAAGTGACTGCCCTTCCCTGAAACCAAGTCTTGCATGTTGGAAGACACAGAGCCTGGGACTTAACTCCATTTCTGAAGGGAAACACACAGCATAGTTCTCATCCATGGATCACACTCTGCTTCAGAGCAAGAAGGACACTCTTGCTTTCTAGATTCTCTCATACAGGAGGAAACGTGGTTGTGCTCAGGACAAAAGAACTGTGTTTCCGACACATACGGACCATATCTAATCCAACTCTGCTTGTGAAACTGAAACAAACCACAGGGCCACTAACATCCAATGCTTGTCAATTAAGATGATAAACTTGTGAGCTTCGTGAACGATGTAGTTCGTTTGAGCTGTAAAGTACTGCCCTTACCTGAAACGAATTCTTGTTTGTAGGAAGACTCAGAGCCTGGGATTTAACTCCATTTATGAAGTGAAACACACAGCGGAGTTCTCATGCATTGATCACACTGTCCTTCAGAGCAAGAAGCACGCTCTTGCTTTCTAGATTCTCTAATACAGCAGAAAACGTGAGTGTGCTAAGAACAAATGAACGGTGTTTCCTACACATACGGACCATATCTAGTCCAACTCTGCTTCTGAAACTGATACAAAGCACTGGTTCTCTAACATCCAATGCTTGTCAGTTAAGATGAGAAACGTGTGAGCTTCGTGAACAATGTAGTTCATTTGAGCTGAAAAGTGACGGCCCTTACTTGAAAGGAATTCTTGCTTGTAGGAAGACACAGAGCCTGGAATTTAACTCCATATCTGAAGGGAAACACACAACAGAGTTCTCATATATAGATCACACTCTGCTTAGGAGCAAGAAGCACGCTCTTGCTTTCCAGAGTCACTAAGACAGCCGGAAACCTGAGTGTGATGAGAACAAATGAACGGTGTTTCCTACACATATGGACCATATCTATTCCAACTCTGCTTCTGAAACTGATACAAAGCACTGGTCCTCTAACATCCAATGCTTGTCAGTTAAGATGGGAAACGTGTGAGCTTCGTGAACGATGTAGTTATTTGAGCTGAAAAGTGACTGCCCTTCCCTGAAACGAAGTCATGCATGTTGTAAATAACAGAGCCTGGGATTTAACTCCATTTCTGAAGGGAAACACACAGCATAGTTCTCATCCATGGATCACACTCTGCTTCAGAGCAAGAAGGACACTCTTGCTTTCTAGATTCTCTAATACAGGAGGAAACGTGAGTGTGCTAAGAACAAATGAACGGTGTTTCCTACACATACGGTCCATATCTAGTCCAACTCTGCTTCTGAAACTGATACAAAGCACTGGTCCATTAACATCCAATACTTGTCATTTAAGATGATAAACTTGTGAGCTTCGTGAACGATGTAGTTTGTTTGAGCTTGTAAAGTAACTGCCCTTACCTGAAACGAAGTCTTGCATGGTGGAAGACACAGAGCCTGGGATTTAACTCCATTTCTGAAGGGAAACACACAGCATAGTTCTCATCCATGGATCACACTCTGCTTCAGAGTAAGAGGGACACTCTTGCTTTCTAGATTCTCTAATACAGCAGGAAATGTGAGTGTGCTGAGAACAAAAGAACGGTGTTTCCTACACATACGGACCATATCTATTCCAACTCTGCTTCTGAAACTGATACAAAGCACTGGTCCTCTAACATCCAATGCTTGTCAGTTAAGATGGGAAACGTGTGAGCTTCGTGAACGATGTAGTTATTTGAGCTGAAAAGTGACTGCCCTTCCCTGAAACGAAGTCTTGCATGTTGGAAGACACAGAGCCTGGGATTTAACTCCATTTCTGAAGGGAAACACACAGCATAGTTCTCATCCATGGATCACACTCTGCTTCAGAGCAAGAAGGACACTCTTGCTCTCTAGATTCTCTAATACAGGAGGAAACGTGAGTGTGCTAAGAACAAAAGAACTGTGTTTCCGACACATACGGACCATATCTAGTCCAACTCTGCTTGTGAAACTGAAACAAACCACAGGTCCACTAACATCCAATGCTTGTCAGTTAAGATGAGAAACGTGTGAGCTTCGTGAACGATGTAGTTCGTTTGAGCTGAAAAGTGACTGCCCTTCCCTGAAACCAAGTCTTGCATGTTGGAAGACACAGAGCCTGGGACTTAACTCCATTTCTGAAGGGAAACACACAGCATAGTTCTCATCCATGGATCACACTCTGCTTCAGAGCAAGAAGGACACTCTTGCTTTCTAGATTCTCTCATACAGGAGGAAACGTGGTTGTGCTCAGGACAAAAGAACTGTGTTTCCGACACATACGGACCATATCTAATCCAACTCTGCTTGTGAAACTGAAACAAACCACAGGGCCACTAACATCCAATGCTTGTCAATTAAGATGATAAACTTGTGAGCTTCGTGAACGATGTAGTTCGTTTGAGCTGTAAAGTACTGCCCTTACCTGAAACGAATTCTTGTTTGTAGGAAGACTCAGAGCCTGGGATTTAACTCCATTTATGAAGTGAAACACACAGCGGAGTTCTCATGCATTGATCACACTGTCCTTTAGAGCAAAAAGCACGCTCTAGCTTTCTAGAGTCTTTAAGACAGCAGGAAACGTGAGTGTGTTGAGAAAAAATGAACGGTGTTTCCTACACATACGGACCATATCTATTCCAACTCTGCTTCTGAAACTGATACAATGCATTGGTCCTATAACATCCGATGCTTGTCAGTTAAGATGAGAAACGTGTGAGCTTCGTGAACGATGTAGTTAGTTTGAGCTGTAAAGTACACAGCCCTTACCTGAAACGAAGTCTTGCATGTTGGAAGACACAGAGCCTGGGATTTAACTCCATTTCTGAAGGGAAACACACAGCATAGTTCTCATCCATGGATCACACTCTGCTTCAGAGCAAGAAGCACGCTCTTGCTTTCTAGATTCTCTAATACAGCAGGAAACGTGAGTGTGCTAAGAACAAATGAACGGTGTTTCCTACACATACGGACCATATCTAGTCCAACTCTGCTTCTGAAACTGATACAAAGCACTGGTCCTCTAACATCCAATGCTTGTCAGTTAAGATGAGAAACGGGTGAGCTTCGTGAACGATGTATTTCGTTTGAGCTTGTAAAGTAACTGCCCTTACCTGAAACGAAGTCTTGCCTGGTGGAAGACACAGAGCCTGGGATTTAACTCCATTTCTGAAGGGAAACACACAGCATAGTTCTCATCCATGGATCACACTCTGCTTCAGAGCAAGAAGGACACTCTTGCTTTCTAGATTCTCTAATACAGCAGGAAATGTGAGTGTGCTGAGAACAAAAGAACAGTGTTTCCTACACATACGTACCATATCTATTCCAACTCTGCTTCTGAAACTGATACAAAGCACTTGTCCTATAACATCCGATGCTTGTCAATGAACATGATAAACTTGTGAGCTTCGTGAACGATGTAGTTCGTTTGAGCTGTAAAGTACTGCCCTTACCTGAAACGAATTCTTGTTTGTAGGGAGACTCAGAACCTGGGATTTAACACCATTTATGAAGTGAATCACACAGCCGAGTTCTCATCCATCGATCACACTATGCTTTAGAGCGAAAAGCACGCTCTAGCTTTCTAGAGTCTCTAAGACAGCAGGAAATGTGAATGTGTTGAGAACAAATGAACGGTGTTTCCTACACATACGGACCATATCTATTCCAACTCTGCTTCTGAAACTGATACAAAGCACTGGTCCTATAACATCCAATGCTTGTCAGTTAAGATGGGAAACGTGTGAGCTTCGTGAACGATGTAGTTATTTGAGCTGAAAAGTGACTGCCCTTCCCTGAAACGAAGTCTTGCATGTTGGAAGACACAGAGCCTGGGATTTAACTCCATTTCTGAAGGGAAACACACAGCATAGTTCTCATCCATGGATCACACTCTGCTTCAGAGCAAGAAGGACACTCTTGCTCTCTAGATTCTCTAATACAGGAGGAAACGTGAGTGTGCTAAGAACAAAAGAACTGTGTTTCCGACACATACGGACCATATCTAGTCCAACTCTGCTTGTGAAACTGAAACAAACCACAGGTCCACTAACATCCAATGCTTGTCAGTTAAGATGAGAAACGTGTGAGCTTCGTGAACGATGTAGTTCGTTTGAGCTGAAAAGTGACTGCCCTTCCCTGAAACCAAGTCTTGCATGTTGGAAGACACAGAGCCTGGGACTTAACTCCATTTCTGAAGGGAAACACACAGCATAGTTCTCATCCATGGATCACACTCTGCTTCAGAGCAAGAAGGACACTCTTGCTTTCTAGATTCTCTCATACAGGAGGAAACGTGGTTGTGCTCAGGACAAAAGAACTGTGTTTCCGACACATACGGACCATATCTAATCCAACTCTGCTTGTGAAACTGAAACAAACCACAGGGCCACTAACATCCAATGCTTGTCAATTAAGATGATAAACTTGTGAGCTTCGTGAACGATGTAGTTCGTTTGAGCTGTAAAGTACTGCCCTTACCTGAAACGAATTCTTGTTTGTAGGAAGACTCAGAGCCTGGGATTTAACTCCATTTATGAAGTGAAACACACAGCGGAGTTCTCATGCATTGATCACACTGTCCTTCAGAGCAAGAAGCACGCTCTTGCTTTCTAGATTCTCTAATACAGCAGAAAACGTGAGTGTGCTAAGAACAAATGAACGGTGTTTCCTACACATACGGACCATATCTAGTCCAACTCTGCTTCTGAAACTGATACAAAGCACTGGTTCTCTAACATCCAATGCTTGTCAGTTAAGATGAGAAACGTGTGAGCTTCGTGAACAATGTAGTTCATTTGAGCTGAAAAGTGACTGCCCTTACTTGAAAGGAATTCTTGCTTGTAGGAAGACACAGAGCCTGGAATTTAACTCCATATCTGAAGGGAAACACACAACAGAGTTCTCATATATAGATCACACTCTGCTTAGGAGCAAGAAGCACGCTCTTGCTTTCCAGAGTCACTAAGACAGCCGGAAACCTGAGTGTGATGAGAACAAATGAACGGTGTTTCCTACACATATGGACCATATCTATTCCAACTCTGCTTCTGAAACTGATACAAAGCACTGGTCCTCTAACATCCAATGCTTGTCAGTTAAGATGGGAAACGTGTGAGCTTCGTGAACGATGTAGTTATTTGAGCTGAAAAGTGACTGCCCTTCCCTGAAACGAAGTCATGCATGTTGTAAATAACAGAGCCTGGGATTTAACTCCATTTCTGAAGGGAAACACACAGCATAGTTCTCATCCATGGATCACACTCTGCTTCAGAGCAAGAAGGACACTCTTGCTTTCTAGATTCTCTAATACAGGAGGAAACGTGAGTGTGCTAAGAACAAATGAACGGTGTTTCCTACACATACGGTCCATATCTAGTCCAACTCTGCTTCTGAAACTGATACAAAGCACTGGTCCATTAACATCCAATACTTGTCATTTAAGATGATAAACTTGTGAGCTTCGTGAACGATGTAGTTTGTTTGAGCTTGTAAAGTAACTGCCCTTACCTGAAACGAAGTCTTGCATGGTGGAAGACACAGAGCCTGGGATTTAACTCCATTTCTGAAGGGAAACACACAGCATAGTTCTCATCCATGGATCACACTCTGCTTCAGAGTAAGAGGGACACTCTTGCTTTCTAGATTCTCTAATACAGCAGGAAATGTGAGTGTGCTGAGAACAAAAGAACGGTGTTTCCTACACATACGGACCATATCTATTCCAACTCTGCTTCTGAAACTGATACAAAGCACTGGTCCTCTAACATCCAATGCTTGTCAGTTAAGATGGGAAACGTGTGAGCTTCGTGAACGATGTAGTTATTTGAGCTGAAAAGTGACTGCCCTTCCCTGAAACGAAGTCTTGCATGTTGGAAGACACAGAGCCTGGGATTTAACTCCATTTCTGAAGGGAAACACACAGCATAGTTCTCATCCATGGATCACACTCTGCTTCAGAGCAAGAAGGACACTCTTGCTCTCTAGATTCTCTAATACAGGAGGAAACGTGAGTGTGCTAAGAACAAAAGAACTGTGTTTCCGACACATACGGACCATATCTAGTCCAACTCTGCTTGTGAAACTGAAACAAACCACAGGTCCACTAACATCCAATGCTTGTCAGTTAAGATGAGAAACGTGTGAGCTTCGTGAACGATGTAGTTCGTTTGAGCTGAAAAGTGACTGCCCTTCCCTGAAACCAAGTCTTGCATGTTGGAAGACACAGAGCCTGGGACTTAACTCCATTTCTGAAGGGAAACACACAGCATAGTTCTCATCCATGGATCACACTCTGCTTCAGAGCAAGAAGGACACTCTTGCTTTCTAGATTCTCTCATACAGGAGGAAACGTGGTTGTGCTCAGGACAAAAGAACTGTGTTTCCGACACATACGGACCATATCTAATCCAACTCTGCTTGTGAAACTGAAACAAACCACAGGGCCACTAACATCCAATGCTTGTCAATTAAGATGATAAACTTGTGAGCTTCGTGAACGATGTAGTTCGTTTGAGCTGTAAAGTACTGCCCTTACCTGAAACGAATTCTTGTTTGTAGGAAGACTCAGAGCCTGGGATTTAACTCCATTTATGAAGTGAAACACACAGCGGAGTTCTCATGCATTGATCACACTGTCCTTTAGAGCAAAAAGCACGCTCTAGCTTTCTAGAGTCTTTAAGACAGCAGGAAACGTGAGTGTGTTGAGAAAAAATGAACGGTGTTTCCTACACATACGGACCATATCTATTCCAACTCTGCTTCTGAAACTGATACAATGCATTGGTCCTATAACATCCGATGCTTGTCAGTTAAGATGAGAAACGTGTGAGCTTCGTGAACGATGTAGTTAGTTTGAGCTGTAAAGTACACAGCCCTTACCTGAAACGAAGTCTTGCATGTTGGAAGACACAGAGCCTGGGATTTAACTCCATTTCTGAAGGGAAACACACAGCATAGTTCTCATCCATGGATCACACTCTGCTTCAGAGCAAGAAGCACGCTCTTGCTTTCTAGATTCTCTAATACAGCAGAAAACGTGAGTGTGCTAAGAACAAATGAACGGTGTTTCCTACACATACGGACCATATCTAGTCCAACTCTGCTTCTGAAACTGATACAAAGCACTGGTTCTCTAACATCCAATGCTTGTCAGTTAAGATGAGAAACGTGTGAGCTTCGTGAACAATGTAGTTCGTTTGAGCTGAAAAGTGACTGCCCTTACTTGAAAGGAATTCTTGCTTGTAGGAAGACACAGAGCCTGGAATTTAACTCCATATCTGAAGGGAAACACACAACAGAGTTCTCATATATAGATCACACTCTGCTTAGGAGCAAGAAGCACGCTCTTGCTTTCCAGAGTCACTAAGACAGCCGGAAACCTGAGTGTGATGAGAACAAATGAACGGTGTTTCCTACACATATGGACCATATCTATTCCAACTCTGCTTCTGAAACTGATACAAAGCACTGGTCCTCTAACATCCAATGCTTGTCAGTTAAGATGGGAAACGTGTGAGCTTCGTGAACGATGTAGTTATTTGAGCTGAAAAGTGACTGCCCTTCCCTGAAACGAAGTCATGCATGTTGTAAATAACAGAGCCTGGGATTTAACTCCATTTCTGAAGGGAAACACACAGCATAGTTCTCATCCATGGATCACACTCTGCTTCAGAGCAAGAAGGACACTCTTGCTTTCTAGATTCTCTAATACAGGAGGAAACGTGAGTGTGCTAAGAACAAAAGAACTGTGTTTCCGACACATACGGACCATATCTAGTCCAACTCTGCTTGTGAAACTGAAACAAACCACAGGTCCACTAACATCCAATGCTTGTCAGTTAAGATGAGAAACATGTGAGCTTCGTGAACGATGTAGTTCGTTTGAGCTGAAAAGTGACTGCCCTTCCCTGAAACCAAGTCTTGCATGTTGGAAGACACAGAGCCTGGGACTTAACTCCATTTCTGAAGGGAAACACACAGCATAGTTCTCATCCATGGATCACACTCTGCTTCAGAGCAAGAAGGACACTCTTGCTTTCTAGATTCTCTAATACAGCAGGAAATGTGAGTGTGCTGAGAACAAAAGAACAGTGTTTCCTACACATACGTACCATATCTATTCCAACTCTATTTCTGAAACTGATACAAAGCACTTGTCCTATAACATCCGATGCTTGTCAATTAAGATGATAAACTTGTGAGCTTCGTGAACGATGTAGTTCGTTTGAGCTGTAAAGTACTGCCCTTACCTGAAACGAATTCTTGTTTGTAGGGAGACTCAGAACCTGGGATTTAACTCCATTTATGAAGTGAAACACACAGCCAAGTTCTCATCCATCGATCACACTATGCTTTAGAGCGAAAAGCACGCTCTAGCTTTCTAGAGTCTCTAAGACAGCAGGAAATGTGAATGTGTTGAGAACAAATGAACGGTGTTTCCTACACATACGGACCATATCTATTCCAACTCTGCTTCTGAAACTGATACAAAGCATTGGTCCTATAACATCCGATGCTTGTCAGTTAAGATGAGAAACGTGTGAGCTTCGTGAACGATGTAGTTAGTTTGAGCTGTAAAGTACACAGCCCTTACCTGAAACGAAGTCTTGCATGTTGGAAGACACAGAGCCTGGGATTTAACTCCATTTCTGAAGGGAAACACACAGCATAGTTCTCATCCATGGATCACACTCTGCTTCAGAGCAAGAAGCACGCTCTTGCTTTCTAGATTCTCTAATACAGCAGAAAATGTGAGTGTGCTAAGAACAAATGAACGGTGTTTCCTACACATACGGACCATATCTAGTCCAACTCTGCTTCTGAAACTGATACAAAGCACTGGTTCTCTAACATCCAATGCTTGTCAGTTAAGATGAGAAACGTGTGAGCTTCGTGAACAATGTAGTTGTTTGAGCTGAAAAGTGACTGCCCTTACTTGAAAGGAATTCTTGCTTGTAGGAAGACACAGAGCCTGGAATTTAACTCCATATCTGAAGGGAAACACACAACAGAGTTCTCATATATAGATCACACTCTGCTTAGGAGCAAGAAGCACGCTCTTGCTTTCCAGAGTCACTAAGACAGCCGGAAACCTGAGTGTGATGAGAACAAATGAACGGTGTTTCCTACACATATGGACCATATCTATTCCAACTCTGCTTCTGAAACTGATACAAAGCACTGGTCCTCTAACATCCAATGCTTGTCAGTTAAGATGGGAAACGTGTGAGCTTCGTGAACGATGTAGTTATTTGAGCTGAAAAGTGACTGCCCTTCCCTGAAACGAAGTCATGCATGTTGTAAATAACAGAGCCTGGGATTTAACTCCATTTCTGAAGGGAAACACACAGCATAGTTCTCATCCATGGATCACACTCTGCTTCAGAGCAAGAAGGACACTCTTGCTTTCTAGATTCTCTAATACAGGAGGAAACGTGAGTGTGCTAAGAACAAAAGAACTGTGTTTCCGACACATACGGACCATATCTAGTCCAACTCTGCTTGTGAAACTGAAACAAACCACAGGTCCACTAACATCCAATGCTTGTCAGTTAAGATGAGAAACATGTGAGCTTCGTGAACGATGTAGTTCGTTTGAGCTGAAAAGTGACTGCCCTTCCCTGAAACCAAGTCTTGCATGTTGGAAGACACAGAGCCTGGGACTTAACTCCATTTCTGAAGGGAAACACACAGCATAGTTCTCATCCATGGATCACACTCTGCTTCAGAGCAAGAAGGACACTCTTGCTTTCTAGATTCTCTAATACAGCAGGAAATGTGAGTGTGCTGAGAACAAAAGAACAGTGTTTCCTACACATACGTACCATATCTATTCCAACTCTATTTCTGAAACTGATACAAAGCACTTGTCCTATAACATCCGATGCTTGTCAATTAAGATGATAAACTTGTGAGCTTCGTGAACGATGTAGTTCGTTTGAGCTGTAAAGTACTGCCCTTACCTGAAACGAATTCTTGTTTGTAGGGAGACTCAGAACCTGGGATTTAACTCCATTTATGAAGTGAAACACACAGCCAAGTTCTCATCCATCGATCACACTATGCTTTAGAGCGAAAAGCACGCTCTAGCTTTCTAGAGTCTCTAAGACAGCAGGAAATGTGAATGTGTTGAGAACAAATGAACGGTGTTTCCTACACATACGGACCATATCTATTCCAACTCTGCTTCTGAAACTGATACAAAGCACTGGTCCTATAACATCCAATGCTTGTCAGTTAAGATGAGAAACGTGTGAGCTTCGTGAACGATGTAGTTCCTTTGAGCTGTAAGTACTGCCCTTACCTGAAACGAAGTCTTGCATGTTGGAAGACACAGAGCCTGGGATTTAACTCCATTTCTGAAGGGAAACACACAGGATAGTTCTCATCCATGGATCACACTCTGCTTCAGAGCAAGAAGTACGCTCTTATTTCTAGATTCTCTGATACAGCAGGAAACGTGAGTGTGCTAAGAACAAATGAACGGTGTTTCCTACACATACGGTCCATATCTAGTCCAACTCTGCTTCTGAAACTGATACAAAGCACTGGTCCATTAACATCCAATACTTGTCAGTTAAGATGATAAACTTGTGAGCTTCGTGAACGATGTAGTTCGTTTGAGCTTGTAAAGTAACTGCCCTTAACTGAAACGAAGTCTTGCATGGTGGAAGACACAGAGCCTGGGATTTAACTCCATTTCTGAAGGGAAACACACAGCATAGTTCTCATCCATGGATCACACTCTGCTTCAGAGCAAGAGGGACACTCTTGCTTTCTAGATTCTCTAATACAGCAGGAAATGTGTGTGTGCTGAGAACAAAAGAACGGTGTTTCCTACACATACGTACCATATCTATTCCAACTCTGCTTCTGAAACTGATACAAAGCACTTGTCCTATAACATCCGATGCTTGTCAGTTAAGATGAGAAACGTGTGAGCTTCGTGAACGATGTAGTTCGTTTGAGCTGTAAAGTAACTGCCCTTACCTGAAACGAAGTGTTGCTTGTAGGGAGACTCAGAGCCTGGGGTTTAACTCCATTTCTGTAGTGAAACACATAGCAGGGTTCTCATATATACATCACACTCTGCTTTAAAGCAAGAAGGACGCTCTTGCTTTCTAGAATCTCTAAGACAGCAGGTAACATGAGTGTGCTGAGAGGAAAAGAACGGTGTTTCCTACACATTCGGACCATATCGAGTCCAACTCTGCCTCTGATATTGATACAAAGCTCATGTCCTCTAACATCCAATGCTTGTCATTTAAGATGAGAAACGTGTGAGCTTCCTGAAGGATGAAGTTCATTGGAGCTGAAAAGTGACTGCCCTAACCTGAAACGAAGTCTTTATTGTAGGAAGACACAGAGCCTGGGATTTAACTCCATTTCTGAAGGGAAACACACAGCATAGTTCTCTTCCATGTATTACACTCTGCTTTAGAGCAAGGAGCACGCTCTTGCTTTCTAGATTCTCTAATACAGCTCGAAACGTGAGTGTGCCAAGAACAAATGAACGGTGTTTCCTACACATACGGACCATATCTAGTCCAACTCTGCTTCTGAAACTGATACAAAGCACTGGTCCATTAACATCCAATACTTGTCATTTAAGATGATAAACTTGTGAGCTTCGTGAACGATGTAGTTTGTTTGAGCTTGTAAAGTAACTGCCCTTACCTGAAACGAAGTCTTGCATGGTGGAAGACACAGAGCCTGGGATTTAACTCCATTTCTGAAGGGAAACACACAGCATAGTTCTCATCCATGGATCACACTCTGCTTCAGAGTAAGAGGGACACTCTTGCTTTCTAGATTCTCTAATACAGCAGGAAATGTGAGTGTGCTGAGAACAAAAGAACGGTGTTTCCTACACATACGGACCATATCTATTCCAACTCTGCTTCTGAAACTGATACAAAGCACTGGTCCTCTAACATCCAATGCTTGTCAGTTAAGATGGGAAACGTGTGAGCTTCGTGAACGATGTAGTTATTTGAGCTGAAAAGTGACTGCCCTTCCCTGAAACGAAGTCTTGCATGTTGGAAGACACAGAGCCTGGGATTTAACTCCATTTCTGAAGGGAAACACACAGCATAGTTCTCATCCATGGATCACACTCTGCTTCAGAGCAAGAAGGACACTCTTGCTCTCTAGATTCTCTAATACAGGAGGAAACGTGAGTGTGCTAAGAACAAAAGAACTGTGTTTCCGACACATACGGACCATATCTAGTCCAACTCTGCTTGTGAAACTGAAACAAACCACAGGTCCACTAACATCCAATGCTTGTCAGTTAAGATGAGAAACGTGTGAGCTTCGTGAACGATGTAGTTCGTTTGAGCTGAAAAGTGACTGCCCTTCCCTGAAACCAAGTCTTGCATGTTGGAAGACACAGAGCCTGAGACTTAACTCCATTTCTGAAGGGAAACACACAGCATAGTTCTCATCCATGGATCACACTCTGCTTCAGAGCAAGAAGGACACTCTTGCTTTCTAGATTCTCTCATACAGGAGGAAACGTGGTTGTGCTCAGGACAAAAGAACTGTGTTTCCGACACATACGGACCATATCTAATCCAACTCTGCTTGTGAAACTGAAACAAACCACAGGGCCACTAACATCCAATGCTTGTCAATTAAGATGATAAACTTGTGAGCTTCGTGAACGATGTAGTTCGTTTGAGCTGTAAAGTACTGCCCTTACCTGAAACGAATTCTTGTTTGTAGGAAGACTCAGAGCCTGGGATTTAACTCCATTTATGAAGTGAAACACACAGCGGAGTTCTCATGCATTGATCACACTGTCCTTTAGAGCAAAAAGCACGCTCTAGCTTTCTAGAGTCTTTAAGACAGCAGGAAACGTGAGTGTGTTGAGAAAAAATGAACGGTGTTTCCTACACATACGGACCATATCTATTCCAACTCTGCTTCTGAAACTGATACAAAGCATTGGTCCTATAACATCCGATGCTTGTCAGTTAAGATGAGAAACGTGTGAGCTTCGTGAACGATGTAGTTAGTTTGAGCTGTAAAGTACACAGCCCTTACCTGAAAGGAATTCTTGCTTGTAGGAAGACACAGAGCCTGGAATTTAACTCCATATCTGAAGGGAAACACACAACAGAGTTCTCATATATAGATCACACTCTGCTTAGGAGCAAGAAGCACGCTCTTGCTTTCCAGAGTCACTAAGACAGCCGGAAACCTGAGTGTGATGAGAACAAATGAACGGTGTTTCCTACACATATGGACCATATCTATTCCAACTCTGCTTCTGAAACTGATACAAAGCACTGGTCCTCTAACATCCAATGCTTGTCAGTTAAGATGGGAAACGTGTGAGCTTCGTGAACGATGTAGTTATTTGAGCTGAAAAGTGACTGCCCTTCCCTGAAACGAAGTCATGCATGTTGTAAATAACAGAGCCTGGGATTTAACTCCATTTCTGAAGGGAAACACACAGCATAGTTCTCATCCATGGATCACACTCTGCTTCAGAGCAAGAAGGACACTCTTGCTTTCTAGATTCTCTAATACAGCAGGAAATGTGAGTGTGCTGAGAACAAAAGAACAGTGTTTCCTACACATACGTACCATATCTATTCCAACTCTATTTCTGAAACTGATACAAAGCACTTGTCCTATAACATCCGATGCTTGTCAATTAAGATGATAAACTTGTGAGCTTCGTGAACGATGTAGTTCGTTTGAGCTGTAAAGTACTGCCCTTACCTGAAACGAATTCTTGTTTGTAGGGAGACTCAGAACCTGGGATTTAACTCCATTTATGAAGTGAAACACACAGCCAAGTTCTCATCCATCGATCACACTATGCTTTAGAGCGAAAAGCACGCTCTAGCTTTCTAGAGTCTCTAAGACAGCAGGAAATGTGAATGTGTTGAGAACAAATGAACGGTGTTTCCTACACATACGGACCATATCTATTCCAACTCTGCTTCTGAAACTGATACAAAGCACTGGTCCTATAACATCCAATGCTTGTCAGTTAAGATGAGAAACGTGTGAGCTTCGTGAACGATGTAGTTCCTTTGAGCTGTAAGTACTGCCCTTACCTGAAACGAAGTCTTGCATGTTGGAAGACACAGAGCCTGGGATTTAACTCCATTTCTGAAGGGAAACACACAGGATAGTTCTCATCCATGGATCACACTCTGCTTCAGAGCAAGAAGTACGCTCTTATTTCTAGATTCTCTGATACAGCAGGAAACGTGAGTGTGCTAAGAACAAATGAACGGTGTTTCCTACTCATACGGTCCATATCTAGTCCAACTCTGCTTCTGAAACTGATACAAAGCACTGGTCCATTAACATCCAATACTTGTCAGTTAAGATGATAAACTTGTGAGCTTCGTGAACGATGTAGTTCGTTTGAGCTTGTAAAGTAACTGCCCTTACCTGAAACGAAGTCTTGCATGGTGGAAGACACAGAGCCTGGGATTTAACTCCATTTCTGAAGGGAAACACACAGCATAGTTCTCATCCATGGATCACACTCTGCTTCAGAGCAAGAGGGACACTCTTGCTTTCTAGATTCTCTAATACAGCAGGAAATGTGAGTGTGCTGAGAACAAAAGAACGGTGTTTCCTACACATACGTACCATATCTATTCCAACTCTGCTTCTGAAACTGATACAAAGCACTTGTCCTATAACATCCGATGCTTGTCAGTTAAGATGAGAAACGTGTGAGCTTCGTGAACGATGTAGTTCGTTTGAGCTGTAAAGTAACTGCCCTTACCTGAAACGAAGTGTTGCTTGTAGGGAGACTCAGAGCCTGGGGTTTAACTCCATTTCTGTAGTGAAACACATAGCAGGGTTCTCATATATACATCACACTCTGCTTTAAAGCAAGAAGGACGCTCTTGCTTTCTAGAATCTCTAAGACAGCAGGTAACATGAGTGTGCTGAGAGGAAAAGAACGGTGTTTCCTACACATTCGGACCATATCGAGTCCAACTCTGCCTCTGATATTGATACAAAGCTCATGTCCTCTAACATCCAATGCTTGTCATTTAAGATGAGAAACGTGTGAGCTTCCTGAAGGATGAAGTTCATTGGAGCTGAAAAGTGACTGCCCTAACCTGAAACGAAGTCTTTATTGTAGGAAGACACAGAGCCTGGGATTTAACTCCATTTCTGAAGGGAAACACACAGCATAGTTCTCTTCCATGTATGACACTCTGCTTTAGAGCAAGGAGCACGCTCTTGCTTTCTAGATTCTCTAATACAGCTCGAAACGTGAGTGTGCCAAGAACAAATGAACGGTGTTTCCTACACAGACGGACCATATCTATTCCAACTCTGTTTCTGAAACTGATACAAAGCACTGGTCCTCTAACATCCAATGCTTGTCAGTTAAGATGAGAAACGTGTGAGCTTCGTGAACGATGTAGTTCGTTTGAGCTGAAAAGTGACTGCCCTTACTTGAAAGGAATTCTTCCTTGTAGGAAGACACAGAGCCTGGAATTTAACTCCATTTCTGAAGGGAAACACACAACAGAGTTCTCATATATAGATCACACTCTGCTTTAGAGCAAGAAGCACGCTCTTGCTTTCCAGAGTCACTAAGACAGCAGGAAACCTGAGTATGATGAGAAAAAAAGAACGGTGTTTCCTACACATAAGGACCATATCTAGTTCAACTCTGCTTCTGAAACTGATACAAAGCACTGGTCCTCTAACATCCAATGCTAGTCAGTTAAGATGAGAAACGTGTGAGCTTTGTGAACGATGTAGTTAGTTTGAGCTGTAATGTACACAGCCCTTACCTGAAACGAAGTCTTGCATGTTGGAAGACACAGAGCCTAGGATTTAACTCCATTTCTGAAGGGAAACACACAGCATAGTTCTCATCCATGGATCACACTCTGCTTCAGAGCAAGAAGGACACTCTTGCTTTCTAGATTCTCTCATAGAGGAGGAAACGTGGTTGTGCTCAGGACAAAAGAACTGTGTTTCCGACACATACGGACCATATCTAATCCAACTCTGCTTGTGAAACTGAAACAAACCACAGGGCCACTAACATCCAATGCTTGTCAATTAAGATGATAAACTTGTGAGCTTCGTGAACGATGTAGTTCGTTTGAGCTGTAAAGTACTGCCCTTACCTGAAACGAATTCTTGTTTGTAGGAAGACTCAGAGCCTGGGATTTAACTCCATTTATGAAGTGAAACACACAGCGGAGTTCTCATGCATTGATCACACTGTCCTTTAGAGCAAAAAGCACGCTCTAGCTTTCTAGAGTCTTTAAGACAGCAGGAAACGTGAGTGTGTTGAGAAAAAATGAACGGTGTTTCCTACACATACGGACCATATCTATTCCAACTCTGCTTCTGAAACTGATACAAAGCATTGGTCCTATAACATCCGATGCTTGTCAGTTAAGATGAGAAACGTGTGAGCTTCGTGAACGATGTAGTTAGTTTGAGCTGTAAAGTACACAGCCCTTACCTGAAACGAAGTCTTGCATGTTGGAAGACACAGAGCCTGGGATTTAACTCCATTTCTGAAGGGAAACACACAGCATAGTTCTCATCCATGGATCACACTCTGCTTCAGAGCAAGAAGCACGCTCTTGCTTTCTAGATTCTCTAATACAGCAGAAAACGTGAGTGTGCTAAGAACAAATGAACGGTGTTTCCTACACATACGGACCATATCTAGTCCAACTCTGCTTCTGAAACTGATACAAAGCACTGGTTCTCTAACATCCAATGCTTGTCAGTTAAGATGAGAAACGTGTGAGCTTCGTGAACAATGTAGTTCGTTTGAGCTGAAAAGTGACTGCCCTTACTTGAAAGGAATTCTTGCTTGTAGGAAGACACAGAGCCTGGAATTTAACTCCATATCTGAAGGGAAACACACAACAGAGTTCTCATATATAGATCACACTCTGCTTAGGAGCAAGAAGCACGCTCTTGCTTTCCAGAGTCACTAAGACAGCCGGAAACCTGAGTGTGATGAGAACAAATGAACGGTGTTTCCTACACATATGGACCATATCTATTCCAACTCTGCTTCTGAAACTGATACAAAGCACTGGTCCTCTAACATCCAATGCTTGTCAGTTAAGATGGGAAACGTGTGAGCTTCGTGAACGATGTAGTTATTTGAGCTGAAAAGTGACTGCCCTTCCCTGAAACGAAGTCATGCATGTTGTAAATAACAGAGCCTGGGATTTAACTCCATTTCTGAAGGGAAACACACAGCATAGTTCTCATCCATGGATCACACTCTGCTTCAGAGCAAGAAGGACACTCTTGCTTTCTAGATTCTCTAATACAGCAGGAAATGTGAGTGTGCTGAGAACAAAAGAACAGTGTTTCCTACACATACGTACCATATCTATTCCAACTCTATTTCTGAAACTGATACAAAGCACTTGTCCTATAACATCCGATGCTTGTCAATTAAGATGATAAACTTGTGAGCTTCGTGAACGATGTAGTTCGTTTGAGCTGTAAAGTACTGCCCTTACCTGAAACGAATTCTTGTTTGTAGGGAGACTCAGAACCTGGGATTTAACTCCATTTATGAAGTGAAACACACAGCCAAGTTCTCATCCATCGATCACACTATGCTTTAGAGCGAAAAGCACGCTCTAGCTTTCTAGAGTCTCTAAGACAGCAGGAAATGTGAATGTGTTGAGAACAAATGAACGGTGTTTCCTACACATACGGACCATATCTATTCCAACTCTGCTTCTGAAACTGATACAAAGCACTGGTCCTATAACATCCAATGCTTGTCAGTTAAGATGAGAAACGTGTGAGCTTCGTGAACGATGTAGTTCCTTTGAGCTGTAAGTACTGCCCTTACCTGAAACGAAGTCTTGCATGTTGGAAGACACAGAGCCTGGGATTTAACTCCATTTCTGAAGGGAAACACACAGGATAGTTCTCATCCATGGATCACACTCTGCTTCAGAGCAAGAAGTACGCTCTTATTTCTAGATTCTCTGATACAGCAGGAAACGTGAGTGTGCTAAGAACAAATGAACGGTGTTTCCTACACATACGGTCCATATCTAGTCCAACTCTGCTTCTGAAACTGATACAAAGCACTGGTCCATTAACATCCAATACTTGTCAGTTAAGATGATAAACTTGTGAGCTTCGTGAACGATGTAGTTCGTTTGAGCTTGTAAAGTAACTGCCCTTACCTGAAACGAAGTCTTGCATGGTGGAAGACACAGAGCCTGGGATTTAACTCCATTTCTGAAGGGAAACACACAGCATAGTTCTCATCCATGGATCACACTCTGCTTCAGAGCAAGAGGGACACTCTTGCTTTCTAGATTCTCTAATACAGCAGGAAATGTGAGTGTGCTGAGAACAAAAGAACGGTGTTTCCTACACATACGTACCATATCTATTCCAACTCTGCTTCTGAAACTGATACAAAGCACTTGTCCTATAACATCCGATGCTTGTCAGTTAAGATGAGAAACGTGTGAGCTTCGTGAACGATGTAGTTCGTTTGAGCTGTAAAGTAACTGCCCTTACCTGAAACGAAGTGTTGCTTGTAGGGAGACTCAGAGCCTGGGGTTTAACTCCATTTCTGTAGTGAAACACATAGCAGGGTTCTCATATATACATCACACTCTGCTTTAAAGCAAGAAGGACGCTCTTGCTTTCTAGAATCTCTAAGACAGCAGGTAACATGAGTGTGCTGAGAGGAAAAGAACGGTGTTTCCTACACATTCGGACCATATCGAGTCCAACTCTGCCTCTGATATTGATACAAAGCTCATGTCCTCTAACATCCAATGCTTGTCATTTAAGATGAGAAACGTGTGAGCTTCCTGAAGGATGAAGTTCATTGGAGCTGAAAAGTGACTGCCCTAACCTGAAACGAAGTCTTTATTGTAGGAAGACACAGAGCCTGGGATTTAACTCCATTTCTGAAGGGAAACACACAGCATAGTTCTCTTCCATGTATGACACTCTGCTTTAGAGCAAGGAGCACGCTCTTGCTTTCTAGATTCTCTAATACAGCTCGAAACGTGAGTGTGCCAAGAACAAATGAACGGTGTTTCCTACACAGACGGACCATATCTATTCCAACTCTGCTTCTGAAACTGATACAAAGCACTGGTCCTCTAACATCCAATGCTTGTCAGTTAAGATGAGAAACGTGTGAGCTTCGTGAACGATGTAGTTCGTTTGAGCTGAAAAGTGACTGCCCTTACTTGAAAGGAATTCTTCCTTGTAGGAAGACACAGAGCCTGGAATTTAACTCCATTTCTGAAGGGAAACACACAACAGAGTTCTCATATATAGATCACACTCTGCTTTAGAGCAAGAAGCACGCTCTTGCTTTCCAGAGTCACTAAGACAGCAGGAAACCTGAGTATGATGAGAAAAAAAGAACGGTGTTTCCTACACATAAGGACCATATCTAGTTCAACTCTGCTTCTGAAACTGATACAAAGCACTGGTCCTCTAACATCCAATGCTAGTCAGTTAAGATGAGAAACGTGTGAGCTTTGTGAACGATGTAGTTAGTTTGAGCTGTAATGTACACAGCCCTTACCTGAAACGAAGTCTTGCATGTTGGAAGACACAGAGCCTAGGATTTAACTCCATTTCTGAAGGGAAACACACAGCATAGTTCTCATCGATGGATCACACTCTGCTTCAGAGCAAGAAGCACGCTCTTGCTTTCTAGATTCTCTAATACAGCAGGAAACGTGAGTGTGCTAAGAACAAATGAACGGTGTTTCCTACACATACAGACCATATCTAGTCCAACTCTGCTTCTGAAACTGATACAAAGCACTGGTCCTCTAACATCCAATGCTTGTCAGTTAAGATGAGAAACGTGTGAACTTTGTGAACGATGTAGTTCGTTTGAGCTGAAGAGTGACTGCCCTTACTTGAAAGGAATTCTTGCTTGTAGGAAGACACAGAGCCTGGAATTTAACTACATTTCTGAAGGGAAACACACAACAGAGTTCTCATATATAGATAACACTCTGCTTTAGAGCAAGAAGCACGCTCTTGCTTTCCAGAGTCACTAAGACAGCAGGAAACATGAGTGTGATGAGAACAAAAGAACGGTGTTTCCTACACATACGGTCCATATCTAGTTCAACTCTGCTTCTGAAACTGATACAAAGCACTGGTCCTCTAAAATCCAATGCTTGTCAGTTAAGATGGGAAACTTGTGAGTTTCGTGAATGATGTAGTTCGTTTGAGCTGAAAAGTGACTGCCCTTCCCTGAAACGAAGTCTTGGATGTTATAAGAAACAGAGCCTGGGATTTAACTCCATTTCTGAAGGGAAATACACAGCCGAGTTCTCATCCTTTGATCACACTCTGCTTTAGAGCAAGAAGCACGCTCTAGCTTTCTAGAGTCTCTAAGACAGCAGGAAAAGTGAGTGTGCTCAGAAATAAGAACTGTGTTTCCGACACATACAGACCATATCTAATCCAACTCTGCTTGTGAAACTGAAACAAACCACAGGTCAACTAACATCCAATGCTTGTCAAATAAGAAGATAAACTTGTGAGCTTCATGAACGATGTAGTTCGTTTTAGCTGTAAAGTACTGCCCTTACCTGAAACGAATTCTTGTTTGTAGGAAGACACAGAGCCTGGGACTTAACTCCATTTCTGAAGGGAAACACACAGCATAGTTCTCATCCATGGATCACACTCTGCTTCAGAGCAAGAAGGACACTCTTGCTTTCTAGATTCTCTCATACAGGAGGAAACGTGGTTGTGCTCAGGACAAAAGAACTGTGTTTCCGACACATACGGACCATATCTAATCCAACTCTGCTTGTGAAACTGAAAAAAACCACAGGGCCACTAACATCCAATGCTTGTCAATTAAGATGATAAACTTGTGAGCTTCGTGAACGATGTAGTTCGTTTGAGTTGTAAAGTACTGCCCTTACCTGAAACGAATTCTTGTTTGTTGGAAGACTCAGAGCCTGGGATTTAACTCCATTTATGAAGTGAAACACACAGCGGAGTTCTCATGCATTGATCACACTGTCCTTTAGAGCAAAAAGCACGCTCTAGCTTTCTAGAGTCTCTAAGACAGCAGGAAACGTGAGTGTGTTGAGAAAAAATGAACGGTGTTTCCTACACATACGGACCATATCTATTCCAACTCTCCTTCTGAAACTGATACAAAGCATTGGTCCTATAACATCCGATGCTTGTCAGTTAAGATGAGAAACGTGTGAGCTTCGTGAACGATGTAGTTAGTTTGAGCTGTAAAGTACACAGCCCTTACCTGAAACGAAGTCTTGCATGTTGGAAGACACAGAGCCTGGGATTTAACTCCATTTCTGAAGGGAAACACAGAGCATAGTTCTCATCCATGGATCACACTCTGCTTCAGAGCAAGAAGCACGCTCTTGCTTTCTAGATTCTCTAATACAGCAGAAAACGTGAGTGTGCTAAGAACAAATGAACGGTGTTTCCTACACATACGGACCATATCTAGTCCAACTCTGCTTCTGAAACTGATACAAAGCACTGGTTCTCTAACATCCAATGCTTGTCAGTTAAGATGAGAAACGTGTGAGCTTCGTGAACAATGTAGTTCGTTTGAGCTGAAAAGTGACTGCCCTTACTTGAAAGGAATTCTTGCTTGTAGGAAGACACAGAGCCTGGAATTTAACTCCATATCTGAAGGGAAACACACAACAGAGTTCTCATATATAGATCACACTCTGCTTAGGAGCAAGAAGCACGCTCTTGCTTTCCAGAGTCACTAAGACAGCCGGAAACCTGAGTGTGATGAGAACAAATGAACGGTGTTTCCTACACATATGGACCATATCTATTCCAACTCTGCTTCTGAAACTGATACAAAGCACTGGTCCTCTAACATCCAATGCTTGTCAGTTAAGATGGGAAACGTGTGAGCTTCGTGAACGATGTAGTTATTTGAGCTGAAAAGTGACTGCCCTTCCCTGAAACGAAGTCATGCATGTTGTAAATAACAGAGCCTGGGATTTAACTCCATTTCTGAAGGGAAACACACAGCATAGTTCTCATCCATGGATCACACTCTGCTTCAGAGCAAGAAGGACACTCTTGCTTTCTAGATTCTCTAATACAGCAGGAAATGTGAGTGTGCTGAGAACAAAAGAACAGTGTTTCCTACACATACGTACCATATCTATTCCAACTCTATTTCTGAAACTGATACAAAGCACTTGTCCTATAACATCCGATGCTTGTCAATTAAGATGATAAACTTGTGAGCTTCGTGAACGATGTAGTTCGTTTGAGCTGTAAAGTACTGCCCTTACCTGAAACGAATTCTTGTTTGTAGGGAGACTCAGAACCTGGGATTTAACTCCATTTATGAAGTGAAACACACAGCCAAGTTCTCATCCATCGATCACACTATGCTTTAGAGCGAAAAGCACGCTCTAGCTTTCTAGAGTCTCTAAGACAGCAGGAAATGTGAATGTGTTGAGAACAAATGAACGGTGTTTCCTACACATACGGACCATATCTATTCCAACTCTGCTTCTGAAACTGATACAAAGCACTGGTCCTATAACATCCAATGCTTGTCAGTTAAGATGAGAAACGTGTGAGCTTCGTGAACGATGTAGTTCCTTTGAGCTGTAAGTACTGCCCTTACCTGAAACGAAGTCTTGCATGTTGGAAGACACAGAGTCTGGGATTTAACTCCATTTCTGAAGGGAAACACACAGGATAGTTCTCATCCATGGATCACACTCTGCTTCAGAGCAAGAAGTACGCTCTTATTTCTAGATTCTCTGATACAGCAGGAAACGTGAGTGTGCTAAGAACAAATGAACGGTGTTTCCTACACATACGGTCCATATCTAGTCCAACTCTGCTTCTGAAACTGATACAAAGCACTGGTCCATTAACATCCAATACTTGTCAGTTAAGATGATAAACTTGTGAGCTTCGTGAACGATGTAGTTCGTTTGAGCTTGTAAAGTAACTGCCCTTACCTGAAACGAAGTCTTGCATGGTGGAAGACACAGAGCCTGGGATTTAACTCCATTTCTGAAGGGAAACACACAGCATAGTTCTCATCCATGGATCACACTCTGCTTCAGAGCAAGAGGGACACTCTTGCTTTCTAGATTCTCTAATACAGCAGGAAATGTGAGTGTGCTGAGAACAAAAGAACGGTGTTTCCTACACATACGTACCATATCTATTCCAACTCTGCTTCTGAAACTGATACAAAGCACTTGTCCTATAACATCCGATGCTTGTCAGTTAAGATGAGAAACGTGTGAGCTTCGTGAACGATGTAGTTCGTTTGAGCTGTAAAGTAACTGCCCTTACCTGAAACGAAGTGTTGCTTGTAGGGAGACTCAGAGCCTGGGGTTTAACTCCATTTCTGTAGTGAAACACATAGCAGGGTTCTCATATATACATCACACTCTGCTTTAAAGCAAGAAGGACGCTCTTGCTTTCTAGAATCTCTAAGACAGCAGGTAACATGAGTGTGCTGAGAGGAAAAGAACGGTGTTTCCTACACATTCGGACCATATCGAGTCCAACTCTGCCTCTGATATTGATACAAAGCTCATGTCCTCTAACATCCAATGCTTGTCATTTAAGATGAGAAACGTGTGAGCTTCCTGAAGGATGAAGTTCATTGGAGCTGAAAAGTGACTGCCCTAACCTGAAACGAAGTCTTTATTGTAGGAAGACACAGAGCCTGGGATTTAACTCCATTTCTGAAGGGAAACACACAGCATAGTTCTCTTCCATGTATGACACTCTGCTTTAGAGCAAGGAGCACGCTCTTGCTTTCTAGATTCTCTAATACAGCTCGAAACGTGAGTGTGCCAAGAACAAATGAACGGTGTTTCCTACACAGACGGACCATATCTATTCCAACTCTGCTTCTGAAACTGATACAAAGCACTGGTCCTCTAACATCCAATGCTTGTCAGTTAAGATGAGAAACGTGTGAGCTTCGTGAACGATGTAGTTCGTTTGAGCTGAAAAGTGACTGCCCTTACTTGAAAGGAATTCTTCCTTGTAGGAAGACACAGAGCCTGGAATTTAACTCCATTTCTGAAGGGAAACACACAACAGAGTTCTCATATATAGATCACACTCTGCTTTAGAGCAAGAAGCACGCTCTTGCTTTCCAGAGTCACTAAGACAGCAGGAAACCTGAGTATGATGAGAAAAAAAGAACGGTGTTTCCTACACATAAGGACCATATCTAGTTCAACTCTGCTTCTGAAACTGATACAAAGCACTGGTCCTCTAACATCCAATGCTAGTCAGTTAAGATGAGAAACGTGTGAGCTTTGTGAACGATGTAGTTATATGAGCTGAAAAGTGACTGCCCTTCCCTGAAACGAAGTCATGCATGTTGTAAATAACAGAGCCTGGGATTTAACTCCATTTCTGAAGGGAAACACACAGCATAGTTCTCATCCATGGATCACACTCTGCTTCAGACCAAGAAGGACACTCTTGCTTTCTAGATTCTCTAATACAGGAGGAAACGTGAGTGTGCTAAGAACAAAAGAACTGTGTTTTCGACACATACGGACCATATCTAGTCCAACTCTGCTTGTGAAACTGAAACAAACCACAGGTCCACTAACATCCAATGCTTGTCAGTTAAGATGAGAAACATGTGAGCTTCGTGAACGATGTAGTTCGTTTGAGCTGAAAAGTGACTGCCCTTCCCTGAAACCAAGTCTTGCATGTTGGAAGACACAGAGCCTGGGACTTAACTCCATTTCTGAAGGGAAACACACAGCATAGTTCTCATCCATGGATCACACTCTGCTTCAGAGCAAGAAGGACACTCTTGCTTTCTAGATTCTCTCATACAGGAGGAAACGTGGTTGTGCTCAGGACAAAAGAACTGTGTTTCCGACACATACGGACCATATCTAATCCAACTCTACTTGTGAAACTGAAACAAACCACAGGTCAACTAACATCCAATGCTTGTCAATTAAGATGATAAACTTGTGAGCTTCGTGAACGATGTTGTTCGTTTGAGCTGTAAAGTACTGCCCTTACCTGAAACGAATTCTTGTTTGTAGGAAGACTCAGAGTCTGGGATTTAACTCCATTTATGAAGTGAAACACACACCCGAGTTCTCATGCATTGATCACACTGTGCTTTAGAGCAAAAAGCACGCTCTAGCTTTCTAGAGTCTCTAAGACAGCAGGAAACGTGAGTGTGTTGAGAACAAATGAACGGTGTTTCCTACACATACGGACCATATCTATTCCAACTCTGCTTCTGAAACTGATACAAAGCATTGGTCCTATAACATCCGATGCTTGTCAGTTAAGATGAGAAACGTGTGAGCTTCGTGAACGATGTAGTTAGTTTGAGCTGTAAAGTACACAGCCCTTACCTGAAACGAAGTCTTGCATGGTGGAAGACACAGAGCCTGGGATTTAACTCCATTTCTGAAGGGAAACACACAGCATAGTTCTCATCCATGGATCACACTCTGCTTCAGAGCAAGAAGGACACTCCTGCTTTCTAGATTCTCTAATACAGCAGGAAATGTGAGTGTGCTGAGAACAAAAGAACGGTGTTTCCTACACATACGTACCATATCTATTCCAACTCTGCTTTTGAAACTGATACAAAGCACTTGTCCTATAACATCCGATGCTTGTCAATTAAGATGACAAACTTGTGAGCTTCGTGAACGATGTAGTTCGTTTGAGCTGTAAAGTACTGCCCTTACCTGAAACGAATTCTTGTTTGTAGGAAGACTCAGAGCCTGGGATTTAACTCCATTTATGAAGTGAAACACACAGCCGAGTTCTCATCCATTGATCACACTATGCTTTAGAGCAAGAAGCACGCTCTAGCTTTCTAGAGTCTCTAAGACAGCAGAAAACGTGAGTGTGTTGAGAACAAATGAATGGTGTTTCCTACACATACGGACCATATCTATTCCAACTCTGCTTCTGAAACTGATACAAAGCACTGGTCCTATAACATCCAATGCTTGTCAGTTAAGATGAGAAACGTGTGAGCTTCGTGAACGATGTAGTTAGTTTGCGTTGTAAAGTACACAGCCCTTACCTGAAACGAAGTCTTGCATGTTGGAAGACACAGAGCCTGGGATTTAACTCCATTTCTGAAGGAAAACACACAGCATAGTTCTCTTCCATGGATCACACTCTGCTTTAGAGCAAGAAGCACGCTCTTGCTTTCTAGATTCTGTAATACAGCAGCAAACGTGAGTGTTCTAAGAACAAATGAACGGTGTTTCCTACACATACGGACGATATCTAGTCCAACTCTGCTTCTGAAACTGATACAATCCACTGCTCCTCTAACATCCAATGCTTCTCAGTTAAGATGAGATACGTGTTAGCTTCGTGAACGATGTAGTTCTTTGGACTGAAAAGTGACTGCCCTTACTTGAAAGGAATTCTTGCTTGTAGGAAGACACAGAGCCTGGGATTTAACTCCATTTCTGAAGTGAAACACACAGCCGAGTTCAAATCCATTGATCACACTCTGCTTTAGAGCAAGAAACACGCTCTACCATTCTAGAGTCTCTAAGACAGCAGGAAAGGTGAGTGTGCTAAGATCAAATGAACGGTGTTTCCTACACATACGGACCATATCTATTCCAACTCTGCTTCTGAAACTGATACAAAGCACTGGTCCTATAACATCCGATGCTTGTCAGTTAAGATGTGAAACGTGTGAGCTTCGTGAACGATGTAGTTCGTTTGAGCTGTAAAGTAACAGCCCTTACCTGAAACGAAGTCTTGCATGTTGGAAGACACAGAGACTGGGATTTAACTCCATTTCTGAAGGGAAACACACAGCATAGTTCTCATCCATGATTCACATTCTGCTTCAGAGCAAGAAGCACGCTCTAGCTTTCTAGAATCTCTAATACAGCAGGAAACGTGAGTGTGCTAAGAACACATGAACGGTGTTTCCTACACATACAACCATATCAAGTCCAACTCTGCTTCTGAAACTGATACAAAGCACTGTCCTCTAACATCCAATGCTTGTCAGTTAAGATGAGAAACGTTTGAGCTTCGTAAACGATGTAGGTCGTTTGAGCTGAAACGTGACTGCCCTTCCCTGAAACGAAGCCTTGCATGTTGTAAGAAACAGAACCTGGCATTGAATTCCGTTTCTGAAGGGAAACACACAGCATAGTTCTCTTCCATGGATCACACTCTGCTTCAGAGCAAGAAGCAAACACTTGCTTTCTAGATTCTCTAATACAGCCGAAAACGTGGTTGTGCTCAGAACAAAAGAACTGTGTTTCCGACACATACGGACCATATCTAGTCCAACTCTGCTTGTGAAACTGAAACAAACCACAGGTCCACTAACATCCAATGCTTGTCAGTTAAGATGATAAACTTGTGAGCTTCGTGAACAATGTAGTTCGTTTGATCTGTAAAGTAAGTGCCCTTACCTGAAACGAATTCTTGTTTGTAGAAAGACTCAGAGCCTGGGATTTAACTCCATTTCTGAAGTGAAACTCACAGCCGAGTTCTCATCCATTGATCACACTCTGCTTTAGAGGAAGAAGCATGCTCTAGCTTTCTAGAGTCTCTAAGACAGCAGGAAATGTGAGTGTGTTGAGAACACAAGAACGGTGTTTCCTACACATACGGACCATATCGAGTCCAACTCTGCTTCTGAAACTGATACAAAGCACTGGTCCTATAACATCCGATGCTTGTCAGTTAAGATGAGAAACATGTGAGCTTCGTGAACGATGTAGTTCGTTTGAGTTGAAAAGTGACTGACCTTACCTGAAACGAAGTCTTTATTGTAGGAAGACACAGAGCCTGGAATTTAACTCCATTTCTGAAGGGAAACACACAACAGAGTTCTCATATATAGATCACACTCTGCTTTAGAGCAAGAAGCACGCTCTTCCTTTCCAGAGTCACTAAGTCAGCAAGAAACCTGAGTGTGATGAGAACAATAGAACGGTGTTTCCTACACATAGGGACCATATCTAGTCCATCTCTGCTTCTGAAACTGAGAAAAAGCACTGGTCCTCTAACATCCGATGGTTGTCATTTAAGATGAGAAACGTGAGAGCTTCGTGAATGATGTAGTTCGTTTGAGCTGTAAAGTAACTGCCCTTACCTGATTCGAAGTCTTGCTTGTAGGAAAATTCAGAGCCTGGGATTTAACTCCATTTCTGAAGGGAAACACACAGCCGAGTTCTCATCCATGGATCACACTCTGCTTTAGAGCAAGAAGCACGCTGTAGTTTCTAGAGTCTCTAAGTCAGCAGGAAACGTGGTTGTGTTCAGAACAAAAGAACTGTGTTTCCTACACATACGGACCATATTTATTCCAACTCTCCTTCTGAAACTGATTCAAAGCACTGGTTCTCTAACATCCGATGCTTGTCAGTTAAGATGATAAACGTGTGAGCTTCGTGAACGATGTAGTTCGTTTGAGCTGAAAAGTGACTGCCCTTACCTGATTCGAAGGCTTGCTTGTAGGACGACTCAGAGCCTGGGATTTAACTCCATTTCTGAAGTGAAACACACAGCAGAGTTCTCTTCCATGGATCACACTCTGCTTTAGAGCACGGAGCACGCTGTAGTTTCTAGAGTCTCTAAGTCAGCAGGAAACGTGATTGTGTTCAGAACAAAAGAACTGTGTTTCCTACACATACGGACCATATCTAGTCCAACTCTGCTTCTGAAACTGACACAAAGCACTGGTCCTATAACATCCAATGCTTGTCAGTTAAGATGAGAAACGTGTGAGCTTCGTGAACGATGTAGTTCGTTTGAGCTGAAAAGTGACTGCCCTTGCCTGAAACGAAGTCTTTATTGTAGGAAGACACAGAGCCTGAGATTTCACTCCATTTCTGAAGGGGAACATATAGCAGAGTTCTCATCCATTGATCACACTCTGCTTTAGAGCAAGAAGCACGCTCTAGCTCTCTAGAGTCTCTAATACAGCAAGAAACGTGAGTGTGTTGAGAACAAAAGAACGGTGTTTCCTACACATACGGACCATATCCAGTCCATCTCTGCTTCTGAAACTGAGAGAAAGCACTAGTCCTCTAACATCCGTTGCTTGTCATTTAAGATGAGAAACGTGTGAGCTTCGTGAACGATGTAGTTCGTTTGAGCTGTAAAGTAACTGCCCTTACCTGATTCGAAGTCTTGCTTGTAGAACGACTCAGAGCCTGGGATTTAACTCCGTTTCTGAAGTGAAACACACAGCAGAGTTCTCTTCCATGGATCACACTCTGCTTTAGAGCACGAAGCACGCTGTAGTTTCTAGAGTCTCTAAGTCAGCAGGAAACGTGGTTGTGTTCAGAACAAAAGAACTGTGTTTCCTACACATACGGACCATATCTATTCCAACTCTGCTTCTGAAACTGATTCAAAGCACTGGTACTCTAACATCCGATGCTTGTCAGTTAAGATGATAAACGTGTGAGCTTCGTGAACGATGTAGTTCGTTTGAGCTGAAAAGTGACTGCCCTTACCTGATTCGAAGGCTTGCTTGTAGGAAGACTCAGAGCCTGGGATTTAACTCCATTTCTGAAGTGAAACACACAGCAGAGTTCTCTTCCATGGATCACACTCTGCTTTAGAGCACGAAGCACGCTGTAGTTTATAGAGTCTCTAAGTCAGCAGGAAACGTGGTTGTGTTCAGAACAAAAGAACTGTGTTTCCTACACATACGGACCATATCTATTCCAACTCTGCTTCTGAAACTGATACAAAGCACTGGTCCTCTAACATCCGATGCTTGTCAGTTAAGATGAGAAACGTGTGAGCTTCGTGAACGATGTAGTTCGTTTGAGCTAAAAAGTGACTGCCCTTACCTGATTCGAAGGCTTGCTTGTAGGAAGACACAGAGCCTGGGATTTCACTCCATTTCTGAAGGGAAACACACAGCAGAGTTCTTATCCATTGATCACACTCTGCTTTAGAGCAAGAAGCCCGCTCTAGCTTTCTAGAGTCTCTAAGACAGCGGGAAACGTGACTGTGCTGAGAACAAAAGAACGGTGTTTCCTACATATTCGGACCATATCTATTCCAACTCTGCTTCTGAAACTGATTCAAAGCACTGTTCCTATAACATCCGATGGTTGTCATTTAAGATTAGAAACGTGTGAGCTTCGTGAACGATGTAGTTCGTTTGAGCTGTAAAGTAACTGCCCTTACCTGAAATGAAGTGTTGCTTGTAGGAAGACTCAGAACCTTGGGTTTAACTCCATTTCTGAAGTGAAACACACAGCAGGGTTCTCATGTATACATCACACTCTGCTTTAAAGCAAGAAGGACGCTCTTGCTTTCTAGAATCTCTAAGACAGCAGGAAACATGAGTGTGCTGAGAGGAAAAGAACGGTGTTTCCTACACATACGGACCATATCTAGTCCAACTCTGCTTCTGAAACTGACACAAAGCACTGGTCCTATAACATCCGATGCTTGTCAGTTAAGATGAGAAACGTGTGAGCTTCGTGAACGATGTAGTTCGTTTGAGCTGAAAAGTGACTGCCCTTACCTGATTCGAAGGCTTGCTTGTAGGACGACTCAGAGCCTGGGATTTAACTCCATTTCTGAAGTGAAACACACAGCAGAGTTCTCTTCCATGGATCACACTCTGCTTTAGAGCACGAAGCACGCTGTAGTTTCTAGAGTCTCTAAGTCAGCAGGAAACGTGGTTGTGTTCAGAACAAAAGAACTGTGTTTCCTACACATACGGACCATATCTAGTCCAACTCTGCTTCTGAAACTGACACAAAGCACTGGTCCTATAACATCCAATGCTTGTCAGTTAAGATGAGAAACGTGTGAGCTTCGTGAACGATGTAGTTCGTTTGAGCTGAAAAGTATCTGCCCTTGCCTGAAACGAAGTCTTTATTGTAGGAAGACACAGAGCCTGAGATTTCACTCCATTTCTGAAGGGAAACATATAGCAGAGTTCTCATCCATTGATCACACTCTGGTTTAGAGCAAGAAACACGCTCTAGCTCTCTAGAGTCTCTAATACAGCAAGAAACGTGAGTGTGTTGAGAACAAAAGAACTGTGTTTCCTACACATACGGACCATATCCAGTCCATCTCTGCTTCTGAAACTGAGAGAAAGCACTAGTCCTCTAACATCCGTTGCTTGTCATTTAAGATGAGAAACGTGTGAGCTTCGTGAACGATGTAGTTCGTTTGAGCTGTAAAGTAACTGCCCTTACCTGATTTGAAGTCTTGCTTGTAGGACGACTCAGAGCCTGGGATTTAACTCCGTTTCTGAAGTGAAACACACAGCAGAGTTCTCTTCCATGGATCACACTCTGCTTTAGAGCACGAAGCACGCTGTAGTTTCTAGAATCTCTAAGTCAGCAGGAAACGTGGTTGTGTTCAGAACAAAAGAACTGTGTTTCCTACACATACGGACCATATCTATTCCAACTCTGTTTCTGAAACTGATTCAAAGCACTGGTCCTCTAACATCCGATGCTTGTCAGTTAAGATGATAAACGTGTGAGCTTCGTGAACGATGTAGTTCGTTTGAGCTGAAAAGTGACTGCCCTTACCTGATTCGAAGGCTTGCTTGTAGGAAGACTCAGAGCCTGGGATTTAACTCCATTTCTGAAGTGAAACACACAGCAGAGTTCTCTTCCATGAATCACACTCTGCTTTAGAGCACGAAGCACGCTGTAGTTTCTAGAGTCTCTAAGTCAGCAGGAAACGTGGTTGTGTTCAGAACAAAAGAACTGTGTTTCCTACACATACGGACCATATCTATTCCAACTCTGCTTCTGAAACTGATACAAAGCACTGGTCCTCTAACATCCGATGCTTGTCAGTTAAGATGAGAAACGTGTGAGCTTCGTGAACGATGTAGTTCGTTTGAGCTAAAAAGTGACTGCCCTTACCTGATTCGAAGGCTTGCTTGTAGGAAGACACAGAGCCTGGGATTTCACTCCATTTCTGAAGGGAAACACACAGCAGAGTTCTTATCCATTGATCACACTCTGCTTTAGAGCAAGAAGCACGCTCTAGCTTTCTAGAGTCTCTAAGACAGCAGGAAACGTGACTGTGCTGAGAACAAAAGAACGGTGTTTCCTACACATTCGGACCATATCTCTTCCAACTCTGCTTCTGAAACTGATTCAAAGCACTGTTCCTATAACATCCGATGGTTGTCATTTAAGATTAGAAACGTGTGAGCTTCGTGAACGATGTAGTTCGTTTGAGCTGTAAAGTAACTGCCCTTACCTGAAATGAAGTGTTGCTTGTAGGAAGACTCAGAACCTTGGGTTTAACTCCATTTCTGAAGTGAAACACACAGCAGGGTTCTCATGTATACATCACACTCTGCTTTAAATCAAGAAGGACGCTCTTGCTTTCTAGAATCTCTAAGACAGCAGGAAACATGAGTGTGCTGAGAGGAAAAGAACGGTGTTTCCTACACATACGGACCATATCTAGTCCAACTCTGCTTCTGAAACTGACACAAAGCACTGGACCTATAACATCCGATGCTTGTCAGTTAAGATGAGAAACGTGTGAGCTTCGTGAACGATGTAGTTCGTTTGAGCTGAAAAGTTACTGCCCTTACCTGATTAGAAGTCTTGCTTGTAGGACGACTCAGAGCCTGGGATTTAACTCCATTTCTGAAGTGAAACACACAGCAGAGTTCTCTTCCATGGATCACACTCTGCTTTAGAGCACGAAGCACGCTGCAGTTTATAGAGTCTCTAAGTCAGCAGGAAACGTGGTTGTGTTCAGAACAAAAGAACTGTGTTTCCTACACATACGGACCATATCTAGTCCAACTCTGCTTCTGAAACTGACACAAAGCACTGGTCCTATAACATCCAATGCTTGTCAGTTAAGATGAGAAACGTGTGAGCTTCGTGAACGATGTAGTTCGTTTGAGCTGAAAAGTATCTGCCCTTGCCTGAAACGAAGTCTTTATTGTATGAAGACACAGAGCCTGAGATTTCACTCCATTTCTGAAGGGAAACATATAGCAGAGTTCTCATCCATTGATCACACTCTGCTTTAGAGCAAGAAACACGCTCTAGCTCTCTAGAGTCTCTAATACAGCAAGAAACGTGAGTGTGTTGAGAACAAAAGAACGGTGTTTCCTACACATACGGACCATATCCAGTCCATCTCTGCTTCTGAAACTGAGAGAAAGCACTAGTCCTCTAACATCCGTTGCTTGTCATTTAAGATGAGAAACGTGTGAGCTTCGTGAACGATGTAGTTCGTTTGAGCTGTAAAGTAACTGCCCTTACCTGATTCGAAGTCTTGCTTGTAGAACGACTCAGAGCCTGGGATTTAACTCCGTTTCTGAAGTGAAACACACAGCAGAGTTCTCTTCCATGGATCACACTCTGCTTTAGAGCACGAAGCACGCTGTAGTTTCTAGAGTCTCTAAGTCAGCAGGAAACGTGGTTGTGTTCAGAACAAAAGAACTGTGTTTCCTACACATACGGACCATATCTATTCCAACTCTGCTTCTGAAACTGATTCAAAGCACTGGTCCTCTAACATCCGATGCTTGTCAGTTAAGATGATAAACGTGTGAGCTTCGTGAACGATGTAGTTTGTTTGAGCTGAAAAGTGACTGCCCTTACCTGATTCGAAGGCTTGCTTGTAGGAAGACTCAGAGCCTGGGATTTAACTCCATTTCTGAAGTGAAACACACAGCAGAGTTCTCTTCCATGGATCACACTCTGCTTTAGAGCACGAAGCACGCTGTAGTTTATAGAGTCTCTAAGTCAGCAGGAAACGTGGTTGTGTTCAGAACAAAAGAACTGTGTTTCCTACACATACGGACCATATCTATTCCAACTCTGCTTCTGAAACTGATACAAAGCACTGGTCCTCTAACATCCGATGCTTGTCAGTTAAGATGAGAAACGTGTGAGCTTCGTGAACGATGTAGTTCGTTTGAGCTAAAAAGTGACTGCCCTTACCTGATTCGAAGGCTTGCTTGTAGGAAGACACAGAGCCTGGGATTTCACTCCATTTCTGAAGGGAAACACACAGCAGGGTTCTCATGTATACATCATACTCTGCTTTAAAGCAAGAAGGACGCTCTTGCTTTCTAGAATCTCTAAGACAGCAGGAAACATGAGTGTGCTGAGAGGAAAAGAACGGTGTTTCCTACACATACGGACCATATCTAGTCCAACTCTGCTTCTGAAACTGACACAAAGCACTGGTCCTATAACATCCGATGCTTGTCAGTTAAGATGATAAACGTGTGAGCTTCGTGAACGATGTAGTTCGTTTGAGCTGAAAAGTGACTGCCCTTACCTGATTCGAAGGCTTGCTTGTAGGACGACTCAGAGCCTGGGATTTAACTCCATTTCTGAAGTGAAACACACAGCAGAGTTCTCTTCCATGGATCACACTCTGCTTTAGAGCAGGAAGCACGCTGTAGTTTCTAGAGTCTCTAAGTCAGCAGGAAACGTGGTTGTGTTCAGAACAAAAGAACTGTGTTTCCTACACATACGGACCATATCTAGTCCAACTCTGCTTCTGAAACAGACACAAAGCACTGGTCCTATAACATCCAATGCTTGTCAGTTAAGATGAGAAACGTGTGAGCTTCGTGAACGATGTAGTTCGTTTGAGCTGAAAAGTATCTGCCCTTGCCTGAAACGAAGTCTTTATTGTAGGAAGACACAGAGCCTGAGATTTCACTCCATTTCTGAAGGGAAACATATAGCAGAGTTCTCATCCATTGATCACACTCTGCTTTAGAGCAAGAAACACGCTCTAGCTCTCTAGAGTCTCTTATACAGCAAGAAACGTGAGTGTGTTGAGAACAAAAGAACGGTGTTTCCTACACATACGGACCACATCCAGTCCATCTCTGCTTCTGAAACTGAGAGAAAGCACTAGTCCTCTAACATCCATTGCTTGTCATTTAAGATGAGAAACGTGTGAGCTTCGTGAACGATGTAGTTCGTTTGAGCTGTAAAGTAACTGCCCTTACCTGATTTGAAGTCTTGCTTGTAGGACGACTCAGAGCCTGGGATTTAACTCCGTTTCTGAAGTGAAACACACAGCAGAGTTCTCTTCCATGGATCACACTCTGCTTTAGAGCACGAAGCACGCTGTAGTTTCTAGAGTCTCTAAGTCAGCAGGAAACGTGGTTGTGTTCAGAACAAAAGAACTGTGTTTCCTACACATACGGACCATATCTATTCCAACTCTGCTTCTGAAACTGATTCAAAGCACTGGTCCTCTAACATCCGATGCTTGTCAGTTAAGATGATAAACGTGTGAGCTTCGTGAACGATGTAGTTCGTTTGAGCTGAAAAGTGACTGCCCTTACCTGATTCGAAGGCTTGCTTGTAGGAAGACTCAGAGCCTGGGATTTAACTCCATTTCTGAAGTGAAACACACAGCAGAGTTCTCTTCCATGGATCACACTCTGCTTTAGAGCACGAAGCACGCTGTAGTTTATAGAGTCTCTAAGTCAGCAGGAAACGTGGTTGTGTTCAGAACAAAAGAACTGTGTTTCCTACACATACGGACCATATCTATTCCAACTCTGCTTCTGAAACTGATAGAAAGCACTGGTCCTCTAACATCCAATGCTTGTCAGTTAAGATGAGAAACGTGTGAGCTTCGTGAACGATGTAGTTCGTTTGAGCTAAAAAGTGACTGCCCTTACCTGATTCGAAGGCTTGCTTGTAGGAAGACACAGAGCCTGGGATTTCACTCCATTTCTGAAGGGAAACACACAGCAGAGTTCTTATCCATTGATCACACTCTGCTTTAGAGCAAGAAGCACGCTCTAGCTTTCTAGAGTCTCTAAGACAGCAGGAAACGTGACTGTGCTGAGAACAAAAGAACGGTGTTTCCTACACATTCGGACCATATCTATTCCAACTCTGCTTCTGAAACTGATTCAAAGCACTGTTCCTATAGCATCCGATGGTTGTCATTTAAGATTAGAAACGTATGAGTTTCGTGAACGATGTAGTTCGTTTGAGCTGTAAAGTAACTGCCCTTACCTGAAATGAAGTGTTGCTTGTAGGAAGACTCAGAACCTTGGGTTTAACTCCATTTCTGAAGTGAAACACACAGCAGGGTTCTCATGTATACATCACACTCTTCTTTAAAGCAAGAAGGACGCTCTTGCTTTGTAGAATCTCTAAGACAGCAGGAAACATGAGTGTGCTGAGAGGAAAAGAACGGTGTTTCCTACACATACGGACCATATCTAGTCCAACTCTGCTTCTGAAACTGACACAAAGCACTGGTCCTATAACATCCGTTGCTTGTCAGTTAAGATGATAAACGTGTGAGCTTCGTGAACGATGTAGTTCGTTTGAGCTGAAAAGTGACTGCCCTTACCTGATTCGAAGGCTTGCTTGTAGGACGACTCAGAGCCTGGGATTTAACTCCATTTCTGAAGTGAAACACACAGCAGAGTTCTCTTCCATGGATCACACTCTGCTTTAGAGCACGAAGCACGCTGTAGTTTCTAGAGTCTCTAAGTCAGCAGGAAACGTGGTTGTGTTCAGAACAAAAGAACTGTGTTTCCTACATATACGGACCATATCTAGTCCAACTCTGCTTCTGAAACTGACACAAAGCACTGGTCCTATAACATCCAATGCTTGTCAGTTAAGATGAGAAACGTGTGAGCTTCGTGAACGATGTAGTTCGTTTGAGCTGAAAAGTATCTGCCCTTGCCTGAAACGAAGTCTTTATTGTAGGAAGACACAGAGCCTGAGATTTCACTCCATTTCTGAAGGGAAACATATAGCAGAGTTCTCATCCATTGATCACACTCTGCTTTAGAGCAAGAAACACGCTCTAGCTCTCTAGAGTCTCTAATACAGCAAGAAACGTGAGTGTGTTGAGAACAAAAGAACGGTGTTTCCTACACATACGGACCATATCCAGTCCATCTCTGCTTCTGAAACTGAGAGAAAGCACTAGTCCTCTAACATCCGTTGCTTGTCATTTAAGATGAGAAACGTGTGAGCTTCGTGAACGATGTAGTTCGTTTGAGCTGTAAAGTAACTGCCCTTACATGATTTGAAGTCTTGCTTGTAGAACGACTCAGAGCCTGGGATTTAACTCCGTTTCTGAAGTGAAACACACAGCAGAGTTCTCTTCCATGGATCACACTCTGCTTTAGAGCACGAAGCACGCTGTCGTTTCTAGAGTCTCTAAGTCAGCAGGAAACGTGGTTGTGTTCAGAACAAAAGAACTGTGTTTCCTACACATACGGACCATATCTATTCCAACTCTGCTTCTGAAACTGATTCAAAGCACTGGTCCTCTAACATCCGATGCTTGTCAGTTAAGATGATAAACGTGTGAGCTTCGTGAACGATGTAGTTCGTTTGAGCTGAAAAGTGACTGCCCTTACCTGAAATGAAGGCTTGCTTGTAGGAAGACTCAGAGCCTGGGATTTAACTCCATTTCTGAAGTGAAACACACAGCAGAGTTCTCTTCCATGGATCACACTCTGCTTTAGAGCACGAAGCACGCTGTAGTTTATAGAGTCTCTAAGTCAGCAGGAAACGTGGTTGTGTTCAGAACAAAAGAACTGTGTTTCCTACACATACGGACCATATCTATTCCAACTCTGCTTCTGAAACTGATACAAAGCACTGGTCCTCTAACATCCGATGCTTGTCAGTTAAGATGAGAAACGTGTGAGCTTCGTGAACGATGTAGTTCGTTTGAGCTAAAAAGTGACTGCCCTTACCTGATTCGAAGGCTTGCTTGTAGGAAGACACAGAGCCTGGGATTTCACTCCATTTCTGAAGGGAAACACACAGCAGAGTTCTTATCCATTGATCACACTCTGCTTTAGAGCAAGAAGCACGCTCTAGCTTTCTAGAGTCTCTAAGACAGCAGGAAACGTGACTGTGCTGAGAACAAAAGAACGGTGTTTCCTACACATTCGGACCATATCTATTCCAACTCTGCTTCTGAAACTGATTCAAAGCACTGTTCCTATAACATCCGATGGTTGTCATTTAAGATTAGAAACGTGTGAGCTTCGTGAACGATGTAGTTCGTTTGAGCTGTAAAGTAACTGCCCTTACCTGAAATGAAGTGTTGCTTGTAGGAAGACTCAGAACCTTCGGTTTAACTCCATTTCTGAAGTGAAACACACAGCAGGGTTCTCATGTATACATCACACTCTTCTTTAAAGCAAGAAGGACGCTCTTGCTTTCTAGAATCTCTAAGACAGCAGGAAACATGAGTGTGCTGAGAGGAAAAGAACGGTGTTTCCTACACATACGGACCATATCTAGTCCAAATCTGCTTCTGAAACTGACACAAAGCACTGGTCCTATAACATCCAATGCTTGTCAGTTAAGATGAGAAACGTGTGAGCTTCGTGAACGATGTAGTTCGTTCGAGCTGAAAAGTATCTGCCCTTGCCTGAAACGAAGTCTTTATTGTAGGAAGACACAGAGCCTGTGATTTCACTCCATTTCTGAAGGGAAACATATAGCAGAGTTCTCATCCATTGATCACACTCTGCTTTAGAGCAAGAAACACGCTCTAGCTCTCTACAGTCTCTAATACAGCAAGAAACGTGAGTGTGTTGAGAACAAAAGAACGGTGTTTCCTACACATACGGACCATATCCAGTCCATCTCTGCTTCTGAAACTGAGAGAAAGCACTAGTCCTCTAACATCCGTTGCTTGTCATTTAAGATGAGAAACGTGTGAGCTTCGTGAACGATGTAGTTCGTTTGAGCTGTATAGTAACTGCCCTTACCTGATTCGAAGTCTTGCTTGTAGGACGACTCAGAGCCTGGGATTTAACTCCGTTTCTGAAGTGAAACACACAGCAGAGTTCTCTTCCATGGATCACACTCTGCTTTAGAGCACGAAGCACGCTGTAGTTTCTAGAGTCTCTAAGTCAGCAGGAAACGTGGTTGTGTTCAGAACAAACGAACTGTGTTTCCTACACATACGGACCATATCTATTCCAACTCTGCTTCTGAAACTGATACAAAGCACTGGTCCTCTAACATCCGATGCTTGTCAGTTAAGATGAGAAACGTGTGAGCTTCGTGAACGATGTAGTTCGTTTGAGCTAAAAAGTGACTGCCGTTACCTGATTCGAAGGCTTGCTTGTAGGAAGACACAGAGCCTGGGATTTCACTCCATTTCTGAAGGGAAACACACAGCAGAGTTCTTATCCATTGATCACACTCTGCTTTAGAGCAAGAAGCACGCTCTAGCTTTCTAGAGTCTCTAAGACACCAGGAAACGTGACTGTGCTGAGAACAAAAGAACGGTGTTTCCTACACATTCGGACCATATCTATTCCAACTCTGCTTCTGAAACTGATTCAAAGCACTGTTCCTATAACATCCGATGGTTGTCATTTAAGATTAGAAACGTGTGAGCTTCGTGAACGATGTAGTTTTTTTGAGCTGTAAAGTAACTGCCCTTACCTGAAATGAAGTGTTGCTTGTAGGAAGTCTCAGAACCTTGGGTTTAACTCCATTTCTGAAGGGAAACACACAGCAGAGTTCTCTTCCATGGTTCACACTCTGCTTTAGAGCAAGAAGCACGCTCTAGCTTTCTAGAGTCTCTAAGAGAGCAGGAAATGTGAGTGTGCTGAGAACAAAAGAACGGTGTTTCCTACACATACATACCATATCTAGTCCAACTCTGCTTCTGAATCTGATACAAAGCACTGGTCCTATAACATCCTATGCTTGTCAGTTAAGATTAGAAACGTGTGAGCTTCGTGAACGATGTAGTTCGTTTGAGCTGTAAAGTAACTGCCCTTACCTGAAACGAAGTGTTGCTTGTAGGAAGACTCAGAGCCTGGGGTTTACCTCCATTTCTGTAGTGAAACACATAGCAGGGTTCTCATATATACATCACACTCTGCCTTAAAGCAAGAAGGACGCTCTTGCTTTCTAGAATCTCTAAGACAGCAGGAAACATGAGTGTGCTGAGAGGAAAAGAACGGTGTTTCCTACACATTCGGACCATTTTGAGTCCAACTCTGCTTCTGAAACTGCTACAAAGCACTGGTCCTCTAACATCCAATGCTTCTCAGTTAAGATGAGGAATGTGTGAGCTTTGTGAAGGATTATTTCATTTGAGCTGAAAAGTGACTGCCCTTACTTGAAAGGAATTCTTGCTTGTAAGAAGACACAGAGCCTGGAATTTAACTCCATTTCTGAAGGGAAACAGACAACCGAGTTCTCATATATAGATCACACTCTGCTTTAGAGCAAGAATCAAGCTCTTGCTTTCCAGATTCACTAAGACAGCAGGAAACCTGAGTGTGATAAGAACAAAAGAACGGTGTTTCCTAAACATACGGACCATATCTAGACCAACACTGCTTGTGAAACTGAAACAAACCACAGGTCCACTAACATCCAATGCTTGTCAGTTAAGATGATAAACTTGTGAGCTTCGTGAACAATGTAGTTCGTTTGAGCTGTAAAGTAACTGCCCTTACCTGAAACGAATTCTTGTTTGTAGGAAGACTCAGAGCCTGGGATTTAACTCCATTTCTGAAGTGAAACACACAGCCAAATTTTCATCCATTAATCACACTGTGCTTTAGAGCAAGAAGCATGCTCTAGCTTTCTAGCGTCTCTAAGACAGCAGGAAATATGAGTGTGCTGAGAACAAAAGAATGGTGTTTCCTACACATACGGACAATATCTAGTCCAACTCTGCTTCTGAAACTGATACAAACCACTGGTCCTGTAACTTCCGCTGCTTGTCATTTAAGATGAGAAACGTGTGAGCTTCGTGAACGATGTAGTTCGTTTGAGCTGTAAAGTAGCTGCCCTTACCTGAAATGAAGTGTTGCTTGTAGGAAGACTCAGAACCTTGGGTTTAACTCCATTTCTGAAGTGAAACACACAGCAGGGTTCTCATGTATACATCACACTCTGCTTCAAAGCAAGAAGGACGCTCTTGCTTTCTAGAATCTCTAAGACAGCAGGAAACATGAGTGTGCTGAGAGGAAAAGAACGGTGTTTCCTACACATATGGACCATATCTAGTCCAACTCTGCTTCTGAAACTGATACAAAGCACTGGTCCTCTAAAATCCAATGCTTGTCAGTTAAGATGAGAAACGTGTGAGCTTCGTGAACGATGTAGTTCGTTTGAGCTGAAAAGTGACTGCCCTTCCCTGAAACGAAGTATTTATTGTAGGAAGACACAGAGCCTGGGATTTCACTCCATTTCTGAAGGGAAACACACAGGAGAGTTCTCATCCATTGATCACACTCTGCTTTAGAGCAAGAAGCACGCTCTAGCTTTCTAGAGTCTCTAAGACAGCAGGAAACGTGAGTGTGTTGCGAACAAAAGAACGGTGTTTCCTACACATACGGACCATATCTATTCCAACTCTGCTTCTGAAACTGAGACAAAGCACTGGTCCTCTAACATCCGATGCTTGTCATTTAAGATGAGAAACGTGTGAGCTTCGTGAACGATGTAGTTCGTTTGAGATGTAAAGTAACTGCCCTTACCTGAAACGAAGTGTTGCTTGTAGGAAGACTCAGAACCTTGGGTTTAACTCCATTTCTGAAGTGAAACACACAGCAGGGTTCTCATATATATATCACACTCTGCTTTAAAGCAAGAAGGACGCTCTTCCTTTCTAGAATCTCTAAGACAGCAGGAAACATGAGTGTGCTGAGAGGAAAAGAACGGTGTTTCCTACACATACAGACCATATCTAGTCCAACTCTGCTTCTGAAACTGACACAAAGCACTGGTCCTATAACATCCGATGCTTGTCAGTTAAGATGAGAAACGTATGAGCTTCGTGAACGATGTAGTTCATTTGAGCTGAAAAGTGACTGCCCTTACCTGAAATGAAGTCTTTCTTTTAGGAAGACACAGAGCCTGGGATTTCACTCCATTTCTGAAGGGAAACACACAGCAGAGTTCTCATCCATTGATCACACTCTGCTTTAGAGCAAGAAGCACGCTCTAGCTTTCTAGAGTCTCTAAGACAGCTGGAAACTTGAGTGTGTTGAGAACAAAAGAACGGTGTTTCCTAAACATACGGACCATATCTAGTCCATCTCTGCTTCTGAAACTGAGAGAAAGCACTAGTCCTCTAACATCCGTTGCTTGTCATTTAAGATGAGAAACGTGTGAGCTTCGTGAACGATGTAGTTCGTTTGAGCTGTAAAGTAACTGCCCTTACCTGATTCGAAGTCTTGCTTGTAGGACGACTCAGAGCCTGAGATTTAACTCCATTTCTGAAGTGAAACACACAGCAGAGTTCTCTTCCATGGATCACACTCTGCTTTAGAGCACGAAGCACGCTGTAGTTTCTAGAGTCTCTAAGTCAGCAGGAAACGTGGTTGTGTTCAGAACAAAAGAACTGTGTTTCCTACACATACGGACCATATCTATTCCAACTCTGCTTCTGAAACTGATTCAAAGCACTGGTCCTCTAACATCCGATGCTTGTCATTTAAGATGATAAACGTGTGAGCTTCGTGAACGATGTAGTTCGTTTGAGCTGAAAAAGTGACTGCCCTTACCTGATTCGAAGGCTTGCTTGTAGGAAGACTCAGAGCCTGGGATTTAACTCCATTTCTGAAGTGAAACACACAGCAGAGTTCTCTTCCATGGATCACACACTGCTTTAGAGCAGGAAGCACGCTGTAGTTTATAGAGTCTCTAAGTCAGCAGGAAACGTGGTTGTGTTCAGAACAAAAGAACTGTGTTTCCTACACATACGGACCATATCTATTCCAACTCTGCTTCTGAAACTGATACAAAGGACTGGTCCTCTAACATCCGATGTTTGTCAGTTAAGATGATAAACGTGTGAGCTTCGTGAACGATGTAGTTCGTTTGAGCTAAAAAGTGACTGCCCTTACCTGATTCGAAGTCTTTATTGTAGGAAATCACAGAGCCTGGGATTTCACTCCATTTCTGAAGGGAAACACACAGCAGAGTTCTTATCCATTGATCACACTCTGCTTTAGAGCAAGAAGCACGCTCTAGCTTTCTAGAGTCTCTAAGACAGCAGGAAACGTGACTGTGCTGAGAACAAAAGAACGGTGTTTCCTACACATTCGTACCATATCTATTGCACCTCTGCTTCTGAAACTGATTCAAAGCACTGTTCCTATAACATCCGATGCTTGTCATTTAAGATTACAAACGTGTGAGCTTCGTGAACGATGTAGTTCGTTTGAGCTGTAAAGTAACTGCCCTTACCTGAAATGAAGTGTTGCTTGTAGGAAGACTCAGAACCTTGGGTTTAACTCCATTTCTGAAGTGAAACACACAGCAGGGTTCTCATGTATACATCACACTCTTCTTTAAAGCAAGAAGGACGCTCTTGCTTTCTAGAATCTCTAAGACAGCAGGAAACATGAGTGTGCTGAGAGGAAAAGAACGGTGTTTCCTACACATACGGACCATATCTAGTCCAACTCTGCTTCTGAAACTGACACAAAGCACTGGTCCTATAACATCCGATGCTTGTCAGTTAAGATGAGAAACGTGTGAGCTTCGTGAACGATGTAGTTCGTTTGAGCTGAAAAGTAACTGCCCTTACCTGATTCGAAGTCTTGCTTGTAGGAAGACTCAGAGCCTGGGATTTAACTCCATTTCTGAAGGGAAACACACAGCAGAGTTCTCTTCCATGGTTCACACTCTGCCTTAGAGCAAGAAGCACGCTCTAGCTTTCTAGAGTCTCTAAGACAGCAGGAAATGTGAGTGTGCTGAGAACAAAAGAATGGTGTTTCCTACACATAGGGACCATATCTAGTCCAACTCTGGTTCTGAACCTGATACAAAGCACTGGTCCTCTAACATCCGATGCTTGTCAGTTAAGATGATAAACGTGTAAGCTTTGTGAACCATGTAGTTCGTTTGAGCTGAAAAGTGACTGCCCTTACTTGTAAGGAATTCTTGCTTGTAGGAAGACACAGAGCCTGGAATTTAACTCCATTTCTGAAGGGAAACACACAACAGAGTTCTCATATATAGATCACACTCTGATTTAGAGCAAGAAGCACGCTCTTGCTTTCCAGAGTCACTAAGACAGCAGGAAACCTGGGTGTGATGAGAACAAAAGAACGGTGTTTCCTACACATACGGACCATATCTAGTCCAACTCTGCTTCTGAAACTGATACAAAGCACTGGTCCTCTAAAATCCAATGCTTGTCAGTTAAGATGAGAAACGTGTGAGCTTCGTGAACGATGTAGTTCGTTTGAGCTGAAAAGTGACTGCCCTTCCCTGAAACGAAGTATTTATGGTAGGAAGACACAGAGCCTGGGATTTCACTCCATTTCTGAAGGGAAACACACAGCAGGGTTCGCATATATACATAATACTCTGCTATAAAGCAAGAAGGACGCTCTTGCTTTCTAGAATCTCTAAGAGAGCAGGAAACATGAGTATGCTGAGAGGAAAAGAACGGTATTTCCTACACATTCGGACCATATCGAGTCCAAATAAGCCTCTGAAATTGATACAAAGCTGAGGTCCTCTAACATCCAATGCTTGTCATTTAAGATGAGAAACGTGTGAGCTTCGTGAAGGATGAAGTTCATTTGAGCTGAAAAGTGACTGCCCTTACCTGAAACGAAGTCTTTATTGTAGGAAGACACAGAGCCTGGGATTTCACTCCATTTCTGAAGGGAAACACGCAGCAGAGTTCTCTTCCATGGATCACACTCTGCTTTAGAGCAAGAAGCACGCTCTAGCTTTCTAGATTCTCTAAGAAAGCAGGAAATGTAAGTGTGCTGAGAACAAAAGAATGGTGTTTCCTACACATACGGACCATATCTAGTCCAACTCTGCTTCTGAAACTGAAACAAAGCACTGGTCCTCTAACATCTGATGCTTGTCATTTAAGATGAGAAACGTGTGAGCTTCGTGAACGATGTAGTTCGTTTGAGCTGTAGAGTAACTGCCCTTACCTGATTCGAAGTCTTGCTTGTAGGAAGACTCAGAGCCTGGGATTTAACTCCATTTCTGAAGGGAAACACACAGCAGAGTTCTCTTCCATGGATCACACTCTGCTTTAGAGCAAGAAGCACGCTCTAGCTTTCTAGAGTCTCTAAGACAGCAGGAAACGTGACTGAGCTGAGAACAAAAGAACGGTGTTTCCTACACATTCGGACCTTATCTATTCCAACTCTGCTTCTGAAACTGATTCAAAGCACTGGTCCTATAACATCCGATGCTTGTCATTTAAGATGAGAAACGTGTGAGCTTCGTGAACGATGTAGTTCGTTTGAGCTGTAAATTAACTGCCCTTACCTGAAATGAAGTGTTGCTTGTAGGAAGACTCAGAACCTTGGGTTTTACTCCATTTCTGAAGTGAAACACACAGCAGGGTTCTCATGTATACATCACATTCTGCTTTAAAGCAAGAAAGACGCTCTTGCTTTCTAGAATCTCTAAGACAGCAGGAAACATGAGTGTGCTGAGAGGAAAAGAACGGTGTTTCCTACACATACGGACCATATCTAGTCCAACTCTGCTTCTGAAACTGACACAAAGCACTGGTCCTATAACATCCGATGCTTGTCAGTTAAGATGAGACACGTGTGAGCTTCGTGAATGATTAGTTCGTTTGAGCTGAAAAGTGACTGCCCTTGCCTGAAACGAAGTCTTTATTGTAGGAAGACACAGAGCCTGGGATTTCACTCCATTTCTGAAGGGAAACACGCAGCAGAGTTCTCTTCCATGGATCACACTCTGCTTTAGAGCAAGAAGCACGCTCTAGTTTTCTAGAGTCTCTAAGACAGCAGGAAAAGTGACTGAGCTGATAACAAAAGAACGGTGTTTCCTACACATTCGGACCTTATCTATTCCAACTCTGCTTCTGAAACTGATTCAAAGCACTGGTCCTATAACATCCGATGCTTGTCATTTAAGATGAGAAACGTGTGAGCTTCGTGAACGATGTAGTTCGTTTGAGCTGTAAATTAACTGCCCTTACCTGAAATGAAGTGTTGCTTGTAGGAAGACTCAGAACCTTGGGTTTTACTCCATTTCTGAAGTGAAACACACAGCAGGGTTCTCATGTATACATCACATTCTGCTTTAAAGCAAGAAAGACGCTCTTGCTTTCTAGAATCTCTAAGACAGCAGGAAACATGAGTGTGCTGAGAGGAAAAGAACGGTGTTTCCTACACATACGGACCATATCTAGTCCAACTCTGCTTCTGAAACTGACACAAAGCACTGGTCCTATAACATCCGATGCTTGTCAGTTAAGATGAGACACGTGTGAGCTTCGTGAACGATTAGTTCGTTTGAGCTGAAAAGTGACTGCCCTTGCCTGAAACGAAGTCTTTATTGTAGGAAGACACAGAGCCTGAGATTTCACTCCATTTCTGAAGGGAAACATACAGCAGAGTTCTCATCCATTGATCAAACTCTGCTTTAGAGCAAGAAGCACGCTCTAGCTTTCTAGAGTCTCTAAGACAGCTGGAAACTTGAGTGTGTTGAGAACAAAAGAACGGTGTTTCCTACACATACGGACCATATCCAGTCCATCTCTGCTTCTGAAACTGAGACAAAGCACTGGTCCTCTAACATCCGATGCTTGTCATTTAAGATGAGAAACGTTTGAGCTTTGTGAACGATGTAGTTCGATTGAGCTGTAAAGTAACTGCCCTTACCTGATTCGAAGTCTTGCTTGTAGGAAGACTCAGAGCCTGGGATTTAACTCCATTTCTGAAGGGAAACACACAGCAGAGTTCTCATCCATTGATCACACTCTGCTTTAGAGCAAGAAGCACGCTCTAGCTTTCTAGAGTCTCTAAGACAGCTGGAAACTTGAGTGTGTTGAGAACAAAAGAACGGTATTTCCTAAACATACGGACCATATCTAGTCCATCTCTGCTTCTGAAACTGAGACAAAGCACTAGTCCTCTAACATCCGTTGCTTGTCATTTAAGATGAGAAACGTGTGAGCTTCGTGAACGATGTAGTTCGTTTGAGCTGAAAAGAGACTGCCCTTACCTGAAACGAAGTCTATATTGTAGGAAGACACAGAGCCTGGGATTTCACTCCATTTCTGAAGGGAAACACACAGGAGAGTTCTCATCCATTGATCACACTCTGCTTTAGAGCAAGAAGCACGCTCTAGCTTTCTAGAGTCTCTAAGACAGCAGGAAACGTGAGTGTGTTGCGAACAAAAGAACGGTGTTTCCTACACATACGGACCATATCTATTCCCACTCTGCTTCTGAAACTGAGACAAAGCACTGGTCCCCTAACATCCGATGCTTGTCATTGAAGATGAGAAACGTGTGAGCTTAGTGAACGATGTAGTTCGTTTGAGCTGTAAAGTAACTGCCCTTACCTGAAACGAAGTGTTGCTTGTAGGAAGACTCAGAACCTTGGGTTTAACTCCATTTCTGAAGTGAAACACACAGCAGGGTTCTCATATATATATCACACTCTGCTTTAAAGCAAGAAGGACGCTCTTCCTTTCTAGAATCTCTAAGACAGCAGGAAACATGAGTGTGCTGAGAGGAAAAGAACGGTGTTTCCTACACATACAGACCATATCTAGTCCAACTCTGCTTCTGAAACTGACACAAAGCACTGGTCCTATAACATCCGATGCTTGTCAGTTAAGATGAGAAACGTATGAGCTTCGTGAACGATGTAGTTCATTTGAGCTGAAAAGTGACTGCCCTTACCTGAAATGAAGTCTTTCTTTTAGGAAGACACAGAGCCTGGGATTTCACTCCATTTCTGAAGGGAAACACACAGCAGAGTTCTCATCCATTGATCACACTCTGCTTTAGAGCAAGAAGCACGCTCTAGCTTTCTAGAGTCTCTAAGGCAGCTGGAAACTTGAGTGTGTTGAGAACAAAAGAACGGTGTTTCCTAAACATACGGACCATATCTAGTCCATCTCTGCTTCTGAAACTGAGAGAAAGCACTAGTCCTCTAACATCCGTTGCTTGTCATTTAAGATGAGAAACGTGTGAGCTTCGTGAACGATGTAGTTCGTTTGAGCTGTAAAGTAACTGCCCTTACCTGATTCGAAGTCTTGCTTGTAGGACGACTCAGAGCGTGGGGTTTAACTCCATTTCTGAAGTGAAACACACAGCAGAGTTCTCTTCCATGGATCACACTCTGCTTTAGAGCACGAAGCACGCTGTAGTTTCTAGAGTCTCTAAGTCAGCAGGAAACGTGGTTGTGTTCAGAACAAAAGAACTGTGTTTCCTACACATACGGACCATATCTATTCCAACTCTGCTTCTGAAACTGATACAAAGGACTGGTCCTCTAACATCCGATGCTTGTCAGTTAAGATGATAAAAGTGTGAGCTCCGTGAACGATGTAGTTCGTTTGAGCTAAAAAGTGACTGCCCTTACCTGATTCGAAGTCTTTATTGTAGGAAGACTCAGAGCCTGGGATTTAACTCCATTTCTGAATTGAAACACACAGCAGAGTTCTTATCCATTGATCACACTCTGCTTTAGAGCAAGAAGCACGCTCTAGCTTTCTAGAGTCTCTAAGACAGCAGGAAACGTGACTGTGCTGAGAACAAAAGAACGGTGTTTCCTACACATTCGTACCATATCTATTGCACCTCTGCTTCTGAAACTGATTCAAAGCACTGTTCCTATAACATCCGATGCTTGTCATTTAAGATTACAAACGTGTGAGCTTCGTGAACGATGTAGTTCGTTTGAGCTGTAAAGTAACTGCCCTTACCTGAAATGAAGTGTTGCTTGTAGGAAGACTCAGAACCTTGGGTTTAACTCCATTTCTGAAGTGAAACACACAGCAGGGTTCTCATGTATACATCACACTCTTCTTTAAAGCAAGAAGGACGCTCTTGCTTTCTAGAATCTCTAAGACAGCAGGAAACATGAGTGTGCTGAGAGGAAAAGAACGGTGTTTCCTACACATACGGACCATATCTAGTCCAACTCTGCTTCTGAAACTGACACAAAGCACTGGTCCTATAACATCCGATGCTTGTCAGTTAAGATGAGAAACGTGTGAGCTTCGTGAACGATGTAGTTCGTTTGAGCTGAAAAGTAACTGCCCTTACCTGATTCGAAGTCTTGCTTGTAGGAAGACTCAGAGCCTGGGATTTAACTCCATTTCTGAAGGGAAACACACAGCAGAGTTCTCTTCCATGGTTCACACTCTGCCTTAGAGCAAGAAGCACGCTCTAGCTTTCTAGAGTCTCTAAGACAGCAGGAAATGTGAGTGTGCTGAGAACAAAAGAATGGTGTTTCCTACACATAGGGACCATATCTAGTCCAACTCTGGTTCTGAACCTGATACAAAGCACTGGTCCTCTAACATCCGATGCTTGTCAGTTAAGATGATAAAGGTGTAAGCTTTGTGAACCATGTAGTTCGTTTGAGCTGAAAAGTGACTGCCCTTACTTGTAAGGAATTCTTGCTTGTAGGAAGACACAGAGCCTGGAATTTAACTCCATTTCTGAAGGGAAACACACAACAGAGTTCTCATATATAGATCACACTCTGATTTAGAGCAAGAAGCACGCTCTTGCTTTCCAGAGTCACTAAGACAGCAGGAAACCTGGGTGTGATGAGAACAAAAGAACGGTGTTTCCTACACATACGGACCATATCTAGTCCAACTCTGCTTCTGAAACTGATACAAAGCACTGGTCCTCTAAAATCCAATGCTTGTCAGTTAAGATGAGAAACGTGTGAGCTTCGTGAACGATGTAGTTCGTTTGAGCTGAAAAGTGACTGCCCTTCCCTGAAACGAAGTATTTATGGTAGGAAGACACAGAGCCTGGGATTTCACTCCATTTCTGAAGGGAAACACACAGCAGGGTTCGCATATATACATAATACTCTGCTATAAAGCAAGAAGGACGCTCTTGCTTTCTAGAATCTCTAAGAGAGCAGGAAACATGAGTATGCTGAGAGGAAAAGAACGGTGTTTCCTACACATACGGACCATATCGAGTCCAAATAAGCCTCTGAAATTGATACAAAGCTCAGGTCCTCTAACATCCAATGCTTGTCATTTAAGATGAGAAACGTGTGAGCTTCGTGAAGGATGAAGTTCATTTGAGCTGAAAAGTGACTGCCCTTACCTGAAACGAAGTCTTTATTGTAGGAAGACACAGAGCCTGGGATTTCACTCCATTTCTGAAGGGAAACACGCAGCAGAGTTCTCTTCCATGGATCACACTCTGCTTTAGAGCAAGAAGCACGCTCTAGCTTTCTAGATTCTCTAAGAAAGCAGGAAATGTAAGTGTGCTGAGAACAAAAGAATGGTGTTTCCTACACATACGGACCATATCTAGTCCAACTCTGCTTCTGAAACTGAAACAAAGCACTGGTCCTCTAACATCTGATGCTTGTCATTTAAGATGAGAAACGTGTGAGCTTCGTGAACGATGTAGTTCGTTTGAGCTGTAGAGTAACTGCCCTTACCTGATTCGAAGTCTTGCTTGTAGGAAGACTCAGAGCCTGGGATTTAACTCCATTTCTGAAGGGAAACACACAGCAGAGTTCTCTTCCATGGATCACACTCTGCTTTAGAGCAAGAAGCACGCTCTAGCTTTCTAGAGTCTCTAAGACAGCAGGAAACGTGACTGAGCTGAGAACAAAAGAACGGTGTTTCCTACACATTCGGACCTTATCTATTCCAACTCTGCTTCTGAAACTGATTCAAAGCACTGGTCCTATAACATCCGATGCTTGTCATTTAAGATGAGAAACGTGTGAGCTTCGTGAACGATGTAGTTCGTTTGAGCTGTAAATTAACTGCCCTTACCTGAAATGAAGTGTTGCTTGTAGGAAGACTCAGAACCTTGGGTTTTACTCCATTTCTGAAGTGAAACACACAGCAGGGTTCTCATGTATACATCACATTCTGCTTTAAAGCAAGAAAGACGCTCTTGCTTTCTAGAATCTCTAAGACAGCAGGAAACATGAGTGTGCTGAGAGGAAAAGAACGGTGTTTCCTACACATACGGACCATATCTAGTCCAACTCTGCTTCTGAAACTGACACAAAGCACTGGTCCTATAACATCCGATGCTTGTCAGTTAAGATGAGACACGTGTGAGCTTCGTGAACGATTAGTTCGTTTGAGCTGAAAAGTGACTGCCCTTGCCTGAAACGAAGTCTTTATTGTAGGAAGACACAGAGCCTGAGATTTCACTCCATTTCTGAAGGGAAACATACAGCAGAGTTCTCATCCATTGATCACACTCTGCTTTAGAGCAAGAAGCACGCTCTAGCTTTCTAGAGTCTCTAAGACAGATGGAAACTTGAGTGTGTTGAGAACAAAAGAACGGTGTTTCCTACACATACGGACCATATCCAGTCCATCTCTGCTTCTGAAACTGAGACAAAGCACTGGTCCTCTAACATCCGATGCTTGTCATTTAAGATGAGAAACGTTTGAGCTTTGTGAACGATGTAGTTCGATTGAGCTGTAAAGTAACTGCCCTTACCTGATTCGAAGTCTTGCTTGTAGGAAGACTCAGAGCCTGGGATTTAACTCCATTTCTGAAGGGAAACACACAGCAGAGTTCTCATCCATTGATCACACTCTGCTTTAGAGCAAGAAGCACGCTCTAGCTTTCTAGAGTCTCTAAGACAGCTGGCAACTTGAGTGTGTTGAGAACAAAAGAACGGTGTTTCCTAAACATACGGACCATATCTAGTCCATCTCTGCTTCTGAAACTGAGACAAAGCACTAGTCCTCTAACATCCGTTGCTTGTCATTTAAGATGAGAAACGTGTGAGCTTCGTGAACGATGTAGTTCGTTTGAGCTGAAAAGAGACTGCCCTTACCTGAAACGAAGTCTATATTGTAGGAAGACACAGAGCCTGGGATTTCACTCCATTTCTGAAGGGAAACACACAGGAGAGTTCTCATCCATTGATCACACTCTTCTTTAGAGCAAGAAGCATGCTCTAGCTTTCTAGAGTCTCTAAGACAGCAGGAAACATGAGTGTGCTGAGAGGAAAAGAACGGTGTTTCCTACACATACAGACCATATCTAGTCCAACTCTGCTTCTGGAACTGACACAAAGCACTGGTCCTATAAAATCCGATGCTTGTCAGTTAAGATGAGAAACGTATGAGCTTCGTGAACGATGTAGTTCATTTGAGCTGAAAAGTGACTGCCCTTACCTGAAATGAAGTCTTTCTTTTAGGAAGACACAGAGCCTGGGATTTCACTCCATTTCTGAAGGGAAACACACAGCAGAGTTCTCTTCCATTGATCACACTCTGCTTTAGAGCAAGAAGCACGCTCTAGCTTTCTAGAGTCTCTAAGACAGCTGGAAACTTGAGTGTGTTGAGAACAAAAGAACGGTGTTTCCTAAACATACGGACCATATCTAGTCCATCTCTGCTTCTGAAACTGAGAGAAAGCACTAGTCCTCTAACATCCGTTGCTTGTCATTTAAGATGAGAAACGTGTGAGCTTCGTGAACGATGTAGTTCGTTTGAGCTGTAAAGTAACTGCCCTTACCTGATTCGAAGTCTTGCTTGTAGGACGACTCAGAGCCTGGGATTTAACTCCATTTCTGAAGTGAAACACACAGCAGAGTTCTCTTCCATGGATCACACTCTGCTTTAGAGCACGAAGCACGCTGTAGTTTCTAGAGTCTCTAAGTCAGCAGGAAACGTGGTTGTGTTCAGAACAAAAGAACTGTGTTTCCTACACATACGGACCATATCTATTCCAACTCTGCTTCTGAAACTGATTCAAAGCACTGGTCCTCTAACATCCGATGCTTGTCAGTTAAGATGATAAACGTGTGAGCTTCGTGAACGATGTACTTCGTTTGAGCTGAAAAGTGACTGCCCTTACCTGATTCGAAGGCTTGCTTGTAGGAAGACTCAGAGCCTGGGATTTAACTCCATTTCTGAAGTGAAACACACAGCAGAGTTCTCTTCCATGGATCACACTCTGCTTTGGAGCAGGAAGCACGCTGTAGTTTATAGATTCTCTAAGTCAGCAGGAAACGTGGTTGTGTTCAGAACAAAAGAACTGTGTTTCCTACACATAGGACCTTATCTATTCCAACTCTGCTTCTGAAACTGATACAAAGCACTGGTCCTCTAACATCCGATGCTTGTCAGTTAAGATGATAAACGTGTGAGCTTCGTGAACGATGTAGTTCGTTTGAGCTTAAAAGTGACTGCCCTTACCTGATTCGAAGTCTTTATTGTAGGAAGACACAGAGCCTGGGATTTCACTCCATTTCTGAAGGGAAACACACAGCAGAGTTCTTATCCATTGATCACACTCTGCTTTAGAGCAAGAAGCACGCTCTAGCTTTCTAGAGTCTCTAAGACAGCAAGAAACGTGACTGTGCTGAGAACAAAAGAACGGTGTTTCCTACACATTTGTACCATATCTATTCCACCTCTGCTTCTGAAACTGATTCAAAGCACTGTTCCTATAACATCCGATGCTTGTCATTTAAGATTACAAACGTGTGAGCTTCGTGAACGATGTAGTTCGTGTGAGCTGTAATGTAACTGCCCTTACCTGAAATGAAGTGTTGCTTGTAGGAAGACTCAGAACCTTGGGTTTAACTCCATTTCTGAAGTGAAACACACAGCAGGGTTCTCATGTATACATCACACTCTGCTTTAAAGCAAGAAGGACGCTCTTGCTTCCTAGAAACTCTAAGACAGCAGGAAACATGAGTGTGCTGAGAGGAAAAGAACGGTGTTTCCTACACATACGGACCATATCTAGTCCAACTCTGCTTCTGAAACTGACACAAAGCACTGGTCCTATAACATCCGATGCTTGTCAGTTAAGATGAGAAACGTGTGAGCTTCGTGAACGATGTAGTTCGTTTGAGCTGAAAAGTAACTGCCTTTACCTGATTCGAAGTCTGCTTGTAGGAAGACTCAGAGCCTGGGATTTCACTCCATTTCTGAAGGGAAACACACAGCAGAGTTCTCTTCCATGGTTCACACTCTGCTTTAGAGCAAGAAGCACGCTCTAGCTTTCTAGAGTCTCTAAGACAGCAGGAAATGTGAGTGTGCTGAGAACAAAAGAATGGTGTTTCCTACACATAGGGACCATATCTAGTCCAACTCTGCTTCTGAAACTGACACAAAGCACTGGTCCTATAACATCCGATGCTTGTCAGTTAAGATGAGACACGTGTGAGCTTCGTGAACGATTAGTTCGTTTGAGCTGAAAAGTGACTGCCCTTGCCTGAAACGAAGTCTTTATTGTAGGAAGACACAGAGCCTGAGATTTCACTCCATTTCTGAAGGGAAACATACAGCAGAGTTCTCATCCATTGATCACACTCTGCTTTAGAGCAAGAAGCACGCTCTAGCTTTCTAGAGTCTCTAAGACAGATGGAAACTTGAGTGTGTTGAGAACAAAAGAACGGTGTTTCCTACACATACGGACCATATCCAGTCCATCTCTGCTTCTGAAACTGAGACAAAGCACTGGTCCTCTAACATCCGATGCTTGTCATTTAAGATGAGAAACGTTTGAGCTTTGTGAACGATGTAGTTCGATTGAGCTGTAAAGTAACTGCCCTTACCTGATTCGAAGTCTTGCTTGTAGGAAGACTCAGAGCCTGGGATTTAACTCCATTTCTGAAGGGAAACACACAGCAGAGTTCTCATCCATTGATCACACTCTGCTTTAGAGCGAGAAGCACGCTCTAGCTTTCTAGAGTCTCTAAGACAGCTGGCAACTTGAGTGTGTTGAGAACAAAAGAACGGTGTTTCCTAAACATACGGACCATATCTAGTCCATCTCTGCTTCTGAAACTGAGACAAAGCACTAGTCCTCTAACATCCGTTGCTTGTCATTTAAGATGAGAAACGTGTGAGCTTCGTGAACGATGTAGTTCGTTTGAGCTGAAAAGAGACTGCCCTTACCTGAAACGAAGTCTATATTGTAGGAAGACACAGAGCCTGGGATTTCACTCCATTTCTGAAGGGAAACACACAGGAGAGTTCTCATCCATTGATCACACTCTTCTTTAGAGCAAGAAGCACGCTCTAGCTTTCTAGAGTCTCTAAGACAGCAGGAAACATGAGTGTGCTGAGAGGAAAAGAACGGTGTTTCCTACACATACAGACCATATCTAGTCCAACTCTGCTTCTGGAACTGACACAAAGCACTGGTCCTATAACATCCGATGCTTGTCAGTTAAGATGAGAAACGTATGAGCTTCGTGAACGATGTAGTTCATTTGAGCTGAAAAGTGACTGCCCTTACCTGAAATGAAGTCTTTCTTTTAGGAAGACACAGAGCCTGGGATTTCACTCCATTTCTGAAGGGAAACACACAGCAGAGTTCTCTTCCATTGATCACACTCTGCTTTAGAGCAAGAAGCACGCTCTAGCTTTCTAGAGTCTCTAAGACAGCTGGAAACTTGAGTGTGTTGAGAACAAAAGAACGGTGTTTCCTAAACATACGGACCATATCTAGTCCATCTCTGCTTCTGAAACTGAGAGAAAGCACTAGTCCTCTAACATCCGTTGCTTGTCATTTAAGATGAGAAACGTGTGAGCTTCGTGAACGATGTAGTTCGTTTGAGCTGTAAAGTAACTGCCCTTACCTGATTCGAAGTCTTGCTTGTAGGACGACTCAGAGCCTGGGATTTAACTCCATTTCTGAAGTGAAACACACAGCAGAGTTCTCTTCCATGGATCACACTCTGCTTTAGAGCACGAAGCACGCTGTAGTTTCTAGAGTCTCTAAGTCAGCAGGAAACGTGGTTGTGTTCAGAACAAAAGTACTGTGTTTCCTACACATACGGACCATATCTATTCCAACTCTGCTTCTGAAACTGATTCAAAGCACTGGTCCTCTAACATCCGATGCTTGTCAGTTAAGATGATAAACGTGTGAGCTTCGTGAACGATGTACTTCGTTTGAGCTGAAAAGTGACTGCCCTTACCTGATTCGAAGGCTTGCTTGTAGGAAGACTCAGAGCCTGGGATTTAACTCCATTTCTGAAGTGAAACACACAGCAGAGTTCTCTTCCATGGATCACACTCTGCTTTGGAGCAGGAAGCACGCTGTAGTTTATAGATTCTCTAAGTCAGCAGGAAACGTGGTTGTGTTCAGAACAAAAGAACTGTGTTTCCTACACATAGGACCATATCTATTCCAACTCTGCTTCTGAAACTGATACAAAGCACTGGTCCTCTAACATCCGATGCTTGTCAGTTAAGATGATAAACGTGTGAGCTTCGTGAACGATGTAGTTCGTTTGAGCTTAAAAGTGACTGCCCTTACCTGATTCGAAGTCTTTATTGTAGGAAGACACAGAGCCTGGGATTTCACTCCATTTCTGAAGGGAAACACACAGCAGAGTTCTTATCCATTGATCACACTCTGCTTTAGAGCAAGAAGCACGCTCTAGCTTTCTAGAGTCTCTAAGACAGCAAGAAACGTGACTGTGCTGAGAACAAAAGAACGGTGTTTCCTACACATTTGTACCATATCTATTCCACCTCTGCTTCTGAAACTGATTCACAGCACTGTTCCTATAACATCCGATGCTTGTCATTTAAGATTACAAACGTGTGAGCTTCGTGAACGATGTAGTTCGTGTGAGCTGTAAAGTAACTGCCCTTACCTGAAATGAAGTGTTGCTTGTAGGAAGACTCAGAACCTTGGGTTTAACTCCATTTCTGAAGTGAAACACACAGCAGGGTTCTCATGTATACATCACACTCTGCTTTAAAGCAAGAAGGACGCTCTTGCTTCCTAGAAACTCTAAGACAGCAGGAAACATGAGTGTGCTGAGAGGAAAAGAACGGTGTTTCCTACACATACGGACCATATCTAGTCCAACTCTGCTTCTGAAACTGACACAAAGCACTGGTCCTATAACATCCGATGCTTGTCAGTTAAGATGAGAAACGTGTGAGCTTCGTGAACGATGTAGTTCGTTTGAGCTGAAAAGTAACTGCCCTTACCTGATTCGAAGTCTGCTTGTAGGAAGACTCAGAGCCTGGGATTTCACTCCATTTCTGAAGGGAAACACACAGCAGAGTTCTCTTCCATGGTTCACACTCTGCTTTAGAGCAAGAAGCACGCTCTAGCTTTCTAGAGTCTCTAAGACAGCAGGAAATGTGAGTGTGCTGAGAACAAAAGAATGGTGTTTCCTACACATAGGGACCATATCTAGTCCAACTCTGGTTCTGAACGTGATACAAAGCACTGGTCCTCTAAAATCCAATGCTTGTCAGTTAAGATGAGAAACGTGTGAGCTTCGTGAACGATGTAGTTCGTTTGAGCTGAAAAGTGACTGCCCTTCCCTGAAACGAAGTATTTATGGTAGGAAGACACAGAGCCTGGGATTTCACTCCATTTCTGAAGGGAAACACACAGCAGGGTTCGCATATATACATAACACTCTGCTATAAAGCAAGAAGGACGCTCTTGCTTTCTAGAATCTCTAAGAGAGCAGGAAACATGAGTATGCTGAGAGGAAAAGAACGGTGTTTCCTACACATTTGGACCATATCTAGTCCAAATAAGCCTCTGAAATTGATACAAAGCTCAGGTCCTCTAACATCCAATGCTTGTCATTTAAGATGAGAAACGTGTGAGCTTCGTGAAGGATGAAGTTCATTTGAGCTGAAAAGTGACTTCCCTTACCTGAAACGAAGTCTTTATTGTAGGAAGACACAGAGCCTGGGATTTCAGTCCATTTCTGAAGGGAAACACGCAGCAGAGTTCTCTTCCATGGATCACACTCTGCTTTAGAGCAAGAAGCACGCTCTAGCTTTCTAGATTCTCTAAGAAAGCAGGAAATGTAAGTGTGCTGAGAACAAAAGAATGGTGTTTCCTACACATACGGACCATATCTAGTCCAACTCTGCTTCTGAAACTGAAACAAAGCACTGGTCCTCTAACATCCGATGCTTGTCATTTAAGATGAGAAACGTGTGAGCTTCGTGAACGATGTAGTTCGTTTGAGCTGTAGAGTAACTGCCCTTACCTGATTCGAAGTCTTGCTTGTAGGAAGACTCAGAGCCTGGGATTTAACTCCATTTCTGAAGGGAAACACACAGCAGAGTTCTCTTCCATGGATCACACTCTGCTTTAGAGCAAGAAGCACGCTCTAGCTTTCTAGAGTCTCTAAGACAGCAGGAAACGTGACTGTGCTGAGAACAAAAGAACGGTGTTTCCTACACATTCGGACCTTATCTATTCCAACTCTGCTTCTGAAACTGATTCAAAGCACTGGTCCTATAACATCCGATGCTTGTCATTTAAGATGAGAAACGTGTGAGCTTCGTGAACGATGTAGTTCGTTTGAGCTGTAAATTAACTGCCCTTACCTGAAATGAAGTGTTGCTTGTAGGAAGACTCAGAACCTTGGGTTTTACTCCATTTCTGAAGTGAAACACACAGCAGGGTTCTCATGTATACATCACATTCTGCTTTAAAGCAAGAAAGACGCTCTTGCTTTCTAGAATCTCTAAGACAGCAGGAAACATGAGTGTGCTGAGAGGAAAAGAACGGGGTTTCCTACACATACGGACCATATCTAGTCCAACTCTGCTTCTGAAACTGACACAAAGCACTGGTCCTATAACATCCGATGCTTGTCAGTTAAGATGAGACACGTGTGAGCTTCGTGAACGATTAGTTCGTTTGAGCTGAAAAGTGACTGCCCTTGCCTGAAACGAAGTCTTTATTGTAGGAAGACACAGAGCCTGAGATTTCACTCCATTTCTGAAGGGAAACATACAGCAGAGTTCTCATCCATTGATCACACTCTGCTTTAGAGCAAGAAGCACGCTCTAGCTTTCTAGAGTCTCTAAGACAGCTGGAAACTTGAGTGTGTTGAGAACAAAAGAACGGTGTTTCCTACACATACGGACCATATCCAGTCCATCTCTGCTTCTGAAACTGAGACAAAGCACTGGTCCTCTAACATCCGATGCTTGTCATTTAAGATGAGAAACGTGTGAGCTTCGTGAACGATGTAGTTCGTTTGAGCTGTAAATTAACTGCCCTTACCTGAAATGAAGTGTTGCTTGTAGGAAGACTCAGAACCTTGGGTTTTACTCCATTTCTGAAGTGAAACACACAGCAGGGTTCTCATGTATACATCACATTCTGCTTTAAAGCAAGAAAGACGCTCTTGCTTTCTAGAATCTCTAAGACAGCAGGAAACATGAGTGTGCTGAGAGGAAAAGAACGGTGTTTCCTACACATACGGACCATATCTAGTCCAACTCTGCTTCTGAAACTGACACAAAGCACTGGTCCTATAACATCCGATGCTTGTCAGTTAAGATGAGACACGTGTGAGCTTCGTGAACGATTAGTTCGTTTGAGCTGAAAAGTGACTGCCCTTGCCTGAAACGAAGTCTATATTGTTGGAAGACAAAGAGCCTGGGATTTCACTCCATTTCTGAAGGGAAACACACAGGAGAGTTCTCATCCATTGATCACACTCTTCTTTAGAGCAAGAAGCACGCTCTAGCTTTCTAGAGTCTCTAAGACAGCAGGAAACATGAGTGTGCTGAGAGGAAAAGAACGGTGTTTCCTACACATACAGACCATATCTAGTCCAACTCTGCTTCTGAAACTGACACAAAGCACTGGTCCTATAACATCCGATGCTTGTCAGTTAAGATGAGAAACGTATGAGCTTCGTGAACGATGTAGTTCATTTGAGCTGAAAAGTGACTGCCCTTACCTGAAATGAAGTCTTTCTTTTAGGAAGACACAGAGCCTGGGATTTCACTCCATTTCTGAAGGGAAACACACAGCAGAGTTCTCTTCCATTGATCACACTCTGCTTTAGAGCAAGAAGCACGCTCTAGCTTTCTAGAGTCTCTAAGACAGCTGGAAACTTGAGTGTGTTGAGAACAAAAGAACGGTGTTTCCTAAACATACGGACCATATCTAGTCCATCTCTGCTTCTGAAACTGAGAGAAAGCACTAGTCCTCTAACATCCGTTGCTTGTCATTTAAGATGAGAAACGTGTGAGCTTCGTGAACGATGTAGTTCGTTTGAGCTGTAAAGTAACTGCCCTTACCTGATTCGACGTCTTGCTTGTAGGACGACTCAGAGCCTGGGATTTAACTCCATTTCTGAAGTGAAACACACAGCAGAGTTCTCTTCCATGGATCACACTCTGCTTTAGAGCACGAAGCACGCTGTAGTTTCTAGAGTCTCTAAGTCAGCAGGAAACGTGGTTGTGTTCAGAACAAAAGAACTGTGTTTCCTACACATACGGACCATATCTATTCCAACTCTGCTTCTGAAACTGATTCAAAGCACTGGTCCTCTAACATCCGATGCTTGTCAGTTAAGATGATAAACGTGTGAGCTTCGTGAACGATGTACTTCGTTTGAGCTGAAAAGTGACTGCCCTTACCTGATTCGAAGGCTTGCTTGTAGGAAGACTCAGAGCCTGGGATTTAACTCCATTTCTGAAGTGAAACACACAGCAGAGTTCTCTTCCATGGATCACACTCTGCTTTGGAGCAGGAAGCATGCTGTAGTTTATAGATTCTCTAAGTCAGCAGGAAACGTGGTTGTGTTCAGAACAAAAGAACTGTGTTTCCTACACATACGGACCATATCTATTCCAACTCTGCTTCTGAAACTGATACAAAGCACTGGTCCTCTAACATCCGATGCTTGTCAGTTAAGATGATAAACGTGTGAGCTTCGTGAACGATGTAGTTCGTTTGAGCTTAAAAGTGACTGCCCTTACCTGATTCGAAGTCTTTATTGTAGGAAGACACAGAGCCTGGGATTTCACTCCATTTCTGAAGGGAAACACACAGCAGAGTTCTTATCCATTGATCACACTCTGCTTTAGAGCAAGAAGCACGCTCTAGCTTTCTAGAGTCTCTAAGACAGCAGGAAACGTGACTGTGCTGAGAACAAAAGAACGGTGTTTCCTACACATTTGTACCATATCTATTCCACCTCTGCTTCTGAAACTGATTCAAAGCACTGTTCCTATAACATCCGATGCTTGTCATTTAAGATTACAAACGTGTGAGCTTCGTGAACGATGTAGTTCGTGTGAGCTGTAAAGTAACTGCCCTTACCTGAAATGAAGTGTTGCTTGTAGGAAGACTCAGAACCTTGGGTTTAACTCCATTTCTGAAGTGAAACACACAGCAGGGTTCTCATGTATACATCACACTCTGCTTTAAAGCAAGAAGGACGCTCTTGCTTTCTAGAATCTCTAAGACAGCAGGAAACATGAGTGTGCTGAGAGGAAAAGAACGGTGTTTCCTACACATACGGACCATATCTAGTCCAACTCTGCTTCTGAAACTGACACAAAGCACTGGTCCTATAACATCCGATGCTTGTCAGTTAAGATGAGAAACGTGTGAGCTTCGTGAACGATGTAGTTCGTTTGAGCTGAAAAGTAACTGCCCTTACCTGATTCGAAGTCTTGCTTGTAGGAAGACTCAGAGCCTGGGATTTCACTCCATTTCTGAAGGGAAACACACAGCAGAGTTCTCTTCCATGGTTCACACTCTGCTTTAGAGCAAGAAGCACGCTCTAGCTTTCTAGAGTCTCTAAGACAGCAGGAAACATGAGTGTGCTGAGAGGAAAAGAACGGTGTTTCCTACACATTCGGACCATTTTGAGTCCAACTCTGCTTCTGAAACTGCTACAAAGCACTGGTCCTCTAACATCCAATGCTTCTCAGTTAAGATGAGGAACGTGTGAGCTTTGTGAAGGATTATTTCATTTGAGCTGAAAAGTGACTGCCCTTACTTGAAAGGAATTCTTCCTTGTAGGAAGACACAGAGCCTGGAATTTAACTCCATTTCTGAAGGGAAACAGACAACAGAGTTCTCATATATAGATCACACTCTGCTTTAGAGCAAGAATCAAGCTCTTGCTTTCCAGATTCACTAAGACAGCAGGAAACCTGAGTGTGATGAGAACAAAAGAACGGTGTTTCCTAAACATACGGACCATATCTAGACCAACACTGCTTGGGAAACTGAAACAAACCACAGGTCCACTAACATCCAATGCTTGTCAGTTAAGATGATAAACTTGTGAGCTTCGTGAACAATGTAGTTCGTTTGTGCTGTAAAGTAACTGCCCTTACCTGAAACGAATTCTTGTTTGTAGGAAGACTCAGAGCCTGGGATTTAACTCCATTTCTGAAGTGAAACACACAGCCAAATTTTCATCCATTAATCACACTGTGCTTTAGAGCAAGAAGCATGCTCTAGCTTTCTAGAGTCTGTAAGACAGTAGGAAACGTGAGTGTGCTGAGAACAAAAGAACGGTGTTTCCTACACATTCGGACCATAGCTAGTCCAACTCTGCTTCTGAAACTGATACAAAGCACTGGTCCTATAACATCCGATGCCTGTCAGTTAAGATGAGAAACATGTGAGCTTCGTGAACGATGTAGTTCGTTTGAGCTGAAAAGTGACTGACCTTACCTGAAACGAAGTCTTTATTGTAGGAAGACCCAGAGCCTGGGATTTAACTCCATTTCTGAAGGGAAACACACAGCATAGTTGTCATCCATGATTCACACTCTGCTTCAGAGCAAGAAGCACGCTCTTGCTTTCTAGATTCTCTAATACAGCAGGAAACGTGAGTGTGCTAAGAACAAATGAACGGTTTTTCCTACACATACGGTCCATATCTAGTCCAACTCTGCCTCTGAAACTGATACAAAGCACTGGTCCTCTAACATCCAATGCTTGTCAGTTAAGATGAGAAACGTGTGAGCTTCGTGAACGATGTAGTTCGTTTGAGCTGAAAAGTGACTGCCCTTACTTGAAAGGAATTCTTGCTTGTAGGAAGACACAGAGCCTGGAATTTAACTCCATTTCTAAAGGGAAACACACAGCAGAGTTCTCATCCATTGATCACAATCTGCTTTAGAGCAAGAAGCACGCTCTAGCTTTCTAGAGTCTCTAAGACAGCAGGAAACATGAGTGTGTAGAGAACAAATGAACGATGTTTCCTAAACATACGGACCATATCTAGTCCATCTCTGCTTCTGAATCTGAGACAAAGCACTGGTCGTCTAACATCCGATGCTTGTCATTTAAGATGAGAACCGTATGAGCTCCATGAACGATGTAGTTCTTTTGAGCTGTAGAGTAACTGCCCTTACCTGATTCGAAGTCTTGCTTGTAGGAAGACTCACAGCCTGGGATTTAACTCCATTTCTGAAGGGAAACACACAGCAGAGTTCTCTTCCATGGATCACACTCTGCTTTAGAGCAGGAAGCACGCTCTAGCTTTCTAGAGACTCTAAGACAACAGGAAATGTGAGTGTGCTGAGAACAAAAGAATGGTGTTTCCTACACATACGGACCATATCTAGTCAAACTCTGCTTCTGAAACTGATACAAAGCACTGGTCCTCTAAAATCCAATGCTTGTCAGTTAAGATGAGAAACGTGTGAGCTTCGTAAACGATGTAGTTCGTTTGAGCTGTAAAGTAATTCCCCTTACCTGATTCGAAGTCTTGATTGTAGGAAGACTCAGAGCCGGGGATTTAACTCCATTTCTGATGGGAATCACACAGCAGAGTTCTCTTCCATGGATCACACTCTGCTTTAGAGAAAGAAGCACGCTCTTGCTTTCCAGAGTCTCTAAGACAGCAGGAAATGTGAGTGTGCTGAGAACAAAAGAATGGTATTTCCTACACATACGGACAATATCTAGTCCAACTCTGCCTCTGAAACTGATACAAACCACTGGTCCTATAGCTTCCGCTGCTTGTCATTTAAGATGAGAAACGTGTGAGCTTCGTGAACGATGTAGTTCATTTGAGATGTAAAGTAACAGCCCTTACCTGATTCGAAGGCTTGCTTGTAGGAAGACTCAGAGCCTGGGATTTAACTCCATTTCTGAAGTGAAACACACAGCAGAGTTCTCTTCCATGGATCACACTCTGCTTTAGAGCACGAAGCACGCTGTAGTTTCTAGAGTCTCTAAGTCAGCAGGAAAGGTGGTTGTGTTCAGAACAAAAGAACTGTGTTTCCTACACATACGGACCATATCTATTCCAACTCTGCTTCTGAAACTGATACAAAGCACTGGTCCTCTAACATCCGATGCTTGTCAGTTAAGATGATAAACGTGTGAGCTTCGTGAACGATGTAGTTCGTTTGAGCTTAAAAGTGACTGCCCTTACCTGATTCGAATTCCTTATTGTAGGAAGACACAGAGCCTGGGATTTCACTCCATTTCTGAAGGGAAACACACAGCAGAGTTCTTATCAATTGATCACACTCTGCTTTAGAGCAAGAAGCACGCTCTTGCTTTCTAGAGTCTCTAAAACAGCAGGAAACGTGACTGTGCTGAGAACAAAAGAACGGTGTTTCCTACACATTCGGACCATATCTATTCCAACTCTGCTTCTGAAACTGATTCAAAGCACTGTTCCTATAACATCCGATGCTAGTCATTTAAGATGAGAAACGTGTGAGCTTCGTGAACGATGTAGTTCGTTTGAGCTGTAAAGTAACTGCCCTTACCTGAAATGAAGTGTTGCTCTTATGAAGACTCAGAACCTTGGGTTTAACTCCATTTCTGAAGTGAAACACACAGCAGGGTTCTCATGTATACATCACACTCTGCTTCAAAGCAAGAAGGACGCTCTTGCTTTCTAGAATCTCTAAGACAGCAGGAAACATGAGTGTGCTGAGAGGAAAAGAACGGTGTTTCCTACACATATGGACCATATCTAGTCCAACTCTGCTTCTGAAACTGATACAAAGCACTGGTCCTCTAAAATCCAATGCTTGTCAGTTAAGATGAGAAACGTGTGAGCTTCGTGAACGATGTAGTTCGTTTGAGCTGAAAAGTGACTGCCCTTCCCTGAAACGAAGTATTTATTGTAGGAAGACACAGAGCCTGGGATTTCACTCCATTTCTGAAGGGAAACACACAGCAGGGTTCGCATATATACATCACACTCTGCTTTAAAGCAAGTAGGACGCTCTTGCTTTCTAGAATCTCTAAGAGAGCAGGAAACATGAGTGTGCAGAGAGGAAAAGAACAGTGTTTCCTACACATTCGGACCATATCGAGTCCAAATAAGCCTCTGAAATTGATACAAAGCTCAGGTCCTCTAACATCCAATGCTTGTCATTTAAGATGAGAAACGTGTGAGCTTCGTGAAGGATGAAGTTCATTTGAGCTGAAAAGTGACTGCCCTTACCTGAAACGAAGTCTTTATTGTAGGAAGACACAGAGACTGGGATTTCACTCCATTTCTGAAGGGAAACACGCAGCAGAGTTCTCTTCCATGGATCACACTCTGCTTTAGAGCAAGAAGCACGCTCTAGCTTTCTAGATTCTCTAAGACAGCAGGAAATGTAAGTGTGCTGAGAACAAAAGAATGGTGTTTCCTACACATACGGACCATATCTAGTCCAAATCTGCTTCTGAAACTGACACAAAGCACTGGTCCTATAACATCCGCTGCTTGTCAGTTAAGATGAGAAACGTGTGAGCTTTGTGAACGATGTAGTTCATTTGAGCTGTAAAGTAACTGCCCTTACCTGATTCGAAGTCTTGCTTGTAGGAAGACTCAGAGCCTGGGATTTAACTCCATTTCTAAAGGGAAACACACAGCAGAGTTCTCATCCATAGATCACACTCTGCTTTAGAGCAAGAAGCACGCTCTAGCTTTCTAGAGTCTCTAAGAGAGCAGGAAACGTGAGTGTGTTGCGAACAAAGGAACGGTGTTTCCTACACATACGGACCATATGTATTCCAACTCTGCTTCTGAAACTGAGACAAAGCACTGGTCCTCTAACATCTGATGCTTGTAATTTAAGATGAGAAACGTGTGAGATTCTTGAACGATGTAGTTCGTTTGAGCTGAAAAGTGACTGCCCCTACCTGAAACGAAGTCTTGATTGTAGGAAGACTCAGAGCCTGGGATTTAACTCCATTTCTAATGTGAAACACACAGCAGAGTTCTCATCCATTGTTCACACTTTGCTTTATAGCAAGAAGCACGCTCTTGCTTTCTAGACTCTCTGAGACAGCAGGAACATGAGTGTGATGAGAAAAAAAGAACGGTGTTTCCTACACATACGGACCATATCTAGTCCAACTCTGCTTCTGAATCTGAAACAAACAACAGATCCTCTAACATCCAATGCTTGTCAGTTAAGATGAGAAACGTGTGAGCTTCATGAACGATGTAGTTCGTTTGAGCTGTAAAGTAACTTTCCTTACCTGAAACGAAGTCTTGCTTGTAGGAAGACACAGAGCCTGGGATTTATGTCCATTTCTGAAGGGAAACACACAACACAGTTCTGATCCATGAATCACACACTGCTTTAGAGCAAGAAGCATGCTCTAGCTTTCTAGGTTCTCTAAGACAGCAGGAAACATGACTGTGCTGAGAACAAAAGAACGGTGTTTCCTACACCTACGGACCATATCTATTCCAACTCTGCTTCTGAAACTGATACAAAGCACTGGTCCTATAACATCCAATGCTTGTCAGTTAAGATGAGAAACGTGTGAGCTTCGTGAACGATGTAGTTCGTTTGAGCTGTAAAGTAACTGCCCTTACCTGAAACGAAGTGTTGCTTGTAGGATGACTCAGAACCTTGGGTTTAACTCCATTTCTGAAGTGAAACACACAGCAGGGTTCTCATATATACATCACACTCTGCTTTAAAGCAAGAAGGACGCTCTTGCTTTCTAGAATCTCTAAGACAGCAGGAAACATGATTGTGCTGAGAGGAAAAGAACGGTGTTTCCTACACATACGGACCATATCTAGTCCAACTCTGCTTCTGAAACTGACACAAAGCACTGGTCCTATAACATCCGATGCTTGTCAGTTAAGATGAGAAACGTGTGAGCTTCGTGAACGATGTAGTTCATTTGAGCTGAAAAGTGACTGCCCTTACAGGAAAGGAATTCTTGCTTGTAGGAAGACACAGAGCCTGGAATTTAACTCCATTTCTAAAGGGAAACACACAGCAGAGTTCTCATCCATTGATCACAATCTGCTTTAGAGCAAGAAGCACGCTCTAGCTTTCTAGAGTCTCTAAGACAGCAGGAAACATGAGTGTGTAGAGAACAAATGAACGATGTTTCCTAAACATACGGACCATATCTAGTCCATCTCTGCTTCTGAAACTGAGACAAAGCACTGGTCGTCTAACATCCGATGCTTGTCATTTAAGATGAGAACCGTATGAGCTCCATGAACGATGTAGTTCTTTTGAGCTGTAGAGTAACTGCCCTTACCTGATCCGAAGTCTTGCTTGTAGGAAGACTCACAGCCTGGGATTTAACTCCATTTCTGAAGGGAAACAAACAGCAGAGTTCTCTTCCATGGATCACACTCTGCTTTAGAGCAGGAAGCACGCTCTAGCTTTCTAGAGACTCTAAGACAGCAGGAAATGTGAGTGTGCTGAGAACAAAAGAATGGTGTTTCCTACACATACGGACCATATCTAGTCAAACTCTGCTTCTGAAACTGATACAAAGCACTGGTCCTCTAAAATCCAATGCTTGTCAGTTAAGATGAGAAACGTGTGAGCTTCGTGAACGATGTAGTTCGTTTGAGCTGTAAAGTAACTGCCCTTACCTGATTCGAAGTCTTGATTGTAGGAAGACTCAGAGCCGGGGATTTAACTCCATTTCTGATGGGAATCACACAGCAGAGTTCTCTTCCATGGATCACACTCTGCTTTAGAGAAAGAAGCACGCTCTTGCTTTCGAGAGTCTCTAAGACAGCAGGAAATGTGAGTGTGCTGAGAACAAAAGAATGGTGTTTCCTACACATACGGACAATATCTAGTCCAACTCTGCCTCTGAAACTGATACAAACCACTGGTCCTATATCTTCCGCTGCTTGTCAGTTAAGATGAGAAACGTGTGAGCTTCGTGAACAATGTAGTTCATTTGAGCTGAAAAGTGACTGCCCTTACCTGAAATGAAGTCTTTCTTTTAGGAAGACACAGAGCCTGGGATTTCACTCCATTTCTGAAGGGAAACACACAGCAGAGTTCTCATCCATTGATCACACTCTGCTTTAGACCAAGAAGCACGCTCTAGCTTTCTAGAGTCTCTAAGACAGCTGGAAACTTGAGTGTGTTGAGAACAAAAGAACGGAGTATCCTAAACATAAGGACCCTATCTAGTCCATCTCTGCTTCTAAAACTGAGGCAAAGCACTAGTCCTCTAACATCCGTTGCTTGTCATTTAAGATGAGAAACGTGTGAGCTTCGTGAACGATGTAGTTCATTTGAGATGTAAAGTAACAGCCCTTACCTGATTCGAAGGCTTGCTTGTAGGAAGACTCAGAGCCTGGGATTTAACTCCATTTCTGAAGTGAAACACACAGCAGAGTTCTCTTCCATGGATCACACTCTGCTTTAGAGCACGAAGCACGCTGTAGTTTCTAGAGTCTCTAAGTCAGCAGGAAAGGTGGTTGTGTTCAGAACAAAAGAACTGTGTTTCCTACACATACGGACCATATCTATTCCAACTCTGCTTCTGAAACTGATACAAAGCACTGGTCCTCTAACATCCGATGCTTGTCAGTTAAGATGATAAACGTGTGAGCTTCGTGGACGATGTAGTTCGTTTGAGCTGAAAAGTGACTGCCCTTACCTGATTCGAATTCCTTATTGTAGGAAGACACAGAGCCTGGGATTTCACTCCATTTCTGAAGGGAAACACACAGCAGAGTTCTTATCCATTGATCACACTCTGCTTTAGAGCAAGAAGCACGCTCTTGCTTTCTAGAGTCTCTAAAACAGAAGGAAACGTGACTGTGCTGAGAACAAAAGAATGGTGTTTCCTACACATTCGGACCATATCTATTCCAACTCTGCTTCTGAAACTGATTCAAAGCACTGTTCCTATAACATCTGATGCTTGTCATTTAAGATGAGAAACGTGTGAGCTTCGTGAACGATGTAGTTCGTTTGAGCTGTAAAGTAACTGCCCTTACCTGAAATAAAGTGTTGCTTGTAGGAAGACTCAGAACCTTGGGTTTTACTCCATTTCTGAAGTGAAACACACAGCAGGGTTCTCATGTATACATCACACTCTGCTTCAAAGCAAGAAGGACGCTCTTGCTTTCTAGAATCTCGAAGACAGCAGGAAACATGAGTGTGCTGAGAGGAAAAGAACGGTGTTTCCTACACATATGGACCATATCTAGTCCAACTCTGCTTCTGAAACTGATACAAAGCACTGGTCCTCTAAAATGCAATGCTTGTCAGTTAAGATGAGAAATGTGTGAGCTTCGTGAACGATGTAGTTCGTTTGAGCTGAAAAGTGACTGCCCTTCCCTGAAACGAAGTATTTATTGTAGGAAGACACAGAGCCTGGGATTTCACTCCATTTCTGAAGGGAAACACACAGCAGGGTTCTCATATATACATCACACTCTGCTTTAAAGCAAGTAGGACGCTCTTGCTTTCTAGAATCTCTAAGAGAGCAGGAAACATGAGTGTGCTGAGAGGAAAAGAATAGTGTTTCCTACACATTCGGACCATATCGAGTCCAAATAAGCCTCTGAAATTGATACAAAGCTCAGGTCCTCTAACATCCAATGCTTGTCATTTAAGATGAGAAACGTGTGAGCTTCGTGAAGGATGAAGTTCATTTGAGCTGAAAAGTGACTGCCCTTACCTGAAACGAAGTCTTTATTGTAGGAAGACACAGAGCCTGGGATTTCACTCCATTTCTGAAGGGAAACACGCAGCAGAGTTCTCTTCCATGGATCACACTCTGCTTTAGTGCAAGAAGCACGCTCTAGCTTTCTAGATTCTCTAAGACAGCAGGAAATGTAAGTGTACTGAGAACAAAAGAATGGTGTTTCCTACACATACGGACCATATCTAGTCCAACTCTGCTTCTGAAACTGAAACAAAGCACTGGTCCTATAACATCCGATGCTTGTCAGTTAAGATGAGAAACGTGTGAGCTTCGTGAACGATGTAGTTCGTTTGAGCTGAAAAGTGACTGCCCTTACCTGAAACGAAGTCTTTATTGTAGGAAGACACAGAGCCTGGGATTTCACTCCATTTCTGAAGGGAAACACACAGGAGAGTTCTCATCCATTGATCACACTCTGCTTTAGAGCAAGAAGCACGCTCTAGCTTTCTAGAGTCTCTAAGACAGCAGGAAACGTGAGTGTGTTGCGAACCAAAGAATGGTGTTTCCTACACATACGGACCATATCTGTTCCAACTCTGCTTCTGAAACTGAGACAAAGCACTGGTCCTCTAACATCCGATGCTTGTCATTTAAGATGAGAAACGTGTGAGATTCTTGAACGATGTAGTTCGTTTGAGCTGAAAAGTGACTGCCCTTACCTGAAACGAAGTCTTGATTGTAGGAAGACTCAGAGCCTGGGATTTAACTCCATTTCTAATGTGAAACACACAGCAGAGTTCTCATCCATTGTTCACACTTTGCTTTATAGCAAGAAGCACGCTCTTGCTTTCTAGACTTTCTGAGACAGCAGGAAACATGAGTGTGATGAGAAAAAAAGAACGGTGTTTCCTACACATACGGACCATATCTAGTCCAACTCTGCTTCTGAATCTGAAACAAACAACAGGTCCTCTAACATCCAATGCTTGTCAGTTAAGATGAGAAACGTGTGAGCTTCATGAACGATGTAGTTCGTTTGAGCTGTAAAGTAACTTCCCTTACCTGAAACGAAGTCTTGCTTGTAGGAAGACACAGAGCCTGGGATTTATGTCCATTTCTGAAGGGAAACACACAACACAGTTCTGATCCATGAATCACACACTGCTTTAGAGCAAGAAGCATGCTCTAGCTTTCTAGATTCTCTAAGACAGCAGGAAACGTGACTGTGCTGAGAACAAAAGAACGGTGTTTCCTACACATACAGACCATATCTATTCCAACTCTGCTTCTGAAACTGATACAAAGCACTGGTCCTATAACATCCAATGCTTGTCAGTTAAGATGAGAAACGTGTGAGCTTCGTGAACGATGTAGTTCGTTTGAGCTGTAAAGTAACTGCCCTTACCTGAAACGAAGTGTTGCTTGTAGGATGACTCAGAACCTTGGGTTTAACTCCATTTCTGAAGTGAAACACACAGCAGGGTTCTCATATATACATCACACTCTGCTTTAAAGCAAGAAGGACGCTCTTGCTTTCTAGAATCTCTAAGACAGCAGGAAACATGATTGTGCTGAGAGGAAAAGAACGGTGTTTCCTACACATACGGACCATATCTATTCCAACTCTGCTTCTGAAACTGACACAAAGCACTGGTCCTATAACATCCGATGCTTGTCATTTAAGATGAGAACCGTATGAGCTCCATGAACGATGTAGTTCTTTTGAGCTGTAGAGTAACTGCCCTTACCTGATCCGAAGTCTTGCTTGTAGGAAGACTCACAGCCTGGGATTTAACTCCATTTCTGAAGGGAAACAAACAGCAGAGTTCTCTTCCATGGATCACACTCTGCTTTAGAGCAGGAAGCACGCTCTAGCTTTCTAGAGACTCTAAGACAGCAGGAAATGTGAGTGTGCTGAGAACAAAAGAATGGTGTTTCCTACACATACGGACCATATCTAGTCAAACTCTGCTTCTGAAACTGATACAAAGCACTGGTCCTCTAAAATCCAATGCTTGTCAGTTAAGATGAGAAACGTGTGAGCTTTGTGAACGATGTAGTTCGTTTGAGCTGTAAAGTAACTGCCCTTCCCTGATTCGAAGTCTTGATTGTAGGAAGACTCAGAGCCTGGGATTTAACTCCATTTCTGATGGGAATCACACAGCAGAGTTCTCTTCCATGGATCACACTCTGCTTTAGAGAAAGAAGCATGCTCTTGCTTTCGAGAGTCTCTAAGACAGCAGGAAATGTGAGTGTGCTGAGAACAAAAGAATGGTGTTTCCTACACATACGGACAATATCTAGTCCAACTCTGCCTCTGAAACTGATACAAACCACTGGTCCTATAACTTCCGCTGCTTGTCAGTTAAGATGAGAAACGTGTGAGCTTTGTGAACAATGTAGTTCATTTGAGCTGAAAAGTGACTGCCCTTACCTGAAATGAAGTTTTTCTTTTAGGAAGACACAGAGCCTGGGATTTCACTCCATTTCTGAAGGGAAACACACAGCAGAGTTCTCATCCATTGATCACACTCTGCTTTAGACCAAGAAGCACGATCTACCTTTCTAGAGTCTCTAAGACAGCTGGAAACTTGAGTGTGTTGAGAACAAAAGAACGGAGTCTCCTAAACATAAGGACCCTATCTAGTCCATCTCTGCTTCTAAAACTGAGGCAAAGCACTAGTCCTCTAACATCCGTTGCTTGTCATTTAAGATGAGAAACGTGTGAGCTTCGTGAACGATGTAGTTCATTTGAGATGTAAAGTAACAGCCCTTACCTGATTCGAAGGCTTGCTTGTAGGAAGACTCAGAGCCTGGGATTTAACTCCATTTCTGAAGTGAAACACACAGCAGAGTTCTCTTCCATGGATCACACTCTGCTTTAGAGCACGAAGCACGCTGTAGTTTCTAGAGTCTCTAAGTCAGCAGGAAAGGTGGTTGTGTTCAGAACATAAGAACTGTGTTTCCTACACATACGGACCATATCTATTCCAACACTGCTTCTGAAACTGATACAAAGCACTGGTCCTCTAACATCCGATGCTTGTCAGTTAAGATGATAAACGTGTGAGCTTCGTGGACGATGTAGTTCGTTTGAGCTGAAAAGTGACTGCCCTTACCTGATTCGAATTCCTTATTGTAGGAAGACACAGAGCCTGGGATTTCACTCCATTTCTGAAGGGAAACACACAGCAGAGTTCTTATCCATTGATCACACTCTGCTTTAGAGCAAGAAGCACGCTCTTGCTTTCTAGAGTCTCTAAAACAGCAGGAAACGTGACTGTGCTGAGAACAAAAGAACGGTGTTTCCTACACATTCGGACCATATCTATTCCAACTCTGCTTCTGAAACTGATTCAAAGCACTGTTCCTATAACATCTGATGCTTGTCATTTAAGATGAGAAATGTGTGAGCTTCGTGAACGATGTAGTTCGTTTGAGCTGAAAAGTGACTGCCCTTCCATGAAACGAAGTATTTATTGTAGGAAGACACAGAGCCTGGGATTTCACTCCATTTCTGAAGGGAAACACACAGCAGAGTTCTTATCCATTGATCACACTCTGCTTTAGAGCAAGAAGCACGCTCTTGCTTTCTAGAGTCTCTAAAACAGCAGGAAACGTGACTGTGCTGAGAACAAAAGAACGGTGTTTCCTACACATTCGGACCATATCTATTCCAACTCTGCTTCTGAAACTGATTCAAAGCACTGTTCCTATAACATCTGATGCTTGTCATTTAAGATGAGAAATGTGTGAGCTTCGTGAACGATGTAGTTCGTTTGAGCTGTAAAGTAACTGCCCTTACCTGAAATGAAGTGTTGCTTGTAGGAAGACTCAGAACCTTGGGTTTAACTCCATTTCTGAAGTGAAACACACAGCAGGGTTCTCATGTATACATCACACTCTGCTTCAAAGCAAGAAGGACGCTCTTGCTTTCTAGAATCTCTAAGACAGCAGGAAATATGAGTGTGCTGAGAGGAAAAGAACGGTGTTTCCTACACATATGGACCATATCTAGTCCAACTCTGCTTCTGAAACTGATACAAAGCACTGGTCCTCTAAAATCCAATGCTTGTCAGTTAAGATGAGAAACGTGTAAGCTTCGTGAACGATGTAGTTCGTTTGAGCTGAAAAGTGACTGCCCTTCCCTGAAACGAAGTATTTATTGTAGGAAGACACAGAGCCTGGGATTTCACTCCATTTTTGAAGGGAAACACACAGCAGGGTTCGCATATATACATCACACTCTGCTTTAAAGCAAGTAGGACGCTCTTGCTTTCTAGAATCTCTAAGAGAGCAGGAAACATGAGTGTGCTGAGAGGAAAAGAATAGTGTTTCCTACACATTCGGACCATATCGAGTCCCAATAAGCCTCTGAAATTGATACAAAGCTCAGGTCCTCTAACATCCAATGCTTGTCATTTAAGATGAGAAACGTGTGAGCTTCGTGAAGGATGAAGTTCATTTGAGCTGAAAAGTGACTGCCCTTACCTGAAACGAAGTCTTTATTGTAGGAAGACACAGAGCCTGGGATTTCACTCCATTTCTGAAGGGAAACACGCAGCAGAGTTCTCTTCCATGGATCACACTCTGCTTTAGTGCAAGAAGCATGCTCTAGCTTTCTAGATTCTCTAAGACAGCAGGAAATGTAAGTGTGCTGAGAACAAAAGAATGGTGTTTCCTACACATACGGACCATATCTAGTCCAACTCTGCTTCTGAAACTGAAACAAAGCACTGGTCCTATAACATCCGATGCTTGTCAGTTAAGATGAGAAACGTGTGAGCTTCGTGAACGATGTAGTTCCTTTGAGCTGAAAAGTGACTGCCCTTACCTGAAACGAAGTCTTTATTGTAGGAAGACACAGAGCCTGGGATTTCACTCCATTTCTGAAGGGAAACACACAGGAGAGTTCTCATCCATTGATCACACTCTGCTTTAGAGCAAGAAGCACGCTCTAGCTTTCTAGAGTCTCTAAGACAGCAGGAAACGTGAGTGTGTTGCGAACCAAAGAATGGTGATTCCTACACATACGGACCATATCTATTCCAACTCTGCTTCTGAAACTGAGACAAAGCACTGGTCCTCTAATATCCGATGCTTGTCATTTACGATGAGAAACGTGTGAGCTTCGTGAATGATGTAGTTCGTTTGAGCTGAAAAGTAACTGCCCTTACTTGAAAGGAATTCTTGCTTGTAGGAAGACACAGAGCCTGGAATTTAACTCCATTTCTGAAGGGAAACAGACAACAGAGTTCTCATATATAGATCACACTCTGCTTTAGAGCAAGAATCAAGCTCTAGCTTTCCAGATTCACTAAGAGAGCAGGAAACCTGAGTGTGATGAGAACAAAAGAACGGTGTTTCCTAAACATACGGACCATATCTAGACCAACACTGCTTGTGAAACTGAAACAAACCACAGGTCCACTAACATCCAATGCTTGTCAGTTAAGATGATAAACTTGTGAGCTTCGTGAACAATGTAGTTCGTTTGAGCTGTAAAGTAACTGCCCTTACCTGAAACGAATTCTTGTTTGTAGGAAGACTCAGAGCCTGGGATTTAACTCCATTTCTGAAGTGAAACACACAGCCAAATTTTCATCCATTAATCACACTGTGCTTTAGAGCAAGAAGCATGCTCTAGCTTTCTAGAGTCTGTAAGACAGTAGGAAACGTGAGTGTGCTGAGAACAAAAGAACGGTGTTTCCTACACATACGGACCATATCTAGTCCAACTCTGCTTCTGAAAATGATACAAAGCACTGGTCCTATAACATCCGATGCCTGTCAGTTAAGATGAGAAACATGTGAGCTTCGTGAACGATGTAGTTCGTTTGAGCTGAAAAGTGACTGACCTTACCTGAAACGAAGTCTTTATTGTAGGAAGACACAGAGACTGGGATTAAACTCCATTTCTGAAGTGAAACACACAGCATAGTTCTCATCCATGATTCACACTCTGCTTCAGAGCAAGAAGCACGCTCTTGCTTTCTAGATTCTCTAATACAGCAGGAAACGTGAGTGTGCTAAGAACAAATGAACGGTGTTTCCTACACATACGGTCCATATCTAGTCCAACTCTGCCTCTGAAACTGATACAAAGCACTGGTCCTCTAACATCCAATGCTTGTCAGTTAAGATGAGAAACGTGTGAGCTTCGTGAACGATGTAGTTTGTTTGAGCTGAAAAGTGACTGCCCTTACTTGAAAGGAATTCTTGCTTGTAGGAAGACACAGAGCCTGGAATTTAACTCCATTTCTAAAGGGAAACACACAGCAGAGTTCTCATCCATTGATCACAATCTGCTTTAGAGCAAGAAGCACGCTCTAGCTTTCTAGAGTCTCTAAGACAGCAGGAAACATGAGTGTGTAGAGGACAAATGAACGATGTTTCCTAAACATACAGACCATATCTAGTACATCTCTGCTTCTGAAACTGAGACAAAGCACTGGTCGTCTAACATCCGATGCTTGTCATTTAAGATGAGAACCGTGTGAGCTCCATGAACGATGTAGTTCTTTTGAGCTGTAGAGTAACTGCCCTTACCTGATTCGAAGTCTTGCTTGTAGGAAGACTCACAGCCTGGGATTTAACTCCATTTCTGAAGGGAAACACACAGCAGAGTTCTCTTCCATGGATCACACTCTGCTTTAGAGCAAGAAGCACGCTCTAGCTTTCTAGAGACTCTAAGACAGCAGGAAATGTGAGTGTGCTGAGACCAAAAGAATGGTGTTTCCTACACATACGGACAATATCTAGTCCAACTCTGCTTCTGAAACTGATACAAAGCACTGGTCCTCTAAAATCCAATGCTTGTCAGTTAAGATGAGAAACGTGTGAGCTTCGTGAACGATGTAGTTCGTTTGAGCTGAAAAGTGACTGCCCTTCCCTGAAACGAAGTATTTATTGTAGGAAGACACAGAGCCTGTGATTTCACTCCATTTTTGAAGGGAAACACACAGCAGGGTTCGCATATATACATCACACTCTGCTTTAAAGCAAGTAGGACGCTCTTGCTTTCTAGAATCTCTAAGAGAGCAGGAAACATGAGTGTGCTGAGAGGAAAAGAATAGTGTTTCCTAAACATTCGGACCATATCGAGTCCAAATAAGCCTCTGAAATTGATACAAAGCTCAGGTCCTCTAACATCCAATGCTTGTCATTTAAGATGAGAAACGTGTGAGCTTTGTGAATGATGTAGTTCGTTTGAGCTGTAAATTAACTGCCCTTACCTGAAATGAAGTGTTGCTTGTAGGAAGACTCAGAACCTTGGGTTTTACTCCATTTCTGAAGTGAAACACACAGCAGGGTTCTCATGTATACATCACATTCTGCTTTAAAGCAAGAAAGACGCTCTTGCTTTCTAGAATCTCTAAGAAAGATGGAAACATGAGTGTGCTGAGAGGAAAAGAACGGTGTTTCCTACACATACGGACCATATCTAGTCCAAATCTGCTTCTGAAACTGACACAAAGCACTGGTCCTATAACATGGGATGCTTGTCAGTTAAGATGAGAAACGTGTGAGCTTCGTGAAAGATGTAGTTCGTTTGAGCTGAAAAGTGACTGCCCTTGCCTGAAACGAAGTCTTTATTGTAGGAAGACACAGAGCCTGAGATTTAACTCCATTTCTGAAGGGAAACATACAGCATAGTTCTCATCCATTGATCACACTCTGCTTTAGAGCAAGAAGCACGCTCTAGCTCTCTAGAGTCTCTAACACAGCAAGAAACGTGAGTGTGTTGAGAACAAAAGAACAGTGTTTCCTACACATACAGACCATATCCAGTCCATCAATGCTTCTGAAACTGAGACAAAGCACTGGTCCTCTAACATCCGATGCTTGTCATTTAAGATGAGAAACGTTTGAGCTTTGTGAACGATGTAGTTCATTTGAGCTGTAAAGTAACTGCCCTTACCTGATTCGAAGTCTTGCTTGTAGGAAGACTCAGAGCCTGGGATTTAACTCCATTTCTGAAGGGAAACCAACAGCAGAGTTCTCATCCATTGATCACACTCTGCTTTAGAGCAAGAAGCACGCTCTAGCTTTCTAGAGTCTCTAAGACAGCTGGAAACTTGAGTGTGTTGAGAACAAAAGAACGGTGTTTCCTAAACATACGGACCATATCTAGTCCATCTCTGCTTCTGAAACTGAGACAAGGCACTAGTCCTCTAACATCCGATGCTTGTCAGTTAAGATGAGAAACGTGTGAGCTTCGTGAACGATGTAGTTCGTTTGAGCTGAAAAGAGACTGCCCTTACCTGAAACGAAGTCTTTATTGTAGGAAGACACAGAGCCTGGGATTTCACTCCATTTCTGAAGGGAAACACAGGAGAGTTCTCATCCATTGATCACACTCTGCTTTAGAGCAAGAAGCACGCTCTAGCTTTCTAGAGTCTCTAAGAGAGCAGGAAACGTGAGTGTGTTGCGAACAAAGGAACGGTGTTTCCTACACATACGGACCATATCTATTCCAACTCTGCTTCTGAAACTGAGACAAAGCACTGGTCCTCTAACATCCGATGCTTGTCATTTAAGATGAGAAACGTGTGAGATTCTTGAACGATGTAGTTCGTTTGAGCTGAAAAGTGACTGCCCTTACCTGAAACGAAGTCTTGATTGTAGGAAGACTCAGAGCCTGGGATTTAACTCCATTTCTAATGTGAAACACACAGCAGAGTTCTCATCCATTGTTCACACTTTGCTTTATAGCAAGAAGCACGCTCTTGCTTTCTAGACTCTCTGAGACAGCAGGAACATGAGTGTGATGAGAAAAAAAGAACGGTGTTTCCTACACATACGGACCATATCTAGTCCAACTCTGCTTCTGAATCTGAAACAAACAACAGGTCCTCTAACATCCAATGCTTGTCAGTTAAGATGAGAAACGTGTGAGCTTCATGAACGATGTAGTTCTTTTGAGCTGTAGAGTAACTGCCCTTACCTGATTCGAAATCTTGCTTGTAGGAAGACTCACAGCCTGGGATTTAACTCCATTTCTGAAGGGAAACACACAGCAGAGTTCTCTTCCATGGATCACACTCTGCTTTAGAGCAAGAAGCACGCTCTAGCTTTCTAGATTCTCTAAGACAGCAGGAAACGTGACTGTGCTGAGAACAAAAGAACGGTGTTTCCTACACATACGGACCATATCTATTCCAACTCTGCTTCTGAAACTGATACAAAGCACTGGTCCTATAACATCCAATGCTTGTCAGTTAAGATGAGAAACGTGTGAGCTTCGTGAACGATGTAGTTCGTTTGAGCTGTAAAGTAACTGCCCTTACCTGAAACGAAGTGTTGCTTGTAGGATGACTCAGAACATTGGGTTTAACTCCATTTCTGAAGTGAAACACACAGCAGGGTTCTCATATATACATCACACTCTGCTTTAAAGCAAGAAGGACGCTCTTGCTTTCTAGAATCTCTAAGACAGCAGGAAACATGATTGTGCTGAGAGGAAAAGAACGGTGTTTCCTACACATACGGACCATATCTAGTCCAACTCTGCTTCTGAAACTGACACAAAGCACTGGTCCTATAACATCCGATGCTTGTCATTTAAGATGAGAAACGTGTGAGCTTCGTGAACGATATAGTTCATTTGAGCTGAAAAGTGACTGCCCTTACTTGAAAGGAATTCTTGCTTGTAGGAAGACACAGAGCCTGGAATTTAACTCCATTTCTAAAGGGAAACACACAGCAGAGTTCTCATCCATTGATCACAATCTGCTTTAGAGCAAGAATCATGCTCTAGCTTTCTAGAGTCTCTAAGACAGCAGGAAACATGAGTGTGTAGAGAACAAATGAACGATGTTTCCTAAACATACGGACCATATCTAGTCCATTTCTGCTGCTGAAACTGAGACAAAGCACTGGTCGTCTAACATCCGATGCTTGTCATTTAAGATGAGAACCGTATGAGCTCCATGAACGATGTAGTTCTTTTGAGCTGTAGAGTAACTGCCCTTACCTGATCCGAAGTCTTGCTTGTAGGAAGACTCACAGCCTGGGATTTAACTCCATTTCTGAAGGGAAACAAACAGCAGAGTTCTCTTCCATGGATCACACTCTGCTTTAGAGCAGGAAGCACGCTCTAGCTTTCTAGAGACTCTAAGACAGCAGGAAATGTGAGTGTGCTGAGAACAAAAGAATGGTGTTTCCTACACATACGGACCATATCTAGTCAAACTCTGCTTCTGAAACTGATACAAAGCACTGGTCCTCTAAAATCCAATGCTTGTCAGTTAAGATGAGAAACGTGTGAGCTTCGTGAACGATGTAGTTCGTTTGAGCTGTAAAGTAACTGCCCTTACCTGATTCGAAGTCTTGATTGTAGGAAGACTCAGAGCCGGGGATTTAACTCCATTTCTGATGGGAATCACACAGCAGAGTTCTCTTCCATGGATCACACTCTGCTTTAGAGAAAGAAGCACGCTCTTGCTTTCGAGAGTCTCTAAGACAGCAGGAAATGTGAGTGTGCTGAGAACAAAAGAATGGTGTTTCCTACACATACGGACAATATCTAGTCCAACTCTGCCTCTGAAACTGATACAAACCACTGGTCCTATAACTTCCGCTGCTTGTCAGTTAAGATGAGAAACGTGTGAGCTTCGTGAACAATGTAGTTCATTTGAGCTGAAAAGTGACTGCCCTTACCTGAAATGAAGTCTTTCTTTTAGGAAGACACAGAGCCTGGGATTTCACTCCATTTCTGAAGGGAAACACACAGCAGAGTTCTCATCCATTGATCACACTCTGCTTTAGACCAAGAAGCACGCTCTAGCTTTCTAGAGTCTCTAAGACAGCTGGAAACTTGAGTGTGTTGAGAACAAAAGAACGGAGTTTCCTAAACATAAGGACCCTATCTAGTCCATCTCTGCTTCTAAAACTGAGGCAAAGCACTAGTCCTCTAACATCCGTTGCTTGTCATTTAAGATGAGAAACGTGTGAGCTTCGTGAACGATGTAGTTCATTTGAGATGTAAAGTAACAGCCCTTACCTGATTCGAAGGCTTGCTTGTAGGAAGACTCAGAGCCTGGGATTTAACTCCATTTCTGAAGTGAAACACACAGCAGAGTTCTCTTCCATGGATCACACTCTGCTTTAGAGCACGAAGCACGCTGTAGTTTCTAGAGTCTCTAAGTCAGCAGGAAAGGTGGTTGTGTTCAGAACAAAAGAACTGTGTTTCCTACACATACGGACCATATCTATTCCTACTCTGCTTCTGAAACTGATACAAAGCACTGGTCCTCTAACATCCGATTCTTGTCTGTTAAGATGATAAACGTGTGAGCTTCGTGGACGATGTAGTTCGTTTGAGCTGAAAAGTGACTGCCCTTACCTGATTCGAATTCCTTATTGTAGGAAGACACAGAGCCTGGGATTTCACTCCATTTCTGAAGGGAAACACACAGCAGAGTTCTTATCCATTGATCACAATCTGCTTTAGAGCAAGAAGCACGCTCTTGCTTTCTAGAGTCTCTAAAACAGAAGGAAACGTGACTGTGCTGAGAACAAAAGAACGGTGTTTCCTACACATTCGGACCATATCTATTCCAACTCTGCTTCTGAAACTGATTCAAAGCACTGTTCCTATAACATCTGATGCTTGTCATTTAAGATGAGAAATGTGTGAGCTTCGTGAACGATGTAGTTCGTTTGAGCTGTAAAGTAACTGCCCGTACCTGAAATGAAGTGTTGCTTGTAGGAAGACTCAGAACCTTGGGTTTTACTCCATTTCTGAAGTGAAACACACAGCAGGGTTCTCATGTATACATCACACTCTGCTTCAAAGCAAGAAGGACGCTCTTGCTTTCTAGAATCTCTAAGACAGCAGGAAACATGAGTGTGCTGAGAGGAAAAGAACGGTGTTTCCTACACATATGGACCATATCTAGTCCAACTCTGCTTCTGAAACTGATACAAAGCACTGGTCCTCTAAAATCCAATGCTTGTCAGTTAAGATGAGAAATGTGTGAGCTTCGTGAACGATGTAGTTCGTTTGAGCTGAAAAGTGACTGCCCTTCCCTGAAACGAAGTATTTATTGTAGGAAGACACAGAGCCTGGGATTTCACTCCATTTCTGAAGGGAAACACACAGCAGGGTTCGCATATATACATCACACTCTGCTTTAAAGCAAGTAGGACGCTCTTGCTTTCTAGAATCTCTGAGAGAGCAGGAAACATGAGTGTGCTGAGAGGAAAAGAATAGTGTTTCCTACACATTCGGACCATATCGAGTCCAAATAAGCCTCTGAAATTGATACAAAGCTCAGGTCCTCTAACATCCAATGCTTGTCATTTAAGATGAGAAACGTGTGAGCTTCGTGAAGGATGAAGTTCATTTGAGCTGAAAAGTGACTGCCCTTACCTGAAACGAAGTCTTTATTGTAGGAAGACACAGAGCCTGGGATTTCACTCCATTTCTGAAGGGAAACACGCAGCAGAGTTCTCTTCCATGGATCACACTCTGCTTTAGTGCAAGAAGCACGCTCTAGCTTTCTAGATTCTCTAAGATAGCAGGAAATGTAAGTGTACTGAGAACAAAAGAATGGTGTTTCCTACACATACGGACCATATCTAGTCCAACTCTGCTTCTGAAACTGAAACAAAGCACTGGTCCTATAACATCCGATGCTTGTCAGTTAAGATGAGAAACGTGTGAGCTTCGTGAACGATGTAGTTCGTTTGAGCTGAAAAGTGACTGCCCTTACCTGAAACGAAGTCTTTATTGTAGGAAGACACAGAGCCTGGGATTTCACTCCATTTCTGAAGGGAAACACACAGGAGAGTTCTCATCCATTGATCACACTCTGCTTTAGAGCAAGAAGCACGCTCTAGCTTTCTAGAGTCTCTAAGACAGCAGGAAACGTGAGTGTGTTGCGAACCAAAGAATGGTGTTTCCTACACATACGGACCATATCTATTCCAACTCTGCTTCTGAAACTGAGACAAAGCACTGGTCCTCTAACATCCGATGCTTGTCATTTAAGATGAGAAACGTGTGAGATTCTTGAACGATGTAGTTCGTTTGAGCTGAAAAGTGACTGCCCTTACCTGAAACGAAGTCTTGATTGTAGGAAGACTCAGAGCCTGGGATTTAACTCCATTTCTAATGTGAAACACACAGCAGAGTTCTCATCCATTGTTCACACTTTGCTTTATAGCAAGAAGCACGCTCTTGCTTTCTAGACTCTCTGAGACAGCAGGAAACATGAGTGTGTAGAGAACAAATGAACGATGTTTCCTAAACATACGGACCATATCTAGTCCATCTCTGCTGCTGAAACTGAGACAAAGCACTGGTCGTCTAACATCCGATGCTTGTCATTTAAGATGAGAACCGTATGAGCTCCATGAACGATGTAGTTCTTTTGAGCTGTAGAGTAACTGCCCTTACCTGATCCGAAGTCTTGCATGTAGGAAGACTCACAGCCTGGGATTTAACTCCATTTCTGAAGGGAAACAAACAGCAGAGTTCTCTTCCATGGATCACACTCTGCTTTAGAGCAGGAAGCACGCTCTAGCTTTCTAGAGACTCTAAGACAGCAGGAAATGTGAGTGTGCTGAGAACAAAAGAATGGTGTTTCCTACACATACGGACCATATCTAGTCAAACTCTGCTTCTGAAACTGATACAAAGCACTGGTCCTCTAAAATCCAATGCTTGTCAGTTAAGATGAGAAACGTGTGAGCTTTGTGAACGATGTAGTTCGTTTGAGCTGTAAAGTAACTGCCCTTCCCTGATTCGAAGTCTTGATTGTAGGAAGACTCAGAGCCGGGGATTTAACTCCATTTCTGATGGGAATCACACAGCAGAGTTCTCTTCCATGGATCACACTCTGCTTTAGAGAAAGAAGCACGCTCTTGCTTTCGAGAGTCTCTAAGACAGCAGGAAATGTGAGTGTGCTGAGAACAAAAGAATGGTGTTTCCTACACATACGGACAATATCTAGTCCAACTCTGCCTCTGAAACTGATACAAACCACTGGTCCTATAACTTCCGCTGCTTGTCAGTTAAGATGAGAAACGTGTGAGCTTCCTGAACAATGTAGTTCATTTGAGCTGAAAAGTGACTGCCCTTACCTGAAATGAAGTCTTTCTTTTAGGAAGACACAGAGCCTGGGATTTCACTCCATTTCTGAAGGGAAACACACAGCAGAGTTCTCATCCATTGATCACACTCTGCTTTAGACCAAGAAGCACGCTCTAGCTTTCTAGAGTCTCTAAGACAGCTGGAAACTTGAGTGTGTTGAGAACAAAAGAACGGAGTCTCCTAAACATAAGGACCCTATCTAGTCCATCTCTGCTTCTAAAACTGAGGCAAAGCACTAGTCCTCTAACATCCGTTGCTTGTCATTTAAGATGAGAAACGTGTGAGCTTCGTGAACGATGTAGTTCATTTGAGATGTAAAGTAACAGCCCTTACCTGATTCGAAGGCTTGCTTGTAGGAAGACTCAGAGCCTGGGATTTAACTCCATTTCTGAAGTGAAACACACAGCAGAGTTCTCTTCCATGGATCACACTCTGCTTTAGAGCACGAAGCACGCTGTAGTTTCTAGAGTCTCTAAGTCAGCAGGAAAGGTGGTTGTGTTCAGAACAAAAGAACTGTGTTTCCTACACATACGGACCATATCTATTCCAACACTGCTTCTGAAACTGATACAAAGCACTGGTCCTCTAACATCCGATGCTTGTCAGTTAAGATGATAAACGTGTGAGCTTCGTGGACGATGTAGTTCGTTTGAGCTGAAAAGTGACTGCCCTTACCTGATTCGAATTCCTTATTGTAGGAAGACACAGAGCCTGGGATTTCACTCCATTTCTGAAGGGAAACACACAGCAGAGTTCTTATCCATTGATCACACTCTGCTTTAGAGCAAGAAGCACGCTCTTGCTTTCTAGAGTCTCTAAAACAGCAGGAAACGTGACTGTGCTGAGAACAAAAGAACGGTGTTTCCTACACATTCGGACCATATCTATTCCAACTCTGCTTCTGAAACTGATTCAAAGCACTGTTCCTATAACATCTGATGCTTGTCATTTAAGATGAGAAATGTGTGAGCTTCGTGAACGATGTAGTTCGTTTGAGCTGAAAAGTGACTGCCCTTCCATGAAACGAAGTATTTATTGTAGGAAGACACAGAGCCTGGGATTTCACTCCATTTCTGAAGGGAAACACACAGCAGAGTTCTTATCCATTGATCACACTCTGCTTTAGAGCAAGAAGCACGCTCTTGCTTTCTAGAGTCTCTAAAACAGCAGGAAACGTGACTGTGCTGAGAACAAAAGAACGGTGTTTCCTACACATTCGGACCATATCTATTCCAACTCTGCTTCTGAAACTGATTCAAAGCACTGTTCCTATAACATCTGATGCTTGTCATTTAAGATGAGAAATGTGTGAGCTTCGTGAACGATGTAGTTCGTTTGAGCTGTAAAGTAACTGCCCTTACCTGAAATGAAGTGTTGCTTGTAGGAAGACTCAGAACCTTGGGTTTAACTCCATTTCTGAAGTGAAACACACAGCAGGGTTCTCATGTATACATCACACTCTGCTTCAAAGCAAGAAGGACGCTCTTGCTTTCTAGAATCTCTAAGACAGCAGGAAATATGAGTGTGCTGAGAGGAAAAGAACGGTGTTTCCTACACATATGGACCATATCTAGTCCAACTCTGCTTCTGAAACTGATACAAAGCACTGGTCCTCTAAAATCCAATGCTTGTCAGTTAAGATGAGAAACGTGTGAGCTTCGTGAACGATGTAGTTCGTTTGAGCTGAAAAGTGACTGCCCTTCCCTGAAACGAAGTATTTATTGTAGGAAGACACAGAGCCTGGGATTTCACTCCATTTTTGAAGGGAAACACACAGCAGGGTTCGCATATATACATCACACTCTGCTTTAAAGCAAGTAGGACGCTCTTGCTTTCTAGAATCTCTAAGAGAGCAGGAAACATGAGTGTGCTGAGAGGAAAAGAATAGTGTTTCCTACACATTCGGACCATATCGAGTCCCAATAAGCCTCTGAAATTGATACAAAGCTCAGGTCCTCTAACATCCAATGCTTGTCATTTAAGATGAGAAACGTGTGAGCTTCGTGAAGGATGAAGTTCATTTGAGCTGAAAAGTGACTGCCCTTACCTGAAACGAAGTCTTTATTGTAGGAAGACACAGAGCCTGGGATTTCACTCCATTTCTGAAGGGAAACACGCAGCAGAGTTCTCTTCCATGGATCACACTCTGCTTTAGTGCAAGAAGCATGCTCTAGCTTTCTAGATTCTCTAAGACAGCAGGAAATGTAAGTGTGCTGAGAACAAAAGAATGGTGTTTCCTACACATACGGACCATATCTAGTCCAACTCTGCTTCTGAAACTGAAACAAAGCACTGGTCCTATAACATCCGATGCTTGTCAGTTAAGATGAGAAACGTGTGAGCTTCGTGAACGATGTAGTTCCTTTGAGCTGAAAAGTGACTGCCCTTACCTGAAACGAAGTCTTTATTGTAGGAAGACACAGAGCCTGGGATTTCACTCCATTTCTGAAGGGAAACACACAGGAGAGTTCTCATCCATTGATCACACTCTGCTTTAGAGCAAGAAGCACGCTCTAGCTTTCTAGAGTCTCTAAGACAGCAGGAAACGTGAGTGTGTTGCGAACCAAAGAATGGTGATTCCTACACATACAGACCATATCTATTCCAACTCTGCTTCTGAAACTGAGACAAAGCACTGGTCCTCTAATATCCGATGCTTGTCATTTACGATGAGAAACGTGTGAGCTTCGTGAACGATGTAGTTCGTTTGAGCTGAAAAGTAACTGCCCTTACTTGAAAGGAATTCTTGCTTGTAGGAAGACACAGAGCCTGGAATTTAACTCCATTTCTGAAGGGAAACAGACAACAGAGTTCTCATATATAGATCACACTCTGCTTTAGAGCAAGAATCAAGCTCTAGCTTTCCAGATTCACTAAGAGAGCAGGAAACCTGAGTGTGATGAGAACAAAAGAACGGTGTTTCCTAAACATACGGACCATATCTAGACCAACACTGCTTGTGAAACTGAAACAAACCACAGGTCCACTAACATCCAATGCTTGTCAGTTAAGATGATAAACTTGTGAGCTTCGTGAACAATGTAGTTCGTTTGAGCTGTAAAGTAACTGCCCTTACCTGAAACGAATTCTTGTTTGTAGGAAGACTCAGAGCCTGGGATTTAACTCCATTTCTGAAGTGAAACACACAGCCAAATTTTCATCCATTAATCACACTGTGCTTTAGAGCAAGAAGCATGCTCTAGCTTTCTAGAGTCTGTAAGACAGTAGGAAACGTGAGTGTGCTGAGAACAAAAGAACGGTGTTTCCTACACATACGGACCATATCTAGTCCAACTCTGCTTCTGAAAATGATACAAAGCACTGGTCCTATAACATCCGATGCCTGTCAGTTAAGATGAGAAACATGTGAGCTTCGTGAACGATGTAGTTCGTTTGAGCTGAAAAGTGACTGACCTTACCTGAAACGAAGTCTTTATTGTAGGAAGACACAGAGACTGGGATTAAACTCCATTTCTGAAGTGAAACACACAGCATAGTTCTCATCCATGATTCACACTCTGCTTCAGAGCAAGAAGCACGCTCTTGCTTTCTAGATTCTCTAATACAGCAGGAAACGTGAGTGTGCTAAGAACAAATGAACGGTGTTTCCTACACATACGGTCCATATCTAGTCCAACTCTGCCTCTGAAACTGATACAAAGCACTGGTCCTCTAACATCCAATGCTTGTCAGTTAAGATGAGAAACGTGTGAGCTTCGTGAACGATGTAGTTTGTTTGAGCTGAAAAGTGACTGCCCTTACTTGAAAGGAATTCTTGCTTGTAGGAAGACACAGAGCCTGGAATTTAACTCCATTTCTAAAGGGAAACACACAGCAGAGTTCTCATCCATTGATCACAATCTGCTTTAGAGCAAGAAGCACGCTCTAGCTTTCTAGAGTCTCTAAGACAGCAGGAAACATGAGTGTGTAGAGGACAAATGAACGATGTTTCCTAAACATACAGACCATATCTAGTACATCTCTGCTTCTGAAACTGAGACAAAGCACTGGTCGTCTAACATCCGATGCTTGTCATTTAAGATGAGAACCGTGTGAGCTCCATGAACGATGTAGTTCTTTTGAGCTGTAGAGTAACTGCCCTTACCTGATTCGAAGTCTTGCTTGTAGGAAGACTCACAGCCTGGGATTTAACTCCATTTCTGAAGGGAAACACACAGCAGAGTTCTCTTCCATGGATCACACTCTGCTTTAGAGCAAGAAGCACGCTCTAGCTTTCTAGAGACTCTAAGACAGCAGGAAATGTGAGTGTGCTGAGACCAAAAGAATGGTGTTTCCTACACATACGGACAATATCTAGTCCAACTCTGCTTCTGAAACTGATACAAAGCACTGGTCCTCTAAAATCCAATGCTTGTCAGTTAAGATGAGAAACGTGTGAGCTTCGTGAACGATGTAGTTCGTTTGAGCTGAAAAGTGACTGCCCTTCCCTGAAACGAAGTATTTATTGTAGGAAGACACAGAGCCTGTGATTTCACTCCATTTTTGAAGGGAAACACACAGCAGGGTTCGCATATATACATCACACTCTGCTTTAAAGCAAGTAGGACGCTCTTGCTTTCTAGAATCTCTAAGAGAGCAGGAAACATGAGTGTGCTGAGAGGAAAAGAATAGTGTTTCCTAAACATTCGGACCATATCGAGTCCAAATAAGCCTCTGAAATTGATACAAAGCTCAGGTCCTCTAACATCCAATGCTTGTCATTTAAGATGAGAAACGTGTGAGCTTTGTGAATGATGTAGTTCGTTTGAGCTGTAAATTAACTGCCCTTACCTGAAATGAAGTGTTGCTTGTAGGAAGACTCAGAACCTTGGGTTTTACTCCATTTCTGAAGTGAAACACACAGCAGGGTTCTCATGTATACATCACATTCTGCTTTAAAGCAAGAAAGACGCTCTTGCTTTCTAGAATCTCTAAGAAAGATGGAAACATGAGTGTGCTGAGAGGAAAAGAACGGTGTTTCCTACACATACGGACCATATCTAGTCCAAATCTGCTTCTGAAACTGACACAAAGCACTGGTCCTATAACATGGGATGCTTGTCAGTTAAGATGAGAAACGTGTGAGCTTCGTGAAAGATGTAGTTCGTTTGAGCTGAAAAGTGACTGCCCTTGCCTGAAACGAAGTCTTTATTGTAGGAAGACTCAGAGCCTGGGATTTAACTCCATTTCTAATGTGAAACACACAGCAGAGTTCTCATCCATTGTTCACACTTTGCTTTATAGCAAGAAGCACGCTCTTGCTTTCTAGACTCTCTGAGACAGCAGGAAACATGAGTGTGTAGAGAACAAATGAACGATGTTTCCTAAACATACGGACCATATCTAGTCCATCTCTGCTGCTGAAACTGAGACAAAGCACTGGTCGTCTAACATCCGATGCTTGTCATTTAAGATGAGAACCGTATGAGCTCCATGAACGATGTAGTTCTTTTGAGCTGTAGAGTAACTGCCCTTACCTGATCCGAAGTCTTGCATGTAGGAAGACTCACAGCCTGGGATTTAACTCCATTTCTGAAGGGAAACAAACAGCAGAGTTCTCTTCCATGGATCACACTCTGCTTTAGAGCAGGAAGCACGCTCTAGCTTTCTAGAGACTCTAAGACAGCAGGAAATGTGAGTGTGCTGAGAACAAAAGAATGGTGTTTCCTACACATACGGACCATATCTAGTCAAACTCTGCTTCTGAAACTGATACAAAGCACTGGTCCTCTAAAATCCAATGCTTGTCAGTTAAGATGAGAAACGTGTGAGCTTTGTGAACGATGTAGTTCGTTTGAGCTGTAAAGTAACTGCCCTTCCCTGATTCGAAGTCTTGATTGTAGGAAGACTCAGAGCCGGGGATTTAACTCCATTTCTGATGGGAATCACACAGCAGAGTTCTCTTCCATGGATCACACTCTGCTTTAGAGAAAGAAGCACGCTCTTGCTTTCGAGAGTCTCTAAGACAGCAGGAAATGTGAGTGTGCTGAGAACAAAAGAATGGTGTTTCCTACACATACGGACAATATCTAGTCCAACTCTGCCTCTGAAACTGATACAAACCACTGGTCCTATAACTTCCGCTGCTTGTCAGTTAAGATGAGAAACGTGTGAGCTTCCTGAACAATGTAGTTCATTTGAGCTGAAAAGTGACTGCCCTTACCTGAAATGAAGTATTTATTGTAGGAAGACACAGAGCCTGGGATTTCACTCCATTTTTGAAGGGAAACACACAGCAGGGTTCGCATATATACATCACACTCTGCTTTAAAGCAAGTAGGACGCTCTTGCTTTCTAGAATCTCTAAGAGAGCAGGAAACATGAGTGTGCTGAGAGGAAAAGAATAGTGTTTCCTACACATTCGGACCATATCGAGTCCCAATAAGCCTCTGAAATTGATACAAAGCTCAGGTCCTCTAACATCCAATGCTTGTCATTTAAGATGAGAAACGTGTGAGCTTCGTGAAGGATGAAGTTCATTTGAGCTGAAAAGTGACTGCCCTTACCTGAAACGAAGTCTTTATTGTAGGAAGACACAGAGCCTGGGATTTCACTCCATTTCTGAAGGGAAACACGCAGCAGAGTTCTCTTCCATGGATCACACTCTGCTTTAGTGCAAGAAGCATGCTCTAGCTTTCTAGATTCTCTAAGACAGCAGGAAATGTAAGTGTGCTGAGAACAAAAGAATGGTGTTTCCTACACATACGGACCATATCTAGTCCAACTCTGCTTCTGAAACTGAAACAAAGCACTGGTCCTATAACATCCGATGCTTGTCAGTTAAGATGAGAAACGTGTGAGCTTCGTGAACGATGTAGTTCCTTTGAGCTGAAAAGTGACTGCCCTTACCTGAAACGAAGTCTTTATTGTAGGAAGACACAGAGCCTGGGATTTCACTCCATTTCTGAAGGGAAACACACAGGAGAGTTCTCATCCATTGATCACACTCTGCTTTAGAGCAAGAAGCACGCTCTAGCTTTCTAGAGTCTCTAAGACAGCAGGAAACGTGAGTGTGTTGCGAACCAAAGAATGGTGATTCCTACACATACAGACCATATCTATTCCAACTCTGCTTCTGAAACTGAGACAAAGCACTGGTCCTCTAATATCCGATGCTTGTCATTTACGATGAGAAACGTGTGAGCTTCGTGAACGATGTAGTTCGTTTGAGCTGAAAAGTAACTGCCCTTACTTGAAAGGAATTCTTGCTTGTAGGAAGACACAGAGCCTGGAATTTAACTCCATTTCTGAAGGGAAACAGACAACAGAGTTCTCATATATAGATCACACTCTGCTTTAGAGCAAGAATCAAGCTCTAGCTTTCCAGATTCACTAAGAGAGCAGGAAACCTGAGTGTGATGAGAACAAAAGAACGGTGTTTCCTAAACATACGGACCATATCTAGACCAACACTGCTTGTGAAACTGAAACAAACCACAGGTCCACTAACATCCAATGCTTGTCAGTTAAGATGATAAACTTGTGAGCTTCGTGAACAATGTAGTTCGTTTGAGCTGTAAAGTAACTGCCCTTACCTGAAACGAATTCTTGTTTGTAGGAAGACTCAGAGCCTGGGATTTAACTCCATTTCTGAAGTGAAACACACAGCCAAATTTTCATCCATTAATCACACTGTGCTTTAGAGCAAGAAGCATGCTCTAGCTTTCTAGAGTCTGTAAGACAGTAGGAAACGTGAGTGTGCTGAGAACAAAAGAACGGTGTTTCCTACACATACGGACCATATCTAGTCCAACTCTGCTTCTGAAAATGATACAAAGCACTGGTCCTATAACATCCGATGCCTGTCAGTTAAGATGAGAAACATGTGAGCTTCGTGAACGATGTAGTTCGTTTGAGCTGAAAAGTGACTGACCTTACCTGAAACGAAGTCTTTATTGTAGGAAGACACAGAGACTGGGATTAAACTCCATTTCTGAAGTGAAACACACAGCATAGTTCTCATCCATGATTCACACTCTGCTTCAGAGCAAGAAGCACGCTCTTGCTTTCTAGATTCTCTAATACAGCAGGAAACGTGAGTGTGCTAAGAACAAATGAACGGTGTTTCCTACACATACGGTCCATATCTAGTCCAACTCTGCCTCTGAAACTGATACAAAGCACTGGTCCTCTAACATCCAATGCTTGTCAGTTAAGATGAGAAACGTGTGAGCTTCGTGAACGATGTAGTTTGTTTGAGCTGAAAAGTGACTGCCCTTACTTGAAAGGAATTCTTGCTTGTAGGAAGACACAGAGCCTGGAATTTAACTCCATTTCTAAAGGGAAACACACAGCAGAGTTCTCATCCATTGATCACAATCTGCTTTAGAGCAAGAAGCACGCTCTAGCTTTCTAGAGTCTCTAAGACAGCAGGAAACATGAGTGTGTAGAGGACAAATGAACGATGTTTCCTAAACATACAGACCATATCTAGTACATCTCTGCTTCTGAAACTGAGACAAAGCACTGGTCGTCTAACATCCGATGCTTGTCATTTAAGATGAGAACCGTGTGAGCTCCATGAACGATGTAGTTCTTTTGAGCTGTAGAGTAACTGCCCTTACCTGATTCGAAGTCTTGCTTGTAGGAAGACTCACAGCCTGGGATTTAACTCCATTTCTGAAGGGAAACACACAGCAGAGTTCTCTTCCATGGATCACACTCTGCTTTAGAGCAAGAAGCACGCTCTAGCTTTCTAGAGACTCTAAGACAGCAGGAAATGTGAGTGTGCTGAGACCAAAAGAATGGTGTTTCCTACACATACGGACAATATCTAGTCCAACTCTGCTTCTGAAACTGATACAAAGCACTGGTCCTCTAAAATCCAATGCTTGTCAGTTAAGATGAGAAACGTGTGAGCTTCGTGAACGATGTAGTTCGTTTGAGCTGAAAAGTGACTGCCCTTCCCTGAAACGAAGTATTTATTGTAGGAAGACACAGAGCCTGTGATTTCACTCCATTTTTGAAGGGAAACACACAGCAGGGTTCGCATATATACATCACACTCTGCTTTAAAGCAAGTAGGACGCTCTTGCTTTCTAGAATCTCTAAGAGAGCAGGAAACATGAGTGTGCTGAGAGGAAAAGAATAGTGTTTCCTAAACATTCGGACCATATCGAGTCCAAATAAGCCTCTGAAATTGATACAAAGCTCAGGTCCTCTAACATCCAATGCTTGTCATTTAAGATGAGAAACGTGTGAGCTTTGTGAATGATGTAGTTCGTTTGAGCTGTAAATTAACTGCCCTTACCTGAAATGAAGTGTTGCTTGTAGGAAGACTCAGAACCTTGGGTTTTACTCCATTTCTGAAGTGAAACACACAGCAGGGTTCTCATGTATACATCACATTCTGCTTTAAAGCAAGAAAGACGCTCTTGCTTTCTAGAATCTCTAAGAAAGATGGAAACATGAGTGTGCTGAGAGGAAAAGAACGGTGTTTCCTACACATACGGACCATATCTAGTCCAAATCTGCTTCTGAAACTGACACAAAGCACTGGTCCTATAACATGGGATGCTTGTCAGTTAAGATGAGAAACGTGTGAGCTTCGTGAAAGATGTAGTTCGTTTGAGCTGAAAAGTGACTGCCCTTGCCTGAAACGAAGTCTTTATTGTAGGAAGACTCAGAGCCTGGGATTTAACTCCATTTCTAATGTGAAACACACAGCAGAGTTCTCATCCATTGTTCACACTTTGCTTTATAGCAAGAAGCACGCTCTTGCTTTCTAGACTCTCTGAGACAGCAGGAAACATGAGTGTGTAGAGAACAAATGAACGATGTTTCCTAAACATACGGACCATATCTAGTCCATCTCTGCTGCTGAAACTGAGACAAAGCACTGGTCGTCTAACATCCGATGCTTGTCATTTAAGATGAGAACCGTATGAGCTCCATGAACGATGTAGTTCTTTTGAGCTGTAGAGTAACTGCCCTTACCTGATCCGAAGTCTTGCATGTAGGAAGACTCACAGCCTGGGATTTAACTCCATTTCTGAAGGGAAACAAACAGCAGAGTTCTCTTCCATGGATCACACTCTGCTTTAGAGCAGGAAGCACGCTCTAGCTTTCTAGAGACTCTAAGACAGCAGGAAATGTGAGTGTGCTGAGAACAAAAGAATGGTGTTTCCTACACATACGGACCATATCTAGTCAAACTCTGCTTCTGAAACTGATACAAAGCACTGGTCCTCTAAAATCCAATGCTTGTCAGTTAAGATGAGAAACGTGTGAGCTTTGTGAACGATGTAGTTCGTTTGAGCTGTAAAGTAACTGCCCTTCCCTGATTCGAAGTCTTGATTGTAGGAAGACTCAGAGCCGGGGATTTAACTCCATTTCTGATGGGAATCACACAGCAGAGTTCTCTTCCATGGATCACACTCTGCTTTAGAGAAAGAAGCACGCTCTTGCTTTCGAGAGTCTCTAAGACAGCAGGAAATGTGAGTGTGCTGAGAACAAAAGAATGGTGTTTCCTACACATACGGACAATATCTAGTCCAACTCTGCCTCTGAAACTGATACAAACCACTGGTCCTATAACTTCCGCTGCTTGTCAGTTAAGATGAGAAACGTGTGAGCTTCCTGAACAATGTAGTTCATTTGAGCTGAAAAGTGACTGCCCTTACCTGAAATGAAGTCTTTCTTTTAGGAAGACACAGAGCCTGGGATTTCACTCCATTTCTGAAGGGAAACACACAGCAGAGTTCTCATCCATTGATCACACTCTGCTTTAGACCAAGAAGCACGCTCCAGCTTTCTAGAGTCTCTAAGACAGCTGGAAACTTGAGTGTGTTGAGAACAAAAGAACGGAGTCTCCTAAACATAAGGACCCTATCTAGTCCATCTCTGCTTCTAAAACTGAGGCAAAGCACTAGTCCTCTAACATCCGTTGCTTGTCATTTAAGATGAGAAACGTGTGAGCTTCGTGAACGATGTAGTTCATTTGAGATGTAAAGTAACAGCCCTTACCTGATTCGAAGGCTTGCTTGTAGGAAGACTCAGAGCCTGGGATTTAACTCCATTTCTGAAGTGAAACACACAGCAGAGTTCTCTTCCATGGATCACACTCTGCTTTAGAGCACGAAGCACGCTGTAGTTTCTAGAGTCTCTAAGTCAGCAGGAAAGGTGGTTGTGTTCAGAACAAAAGAACTGTGTTTCCTACACATACGGACCATATCTATTCCAACACTGCTTCTGAAACTGATACAAAGCACTGGTCCTCTAACATCCGATGCTTGTCAGTTAAGATGATAAACGTGTGAGCTTCGTGGACGATGTAGTTCGTTTGAGCTGAAAAGTGACTGCCCTTACCTGATTCGAATTCCTTATTGTAGGAAGACACAGAGCCTGGGATTTCACTCCATTTCTGAAGGGAAACACACAGCAGAGTTCTTATCCATTGATCACACTCTGCTTTAGAGCAAGAAGCACGCTCTTGCTTTCTAGAGTCTCTAAAACAGCAGGAAACGTGACTGTGCTGAGAACAAAAGAATGGTGTTTCCTACACATTCGGACCATATCTATTCCAACTCTGCTTCTGAAACTGATTCAAAGCACTGTTCCTATAACATCTGATGCTTGTCATTTAAGATGAGAAATGTGTGAGCTTCGTGAACGATGTAGTTCGTTTGAGCTGAAAAGTGACTGCCCTTCCATGAAACGAAGTATTTATTGTAGGAAGACACAGAGCCTGGGATTTCACTCCATTTCTGAAGGGAAACACACAGCAGAGTTCTTATCCATTGATCACACTCTGCTTTAGAGCAAGAAGCACGCTCTTGCTTTCTAGAGTCTCTAAAACAGCAGGAAACGTGACTGTGCTGAGAACAAAAGAACGGTGTTTCCTACACATTCGGACCATATCTATTCCAACTCTGCTTCTGAAACTGATTCAAAGCACTGTTCCTATAACATCTGATGCTTGTCATTTAAGATGAGAAATGTGTGAGCTTCGTGAACGATGTAGTTCGTTTGAGCTGTAAAGTAACTGCCCTTACCTGAAATGAAGTGTTGCTTGTAGGAAGACTCAGAACCTTGGGTTTAACTCCATTTCTGAAGTGAAACACACAGCAGGGTTCTCATGTATACATCACACTCTGCTTCAAAGCAAGAAGGACGCTCTTGCTTTCTAGAATCTCTAAGACAGCAGGAAATATGAGTGTGCTGAGAGGAAAAGAACGGTGTTTCCTACACATATGGACCATATCTAGTCCAACTCTGCTTCTGAAACTGATACAAAGCACTGGTCCTCTAAAATCCAATGCTTGTCAGTTAAGATGAGAAACGTGTGAGCTTCGTGAACGATGTAGTTCGTTTGAGCTGAAAAGTGACTGCCCTTCCCTGAAACGAAGTATTTATTGTAGGAAGACACAGAGCCTGGGATTTCACTCCATTTTTGAAGGGAAACACACAGCAGGGTTCGCATATATACATCACACTCTGCTTTAAAGCAAGTAGGACGCTCTTGCTTTCTAGAATCTCTAAGAGAGCAGGAAACATGAGTGTGCTGAGAGGAAAAGAATAGTGTTTCCTACACATTCGGACCATATCGAGTCCCAATAAGCCTCTGAAATTGATACAAAGCTCAGGTCCTCTAACATCCAATGCTTGTCATTTAAGATGAGAAACGTGTGAGCTTCGTGAAGGATGAAGTTCATTTGAGCTGAAAAGTGACTGCCCTTACCTGAAACGAAGTCTTTATTGTAGGAAGACACAGAGCCTGGGATTTCACTCCATTTCTGAAGGGAAACACGCAGCAGAGTTCTCTTCCATGGATCACACTCTGCTTTAGTGCAAGAAGCATGCTCTAGCTTTCTAGATTCTCTAAGACAGCAGGAAATGTAAGTGTGCTGAGAACAAAAGAATGGTGTTTCCTACACATACGGACCATATCTAGTCCAACTCTGCTTCTGAAACTGAAACAAAGCACTGGTCCTATAACATCCGATGCTTGTCAGTTAAGATGAGAAACGTGTGAGCTTCGTGAACGATGTAGTTCCTTTGAGCTGAAAAGTGACTGCCCTTACCTGAAACGAAGTCTTTATTGTAGGAAGACACAGAGCCTGGGATTTCACTCCATTTCTGAAGGGAAACACACAGGAGAGTTCTCATCCATTGATCACACTCTGCTTTAGAGCAAGAAGCACGCTCTAGCTTTCTAGAGTCTCTAAGACAGCAGGAAACGTGAGTGTGTTGCGAACCAAAGAATGGTGATTCCTACACATACGGACCATATCTATTCCAACTCTGCTTCTGAAACTGAGACAAAGCACTGGTCCTCTAATATCCGATGCTTGTCATTTACGATGAGAAACGTGTGAGCTTCGTGAACGATGTAGTTCGTTTGAGCTGAAAAGTAACTGCCCTTACTTGAAAGGAATTCTTGCTTGTAGGAAGACACAGAGCCTGGAATTTAACTCCATTTCTGAAGGGAAACAGACAACAGAGTTCTCATATATAGATCACACTCTGCTTTAGAGCAAGAATCAAGCTCTAGCTTTCCAGATTCACTAAGAGAGCAGGAAACCTGAGTGTGATGAGAACAAAAGAACGGTGTTTCCTAAACATACGGACCATATCTAGACCAACACTGCTTGTGAAACTGAAACAAACCACAGGTCCACTAACATCCAATGCTTGTCAGTTAAGATGATAAACTTGTGAGCTTCGTGAACAATGTAGTTCGTTTGAGCTGTAAAGTAACTGCCCTTACCTGAAACGAATTCTTGTTTGTAGGAAGACTCAGAGCCTGGGATTTAACTCCATTTCTGAAGTGAAACACACAGCCAAATTTTCATCCATTAATCACACTGTGCTTTAGAGCAAGAAGCATGCTCTAGCTTTCTAGAGTCTGTAAGACAGTAGGAAACGTGAGTGTGCTGAGAACAAAAGAACGGTGTTTCCTACACATACGGACCATATCTAGTCCAACTCTGCTTCTGAAAATGATACAAAGCACTGGTCCTATAACATCCGATGCCTGTCAGTTAAGATGAGAAACATGTGAGCTTCGTGAACGATGTAGTTCGTTTGAGCTGAAAAGTGACTGACCTTACCTGAAACGAAGTCTTTATTGTAGGAAGACACAGAGACTGGGATTAAACTCCATTTCTGAAGTGAAACACACAGCATAGTTCTCATCCATGATTCACACTCTGCTTCAGAGCAAGAAGCACGCTCTTGCTTTCTAGATTCTCTAATACAGCAGGAAACGTGAGTGTGCTAAGAACAAATGAACGGTGTTTCCTACACATACGGTCCATATCTAGTCCAACTCTGCCTCTGAAACTGATACAAAGCACTGGTCCTCTAACATCCAATGCTTGTCAGTTAAGATGAGAAACGTGTGAGCTTCGTGAACGATGTAGTTTGTTTGAGCTGAAAAGTGACTGCCCTTACTTGAAAGGAATTCTTGCTTGTAGGAAGACACAGAGCCTGGAATTTAACTCCATTTCTAAAGGGAAACACACAGCAGAGTTCTCATCCATTGATCACAATCTGCTTTAGAGCAAGAAGCACGCTCTAGCTTTCTAGAGTCTCTAAGACAGCAGGAAACATGAGTGTGTAGAGGACAAATGAACGATGTTTCCTAAACATACAGACCATATCTAGTACATCTCTGCTTCTGAAACTGAGACAAAGCACTGGTCGTCTAACATCCGATGCTTGTCATTTAAGATGAGAACCGTGTGAGCTCCATGAACGATGTAGTTCTTTTGAGCTGTAGAGTAACTGCCCTTACCTGATTCGAAGTCTTGCTTGTAGGAAGACTCACAGCCTGGGATTTAACTCCATTTCTGAAGGGAAACACACAGCAGAGTTCTCTTCCATGGATCACACTCTGCTTTAGAGCAAGAAGCACGCTCTAGCTTTCTAGAGACTCTAAGACAGCAGGAAATGTGAGTGTGCTGAGACCAAAAGAATGGTGTTTCCTACACATACGGACAATATCTAGTCCAACTCTGCTTCTGAAACTGATACAAAGCACTGGTCCTCTAAAATCCAATGCTTGTCAGTTAAGATGAGAAACGTGTGAGCTTCGTGAACGATGTAGTTCGTTTGAGCTGAAAAGTGACTGCCCTTCCCTGAAACGAAGTATTTATTGTAGGAAGACACAGAGCCTGTGATTTCACTCCATTTTTGAAGGGAAACACACAGCAGGGTTCGCATATATACATCACACTCTGCTTTAAAGCAAGTAGGACGCTCTTGCTTTCTAGAATCTCTAAGAGAGCAGGAAACATGAGTGTGCTGAGAGGAAAAGAATAGTGTTTCCTAAACATTCGGACCATATCGAGTCCAAATAAGCCTCTGAAATTGATACAAAGCTCAGGTCCTCTAACATCCAATGCTTGTCATTTAAGATGAGAAACGTGTGAGCTTTGTGAATGATGTAGTTCGTTTGAGCTGTAAATTAACTGCCCTTACCTGAAATGAAGTGTTGCTTGTAGGAAGACTCAGAACCTTGGGTTTTACTCCATTTCTGAAGTGAAACACACAGCAGGGTTCTCATGTATACATCACATTCTGCTTTAAAGCAAGAAAGACGCTCTTGCTTTCTAGAATCTCTAAGAAAGATGGAAACATGAGTGTGCTGAGAGGAAAAGAACGGTGTTTCCTACACATACGGACCATATCTAGTCCAAATCTGCTTCTGAAACTGACACAAAGCACTGGTCCTATAACATGGGATGCTTGTCAGTTAAGATGAGAAACGTGTGAGCTTCGTGAAAGATGTAGTTCGTTTGAGCTGAAAAGTGACTGCCCTTGCCTGAAACGAAGTCTTTATTGTAGGAAGACACAGAGCCTGAGATTTAACTCCATTTCTGAAGGGAAACATACAGCATAGTTCTCATCCATTGATCACACTCTGCTTTAGAGCAAGAAGCACGCTCTAGCTCTCTAGAGTCTCTAACACAGCAAGAAACGTGAGTGTGTTGAGAACAAAAGAACAGTGTTTCCTACACATACAGACCATATCCAGTCCATCAATGCTTCTGAAACTGAGACAAAGCACTGGTCCTCTAACATCCGATGCTTGTCATTTAAGATGAGAAACGTTTGAGCTTTGTGAACGATGTAGTTCATTTGAGCTGTAAAGTAACTGCCCTTACCTGATTCGAAGTCTTGCTTGTAGGAAGACTCAGAGCCTGGGATTTAACTCCATTTCTGAAGGGAAACACACAGCAGAGTTCTCATCCATTGATCACACTCTGCTTTAGAGCAAGAAGCACGCTCTAGCTTTCTAGAGTCTCTAAGACAGCTGGAAACTTGAGTGTGTTGAGAACAAAAGAACGGTGTTTCCTAAACATACGGACCATATCTAGTCCATCTCTGCTTCTGAAACTGAGACAAGGCACTAGTCCTCTAACATCCGATGCTTGTCAGTTAAGATGAGAAACGTGTGAGCTTCGTGAACGATGTAGTTCGTTTGAGCTGAAAAGAGACTGCCCTTACCTGAAACGAAGTCTTTATTGTAGGAAGACACAGAGCCTGGGATTTCACTCCATTTCTGAAGGGAAACACAGGAGAGTTCTCATCCATTGATCACACTCTGCTTTAGAGCAAGAAGCACGCTCTAGCTTTCTAGAGTCTCTAAGAGAGCAGGAAACGTGAGTGTGTTGCGAACAAAGGAACGGTGTTTCCTACACATACGGACCATATCTATTCCAACTCTGCTTCTGAAACTGAGACAAAGCACTGGTCCTCTAACATCCGATGCTTGTCATTTAAGATGAGAAACGTGTGAGATTCTTGAACGATGTAGTTCGTTTGAGCTGAAAAGTGACTGCCCTTACCTGAAACGAAGTCTTGATTGTAGGAAGACTCAGAGCCTGGGATTTAACTCCATTTCTAATGTGAAACACACAGCAGAGTTCTCATCCATTGTTCACACTTTGCTTTATAGCAAGAAGCACGCTCTTGCTTTCTAGACTCTCTGAGACAGCAGGAACATGAGTGTGATGAGAAAAAAAGAACGGTGTTTCCTACACATACGGACCATATCTAGTCCAACTCTGCTTCTGAATCTGAAACAAACAACAGGTCCTCTAACATCCAATGCTTGTCAGTTAAGATGAGAAACGTGTGAGCTTCATGAACGATGTAGTTCTTTTGAGCTGTAGAGTAACTGCCCTTACCTGATTCGAAATCTTGCTTGTAGGAAGACTCACAGCCTGGGATTTAACTCCATTTCTGAAGGGAAACACACAGCAGAGTTCTCTTCCATGGATCACACTCTGCTTTAGAGCAAGAAGCACGCTCTAGCTTTCTAGATTCTCTAAGACAGCAGGAAACGTGACTGTGCTGAGAACAAAAGAACGGTGTTTCCTACACATACGGACCATATCTATTCCAACTCTGCTTCTGAAACTGATACAAAGCACTGGTCCTATAACATCCAATGCTTGTCAGTTAAGATGAGAAACGTGTGAGCTTCGTGAACGATGTAGTTCGTTTGAGCTGTAAAGTAACTGCCCTTACCTGAAACGAAGTGTTGCTTGTAGGATGACTCAGAACATTGGGTTTAACTCCATTTCTGAAGTGAAACACACAGCAGGGTTCTCATATATACATCACACTCTGCTTTAAAGCAAGAAGGACGCTCTTGCTTTCTAGAATCTCTAAGACAGCAGGAAACATGATTGTGCTGAGAGGAAAAGAACGGTGTTTCCTACACATACGGACCATATCTAGTCCAACTCTGCTTCTGAAACTGACACAAAGCACTGGTCCTATAACATCCGATGCTTGTCATTTAAGATGAGAAACGTGTGAGCTTCGTGAACGATATAGTTCATTTGAGCTGAAAAGTGACTGCCCTTACTTGAAAGGAATTCTTGCTTGTAGGAAGACACAGAGCCTGGAATTTAACTCCATTTCTAAAGGGAAACACACAGCAGAGTTCTCATCCATTGATCACAATCTGCTTTAGAGCAAGAATCATGCTCTAGCTTTCTAGAGTCTCTAAGACAGCAGGAAACATGAGTGTGTAGAGAACAAATGAACGATGTTTCCTAAACATACGGACCATATCTAGTCCATTTCTGCTGCTGAAACTGAGACAAAGCACTGGTCGTCTAACATCCGATGCTTGTCATTTAAGATGAGAACCGTATGAGCTCCATGAACGATGTAGTTCTTTTGAGCTGTAGAGTAACTGCCCTTACCTGATCCGAAGTCTTGCTTGTAGGAAGACTCACAGCCTGGGATTTAACTCCATTTCTGAAGGGAAACAAACAGCAGAGTTCTCTTCCATGGATCACACTCTGCTTTAGAGCAGGAAGCACGCTCTAGCTTTCTAGAGACTCTAAGACAGCAGGAAATGTGAGTGTGCTGAGAACAAAAGAATGGTGTTTCCTACACATACGGACCATATCTAGTCAAACTCTGCTTCTGAAACTGATACAAAGCACTGGTCCTCTAAAATCCAATGCTTGTCAGTTAAGATGAGAAACGTGTGAGCTTCGTGAACGATGTAGTTCGTTTGAGCTGTAAAGTAACTGCCCTTACCTGATTCGAAGTCTTGATTGTAGGAAGACTCAGAGCCGGGGATTTAACTCCATTTCTGATGGGAATCACACAGCAGAGTTCTCTTCCATGGATCACACTCTGCTTTAGAGAAAGAAGCACGCTCTTGCTTTCGAGAGTCTCTAAGACAGCAGGAAATGTGAGTGTGCTGAGAACAAAAGAATGGTGTTTCCTACACATACGGACAATATCTAGTCCAACTCTGCCTCTGAAACTGATACAAACCACTGGTCCTATAACTTCCGCTGCTTGTCAGTTAAGATGAGAAACGTGTGAGCTTCGTGAACAATGTAGTTCATTTGAGCTGAAAAGTGACTGCCCTTACCTGAAATGAAGTCTTTCTTTTAGGAAGACACAGAGCCTGGGATTTCACTCCATTTCTGAAGGGAAACACACAGCAGAGTTCTCATCCATTGATCACACTCTGCTTTAGACCAAGAAGCACGCTCTAGCTTTCTAGAGTCTCTAAGACAGCTGGAAACTTGAGTGTGTTGAGAACAAAAGAACGGAGTTTCCTAAACATAAGGACCCTATCTAGTCCATCTCTGCTTCTAAAACTGAGGCAAAGCACTAGTCCTCTAACATCCGTTGCTTGTCATTTAAGATGAGAAACGTGTGAGCTTCGTGAACGATGTAGTTCATTTGAGATGTAAAGTAACAGCCCTTACCTGATTCGAAGGCTTGCTTGTAGGAAGACTCAGAGCCTGGGATTTAACTCCATTTCTGAAGTGAAACACACAGCAGAGTTCTCTTCCATGGATCACACTCTGCTTTAGAGCACGAAGCACGCTGTAGTTTCTAGAGTCTCTAAGTCAGCAGGAAAGGTGGTTGTGTTCAGAACAAAAGAACTGTGTTTCCTACACATACGGACCATATCTATTCCTACTCTGCTTCTGAAACTGATACAAAGCACTGGTCCTCTAACATCCGATTCTTGTCTGTTAAGATGATAAACGTGTGAGCTTCGTGGACGATGTAGTTCGTTTGAGCTGAAAAGTGACTGCCCTTACCTGATTCGAATTCCTTATTGTAGGAAGACACAGAGCCTGGGATTTCACTCCATTTCTGAAGGGAAACACACAGCAGAGTTCTTATCCATTGATCACAATCTGCTTTAGAGCAAGAAGCACGCTCTTGCTTTCTAGAGTCTCTAAAACAGAAGGAAACGTGACTGTGCTGAGAACAAAAGAACGGTGTTTCCTACACATTCGGACCATATCTATTCCAACTCTGCTTCTGAAACTGATTCAAAGCACTGTTCCTATAACATCTGATGCTTGTCATTTAAGATGAGAAATGTGTGAGCTTCGTGAACGATGTAGTTCGTTTGAGCTGTAAAGTAACTGCCCGTACCTGAAATGAAGTGTTGCTTGTAGGAAGACTCAGAACCTTGGGTTTTACTCCATTTCTGAAGTGAAACACACAGCAGGGTTCTCATGTATACATCACACTCTGCTTCAAAGCAAGAAGGACGCTCTTGCTTTCTAGAATCTCTAAGACAGCAGGAAACATGAGTGTGCTGAGAGGAAAAGAACGGTGTTTCCTACACATATGGACCATATCTAGTCCAACTCTGCTTCTGAAACTGATACAAAGCACTGGTCCTCTAAAATCCAATGCTTGTCAGTTAAGATGAGAAATGTGTGAGCTTCGTGAACGATGTAGTTCGTTTGAGCTGAAAAGTGACTGCCCTTCCCTGAAACGAAGTATTTATTGTAGGAAGACACAGAGCCTGGGATTTCACTCCATTTCTGAAGGGAAACACACACCAGGGTTCGCATATATACATCACACTCTGCTTTAAAGCAAGTAGGACGCTCTTGCTTTCTAGAATCTCTGAGAGAGCAGGAAACATGAGTGTGCTGAGAGGAAAAGAATAGTGTTTCCTACACATTCGGACCATATCGAGTCCAAATAAGCCTCTGAAATTGATACAAAGCTCAGGTCCTCTAACATCCAATGCTTGTCATTTAAGATGAGAAACGTGTGAGCTTCGTGAAGGATGAAGTTCATTTGAGCTGAAAAGTGACTGCCCTTACCTGAAACGAAGTCTTTATTGTAGGAAGACACAGAGCCTGGGATTTCACTCCATTTCTGAAGGGAAACACGCAGCAGAGTTCTCTTCCATGGATCACACTCTGCTTTAGTGCAAGAAGCACGCTCTAGCTTTCTAGATTCTCTAAGACAGCAGGAAATGTAAGTGTACTGAGAACAAAAGAATGGTGTTTCCTACACATACGGACCATATCTAGTCCAACTCTGCTTCTGAAACTGAAACAAAGCACTGGTCCTATAACATCCGATGCTTGTCAGTTAAGATGAGAAACGTGTGAGCTTCGTGAACGATGTAGTTCGTTTGAGCTGAAAAGTGACTGCCCTTACCTGAAACGAAGTCTTTATTGTAGGAAGACACAGAGCCTGGGATTTCACTCCATTTCTGAAGGGAAACACACAGGAGAGTTCTCATCCATTGATCACACTCTGCTTTAGAGCAAGAAGCACGCTCTAGCTTTCTAGAGTCTCTAAGACAGCAGGAAACGTGAGTGTGTTGCGAACCAAAGAATGGTGTTTCCTACACATACGGACCATATCTATTCCAACTCTGCTTCTGAAACTGAGACAAAGCACTGGTCCTCTAACATCCGATGCTTGTCATTTAAGATGAGAAACGTGTGAGATTCTTGAACGATGTAGTTCGTTTGAGCTGAAAAGTGACTGCCCTTACCTGAAACGAAGTCTTGATTGTAGGAAGACTCAGAGCCTGGGATTTAACTCCATTTCTAATGTGAAACACACAGCAGAGTTCTCATCCATTGTTCACACTTTGCTTTATAGCAAGAAGCACGCTCTTGCTTTCTAGACTCTCTGAGACAGCAGGAAACATGAGTGTGTAGAGAACAAATGAACGATGTTTCCTAAACATACGGACCATATCTAGTCCATCTCTGCTGCTGAAACTGAGACAAAGCACTGGTCGTCTAACATCCGATGCTTGTCATTTAAGATGAGAACCGTATGAGCTCCATGAACGATGTAGTTCTTTTGAGCTGTAGAGTAACTGCCCTTACCTGATCCGAAGTCTTGCATGTAGGAAGACTCACAGCCTGGGATTTAACTCCATTTCTGAAGGGAAACAAACAGCAGAGTTCTCTTCCATGGATCACACTCTGCTTTAGAGCAGGAAGCACGCTCTAGCTTTCTAGAGACTCTAAGACAGCAGGAAATGTGAGTGTGCTGAGAACAAAAGAATGGTGTTTCCTACACATACGGACCATATCTAGTCAAACTCTGCTTCTGAAACTGATACAAAGCACTGGTCCTCTAAAATCCAATGCTTGTCAGTTAAGATGAGAAACGTGTGAGCTTTGTGAACGATGTAGTTCGTTTGAGCTGTAAAGTAACTGCCCTTCCCTGATTCGAAGTCTTGATTGTAGGAAGACTCAGAGCCGGGGATTTAACTCCATTTCTGATGGGAATCACACAGCAGAGTTCTCTTCCATGGATCACACTCTGCTTTAGAGAAAGAAGCACGCTCTTGCTTTCGAGAGTCTCTAAGACAGCAGGAAATGTGAGTGTGCTGAGAACAAAAGAATGGTGTTTCCTACACATACGGACAATATCTAGTCCAACTCTGCCTCTGAAACTGATACAAACCACTGGTCCTATAACTTCCGCTGCTTGTCAGTTAAGATGAGAAACGTGTGAGCTTCCTGAACAATGTAGTTCATTTGAGCTGAAAAGTGACTGCCCTTACCTGAAATGAAGTCTTTCTTTTAGGAAGACACAGAGCCTGGGATTTCACTCCATTTCTGAAGGGAAACACACAGCAGAGTTCTCATCCATTGATCACACTCTGCTTTAGACCAAGAAGCACGCTCTAGCTTTCTAGAGTCTCTAAGACAGCTGGAAACTTGAGTGTGTTGAGAACAAAAGAACGGAGTCTCCTAAACATAAGGACCCTATCTAGTCCATCTCTGCTTCTAAAACTGAGGCAAAGCACTAGTCCTCTAACATCCGTTGCTTGTCATTTAAGATGAGAAACGTGTGAGCTTCGTGAACGATGTAGTTCATTTGAGATGTAAAGTAACAGCCCTTACCTGATTCGAAGGCTTGCTTGTAGGAAGACTCAGAGCCTGGGATTTAACTCCATTTCTGAAGTGAAACACACAGCAGAGTTCTCTTCCATGGATCACACTCTGCTTTAGAGCACGAAGCACGCTGTAGTTTCTAGAGTCTCTAAGTCAGCAGGAAAGGTGGTTGTGTTCAGAACAAAAGAACTGTGTTTCCTACACATACGGACCATATCTATTCCAACACTGCTTCTGAAACTGATACAAAGCACTGGTCCTCTAACATCTGATGCTTGTCAGTTAAGATGATAAACGTGTGAGCTTCGTGGACGATGTAGTTCGTTTGAGCTGAAAAGTGACTGCCCTTACCTGATTCGAATTCCTTATTGTAGGAAGACACAGAGCCTGGGATTTCACTCCATTTCTGAAGGGAAACACACAGCAGAGTTCTTATCCATTGATCACACTCTGCTTTAGAGCAAGAAGCACGCTCTTGCTTTCTAGAGTCTCTAAAACAGCAGGAAACGTGACTGTGCTGAGAACAAAAGAACGGTGTTTCCTACACATTCGGACCATATCTATTCCAACTCTGCTTCTGAAACTGATTCAAAGCACTGTTCCTATAACATCTGATGCTTGTCATTTAAGATGAGAAATGTGTGAGCTTCGTGAACGATGTAGTTCGTTTGAGCTGAAAAGTGACTGCCCTTCCATGAAACGAAGTATTTATTGTAGGAAGACACAGAGCCTGGGATTTCACTCCATTTCTGAAGGGAAACACACAGCAGAGTTCTTATCCATTGATCACACTCTGCTTTAGAGCAAGAAGCACGCTCTTGCTTTCTAGAGTCTCTAAAACAGCAGGAAACGTGACTGTGCTGAGAACAAAAGAACGGTGTTTCCTACACATTCGGACCATATCTATTCCAACTCTGCTTCTGAAACTGATTCAAAGCACTGTTCCTATAACATCTGATGCTTGTCATTTAAGATGAGAAATGTGTGAGCTTCGTGAACGATGTAGTTCGTTTGAGCTGAAAAGTGACTGCCCTTCCATGAAACGAAGTATTTATTGTAGGAAGACACAGAGCCTGGGATTTCACTCCATTTCTGAAGGGAAACACACAGCAGAGTTCTTATCCATTGATCACACTCTGCTTTAGAGCAAGAAGCACGCTCTTGCTTTCTAGAGTCTCTAAAACAGCAGGAAACGTGACTGTGCTGAGAACAAAAGAACGGTGTTTCCTACACATTCGGACCATATCTATTCCAACTCTGCTTCTGAAACTGATTCAAAGCACTGTTCCTATAACATCTGATGCTTGTCATTTAAGATGAGAAATGTGTGAGCTTCGTGAACGATGTAGTTCGTTTGAGCTGTAAAGTAACTGCCCTTACCTGAAATGAAGTGTTGCTTGTAGGAAGACTCAGAACCTTGGGTTTAACTCCATTTCTGAAGTGAAACACACAGCAGGGTTCTCATGTATACATCACACTCTGCTTCAAAGCAAGAAGGACGCTCTTGCTTTCTAGAATCTCTAAGACAGCAGGAAATATGAGTGTGCTGAGAGGAAAAGAACGGTGTTTCCTACACATATGGACCATATCTAGTCCAACTCTGCTTCTGAAACTGATACAAAGCACTGGTCCTCTAAAATCCAATGCTTGTCAGTTAAGATGAGAAACGTGTGAGCTTCGTGAACGATGTAGTTCGTTTGAGCTGAAAAGTGACTGCCCTTCCCTGAAACGAAGTATTTATTGTAGGAAGACACAGAGCCTGGGATTTCACTCCATTTTTGAAGGGAAACACACAGCAGGGTTCGCATATATACATCACACTCTGCTTTAAAGCAAGTAGGACGCTCTTGCTTTCTAGAATCTCTAAGAGAGCAGGAAACATGAGTGTGCTGAGAGGAAAAGAATAGTGTTTCCTACACATTCGGACCATATCGAGTCCAAATAAGCCTCTGAAATTGATACAAAGCTCAGGTCCTCTAACATCCAATGCTTGTCATTTAAGATGAGAAACGTGTGAGCTTCGTGAAGGATGAAGTTCATTTGAGCTGAAAAGTGACTGCCCTTACCTGAAACGAAGTCTTTATTGTAGGAAGACACAGAGCCTGGGATTTCACTCCATTTCTGAAGGGAAACACGCAGCAGAGTTCTCTTCCATGGATCACACTCTGCTTTAGTGCAAGAAGCATGCTCTAGCTTTCTAGATTCTCTAAGACAGCAGGAAATGTAAGTGTGCTGAGAACAAAAGAATGGTGTTTCCTACACATACGGACCATATCTAGTCCAACTCTGCTTCTGAAACTGAAACAAAGCACTGGTCCTATAACATCCGATGCTTGTCAGTTAAGATGAGAAACGTGTGAGCTTCGTGAACGATGTAGTTCCTTTGAGCTGAAAAGTGACTGCCCTTACCTGAAACGAAGTCTTTATTGTAGGAAGACACAGAGCCTGGGATTTCACTCCATTTCTGAAGGGAAACACACAGGAGAGTTCTCATCCATTGATCACACTCTGCTTTAGAGCAAGAAGCACGCTCTAGCTTTCTAGAGTCTCTAAGACAGCAGGAAACGTGAGTGTGTTGCGAACCAAAGAATGGTGATTCCTACACATACGGACCATATCTATTCCAACTCTGCTTCTGAAACTGAGACAAAGCACTGGTCCTCTAATGTCCGATGCTTGTCATTTACGATGAGAAACGTGTGAGCTTCGTGAACGATGTAGTTCGTTTGAGCTGAAAAGTAACTGCCCTTACCTGAAACGAAGTGTTGCTTGTAGGAAGATTCAGAGCCTGGGGTTTACCTCCATTTCTGTAGTGAAACACATAGCAGGGTTCTCATATATACATCACACTCTGCTTTAAAGCAAGAAGGACGCTCTTGCTTTCTAGAATCTCTAAGACATCAGGAAACATGAGTGTGCTGAGAGGAAAAGAACGGTGTTTCCTACACATTCGGACCATTTTGAGTCCAACTCTGCTTCTGATACTGCTACAAAGCACTGGTCCTCTAACATCCAATGCTTCTCAGTTAAGATGAGGAACGTGTGAGCTTTGTGAAGGATTATTTCATTTGAGCTGAAAAGTGACTGCCCTTACTTGAAAGGAATTCTTGCTTGTAGGAAGACACAGAGCCTGGAATTTAACTCCATTTCTGAAGGGAAACAGACAACAGAGTTCTCATATATAGATCACACTCTGCTTTAGAGCAAGAATCAAGCTCTAGCTTTCCAGATTCACTAAGAGAGCAGGAAACCTGAGTGTGATGAGAACAAAAGAACGGTGTTTCCTAAACATACGGACCATATCTAGACCAACACTGCTTGTGAAACTGAAACAAACCACAGGTCCACTAACATCCAATGCTTGTCAGTTAAGATGATAAACATGTGAGCTTCGTGAACAATGTAGTTCGTTTGAGCTGTAAAGTAACTGCCCTTACCTGAAACGAATTCTTGTTTGTAGGAAGACTCAGAGCCTGGGATTTAACTCCATTTCTGAAGTGAAACACACAGCCAAATTTTCATCCATTAATCACACTGTGCTTTAGAGCAAGAAGCATGCTCTAGCTTTCTAGAGTCTGTAAGACAGTAGGAAACGTGAGTGTGCTGAGAACAAAAGAACGGTGTTTCCTACACATACGGACCATATCTAGTCCAACTCTGCTTCTGAAAATGATACAAAGCACTGGTCCTATAACATCCGATGCCTGTCAGTTAAGATGAGAAACATGTGAGCTTCGTGAACAATGTAGGTCGTTTGAGCTGAAAAGTGACTGACCTTACCTGAAACGAAGTCTTTATTGTAGGAAGACACAGAGACTGGGATTAAACTCCATTTCTGAAGTGAAACACACAGCATAGTTCTCATCCATGATTCACACTCTGCTTCAGAGCAAGAAGCACGCTCTTGCTTTCTAGATTCTCTAATACAGCAGGAAACGTGAGTGTGCTAAGAACAAATGAACGGTGTTTCCTACACATACGGTCCATATCTAGTCCAACTCTGCCTCTGAAACTGATACAAAGCACTGGTCCTCTAACATCCAATGCTTGTCAGTTAAGATGAGAAACGTGTGAGCTTCGTGAACGATGTAGTTTGTTTGAGCTGAAAAGTGACTGCCCTTACTTGAAAGGAATTCTTGCTTGTAGGAAGACACAGAGCCTGGAATTTAACTCCATTTCTAAAGGGAAACACACAGCAGAGTTCTCATCCATTGATCACAATCTGCTTTAGAGCAAGAAGCACGCTCTAGCTTTCTAGAGTCTCTAAGACAGCAGGAAACATGAGTGTGTATAGGACAAATGAACGATGTTTCCTAAACATACAGACCATATCTAGTACATCTCTGCTTCTGAAACTGAGACAAAGCACTGGTCCTCTAACATCCGATGCTTGTCATTTAAGATGAGAACCGTGTGAGCTCCATGAACGATGTAGTTCTTTTGAGCTGTAGAGTAACTGCCCTTACCTGATTCGAAGTCTTGCTTGTAGGAAGACTCACAGCCTGGGATTTAACTCCATTTCTGAAGGGAAACACACAGCAGAGTTCTCTTCCATGGATCACACTCTGCTTTAGAGCAAGAAGCACGCTCTAGCTTTCTAGAGACTCTAAGACAGCAGGAAATGTGAGTGTGCTGAGAACAAAAGAATGGTGTTTCCTACAAATACGGACAATATCTAGTCCAACTCTGCTTCTGAAACTGATACAAAGCACTGGTCCTCTAAAATCCAATGCTTGTCAGTTAAGATGAGAAACGTGTGAGCTTCGTGAACGATGTAGTTCGTTTGAGCTGTAAATTAACTGCCCTTACCTGAAATGAAGTGTTGCTTGTAGGAAGACTCAGAACCTTGGGTTTTACTCCATTTCTGAAGTGAAACACACAGCAGGGTTCTCATGTATACATCACATTCTGCTTTAAAGCAAGAAAGACGCTCTTGCTTTCTAGAATCTCTAAGAAAGTTGGAAACATGAGTGTGCTGAGAGGAAAAGAACGGTGTTTCCTACACATACGGACCATATCTAGTTCAAATCTGCTTCTGAAATTGACACAAAGCACTGGTCCTATAACATCCGATGCTTGTCAGTTAAGATGAGAAACGTGTGAGCTTCGTGAACGATGTAGTTCGTTTGAGCTGAAAAGTGACTGCCCTTGCCTGAAACGAAGTCTTTATTGTAGGAAGACACAGAGCCTGAGATTTCACTCCATTTCTGAAGGGAAACATACAGCATAGTTCTCATCCATTGATCACACTCTGCTTTAGAGCAAGAAGCACGCTCTAGCTCTCTAGAGTCTCTAACACAGCAAGAAACGTGAGTGTGTTGAGAACAAAAGAACAGTGTTTCCTACACATACAGACCATATCCAGTCCATCAATGCTTCTGAAACTGAGACAAAGCACTGGTCCTCTAACATCCGATGCTTGTCATTTAAGATGAGAAACGTTTGAGCTTTGTGAACGATGTAGTTCATTTGAGCTGTAAAGTAACTGCCCTTACCTGATTCGAAGTCTTGCTTGTAGGAAGACTCAGAGCCTGGGATTTAACTCCATTTCTGAAGGGAAACACACAGCAGAGTTCTCATCCATTGATCACACTCTGCTTTAGAGCAAGAAGCACGCTCTAGCTTTCTAGAGTCTCTAAGACAGCTGGAAACTTGAGTGTGTTGAGAACAAAAGAACGGTGTTTCCTAAACATACGGACCATATCTAGTCCATCTCTGCTTCTGAAACTGAGACAAGGCACTAGTCCTCTAACATCCGTTGCTTGTCATTTAAGATGAGAAACGTGTGAGCTTCGTGAACGATGTAGTTCGTTTGAGCTGAAAAGAGACTGCCCTTACCTGAAACGAAGTCTTTATTGTAGGAAGACACAGAGCCTGGGATTTCACTCCATTTCTGAACGGAAACACAGGAGAGTTCTCATCCATTGATCACACTCTGCTTTAGAGCAAGAAGCACGCTCTAGCTTTCTAGAGTCTCTAAGACAGCAGGAAACGTGAGTGTGTTGCGAACAAAGGAACGGTGTTTCCTACACATACGGACCATATCTATTCCAACTCTGCTTCTGAAACTGAGACAAAGCACTGGTCCTCTAACATCCGATGCTTGTCATTTAAGATGAGAAACGTGTGAGATTCTTGAACGATGTAGTTCGTTTGAGCTGAAAAGTGACTGCCCTTACCTGAAACGAAGTCTTGATTGTAGGAAGACTCAGAGCCTGGGATTTAACTCCGTTTCTAATGTGAAACACACAGCAGAGTTCTCATCCATTGTTCACACTTTGCTTTATAGCAAGAAGCACGCTCTTGCTTTCTAGACTCTCTGAGACAGCAGGAACATGAGTGTGATGAGAAAAAAAGAACGGTGTTTCCTACACACACGGACCATATCTAGTCCAACTCTGCTTCTGAATCTGAAACAAACAACAGGTCCTCTAACATCCAATGCTTGTCAGTTAAGATGAGAAACGTGTGAGCTTCATGAACGATGTAGTTCTTTTGAGCTGTAGAGTAACTGCCCTTACCTGATTCGAAGTCTTGCTTGTAGGAAGACTCACAGCCTGGGATTTAACTCCATTTCTGAAGGGAAACACACAGCAGAGTTCTCTTCCATGGATCACACTCTGCTTTAGAGCAAGAAGCACGCTCTAGCTTTCTAGAGACTCTAAGACAGCAGGAAATATGAGTGTGCTGAGAACAAAAGAATGGTGTTTCCTACACATACGGACAATATCTAGTCCAACTCTGCTTCTGAAACTGATACAAAGCACTGGTCCTCTAAAATCCAATGCTTGTCAGTTAAGATGAGAAACGTGTGAGCTTCGTGAACGATGTAGTTCGTTTGAGCTGAAAAGTGACTGCCCTTCCCTGAAACGAAGTATTTATTGTAGGAAGACACAGAGCCTGGGATTTCACTCCATTTTTGAAGGGAAACACACAGCAGGGTTCGCATATATACATCACACTCTGCTTTAAAGCAAGTAGGACGCTCTTGCTTTCTAGAATCTCTAAGAGAGCAGGAAACATGAGTGTGCTGAGAGGAAAAGAATAGTGTTTCCTACACATTCGGACCATATCGAGTCCAAATAAGCCTCTGAAATTGATACAAAGCTCAGGTCCTCTAACATCCAATGCTTGTCATTTAAGATGAGAAACGTGTGAGCTTCGTGAACGATGTAGTTCGTTTGAGCTGTAAATTAACTGCCCTTACCTGAAATGAAGTGTTGCTTGTAGGAAGACTCAGAACCTTGGGTTTTACTCCATTTCTGAAGTGAAACACACAGCAGGGTTCTCATGTATACATCACATTCTGCTTTAAAGCAAGAAAGACGCTCTTGCTTTCTAGAATCTCTAAGAAAGATGGAAACATGAGTGTGCTGAGAGGAAAAGAACGGTGTTTCCTACACATACGGACCATATCTAGTCCAAATCTGCTTCTGAAACTGACACAAAGCACTGGTCCTATAACATCCGATGCTTGTCAGTTAAGATGAGAAACGTGTGAGCTTCGTGAACGATGTAGTTCGTTTGAGCTGAAAAGTGACTGCCCTTGCCTGAAACGAAGTCTTTATTGTAGGAAGACACAGAGCCTGAGATTTCACTCCATTTCTGAAGGGAAACATACAGCATAGTTCTCATCCATTGATCACACTCTGCTTTAGAGCAAGAAGCACGCTCTAGCTCTCTAGAGTCTCTAACACAGCAAGAAACGTGAGTGTGTTGAGAACAAAACAACAGTGTTTTCTACACATACAGACCATATCCAGTCCATCAATGCTTCTGAAACTGAGACAAAGCACTGGTCCTCTAACATCCGATGCTTGTCATTTAAGATGAGAAACGTTTGAGCTTTGTGAACGATGTAGTTCATTTGAGCTGTAAAGTAACTGCCCTTACCTGATTCGAAGTCTTGCTTGTAGGAAGACTCAGAGCCTGGGATTTAACTCCATTTCTGAAGGGAAACACACAGCAGAGTTCTCATCCATTGATCACACTCTGCTTTAGAGCAAGAAGCACGCTCTAGCTTTCTAGAGTCTCTAAGACAGCTGGAAACTTGAGTGTGTTGAGAACAAAAGAACGGTGTTTCCTAAACATACGGACCATATCTAGTCCATCTCTGCTTCTGAAACTGAGACAAGGCACTAGTCCTCTAACATCCGTTGCTTGTCATTTAAGATGAGAAACGTGTGAGCTTCGTGAACGATGTAGTTCGTTTGAGCTGAAAAGAGACTGCCCTTACCTGAAACGAAGTCTTTATTGTAGGAAGAAACAGAGCCTGGGATTTCACTCCATTTCTGAAGGGAAACACAGGAGAGTTCTCATCCATTGATCACACTCTGCTTTAGAGCAAGAAGCACGCTCTAGCTTTCTAGAGTCTCTAAGAGAGCAGGAAACGTGAGTGTGTTGCGAACAAAGGAACGGTGTTTCCTACACATACGGACCATATCTATTCCAACTCTGCTTCTGAAACTGAGACAAAGCACTGGTCCTCTAACATCCGATGCTTGTCATTTAAGATGAGAAACGTGTGAGATTCTTGAACGATGTAGTTCGTTTGAGCTGAAAAGTGACTGCCCTTACCTGAAACGAAGTCTTGATTGTAGGAAGACTCAGAGCCTGGGATTTAACTCCATTTCTAATGTGAAACACACAGCAGAGTTCTCATCCATTGTTCACACTTTGCTTTATAGCAAGAAGCACGCTCTTGCTTTCTAGACTCTCTGAGACAGCAGGAACATGAGTGTGATGAGAAAAAAAGAACGGTGTTTCCTACACATACGGACCATATCTAGTCCAACTCTGCTTCTGAATCTGAAACAAACAACAGGTCCTCTAACATCCAATGCTTGTCAGTTAAGATGAGAAACGTGTGAGCTTCATGAACGATGTAGTTCGTTTGAGCTGTAAAGTAACATCCCTTACCTGAAACGAAGTCTTGCTTGTAGGAAGACACAGAGCCTGGGATTTATGTCCATTTCTGAAGGGAAACACACAACACAGTTCTGATCCATGAATCACACACTGCTTTAGAGCAAGAAGAATGCTCTAGCTTTCTAGATTCTCTAAGACAGCAGGAAACGTGACTGTGCTGAGAACAAAAGAACGGTGTTTCCTACACATACGGACCATATCTATTCCAACTCTGCTTCTGAAACTGATACAAAGCACTGGTCCTATAACATCCAATGCTTGTCAGTTAAGATGAGAAACGTGTGAGCTTCGTGAACGATGTAGTTCGTTTGAGCTGTAAAGTAACTGCCCTTACCTGAAACGAAGTGTTGCTTGTAGGATGACTCAGAACCTTGGGTTTAACTCCATTTCTGAAGTGAAACACACAGCAGGGTTCTCATATATACATCACACTCTGCTTTAAAGCAAGAAGGACGCTCTTGCTTTCTAGAATCTCTAAGACAGCAGGAAACATGATTGTGCTGAGAGGAAAAGAACGGTGTTTCCTACACATACGGACCATATCTAGTCCAACTCTGCTTCTGAAACTGACACAAAGCACTGGTCCTATAACATCCGATGCTTGTCATTTAAGATGAGAAACGTGTGAGCTTCGTGAACGATATAGTTCATTTGAGCTGAAAAGTGACTGCCCTTACTTGAAATGAATTCTTGCTTGTAGGAAGACACAGAGCCTGGAATTTAACTCCATTTCTAAAGGGAAACACACAGCAGAGTTCTCATCCATTGATCACAATCTGCTTTAGAGCAAGAATCACGCTCTAGCTTTCTAGAGTCTCTAAGACAGCAGGAAACATGAGTGTGTAGAGAACAAATGAACGATGTTTCCTAAACATACGGACCATATCTAGTCCATCTCTGCTGCTGAAACTGAGACAAAGCACTGGTCGTCTAACATCCGATGCTTGTCATTTAAGATGAGAACCGTATGAGCTCCATGAACGATGTAGTTCTTTTGAGCTGTAGAGTAACTGCCCTTACCTGATCCGAAGTCTTGCTTGTAGGAAGACTCACAGCCTGGGATTTAACTCCATTTCTGAAGGGAAACAAACAGCAGAGTTCTCTTCCATGGATCACACTCTGCTTTAGAGCAGGAAGCACGCTCTAGCTTTCTAGAGACTCTAAGACAGCAGGAAATGTGAGTGTGCTGAGAACAAAAGAATGGTGTTTCCTACACATACGGACCATATCTAGTCAAACTCTGCTTCTGAAACTGATACAAAGCACTGGTCCTCTAAAATCCAATGCTTGTCAGTTAAGATGAGAAACGTGTGAGCTTCGTGAACGATGTAGTTCGTTTGAGCTGTAAAGTAACTGCCCTTACCTGATTCGAAGTCTTGATTGTAGGAAGACTCAGAGCCGGGGATTTAACTCCATTTCTGATGGGAATCACACAGCAGAGTTCTCTTCCATGGATCACACTCTGCTTTAGAGAAAGAAGCACGCTCTTGCTTTCGAGAGTCTCTAAGACAGCAGGAAATGTGAGTGTGCTGAGAACAAAAGAATAGTGTTTCCTACACATACGGACAATATCTAGTCCAACTCTGCCTCTGAAACTGATACAAACCACTGGTCCTATAACTTCCGCTGCTTGTCAGTTAAGATGAGAAACGTGTGAGCTTCGTGAACAATGTAGTTCATTTGAGCTGAAAAGTGACTGCCCTTACCTGAAATGAAGTCTTTCTTTTAGGAAGACACAGAGCCTGGGATTTCACTCCATTTCTGAAGGGAAACACACAGCAGAGTTCTCATCCATTGATCACACTCTGCTTTAGACCAAGAAGCACGCTCTAGCTTTCTAGAGTCTCTAAGACAGCTGGAAACTTGAGTGTGTTGAGAACAAAAGAACGGAGTTTCCTAAACATAAGGACCCTATCTAGTCCATCTCTGCTTCTAAAACTGAGGCAAAGCACTAGTCCTCTAACATCCGTTGCTTGTCATTTAAGATGAGAAACGTGTGAGCTTCGTGAACGATGTAGTTCATTTGAGATGTAAAGTAACAGCCCTTACCTGATTCGAAGGCTTGCTTGTAGGAAGACTCAGAGCCTGGGATTTAACTCCATTTCTGAAGTGAAACACACAGCAGAGTTCTCTTCCATGGATCACACTCTGCTTTAGAGCACGAAGCACGCTGTAGTTTCTAGAGTCTCTAAGTCAGCAGGAAAGGTGGTTGTGTTCAGAACAAAAGAACTGTGTTTCATACACATACGGACCATATGTATTCCAACTCTGCTTCTGAAACTGATACAAAGCACTGGTCCTCTAACATCCGATTCTTGTCTGTTAAGATGATAAACGTGTGAGCTTCGTGGACGATGTAGTTCGTTTGAGCTGAAAAGTGACTGCCCTTACCTGATTCGAATTCCTTATTGTAGGAAGACACAGAGCCTGGGATTTCACTCCATTTCTGAAGGGAAACACACAGCAGAGTTCTTATCCATTGATCACACTCTGCTTTAGAGCAAGAAGCACGCTCTTGCTTTCTAGAGTCTCTAAAACAGAAGGAAACGTGACTGTGCTGAGAACAAAAGAACGGTGTTTCCTACACATTCGGACCATATCTATTCCAACTCTGCTTCTGAAACTGATTCAAAGCACTGTTCCTATAACATCTGATGCTTGTCATTTAAGATGAGAAATGTGTGAGCTTCGTGAACGATGTAGTTCGTTTGAGCTGTAAAGTAACTGCCCGTACCTGAAATGAAGTGTTGCTTGTAGGAAGACTCAGAACCTTGGGTTTTACTCCATTTCTGAAGTGAAACACACAGCAGGGTTCTCATGTATACATCACACTCTGCTTCAAAGCAAGAAGGACGCTCTTGCTTTCTAGAATCTCTAAGACAGCAGGAAACATGAGTGTGCTGAGAGGAAAAGAACGGTGTTTCCTACACATATGGACCATATCTAGTCCAACTCTGCTTCTGAAACTGATACAAAGCACTGGTCCTCTAAAATCCAATGCTTGTCAGTTAAGATGAGAAATGTGTGAGCTTCGTGAACGATGTAGTTCGTTTGAGCTGAAAAGTGACTGCCCTTCCCTGAAACGAAGTATTTATTGTAGGAAGACACAGAGCCTGGGATTTCACTCCATTTCTGAAGGGAAACACACAGCAGGGTTCGCATATATACATCACACTCTGCTTTAAAGCAAGTAGGACGCTCTTGCTTTCTAGAATCTCTAAGAGGGCAGGAAACATGAGTGTGCTGAGAGGAAAAGAATAGTGTTTCCTACACATTCGGACCATATCGAGTCCAAATAAGCCTCTGAAATTGATACAAAGCTCAGGTCCTCTAACATCCAATGCTTGTCATTTAAGATGAGAAACGTGTGAGCTTCGTGAAGGATGAAGTTCATTTGAGCTGAAAAGTGACTGCCCTTACCTGAAACGAAGTCTTTATTGTAGGAAGACACAGAGCCTGGGATTTCACTCCATTTCTGAAGGGAAACACGCACCAGAGTTCTCTTCCATGGATCACACTCTGCTTTAGTGCAAGAAGCACGCTCTAGCTTTCTAGATTCTCTAAGACAGCAGGAAATGTAAGTGTACTGAGAACAAAAGAATGGTGTTTCCTACACATACGGACCATATCTAGTCCAACTCTGCTTCTGAAACTGAAACAAAGCACTGGTCCTATAACATCCGATGCTTGTCAGTTAAGATGAGAAACGTGTGAGCTTCGTGAACGATGTAGTTCGTTTGAGCTGAAAAGTGACTGCCCTTACCTGAAACGAAGTCTTTATTGTAGGAAGACACAGAGCCTGGGATTTCACTCCATTTCTGAAGGGAAACACACAGGAGAGTTCTCATCCATTGATCACACTCTGCTTTAGAGCAAGAAGCACGCTCTAGCTTTCTAGAGTCTCTAAGACAGCAGGAAACGTGAGTGTGTTGCGAACCAAAGAATGGTGTTTCCTACACATACGGACCATATCTATTCCAACTCTGCTTCTGAAACTGAGACAAAGCACTGGTCCTCTAACATCCGATGCTTGTCATTTAAGATGAGAAACGTGTGAGATTCTTGAACGATGTAGTTCGTTTGAGCTGAAAAGTGACTGCCCTTACCTGAAACGAAGTCTTGATTGTAGGAAGACTCAGAGCCTGGGATTTAACTCCATTTCTAATGTGAAACACACAGCAGAGTTCTCATCCATTGTTCACACTTTGCTTTATAGCAAGAAGCACGCTCTTGCTTTCTAGACTCTCTGAGACAGCAGGAAACATGAGTGTGTAGAGAACAAATGAACGATGTTTCCTAAACATACGGACCATATCTAGTCCATCTCTGCTGCTGAAACTGAGACAAAGCACTGGTCGTCTAACATCCGATGCTTGTCATTTAAGATGAGAACCGTATGAGCTCCATGAACGATGTAGTTCTTTTGAGCTGTAGAGTAACTGCCCTTACCTGATCCGAAGTCTTGCTTGTAGGAAGACTCACAGCCTGGGATTTAACTCCATTTCTGAAGGGAAACAAACAGCAGAGTTCTCTTCCATGGATCACACTCTGCTTTAGAGCAGGAAGCACGCTCTAGCTTTCTAGAGACTCTAAGACAGCAGGAAATGTGAGTGTGCTGAGAACAAAAGAATGGTGTTTCCTACACATACGGACCATATCTAGTCAAACTCTGCTTCTGAAACTGATACAAAGCACTGGTCCTCTAAAATCCAATGCTTGTCAGTTAAGATGAGAAACGTGTGAGCTTTGTGAACGATGTAGTTCGTTTGAGCTGTAAAGTAACTGCCCTTCCCTGATTCGAAGTCTTGATTGTAGGAAGACTCAGAGCCGGGGATTTAACTCCATTTCTGATGGGAATCACACAGCAGAGTTCTCTTCCATGGATCACACTCTGCTTTAGAGAAAGAAGCACGCTCTTGCTTTCGAGAGTCTCTAAGACAGCAGGAAATGTGAGTGTGCTGAGAACAAAAGAATGGTGTTTCCTACACATACGGACAATATCTAGTCCAACTCTGCCTCTGAAACTGATACAAACCACTGGTCCTATAACTTCCGCTGCTTGTCAGTTAAGATGAGAAACGTGTGAGCTTCGTGAACAATGTAGTTCATTTGAGCTGAAAAGTGACTGCCCTTACCTGAAATGAAGTCTTTCTTTTAGGAAGACACAGAGCCTGGGATTTCACTCCATTTCTGAAGGGAAACACACAGCAGAGTTCTCATCCATTGATCACACTCTGCTTTAGACCAAGAAGCACGCTCTAGCTTTCTAGAGTCTCTAAGACAGCTGGAAACTTGAGTGTGTTGAGAACAAAAGAACGGAGTCTCCTAAACATAAGGACCCTATCTAGTCCATCTCTGCTTCTAAAACTGAGGCAAAGCACTAGTCCTCTAACATCCGTTGCTTGTCATTTAAGATGAGAAACGTGTGAGCTTCGTGAACGATGTAGTTCATTTGAGATGTAAAGTAACAGCCCTTACCTGATTCGAAGGCTTGCTTGTAGGAAGACTCAGAGCCTGGGATTTAACTCCATTTCTGAAGTGAAACACACAGCAGAGTTCTCTTCCATGGATCACACTCTGCTTTAGAGCACGAAGCACGCTGTAGTTTCTAGAGTCTCTAAGTCAGCAGGAAAGGTGGTTGTGTTCAGAACAAAAGAACTGTGTTTCCTACACATACGGACCATATCTATTCCAACACTGCTTCTGAAACTGATACAAAGCACTGGTCCTCTAACATCCGATGCTTGTCAGTTAAGATGATAAACGTGTGAGCTTCGTGGACGATGTAGTTCGTTTGAGCTGAAAAGTGACTGCCCTTACCTGATTCGAATTCCTTATTGTAGGAAGACACAGAGCCTGGGATTTCACTCCATTTCTGAAGGGAAACACACAGCAGAGTTCTTATCCATTGATCACACTCTGCTTTAGAGCAAGAAGCACGCTCTTGCTTTCTAGAGTCTCTAAAACAGCAGGAAACGTGACTGTGCTGAGAACAAAAGAACGGTGTTTCCTACACATTCGGACCATATCTATTCCAACTCTGCTTCTGAAACTGATTCAAAGCACTGTTCCTATAACATCTGATGCTTGTCATTTAAGATGAGAAATGTGTGAGCTTCGTGAACGATGTAGTTCGTTTGAGCTGAAAAGTGACTGCCCTTCCATGAAACGAAGTATTTATTGTAGGAAGACACAGAGCCTGGGATTTCACTCCATTTCTGAAGGGAAACACACAGCAGAGTTCTTATCCATTGATCACACTCTGCTTTAGAGCAAGAAGCACGCTCTTGCTTTCTAGAGTCTCTAAAACAGCAGGAAACGTGACTGTGCTGAGAACAAAAGAACGGTGTTTCCTACACATTCGGACCATATCTATTCCAACTCTGCTTCTGAAACTGATTCAAAGCACTGTTCCTATAACATCTGATGCTTGTCATTTAAGATGAGAAATGTGTGAGCTTCGTGAACGATGTAGTTCGTTTGAGCTGTAAAGTAACTGCCCTTACCTGAAATGAAGTGTTGCTTGTAGGAAGACTCAGAACCTTGGGTTTAACTCCATTTCTGAAGTGAAACACACAGCAGGGTTCTCATGTATACATCACACTCTGCTTCAAAGCAAGAAGGACGCTCTTGCTTTCTAGAATCTCTAAGACAGCAGGAAATATGAGTGTGCTGAGAGGAAAAGAACGGTGTTTCCTACACATATGGACCATATCTAGTCCAACTCTGCTTCTGAAACTGATACAAAGCACTGGTCCTCTAAAATCCAATGCTTGTCAGTTAAGATGAGAAACGTGTGAGCTTCGTGAACGATGTAGTTCGTTTGAGCTGAAAAGTGACTGCCCTTACTTGAAAGGAATTCTTGCTTGTAGGAAGACACAGAGCCTGGGATTTCACTCCATTTTTGAAGGGAAACACACAGCAGGGTTCGCATATATACATCACACTCTGCTTTAAAGCAAGTAGGACGCTCTTGCTTTCTAGAATCTCTAAGAGAGCAGGAAACATGAGTGTGCTGAGAGGAAAAGAATAGTGTTTCCTACACATTCGGACCATATCGAGTCCAAATAAGCCTCTGAAATTGATACAAAGCTCAGGTCCTCTAACATCCAATGCTTGTCATTTAAGATGAGAAACGTGTGAGCTTCGTGAAGGATGAAGTTCATTTGAGCTGAAAAGTGACTGCCCTTACCTGAAACGAAGTCTTTATTGTAGGAAGACACAGAGCCTGGGATTTCACTCCATTTCTAATGTGAAACACACAGCAGAGTTCTCATCCATTGTTCACACTTTGCTTTATAGCAAGAAGCACGCTCTTGCTTTCTAGACTCTCTGAGACAGCAGGAAACATGAGTGTGATGAGAAAAAAAGAACGGTGTTTCCTACACATACGGACCATATCTAGTCCAACTCTGCTTCTGAATCTGAAACAAACAACAGGTCCTCTAACATCCAATGCTTGTCAGTTAAGATGAGAAACGTGTGAGCTTCATGAACGATGTAGTTCGTTTGAGCTGTAAAGTAACTTCCCTTACCTGAAACGAAGTCTTGCTTGTAGGAAGACACAGAGCCTGGGATTTATGTCCATTTCTGAAGGGAAACACACAACACAGTTCTGATCCATGAATCACACACTGCTTTAGAGCAAGAAGCATGCTCTAGCTTTCTAGATTCTCTAAGACAGCAGGAAACGTGACTGTGCTGAGAACAAAAGAACGGTGTTTCCTACAGATACGGACCATATCTATTCCAACTCTGCTTCTGAAACTGATACAAAGCACTGGTCCTATAACATCCAATGCTTGTCAGTTAAGATGAGAAACGTGTGAGCTTCGTGAACGATGTAGTTCGTTTGAGCTGTAAAGTAACTGCCCTTACCTGAAACGAAGTGTTGCTTGTAGGATGACTCAGAACCTTGGGTTTAACTCCATTTCTGAAGTGAAACACACAGCAGGGTTCTCATATATACATCACACTCTGCTTTAAAGCAAGAAGGACGCTCTTGCTTTCTAGAATCTCTAAGACAGCAGGAAACATGAGTGTGCTGAGAGGAAAAGAACGGTGTTTCCTACACATACGGACCATATCTAGTCCAACTCTGCTTCTGAAACTGACACAAAGCACTGGTCCTATAACATCCGATGCTTGTCATTTAAGATGAGAAACTTGTGAGCTTCGTAAACGATATAGTTCATTTGAGCTGAAAAGTGACTGCCCTTACTTGAAAGGAATTCTTGCTTGTAGGAAGACACAGAGCCTGGAATTTAACTCCATTTCTAAAGGGAAACACACAGCAGAGTTCTCATCCATTGATCACAATCTGCTTTAGAGCAAGAAGCACGCTCTAGCTTTCTAGAGTCTCTAAGACAGCAGGAAACATGAGTGTGTAGAGAACAAATGAACGATGTTTCCTAAACATACGGACCATATCTAGTCCATCTCTGCTTCTGAAACTGAGACAAAGCACTGGTCGTCTAACATCCGATGCTTGTCATTTAAGATGAGAACCGTATGAGCTCCATGAACGATGTAGTTCTTTTGAGCTGTAGAGTAACTGCCCTTACCTGATCCGAAGTCTTGCTTGTAGGAAGACTCACAGCCTGGGATTTAACTCCATTTCTGAAGGGAAACAAACAGCAGAGTTCTCTTCCATGGTTCACACTCTGCTTTAGAGCAGGAAGCACGCTCTAGCTTTCTAGAGACTCTAAGACAGCAGGAAATGTGAGTGTGCTGAGAACAAAAGAATGGTGTTTCCTACACATACGGACCATATCTTGTCCAACTCTGCTTCTGAAACTGATACAAAGCACTGGTCCTCTAAAATCCAATGCTTGTCAGTTAAGATGAGAAACGTGTGAGCTTTGTGAACGATGTAGTTCGTTTGAGCTGTAAAGTAACTGCCCTTCCCTGATTCGAAGTCTTGATTGTAGGAAGACTCAGAGCCGGGGATTTAACTCCATTTCTGATGGGAATCACACAGCAGAGTTCTCTTCCATGGATCACACTCTGCTTTAGAGAAAGAAGCACGCTCTTGCTTTCGAGAGTCTCTAAGACAGCAGGAAATGTGAGTGTGCTGAGAACAAAAGAATGGTGTTTCCTACACATACGGACAATATCTAGTCCAACTCTGCCTCTGAAACTGATACAAACCACTGGTCCTATAACTTCCGCTGCTTGTCAGTTAAGATGATAAACGTGTGAGCTTCGTGGACGATGTAGTTCGTTTGAGCTGAAAAGTGACTGCCCTTACCTGATTCGAATTCCTTATTGTAGGAAGACACAGAGCCTGGGATTTCACTCCATTTCTGAAGGGAAACACACAGCAGAGTTCTTATCCATTGATCACACTCTGCTTTAGAGCAAGAAGCACGCTCTTGCTTTCTAGAGTCTCTAAAACAGAAGGAAACGTGACTGTGCTGAGAACAAAAGAACGGTGTTTCCTACACATTCGGACCATATCTATTCCAACTCTGCTTCTGAAACTGATTCAAAGCACTGTTCCTATAACATCTGATGCTTGTCATTTAAGATGAGAAATGTGTGAGCTTCGTGAACGATGTAGTTCGTTTGAGCTGTAAAGTAACTGCCCGTACCTGAAATGAAGTGTTGCTTGTAGGAAGACTCAGAACCTTGGGTTTTACTCCATTTCTGAAGTGAAACACACAGCAGGGTTCTCATGTATACATCACACTCTGCTTCAAAGCAAGAAGGACGCTCTTGCTTTCTAGAATCTCTAAGACAGCAGGAAACATGAGTGTGCTGAGAGGAAAAGAACGGTGTTTCCTACACATATGGACCATATCTAGTCCAACTCTGCTTCTGAAACTGATACAAAGCACTGGTCCTCTAAAATCCAATGCTTGTCAGTTAAGATGAGAAATGTGTGAGCTTCGTGAACGATGTAGTTCGTTTGAGCTGAAAAGTGACTGCCCTTCCCTGAAACGAAGTATTTATTGTAGGAAGACACAGAGCCTGGGATTTCACTCCATTTCTGAAGGGAAACACACAGCAGGGTTCGCATATATACATCACACTCTGCTTTAAAGCAAGTAGGACGCTCTTGCTTTCTAGAATCTCTAAGAGGGCAGGAAACATGAGTGTGCTGAGAGGAAAAGAATAGTGTTTCCTACACATTCGGACCATATCGAGTCCAAATAAGCCTCTGAAATTGATACAAAGCTCAGGTCCTCTAACATCCAATGCTTGTCATTTAAGATGAGAAACGTGTGAGCTTCGTGAAGGATGAAGTTCATTTGAGCTGAAAAGTGACTGCCCTTACCTGAAACGAAGTCTTTATTGTAGGAAGACACAGAGCCTGGGATTTCACTCCATTTCTGAAGGGAAACACGCACCAGAGTTCTCTTCCATGGATCACACTCTGCTTTAGTGCAAGAAGCACGCTCTAGCTTTCTAGATTCTCTAAGACAGCAGGAAATGTAAGTGTACTGAGAACAAAAGAATGGTGTTTCCTACACATACGGACCATATCTAGTCCAACTCTGCTTCTGAAACTGAAACAAAGCACTGGTCCTATAACATCCGATGCTTGTCAGTTAAGATGAGAAACGTGTGAGCTTCGTGAACGATGTAGTTCGTTTGAGCTGAAAAGTGACTGCCCTTACCTGAAACGAAGTCTTTATTGTAGGAAGACACAGAGCCTGGGATTTCACTCCATTTCTGAAGGGAAACACACAGGAGAGTTCTCATCCATTGATCACACTCTGCTTTAGAGCAAGAAGCACGCTCTAGCTTTCTAGAGTCTCTAAGACAGCAGGAAACGTGAGTGTGTTGCGAACCAAAGAATGGTGTTTCCTACACATACGGACCATATCTATTCCAACTCTGCTTCTGAAACTGAGACAAAGCACTGGTCCTCTAACATCCGATGCTTGTCATTTAAGATGAGAAACGTGTGAGATTCTTGAACGATGTAGTTCGTTTGAGCTGAAAAGTGACTGCCCTTACCTGAAACGAAGTCTTGATTGTAGGAAGACTCAGAGCCTGGGATTTAACTCCATTTCTAATGTGAAACACACAGCAGAGTTCTCATCCATTGTTCACACTTTGCTTTATAGCAAGAAGCACGCTCTTGCTTTCTAGACTCTCTGAGACAGCAGGAAACATGAGTGTGTAGAGAACAAATGAACGATGTTTCCTAAACATACGGACCATATCTAGTCCATCTCTGCTGCTGAAACTGAGACAAAGCACTGGTCGTCTAACATCCGATGCTTGTCATTTAAGATGAGAACCGTATGAGCTCCATGAACGATGTAGTTCTTTTGAGCTGTAGAGTAACTGCCCTTACCTGATCCGAAGTCTTGCTTGTAGGAAGACTCACAGCCTGGGATTTAACTCCATTTCTGAAGGGAAACAAACAGCAGAGTTCTCTTCCATGGATCACACTCTGCTTTAGAGCAGGAAGCACGCTCTAGCTTTCTAGAGACTCTAAGACAGCAGGAAATGTGAGTGTGCTGAGAACAAAAGAATGGTGTTTCCTACACATACGGACCATATCTAGTCAAACTCTGCTTCTGAAACTGATACAAAGCACTGGTCCTCTAAAATCCAATGCTTGTCAGTTAAGATGAGAAACGTGTGAGCTTTGTGAACGATGTAGTTCGTTTGAGCTGTAAAGTAACTGCCCTTCCCTGATTCGAAGTCTTGATTGTAGGAAGACTCAGAGCCGGGGATTTAACTCCATTTCTGATGGGAATCACACAGCAGAGTTCTCTTCCATGGATCACACTCTGCTTTAGAGAAAGAAGCACGCTCTTGCTTTCGAGAGTCTCTAAGACAGCAGGAAATGTGAGTGTGCTGAGAACAAAAGAATGGTGTTTCCTACACATACGGACAATATCTAGTCCAACTCTGCCTCTGAAACTGATACAAACCACTGGTCCTATAACTTCCGCTGCTTGTCAGTTAAGATGAGAAACGTGTGAGCTTCGTGAACAATGTAGTTCATTTGAGCTGAAAAGTGACTGCCCTTACCTGAAATGAAGTCTTTCTTTTAGGAAGACACAGAGCCTGGGATTTCACTCCATTTCTGAAGGGAAACACACAGCAGAGTTCTCATCCATTGATCACACTCTGCTTTAGACCAAGAAGCACGCTCTAGCTTTCTAGAGTCTCTAAGACAGCTGGAAACTTGAGTGTGTTGAGAACAAAAGAACGGAGTCTCCTAAACATAAGGACCCTATCTAGTCCATCTCTGCTTCTAAAACTGAGGCAAAGCACTAGTCCTCTAACATCCGTTGCTTGTCATTTAAGATGAGAAACGTGTGAGCTTCGTGAACGATGTAGTTCATTTGAGATGTAAAGTAACAGCCCTTACCTGATTCGAAGGCTTGCTTGTAGGAAGACTCAGAGCCTGGGATTTAACTCCATTTCTGAAGTGAAACACACAGCAGAGTTCTTATCCATTGATCACACTCTGCTTTAGAGCAAGAAGCACGCTCTTGCTTTCTAGAGTCTCTAAAACAGCAGGAAACGTGACTGTGCTGAGAACAAAAGAACGGTGTTTCCTACACATTCGGACCATATCTATTCCAACTCTGCTTCTGAAACTGATTCAAAGCACTGTTCCTATAACATCTGATGCTTGTCATTTAAGATGAGAAATGTGTGAGCTTCGTGAACGATGTAGTTCGTTTGAGCTGAAAAGTGACTGCCCTTCCATGAAACGAAGTATTTATTGTAGGAAGACACAGAGCCTGGGATTTCACTCCATTTCTGAAGGGAAACACACAGCAGAGTTCTTATCCATTGATCACACTCTGCTTTAGAGCAAGAAGCACGCTCTTGCTTTCTAGAGTCTCTAAAACAGCAGGAAACGTGACTGTGCTGAGAACAAAAGAACGGTGTTTCCTACACATTCGGACCATATCTATTCCAACTCTGCTTCTGAAACTGATTCAAAGCACTGTTCCTATAACATCTGATGCTTGTCATTTAAGATGAGAAATGTGTGAGCTTCGTGAACGATGTAGTTCGTTTGAGCTGTAAAGTAACTGCCCTTACCTGAAATGAAGTGTTGCTTGTAGGAAGACTCAGAACCTTGGGTTTAACTCCATTTCTGAAGTGAAACACACAGCAGGGTTCTCATGTATACATCACACTCTGCTTCAAAGCAAGAAGGACGCTCTTGCTTTCTAGAATCTCTAAGACAGCAGGAAATATGAGTGTGCTGAGAGGAAAAGAACGGTGTTTCCTACACATATGGACCATATCTAGTCCAACTCTGCTTCTGAAACTGATACAAAGCACTGGTCCTCTAAAATCCAATGCTTGTCAGTTAAGATGAGAAACGTGTGAGCTTCGTGAACGATGTAGTTCGTTTGAGCTGAAAAGTGACTGCCCTTACTTGAAAGGAATTCTTGCTTGTAGGAAGACACAGAGCCTGGGATTTCACTCCATTTTTGAAGGGAAACACACAGCAGGGTTCGCATATATACATCACACTCTGCTTTAAAGCAAGTAGGACGCTCTTGCTTTCTAGAATCTCTAAGAGAGCAGGAAACATGAGTGTGCTGAGAGGAAAAGAATAGTGTTTCCTACACATTCGGACCATATCGAGTCCAAATAAGCCTCTGAAATTGATACAAAGCTCAGGTCCTCTAACATCCAATGCTTGTCATTTAAGATGAGAAACGTGTGAGCTTCGTGAAGGATGAAGTTCATTTGAGCTGAAAAGTGACTGCCCTTACCTGAAACGAAGTCTTTATTGTAGGAAGACACAGAGCCTGGGATTTCACTCCATTTCTAATGTGAAACACACAGCAGAGTTCTCATCCATTGTTCACACTTTGCTTTATAGCAAGAAGCACGCTCTTGCTTTCTAGACTCTCTGAGACAGCAGGAAACATGAGTGTGATGAGAAAAAAAGAACGGTGTTTCCTACACATACGGACCATATCTAGTCCAACTCTGCTTCTGAATCTGAAACAAACAACAGGTCCTCTAACATCCAATGCTTGTCAGTTAAGATGAGAAACGTGTGAGCTTCATGAACGATGTAGTTCGTTTGAGCTGTAAAGTAACTTCCCTTACCTGAAACGAAGTCTTGCTTGTAGGAAGACACAGAGCCTGGGATTTATGTCCATTTCTGAAGGGAAACACACAACACAGTTCTGATCCATGAATCACACACTGCTTTAGAGCAAGAAGCATGCTCTAGCTTTCTAGATTCTCTAAGACAGCAGGAAACGTGACTGTGCTGAGAACAAAAGAACGGTGTTTCCTACAGATACGGACCATATCTATTCCAACTCTGCTTCTGAAACTGATACAAAGCACTGGTCCTATAACATCCAATGCTTGTCAGTTAAGATGAGAAACGTGTGAGCTTCGTGAACGATGTAGTTCGTTTGAGCTGTAAAGTAACTGCCCTTACCTGAAACGAAGTGTTGCTTGTAGGATGACTCAGAACCTTGGGTTTAACTCCATTTCTGAAGTGAAACACACAGCAGGGTTCTCATATATACATCACACTCTGCTTTAAAGCAAGAAGGACGCTCTTGCTTTCTAGAATCTCTAAGACAGCAGGAAACATGAGTGTGCTGAGAGGAAAAGAACGGTGTTTCCTACACATACGGACCATATCTAGTCCAACTCTGCTTCTGAAACTGACACAAAGCACTGGTCCTATAACATCCGATGCTTGTCATTTAAGATGAGAAACGTGTGAGCTTCGTAAACGATATAGTTCATTTGAGCTGAAAAGTGACTGCCCTTACTTGAAAGGAATTCTTGCTTGTAGGAAGACACAGAGCCTGGAATTTAACTCCATTTCTAAAGGGAAACACACAGCAGAGTTCTCATCCATTGATCACAATCTGCTTTAGAGCAAGAAGCACGCTCTAGCTTTCTAGAGTCTCTAAGACAGCAGGAAACATGAGTGTGTAGAGAACAAATGAACGATGTTTCCTAAACATACGGACCATATCTAGTCCATCTCTGCTTCTGAAACTGAGACAAAGCACTGGTCGTCTAACATCCGATGCTTGTCATTTAAGATGAGAACCGTATGAGCTCCATGAACGATGTAGTTCTTTTGAGCTGTAGAGTAACTGCCCTTACCTGATCCGAAGTCTTGCTTGTAGGAAGACTCACAGCCTGGGATTTAACTCCATTTCTGAAGGGAAACAAACAGCAGAGTTCTCTTCCATGGTTCACACTCTGCTTTAGAGCAGGAAGCACGCTCTAGCTTTCTAGAGACTCTAAGACAGCAGGAAATGTGAGTGTGCTGAGAACAAAAGAATGGTGTTTCCTACACATACGGACCATATCTTGTCCAACTCTGCTTCTGAAACTGATACAAAGCACTGGTCCTCTAAAATCCAATGCTTGTCAGTTAAGATGAGAAACGTGTGAGCTTTGTGAACGATGTAGTTCGTTTGAGCTGTAAAGTAACTGCCCTTCCCTGATTCGAAGTCTTGATTGTAGGAAGACTCAGAGCCGGGGATTTAACTCCATTTCTGATGGGAATCACACAGCAGAGTTCTCTTCCATGGATCACACTCTGCTTTAGAGAAAGAAGCACGCTCTTGCTTTCGAGAGTCTCTAAGACAGCAGGAAATGTGAGTGTGCTGAGAACAAAAGAATGGTGTTTCCTACACATACGGACAATATCTAGTCCAACTCTGCCTCTGAAACTGATACAAACCACTGGTCCTATAACTTCCGCTGCTTGTCAGTTAAGATGAGAAACGTGTGAGCTTCCTGAACAATGTAGTTCATTTGAGCTGAAAAGTGACTGCCCTTACCTGAAATGAAGTCTTTCTTTTAGGAAGACACAGAGCCTGGGATTTCACTCCATTTCTGAAGGGAAACACACAGCAGAGTTCTCATCCATTGATCACACTCTGCTTTAGACCAAGAAGCACGCTCTAGCTTTCTAGAGTCTCTAAGAGAGCTGGAAACTTGAGTGTGTTGAGAACAAAAGAACGGAGTTTCCTAAACATAAGGACCCTATCTAGTCCATCTCTGCTTCTAAAACTGAGGCAAAGCACTAGTCCTCTAACATCCGTTGCTTGTCATTTAAGATGAGAAACGTGTGAGCTTCGTGAACGATGTAGTTCATTTGAGATGTAAAGTAACAGCCCTTACCTGATTCGAAGGCTTGCTTGTAGGAAGACTCAGAGCCTGGGATTTAACTCCATTTCTGAAGTGAAACACACAGCAGAGTTCTCTTCCATGGATCACACTCTGCTTTAGAGCACGAAGCATGCTGTAGTTTCTAGAGTCTCTAAGTCAGCAGGAAAGTTGGTTGTGTTCAGAACAAAAGAACTGTGTTTCCTACACATACGGACCATATCTATTCCAACTCTGCTTCTGAAACTGATACAAAGCACTGGTCCTCTAACATCCGATGCTTGTCAGTTAAGATGATAAACGTGTGAGCTTCGTGGACGATGTAGTTCGTTTGAGCTGAAAAGTGACTGCCCTTACCTGATTCGAATTCCTTATTGTAGGAAGACACAGAGCCTGGGATTTCACTCCATTTCTGAAGGGAAACACACAGCAGAGTTCTTATCCATTGATCACACTGTGCTTTAGAGCAAGAAGCACGCTCTTGCTTTCTAGAGTCTCTAAAACAGCAGGAAACGTGACTGTGCTGAGAACAAAAGAACGGTGTTTCCTACACATTCGGACCATATCTATTCCAACTCTGCTTCTGAAACTGATTCAAAGCACTGTTCCTATAACATCTGATGCTTGTCATTTAAGATGAGAAATGTGTGAGCTTCGTGAACGATGTAGTTCGTTTGAGCTGAAAAGTGACTGCCCTTCCCTGAAACGAAGTATTTATTGTAGGAAGACACAGAGCCTGGGATTTCACTCCATTTCTGAAGGGAAACACACAGCAGAGTTCTTATCCATTGATCACACTCTGCTTTAGAGCAAGAAGCACGCTCTAGCTTTCTAGAGTCTCTAAAACAGCAGGAAACGTGACTGTGCTGAGAACAAAAGAACGGTGTTTCCTACACATTCGGACCATATCTATTCCAACTCTGCTTCTGAAACTGATTCAAAGCACTGTTCCTATAACATCTGATGCTTGTCATTTAAGATGAGAAATGTGTGAGCTTCGTGAACGATGTAGTTCGTTTGAGCTGTAAAGTAACTGCCCTTACCTGAAATGAAGTGTTGCTTGTAGGAAGACTCAGAACCTTGGGTTTAACTCCATTTCTGAAGTGAAACACACAGCAGGGTTCTCATGTATACATCACACTCTGCTTCAAAGCAAGAAGGACGCTCTTGCTTTCTAAAATCTCTAAGACAGCAGGAAATATGAGTGTGCTGAGAGGAAAAGAACGGTGTTTCCTACACATATGGACCATATCTAGTCCAACTCTGCTTCTGAAACTGATACAAAGCACTGGTCCTCTAAAATCCAATGCTTGTCAGTTAAGATGAGAAACGTGTGAGCTTCGTGAACGATGTAGTTCGTTTGAGCTGAAAAGTGACTGCCCTTCCCTGAAACGAAGTATTTATTGTAGGAAGACACAGAGCCTGGGATTTCACTCCATTTTTGAAGGGAAACACACAGCAGGGTTCGCATATATACATCACACTCTGCTTTAAAGCAAGTAGGACGCTCTTGCTTTCTAGAATCTCTAAGAGAGCAGGAAACATGAGTGTGCTGAGAGGAAAAGAATAGTGTTTCCTACACATTCGGACCATATCGAGTCCAAATAAGCCTCTGAAATTGATACAAATCTCAGGTCCTCTAACATCCAATGCTTGTCATTTAAGATGAGAAACGTGTGAGCTTCGTGAAGGATGAATTTCATTTGAGCTGAAAAGTGACTGCCCTTACCTGAAACGAAGTCTTTATTGTAGGAAGACTCAGAGCCTGGGATTTCACTCCATTTCTGAAGGGAAACACACAGGAGAGTTCTCATCCATTGATCACACTCTGCTTTAGAGCAAGAAGCACGCTCTAGCTTTCTAGAGTCTCTAAGACAGCAGGAAACGTGAGTGTGTTGCGAACCAAAGAATGGTGATTCCTACACATACGGACCATATCTATTCCAACTCTGCTTCTGAAACTGAGACAAAGCACTGGTCCTCTAATATCCGATGCTTGTCATTTACGATGAGAAACGTGTGAGCTTCGTGAACGATGTAGTTCGTTTGAGCTGAAAAGTAACTGCCCTTACCTGAAACGAAGTGTTGCTTGTAGGAAGATTCAGAGCCTGGGGTTTACCTCCATTTCTGTAGTGAAACACATAGCAGGGTTCTCATATATACATCACACTCTGCTTTAAAGCAAGAAGGACGCTCTTGCTTTCTAGAATCTCTAAGACAGCAGGAAACATGAGTGTGCTGAGAGGAAAAGAACGGTGTTTCCTACACATTCGGACCATTTTGAGTCCAACTCTGCTTCTGAAACTGCTACAAAGCACTGGTCCTCTAACATCCAATGCTTCTCAGTTAAGATGAGGAACGTGTGAGCTTTGTGAAGGATTATTTCATTTGAGCTGCAAAGTGACTGCCCTTACCTGAAAGGAATTCTTGCTTGTAACACAGAGCCTGGAATTTAACTCCATTTCTGAAGGGAAACAGACAACAGAGTTCTCATATATAGATCACACTCTGCTTTAGAGCAAGAATCAAGCTCTAGCTTTCCAGATTCACTAAGAGAGCAGGAAACCTGAGTGTGATGAGAACAAAAGAACGGTGTTTCCTAAACATACGGACCATATCTAGACCAACACTGCTTGTGAAACTGAAACAAACCACAGGTCCACTAACATCCAATGCTTGTCAGTTAAGATGATAAACTTGTGAGCTTCGTGAACAATGTAGTTCGTTTGAGCTGTAAAGTAACTGCCCTTACCTGAAACGAATTCTTGTTTGTAGGAAGACTCAGAGCCTGGGATTTAACTCCATTTCTGAAGTGAAACACACAGCCAAATTTTCATCCATTAATCACACTGTGCTTTAGAGCAAGAAGCATGCTCTAGCTTTCTAGAGTCTGTAAGACAGTAGGAAACGTGAGTGTGCTGAGAACAAAAGAACGGTGTTTCCTACACATACGGACCATATCTAGTCCAACTCTGCTTCTGAAACTGATACAAAGCACTGGTCCTATAACATCCGATGCCTGTCAGTTAAGATGAGAAACATGTGAGCTTCGTGAACGATGTAGTTCGTTTGAGCTGAAAAGTGACTGACCTTACCTGAAACGAAGTCTTTATTGTAGGAAGACACAGAGCCTGGGATTAAACTCCATTTCTGAAGTGAAACACACAGCATAGTTCTCATCCATGATTCACACTCTGCTTCAGAGCAAGAAGCACGCTCTTGCTTTCTAGATTCTCTAATACAGCAGGAAACGTGAGTGTGCTAAGAACAAATGAACGGTGTTTCCTACACATACGGTCCATATCTAGTCCAACTCTGCCTCTGAAACTGATACAAAGCACTGGTCCTCTAACATCCAATGCTTGTCAGTTAAGATGAGAAACGTGTGAGCTTCGTGAACGATGTAGTTCGTTTGAGCTGAAAAGTGACTGCCCTTACCTGAAACGAAGTCTTTATTGTAGGAAGACACAGAGCCTGGGATTTCACTCCATTTCTGAAGGGAAACACACAGGAGAGTTCTCATCCATTGATCACACTCTGCTTTAGAGCAAGAAGCACGCTCTAGCTTTCTAGAGTCTCTAAGACAGCAGGAAACGTGAGTGTGTTGCGAACCAAAGAATGGTGATTCCTACACATACGGACCATATCTATTCCAACTCTGCTTCTGAAACTGAGACAAAGCACTGGTCCTCTAATATCCGATGCTTGTCATTTACGATGAGAAACGTGTGAGCTTCGTGAACGATGTAGTTCGTTTGAGCTGAAAAGTAACTGCCCTTACCTGAAACGAAGTGTTGCTTGTAGGAAGATTCAGAGCCTGGGGTTTACCTCCATTTCTGTAGTGAAACACATAGCAGGGTTCTCATATATACATCACACTCTGCTTTAAAGCAAGAAGGACGCTCTTGCTTTCTAGAATCTCTAAGACAGCAGGAAACATGAGTGTGCTGAGAGGAAAAGAACGGTGTTTCCTACACATTCGGACCATTTTGAGTCCAACTCTGCTTCTGAAACTGCTACAAAGCACTGGTCCTCTAACATCCAATGCTTCTCAGTTAAGATGAGGAACGTGTGAGCTTTGTGAAGGATTATTTCATTTGAGCTGAAAAGTGACTGCCCTTACTTGAAAGGAATTCTTGCTTGTAGGAAGACACAGAGCCTGGAATTTAACTCCATTTCTGAAGGGAAACAGACAACAGAGTTCTCATATATAGATCACACTCTGCTTTAGAGCAAGAATCAAGCTCTAGCTTTCCAGATTCACTAAGAGAGCAGGAAACCTGAGTGTGATGAGAACAAAAGAACGGTGTTTCCTAAACATACGGACCATATCTAGACCAACACTGCTTGTGAAACTGAAACAAACCACAGGTCCACTAACATCCAATGCTTGTCAGTTAAGATGATAAACTTGTGAGCTTCGTGAACAATGTAGTTCGTTTGAGCTGTAAAGTAACTGCCCTTACCTGAAACGAATTCTTGTTTGTAGGAAGACTCAGAGCCTGGGATTTAACTCCATTTCTGAAGTGAAACACACAGCCAATTTTCATCCATTAATCACACTGTGCTTTAGAGCAAGAAGCATGCTCTAGCTTTCTAGAGTCTGTAAGACAGTAGGAAACGTGAGTGTGCTGAGAACAAAAGAACGGTGTTTCCTACACATACGGACCATATCTAGTCCAACTCTGCCTCTGAAACTGATACAAAGCACTGGTCCTACAACATCCGATGCCTGTCAGTTAAGATGAGAAACATGTGAGCTTCGTGAACGATGTAGTTCGTTTGAGCTGAAAAGTGACTGACCTTACCTGAAACGAAGTCTTTATTGTAGGAAGACACAGAGCCTGGGATTAAACTCCATTTCTGAAGTGAAACACACAGCATAGTTCTCATCCATGATTCACACTCTGCTTCAGAGCAAGAAGCACGCTCTTGCTTTCTAGATTCTCTAATACAGCAGGAAACGTGAGTGTGCTAAGAACAAATGAACGGTGTTTCCTACACATACGGTCCATATCTAGTCCAACTCTGCCTCTGAAACTGATACAAAGCACTGGTCCTCTAACATCCAATGCTTGTCAGTTAAGATGAGAAACGTGTGAGCTTCGTGAACGATGTAGTTCGTTTGAGCTGAAAAGTGACTGCCCTTACTTGAAAGGAATTCTTGCTTGTAGGAAGACACAGAGCCTGGAATTTAACTCCATTTCTAAAGGGAAACACACAGCAGAGTTCTCATCCATTGATCACAATCTGCTTTAGAGCAAGAAGCACGCTCTAGCTTTCTAGAGTCTCTAAGACAGCAGGAAACATGAGTGTGTAGAGGACAAATGAACGATGTTTCCTAAACATACAGACCATATCTAGTACATCTCTGCTTCTGAAACTGAGACAAAGCACTGGTCGTCTAACATCCGATGCTTGTCATTTAAGATGAGAACCGTGTGAGCTCCATGAACGATGTAGTTCTTTTGAGCTGTAGAGTAACTGCCCTTACCTGATTCGAAGTCTTGCTTGTAGGAAGACTCACAGCCTGGGATTTAACTCCATTTCTGAAGGGAAACACACAGCAGAGTTCTCTTCCATGGATCACACTCTGCTTTAGAGCAAGAAGCACGCTCTAGCTTTCTAGAGACTCTAAGACAGCAGGAAATGTGAGTGTGCTGAGAACAAAAGAATGGTGTTTCCTACACATACGGACCATATCTAGTCAAACTCTGCTTCTGAAACTGATACAAAGCACTGGTCCTCTAAAATCCAATGCTTGTCAGTTAAGATGAGAAACGTGTGAGCTTCGTGAACGATGTAGTTCGTTTGAGCTGTAAAGTAACTGCCCTTACCTGATTCGAAGTCTTGATTGTAGGAAGACTCAGAGCCGGGGATTTAACTCCATTTCTGATGGGAATCACACAGCAGAGTTCTCTTCCATGGATCACACTCTGCTTTAGAGAAAGAAGCACGCTCTTGCTTTCGAGAGTCTCTAAGACAGCAGGAAATGTGAGTGTGCTGAGAACAAAAGAATGGTGTTTCCTACACATACGGACAATATCTAGTCCAACTCTGCTTCTGAAACTGATACAAACCACTGGTCCTATAACTTCTGCTGCTTGTCAGTTAAGATGAGAAACGTGTGAGCTTCGTGAACAATGTAGTTCATTTGATCTGAAAAGTGACTGCCCTTACCTGAAATGAAGTCTTTCTTTTAGGAAGACACACAGCCTGGGATTTCACTCCATTTCTGAAGGGAAACACACAGCAGAGTTCTCATCCATTGATCACACTCTGCTTTAGACCAAGAAGCACGCTCTAGCTTTCTAGAGTCTCTAAGACAGCTGGAAACTTGAGTGTGTTGAGAACAAAAGAACGGTGTTTCCTAAACATACAGACCATATCTAGTCCATCTCTGCTTCTAAAACTGAGGCAAAGCACTAGTCCGCTAACATCCGTTGCTTGTCATTTAAGATGAGAAACGTGTGAGCTTCGTGAACGATGTAGTTCATTTGAGATGTAAAGTAACAGCCCTTACCTGATTCGAAGGCTTGCTTGTAGGAAGACTCAGAGCCTGGGATTTAACTCCATTTCTGAAGTGAAACACACAGCAGAGTTCTCTTCCATGGATCACACTCTGCTTTAGAGCACGAAGCACGCTGTAGTTTCTAGAGTCTCTAAGTCTGCAGGAAAGGTTGTTGTGTTCAGAACAAAAGAACTGTGTTTCCTACACATACGGTCCATATCTATTCCAACTCTGCTTCTGAAACTGATACAAAGCACTGGTCCTCTAACATCCGATGCTTGTCAGTTAAGATGATAAACGTGTGAGCTTCGTGAACGATGTAGTTCGTTTGAGCTGAAAAGTGACTGCCCTTACCTGATTCGAATTCCTTATTGTAGGAAGACACAGAGCCTGGGATTTCACTCAATTTCTGAAGGGAAACACACAGCAGAGTTCTTATCCATTGATCACACTCTGCTTTAGAGCAAAAAGCACGCTCTTGCTTTCTAGAATCTCTAATACAGCAGGAAACATGAGTGTGCTGAGAGGAAAAGAACGGTGATTCCTTCACATATGGACCATATCTAGTCCAACTCTGCTTCTGAAACTGATACAAAGCACTGGTCCTCTAAAATCCAATGCTTGTCAGTTAAGATGAGAAACGTGTGAGCTTCGTGAACGATGTAGTTCGTTTGAGCTGAAAAGTGACTGCCCTTCACTGAAATGAAGTATTTATTGTAGGAAGACACAGAGCCTGGGATTTCACTCCATTTCTGAAGGGAAACACACAGCAGGGTTCGCATATATACATCACACTCTGCTTTAAAGCAAGTAGGACGCTCTTGCTTTCTAGAATCTCTAAGAGAGCAGGAAACATGAGTGTGCTGAGAGGAAAAGAACGGTGTTTCCTACACATTCGGACCATATCGAGTCCAAATAAGCCTCTGAAATTGATACAAAGCTCAGGTCCTCTAACATCCAATGCTTGTCATTTAAGATGAGAAACGTGTGAGCTTCGTGAAGGATGAAGTTCATTTGAGCTGAAAAGTGACTGCCCTTACCTGAAACGAAGTCTTTTTGTAGGAAGACACAGAGCCTGGGATTTCACTCCATTTCTGAAGGGAAACACGCAGCAGAGTTCTCTTCCATGGATCACACTCTGCTTTGGAGCAAGAAGCACGCTCTAGCTTTCTAGATTCTCTAAGACAGCAGGAAATGTAAGTGTGCTGAGAACAAAAGAATGGTGTTTCCTACACATACGGACCATATCTAGTCCAACTCTGCTTCTGAAACTGAAACAAAGCACTGGTCCTATAACATCCGATGCTTGTCAGTTAAGATGAGAAACGTGTGAGCTTCGTGAATGATGTAGTTCGTTTGAGCTGAAAAGTGACTGCCCTTACCTGAAACGAAGTCTTTATTGTAGGAAGACACAGAGCCTGGGATTTCACTCCATTTCTGAAGGGAAACACACAGGAGAGTTCTCATCCATTGATCACACAGTGCTTTAGAGCAAGAAGCACGCTCTTGCTTTCTAGAGTCTCTAAGACAGCAGGAAACGTGAGTGTGTTGCGAACAAAAGAACGGTGTTTCCTACACATACGGACCATATCTATTCCAACTCTGCTTCTGAAACTGAGACAAAGCACTGGTCCTCTAACATCCGATGTTTGTCATTTAAGATGAGAAACGTGTGAGCTTCGTGAACGATGTAGTTCGTTTGAGCTGTAGAGTAACTGCCCTTACCAGATTCGAAGTCTTCCTTGTAGGAAGACTCAGAGCCTGGGATTTAACACCATTTCTGAAGGGAAACACACAGCAGAGTTCTCTTCCATGGATCACACTCTGCTTTAGAGCAAGAAGCATGCTCTAGCTTTCTAGAGTCTCTAAGACAGCAGGAAATGTGAGTGTGCTGAGAACAAAAGAATGGTGTTTCCTACACATACGGACCATATCTAGTCCAACTCTGCTTCTGAAACTGATACAAAGCACTGGTCCTCTAAAATCCAATGCTTGTCAGTTAAGATGAGAAACGTGTGAGCTTCGTGAACGATGTAGTTCGTTTGAGCTGAAAAGTGACTGCCCTTACTTGTAAGGAATTCTTGCTTGTAGGAAGACACAGAGCCTGGAATTTAACTCCATTTCTGAAGGGAAACACACAACAGAGTTCTCATATATAGATCACACTCTGATTTAGAGCTAGAAGCACGCTCTTGCTTTCCAGAATCACTAAGACAGCAGGAAACCTGGGTGTGATGAGACCAAAAGAATGGTGTTTCCTACACATACGGACCATATCTAGTCCAACTCTGCTTCTGAAACTGATACAAAGCACTGGTCCTCTAAAATCCAATGCTTGTCAGTTAAGATGAGAAACGTGTGAGCTTCGTGAACGATGTAGTTCGTTTGAGCTGAAAAGTGACTGCCCTTACCTGAAACGAAGTATTTATTGTAGGAAGACACAGAGCCTGGGATTTCACTCCATTTCTGAAGGGAAACATACAGCAGGGTTTACTTCCATTGATCACACTATGCTTTAGAGCAAGAAGCACGCTCTAGCCTTCTAGAGTCTCTAATACAGCAATAAACGTGAGTGTGTTGAGAACAAAAGAACGGTGTTTCCTACACATACGGAACATATCTAGTACATCTCTGCTCCTGAAACTGAGACAAAGCACTGGTCCTCTAACATCCAATGCTTGTCATTTAAGATGAGAAACGTGTGAGCTTTGTGAACAATGTAGTTTGTTTGAGCTGAAAAGTGACTGCCCTTACCTGATTCGAAGTCTTGATTGTAGGAAGACTCAGAGCCTGGGATTTAACTCCATTTCTAATGTGAAACACACAGCAGAGTTCTCATCCATTGTTCACACTTTGCTTTACAGCAAGAAACACGCTCTTGCTTTCTAGACTCTCTGAGACAGCAGGAAACATGAGTGTGATGTGAAAAAAAGAACGGTGTTTCCTACACATACGGACCATATCTAGTCCAACTCTGCTTCTGAAACTGAAACAAACAACAAGTCCTCTAACATCCAAGGGTTGTCAGTTAAGATGAGAAACGTGTGAGCTTCGTGAACGATGTAGTTCGTTTGAGCTGTAAAGTAACTGCCCTTACCTGAAAAGAAGTCTTGATTGTAGGAAGACACAGATCCTGGGATTTAACTCCATTTCTGAGGGGAAACACACAACACAGTTCTCATCCATTGATCACACACTGCTTTAGAGCAAGAAGCACGCTCTAGCTTTCTAGATTCTCTAAGACAGCAGGAAACGTGACTGTGCTGAGAACAAAAGAACGGTGTTTCCTACACATACGGACCATATCTATTCCAACTCTGCTTCTGAAACTGATACAAAGCACTGGTACTATAACATCCGATGCTTGTCAGTTAAGATGAGAAACGTGTGAGCTCCGTGAACGATGTAGTTCGTTTGAGCTGTAAAGTAACTGCCCTTACCTGAAACGAAGTGTTGCTTGTAGGAAGACTCAGAACCTTGGGTTTAACTCCATTTCTGAAGTGAAACTCACAGCAGGGTTCTCATATATACATCACACTCTGCTTTAAAGCAAGAAGGACGCTCTTGCTTTCTAGAATCTCTAAGACAGCAGGAAACATGATTGTGCTGAGAGGAAAAGAACGGTGTTTCCTACACATACGGACCATATCTAGTCCAACTCTGCTTCTGAAACTGACACAAAGCAATGGTCCTATAACATCTGATGCTTGTCAGTTAAGATGAGAAACGTGTGAGCATCGTGAACGATGTAGTTCATTTGAACTAAAAAGTGACTGCCCTTACCTGAAACGAAGTCTTTATTGTAGGAAGACACAGAGCCTGGGATTTCACTCCATTTCTGAAGGGAAACATACAGCAGGGTTTACTTCCATTGATCACACTATGCTTTAGAGCAAGAAGCACGCTCTAGCCTTCTAGAGTCTCTAATACAGCAATAAACGTGAGTGTGTTGAGACCAAAAGAACGGTGTTTCCTACACATACGTAACATATCTACTACATCTCTGCTCCTGAAACTGAGACAAAGCACTGGTCCTCTAACATGCAATGCTTGTCATTTAAGATGAGAAACGTGTGAGCTTTGTGAACAATGTAGTTTGTTTGAGCTGAAAAGTGACTGCCCTTACCTGAAACGAAGTCTTTATTGTAGGAAGACACAGAGCCTGGGATTTCACTCCATTTCTGAAGGGAAACATACAGCAGAGTTCTCTTCCATTGATCATACTCTGCTTTAGAGCAAGAAGCACGCTCTAGCTTTCTAGAGTCTCTAAGAGAGCAGGAAATGTGAGTGTGTTGAGAACAAAAGAACGGTGTTTCCTACACATAAGGACCATATCTATTCCATCTCTTCTTCTGAAACTGAGACAAAGCACTGGTCCTCTAACATCCGATGCTTGTCATTTAAGATGAGAAACGTGTGAGCATCGTGAACGATGTAGTTCGTTTGAGCTGTAGAGTAACTGCCCTTACCTGATTCGAAGTCTTGCTTGTAGGAAGACTCAGAGCCTGGGATTTAACTCCATTTCTGAAGGGAAACACACAGCAGAGTTCTCTTCCATGGATCACACTCTGCTTTAGAGCAAGAAGCACGCTCTAGGTTTCTAGATTCTCTAAGACAGCAGGAAACGTGACTGTGCTGAGAACAAAAGAACGGTGTTTCCTACACATACGGACCATATCTATTCCAACTCTGCTTCTGAAACTGATACAAAGCACTGGTCCTATAACATCCGATGCTTGTCAGTTAAGATGAGAAACGTGTGAGCTTCGTTAACGATGTAGTTCGTTTGTGCTGTAAAGTAACTGCCCTTACCTGAAATGAAGTGTTGCTTGTAGGAAGACTCAGAACCTTGTGTTTAACTCTATTTCTGAAGTGAAACACACAGCAGGGTTCTCATATATACATCACACTCTGCTTTAAAGCAAGAAGGACGCTCTTGCTTTCTAGAATCTCTAAGACAGCAGGAAACATGAGTGTGCTGAGAGGAAAAGAACGGTGTTTCCTACACATACGGACCATATCTAGTCCAACTCTGCTTCTGAAACTGATACAAAGCACTGGTCCTCTAACATCCGATGCTTGTCATTTAAGATGAGAAACGTGTGAGCTTCGTGAACGATGTAGTTCGTTTGAGCTCTAGAGTAACTGCCCTTACCTGATTCGAAGTCTTGCTTGTAGGAAGACTCAGAGCCTGGGATTTAACTCCATTTCTGAAGGGAAACACACAGCAGAGTTCTCTTCCATGGATCACACTCTGCTTTAGAGCAAGAAACACGCTATAGCTTTCTAGAGTCTCTAAGACAGCAGGAAATGTGAGTGTGCTGAGAACAAAAGAATGGTGTGTCCTACACATACGGACCATATCTATTCCAACTCTGCTTCTGAAACTGATACAAAGCACAGGTCCTATAACATTCGATGCTTGTCAGTTAAGATGAGAAACGTGTGAGCTTTGTGAACGATGTAGTTCGTTTGAGCTGAAAAGTGACTGCCATTACCTGAAACGAAGTCTTTATTGTTGGAAGACACAGAGCCTGGGATTTCACTCCATTTCTGAAGGGAAACACACAGCAGAGTTCTTATCCATTGATCACACTCTGCTTTAGAGCAAGAAGCACGCTCTAGCTTTCTAGAGTCTCTAAGATAGCAGGAAACGTGACTGTGCTGAGAACAAAAGAACGGTGATTCCTACACATACAGACCATATCTATTCCAACTCTGCTTCTGAAACTGATACAAAGCACTGGTCCTATAACATCCGATGCTTGTCAGTTATGATGAGAAACGTGTGAGCTTCGTGAACGATGTAGTTCGTTTGAGCTGTAAAGTAACTGCCCTTACCTGAAACGAAGTGTTGCTTGTTGGAAGACTCAGAACCTTGGGTTTAACTCCATTTCTGAAGTGAAACACACAGCAGGGTTCTCATATATACATCACACTCTGCTTGAAAGCAAGAAGGACGCTCTTGCTTTCTAGAATCTCTAATACAGCAGGAAACATGAGTGTGCTGAGAGGAAAAGAACGGTGATTCCTTCACATATGGACCATATCTAGTCCAACTCTGCTTCTGAAACTGATACAAAGCACTGGTCCTCTAAAATCCAATGCTTGTCAGTTAAGATGAGAAACGTGTGAGCTTCGTGAACGATGTAGTTCGTTTGAGCTGAAAAGTGACTGCCCTTCACTGAAATGAAGTATTTATTGTAGGAAGACACAGAGCCTGGGATTTCACTCCATTTCTGAAGGGAAACACACAGCAGGGTTCGCATATATACATCACACTCTGCTTTAAAGCAAGTAGGACGCTCTTGCTTTCTAGAATCTCTAAGAGAGCAGGAAACATGAGTGTGCTGAGAGGAAAAGAACGGTGTTTCCTACACATTCGGACCATATCGAGTCCAAATAAGCCTCTGAAATTGATACAAAGCTCAGGTCCTCTAACATCCAATGCTTGTCATTTAAGATGAGAAACGTGTGAGCTTCGTGAAGGATGAAGTTCATTTGAGCTGAAAAGTGACTGCCCTTACCTGAAACGAAGTCTTTTTGTAGGAAGACACAGAGCCTGGGATTTCACTCCATTTCTGAAGGGAAACACGCAGCAGAGTTCTCTTCCATGGATCACACTCTGCTTTGGAGCAAGAAGCACGCTCTAGCTTTCTAGAGTCTCTAAGACAGCAGGAAACGTGACTGTGCTGAGAACAAAAGAACGGTGTTTCCTACACATACGGACCATATCTATTCCAACTCTGCTTCTGAAACTGATACAAAGCACTGGTCCTATAACATCCGATGCTTGTCAGTTAAGATGAGAAACGTGTGAGCTTCGTTAACGATGTAGTTCGTTTGTGCTGTAAAGTAACTGCCCTTACCTGAAACGAAGTGTTGCTTGTAGGAAGACTCAGAACCTTGTGTTTAACTCTATTTCTGAAGTGAAACACACAGCAGGGTTCTCATATATACATCACACTCTGCTTTAAAGCAAGAAGGACGCTCTTGCTTTCTAGAATCTCTAAGACAGCAGGAAACATGAGTGTGCTGAGAGGAAAAGAACGGTGTTTCCTACACATACGGACCATATCTAGTCCAACTCTGCTTCTGAAACTGATACAAAGCACTGGTCCTCTAACATCCGATGCTTGTCATTTAAGATGAGAAACGTGTGAGCTTCGTGAACGATGTAGTTCGTTTGAGCTCTAGAGTAACTGCCCTTACCTGATTCGAAGTCTTGCTTGTAGGAAGACTCAGAGCCTGGGATTTAACTCCATTTCTGAAGGGAAACACACAGCAGAGTTCTCTTCCATGGATCACACTCTGCTTTAGAGCAAGAAACACGCTATAGCTTTCTAGAGTCTCTAAGACAGCAGGAAATGTGAGTGTGCTGAGAACAAAAGAATGGTGTGTCCTACACATACGGACCATATCTATTCCAACTCTGCTTCTGAAACTGATACAAAGCACAGGTCCTATAACATTCGATGCTTGTCAGTTAAGATGAGAAACGTGTGAGCTTTGTGAACGATGTAGTTCGTTTGAGCTGAAAAGTGACTGCCATTACCTGAAACGAAGTCTTTATTGTTGGAAGACACAGAGCCTGGGATTTCACTCCATTTCTGAAGGGAAACACACAGCAGAGTTCTTATCCATTGATCACACTCTGCTTTAGAGCAAGAAGCACGCTCTAGCTTTCTAGAGTCTCTAAGATAGCAGGAAACGTGACTGTGCTGAGAACAAAAGAACGGTGATTCCTACACATACAGACCATATCTATTCCAACTCTGCTTCTGAAACTGATACAAAGCACTGGTCCTATAACATCCGATGCTTGTCAGTTATGATGAGAAATGTGTGAGCTTCGTGAACGATGTAGTTCGTTTGAGCTGTAAAGTAACTGCCCTTACCTGAAACGAAGTGTTGCTTGTTGGAAGACTCAGAACCTTGGGTTTAACTCCATTTCTGAAGTGAAACACACAGCAGGGTTCTCATATATACATCACACTCTGCTTGAAAGCAAGAAGGACGCTCTTGCTTTCTAGAATCTCTAATACAGCAGGAAACATGAGTGTGCTGAGAGGAAAAGAACGGTGATTCCTTCACATATGGACCATATCTAGTCCAACTCTGCTTCTGAAACTGATACAAAGCACTGGTCCTCTAAAATCCCATGCTTGTCAGTTAAGATGAGAAACGTGTGAGCTTCGTGAACGATGTAGTTCGTTTGAGCTGAAAAGTGACTGCCCTTCACTGAAATGAAGTATTTATTGTAGGAAGACACAGAGCCTGGGATTTCACTCCATTTCTGAAGGGAAACACACAGCAGGGTTCGCATATATACATCACACTCTGCTTTAAAGCAAGTAGGACGCTCTTGCTTTCTAGAATCTCTAAGAGAGCAGGAAACATGAGTGTGCTGAGAGGAAAAGAACGGTGTTTCCTACACATTCGGACCATATCGAGTCCAAATAAGCCTCTGAAATTGATACAAAGCTCAGGTCCTCTAATATCCAATGCTTGTCATTTAAGATGAGAAACGTGTGAGCTTCGTGAAGGATGAAGTTCATTTGAGCTGAAAAGTGACTGCCCTTACCTGAAACGAAGTCTTTTTGTAGGAAGACACAGAGCCTGGGATTTCACTCCATTTCTGAAGGGAAACACGCAGCAGAGTTCTCTTCCATGGATCACACTCTGCTTTGGAGCAAGAAGCACGCTCTTGCTTTCTAGATTCTCTAAGACAGCAGGAAATGTAAGTGTGCTGAGAACAAAAGAATGGTGTTTCCTACACATACGGAACATATCTAGTACATCTCTGCTCCTGAAACTGAGACAAAGCACTGGTCCTCTAACATCCAATGCTTGTCATTTAAGATGAGAAACGTGTGAGCTTTGTGAACAATGTAGTTTGTTTGAGCTGAAAAGTGACTGCCCTTACCTGATTCGAAGTCTTGATTGTAGGAAGACTCAGAGCCTGGGATTTAACTCCATTTCTAATGTGAAACACACAGCAGAGTTCTCATCCATTGTTCACACTTTGCTTTACAGCAAGAAACACGCTCTTGCTTTCTAGACTCTCTGAGACAGCAGGAAACATGAGTGTGATGTGAAAAAAAGAACGGTGTTTCCTACACATACGGACCATATCTAGTCCAACTCTGCTTCTGAAACTGAAACAAACAACAAGTCCTCTAACATCCAAGGGTTGTCAGTTAAGATGAGAAACGTGTGAGCTTCGTGAACGATGTAGTTCGTTTGAGCTGTAAAGTAACTGCCCTTACCTGAAAAGAAGTCTTGATTGTAGGAAGACACAGATCCTGGGATTTAACTCCATTTCTGAGGGGAAACACACAACACAGTTCTCATCCATTGATCACACACTGCTTTAGAGCAAGAAGCACGCTCTAGCTTTCTAGATTCTCTAAGACAGCAGGAAACGTGACTGTGCTGAGAACAAAAGAACGGTGTTTCCTACACATACGGACCATATCTATTCCAACTCTGCTTCTGAAACTGATACAAAGCACTGGTACTATAACATCCGATGCTTGTCAGTTAAGATGAGAAACGTGTGAGCTCCGTGAACGATGTAGTTCGTTTGAGCTGTAAAGTAACTGCCCTTACCTGAAACGAAGTGTTGCTTGTAGGAAGACTCAGAACCTTGGGTTTAACTCCATTTCTGAAGTGAAACTCACAGCAGGGTTCTCATATATACATCACACTCTGCTTTAAAGCAAGAAGGACGCTCTTGCTTTCTAGAATCTCTAAGACAGCAGGAAACATGATTGTGCTGAGAGGAAAAGAACGGTGTTTCCTACACATACGGACCATATCTAGTCCAACTCTGCTTCTGAAACTGACACAAAGCAATGGTCCTATAACATCTGATGCTTGTCAGTTAAGATGAGAAACGTGTGAGCATCGTGAACGATGTAGTTCATTTGAACTGAAAAGTGACTGCCCTTACCTGAAACGAAGTCTTTATTGTAGGAAGACACAGAGCCTGGGATTTCACTCCATTTCTGAAGGGAAACATACAGCAGGGTTTACTTCCATTGATCACACTATGCTTTAGAGCAAGAAGCACGCTCTAGCCTTCTAGAGTCTCTAATACAGCAATAAACGTGAGTGTGTTGAGACCAAAAGAACGGTGTTTCCTACACATACGTAACATATCTACTACATCTCTGCTCCTGAAACTGAGACAAAGCACTGGTCCTCTAACATGCAATGCTTGTCATTTAAGATGAGAAACGTGTGAGCTTTGTGAACAATGTAGTTTGTTTGAGCTGAAAAGTGACTGCCCTTACCTGAAACGAAGTCTTTATTGTAGGAAGACACAGAGCCTGGGATTTCACTCCATTTCTGAAGGGAAACATACAGCAGAGTTCTCTTCCATTGATCATACTCTGCTTTAGAGCAAGAAGCACGCTCTAGCTTTCTAGAGTCTCTAAGAGAGCAGGAAATGTGAGTGTGTTGAGAACAAAAGAACGGTGTTTCCTACACATAAGGACCATATCTATTCCATCTCTTCTTCTGAAACTGAGACAAAGCGCTGGTCCTCTAACATCCGATGCTTGTCATTTAAGATGAGAAACGTGTGAGCATCGTGAACGATGTAGTTCGTTTGAGCTGTAGAGTAACTGCCCTTACCTGATTCGAAGTCTTGCTTGTAGGAAGACTCAGAGCCTGGGATTTAACTCCATTTCTGAAGGGAAACACACAGCAGAGTTCTCTTCCATGGATCACACTCTGCTTTAGAGCAAGAAGCACGCTCTAGCTTTCTAGAGTCTCTAAGACAGCAGGAAACGTGACTGTGCTGAGAACAAAAGAACGGTGTTTCCTACACATACGGACCATATCTATTCCAACTCTGCTTCTGAAACTGATACAAAGCACTGGTCCTATAACATCCGATGCTTGTCAGTTAAGATGAGAAACGTGTGAGCTTCGTTAACGATGTAGTTCGTTTGTGCTGTAAAGTAACTGCCCTTACCTGAAACGAAGTGTTGCTTGTAGGAAGACTCAGAACCTTGTGTTTAACTCTATTTCTGAAGTGAAACACACAGCAGGGTTCTCATATATACATCACACTCTGCTTTAAAGCAAGAAGGACGCTCTTGCTTTCTAGAATCTCTAAGACAGCAGGAAACATGAGTGTGCTGAGAGGAAAAGAACGGTGTTTCCTACACATACGGACCATATCTAGTCCAACTCTGCTTCTGAAACTGATACAAAGCACTGGTCCTCTAACATCCGATGCTTGTCATTTAAGATGAGAAACGTGTGAGCTTCGTGAACGATGTAGTTCGTTTGAGCTCTAGAGTAACTGCCCTTACCTGATTCGAAGTCTTGCTTGTAGGAAGACTCAGAGCCTGGGATTTAACTCCATTTCTGAAGGGAAACACACAGCAGAGTTCTCTTCCATGGATCACACTCTGCTTTAGAGCAAGAAACACGCTATAGCTTTCTAGAGTCTCTAAGACAGCAGGAAATGTGAGTGTGCTGAGAACAAAAGAATGGTGTGTCCTACACATACGGACCATATCTATTCCAACTCTGCTTCTGAAACTGATACAAAGCACAGGTCCTATAACATTCGATGCTTGTCAGTTAAGATGAGAAACGTGTGAGCTTTGTGAACGATGTAGTTCGTTTGAGCTGAAAAGTGACTGCCATTACCTGAAACGAAGTCTTTATTGTTGGAAGACACAGAGCCTGGGATTTCACTCCATTTCTGAAGGGAAACACACAGCAGAGTTCTTATCCATTGATCACACTCTGCTTTAGAGCAAGAAGCACGCTCTAGCTTTCTAGAGTCTCTAAGATAGCAGGAAACGTGACTGTGCTGAGAACAAAAGAACGGTGATTCCTACACATACAGACCATATCTATTCCAACTCTGCTTCTGAAACTGATACAAAGCACTGGTCCTATAACATCCGATGCTTGTCAGTTATGATGAGAAACGTGTGAGCTTCGTGAACGATGTAGTTCGTTTGAGCTGTAAAGTAACTGCCCTTACCTGAAACGAAGTGTTGCTTGTTGGAAGACTCAGAACCTTGGGTTTAACTCCATTTCTGAAGTGAAACACACAGCAGGGTTCTCATATATACATCACACTCTGCTTGAAAGCAAGAAGGACGCTCTTGCTTTCTAGAATCTCTAATACAGCAGGAAACATGAGTGTGCTGAGAGGAAAAGAACGGTGATTCCTTCACATATGGACCATATCTAGTCCAACTCTGCTTCTGAAACTGATACAAAGCACTGGTCCTCTAAAATCCAATGCTTGTCAGTTAAGATGAGAAACGTGTGAGCTTCGTGAACGATGTAGTTCGTTTGAGCTGAAAAGTGACTGCCCTTCACTGAAATGAAGTATTTATTGTAGGAAGACACAGAGCCTGGGATTTCACTCCATTTCTGAAGGGAAACACACAGCAGGGTTCGCATATATACATCACACTCTGCTGTAAAGCAAGTAGGACGCTCTTGCTTTCTAGAATCTCTAAGAGAGCAGGAAACATGAGTGTGCTGAGAGGAAAAGAACGGTGTTTCCTACACATTCGGACCATATCGAGTCCAAATAAGCCTCTGAAATTGATACAAAGCTCAGGTCCTCTAACATCCAATGCTTGTCATTTAAGATGAGAAACGTGTGAGCTTCGTGAAGGATGAAGTTCATTTGAGCTGAAAAGTGACTGCCCTTACCTGAAACGAAGTCTTTTTGTAGGAAGACACAGAGCCTGGGATTTCACTCCATTTCTGAAGGGAAACACGCAGCAGAGTTCTCTTCCATGGATCACACTCTGCTTTGGAGCAAGAAGCACGCTCTTGCTTTCTAGATTCTCTAAGACAGCAGGAAATGTAAGTGTGCTGAGAACAAAAGAATGGTGTTTCCTACACATACGGACCATATCTAGTCCAACTCTGCTTCTGAAACTGAAACAAAGCACTGGTCCTATAACACCCGATGCTTGTCAGTTAAGATGAGAAACGTGTGAGCTTCGTGAATGATGTAGTTCGTTTGAGCTGAAAAGTGACTGCCCTTACCTGAAACGAAGTCTTTATTGTAGGAAGACACAGAGCCTGGGATTTCACTCCATTTCTGAATGGAAACACACAGGAGAGTTCTCATCCATTGATCACACAGTGCTTTAGAGCAAGAAGCACGCTCTAGCTTTCTAGAGTCTCGAAGACAGCAGGAAACGTGAGTGTGTTGCGAACAAAAGAACGGTGTTTCCTACACATACGGACCATATCTATTCCAACTCTGCTTCTGAAACTGAGACAAAGCACTGGTCCTCTAACATCCGATGCTTGTCATTTAAGATGAGAAACGTGTGAGCTTCGTGAACGATGTAGTTCGTTTGAGCTGCAGAGTAACTGCCCTTACCAGATTCGAAGTCTTCCTTGTAGGAAGACTCAGAGCCTGGGATTTAACACCATTTCTGAAGGGAAACACACAGCAGAGTTCTCTTCCATGGATCACACTCTGCTTTAGAGCAAGAAGCACGCTCTAGTTTTCTAGAGTCTCTAAGACAGCAGGAAATATGAGTGTGCTGAGAACAAAAGAATGGTGTTTCCTACACATACGGACCATATCTAGTCCAACTCTGCTTCTGAAACTGATACAAAGCACTGGTCCTCTAAAATCCAATGCTTGTCAGTTAAGATGAGAAACGTGTGAGCTTCGTGAACGATGTAGTTCGTTTGAGCTGAAAAGTGACTGCCCTTACTTGTAAGGAATTCTTGCTTGTAGGAAGACACAGAGCCTGGAATTTAACTCCATTTCTGAAGGGAAACACACAACAGAGTTCTCATATATAGATCACACTCTGATTTAGAGCTAGAAGCACGCTCTTGCTTTCCAGAATCACTAAGACAGCAGGAAACCTGGGTGTGATGAGACCAAAAGAATGGTGTTTCCTACACATACGGACCATATCTAGTCCAACTCTGCTTCTGAAACTGATACAAAGCACTGGTCCTCTAAAATCCAATGCTTGTCAGTTAAGATGAGAAACGTGTGAGCTTCGTGAACGATGTAGTTCGTTTGAGCTGAAAAGTGACTGCCCTTACCTGAAACGAAGTATTTATTGTAGGAAGACACAGAGCCTGGGATTTCACTCCATTTCTGAAGGGAAACATACAGCAGGGTTTACTTCCATTGATCACACTATGCTTTAGAGCAAGAAGCACGCTCTAGCCTTCTAGAGTCTCTAATACAGCAATAAACGTGAGTGTGTTGAGAACAAAAGAACGGTGTTTCCTACACATACGGAACATATCTAGTACATCTCTGCTCCTGAAACTGAGACAAAGCACTGGTCCTCTAACATCCAATGCTTGTCATTTAAGATGAGAAACGTGTGAGCTTTGTGAACAATGTAGTTTGTTTGAGCTGAAAAGTGACTGCCCTTACCTGATTCGAAGTCTTGATTGTAGGAAGACTCAGAGCCTGGGATTTAACTCCATTTCTAATGTGAAACACACAGCAGAGTTCTCATCCATTGTTCACACTTTGCTTTACAGCAAGAAACACGCTCTTGCTTTCTAGACTCTCTGAGACAGCAGGAAACATGAGTGTGATGTGAAAAAAAGAACGGTGTTTCCTACACATACGGACCATATCTAGTCCAACTCTGCTTCTGAAACTGAAACAAACAACAAGTCCTCTAACATCCAAGGGTTGTCAGTTAAGATGAGAAACGTGTGAGCTTCGTGAACGATGTAGTTCGTTTGAGCTGTAAAGTAACTGCCCTTACCTGAAAAGAAGTCTTGATTGTAGGAAGACACAGATCCTGGGATTTAACTCCATTTCTGAGGGGAAACACACAACACAGTTCTCATCCATTGATCACACACTGCTTTAGAGCAAGAAGCACGCTCTAGCTTTCTAGATTCTCTAAGACAGCAGGAAACGTGACTGTGCTGAGAACAAAAGAACGGTGTTTCCTACACATACGGACCATATCTATTCCAACTCTGCTTCTGAAACTGATACAAAGCACTGGTACTATAACATCCGATGCTTGTCAGTTAAGATGAGAAACGTGTGAGCTCCGTGAACGATGTAGTTCGTTTGAGCTGTAAAGTAACTGCCCTTACCTGAAACGAAGTGTTGCTTGTAGGAAGACTCAGAACCTTGGGTTTAACTCCATTTCTGAAGTGAAACTCACAGCAGGGTTCTCATATATACATCACACTCTGCTTTAAAGCAAGAAGGACGCTCTTGCTTTCTAGAATCTCTAAGACAGCAGGAAACATGATTGTGCTGAGAGGAAAAGAACGGTGTTTCCTACACATACGGACCATATCTAGTCCAACTCTGCTTCTGAAACTGACACAAAGCAATGGTCCTATAACATCTGATGCTTGTCAGTTAAGATGAGAAACGTGTGAGCATCGTGAACGATGTAGTTCATTTGAACTGAAAAGTGACTGCCCTTACCTGAAACGAAGTCTTTATTGTAGGAAGACACAGAGCCTGGGATTTCACTCCATTTCTGAAGGGAAACATACAGCAGGGTTTACTTCCATTGATCACACTATGCTTTAGAGCAAGAAGCACGCTCTAGCCTTCTAGAGTCTCTAATACAGCAATAAACGTGAGTGTGTTGAGACCAAAAGAACGGTGTTTCCTACACATACGTAACATATCTACTACATCTCTGCTCCTGAAACTGAGACAAAGCACTGGTCCTCTAACATGCAATGCTTGTCATTTAAGATGAGAAACGTGTGAGCTTTGTGAACAATGTAGTTTGTTTGAGCTGAAAAGTGACTGCCCTTACCTGAAACGAAGTCTTTATTGTAGGAAGACACAGAGCCTGGGATTTCACTCCATTTCTGAAGGGAAACATACAGCAGAGTTCTCTTCCATTGATCATACTCTGCTTTAGAGCAAGAAGCACGCTCTAGCTTTCTAGAGTCTCTAAGAGAGCAGGAAATGTGAGTGTGTTGAGAACAAAAGAACGGTGTTTCCTACACATAAGGACCATATCTATTCCATCTCTTCTTCTGAAACTGAGACAAAGCACTGGTCCTCTAACATCAGATGCTTGTCATTTAAGATGAGAAACGTGTGAGCATCGTGAACGATGTAGTTCGTTTGAGCTGTAGAGTAACTGCCCTTACCTGATTCGAAGCCTTGCTTGTAGGAAGACTCAGAGCCTGGGATTTAACTCCATTTCTGAAGGGAAACACACAGCAGAGTTCTCTTCCATGGATCACACTCTGCTTTAGAGCAAGAAGCACGCTCTAGCTTTCTAGAGTCTCTAAGACAGCAGGAAACGTGACTGTGCTGAGAACAAAAGAACGGTGTTTCCTACACATACGGACCATATCTATTCCAACTCTGCTTCTGAAACTGATACAAAGCACTGGTCCTATAACATCCGATGCTTGTCAGTTATGATGAGAAACGTGTGAGCTTCGTGAACGATGTAGTTCGTTTGAGCTGAAAAGTAACTGCCCTTACCTGAAACGAAGTGTTGCTTGTTGGAAGACTCAGAACCTTGGGTTTAACTCCATTTCTGAAGTGAAACACACAGCACGGTTCTCATATATACATCACACTCTGCTTTAAAGCAAGATGGACGCTCTCGCTTTCTAGAATCTCTAAGACAGCAGGAAACATGAGTGTGCTGAGAGGAAAAGAACGGTGTTTCCTACACATAAGGACCATATCTAGTCCAACTCTGCTTTTGAAACTGACACAAAGCACTGGTCCTATAACATCCGATGCTTGGCAGTTAAGATGAGAAACATGGGAGCTTCGTGATCGATGTAGTTCATTTGAGCTGAAAAATGACTGCCCTTGATTGAAACGAAGTCTTTATTGTAGGAAGACACAGAGCCTGGGATTTCACTGCATTTCTGAAGGGAAACACACAGCAGAGTTCTTATCCATTGATCACACTCTGCTTTAGAGCAAGAAGCACGCTCTAGCTTTCTAGAGTCTCTAAGACAGCAGGAAACATGACTGTGCTGAGAACAAAAGAACGGTGTTTCCTACACATACGGACTATATCTAGTCCAAATCTGCTTCTGAAACTGATACAAAGCACTGGTCCTCTAACATCCGATGCTTGTCATTTAAGATGAGAAACGTGTGAGCTTCGTGAACGATGTAGTTCGTTTGAGCTGTAGAGTAACTGCCCTTACCTGATTCGAAATCTTGCTTGTAGGAAGACTCAGAGCCTGGGATTTAACTCCATTTCTGAAGGGAAACACACAGCAGAGTTCTCTTCCATGGATCACACTCTGCTTTAGAGCAAGAAACACGCTATAGCTTTCTAGAGTCTCTAAGACAGCAGGAAATGTGAGTGTGCTGAGAACAAAAGAATGGTGTGTCCTACACATACGGACCATATCTATTCCAACTCTGCTTCTGAAACTGATACAAAGCACAGGTCCTATAACATTCGATGCTTGTCAGTTAAGATGAGAAACGTGTGAGCTTTGTGAACGATGTAGTTCGTTTGAGCTGAAAAGTGACTGCCCTTACCTGAAACGAAGTCTTTATTGTAGGAAGACACAGAGCCTGGGATTTCACTCCATTTCTGAAGGGAAACACACAGCAGAGTTCTTATCCATTGATCACACTCTGCTTTAGAGCAAGAAGCACGCTCTAGCTTTCTAGAGTCTCTAAGATAGCAGGAAACGTGACTGTGGTGAGAACAAAAGAACGGTGATTCCTAAACATACGGACCATATCTATTCCAACTCTGCTTCTGAAACTGATACAAAGCACTGGTCCTATAACATCCGATGCTTGTCAGTTATGATGAGAAACGTGTGAGCTTCGTGAACGATGTAGTTCGTTTGAGCTGTAAAGTAACTGCCCTTACCTGAAACGAAGTGTTGCTTGTTGGAAGACTCAGAACCTTGGGTTTAACTCCATTTCTGAAGTGAAACACACAGCACGGTTCTCATATATACATCACACTCTGCTTTAAAGCAAGAAGGACGCTCTTGCTTTCTAGAATCTCTAAGACAGCAGGAAACATGAGTGTGCTGAGAGGAAAAGAACGTGTTTCCTACACATTCGGACCATATCTAGTCCAACTCTGCTTCTGAAACTGACACAAAGCACTGGTCCTATAACATCCGATGCTTGTCAGTTAAGATGAGAAACGTGTGTGCTTCGTGAACGATGTAGTTCATTTGAGCTGAAAAGTGACTGCCCTTGCCTGAAAAGAAATCTTTATTGTAGGAAGACACAGAGCCTGGGATTTCACTCCATTTCTGAAGGGAAACATACAGCAGAGTTCTCATCCATTGATCACACTCTGCTTTAGAGCAAGAAGCACGCTCTAGCTTTCTAGAGTCTCTAATACAGCAAGAAACGTGAGTGTGTTGAGGACAAAAGAAGGGTGTTTCCTACACATACGGACCATATCTAGTCCATCTCTGCTTCTGAAACTGAGACAAAGCACTGGTCCTCTAACATCCTATGCTTGTCATTTAAGATGGGAAACGTGTGAGCTTTGTGAACGATGTAGTTTGTTTGAGCTGAAAAGTGACTGCCCTTACCTGATTCGAAGTCTTGATTGTAGGAAGACTCAGAGCCTGGGATTTAACTCCATTTCTAATGTGAAACACACAGCAGAGTTCTCATCCATTGTTCACACTTTGCTTTACAGCAAGAAACACGCTCTTGCTTTCTAGACTCTCTGAGACAGCAGGAAACATGAGTGTGATGAGAAAAAAAGAACGGTGTTTCCTACACATACGGACCATATCTAGTCCAACTCTGCTTCTGAAACTGAAACAAACAACAAGTCCTCTAACATCCAATGATTGTCAGTTAAGATGAGAAACGTGTGAGCTTCGTGAACGATGTAGTTCGTTTGAGCTGTAAAGTAACTGCCCTTACCTGAAAAGAAGTTTTGCTTGTAGGAAGACACAGATCCTGGGATTTAACTCCATTTCTGAGGGGAAACACACAACACAGTTCTCATCCATTGATCACACACTGCTTTTGAGCAAGAAGCACGCTCTAGGTTTCTAGATTCTCTAAGACAGCAGGAAACGTGACTGTGCTGAGAACAAAAGAACGGTGTTTCCTACACATACGGACCATATCTAGTCCAACTCTGCTTCTGAAACTGATACAAAGCACTGGTCCTCTAACATCCGATGCTTGTCATTTAAGATGAGAAACGTGTGAGCTTCGTGAACGATGTAGTTCGTTTGAGCTGTAGAGTAACTGCCCTTCCCTGATTCGAAGTCTTGCTTGTAGGAAGACTCAGAGCCTGGGATTTAACTCCATTTCTGAAGGGAAACACACAGCAGAGTTCTCTTCCATGGATCACACTCTGCTTTAGAGCAAGAAACACGCTATAGCTTTCTAGAGTCTCTAAGACAGCAGGAAATGTGAGTGTGCTGAGAACAAAAGAATGGTGTGTCCTACACATACGGACCATATCTATTCCAACTCTGCTTCTGAAACTGATACAAAGCACAGGTCCTATAACATTCGATGCTTGTCAGTTAAGATGAGAAACGTGTGAGCTTTGTGAACGATGTAGTTCGTTTGAGCTGAAAAGTGACTGCCCTTACCTGAAACGAAGTCTTTATTGTAGGAAGACACAGAGCCTGGGATTTCACTCCATTTCTGAAGGGAAACACACAGCAGAGTTCTTATCCATTGATCACACTCTGCTTTAGAGCAAGAAGCACGCTCTAGCTTTCTAGAGTCTTAAGATAGCAGGAAACGTGACTGTGCTGAGAACAAAAGAACGGTGATTCCTAAACATACGGACCATATCTATTCCAACTCTGCTTCTGAAACTGATACAAAGCACTGGTCCTATAACATCCGATGCTTGTCAGTTATGATGAGAAACGTGTGAGCTTCGTGAACGATGTAGTTCGTTTGAGCTGTAAAGTAACTGCCCTTACCTGAAACGAAGTGTTGCTTGTTGGAAGACTCAGAACCTTGGGTTTAACTCCATTTCTGAAGTGAAACACACAGCAGGGTTCTCATATATACATCACACTCTGCTTGAAAGCAAGAAGGACGCTCTTGCTTTCTAGAATCTCTAATACAGCAGGAAACATGAGTGTGCTGAGAGGAAAAGAACGGTGTTTCCTACACATTCGGACCATATCTAGTCCAACTCTGCTTCTGAAACTGATACAAAGCAGTGGTCCTATAACATCCGATGCTTGTCAGTTAAGATGAGAAACGTGTGAGCTTCTTGAACGATGTAGTTCGTTTGAGCTGAAAAGTGACTGCCCTTACCTGAAACGAAGTCTTTATTGTAGGAAGACACAGAGCCTGGGATTTCACTCCATTTCTGAAGGGAAACACAGCAGAGTTCTCATCCATTGATCACACTGTGCTTTAGAGCAAGAAGCATGCTCTAGCTTTCTAGAGTCTCTAAGACAGCAGGAAATGTGAGTGTGTTGAGAAAAAAAGAACGGTGTTTCCTACACATAAGGACCATATCTATTCCATCTCTTCTTCTGAAACTGAGACAAAGCACTGGTCCTCTAACATCCGATGCTTGTCATTTAAGATGAGAAACGTGTGAGCTTCGTGAACGATGTAGTTCGTTTGAGCTGTAGAGTAACTGCCCTTACCTGATTCGAAGTCTTGCTTGTAGGAAGACTCAGAGCCTGGGATTTAACTCCATTTCTGAAGGGAAACACACAGCAGAGTTCTCTTCCATGGATCACACTCTGCTTTAGAGCAAGAAGCACGCTCTAGCTTTCTAGAATCTCTAAGATAACAGGAAACGTGACTGTGCTGAGAACAAAAGAACGGTGTTTCCTACACAAACGGACCATATCTATTCCAACTCTGCTTCTGAAACTGATACAAAGCACTGGTCCTATAACATCCGATGCTTGTCAGTTATGATGAGAATCGTGTGAGCTTCGTGAACGATGTAGTTCGTTTGAGCTGTAAAGTAACTGCCCTTACCTTAAACGAAGTGTTGCTTGTTGGAAGACTCAGAACCTTGGGTTTAACTCCATTTCTGAAGTGAAACACACAGCAGGGTTCTCATATATACATCACACTCTGCTTTAAAGCAAGAAGGACGCTCTTGCTTTCTAGAATCTCTAAGACAGCAGGAAACATGAGTGTGCTGAGAGGAAAAGAACGTGTTTCCTACACATTCGGACCATATCTATTCCAACTCTGCTTCTGAAACTGACACAAAGCACTGGTCCTATAACATCCGATGCTTGTCAGTTAAGATGAGAAACGTGTGTGCTTCGTGAATGATGTAGTTCGTTTGAGCTGAAAAGTGACTGCCCTTGCCTGAAAAGAAATCTTTATTGTAGGAAGACACAGAGCCTGGGATTTCACTCCATTTCTGAAGGGAAACATACAGCAGAGTTCTCATCCATTGATCACACTCTGCTTTAGAGCAAGAAGCACGCTCTAGCTTTCTAGAGTCTCTAATACAGCAAGAAACGTGAGTGTGTTGAGGACAAAAGAAGGGTGTTTCCTACACATACGGACCATATCTAGTCCATCTCTGCTTCTGAAACTGAGACAAAGCACTGGTCCTCTAACATCCTATGCTTGTCATTTAAGATGGGAAACGTGTGAGCTTTGTGAACGATGTAGTTTGTTTGAGCTGAAAAGTGACTGCCCTTACCTGATTCGAAGTCTTGATTGTAGGAAGACTCAGAGCCTGGGATTTAACTCCATTTCTAATGTGAAACACACAGCAGAGTTCTCATCCATTGTTCACACTTTGCTTTACAGCAAGAAACACGCTCTTGCTTTCTAGACTCTCTGAGACAGCAGGAAACATGAGTGTGATGAGAAAAAAAGAACGGTGTTTCCTACACATACGGACCATATCTAGTCCAACTCTGCTTCTGAAACTGAAACAAACAACAAGTCCTCTAACATCCAATGATTGTCAGTTAAGATGAGAAACGTGTGAGCTTCGTGAACGATGTAGTTCGTTTGAGCTGTAAAGTAACTGCCCTTACCTGAAAAGAAGTTTTGCTTGTAGGAAGACACAGATCCTGGGATTTAACTCCATTTCTGAGGGGAAACACACAACACAGTTCTCATCCATTGATCACACACTGCTTTTGAGCAAGAAGCACGCTCTAGGTTTCTAGATTCTCTAAGACAGCAGGAAACGTGACTGTGCTGAGAACAAAAGAACGGTGTTTCCTACACATACGGACCATATCTAGTCCAACTCTGCTTCTGAAACTGATACAAAGCACTGGTCCTCTAACATCCGATGCTTGTCATTTAAGATGAGAAACGTGTGAGCTTCGTGAACGATGTAGTTCGTTTGAGCTGTAGAGTAACTGCCCTTACCTGATTCGAAATCTTGCTTGTAGGAAGACTCAGAGCCTGGGATTTAACTCCATTTCTGAAGGGAAACACACAGCAGAGTTCTCTTCCATGGATCACACTCTGCTTTAGAGCAAGAAACACGCTATAGCTTTCTAGAGTCTCTAAGACAGCAGGAAATGTGAGTGTGCTGAGAACAAAAGAATGGTGTGTCCTACACATACGGACCATATCTATTCCAACTCTGCTTCTGAAACTGATACAAAGCACAGGTCCTATAACATTCGATGCTTGTCAGTTAAGATGAGAAACGTGTGAGCTTTGTGAACGATGTAGTTCGTTTGAGCTGAAAAGTGACTGCCCTTACCTGAAACGAAGTCTTTATTGTAGGAAGACACAGAGCCTGGGATTTCACTCCATTTCTGAAGGGAAACACACAGCAGAGTTCTTATCCATTGATCACACTCTGCTTTAGAGCAAGAAGCACGCTCTAGCTTTCTAGAGTCTCTAAGATAGCAGGAAACGTGACTGTGCTGAGAACAAAAGAACGGTGATTCCTAAACATACGGACCATATCTATTCCAACTCTGCTTCTGAAACTGATACAAAGCACTGGTCCTATAACATCCGATGCTTGTCAGTTATGATGAGAAACGTGTGAGCTTTGTGAACGATGTAGTTCGTTTGAGCTGTAAAGTAACTGCCCTTACCTGAAATGAAGTGTCGCTTGTTGGAAGACTCAGAACCTTGGGTTTAACTCCATTTCTGAAGTGAAACACACAGCACGGTTCTCATATATACATCACACTCTGCTTTAAAGCAAGAAGGACGCTCTTGCTTTCTAGAATCTCTAAGACAGCAGGAAACATGAGTGTGCTGAGAGGAAAAGAACGTGTTTCCTACACATTCGGACCATATCTAGTCCAACTCTGCTTCTGAAACTGACACAAAGCACTGGTCCTATAACATCCGATGCTTGTCAGTTAAGATGAGAAACGTGTGTGCTTCGTGAACGATGTAGTTCGTTTGAGCTGAAAAGTGACTGCCCTTGCCTGAAAAGAAATCTTTATTGTAGGAAGACACAGAGCCTGGGATTTCACTCCATTTCTGAAGGGAAACATACAGCAGAGTTCTCATCCATTGATCACACTCTGCTTTAGAGCAAGAAGCACGCTCTAGCTTTCTAGAGTCTCTAATACAGCAAGAAACGTGAGTGTGTTGAGGACAAAAGAAGGGTGTTTCCTACACATACGGACCATATCTAGTCCATCTCTGCTTCTGAAACTGAGACAAAGCACTTGTCCTCTAACATCCTATGCTTGTCATTTAAGATGGGAAACGTGTGAGCTTTGTGAACGATGTAGTTTGTTTGAGCTGAAAAGTGACTGCCCTTACCTGATTCGAAGTCTTGATTGTAGGAAGACTCAGAGCCTGGGATTTAACTCCATTTCTAATGTGAAACACACAGCAGAGTTCTCATCCATTGTTCACACTTTGCTTTACAGCAAGAAACACGCTCTTGCTTTCTAGACTCTCTGAGACAGCAGGAAACATGAGTGTGATGAGAAAAAAAGAACGGTGTTTCCTACACATACGGACCATATCTAGTCCAACTCTGCTTCTGAAACTGAAACAAACAACAAGTCCTCTAACATCCAATGATTGTCAGTTAAGATGAGAAACGTGTGAGCTTCGTGAACGATGTAGTTCGTTTGAGCTGTAAAGTAACTGCCCTTACCTGAAAAGAAGTTTTGCTTGTAGGAAGACACAGATCCTGGGATTTAACTCCATTTCTGAGGGGAAACACACAACACAGTTCTCATCCATTGATCACACACTGCTTTTGAGCAAGAAGCACGCTCTAGGTTTCTAGATTCTCTAAGACAGCAGGAAACGTGACTGTGCTGAGAACAAAAGAACGGTGTTTCCTACACATACGGACCATATCTAGTCCAACTCTGCTTCTGAAACTGATACAAAGCACTGGTCCTCTAACATCCGATGCTTGTCATTTAAGATGAGAAACGTGTGAGCTTCGTGAACGATGTAGTTCGTTTGAGCTGTAGAGTAACTGCCCTTACCTGATTCGAAATCTTGCTTGTAGGAAGACTCAGAGCCTGGGATTTAACTCCATTTCTGAAGGGAAACACACAGCAGAGTTCTCTTCCATGGATCACACTCTGCTTTAGAGCAAGAAACACGCTATAGCTTTCTAGAGTCTCTAAGACAGCAGGAAATGTGAGTGTGCTGAGAACAAAAGAATGGTGTGTCCTACACATACGGACCATATCTATTCCAACTCTGCTTCTGAAACTGATACAAAGCACAGGTCCTATAACATTCGATGCTTGTCAGTTAAGATGAGAAACGTGTGAGCTTTGTGAACGATGTAGTTCGTTTGAGCTGAAAAGTGACTGCCCTTACCTGAAACGAAGTCTTTATTGTAGGAAGACACAGAGCCTGGGATTTCACTCCATTTCTGAAGGGAAACACACAGCAGAGTTCTTATCCATTGATCACACTCTGCTTTAGAGCAAGAAGCACGCTCTAGCTTTCTAGAGTCTCTAAGATAGCAGGAAACGTGACTGTGCTGAGAACAAAAGAACGGTGATTCCTAAACATACGGACCATATCTATTCCAACTCTGCTTCTGAAACTGATACAAAGCACTGGTCCTATAACATCCGATGCTTGTCAGTTATGATGAGAAACGTGTGAGCTTCGTGAACGATGTAGTTCGTTTGAGCTGTAAAGTAACTGCCCTTACCTGAAACGAAGTGTCGCTTGTTGGAAGACTCAGAACCTTGGGTTTAACTCCATTTCTGAAGTGAAACACACAGCACGGTTCTCATATATACATCACACTCTGCTTTAAAGCAAGAAGGACGCTCTTGCTTTCTAGAATCTCTAAGACAGCAGGAAACATGAGTGTGCTGAGAGGAAAAGAACGTGTTTCCTACACATTCGGACCATATCTAGTCCAACTCTGCTTCTGAAACTGACACAAAGCACTGGTCCTATAACATCCGATGCTTGTCAGTTAAGATGAGAAACGTGTGTGCTTCGTGAACGATGTAGTTCGTTTGAGCTGAAAAGTGACTGCCCTTGCCTGAAAAGAAATCTTTATTGTAGGAAGACACAGAGCCTGGGATTTCACTCCATTTCTGAAGGGAAACATACAGCAGAGTTCTCATCCATTGATCACACTCTGCTTTAGAGCAAGAAGCACGCTCTAGCTTTCTAGAGTCTCTAATACAGCAAGAAACGTGAGTGTGTTGAGGACAAAAGAAGGGTGTTTCCTACACATACGGACCATATCTAGTCCATCTCTGCTTCTGAAACTGAGACAAAGCACTGGTCCTCTAACATCCTATGCTTGTCATTTAAGATGGGAAACGTGTGAGCTTTGTGAACGATGTAGTTTGTTTGAGCTGAAAAGTGACTGCCCTTACCTGATTCGAAGTCTTGATTGTAGGAAGACTCAGAGCCTGGGATTTAACTCCATTTCTAATGTGAAACACACAGCAGAGTTCTCATCCATTGTTCACACTTTGCTTTACAGCAAGAAACACGCTCTTGCTTTCTAGACTCTCTGAGACAGCAGGAAACATGAGTGTGATGAGAAAAAAAGAACGGTGTTTCCTACACATACGGACCATATCTAGTCCAACTCTGCTTCTGAAACTGAAACAAACAACAAGTCCTCTAACATCCAATGATTGTCAGTTAAGATGAGAAACGTGTGAGCTTCGTGAACGATGTAGTTCGTTTGAGCTGTAAAGTAACTGCCCTTACCTGAAAAGAAGTTTTGCTTGTAGGAAGACACAGATCCTGGGATTTAACTCCATTTCTGAGGGGAAACACACAACACAGTTCTCATCCATTGATCACACACTGCTTTTGAGCAAGAAGCACGCTCTAGGTTTCTAGATTCTCTAAGACAGCAGGAAACGTGACTGTGCTGAGAACAAAAGAACGGTGTTTCCTACACATACGGACCATATCTAGTCCAACTCTGCTTCTGAAACTGATACAAAGCACTGGTCCTCTAACATCCGATGCTTGTCATTTAAGATGAGAAACGTGTGAGCTTCGTGAACGATGTAGTTCGTTTGAGCTGTAGAGTAACTGCCCTTACCTGATTCGAAGTCTTGCTTGTAGGAAGACTCAGAGCCTGGGATTTAACTCCATTTCTGAAGGGAAACACACAGCAGAGTTCTCTTCCATGGATCACACTCTGCTTTAGAGCAAGAAACACGCTATAGCTTTCTAGAGTCTCTAAGACAGCAGGAAATGTGAGTGTGCTGAGAACAAAAGAATGGTGTGTCCTACACATACGGACCATATCTATTCCAACTCTGCTTCTGAAACTGATACAAAGCACAGGTCCTATAACATTCGATGCTTGTCAGTTAAGATGAGAAACGTGTGAGCTTTGTGAACGATGTAGTTCGTTTGAGCTGAAAAGTGACTGCCCTTACCTGAAACGAAGTCTTTATTGTAGGAAGACACAGAGCCTGGGATTTCACTCCATTTCTGAAGGGAAACACACAGCAGAGTTCTTATCCATTGATCACACTCTGCTTTAGAGCAAGAAGCACGCTCTAGCTTTCTAGAGTCTTAAGATAGCAGGAAACGTGACTGTGCTGAGAACAAAAGAACGGTGATTCCTAAACATACGGACCATATCTATTCCAACTCTGCTTCTGAAACTGATACAAAGCACTGGTCCTATAACATCCGATGCTTGTCAGTTATGATGAGAAACGTGTGAGCTTCGTGAACGATGTAGTTCGTTTGAGCTGTAAAGTAACTGCCCTTACCTGAAACGAAGTGTTGCTTGTTGGAAGACTCAGAACCTTGGGTTTAACTCCATTTCTGAAGTGAAACACACAGCAGGGTTCTCATATATACATCACACTCTGCTTGAAAGCAAGAAGGACGCTCTTGCTTTCTAGAATCTCTAATACAGCAGGAAACATGAGTGTGCTGAGAGGAAAAGAATGGTGTTTCCTACACATTCGGACCATATCTAGTCCAACTCTGCTTCTGAAACTGATACAAAGCAGTGGTCCTATAACATCCGATGCTTGTCAGTTAAGATGAGAAACGTGTGAGCTTCTTGAACGATGTAGTTCGTTTGAGCTGAAAAGTGACTGCCCTTACCTGAAACGAAGTCTTTATTGTAGGAAGACACAGAGCCTGGGATTTCACTCCATTTCTGAAGGGAAACACAGCAGAGTTCTCATCCATTGATCACACTGTGCTTTAGAGCAAGAAGCATGCTCTAGCTTTCTAGAGTCTCTAAGACAGCAGGAAATGTGAGTGTGTTGAGGACAAAAGAAGGGTGTTTCCTACACATACGGACCATATCTAGTCCATCTCTGCTTCTGAAACTGAGACAAAGCACTGGTCCTCTAACATCCTATGCTTGTCATTTAAGATGGGAAACGTGTGAGCTTTGTGAACGATGTAGTTTGTTTGAGCTGAAAAGTGACTGCCCTTACCTGATTCGAAGTCTTGATTGTAGGAAGACTCAGAGCCTGGGATTTAACTCCATTTCTAATGTGAAACACACAGCAGAGTTCTCATCCATTGTTCACACTTTGCTTTACAGCAAGAAACACGCTCTTGCTTTCTAGACTCTCTGAGACAGCAGGAAACATGAGTGTGATGAGAAAAAAAGAACGGTGTTTCCTACACATACGGACCATATCTAGTCCAACTCTGCTTCTGAAACTGAAACAAACAACAAGTCCTCTAACATCCAATGATTGTCAGTTAAGATGAGAAACGTGTGAGCTTCGTGAACGATGTAGTTCGTTTGAGCTGTAAAGTAACTGCCCTTACCTGAAAAGAAGTTTTGCTTGTAGGAAGACACAGATCCTGGGATTTAACTCCATTTCTGAGGGGAAACACACAACACAGTTCTCATCCATTGATCACACACTGCTTTTGAGCAAGAAGCACGCTCTAGGTTTCTAGATTCTCTAAGACAGCAGGAAACGTGACTGTGCTGAGAACAAAAGAACGGTGTTTCCTACACATACGGACCATATCTAGTCCAACTCTGCTTCTGAAACTGATACAAAGCACTGGTCCTCTAACATCCGATGCTTGTCATTTAAGATGAGAAACGTGTGAGCTTCGTGAACGATGTAGTTCGTTTGAGCTGTAGAGTAACTGCCCTTACCTGATTCGAAGTCTTGCTTGTAGGAAGACTCAGAGCCTGGGATTTAACTCCATTTCTGAAGGGAAACACACAGCAGAGTTCTCTTCCATGGATCACACTCTGCTTTAGAGCAAGAAACACGCTATAGCTTTCTAGAGTCTCTAAGACAGCAGGAAATGTGAGTGTGCTGAGAACAAAAGAATGGTGTGTCCTACACATACGGACCATATCTATTCCAACTCTGCTTCTGAAACTGATACAAAGCACAGGTCCTATAACATTCGATGCTTGTCAGTTAAGATGAGAAACGTGTGAGCTTTGTGAACGATGTAGTTCGTTTGAGCTGAAAAGTGACTGCCCTTACCTGAAACGAAGTCTTTATTGTAGGAAGACACAGAGCCTGGGATTTCACTCCATTTCTGAAGGGAAACACACAGCAGAGTTCTTATCCATTGATCACACTCTGCTTTAGAGCAAGAAGCACGCTCTAGCTTTCTAGAGTCTTAAGATAGCAGGAAACGTGACTGTGCTGAGAACAAAAGAACGGTGATTCCTAAACATACGGACCATATCTATTCCAACTCTGCTTCTGAAACTGATACAAAGCACTGGTCCTATAACATCCGATGCTTGTCAGTTATGATGAGAAACGTGTGAGCTTCGTGAACGATGTAGTTCGTTTGAGCTGTAAAGTAACTGCCCTTACCTGAAACGAAGTGTTGCTTGTTGGAAGACTCAGAACCTTGGGTTTAACTCCATTTCTGAAGTGAAACACACAGCAGGGTTCTCATATATACATCACACTCTGCTTGAAAGCAAGAAGGACGCTCTTGCTTTCTAGAATCTCTAATACAGCAGGAAACATGAGTGTGCTGAGAGGAAAAGAACGGTGTTTCCTAGACATTCAGACCATATCTAGTCCAACTCTGCTTCTGAAACTGATACAAAGCAGTGGTCCTATAACATCCGATGCTTGTCAGTTAAGATGAGAAACGTGTGAGCTTCTTGAACGATGTAGTTCGTTTGAGCTGAAAAGTGACTGCCCTTACCTGAAACGAAGTCTTTATTGTAGGAAGACACAGAGCCTGGGATTTCACTCCATTTCTGAAGGGAAACACAGCAGAGTTCTCATCCATTGATCACACTGTGCTTTAGAGCAAGAAGCATGCTCTAGCTTTCTAGAGTCTCTAAGACAGCAGGAAATGTGAGTGTGTTGAGAAAAAAAGAACGGTGTTTCCTACACATAAGGACCATATCTATTCCATCTCTTCTTCTGAAACTGAGACAAAGCACTGGTCCTCTAACATCCGATGCTTGTCATTTAAGATGAGAAACGTGTGAGCTTCGTGAACGATGTAGTTCGTTTGAGCTGTAGAGTAACTGCCCTTACCTGATTCGAAGTCTTGTTGTAGGAAGACTCAGAGCCTGGGATTTAACTCCATTTCTGAAGGGAAACACACAGCAGAGTTCTCTTCCATGGATCACACTCTGCTTTAGAGCAAGAAGCACGCTCTAGCTTTCTAGAATCTCTAAGATAACAGGAAACGTGACTGTGCTGAGAACAAAAGAACGGTGTTTCCTACACAAACGGACCATATCTATTCCAACTCTGCTTCTGAAACTGATACAAAGCACTGGTCCTATAACATCCGATGCTTGTCAGTTATGATGAGAATCGTGTGAGCTTCGTGAACGATGTAGTTCGTTTGAGCTGTAAAGTAACTGCCCTTACCTTAAACGAAGTGTTGCTTGTTGGAAGACTCAGAACCTTGGGTTTAACTCCATTTCTGAAGTGAAACACACAGCAGGGTTCTCATATATACATCACACTCTGCTTTAAAGCAAGAAGGACGCTCTTGCTTTCTAGAATCTCTAAGACAGCAGGAAACATGAGTGTGCTGAGAGGAAAAGAACGTGTTTCCTACACATTCGGACCATATCTAGTCCAACTCTGCTTCTGAAACTGACACAAAGCACTGGTCCTATAACATCCGATGCTTGTCAGTTAAGATGAGAAACGTGTGTGCTTCGTGAACGATGTAGTTCGTTTGAGCTGAAAAGTGACTGCCCTTACCTGAAATGAAGTCTTTATTGTAGGAAGACACAGAGCCTGGGATTTCACTCCATTTCTGAAGGGAAACACACAGCAGAGTTCTTATCCATTGATCACACTCTGCTTTAGAGCAAGAAGCACGCTCTAGCTTTCTAGAGTCTCTAAGATAGCAGGAAACGTGACTGTGCTGAGAACAAAAGAACGGTGATTCCTAAACATACGGACCATATCTATTCCAACTCTGCTTCTGAAACTGATACAAAGCACTGGTCCTATAACATCCGATGCTTGTCAGTTATGATGAGAAACGTGTGAGCTTCGTGAACGATGTAGTTCGTTTGAGCTGTAAAGTAACTGCCCTAACCTGAAACGAAGTGTTGCTTGTTGGAAGACTCAGAACATTGGGTTTAACTCCATTTCTGAAGTGAAACACACAGCAGGGTTCTCATATATACATCACACTCTGCTTGAAAGCAAGAAGGACGCTCTTGCTTTCTAGAATCTCTAATACAGCAGGAAACATGAGTGTGCTGAGAGGAAAAGAACGGTGTTTCCTACACATTCGGACCATATCTAGTCCAACTCTGCTTCTGAAACTGATACAAAGCAGTGGTCCTATAACATCCGATGCTTGTCAGTTAAGATGAGAAACGTGTGAGCTTCTTGAACGATGTAGTTCGTTTGAGCTGAAAAGTGACTGCCCTTACCTGAAACGAAGTCTTTATTGTAGGAAGACACAGAGCCTGGGATTTCACTCCATTTCTGAAGGGAAACACAGCAGAGTTCTCATCCATTGATCACACTGTGCTTTAGAGCAAGAAGCATGCTCTAGCTTTCTAGAGTCTCTAAGACAGCAGGAAATGTGAGTGTGTTGAGAAAAAAAGAACGGTGTTTCCTACACATAAGGACCATATCTATTCCATCTCTTCTTCTGAAACTGAGACAAAGCACTGGTCCTCTAACATCCGATGCTTGTCATTTAAGATGAGAAACGTGTGAGCTTCGTGAACGATGTAGTTCGTTTGAGCTGTAAAGTAACTGCCCTTACCTGATTCGAAGTCTTGCTTGTAGGAAGACTCAGAGCCTGGGATTTAACTCCATTTCTGAAGGGAAACACACAGCAGAGTTCTCTTCCATGGATCACACTCTGCTTTAGAGCAAGAAGCACGCTCTAGCTTTCTAGAATCTCTAAGATAACAGGAAACGTGACTGTGCTGAGAACAAAAGAACGGTGTTTCCTACACAAACGGACCATATCTATTCCAACTCTGCTTCTGAAACTGATACAAAGCACTGGTCCTATAACATCCGATGCTTGTCAGTTATGATGAGAATCGTGTGAGCTTCGTGAACGATGTAGTTCGTTTGAGCTGTAAAGTAACTGCCCTTACCTTAAACGAAGTGTTGCTTGTTGGAAGACTCAGAACCTTGGGTTTAACTCCATTTCTGAATTGAAACACACAGCAGGGTTCTCATATATACATCACACTCTGCTTTAAAGCAAGAAGGACGCTCTTGCTTTCTACAATCTCTAAGACAGCAGGAAACATGAGTGTGCTGAGAGGAAAAGAACGTGTTTCCTACACATTCGGACCATATCTAGTCCAACTCTGCTTCTGAAACTGACACAAAGCACTGGTCCTATAACATCCGATGCTTGTCAGTTAAGATGAGAAACGTGTGTGCTTCGTGAACGATGTAGTTCGTTTGAGCTGAAAAGTGACTGCCCTTGCCTGAAAAGAAATCTTTATTGTAGGAAGACACAGAGCCTGGGATTTCACTCCATTTCTGAAGGGAAACATACAGCAGAGTTCTCATCCATGGATCACACTCTGCTTTAGAGCAAGAAGCACGCTCTAGTTTTCTAGAGTCTCTAAGACAGCAGGAAATGTGAGTGTGCTGAGAACAAAAGAATGGTGTTTCCTACACATACGGACCATATCTAGTCCAACTCTGCTTCTGAAACTGATACAAAGCACTGGTCCTCTAAAATCCAATGCTTGTCAGTTAAGATGAGAAACGTGTGAGCTTCGTGAACGATGTAGTTCGTTTGAGCTGAAAAGTGACTGCCCTTACTTGTAAGGAATTCTTGCTTGTAGGAAGACACAGAGCCTGGGATTTAACTCCATTTCTGAAGGGAAACACACAACAGAGTTTTCATATATAGATCACACTCTGATTTAGAGCTAGAAGCACGCTCTTGCTTTCCAGAATCACTAAGACAGCAGGAAACCTGGGTGTGATGAGACCAAAAGAATGGTGTTTCCTACACATACGGACCATATGTAGTCCAACTCTGCTTCTGAAACTGATACAAAGCACTGGTCCTCTAAAATCCAATGCTTGTCAGTTAAGATGAGAAACGTGTGAGCTTCGTGAACGATGTAGTTCGTTTGAGCTGAAAAGTGACTGCCCTTACCTGAAACGAAGTATTTATTGTAGGAAGACACAGAGCCTGGGATTTCACTCCATTTCTGAAGGGAAACATACAGCAGGGTTTACTTCCATTGATCACACTATGCTTTAGAGCAAGAAGCACGCTCTAGCCTTCTAGAGTCTCTAATACAGCAATAAACGTGAGTGTGTTGAGAACAAAAGAACGGTGTTTCCTACACATACGGAACATATCTAGTACATCTCTGCTCCTGAAACTGAGACAAAGCACTGGTCCTCTAACATCCAATGCTTGTCATTTAAGATGAGAAACGTGTGAGCTTTGTGAACAATGTAGTTTGTTTGAGCTGAAAAGTGACTGCCCTTACCTGATTCGAAGTCTTGATTGTAGGAAGACTCAGAGCCTGGGATTTAACTCCATTTCTAATGTGAAACACACAGCAGAGTTCTCATCCATTGTTCACACTTTGCTTTACAGCAAGAAACACGCTCTTGCTTTCTAGACTCTCTGAGACAGCAGGAAACATGAGTGTGATGTGAAAAAAAGAACGGTGTTTCCTACACATACGGACCATATCTAGTCCAACTCTGCTTCTGAAACTGAAACAAACAACAAGTCCTCTAACATCCAAGGGTTGTCAGTTAAGATGAGAAACGTGTGAGCTTCGTGAACGATGTAGTTCGTTTGAGCTGTAAAGTAACTGCCCTTACCTGAAAAGAAGTCTTGATTGTAGGAAGACACAGAGCCTGGGATTTCACTCCATTTCTGAGGGGAAACACACAACACAGTTCTCATCCATTGATCACACACTGCTTTAGAGCAAGAAGCACGCTCTAGCTTTCTAGATTCTCTAAGACAGCAGGAAACGTGACTGTGCTGAGAACAAAAGAACGGTGTTTCCTACACATACGGACCATATCTATTCCAACTCTGCTTCTGAAACTGATACAAAGCACTGGTACTATAACATCCGATGCTTGTCAGTTAAGATGAGAAACGTGTGAGCTCCGTGAACGATGTAGTTCGTTTGAGCTGTAAAGTAACTGCCCTTACCTGAAACGAAGTGTTGCTTGTAGGAAGACTCAGAACCTTGGGTTTAACTCCATTTCTGAAGTGAAACTCACAGCAGGGTTCTCATATATACATCACACTCTGCTTTAAAGCAAGAAGGACGCTCTTGCTTTCTAGAATCTCTAAGACAGCAGGAAACATGATTGTGCTGAGAGGAAAAGAACGGTGTTTCCTACACATACGGACCATATCTAGTCCAACTCTGCTTCTGAAACTGACACAAAGCAATGGTCCTATAACATCTGATGCTTGTCAGTTAAGATGAGAAACGTGTGAGCATCGTGAACGATGTAGTTCATTTGAACTGAAAAGTGACTGCCCTTACCTGAAACGAAGTCTTTATTGTAGGAAGACACAGAGCCTGGGATTTCACTCCATTTCTGAAGGGAAACATACAGCAGGGTTTACTTCCATTGATCACACTATGCTTTAGAGCAAGAAGCACGCTCTAGCCTTCTAGAGTCTCTAATACAGCAATAAACGTGAGTGTGTTGAGACCAAAAGAACGGTGTTTCCTACACATACGTAACATATCTACTACATCTCTGCTCCTGAAACTGAGACAAAGCACTGGTCCTCTAACATGCAATGCTTGTCATTTAAGATGAGAAACGTGTGAGCTTTGTGAACAATGTAGTTTGTTTGAGCTGAAAAGTGACTGCCCTTACCTGAAACGAAGTCTTTATTGTAGGAAGACACAGAGCCTGGGATTTCACTCCATTTCTGAAGGGAAACATACAGCAGAGTTCTCTTCCATTGATCATACTCTGCTTTAGAGCAAGAAGCACGCTCTAGCTTTCTAGAGTCTCTAAGAGAGCAGGAAATGTGAGTGTGTTGAGAACAAAAGAACGGTGTTTCCTACACATAAGGACCATATCTATTCCATCTCTTCTTCTGAAACTGAGACAAAGCACTGGTCCTCTAACATCCGATGCTTGTCATTTAAGATGAGAAACGTGTGAGCATCGTGAACGATGTAGTTCGTTTGAGCTGTAGAGTAACTGCCCTTACCTGATTCGAAGCCTTGCTTGTAGGAAGACTCAGAGCCTGGGATTTAACTCCATTTCTGAAGGGAAACACACAGCAGAGTTCTCTTCCATGGATCACACTCTGCTTTAGAGCAAGAAGCACGCTCTAGCTTTCTAGAGTCTCTAAGACAGCAGGAAACGTGACTGTGCTGAGAACAAAAGAACGGTGTTTCCTACACATACGGACCATATCTATTCCAACTCTGCTTCTGAAACTGATACAAAGCACTGGTCCTATAACATCCGATGATTGTCAGTTATGATGAGAAACGTGTGAGCTTCGTGAACGATGTAGTTCGTTTGAGCTGAAAAGTAACTACCCTTACCTGAAACGAAGTGTTGCTTGTTGGAAGACTCAGAACCTTGGGTTTAACTCCATTTCTGAAGTGAAACACACAGCACAGTTCTCATATATACATCACACTCTGCTTTAAAGCAAGATGGACGCTCTCGCTTTCTAGAATCTCTAAGACAGCAGGAAACATGAGTGTGCTGAGAGGAAAAGAACGGTGTTTCCTACACATAAGGACCATATCTAGTCCAACTCTGCTTTTGAAACTGACACAAAGCACTGGTCCTATAACATCCGATGCTTGGCAGTTAAGATGAGAAACATGGGAGCTTCGTGATCGATGTAGTTCATTTGAGCTGAAAAATGACTGCCCTTGATTGAAACGAAGTCTTTATTGTAGGAAGACACAGAGCCTGGGATTTCACTGCATTTCTGAAGGGAAACACATAGCAGAGTTCTTATCCATTGATCACACTCTGCTTTAGAGCAAGAAGCACGCTCTAGCTTTCTAGAGTCTCTAAGACAGCAGGAAACGTGACTGTGCTGAGAACAAAAGAACGGTGTTTCCTACACATACGGACCATATCTAGTCCAAATCTGCTTCTGAAACTGATACAAAGCACTGGTCCTCTAACATCCGATGCTTGTCATTTAAGATGAGAAACGTGTGAGCTTCGTGAACGATGTAGTTCGTTTGAGCTGTAGAGTAACTGCCCTTACCTGATTCGAAATCTTGCTTGTAGGAAGACTCAGAGCCTGGGATTTAACTCCATTTCTGAAGGGAAACACACAGCAGAGTTCTCTTCCATGGATCACACTCTGCTTTAGAGCAAGAAACACGCTATAGCTTTCTAGAGTCTCTAAGACAGCAGGAAATGTGAGTGTGCTGAGAACAAAAGAATGGTGTGTCCTACACATACGGACCATATCTATTCCAACTCTGCTTCTGAAACTGATACAAAGCACAGGTCCTATAACATTCGATGCTTGTCAGTTAAGATGAGAAACGTGTGAGCTTTGTGAACGATGTAGTTCGTTTGAGCTGAAAAGTGACTGCCCTTACCTGAAACGAAGTCTTTATTGTAGGAAGACACAGAGCCTGGGATTTCACTCCATTTCTGAAGGGAAACACACAGCAGAGTTCTTATCCATTGATCACACTCTGCTTTAGAGCAAGAAGCACGCTCTAGCTTTCTAGAGTCTCTAAGATAGCAGGAAACGTGACTGTGCTGAGAACAAAAGAACGGTGATTCCTAAACATACGGACCATATCTATTCCAACTCTGCTTCTGAAACTGATACAAAGCACTGGTCCTATAACATCCGATGCTTGTCAGTTATGATGAGAAACGTGTGAGCTTCGTGAACGATGTAGTTCGTTTGAGCTGTAAAGTAACTGCCCTTACCTGAAACGAAGTGTTGCTTGTTGGAAGACTCAGAACCTTGGGTTTAACTCCATTTCTGAAGTGAAACACACAGCACGGTTCTCATATATACATCACACTCTGCTTTAAAGCAAGAAGGACGCTCTTGCTTTCTAGAATCTCTAAGATAGCAGGAAACATGAGTGTGCTGAGAGGAAAAGAACGTGTTTCCTACACATTCGGACCATATCTAGTCCAACTCTGCTTCTGAAACTGACACAAAGCACTGGTCCTATAACATCCGATGCTTGTCAGTTAAGATGAGAAACGTGTGTGCTTCGTGAACGATGTAGTTCGTTTGAGCTGAAAAGTGACTGCCCTTGCCTGAAAAGAAATCTTTATTGTAGGAAGACACAGAGCCTGGGATTTCACTCCATTTCTGAAGGGAAACATACAGCAGAGTTCTCATCCATTGATCACACTCTGCTTTAGAGCAAGAAGCACGCTCTAGCTTTCTAGAGTCTCTAATACAGCAAGAAACGTGAGTGTGTTGAGGACAAAAGAAGGGTGTTTCCTACACATACGGACCATATCTAGTCCATCTCTGCTTCTGAAACTGAGACAAAGCACTGGTCCTCTAACATCCTATGCTTGTCATTTAAGATGGGAAACGTGTGAGCTTTGTGAACGATGTAGTTTGTTTGAGCTGAAAAGTGACTGCCCTTACCTGATTCGAAGTCTTGATTGTAGGAAGACTCAGAGCCTGGGATTTAACTCCATTTCTAATGTGAAACACACAGCAGAGTTCTCATCCATTGTTCACACTTTGCTTTACAGCAAGAAACACGCTCTTGCTTTCTAGACTCTCTGAGACAGCAGGAAACATGAGTGTGATGAGAAAAAAAGAACGGTGTTTCCTACACATACGGACCATATCTAGTCCAACTCTGCTTCTGAAACTGAAACAAACAACAAGTCCTCTAACATCCAATGATTGTCAGTTAAGATGAGAAACGTGTGAGCTTCGTGAACGATGTAGTTCGTTTGAGCTGTAAAGTAACTGCCCTTACCTGAAAAGAAGTTTTGCTTGTAGGAAGACACAGATCCTGGGATTTAACTCCATTTCTGAGGGGAAACACACAACACAGTTCTCATCCATTGATCACACACTGCTTTAGAGCAAGAAGCACGCTCTAGGTTTCTAGATTCTCTAAGACAGCAGGAAACGTGACTGTGCTGAGAACAAAAGAACGGTGTTTCCTACACATACGGACCATATCTAGTCCAACTCTGCTTCTGAAACTGATACAAAGCACTGGTCCTCTAACATCCGATGCTTGTCATTTAAGATGAGAAACGTGTGAGCTTCGTGAACGATGTAGTTCGTTTGAGCTGTAGAGAAACTGCCCTTACCTGATTCGAAGTCTTGCTTGTAGGAAGACTCAGAGCCTGGGATTTAACTCCATTTCTGAAGGGAAACACACAGCAGAGTTCTCTTCCATGGATCACACTCTGCTTTAGAGCAAGAAACACGCTATAGCTTTCTAGAGTCTCTAAGACAGCAGGAAATGTGAGTGTGCTGAGAACAAAAGAATGGTGTGTCCTACACATATGGACCATATCTATTCCAACTCTGCTTCTGAAACTGATACAAAGCACAGGTCCTATAACATTCGATGCTTGTCAGTTAAGATGAGAAACGTGTGAGCTTTGTGAACGATGTAGTTCGTTTGAGCTGAAAAGTGACTGCCCTTACCTGAAACGAAGTCTTTATTGTAGGAAGACACAGAGCCTGGGATTTCACTCCATTTCTGAAGGGAAACACACAGCAGAGTTCTTATCCATTGATCACACTCTGCTTTAGAGCAAGAAGCACGCTCTAGCTTTCTAGAGTCTTAAGATAGCAGGAAACGTGACTGTGCTGAGAACAAAAGAACGGTGATTCCTAAACATACGGACCATATCTATTCCAACTCTGCTTCTGAAACTGATACAAAGCACTGGTCCTATAACATCCGATGCTTGTCAGTTATGATGAGAAACGTGTGAGCTTCGTGAACGATGTAGTTCGTTTGAGCTGTAAAGTAACTGCCCTTACCTGAAACGAAGTGTTGCTTGTTGGAAGACTCAGAACCTTGGGTTTAACTCCATTTCTGAAGTGAAACACACAGCAAGGTTCTCATATATACATCACACTCTGCTTGAAAGCAAGAAGGACGCTCTTGCTTTCTAGAATCTCTAATACAGCAGGAAACATGAGTGTGCTGAGAGGAAAAGAACGGTGTTTCCTACACATTCGGACCATATCTAGTCCAACTCTGCTTCTGAAACTGATACAAAGCAGTGGTCCTATAACATCCGATGCTTGTCAGTTAAGATGAGAAACGTGTGAGCTTCTTGAACGATGTAGTTCGTTTGAGCTGAAAAGTGACTGCCCTTACCTGAAACGAAGTCTTTATTGTAGGAAGACACAGAGCCTGGGATTTCACTCCATTTCTGAAGGGAAACACAGCAGAGTTCTCATCCATTGATCACACTGTGCTTTAGAGCAAGAAGCATGCTCTAGCTTTCTAGAGTCTCTAAGACAGCAGGAAATGTGAGTGTGTTGAGAAAAAAAGAACGGTGTTTCCTACACATAAGGACCATATCTATTCCATCTCTTCTTCTGAAACTGAGACAAAGCACTGGTCCTCTAACATCCGATGCTTGTCATTTAAGATGAGAAACGTGTGAGCTTCGTGAACGATGTAGTTCGTTTGAGCTGTAGAGTAACTGCCCTTACCTGATTCGAAGTCTTGCTTGTAGGAAGACTCAGAGCCTGGGATTTAACTCCATTTCTGAAGGGAAACACACAGCAGAGTTCTCTTCCATGGATCACACTCTGCTTTAGAGCAAGAAGCACGCTCTAGCTTTCTAGAATCTCTAAGATAACAGGAAACGTGACTGTGCTGAGAACAAAAGAACGGTGTTTCCTACACAAACGGACCATATCTATTCCAACTCTGCTTCTGAAACTGATACAAAGCACTGGTCCTATAACATCCGATGCTTGTCAGTTATGATGAGAATCGTGTGAGCTTCGTGAACGATGTAGTTCGTTTGAGCTGTAAAGTAACTGCCCTTACCTTAAACGAAGTGTTGCTTGTTGGAAGACTCAGAACCTTGGGTTTAACTCCATTTCTGAAGTGAAACACACAGCAGGGTTCTCATATATACATCACACTCTGCTTTAAAGCAAGAAGGACGCTCTTGCTTTCTAGAATCTCTAAGACAGCAGGAAACATGAGTGTGCTGAGAGGAAAAGAACGTGTTTCCTACACATTCGGACCATATCTAGTCCAACTCTGCTTCTGAAACTGACACAAAGCACTGGTCCTATAACATCCGATGCTTGTCAGTTAAGATGAGAAACGTGTGTGCTTCGTGAACGATGTAGTTCGTTTGAGCTGAAAAGTGACTGCCCTTGCCTGAAAAGAAATCTTTATTGTAGGAAGACACAGAGCCTGGGATTTCACTCCATTTCTGAAGGGAAACATACAGCAGAGTTCTCATCCATTGATCACACTCTGCTTTAGAGCAAGAAGCACGCTCTAGCTTTCTAGAGTCTCTAATACAGCAAGAAACGTGAGTGTGTTGAGGACAAAAGAAGGGTGTTTCCTACACATACGGACCATATCTAGTCCATCTCTGCTTCTGAAACTGAGACAAAGCACTGGTCCTCTAACATCCTATGCTTGTCATTTAAGATGGGAAACGTGTGAGCTTTGTGAACGATGTAGTTTGTTTGAGCTGAAAAGTGACTGCCCTTACCTGATTCGAAGTCTTGATTGTAGGAAGACTCAGAGCCTGGGATTTAACTCCATTTCTAATGTGAAACACACAGCAGAGTTCTCATCCATTGTTCACACTTTGCTTTACAGCAAGAAACACGCTCTTGCTTTCTAGACTCTCTGAGACAGCAGGAAACATGAGTGTGATGAGAAAAAAAGAACGGTGTTTCCTACACATACGGACCATATCTAGTCCAACTCTGCTTCTGAAACTGAAACAAACAACAAGTCCTCTAACATCCAATGATTGTCAGTTAAGATGAGAAACGTGTGAGCTTCGTGAACGATGTAGTTCGTTTGAGCTGTAAAGTAACTGCCCTTACCTGAAAAGAAGTTTTGCTTGTAGGAAGACACAGATCCTGGGATTTAACTCCATTTCTGAGGGGAAACACACAACACAGTTCTCATCCATTGATCACACACTGCTTTAGAGCAAGAAGCACGCTCTAGGTTTCTAGATTCTCTAAGACAGCAGGAAACGTGACTGTGCTGAGAACAAAAGAACGGTGTTTCCTACACATACGGACCATATCTAGTCCAACTCTGCTTCTGAAACTGATACAAAGCACTGGTCCTCTAACATCCGATGCTTGTCATTTAAGATGAGAAACGTGTGAGCTTCGTGAACGATGTAGTTCGTTTGAGCTGTAGAGTAACTGCCCTTACCTGATTCGAAGTCTTGCTTGTAGGAAGACTCAGAGCCTGGGATTTAACTCCATTTCTGAAGGGAAACACACAGCAGAGTTCTCTTCCATGGATCACACTCTGCTTTAGAGCAAGAAACACGCTATAGCTTTCTAGAGTCTCTAAGACAGCAGGAAATGTGAGTGTGCTGAGAACAAAAGAATGGTGTGTCCTACACATACGGACCATATCTATTCCAACTCTGCTTCTGAAACTGATACAAAGCACAGGTCCTATAACATTCGATGCTTGTCAGTTAAGATGAGAAACGTGTGAGCTTTGTGAACGATGTAGTTCGTTTGAGCTGAAAAGTGACTGCCCTTACCTGAAACGAAGTCTTTATTGTAGGAAGACACAGAGCCTGGGATTTCACTCCATTTCTGAAGGGAAACACACAGCAGAGTTCTTATCCATTGATCACACTCTGCTTTAGAGCAAGAAGCATGCTCTAGCTTTCTAGAGTCTCTAAGATAGCAGGAAACGTGACTGTGCTGAGAACAAAAGAACGGTGATTCCTAAACATACGGACCATATCTATTCCAACTCTGCTTCTGAAACTGATACAAAGCACTGGTCCTATAACATCCGATGCTTGTCAGTTATGATGAGAAACGTGTGAGCTTCGTGAACGATGTAGTTCGTTTGAGCTGTAAAGTAACTGCCCTTACCTGAAACGAAGTGTTGCTTGTTGGAAGACTCAGAACATTGGGTTTAACTCCATTTCTGAAGTGAAACACACAGCAGGGTTCTCATATATACATCACACTCTGCTTGAAAGCAAGAAGGACGCTCTTGCTTTCTAGAATCTCTAATACAGCAGGAAACATGAGTGTGCTGAGAGGAAAAGAACGGTGTTTCCTACACATTCGGACCATATCTAGTCCAACTCTGCTTCTGAAACTGATACAAAGCAGTGGTCCTATAACATCCGATGCTTGTCAGTTAAGATGAGAAACGTGTGAGCTTCTTGAACGATGTAGTTCGTTTGAGCTGAAAAGTGACTGCCCTTACCTGAAACGAAGTCTTTATTGTAGGAAGACACAGAGCCTGGGATTTCACTCCATTTCTGAAGGGAAACACAGCAGAGTTCTCATCCATTGATCACACTGTGCTTTAGAGCAAGAAGCATGCTCTAGCTTTCTAGAGTCTCTAAGACAGCAGGAAATGTGAGTGTGTTGAGAAAAAAAGAACGGTGTTTCCTACACATAAGGACCATATCTATTCCATCTCTTCTTCTGAAACTGAGACAAAGCACTGGTCCTCTAACATCCGATGCTTGTCATTTAAGATGAGAAACGTGTGAGCTTCGTGAACGATGTAGTTCGTTTGAGCTGTAGAGTAACTGCCCTTACCAGATTCGAAGTCTTGCTTGTAGGAAGACTCAGAGCCTGGGATTTAACTCCATTTCTGAAGGGAAACACACAGCAGAGTTCTCTTCCATGGATCACACTCTGCTTTAGAGCAAGAAGCACGCTCTAGCTTTCTAGAATCTCTAAGATAACAGGAAACGTGACTGTGCTGAGAACAAAAGAACGGTGTTTCCTACACAAACGGACCATATCTATTCCAACTCTGCTTCTGAAACTGATACAAAGCACTGGTCCTATAACATCCGATGCTTGTCAGTTATGATGAGAATCGTGTGAGCTTCGTGAACGATGTAGTTCGTTTGAGCTGTAAAGTAACTGCCCTTACCTTAAACGAAGTGTTGCTTGTTGGAAGACTCAGAACCTTGGGTTTAACTCCATTTCTGAAGTGAAACACACAGCAGGGTTCTCATATATACATCACACTCTGCTTTAAAGCAAGAAGGACGCTCTTGCTTTCTAGAATCTCTAAGACAGCAGGAAACATGAGTGTGCTGAGAGGAAAAGAACGTGTTTCCTACACATTCGGACCATATCTAGTCCAACTCTGCTTCTGAAACTGACACAAAATACTGGTCCTATAACATCCGATGCTTGTCAGTTAAGATGAGAAACGTGTGTGCTTCGTGAACGATGTAGTTCGTTTGAGCTGAAAAGTGACTGCCCTTGCCTGAAAAGAAATCTTTATTGTAGGAAGACACAGAGCCTGGGATTTCACTCCATTTCTGAAGGGAAACATACAGCAGAGTTCTCATCCATTGATCACACTCTGCTTTAGAGCAAGAAGCACGCTCTAGCTTTCTAGAGTCTCTAATACAGCAAGAAACGTGAGTGTGTTGAGGACAAAAGAAGGGTGTTTCCTACACATACGGACCATATCTAGTCCATCTCTGCTTCTGAAACTGAGACAAAGCACTGGTCCTCTAACATCCTATGCTTGTCATTTAAGATGGGAAACGTGTGAGCTTTGTGAACGATGTAGTTTGTTTGAGCTGAAAAGTGACTGCCCTTACCTGATTCGAAGTCTTGATTGTAGGAAGACTCAGAGCCTGGGATTTAACTCCATTTCTAATGTGAAACACACAGCAGAGTTCTCATCCATTGTTCACACTTTGCTTTACAGCAAGAAACACGCTCTTGCTTTCTAGACTCTCTGAGACAGCAGGAAACATGAGTGTGATGAGAAAAAAAGAACGGTGTTTCCTACACATACGGACCATATCTAGTCCAACTCTGCTTCTGAAACTGAAACAAACAACAAGTCCTCTAACATCCAATGATTGTCAGTTAAGATGAGAAACGTGTGAGCTTCGTGAACGATGTAGTTCGTTTGAGCTGTAAAGTAACTGCCCTTACCTGAAAAGAAGTTTTGCTTGTAGGAAGACACAGATCCTGGGATTTAACTCCATTTCTGAGGGGAAACACACAACACAGTTCTCATCCATTGATCACACACTGCTTTAGAGCAAGAAGCACGCTCTAGGTTTCTAGATTCTCTAAGACAGCAGGAAACGTGACTGTGCTGAGAACAAAAGAACGGTGTTTCCTACACATACGGACCATATCTAGTCCAACTCTGCTTCTGAAACTGATACAAAGCACTGGTCCTCTAACATCCGATGCTTGTCATTTAAGATGAGAAACGTGTGAGCTTCGTGAACGATGTAGTTCGTTTGAGCTCTAGAGTAACTGCCCTTACCTGATTCGAAGTCTTGCTTGTAGGAAGACTCAGAGCCTGGGATTTAACTCCATTTCTGAAGGGAAACACACAGCAGAGTTCTCTTCCATGGATCACACTCTGCTTTAGAGCAAGAAACACGCTATAGCTTTCTAGAGTCTCTAAGACAGCAGGAAATGTGAGTGTGCTGAGAACAAAAGAATGGTGTGTCCTACACATACGGACCATATCTATTCCAACTCTGCTTCTGAAAATGATACAAAGCACAGGTCCTATAACATTCGATGCTTGTCAGTTAAGATGAGAAACGTGTGAGCTTTGTGAACGATGTAGTTCGTTTGAGCTGAAAAGTGACTGCCCTTACCTGAAACGAAGTCTTTATTGTAGGAAGACACAGAGCCTGGGATTTCACTCCATTTCTGAAGGGAAACACACAGCAGAGTTCTTATCCATTGATCACACTCTGCTTTAGAGCAAGAAGCACGCTCTAGCTTTCTAGAGTCTCTAAGATAGCAGGAAACGTGACTGTGCTGAGAACAAAAGAACGGTGATTCCTAAACATACGGACCATATCTATTCCAACTCTGCTTCTGAAACTGATACAAAGCACTGGTCCTATAACATCCGATGCTTGTCAGTTATGATGAGAAACGTGTGAGCTTCGTGAACGATGTAGTTCGTTTGAGCTGTAAAGTAACTGCCCTTACCTGAAACGAAGTGTTGCTTGTTGGAAGACTCAGAACATTGGGTTTAACTCCATTTCTGAAGTGAAACACACAGCAGGGTTCTCATATATACATCACACTCTGCTTGAAAGCAAGAAGGACGCTCTTGCTTTCTAGAATCTCTAATACAGCAGGAAACATGAGTGTGCTGAGAGGAAAAGAACGGTGTTTCCTACACATTCGGACCATACCTAGTCCAACTCTGCTTCTGAAACTGATACAAAGCAGTGGTCCTATAACATCCGATGCTTGTCAGTTAAGATGAGAAACGTGTGAGGTTCTTGAACGATGTAGTTCGTTTGAGCTGAAAAGTGACTGCCCTTACCTGAAACGAAGTCTTTATTGTAGGAAGACACAGAGCCTGGGATTTCACTCCATTTCTGAAGGGAAACACAGCAGAGTTCTCATCCATTGATCACACTGTGCTTTAGAGCAAGAAGCATGCTCTAGCTTTCTAGAGTCTCTAAGACAGCAGGAAATGTGAGTGTGTTGAGAAAAATGAACGGTGTTTCCTACACATAAGGACCATATCTATTCCATCTCTTCTTCTGAAACTGAGACAAAGCACTGGTCCTCTAACATCCGATGCTTGTCATTTAAGATGAGAAACGTGTGAGCTTCGTGAACGATGTAGTTCGTTTGAGCTGTAGAGTAACTGCCCTTACCTGATTCGAAGTCTTGCTTGTAGGAAGACTCAGAGCCTGGGATTTAACTCCATTTCTGAAGGGAAACACACAGCAGAGTTCTCTTCCATGGATCACACTCTGCTTTAGAGCAAGAAGCACGCTCTAGCTTTCTAGAATCTCTAAGATAACAGGAAACGTGACTGTGCTGAGAACAAAAGAACGGTGTTTCCTACACAAACGGACCATATCTATTCCAACTCTGCTTCTGAAACTGATACAAAGCACTGGTCCTATAACATCCGATGCTTGTCAGTTAAGATGAGAAACGTGTTAGCTTCGTGAACGATGTAGTTCGTTTGAGCTGAAAAGTAACTGCCCTTACCTGAAATGAAGTGTTGCTTGTAGGAAGACTCAGAACATTGGGTTTAACTCCATTTCTGAAGTGAAACACACAGCAGGGTTCTCATATATACATCACACTCTGCTTTAAAGCAAGATGGACGCTCTCGCTTTCTAGAATCTCTAAGACAGCAGGAAACATGAGTGTGCTGAGAGGAAAAGAACGGTGTTTCCTACACATAAGGACCATATCTAGTCCAACTCTGCTTTTGAAACTGACACAAAGCACTGGTCCTATAACATCCGATGCTTGGCAGTTAAGATGAGAAACATGTGAGCTTCGTGATCGATGTAGTTCATTTGAGCTGAAAAGTGACTGCTCTTGCCAGAAACGAAGTCTTTATTGTAGGAAGACACAGAGCCTGGGATTTCACTGCATTTCTGAAGTGAAACACACAGCAGAGTTCTTATCCATTGATCACACTCTGCTTTAGAGCAAGAAGCACGCTCTAGCTTTCTAGAGTCTCTAAGACAGCAGGAAACCTGACTGTGCTGAGAACAAAAGAACGGTGTCTCCTACACATACGGACCATATCTATTCCAACTCTGCTTCTGAAACTGATACAAAGCACTGGTCCTATAACATCCGATGCTTGTCAGTTATGATGAGAATCGTGTGAGCTTCGTGAACGATGTAGTTCGTTTGAGCTGTAAAGTAACTGCCCTTACCTGAAACGAAGTGTTGCTTGTTGGAAGACTCAGAACCTTGGGTTTAACTCCATTTCTGAAGTGAAACACACAGCAGGGTTCTCATATATACATCACACTCTGCTTTAAAGCTAGAAGGACGCTCTTGCTTTCTAGAATCTCTAAGACAGCAGGAAACATGAGTGTGCTGAGAGGAAAAGAACGTGTTTCCTACACATTCGGACCATATCTAGTCCAACTCTGCTTCTGAAACTGACACAAAGCACTGGTCCTATAACATCCGATGCTTGTCAGTTAAGATGAGAAACGTGTGTGCTTCGTGAACGATGTAGTTCGTTTGAGCTGAAAAGTGACTGCCCTTGCCTGAAAAGAAATCTTTATTGTAGGAAGACACAGAGCCTGGGATTTCACTCCATTTCTGAAGGGAAACATACAGCAGAGTTCTCATCCAATGATCACACTCTGCTTTAGAGCAAGAAGCACGCTCTAGCTTTCTAGAGTCTCTAATACAGCAAGAAACGTGAGTGTGTTGAGGACAAAAGAAGGGTGTTTCCTACACATACGGACCATATCTAGTCCATCTCTGCTTCTGAAACTGAGACAAAGCACTGGTCCTCTAACATCCGATGCTTGTCATTTAAGATGAGAAACGTGTGAGCTTTGTGAACGATGTAGTTTGTTTGAGCTGAAAAGTGACTGCCCTTACCTGATTCGAAGTCTTGATTGTAGGAAGACTCAGAGCCTGGGATTTAACTCCATTTCTAATGTGAAACACACAGCAGAGTTCTCATCCATTGTTCACACTTTGCTTTACAGCAAGAAACACGCTCTTGCTTTCAGGACTCTCTGAGACAGCAGGAAACATGAGTGTGATGAGAAAAAAAGAACGGTGTTTCCTACACATACGGACCATACCTAGTCCAACTCTGCTTCTGAAACTGAAACAAACAACAAGTCCTCTAACATCCAATGATTGTCAGTTAAGATGAGAAACGTGTGAGCTTCGTGAACGATGTAGTTCGTTTGAGCTGTAAAGTAACTCCCCTTACCTGAAAAGAAGTCTTGCTTGTAGGAAGACACAGATCCTGGGATTTAACTCCATTTCTGAGGGGAAACACAGCAGAGTTCTCATCCATTGATCACACTGTGCTTTAGAGCAAGAAGCACGCTCTAGCTTTCTAGAGTCTCTAAGAGAGCAGGAAATGTGAGTGTGTTGAGAACAAAAGAACGGTGTTTCCTACACATAAGGACCATATATATTCCATCTCTTCTTCTGAAACTGAGACAAAGCACTGGTCCTCTAACATCCGATGCTTGTCATTTAAGATGAGAAACGTGTGAGCATCGTGAACGATGAAGTTCGTTTGAACTGTAGAGTAACTGCCCTTACCTGATTCGAAGTCTTGCTTGTAGGAAGACTCAGAACCTGGGATTTAACTCCATTTCTGAAGGGAAACACACAGCAGAGTTCTCTTCCATGGATCACACTCTGCTTTAGAGCAAGAAGCACGCTCTAGCTTTCTAGAGTCTCTAAGAGAGCAGGAAACATGACTGTGCTGAGAACAAAAGAACGGAGTTTCCTACACATACGGACCATATCTATTCCAACTCTGCTTCTGAAACTGATACAAAGCACTGGTCCTATAACATCCGATGCTTGTCAGTTAAGATGAGAAACGTGTGAGCTTCGTTAACGATGTAGTTCGTTTGTGCTGTAAAGTAACTGCCCTTACCTGAAACGAAGTGTTGCTTGTAGGAAGACTCAGAACCTTGGGTTTAACTCTATTTCTGAAGTGAAACACACAGCAGGGTTCTCATATATACATCACACTCTGCTTTAAAGCAAGAAGGACGCTCTTGCTTTCTAGAATCTCTAAGACAGCAGGAAACATGAGTGTGCTGAGAGGAAAAGAACGGTGTTTCCTACACATTCGGACCATATCTAGTCCAACTCTGCTTCTGAAACTGATACAAAGCACTGGTCCTCTAACATCCGATGCTTGTCATTTAAGATGAGAAACGTGTGAGCTTCGTGAACGATGTAGTTCGTTTGAGCTGTAGAGTAACTGCCCTTACCTGATTCGAAGTCTTGCTTGTAGGAAGACTCAGAGCCTGGGATTTAACTCCATTTCTGAAGGGAAACACACAGCAGAGTTCTCTTCCATGGATCACACTCTGCTTTAGAGCAAGAAACACGCTATAGCTTTCTAGAGTCTCTAAGACAGCAGGAAATGTGAGTGTGCTGAGAACAAAAGAATGGTGTGTCCTACACATACGGACCATATCTATTCCAACTCTGCTTCTGAAACTGATACAAAGCACAGGTCCTATAACATTCGATGCTTGTCAGTTAAGATGAGAAACGTGTGAGCTTTGTGAACGATGTAGTTCGTTTGAGCTGAAAAGTGACTGCCATTACCTGAAACGAAGTCTTTATTGTTGGAAGACACAGAGCCTGGGATTTCACTCCATTTCTGAAGGGAAACACACAGCAGAGTTCTTATCCATTGATCACACTCTGCTTTAGAGCAAGAAGCACGCTCTAGCTTTCTAGAGTCTCTAAGATAGCAGGAAACGTGACTCTGCTGAGAACAAAAGAACGGTGATTCCTACACATAAGGACCATATCTATTCCAACTCTGCTTCTGAAACTGATACAAAGCACTGGTCCTATAACATCCGATGCTTGTCAGTTATGATGAGAAACGTGTGAGCTTCGTGAACGATGTAGTTCGTTTGAGCTGTAGAGTAACTGCCCTTACCTGATTCGAAGTCTTGCTTGTAGGAAGACTCAGAGCCTGGGATTTAACTCCATTTCTGAAGGGAAACACACAGCAGAGTTCTCTTCCATGGATCACACTCTGCTTTAGAGCAAGAAACACGCTATAGCTTTCTAGAGTCTCTAAGACAGCAGGAAATGTGAGTGTGCTGAGAACAAAAGAATGGTGTGTCCTACACATACGGACCATATCTATTCCAACTCTGCTTCTGAAACTGATACAAAGCACAGGTCCTATAACATTCGATGCTTGTCAGTTAAGATGAGAAACGTGTGAGCTTTGTGAACGATGTAGTTCGTTTGAGCTGAAAAGTGACTGCCATTACCTGAAACGAAGTCTTTATTGTTGGAAGACACAGAGCCTGGGATTTCACTCCATTTCTGAAGGGAAACACACAGCAGAGTTCTTATCCATTGATCACACTCTGCTTTAGAGCAAGAAGCACGCTCTAGCTTTCTAGAGTCTCTAAGATAGCAGGAAACGTGACTCTGCTGAGAACAAAAGAACGGTGATTCCTACACATAAGGACCATATCTATTCCAACTCTGCTTCTGAAACTGATACAAAGCACTGGTCCTATAACATCCGATGCTTGTCAGTTATGATGAGAAACGTGTGAGCTTCGTGAACGATGTAGTTCGTTTGAGCTGTAGAGTAACTGCCCTTACCTGATTCGAAGTCTTGCTTGTAGGAAGACTCAGAGCCTGGGATTTAACTCCATTTCTGAAGGGAAACACACAGCAGAGTTCTCTTCCATGGATCACACTCTGCTTTAGAGCAAGAAACACGCTATAGCTTTCTAGAGTCTCTAAGACAGCAGGAAATGTGAGTGTGCTGAGAACAAAAGAATGGTGTGTCCTACACATACGGACCATATCTATTCCAACTCTGCTTCTGAAACTGATACAAAGCACAGGTCCTATAACATTCGATGCTTGTCAGTTAAGATGAGAAACGTGTGAGCTTTGTGAACGATGTAGTTCGTTTGAGCTGAAAAGTGACTGCCATTACCTGAAACGAAGTCTTTATTGTTGGAAGACACAGAGCCTGGGATTTCACTCCATTTCTGAAGGGAAACACACAGCAGAGTTCTTATCCATTGATCACACTCTGCTTTAGAGCAAGAAGCACGCTCTAGCTTTCTAGAGTCTCTAAGATAGCAGGAAACGTGACTCTGCTGAGAACAAAAGAACGGTGATTCCTACACATAAGGACCATATCTATTCCAACTCTGCTTCTGAAACTGATACAAAGCACTGGTCCTATAACATCCGATGCTTGTCAGTTATGATGAGAAACGTGTGAGCTTCGTGAACGATGTAGTTCGTTTGAGCTGTAAAGTAACTGCCCTTACCTGAAACGAAGTGTTGCTTGTTGGAAGACTCAGAACCTTGGGTTTAACTCCATTTCTGAAGTGAAACACACAGCAGGGTTCTCATATATACATCACACTCTGCTTTAAAGCAAGAAGGACGCTCTTGCTTTCTAGAATCTCTAAGACAGCAGGAAACATGAGTGTGCTGAGAGGAAAAGAACGTGTTTCCTACACATTCGGACCATATCTAGTCCAACTCTGCTTCTGAAACTGACACAAAGCACTGGTCATATAACATCCGATGCTTGTCAGTTAAGATGAGAAACGTGTGTACTTCGTGTACGATGTAGTTCGTTTGAGCTGAAAAGTGACTGCCCTTGCCTGAAAAGAAATCTTTATTGTAGGAAGACACAGAGCCTGGGATTTCACTCCATTTCTGAAGGGAAACATACAGCAGAGTTCTCATCCATTCATCACACTCTGCTTTAGAGCAAGAAGCACGCTCTAGCTTTCTAGAGTCTCTAATACAGCAAGAAACGTGAGTGTGTTGAGGACAAAAGAAGGGTGTTTCCTACACATACGGACCATATCTAGTCCATCTCTGCTTCTGAAACTGAGACAAAGCACTGGTCCTCTAACATCCGATGCTTGTCATTTAAGATGGGAAACGTGTGAGCTTTGTGAACGATGTAGTTTGTTTGAGCTGAAAAGTGACTGCCCTTACCTGATTCGAAGTCTTGATTGTAGGAAGACTCAGAGCCAGGGATTTAACTCCATTTCTAATGTGAAACACACAGCAGAGTTCTCATCCATTGTTCACACTTTGCTTTACAGCAAGAAACACGCTCTTGCTTTCTAGACTCTCTGAGACAGCAGGAAACATGAGTGTGATGAGAAAAAAAGAACGGTGTTTCCTACACATACGGACCATATCTAGTCCAACTCTGCTTCTGAAACTGAAACAAACAACAAGTCCTCTAACATCCAATGATTGTCAGTTAAGATGAGAAACGTGTGAGCTTCGTGAACGATGTAGTTCGTTTGAGCTGTAAAGTAACTGCCCTTACCTGAAAAGAAGTCTTGCTTGTAGGAAGACACAGATCCTGGGATTTCACTCCATTTCTGAAGGGAAACATACAGCAGAGTTCTCATCCATTGATCACACTCTGCTTTAGAGCAAGAAGCACGCTCTAGCTTTCTAGAGTCTCTAATACAGCAAGAAACGTGAGTGTGTTGAGGACAAAAGAAGGGTGTTTCCTACACATACGGACCATATCTAGTCCATCTCTGCTTCTGAAACTGAGACAAAGCACTGGTCCTCTAACATCCGATGCTTGTCATTTAAGATGAGAAACGTGTGAGCTTTGTGAACGATGTAGTTTGTTTGAGCTGAAAAGTGACTGCCCTTACCTGATTCGAAGTCTTGATTGTAGGAAGACTCAGAGCCTGGGATTTAACTCCATTTCTAATGTGAAACACACAGCAGAGTTCTCATCCATTGTTCACACTTTGCTTTACAGCAAGAAACACGCTCTTGCTTTCAGGACTCTCTGAGACAGCAGGAAACATGAGTGTGATGAGAAAAAAAGAACGGTGTTTCCTACACATACGGACCATATCTAGTCCAACTCTGCTTCTGAAACTGAAACAAACAACAAGTCCTCTAACATCCAATGATTGTCAGTTAAGATGAGAAACGTGTGAGCTCCGTGAACGATGTAGTTCGTTTGAGCTGTAAAGTAACTGCCCTTACCTGAAACGAAGTGTTGCTTGTAGGAAGACTCAGAACCTTGGGTTTAACTCCATTTCTGAAGTGAAACTCACAGCAGGGTTCTCATATATACATCACACTCTGCTTTAAAGCAAGAAGGACGCTCTTGCTTTCTAGAATCTCTAAGACAGCAGGAAACATGATTGTGCTGAGAGGAAAAGAACGGTGTTTCCTACACATACGGACCATATCTAGTCCAACTCTGCTTCTGAAACTGACACAAAGCAATGGTCCTATAACATCCGATGCTTGTCAGTTAAGATGAGAAACGTGTGAGCATCGTGAACGATGTAGTTCATTTGAACTGAAAAGTGACTGCCCTTACCTGAAACGAAGTATTTATTGTAGGAAGACACAGAGCCTGGGATTTCACTCCATTTCTGAAGGGAAACATACAGCAGAGTTCTCTTCCATTGATCATACTCTGCTTTAGAGCAAGAAGCACGCTCTAGCTTTCTAGAGTCTCTAAGAGAGCAGGAAATGTGAGTGTGTTGAGAACAAAAGAACGGTGTTTCCTACACATAAGGACCATATATATTCCATCTCTTCTTCTGAAACTGAGACAAAGCACTGGTCCTCTAACATCCGATGCTTGTCATTTAAGATGAGAAACGTGTGAGCTTCGTTAACGATGTAGTTCGTTTGAGCTGTAGAGTAACTGCCCTTACCTGATTCGAAGTCTTGCTTGTAGGAAGACTCAGAACCTGGGATTTAACTCCATTTCTGAAGGGAAACACACAGCAGAGTTCTCTTCCATGGATCACACTCTGCTTTAGAGCAAGAAGCACGCTCTAGCTTTCTAGAGTCTCTAAGACAGCAGGAAACGTGACTGTGCTGAGAACAAAAGAACGGAGTTTCCTACACATACGGACCATATCTATTCCAACTCTGCTTCTGAAACTGATACAAAGCACTGGTCCTATAACATCCGATGCTTGTCAGTTAAGATGAGAAACGTGTGAGCTTCGTTAACGATGTAGTTCGTTTGTGCTGTAAAGTAACTGCCCTTACCTGAAACGAAGTGTTGCTTGTAGGAAGACTCAGAACCTTGGGTTTAACTCTATTTCTGAAGTGAAACACACAGCAGGGTTCTCATATATACATCACACTCTGCTTTAAAGCAAGAAGGACGCTCTTGCTTTCTAGAATCTCTAAGACAGCAGGAAACATGAGTGTGCTGAGAGGAAAAGAACGGTGTTTCCTACACATTCGGACCATATCTAGTCCAACTCTGCTTCTGAAACTGATACAAAGCACTGGTCCTCTAACATCCGATGCTTGTCATTTAAGATGAGAAACGTGTGAGCTTCGTGAACGATGTAGTTCGTTTGAGCTGTAGAGTAACTGCCCTTACCTGATTCGAAGTCTTGCTTGTAGGAAGACTCAGAGCCTGGGATTTAACTCCATTTCTGAAGGGAAACACACAGCAGAGTTCTCTTCCATGGATCACACTCTGCTTTAGAGCAAGAAACACGCTATAGCTTTCTAGAGTCTCTAAGACAGCAGGAAATGTGAGTGTGCTGAGAACAAAAGAATGGTGTGTCCTACACATACGGACCATATCTATTCCAACTCTGCTTCTGAAACTGATACAAAGCACAGGTCCTATAACATTCGATGCTTGTCAGTTAAGATGAGAAACGTGTGAGCTTTGTGAACGATGTAGTTCGTTTGAGCTGAAAAGTGACTGCCATTACCTGAAACGAAGTCTTTATTGTTGGAAGACACAGAGCCTGGGATTTCACTCCATTTCTGAAGGGAAACACACAGCAGAGTTCTTATCCATTGATCACACTCTGCTTTAGAGCAAGAAGCACGCTCTAGCTTTCTAGAGTCTCTAAGATAGCAGGAAACGTGACTCTGCTGAGAACAAAAGAACGGTGATTCCTACACATACGGACCATATCTATTCCAACTCTGCTTCTGAAACTGATACAAAGCACTGGTCCTATAACATCCGATGCTTGTCAGTTATGATGAGAAACGTGTGAGCTTCGTGAACGATGTAGTTCGTTTGAGCTGTAAAGTAACTGCCCTTACCTGAAACGAAGTGTTGCTTGTTGGAAGACTCAGAACCTTGGGTTTAACTCCATTTCTGAAGTGAAACACACAGCAGGGTTCTCATATATACATCACACTCTGCTTTAAAGCAAGAAGGACGCTCTTGCTTTCTAGAATCTCTAAGACAGCAGGAAACATGAGTGTGCTGAGAGGAAAAGAACGTGTTTCCTACACATTCGGACCATATCTAGTCCAACTCTGCTTCTGAAACTGACACAAAGCACTGGTCCTATAACATCCGATGCTTGTCAGTTAAGATGAGAAACGTGTGTACTTCGTGTACGATGTAGTTCGTTTGAGCTGAAAAGTGACTGCCCTTGCCTGAAAAGAAATCTTTATTGTAGGAAGACACAGAGCCTGGGATTTCACTCCATTTCTGAAGGGAAACATACAGCAGAGTTCTCATCCATTCATCACACTCTGCTTTAGAGCAAGAAGCACGCTCTAGCTTTCTAGAGTCTCTAATACAGCAAGAAACGTGAGTGTGTTGAGGACAAAAGAAGGGTGTTTCCTACACATACGGACCATATCTAGTCCATCTCTGCTTCTGAAACTGAGACAAAGCACTGGTCCTCTAACATCCGATGCTTGTCATTTAAGATGGGAAACGTGTGAGCTTTGTGAACGATGTAGTTTGTTTGAGCTGAAAAGTGACTGCCCTTACCTGATTCGAAGTCTTGATTGTAGGAAGACTCAGAGCCTGGGATTTAACTCCATTTCTAATGTGAAACACACAGCAGAGTTCTCATCCATTGTTCACACTTTGCTTTACAGCAAGAAACACGCTCTTGCTTTCTAGACTCTCTGAGACAGCAGGAAACATGAGTGTGATGAGAAAAAAAGAACGGTGTTTCCTACACATACGGACCATATCTAGTCCAACTCTGCTTCTGAAACTGAAACAAACAACAAGTCCTCTAACATCCAATGATTGTCAGTTAAGATGAGAAACGTGTGAGCTTCGTGAACGATGTAGTTCGTTTGAGCTGTAAAGTAACTGCCCTTACCTGAAAAGAAGTCTTGCTTGTAGGAAGACACAGATCCTGGGATTTCACTCCATTTCTGAAGGGAAACATACAGCAGAGTTCTCATCCATTGATCACACTCTGCTTTAGAGCAAGAAGCACGCTCTAGCTTTCTAGAGTCTCTAATACAGCAAGAAACGTGAGTGTGTTGAGGACAAAAGAAGGGTGTTTCCTACACATACGGACCATATCTAGTCCATCTCTGCTTCTGGAACTGAGACAAAGCACTGGTCCTCTAACATCCGATGATTGTCATTTAAGATGAGAAACGTGTGAGCTTTGTGAACGATGTAGTTTGTTTGAGCTGAAAAGTGACTGCCCTTACCTGATTCGAAGTCTTGATTGTAGGAAGACTCAGAGCCTGGGATTTAACTCCATTTCTAATGTGAAACACACAGCAGAGTTCTCATCCATTGTTCACACTTTGCTTTACAGCAAGAAACACGCTCTTGCTTTCAGGACTCTCTGAGACAGCAGGAAACATGAGTGTGATGAGAAAAAAAGAACGGTGTTTCCTACACATACGGACCATATCTAGTCCAACTCTGCTTCTGAAACTGAAACAAACAACAAGTCCTCTAACATCCAATGATTGTCAGTTAAGATGAGAAACGTGTGAGCTTCGTGAACGATGTAGTTCGTTTGAGCTGTAAAGTAACTGCCCTTACCTGAAAAGAAGTCTTGCTTGTAGGAAGACAAAGATCCTGGGATTTAACTCCATTTCTGAGGGGAAACACACAACACAGTTCTCATCCATTGATCACACACTGCTTTAGAGCAAGAAGCACGCTCTAGCTTTCTAGATTCTCTAAGACAGCAGGAAACGTGACTGTGCTGAGAACAAAAGAACGGTGTTTCCTACACATACGGACCATATCTATTCCAACTCTGCTTCTGAAACTGATACAAAGCACTGGTCCTATAACATCCGATGCTTGTCAGTTAAGATGAGAAACGTGTGACCTCCGTGAACGATGTAGTTCGTTTGAGCTGTAAAGTAACTGCCCTTACCTGAAACGAAGTGTTGCTTGTAGGAAGACTCAGAACCTTGGGTTTAACTCCATTTCTGAAGTGAAACTCACAGCAGGGTTCTCATATATACATCACACTCTGCTTTAAAGCAAGAAGGACGCTCTTGCTTTCTAGAATCTCTAAGACAGCAGGAAACATGATTGTGCTGAGAGGAAAAGAACGGTGTTTCCTACACATACGGACCATATCTAGTCCAACTCTGCTTCTGAAACTGACACAAAGCAATGGTCCTATAACATCCGATGCTTGTCAGTTAAGATGAGAAACGTGTGAGCATCGTGAACGATGTAGTTCATTTGAACTGAAAAGTGACTGCCCTTACCTGAAACGAAGTATTTATTGTAGGAAGACACAGAGCCTGGGATTTCACTCCATTTCTGAAGGGAAACATACAGCAGAGTTCTCTTCCATTGATCATACTCTGCTTTAGAGCAAGAAGCATGCTCTAGCTTTCTAGAGTCTCTAAGAGAGCAGGAAATGTGAGTGTGTTGAGAACAAAAGAACGGTGTTTCCTACACATAAGGACCATATATATTCCATCTCTTCTTCTGAAACTGAGACAAAGCACTGGTCCTCTAACATCCGATGCTTGTCATTTAAGATGAGAAACGTGTGAGCATCGTGAACGATGTAGTTCGTTTGAGCTGTAGAGTAACTGCCCTTACCTGATTCGAAGTCTTGCTTGTAGGAAGACTCAGAACCTGGGATTTAACTCCATTTCTGAAGGGAAACACACAGCAGAGTTCTCTTCCATGGATCACACTCTGCTTTAGAGCAAGAAGCATGCTCTAGCTTTCTTGAGTCTCTAAGACAGCAGGAAACGTGACTGTGCTGAGAACAAAAGAACGGTGTTTCCTACACATACGGACCATATCTATTCCAACTCTGCTTCTGAAACTGATACAAAGCACTGGTCCTATAACATCCGATGCTTGTCAGTTAAGATGAGAAACGTGTGAGCTTCGTTAACGATGTAGTTCGTTTGTGCTGTAAAGTAACTGCCCTTACCTGAAACGAAGTGTTGCTTGTAGGAAGACTCAGAACCTTGGGTTTAACTCTATTTCTGAAGTGAAACACACAGCAGGGTTCTCATATATACATCACACTCTGCTTTAATGCAAGAAGGACGCTCTTGCTTTCTAGAATCTCTAAGACAGCAGGAAACATGAGTGTGCTGAGAGGAAAAGAACGGTGTTTCCTACACATATGGACCATATCTAGTCCAACTCTGCTTCTGAAACTGATACAAAGCACTGGTCCTCTAACATCCGATGCTTGTCATTTAAGATGAGAAACGTGTGAGCTTCGTGAACGATGTAGTTCGTTTGAGCTGTAGAGTAACTGCCCTTACCTGATTCGAAGTCTTGCTTGTAGGAAGACTCAGAGCCTGGGATTTAACTCCATTTCTGAAGGGAAACACACAGCAGAGTTCTCTTCCATGGATCACACTCTGCTTTAGAGCAAGAATCACGCTATAGCTTTCTAGAGTCTCTAAGACAGCAGGAAATGTGAGTGTGCTGAGAACAAAAGAATGCTGTGTCCTACACATACGGACCATATCTATTCCAACTCTGCTTCTGAAACTGATACAAAGCACAGGTCCTATAACATTCGATGCTTGTCAGTTAAGATGAGAAACGTGTGAGCTTTGTGAACGATGTAGTTCGTTTGAGCTGAAAAGTGACTGCCATTAACTGAAACGAAGTCTTTATTGTTGGAAGACACAGAGCCTGGGATTTCACTCCATTTCTGAAGGGAAACACACAGCAGAGTTCTTATCCATTGATCACACTCTGCTTTAGAGCAAGAAGCACGCTCTAGCTTTCTAGAGTCTCTAAGATAGCAGGAAACGTGACTGTGCTGAGAACAAAAGAACGGTGATTCCTAAACATACGGACCATATGTATTCCAACTCTGCTTCTGAAACTGATACAAAGCACTGGTCCTATAACATCCGATGCTTGTCAGTTATGATGAGAAACGTGTGAGCTTCGTGAACGATGTAGTTCGTTTGAGCTGTAAAGTAACTGCCCTTACCTGAAACGAAGTGTTGCTTGTTGGAAGACTCAGAACCTTGGGTTTAACTCCATTTCTGAAGTGAAACACACAGCAGGGTTCTCATATATACATCACACTCTGCTTGAAAACAAGAAGGACGCTCTTGCTTTCTAGAATCTCTAATACAGCAGGAAACATGAGTGTGCTGATAGGAAAAGAACGGTGTTTCCTACACATTCGGACCATATCTAGTCCAACTCTGCTTCTGAAACTGATACAAAGCACTGGTCCTATAACATCCGATGCTTGTCAGTTAAGATGAGATACGTGTGAGCTTCGTGAACGTTGTAGTTCGTTTGAGCTGAAAAGTAACTGCCCTTACCTGAAATGAAGTGTTGCTTGTAGGAAGACTCAGAACCTTGGGTTTAACTCCATTTCTGAAGTGTAACACACAGCAGGGTTCTCATATATACATCACACTCTGCTTTAAAGCAAGATGGACGCTCTCGCTTTCTAGAATCTCTAAGACAGCAGGAAACATGAGTGTGCTGAGAGGAAAAGAACGGTGTTTCCTACACATAAGGACCATATCTAGTCCAACTCTGCTTTTGAAACTGACACAAAGCACTGGTCCTATACCATCCGATGCTTGGCAGTTAAGATGAGAAACATGTGAGCTTCGTGATCGATGTAGTTCATTTGAGCTGAAAAATGACTGCCCTTGCCTGAAACGAAGTCTTTATTGTAGGAAGACACAGAGCCTGGGATTTCACTGCATTTCTGAAGTGAAACACAAAGCAGAGTTCTTATCCATTGATCACACTCTGCTTTAGAGCAAGAAGCACGCTCTAGCTTTCTAGAGTCTCTAAGACAGCAGGAAACGTTACTGTGCTGAGAACAAAAGAACGGTGTTTCCTACACATACGGACCATATCTATTCCAACTCTGCTTCTGAAACTGATACAAAGCACTGGTCCTATAACATCCGATGCTTGTCAGTTATGATGAGAATCGTGTGAGCTTCGTGAACGATGTAGTTCGTTTGAGCTGTAAAGTAACTGCCCTTACCTTAAACGAAGTGTTGCTTGTTGGAAGACTCAGAACCTTGGGTTTAACTCCATTTCTGAAGTGAAACACACAGCAGTGTTCTCATATATACATCACACTCTGCTTTAAAGCAAGAAGGACGCTCTTGCTTTCTAGAATCTCTAAGACAGCAGGAAACATGAGTGTGCTGAGAGGAAAAGAACGTGTTTCCTACACATTCGGACCATATCTAGTCCAACTCTGCTTCTGAAACTGACACAAAGCACTGGTCCTATAACATCCGATGCTTGTCAGATAAGATGAGAAACGTGTGTGCTTCGTGAACGATGTAGTTCGTTTGAGCTGAAAAGTGACTGCCCTTGCCTGAAAAGAAATCTTTATTGTAGGAAGACACAGAGCCTGGGATTTCACTCCATTTCTGAAGGGAAACATACAGCAGAGTTCTCATCCATTCATCACACTCTGCTTTAGAGCAAGAAGCACGCTCTAGCTTTCTAGAGTCTCTAATACAGCAAGAAACGTGAGTGTGTTGAGGACAAAAGAAGGGTGTTTCCTACACATACGGACCATATCTAGTCCATCTCTGCTTCTGAAACTGAGACAAAGCACTGGTCCTCTAACATCCGATGCTTGTCATTTAAGATGGGAAACGTGTGAGCTTGTGAACGATGTAGTTTGTTTGAGCTGAAAAGTGACTGCCCTTACCTGATTCGAAGTCTTGATTGTAGGAAGACTCAGAGCCTGGGATTTAACTCCATTTCTAATGTGAAACACACAGCAGAGTTCTCATCCATTGTTCACACTTTGCTTTACAGCAAGAAACATGCTCTTGCTTTCTAGACTCTCTGAGACAGCAGGAAACATGAGTGTGATGGGAAAAAAAGAACGGTGTTTCCTGCACATACAGACCATATCTAGTCCAACTCTGCTTCTGAAACTGAAACAAACAACAAGTCTTCTAACATCCAATGATTGTCAGTTAAGATGAGAAACGTGTGAGCTTCGTGAACGATGTAGTTCGTTTGAGCTGTAAAGTAACTGCCCTTACCTGAAAAGAAGTCTTGCTTGTAGGAAGACACAGAGCCTGGGATTTAACTCCATTTCTGAGGGGAAACACACAACACAGTTCTCATCCATTGATCACACACTGATTTAGAGCAAGAAGCACGCTCTAGCTTTCTAGATTCTCTAAGACAGCAGGAAACGTGACTGTGCTGAGAACAAAAGAACGGTGTTTCCTACACATACGGACCATATCTAGTCCAACTCTGCTTCTGAAACTGATACAAAGCACAGGTCCTATAACATTCGATGCTTGTCAGTTAAGATGAGAAACGTGTGAGCTTTGTGAACGATGTAGTTCGTTTGAGCTGAAAAGTGACTGCCCTTACCTGAAACGAAGTCTTTATTGTAGGAAGACACAGAGCCTGGGATTTCACTCCATTTCTGAAGGGAAACACACAGCAGAGTTCTTATCCATTGATCACACTCTGCTTTAGAGCAAGAAGCACGCTCTAGCTTTCTAGAGTCTCTAAGATAGCAGGAAACGTGACTGTGCTGAGAACAAAAGAACGGTGATTCCTAAACATACGGACCATATGTATTCCAACTCTGCTTCTGAAACTGATACAAAGCACTGGTCCTATAACATCCGATGCTTGTCAGTTATGATGAGAAACGTGTGAGCTTCGTGAACGATGTAGTTCGTTTGAGCTGTAAAGTAACTGCCCTTACCTGAAACGAAGTGTTGCTTGTTGGAAGACTCAGAACCTTGGGTTTAACTCCATTTCTGAAGTGAAACACACAGCAGGGTTCTCATATATACATCACACTCTGCTTGAAAACAAGAAGGACGCTCTTGCTTTCTAGAATCTCTAATACAGCAGGAAACATGAGTGTGCTGATAGGAAAAGAACGGTGTTTCCTACACATTCGGACCATATCTAGTCCAACTCTGCTTCTGAAACTGATACAAAGCACTGGTCCTATAACATCCGATGCTTGTCAGTTAAGATGAGATACGTGTGAGCTTCGTGAACGTTGTAGTTCGTTTGAGCTGAAAAGTAACTGCCCTTACCTGAAATGAAGTGTTGCTTGTAGGAAGACTCAGAACCTTGGGTTTAACTCCATTTCTGAAGTGTAACACACAGCAGGGTTCTCATATATACATCACACTCTGCTTTAAAGCAAGATGGACGCTCTCGCTTTCTAGAATCTCTAAGACAGCAGGAAACATGAGTGTGCTGAGAGGAAAAGAACGGTGTTTCCTACACATAAGGACCATATCTAGTCCAACTCTGCTTTTGAAACTGACACAAAGCACTGGTCCTATACCATCCGATGCTTGGCAGTTAAGATGAGAAACATGTGAGCTTCGTGATCGATGTAGTTCATTTGAGCTGAAAAATGACTGCCCTTGCCTGAAACGAAGTCTTTATTGTAGGAAGACACAGAGCCTGGGATTTCACTGCATTTCTGAAGTGAAACACAAAGCAGAGTTCTTATCCATTGATCACACTCTGCTTTAGAGCAAGAAGCACGCTCTAGCTTTCTAGAGTCTCTAAGACAGCAGGAAACGTTACTGTGCTGAGAACAAAAGAACGGTGTTTCCTACACATACGGACCATATCTATTCCAACTCTGCTTCTGAAACTGATACAAAGCACTGGTCCTATAACATCCGATGCTTGTCAGTTATGATGAGAATCGTGTGAGCTTCGTGAACGATGTAGTTCGTTTGAGCTGTAAAGTAACTGCCCTTACCTTAAACGAAGTGTTGCTTGTTGGAAGACTCAGAACCTTGGGTTTAACTCCATTTCTGAAGTGAAACACACAGCAGGGTTCTCATATATACATCACACTCTGCTTTAAAGCAAGAAGGACGCTCTTGCTTTCTAGAATCTCTAAGACAGCAGGAAACATGAGTGTGCTGAGAGGAAAAGAACGTGTTTCCTACACATTCGGACCATATCTAGTCCAACTCTGCTTCTGAAACTGACACAAAGCACTGGTCCTATAACATCCGATGCTTGTCAGATAAGATGAGAAACGTGTGTGCTTCGTGAACGATGTAGTTCGTTTGAGCTGAAAAGTGACTGCCCTTGCCTGAAAAGAAATCTTTATTGTAGGAAGACTCAGAGCCTGGGATTTCACTCCATTTCTGAAGGGAAACATACAGCAGAGTTCTCATCCATTCATCACACTCTGCTTTAGAGCAAGAAGCACGCTCTAGCTTTCTAGAGTCTCTAATACAGCAAGAAACGTGAGTGTGTTGAGGACAAAAGAAGGGTGTTTCCTACACATACGGACCATATCTAGTCCATCTCTGCTTCTGAAACTGAGACAAAGCACTGGTCCTCTAACATCCGATGCTTGTCATTTAAGATGGGAAACGTGTGAGCTTGTGAACGATGTAGTTTGTTTGAGCTGAAAAGTGACTGCCCTTACCTGATTCGAAGTCTTGATTGTAGGAAGACTCAGAGCCTGGGATTTAACTCCATTTCTAATGTGAAACACACAGCAGAGTTCTCATCCATTGTTCACACTTTGCTTTACAGCAAGAAACATGCTCTTGCTTTCTAGACTCTCTGAGACAGCAGGAAACATGAGTGTGATGGGAAAAAAAGAACGGTGTTTCCTGCACATACAGACCATATCTAGTCCAACTCTGCTTCTGAAACTGAAACAAACAACAAGTCTTCTAACATCCAATGATTGTCAGTTAAGATGAGAAACGTGTGAGCTTCGTGAACGATGTAGTTCGTTTGAGCTGTAAAGTAACTGCCCTTACCTGAAAAGAAGTCTTGCTTGTAGGAAGACACAGAGCCTGGGATTTAACTCCATTTCTGAGGGGAAACACACAACACAGTTCTCATCCATTGATCACACACTGATTTAGAGCAAGAAGCACGCTCTAGCTTTCTAGATTCTCTAAGACAGCAGGAAACGTGACTGTGCTGAGAACAAAAGAACGGTGTTTCCTACACATACGGACCATATCTAGTCCAACTCTGCTTCTGAAACTGATACAAAGCACAGGTCCTATAACATTCGATGCTTGTCAGTTAAGATGAGAAACGTGTGAGCTTTGTGAACGATGTAGTTCGTTTGAGCTGAAAAGTGACTGCCCTTACCTGAAACGAAGTCTTTATTGTAGGAAGACACAGAGCCTGGGATTTCACTCCATTTCTGAAGGGAAACACACAGCAGAGTTCTTATCCATTGATCACACTCTGCTTTAGAGCAAGAAGCACGCTCTAGCTTTCTAGAGTCTCTAAGATAGCAGGAAACGTGACTGTGCTGAGAACAAAAGAACGGTGATTCCTAAACATACGGACCATATCTATTCCAACTCTGCTTCTGAAACTGATACAAAGCACTGGTCCTATAACATCCGATGCTTGTCAGTTATGATGAGAAACGTGTGAGCTTCGTGAACGATGTAGTTCGTTTGAGCTGTAAAGTAACTGCCCTTACCTGAAACGAAGTGTTGCTTGTTGGAAGACTCAGAACCTTGGGTTTAACTCCATTTCTGAAGTGAAACACACAGCAGGGTTCTCATATATACATCACACTCTGCTTGAAAGCAAGAAGGACGCTCTTGCTTTCTAGAATCTCTAATACAGCAGGAAACATGAGTGTGCTGAGAGGAAAAGAACGGTGTTTCCTACACATTCGGACCATATCTAGTCCAACTCTGCTTCTGAAACTGATACAAAGCAGTGGTCCTATAACATCCGATGCTTGTCAGTTAAGATGAGAAACGTGTGAGCTTCTTGAACGATGTAGTTCGTTTGAGCTGAAAAGTGACTGCCCTTACCTGAAACGAAGTCTTTATTGTAGGAAGACACAGAGCCTGGGATTTCACTCCATTTCTCAAGGGAAACACAGCAGAGTTCTCATCCATTGATCACACTATGCTTTAGAGCAAGAAGCATGCTCTAGCTTTCTAGAGTCTCTAAGACAGCAGGAAATGTGAGTGTGTTGAGAAAAAAAGAACGGTGTTTCCTACACATAAGGACCATATCTATTCCATCTGTTCTTCTGATACTGAGACAAAGCACTGGTCCTCTAACATCCGATGCTTGTCATTTAAGATGAGAAACGTGTGAGCTTTGTGAACGATGTAGTTCGTTTGAGCTGAAAAGTGACTGCCATTAACTGAAACGAAGTCTTTATTGTTGGAAGACACAGAGCCTGGGATTTCACTCCATTTCTGAAGGGAAACACACAGCAGAGTTCTTATCCATTGATCACACTCTGCTTTAGAGCAAGAAGCACGCTCTAGCTTTCTAGAGTCTCTAAGATAGCAGGAAACGTGACTGTGCTGAGAACAAAAGAACGGTGATTCCTAAACATACGGACCATATGTATTCCAACTCTGCTTCTGAAACTGATACAAAGCACTGGTCCTATAACATCCGATGCTTGTCAGTTATGATGAGAAACGTGTGAGCTTCGTGAACGATGTAGTTCGTTTGAGCTGTAAAGTAACTGCCCTTACCTGAAACGAAGTGTTGCTTGTTGGAAGACTCAGAACCTTGGGTTTAACTCCATTTCTGAAGTGAAACACACAGCAGGGTTCTCATATATACATCACACTCTGCTTGAAAACAAGAAGGACGCTCTTGCTTTCTAGAATCTCTAATACAGCAGGAAACATGAGTGTGCTGATAGGAAAAGAACGGTGTTTCCTACACATTCGGACCATATCTAGTCCAACTCTGCTTCTGAAACTGATACAAAGCACTGGTCCTATAACATCCGATGCTTGTCAGTTAAGATGAGATACGTGTGAGCTTCGTGAACGTTGTAGTTCGTTTGAGCTGAAAAGTAACTGCCCTTACCTGAAATGAAGTGTTGCTTGTAGGAAGACTCAGAACCTTGGGTTTAACTCCATTTCTGAAGTGTAACACACAGCAGGGTTCTCATATATACATCACACTCTGCTTTAAAGAAAGATGGACGCTCTCGCTTTCTAGAATCTCTAAGACAGCAGGAAACATGAGTGTGCTGAGAGGAAAAGAACGGTTTTTCCTACACATAAGGACCATATCTAGTCCAACTCTGCTTTTGAAACTGACACAAAGCACTGGTGCTATACCATCCGATGCTTGGCAGTTAAGATGAGAAACATGTGAGCTTCGTGATCGATGTAGTTCATTTGAGCTGAAAAATGACTGCCCTTGCCTGAAACGAAGTCTTTATTGTAGGAAGACACAGAGCCTGGGATTTCACTGCATTTCTGAAGTGAAACACAAAGCAGAGTTCTTATCCATTGATCACACTCTGCTTTAGAGCAAGAAGCACGCTCTAGCTTTCTAGAGTCTCTAAGACAGCAGGAAACGTTACTGTGCTGAGAACAAAAGAACGGTGTTTCCTACACATACGGACCATATCTATTCCAACTCTGCTTCTGAAACTGATACAAAGCACTGGTCCTATAACATCCGATGCTTGTCAGTTATGATGAGAATCGTGTGAGCTTCGTGAACGATGTAGTTCGTTTGAGCTGTAAAGTAACTGCCCTTACCTTAAACGAAGTGTTGCTTGTTGGAAGACTCAGAACCTTGGGTTTAACTCCATTTCTGAAGTGAAACACACAGCAGGGTTCTCATATATACATCACACTCTGCTTTAAAGCAAGAAGGACGCTCTTGCTTTCTAGAATCTCTAAGACAGCAGGAAACATGAGTGTGCTGAGAGGAAAAGAACGTGTTTCCTACACATTCGGACCATATCTAGTCCAACTCTGCTTCTGAAACTGACACAAAGCACTGGTCCTATAACATCCGATGCTTGTCAGATAAGATGAGAAACGTGTGTGCTTCGTGAACGATGTAGTTCGTTTGAGCTGAAAAGTGACTGCCCTTGCCTGAAAAGAAATCTTTATTGTAGGAAGACACAGAGCCTGGGATTTCACTCCATTTCTGAAGGGAAACATACAGCAGAGTTCTCATCCATTCATCACACTCTGCTTTAGAGCAAGAAGCACGCTCTAGCTTTCTAGAGTCTCTAATACAGCAAGAAACGTGAGTGTGTTGAGGACAAAAGAAGGGTGTTTCCTACACATACGGACCATATCTAGTCCATCTCTGCTTCTGAAACTGAGACAAAGCACTGGTCCTCTAACATCCGATGCTTGTCATTTAAGATGGGAAACGTGTGAGCTTGTGAACGATGTAGTTTGTTTGAGCTGAAAAGTGACTGCCCTTACCTGATTCGAAGTCTTGATTGTAGGAAGACTCAGAGCCTGGGATTTAACTCCATTTCTAATGTGAAACACACAGCAGAGTTCTCATCCATTGTTCACACTTTGCTTTAGAGCAAGAAACATGCTCTTGCTTTCTAGACTCTCTGAGACAGCAGGAAACATGAGTGTGATGGGAAAAAAAGAACGGTGTTTCCTGCACATACAGACCATATCTAGTCCAACTCTGCTTCTGAAACTGAAACAAACAACAAGTCTTCTAACATCCAATGATTGTCAGTTAAGATGAGAAACGTGTGAGCTTCGTGAACGATGTAGTTCGTTTGAGCTGTAAAGTAACTGCCCTTACCTGAAAAGAAGTCTTGCTTGTAGGAAGACACAGAGCCTGGGATTTAACTCCATTTCTGAGGGGAAACACACAACACAGTTCTCATCCATTGATCACACACTGATTTAGAGCAAGAAGCACGCTCTAGCTTTCTAGATTCTCTAAGACAGCAGGAAACGTGACTGTGCTGAGAACAAAAGAACGGTGTTTCCTACACATACGGACCATATCTAGTCCAACTCTGCTTCTGAAACTGATACAAAGCACAGGTCCTATAACATTCGATGCTTGTCAGTTAAGATGAGAAACGTGTGAGCTTTGTGAACGATGTAGTTCGTTTGAGCTGAAAAGTGACTGCCCTTACCTGAAACGAAGTCTTTATTGTAGGAAGACACAGAGCCTGGGATTTCACTCCATTTCTGAAGGGAAACACACAGCAGAGTTCTTATCCATTGATCACACTCTGCTTTAGAGCAAGAAGCACGCTCTAGCTTTCTAGAGTCTCTAAGATAGCAGGAAACGTGACTGTGCTGAGAACAAAAGAACGGTGATTCCTAAACATACGGACCATATCTATTCCAACTCTGCTTCTGAAACTGATACAAAGCACTGGTCCTATAACATCCGATGCTTGTCAGTTATGATGAGAAACGTGTGAGCTTCGTGAACGATGTAGTTCGTTTGAGCTGTAAAGTAACTGCCCTTACCTGAAACGAAGTGTTGCTTGTTGGAAGACTCAGAACCTTGGGTTTAACTCCATTTCTGAAGTGAAACACACAGCAGGGTTCTCATATATACATCCCACTCTGCTTGAAAGCAAGAAGGACGCTCTTGCTTTCTAGAATCTCTAATACAGCAGGAAACATGAGTGTGCTGAGAGGAAAAGAACGGTGTTTCCTACACATTCGGACCATATCTAGTCCAACTCTGCTTCTGAAACTGATACAAAGCAGTGGTCCTATAACATCCGATGCTTGTCAGTTAAGATGAGAAACGTGTGAGCTTCTTGAACGATGTAGTTCGTTTGAGCTGAAAAGTGACTGCCCTTACCTGAAACGAAGTCTTTATTGTAGGAAGACACAGAGCCTGGGATTTCACTCCATTTCTCAAGGGAAACACAGCAGAGTTCTCATCCATTGATCACACTATGCTTTAGAGCAAGAAGCATGCTCTAGCTTTCTAGAGTCTCTAAGACAGCAGGAAATGTGAGTGTGTTGAGAAAAAAAGAACGGTGTTTCCTACACATAAGGACCATATCTATTCCATCTGTTCTTCTGATACTGAGACAAAGCACTGGTCCTCTAACATCCGATGCTTGTCATTTAAGATGAGAAACGTGTGAGCTTCGTGAACGATGTAGTTCGTTTGAGCTGTAGAGTAACTGCCCTTACCTGATTCGAAGTCTTGCTTGTAGGAAGACTCAGAGCCTGGGATTTAACTCCATTTCTGAAGGGAAACACACAGCAGAGTTCTCTTCCATGGATCACACTCTGCTTTAGAGCAAGAAGCACGCTCTAGCTTTCTAGAATCTCTAAGATAACAGGAAACGTGACTGTGCTGAGAACAAAAGAACGGTGTTTCCTACACAAACGGACCATATCTATTCCAACTCTGCTTCTGAAACTGATACAAAGCACTGGTCCTATAACATCCGATGCTTGTCAGTTAAGATGAGAAACGTGTGAGCTTCGTGAACGATTTAGTTCGTTTGAGCTGAAAAGTAACTGCCCTTACCTGAAATGAAGTGTTGCTTGTAGGAAGACTCAGAACCTTGGGTTTAACTCCATTTCTGAAGTGAAACACACAGCAGGGTTCTCATATATACATCACACTCTGCTTTAAAGCAAGATGGACGCTCTCGCTTTCTAGAATCTCTAAGACAGCAGGAAACATGAGTGTGCTGAGAGGAAAAGAACGGTGTTTCCTACACATAAGGACCATATCTAGTCCAACTCTGCTTTTGAAACTGACACAAAGCACTGGTCCTATAACGCCGATGCTTGGCAGTTAAGATGAGAAACATGTGAGCTTCGTGATCGATGTAGTTCATTTGAGCTGAAAAGTGACTGCCCTTGCCTGAAACGAAGTCTTTATTGTAGGAAGACACAGAGCCTGGGATTTCACTGCATTTCTGAAGTGAAACACACAGCAGAGTTCTTATCCATTGATCACACTCTGCTTTAGAGCAAGAAGCACGCTCTAGCTTTCTAGAGTCTCTAAGACAGCAGGAAACGTGACTGTGCTGAGAACAAAAGAACGGTGTTTCCTACACATACGGACCATATGTATTCCAACTCTGCTTCTGAAACTGATACAAAGCACTGGTCCTATAACATCCGATGCTTGTCAGTTATGATGAGAATCGTGTGAGCTTCGTGAACGATGTAGTTCGTTTGAGCTGTAAAGTAACTGCCCTTACCTGAAACGAAGTGTTGCTTGTTGGAAGACTCAGAACCTTGGGTTTAACTCCATTTCTGAAGTGAAACACACAGCAGGGTTCTCATATATACATCACACTCTGCTTTAAAGCAAGAAGGACGCTCTTGCTTTCTAGAATCTCTAAGACAGCAGGAAACATGAGTGTGCTGAGAGGAAAAGAACGTGTTTCCTACACATTCGGACCATATCTAGTCCAACTCTGCTTCTGAAACTGACACAAAGCACTGGTCCTATAACATCCGATGCTTGTCAGATAAGATGAGAAACGTGAGTGCTTCGTGAACGATGTAGTTCGTTTGAGCTGAAAAGTGACTGCCCTTGCCTGAAAAGAAATCTTTATTGTAGGAAGACACAGAGCCTGGGATTTCACTCCATTTCTGAAGGGAAACATACAGCAGAGTTCTCATCCATTGATCACACTCTGCTTTAGAGCAAGAAGCACGCTCTAGCTTTCTAGAGTCTCTAATACAGCAAGAAACGTGAGTGTGTTGAGGACAAAAGAAGGGTGTTTCCTACACATACGGACCATATCTAGTCCATCTCTGCTTCTGAAACTGAGACAAAGCACTGGTCCTCTAACATCCGATGCTTGTCATTTAAGATGGGAAACGTGTGAGCGTGTGAACGATGTAGTTTGTTTGAGCTGAAAAGTGACTGCCCTTACCTGATTCGAAGTCTTGATTGTAGGAAGACTCAGAGCCTGGGATTTAACTCCATTTCTAATGTGAAACACACAGCAGAGTTCTCATCCATTGTTCACACTTTGCTTTACAGCAAGAAACATGCTCTTGCTTTCTAGACTCTCTGAGACAGCAGGAAACATGAGTGTGATGGGAAAAAAAGAACGGTGTTTCCTGCACATACGGACCATATCTAGTCCAACTCTGCTTCTGAAACTGAAACAAACAACAAGTCATCTAACATCCAATGATTGTCAGTTAAGATGAGAAACGTGTGAGCTTCGTGAACGATGTAGTTCGTTTGAGCTGTAAAGTAACTGCCCTTACCTGAAAAGAAGTCTTGCTTGTAGGAAGACACAGAGCCTGGGATTTAACTCCATTTCTGGGGGGAAACACACAACACAGTTCTCATCCATTGATCACACACTGATTTAGAGCAAGAAGCACGCTCTAGCTTTCTAGATTCTCTAAGACAGCAGGAAACGTGACTGTGCTGAGAACAAAAGAACGGTGTTTCCTACACATACGGACCATATCTAGTCCAACTCTGCTTCTGAAACTGATACAAAGCACTGGTCCTCTAACATCCGATGCTTGTCATTTAAGATGAGAAACGTGTGAGCTTCGTGAACGATGTAGTTCGTTTGAGCTGTAGAGTAACTGCCCTTACCTGATTCGAAGTCTTGCTTGTAGGAAGACTCAGAGCCTGGGATTTAACTCCATTTCTGAAGGGAAACACACAGCAGAGTTCTCTTCCATGGATCACACTCTGCTTTAGAGCAAGAAACACGCTATAGCTTTCTAGAGTATCTAAGACAGCAGGAAATGTGAGTGTGCTGAGAACAAAAGAATGGTGTGTCCTACACATACGGACCATATCTATTCCAACTCTGCTTCTGAAACTGATACAAAGCACAGGTCCTATAACATTCGATGCTTGTCAGTTAAGATGAGAAACGTGTGAGCTTTGTGAACGATGTAGTTCGTTTGAGCTGAAAAGTGACTGCCCTTACCTGAAACGAAGTCTTTATTGTAGGAAGACACAGAGCCTGGGATTTCACTCCATTTCTGAAGGGAAACACACAGCAGAGTTCTTATCCATTGATCACACTCTGCTTTAGAGCAAGAAGCACGCTCTAGCTTTCTAGAGTCTCTAAGATAGCAGGAAACGTGACTGTGCTGAGAACAAAAGAACGGTGTTTCCTACACATACGGACCATATCTATTCCAACTCTGCTTCTGAAACTGATACAAAGCACTGGTCCTATAACATCCGATGCTTGTCAGTTATGATGAGAAACGTGTGAGCTTCGTGAACGATGTAGTTCGTTTGAGCTGTAAAGTAACTGCCCTTACCTGAAACGAAGTGTTGCTTGTTGGAAGACTCAGAACCTTGGGTTTAACTCCATTTCTGAAGTGAAACACACAGCAGGGTTCTCATATATACATCACACTCTGCTTTAAAGCAAGAAGGACGCTCTTGCTTTCTAGAATCTCTAATACAGCAGGAAACATGAGTGTGCTGAGAGGAAAAGAACGGTGTTTCCTACACATTCGGACCATATCTAGTCCAACTCTGCTTCTGAAACTGATACAAAGCAGTGGTCCTATAACATCCGATGCTTGTCAGTTAAGATGAGAAACGTGTGAGCTTCTTGAACGATGTAGTTCGTTTGAGCTGAAAAGTGACTGCCCTTACCTGAAACGAAGTCTTTATTGTAGGAAGACACAGAGCCTGGGATTTCACTCCATTTCTGAAGGGAAACACAGCAGAGTTCTCATCCCTTGATCACACTATGCTTTAGAGCAAGAAGCATGCTCTAGCTTTCTAGAGTCTCTAAGACAGCAGGAAATGTGAGTGTGTTGAGAAAAAAAGAACGGTGTATCCTACACATAAGGACCATATCTATTCCATCTGTTCTTCTGATACTGAGACAAAGCACTGGTCCTCTAACATCCGATGCTTGTCATTTAAGATGAGAAACGTGTGAGCTTCGTGAACGATGTAGTTCGTTTGAGCTGTAGAGTAACTGCCCTTACCTGATTCGAAGTCTTGCTTGTAGGAAGACTCAGAGCCTGGGATTTAACTCCATTTCTGAAGGGAAACACACAGCAGAGTTCTCTTCCATGGATCACACTCTGCTTTAGAGCAAGAAGCACGCTCTAGCTTTCTAGAATCTCTAAGATAACAGGAAACGTGACTGTGCTGAGAACAAAAGAACGGTGTTTCCTACACAAACGGACCATATCTATTCCAACTCTGCTTCTGAAACTGATACAAAGCACTGGTCCTATAACATCCGATGCTTGTCAGTTAAGATGAGAAACGTGTGAGCTTTGTGAACGATTTAGTTCGTTTGAGCTGAAAAGTAACTGCCCTTACCTGAAATGAAGTGTTGCTTGTAGGAAGACTCAGAACCTTGGGTTTAACTCCATTTCTGAAGTGAAACACACAGCAGGGTTCTCATATATACATCACACTCTGCTTTAAAGCAAGATGGACGCTCTCGCTTTCTAGAATCTCTAAGACAGCAGGAAACATGAGTGTGCTGAGAGGAAAAGAACGGTGTTTCCTACACATAAGGACCATATCTAGTCCAACTCTGCTTTTGAAACTGACACAAAGCACTGGTCCTATAACATCCGATGCTTGGCAGTTAAGATGAGAAACATGTGAGCTTCGTGATCGATGTAGTTCATTTGAGCTGAAAAGTGACTGCCCTTGCCTGAAACGAAGTCTTTATTGTAGGAAGACACAGAGCCTGGGATTTCACTCCATTTCTGAAGGGAAACATACAGCAGAGTTCTCATCCATTGATCACACTCTGCTTTAGAGCAAGAAGCACGCTCTAGCTTTCTAGAGTCTCTAATACAGCAAGAAACGTGAGTGTGTTGAGGACAAAAGAAGGGTGTTTCCTACACATACGGACCATATCTAGTCCATCTCTGCTTCTGAAACTGAGACAAAGCACTGGTCCTCTAACATCCGATGCTTGTCATTTAAGATGGGAAACGTGTGAGCGTGTGAACGATGTAGTTTGTTTGAGCTGAAAAGTGACTGCCCTTACCTGATTCGAAGTCTTGATTGTAGGAAGACTCAGAGCCTGGGATTTAACTCCATTTCTAATGTGAAACACACAGCAGAGTTCTCATCCATTGTTCACACTTTGCTTTACAGCAAGAAACATGCTCTTGCTTTCTAGACTCTCTGAGACAGCAGGAAACATGAGTGTGATGGGAAAAAAAGAACGGTGTTTCCTGCACATACGGACCATATCTAGTCCAACTCTGCTTCTGAAACTGAAACAAACAACAAGTCATCTAACATCCAATGATTGTCAGTTAAGATGAGAAACGTGTGAGCTTCGTGAACGATGTAGTTCGTTTGAGCTGTAAAGTAACTGCCCTTACCTGAAAAGAAGTCTTGCTTGTAGGAAGACACAGAGCCTGGGATTTAACTCCATTTCTGGGGGGAAACACACAACACAGTTCTCATCCATTGATCACACACTGATTTAGAGCAAGAAGCACGCTCTAGCTTTCTAGATTCTCTAAGACAGCAGGAAACGTGACTGTGCTGAGAACAAAAGAACGGTGTTTCCTACACATACGGACCATATCTAGTCCAACTCTGCTTCTGAAACTGATACAAAGCACTGGTCCTCTAACATCCGATGCTTGTCATTTAAGATGAGAAACGTGTGAGCTTCGTGAACGATGTAGTTCGTTTGAGCTGTAGAGTAACTGCCCTTACCTGATTCGAAGTCTTGCTTGTAGGAAGACTCAGAGCCTGGGATTTAACTCCATTTCTGAAGGGAAACACACAGCAGAGTTCTCTTCCATGGATCACACTCTGCTTTAGAGCAAGAAACACGCTATAGCTTTCTAGAGTATCTAAGACAGCAGGAAATGTGAGTGTGCTGAGAACAAAAGAATGGTGTGTCCTACACATACGGACCATATCTATTCCAACTCTGCTTCTGAAACTGATACAAAGCACAGGTCCTATAACATTCGATGCTTGTCAGTTAAGATGAGAAACGTGTGAGCTTTGTGAACGATGTAGTTCGTTTGAGCTGAAAAGTGACTGCCCTTACCTGAAACGAAGTCTTTATTGTAGGAAGACACAGAGCCTGGGATTTCACTCCATTTCTGAAGGGAAACACACAGCAGAGTTCTTATCCATTGATCACACTCTGCTTTAGAGCAAGAAGCACGCTCTAGCTTTCTAGAGTCTCTAAGATAGCAGGAAACGTGACTGTGCTGAGAACAAAAGAACGGTGATTCCTAAACATACGGACCATATCTATTCCAACTCTGCTTCTGAAACTGATACAAAGCACTGGTCCTATAACATCCGATGCTTGTCAGTTATGATGAGAAACGTGTGAGCTTCGTGAACGATGTAGTTCGTTTGAGCTGTAAAGTAACTGCCCTTACCTGAAACGAAGTGTTGCTTGTTGGAAGACTCAGAACCTTGGGTTTAACTCCATTTCTGAAGTGAAACACACAGCAGGGTTCTCATATATACATCACACTCTGCTTTAAAGCAAGAAGGACGCTCTTGCTTTCTAGAATCTCTAATACAGCAGGAAACATGAGTGTGCTGAGAGGAAAAGAACGGTGTTTCCTACACATTCGGACCATATCTAGTCCAACTCTGCTTCTGAAACTGATACAAAGCAGTGGTCCTATAACATCCGATGCTTGTCAGTTAAGATGAGAAACGTGTGAGCTTCTTGAACGATGTAGTTCGTTTGAGCTGAAAAGTGACTGCCCTTACCTGAAACGAAGTCTTTATTGTAGGAAGACACAGAGCCTGGGATTTCACTCCATTTCTGAAGGGAAACACAGCAGAGTTCTCATCCCTTGATCACACTATGCTTTAGAGCAAGAAGCATGCTCTAGCTTTCTAGAGTCTCTAAGAAAGCAGGAAATGTGAGTGTGTTGAGAAAAAAAGAACGGTGTATCCTACACATAAGGACCATATCTATTCCATCTGTTCTTCTGATACTGAGACAAAGCACTGGTCCTCTAACATCCGATGCTTGTCATTTAAGATGAGAAACGTGTGAGCTTCGTGAACGATGTAGTTCGTTTGAGCTGTAGAGTAACTGCCCTTACCTGATTCGAAGTCTTGCTTGTAGGAAGACTCAGAGCCTGGGATTTAACTCCATTTCTGAAGGGAAACACACAGCAGAGTTCTCTTCCATGGATCACACTCTGCTTTAGAGCAAGAAGCACGCTCTAGCTTTCTAGAATCTCTAAGATAACAGGAAACGTGACTGTGCTGAGAACAAAAGAACGGTGTTTCCTACACAAACGGACCATATCTATTCCAACTCTGCTTCTGAAACTGATACAAAGCACTGGTCCTATAACATCCGATGCTTGTCAGTTAAGATGAGAAACGTGTGAGCTTTGTGAACGATTTAGTTCGTTTGAGCTGAAAAGTAACTGCCCTTACCTGAAATGAAGTGTTGCTTGTAGGAAGACTCAGAACCTTGGGTTTAACTCCATTTCTGAAGTGAAACACACAGCAGGGTTCTCATATATACATCACACTCTGCTTTAAAGCAAGATGGACGCTCTCGCTTTCTAGAATCTCTAAGACAGCAGGAAACATGAGTGTGCTGAGAGGAAAAGAACGGTGTTTCCTACACATAAGGACCATATCTAGTCCAACTCTGCTTTTGAAACTGACACAAAGCACTGGTCCTATAACATCCGATGCTTGGCAGTTAAGATGAGAAACATGTGAGCTTCGTGATCGATGTAGTTCATTTGAGCTGAAAAGTGACTGCCCTTGCCTGAAACGAAGTCTTTATTGTAGGAAGACACAGAGCCTGGGATTTCACTGCATTTCTGAAGTGAAACACACAGCAGAGTTCTTATCCATTGATCACACTCTGCTTTAGAGCAAGAAGCACGCTCTAGCTTTCTAGAGTCTCTAAGACAGCAGGAAACGTTACTGTGCTGAGAACAAAAGAACGGTGTTTCCTACACATACGGACCATATGTATTCCAACTCTGATACTGAAACTGATACAAAGCACTGGTCATCTAACATCCAATGCTTGTCAGTTAAGATGAGAAACGAGTGAGCTTCGTGAACGATGTAGTTCGTTTGAGCTGTAAAGTAACTGCCCTTACCTGAAACGAAGTGTTGCTTGTTGGAAGACTCAGAACCTTGGGTTTAACTCCATTTCTGAAGTGAAACACACAGCAGGGTTCTCATATATACATCACACTCTGCTTTAAAGCAAGAAGGACGCTCTTGCTTTCTAGAATCTCTAATACAGCAGGAAACATGAGTGTGCTGAGAGGAAAAGAACGTGTTTCCTACACATTCGGACCATATCTAGTCCAACTCTGCTTCTGAAACTGACACAAAGCACTGGTCCTCTAACATCCGATGCTTGTCATTTAAGATGAGAAACGTGTGAGCTTTGTGAACGATGTAGTTTGTTTGAGCTGAAAAGTGACTGCCCTTGCCTGAAACGAAGTATTGATTGTAGGAAGACTCAGAGCCTGGGATTTAACTCCATTTCTAATGTGAAACACACAGCAGAGTTCTCATCCATTGTTCACACTTTGCTTTACAGCAAGAAACATGCTCTTGCTTACAGGACTCTCTGAGACAGCAGGAAACATGAGTGTGATGAGAAAAAAAGAACGGTGTTTCCTACACATACGGACCATATCTAGTCCAACTCTGCTTCTGAAACTGAAACAAACAACAAGTCCTCTAACATCCAATGATTGTCAGTTAAGATGAGAAACGTGTGAGCTTCGTGAACGATGTAGTTCGTTTGAGCTGTAAAGTAACTTCCCTTACCTGAAAAGAAGTCTTGCTTGTAGGAAGACACAGAGCCTGGGATTTAACTCCATATCTGAGGGGAAACACACAACACAGTTCTCATCCATTGATCACACACTGCTTTAGAGCAAGAAGCACGCTCTAGCTTTCTAGATTCTCTAAGACAGCAGGAAACGTGACTGTGCTGAGAACAAAAGAACGGTGTTTCCTACACATACGGACCATATCTATTCCAACTCTGCTTCTGAAACTGATACAAAGCACTGGTCCTATAACATCCGATGCTTGTCAGTTAAGATGAGAAACGTGTGAGCTCCGTGAACGATGTAGTTCGTTTGAGCTGTAAAGTAACTGCCCTTACCTGAAACGAAGTGTTTCTTGTAGGAAGACTCAGAACATTGGGTTTAACTCCATTTCTGAAGTGAAACACACAGCAGGGTTCTCATATATACATCACACTCTGCTTTAAAGCAAGAAGGACGCTCTTGCTTTCTAGAATCTCTAAGACAGCATGAAACATGATTGTGCTGAGAGGAAAAGAACGGTGTTTACTACACATACGGACCATATCTAGTCCAACTCTGCTTCTGAAACTGACACAAAGCAATGGTCCTATAACATCCGATGCTTGTCAGTTAAGATGAGAAACGTGTGAGCTTCGTGAACGATGTAGTTCATTTGAACTGAAAAGTGACTGCCCTTACCTGAAACGAAGTCTTTATTGTAGGAAGACACAGAGCCTGGGATTTCACTCCATTTCTGAAGGGAAACATACAGCAGAGTTCTCTTCCATTGATCACACTCTGCTTTAGAGCAAGAAGCATGCTCTAGCTTTCTAGAGTCTCTAAGAGAGCAGGAAATGTGAGTGTGTTGAGAACAAAAGAACGGTGTTTCCTACACATAAGGACCATATCTATTCCATCTCTTCTTCTGAAACTGAGACAAAGCACTGGTCCTCTAACATCCGATGCTTGTCATTTAAGATGAGAAACGTGTGAGCATCGTGAACGATGTAGTTCGTTTGAGCTGTAGAGTAACTGCCCTTACCTGATTCGAAGTCTTGCTTGTAGGAAGACTCAGAGCCTGGGATTTAACTCCATTTCTGAAGGGAAACACACAGCAGAGTTCTCTTCCATGGATCACACTCTGCTTTAGAGCAAGAAGCACGCTATAGCTTTCTAGAGTTTCTAAGACAGCAGGAAACGTGACTGTGCTGAGAACAAAAGAACGGTGTTTCCTACACATACGGACCATATCTATTCTAACTCTGCTTCTGAAACTGATACAAAGCACTGGTCCTATAACATCCGATGCTTGTCAGTTAAGATGAGAAACGTGTGAGCTTCGTTAACGATGTAGTTCGTTTGTGTTGTAAAGTAACTGCCCTTACCTGAAACGAAGTGTTGCTTGTAGTAAGACTCAGAACCTTGGGTTTAACTCCATTTCTGAAGTGAAACACACAGCAAGGTTCTCATATATACATCACACTCTGCTTTAAAGCAAGAATGACGCTCTTGCTTTCTAGAATCTCTAAGACAGCAGGAAACATGAGTGTGCTGAGAGGAAAAGAACGGTGTTTCCTACACATACAGACCATATCTAGTCCAACTCTGCTTCTGAAACTGACACAAAGCACTGGTCCTATAACATCCGATGCTTGTCAGTTAAGATGAGAAACGTGTGAGCTTCTTGAACGATGTAGTTCATTTGAGCTGAAAAGTGACTGCCCTTACCTGAAACGAAGTCTTTATTGTAGGAAGACACAGAGCCTGGGATTTCACTCCATTTCTGAAGGGAAACATACAGCAGAGTTCTCTTCCATTGATCACACTCTGCTTTAGAGCAAGAAGCACGCTCTGGCTTTCTAGAGTCTCTAATACAGCAAGAAACGTGAGTGTGTTGAGAACAAAAGAGCGGTGTTTCCTACACATACGGACCATATCTAGTCCAACTCTGCTTCTGAAACTGATACGAAGCACTGGTCCTATAACATCCGATGCTTGTCAGTTAAGATGAGAAACGTGTGAGCTTCGTGAACGATGTAGTTCGTTTGAGCTGAAAAGTAACTGCCCTTACCTGAAATGAAGTGTTGATTGTAGGAAGACTCAGAACCTTGGGTTTAACTCCATTTCTGAAGTGAAACACACAGCAGGGTTCTCATATATACATCACACTGTGCTTTAAAGCAAGATGGACGCTCTCGCTTTCTAGATTCTCTAAGACAGCAGGAAGCATGAGTGTGCTGAGAGGAAAAGAACGGTGTTTCCTACACATAAGGACCATATCTAGTCCAACTCTGCTTTTGAAACTGACACAAAGCACTGGTCCTATAACATCCGATGCTTGGCAGTTAAGATGAGAAACATGTGAGCTTCGTGATCGATGTAGTTCATTTGAGCTGAAAAGTGACTGCCCTTGCCTGAAACGAAGTCTTTATTGTAGGAAGACACAGAGCCTGGGATTTCACTGCATTTCTGAAGTGAAACACACAGCAGAGTTCTTATCCATTGATCACACTCTGCTTTAGAGCAAGAAGCACGCTCTAGCTTTCTAGAGTCTCTAAGACAGCAGGAAACGTGACTGTGCTGAGAACAAAAGAACGGTGTTTCCTACACATACGGACCATATCTATTCCAACTCTGCTTCTGAAACTGATACAAAGCACTGGTCCTCTAACATCCGATGCTTGTCAATTATGATGAGAATCGTGTGAGCTTCGTGAACAATGTAGTTCGTTTGAGCTGTAAAGTAACTGCCCTTACCTGAAACGAAGTGTTGCTTGTTGGAAGACTCAGAACCTTGGGTTTAACTCCATTTCTGAAGTGAAACACACAGCAGGGTTCTCATATATACATCACACTCTGCTTTAAAGCAAGAAGGACGCTCTTGCTTTCTAGAATCTCTAAGACAGCAGGAAACATGAGTGTGATGAGAGGAAAAGAACGTGTTTCCTACACATTCGGACCATATCTAGTCCAACTCTGCTTCTGAAACTGACACAAAGCACTGGTCCTCTAACATCCGATGCTTGTCATTTAAGATGAGAAACGTGTGAGCTTTGTGAACGATGTAGTTTGTTTGAGCTGAAAAGTGACTGCCCTTACCTGATTCGAAGTCTTGATTGTAGGAAGACTCAGAGCCTGGGATTTAACTCCATTTCTAATGTGAAACACACAGCAGAGTTCTCATCCATTGTTCACACTTTGCTTTACAGCAAGAAACACGCTCTTGCTTTCAGGACTCTCTGAGACAGCAGGAAACATGAGTGTGATGAGAAAAAAAGAACGGTGTTTCCTACACATACGGACCATATCTAGTCCAACTCTGCTTCTGAAACTGAAACAAACAACAAGTCCTCTAACATCCAATGATTGTCAGTTAAGATGAGAAACGTGTGAGCTTCGTGAACGATGTAGTTCGTTTGAGCTGTAAAGTAACTTCCCTTACCTGAAAAGAAGTCTTGCTTGTAGGAATACACAGAGCCTGGGATTTAACTCCATTTCTGAGGGGAAACACACAACACAGTTCTCATCCATTGTTTACACACTGCTTTAGAGCAAGAAGCACGCTCTAGCTTTCTAGATTCTCTAAGACAGCAGGAAACGTGACTGTGCTGAGAACAAAAGAACGGTGTTTCCTACACATACGGACCATATCTATTCCAACTCTGCTTCTGAAACTGATACAAAGCACTGGTCCTATAACATCCGATGCTTGTCAGTTAAGATGAGAAACGTGTGAGCTCCGTGAACGATGTAGTTCGTTTGAGCTGTAAAGTAACTGCCCTTACCTGAAACGAAGTGTTGCTTGTAGGAAGACTCAGAACCTTGGGTTTAACTCCATTTCTGAAGTGAAACACACAGCAGGGTTCTCATATATACATCACACTCTGCTTTAAAGCAAGAAGGACGCTCTTGCTTTCTAGAATCTCTAAGACAGCAGGAAACATGATTGTGCTGAGAGGAAAAGAACGGTGTTTCCTACACATACGGACCATATCTAGTCCAACTCTGCTTCTGAAACTGACACAAAGCAATGGTCCTATAACATCTGATGCTTGTCAGTTAAGATGAGAAACGTGTGAGCTTCGTGAACGATGTAGTTCATTTGAACTGAAAAGTGACTGCCCTTACCTGAAACGAAGTCTTTATTGTAGGAAGACACAGAGCCTGGGATTTCACTCCATTTCAGAAGGGAAACATACAGCAGAGTTCTCTTCCATTGATCACACTCTGCTTTAGAGCAAGAAGCATGCTCTAGCTTTCTAGAGTCTCTAAGAGAGCAGGAAATGTGAGTGTGCTGAGAAAAAAGAATGGTGTTTCCTACACATACGGACCATATCTAGTCCAACTGTGCTTCTGAAACGGAGAAAAAGCACTGGTTCTCTAACATCCATTGCTTGTCATTTAAGATGAGAAACAGTGAGTTTCGTGAACGATGTAGTTCGTTTGAGCTGTAAAGTAACTGCCCTTACCTGATTCGAAGTCTTGCTTGTAGGAAGAGTCAGAGCCTGGGATTTAACTCCATTTCTGAAGTGAAACACACAGCAGGGTTCTCATATATACATCACACTCTGCTTTAAAGCAAGTAGCACGCTCTAGCTTTCTAGAGTCTCTAAGACAGCAGGAAACGTGAGAGTGTTGAGAACAAAAGAACGGTGTTTCCTACACATACGAACCACATCTAGTCCATCTCTGCTTCTGAAACTGCTACAAAGCACTGGTCGTCTAACATCCGATGCTATTCACGTAAGATGAGAAACGTGTGATCTTCGTGAACAATGTAGTTCGTTTGAGCTGTAAAGTAACTGCCCTTACATGATTCGAAGTCTTGCTTGTAGGAAGAATCAGAGCCTGGGCTTTAACTCCATTTCTGAAGGGAAACACACAGCAGAGTTCTCTTCCATGGATGACACTCTGCTTTAGAGCAAGAAGCACGCTCTAGCTTTCTAGAGTCTCTAAGACAGCAGGAAATGTGAGTGTGCTGAGAACAAAAGAATGGTGTTTTCTACATATACGGACCATATCTAGTCCAACTCTGCTTCTGAAACAGATACAAAGCACTGGTATTCTCACATCCGATGCTTGTCAGTTAAGATGAGAAACGTTTTAGCTTCGTGAACGATGTAGTTCGTTTGAGCTGAAAAGTAACTGCCCTTAACTGATTCGAAGTCTTGCTTGTAGGAAGACTGAGAGCCTGGGATTTAACTCCATTTCTGAAGGGAAACACACAGCAGAGTTCTCATATATACATCACACTCTGCTTTAAATCCAGAAGGAAGCTCTTGCTTTCTAGAATCTCTAAGACAGCAGGAAACATGAGTGTGCTGAGAGGAAAAGAACGGTGTTTCCTACACATACGGACCGTATCTATTCCAACTCTGCTTCTGAAACTGATACAAAGCAGTGGTCCTATAACATCCGATGCTTGTCAGTTAAGATGAGAAACCTGTGAGCTTCTTGAACGATGTAGTTCGTTTGAGCTGAAAAGTGACTGCCCTTACCTGAATCGAAGTCTTTATTGTAGGAAGACACAGAGCCTGGGATTTCACTCCATTTCTGAAGGGAAACACAGCAGAATTCTCATCCATTGATCACACTCTGCTTTAGAGCAAGTAGCACGCTCTAGCTTTCTAGAGTCTCTAAGACAGCAGGAAACGTGAGAGTGTTGAGAACAAAAGAACGGTGTTTCCTGCACATGCGGACCAATTCTAGTCCATCTCTGCTTCTGAAACTGCGACGAAGCACTGGTCGTCTAACATCCGATGCTATTCACGTAAGATGTGAAACGTGTGAGCTTCGTGAACAATGTAGTTCATTTGAGCTGTAAAGTAACTGCCCTTACCTGATTGGAAGTCTTGCTTGTAGGAAGACTCAGAGCCTGGGCTTTAACTCCATTTCTGAAGGCAAACACACAGCAGAGTTCTCTTGCATGGATGACACTCTGCTTTAGAGCAAGAAGCACGCTCTAGCTTTCTAGAGTCTCTAAGACAGCAGGAAATGTGAGTGTGCTGAGAACAAAAGAATGGTGTGTCCTACACATATGGACCATATCTAGTCCAACTCTGCTTCTGAACCTGATACAAAGCACTGGTCCTCTAACATCCAATGCTTGTCAGTTAAGATGAGTAACGTGTAACCTTTGTGATCGATGTAGTTCGTTTGAGCTGAAAAGTGACTGCCCTTACCTTTAACGAAGTCTTTATTGTAGGAAGACACAGAGCCTGGGATTTCACTCCATTTCTGAAGGGAAACACACAGCAGAGTTCTTATCCATTGATCACACTCTGCTTTAGAGCAAGAAGCACGCTCCAGCTTTCTAGAGTCTCTAAGATAGCAGGAAACGTGACTGTGCTGAGAACAAAAGAACGGTGATTCCTACACATACGGACCATATCTATTCCAACTCTGCTTCTGAAACTGACACAAAGCACTGGTCCTCTAACATCCGATGCTTGTCATTTAAGATGAGAAACGTGTGAGCTTCGTGAACGATGTAGTACGTTTGAGCTGTAAAGTGACTGCCCTTACCTGAAACGAAGTCTTTATTGTAGGAAGACACAGAGCCTGGGATTTCACTCCATTTCTGAAGGGAAACACAGCAGAGTTCTCATCCATTGATCACACTCTGCTTTAGAGCAAGTAGCACGCTCTAGCTTTCTAGAGTCTCTAAGACAGCAGGAAACGTGAGAGTGTTGAGAACAAAAGAACGGTGTTTCCTACACATACGGACCATATCTAGTCCATCTCTGCTTCTGAAACTGCGACAAAGCACTGGTCGTCTAACATCCGATGCTATTCACGTAAGATGAGAAACGTGTGATCTTCGTGAACAATGTAGTTCGTTTGAGCTGTAAAGTACCTGCCCTTACCTGATTCGAAGTCTTGCTTGTAGGAAGACTCAGAGCCTGGGCTTTAACTCCATTTCTGAAGGGAAACACACAGCAGAGTTCTCTTCCATGGATGACACTCTGCTTTAGAGCAAGAAGCACGCTCTAGCTTTCTAGAGTCTCTAAGACAGCAGGAAATGTGAGTGTGCTGAGAACAAAAGAATGGTGTTTCCTACATATACGGACCATATCTAGTCCAACTCTGCTTCTGAAACTGATACAAAGCACTGGTATTCTCACATCCGATGCTTGTCAGTTAAGATGAGAAACGTTTTAGCTTCGTGAACGATGTAGTTCGTTTGAGCTGAAAAGTAACTGCCCTTAACTGATTCGAAGTCTTGCTTGTAGGAAGACTGAGAGCCTGGGATTTAACTCCATTTCTGAAGGGAAACACACAGCAGAGTTCTCATATATACATCACACTCTGCTTTAAATCCAGAAGGACGCTCTTGCTTTCTAGAATCTCTAAGACAGCAGGAAACATGAGTGTGCTGAGAGGAAAAGAACGGTGTTTCCTACACATACGGACCGTATCTATTCCAACTCTGCTTCTGAAACTGATACAAAGCAGTGGTCCTATAACATCCGATGCTTGTCAGTTAAGATGAGAAACGTGTGAGCTTCTTGAACGATGTAGTTCGTTTGAGCTGAAAAGTGACTGCCCTTACCTGAATCGAAGTCTTTATTGTAGGAAGACACAGAGCCTGGGATTTCACTCCATTTCTGAAGGGAAACACAGCAGAATTCTCATCCATTGATCACACTCTGCTTTAGAGCAAGTAGCACACTCTAGCTTTCTAGAGTCTCTAAGACAGCAGGAAACGTGAGAGTGTTGAGAACAAAAGAACGGTGTTTCCTGCACATACGGACCAATTCTAGTCCATCTCTGCTTCTGAAACTGCGACGAAGCACTGGTCGTCTAACATCCGATGCTATTCACGTAAGATGAGAAACGTGTGAGCTTCGTGAACAATGTAGTTCGTTTGAGCTGTAAAGTAACTGCCCTTACCTGATTCGAAGTCTTGCTTGTAGGAAGACTCAGAGCCTGGGCTTTAACTCCATTTCTGAAGGCAAACACACAGCAGAGTTCTCTTGCATGGATGACACTCTGCTTTAGAGCAAGAAGCACGCTCTAGCTTTCTAGAGTCTCTAAGACAGCAGGAAATGTGAGTGTGCTGAGAACAAAAGAATGGTGTGTCCTACACATATGGACCATATCTAGTCCAACGCTGCTTCTGAACCTGATACAAAGCACTGGTCCTCTAACATCCGATGCTTGTCAGTTATGATGAGAAACGTGTGAGCTTCGTGAACGATGTAGTACGTTTGAGCTGTAAAGTAACTGCCCTTACCTGAAACGAAGTGTTGCTTGTTGGAAGACTCAGAACCTTGGGTTTAACTCCATTTCTGAAGTGAAACACACAGCAGGGTTCTCATATATACATCACACTCTGCTTGAAAGCAAGAAGGACGATTTTGCTTTCTAGAATCTCTAATACAGCAGGAAACATGAGTGTGCTGAGAGGAAAAGAACAGTGTTTCCTACACATTCGCACCATATCTAGTCCAACTCTGCTTCTGAAACTGACACAAAGCACTGGTCCTCTAACATCCGATGCTTGTCATTTAAGATGAGAAACGTGTGAGCTTTGTGAACGATGTAGTACGTTTGAGCTGTAAAGTGACTGCCCTTACCTGAAACGAAGTCTTTATTGTAGGAAGACACAGAGCCTGGGATTTCACTCCATTTCTGAAGGGAAACACAGCAGAGTTCTCATCCATTGATCACACTCTGCTTTAGAGCAAGTACCACGCTCTAGCTTTCTAGAGTCTCTAAGACAGCAGGAAACGTGAGAGTGTTGAGAACAAAAGAACGGTGTTTCCTACACATACGGACCATATCTAGTCCATCTCTGCTTCTGAAACTGCGACAAAGCACTGGTCGTCTAACATCCGATGCTATTCACGTAAGATGAGAAACGTGTGATCTTCGTGAACAATGTAGTTCGTTTGAGCTGTAAAGTAACTGCCCTTACCTGATTCGAAGTCTTGCTTGTAGGAAGACTCAGAGCCTGGGCTTTAACTCCATTTCTGAAGGGAAACACACTGCAGAGTTCTCTTCCATGGATGACACTCTGCTTTAGAGCAAGAAGCACGCTCTAGCTTTCTAGAGTCTCTAAGACAGCAGGAAATGTGAGTGTGCTGAGAACAAAAGAATGGTGTTTCCTACACATACGGACCATATCTAGTCCAACTCTGCTTCTGAAACTGATACAAAGCAGTGGTCCTATAACATCCGATGCTTGTCAGTTAAGATGAGAAACGTGTGAGCTTCTTGAACGATGTAGTTCGTTTGAGCTGAAAAGTGACTGCCCTTACCTGAATCGAAGTCTTTATTGTAGGAAGACACAGAGCCTGGGATTTCACTCCATTTCTGAAGGGAAACACAGCAGAATTCTCATCCATTGATCACACTCTGCTTTAGAGCAAGTAGCACGCTCTAGCTTTCTAGAGTCTTTAAGACAGCAGGAAACGTGAGAGTGTTGAGAACAAAAGAACGGTGTTTCCTGCACATACGGACCAATTCTAGTCCATCTCTGCTTCTGAAACTGCGACGAAGCACTGGTCGTCTAACATCCGATGCTATTCACGTAAGATGAGAAACGTGTGAGCTTCGTGAACAATGTAGTTCGTTTGAGCTGTAAAGTAACTGCCTTACCTGATTCGAAGTCTTGCTTGTAGGAAGACTCAGAGCCTGGGCTTTAACTCCATTTCTGAAGGCAAACACACAGCAGAGTTCTCTTGCATGGATGACACTCTGCTTTAGAGCAAGAAGCACGCTCTAGCTTTCTAGAGTCTCTAAGTCAGCAGGAAATGTGAGTGTGCTGAGAACAAAAGAATGGTGTGTCCTACACATATGGACCATATCTAGTCCAACTCTGCTTCTGAACCTGATACAAAGCACAGGTCCTCTAACATCCAATGCTTGTCAGTTAAGATGATTAACGTGTAACCTTTGTGAACGATGTAGTTCGTTTGAGCTGAAAAGTGACTGCCCTTACCTGAAACGAAGTCTTTATTGTAGGAAGACACAGATCCTGGGATTTCACTCCATTTCTGAAGGGAAACACAGCAGAGTTCTCATCCATTGATCACACTCTGCTTTAGAGCAAGTAGCACGCTCTAGCTTTCTAGAGTCTCTAAGACAGCAGGAAATGTGAGTGAGTTGAGAACAAAAGAACGGTGTTTCCTACACATACGGACCATATCTAGTCCATCTCTGCTTCTGAAACTGCGACAAAGCACTGGTCGTCTAACATCCGATGCTATTCACGTAAGATGAGAAATGTGTGAGCTTCGTGAACAATGTAGTTCGTTTGAGCTGTAGAGTAACTGCCCTTACCTGATTCGAAGTCTTGCTTGTAGGAAAACTCAGAGCCTGGGCTTTAACTCCATTTCTGAAGGGAAACACACAGCAGAGTTCTTATCCATTGATCACACTCTGCTTTAGAGCAAGAAGCACGCTCCAGCTTTCTAGAGTCTCTAAGATAGCAGGAAACGTGACAGTGCTGAGAACAAAAGAACGGTGATTCCTACACATACGGACCATATCTAGTCCAACTCTGCTTCTGAAACTGATACAATGCACTGGTCCTATAACATCCGATGCTTGTCAGTTAAGATGAGAAACGTTTTAGCTTCGTGAACGATGTAGTTCGTTTGAGCTGAAAAGTAACTGCCCTTAACTGATTCGAAGTCTTGCTTGTAGGAAGACTGAGAGCCTGGGATTTAACTCCATTTCTGAAGGGAAACACACAGCAGAGTTCTCATATATACATCACACTCTGCTTTAAATCCAGAAGGACGCTCTTGCTTTCTAGAATCTCTAAGACAGCAGGAAACATGAGTGTGCTGAGAGGAAAAGAACGGTGTTTCCTACACATACGGACCGTATCTATTCCAACTCTGCTTCTGAAACTGATACAAAGCAGTGGTCCTATAACATCCGATGCTTGTCAGTTAAGATGAGAAACGTGTGAGCTTCTTGAACGATGTAGTTCGTTTGAGCTGAAAAGTGACTGCCCTTACCTGAATCGAAGTCTTTATTGTAGGAAGACACAGAGCCTGGGATTTCACTCCATTTCTGAAGGGAAACACAGCAGAATTCTCATCCATTGATCACACTCTGCTTTAGAGCAAGTAGCACACTCTAGCTTTCTAGAGTCTCTAAGACAGCAGGAAACGTGAGAGTGTTGAGAACAAAAGAACGGTGTTTCCTGCACATACGGACCAATTCTAGTCCATCTCTGCTTCTGAAACTGCGACGAAGCACTGGTCGTCTAACATCCGATGCTATTCACGTAAGATGAGAAACGTGTGAGCTTCGTGAACAATGTAGTTCGTTTGAGCTGTAAAGTAACTGCCCTTACCTGATTCGAAGTCTTGCTTGTAGGAAGACTCAGAGCCTGGGCTTTAACTCCATTTCTGAAGGCAAACACACAGCAGAGTTCTCTTGCATGGATGACACTCTGCTTTAGAGCAAGAAGCACGCTCTAGCTTTCTAGAGTCTCTAAGACAGCAGGAAATGTGAGTGTGCTGAGAACAAAAGAATGGTGTGTCCTACACATATGGACCATATCTAGTCCAACTCTGCTTCTGAACCTGATACAAAGCACTGGTCCTCTAACATCCGATGCTTGTCAGTTATGATGAGAAACGTGTGAGCTTCGTGAACGATGTAGTTCGTTTGAGCTGTAAAGTAACTGCCCTTACCTGAAACGAAGTGTTGCTTGTTGGAAGACTCAGAACCTTGGGTTTAACTCCATTTCTGAAGTGAAACACACAGCAGGGTTCTCATATATACATCACACTCTGCTTGAAAGCAAGAAGGACGATTTTGCTTTCTAGAATCTCTAATACAGCAGGAAACATGAGTGTGCTGAGAGGAAAAGAACAGTGTTTCCTACACATTCGCACCATATCTAGTCCAACTCTGCTTCTGAAACTGACACAAAGCACTGGTCCTCTAACATCCGATGCTTGTCATTTAAGATGAGAAACGTGTGAGCTTTGTGAACGATGTAGTACGTTTGAGCTGTAAAGTGACTGCCCTTACCTGAAACGAAGTCTTTATTGTAGGAAGACACAGAGCCTGGGATTTCACTCCATTTCTGAAGGGAAACACAGCAGAGTTCTCATCCATTGATCACACTCTGCTTTAGAGCAAGTACCACGCTCTAGCTTTCTAGAGTCTCTAAGACAGCAGGAAACGTGAGAGTGTTGAGAACAAAAGAACGGTGTTTCCTACACATACGGACCATATCTAGTCCATCTCTGCTTCTGAAACTGCGACAAAGCACTGGTCGTCTAACATCCGATGCTATTCACGTAAGATGAGAAACGTGTGATCTTCGTGAACAATGTAGTTCGTTTGAGCTGTAAAGTAACTGCCCTTACCTGATTCGAAGTCTTGCTTGTAGGAAGACTCAGAGCCTGGGCTTTAACTCCATTTCTGAAGGGAAACACACTGCAGAGTTCTCTTCCATGGATGACACTCTGCTTTAGAGCAAGAAGCACGCTCTAGCTTTCTAGAGTCTCTAAGACAGCAGGAAATGTGAGTGTGCTGAGAACAAAAGAATGGTGTTTCCTACACATACGGACCATATCTAGTCCAACTCTGCTTCTGAAACTGATACAAAGCAGTGGTCCTATAACATCCGATGCTTGTCAGTTAAGATGAGAAACGTGTGAGCTTCTTGAACGATGTAGTTCGTTTGAGCTGAAAAGTGACTGCCCTTACCTGAATCGAAGTCTTTATTGTAGGAAGACACAGAGCCTGGGATTTCACTCCATTTCTGAAGGGAAACACAGCAGAATTCTCATCCATTGATCACACTCTGCTTTAGAGCAAGTAGCACGCTCTAGCTTTCTAGAGTCTTTAAGACAGCAGGAAACGTGAGAGTGTTGAGAACAAAAGAACGGTGTTTCCTGCACATACGGACCAATTCTAGTCCATCTCTGCTTCTGAAACTGCGACGAAGCACTGGTCGTCTAACATCCGATGCTATTCACGTAAGATGAGAAACGTGTGAGCTTCGTGAACAATGTAGTTCGTTTGAGCTGTAAAGTAACTGCCTTACCTGATTCGAAGTCTTGCTTGTAGGAAGACTCAGAGCCTGGGCTTTAACTCCATTTCTGAAGGCAAACACACAGCAGAGTTCTCTTGCATGGATGACACTCTGCTTTAGAGCAAGAAGCACGCTCTAGCTTTCTAGAGTCTCTAAGTCAGCAGGAAATGTGAGTGTGCTGAGAACAAAAGAATGGTGTGTCCTACACATATGGACCATATCTAGTCCAACTCTGCTTCTGAACCTGATACAAAGCACAGGTCCTCTAACATCCAATGCTTGTCAGTTAAGATGATTAACGTGTAACCTTTGTGAACGATGTAGTTCGTTTGAGCTGAAAAGTGACTGCCCTTACCTGAAACGAAGTCTTTATTGTAGGAAGACACAGATCCTGGGATTTCACTCCATTTCTGAAGGGAAACACAGCAGAGTTCTCATCCATTGATCACACTCTGCTTTAGAGCAAGTAGCACGCTCTAGCTTTCTAGAGTCTCTAAGACAGCAGGAAATGTGAGTGAGTTGAGAACAAAAGAACGGTGTTTCCTACACATACGGACCATATCTAGTCCATCTCTGCTTCTGAAACTGCGACAAAGCACTGGTCGTCTAACATCCGATGCTATTCACGTAAGATGAGAAATGTGTGAGCTTCGTGAACAATGTAGTTCGTTTGAGCTGTAGAGTAACTGCCCTTACCTGATTCGAAGTCTTGCTTGTAGGAAAACTCAGAGCCTGGGCTTTAACTCCATTTCTGAAGGGAAACACACAGCAGAGTTCTTATCCATTGATCACACTCTGCTTTAGAGCAAGAAGCACGCTCCAGCTTTCTAGAGTCTCTAAGATAGCAGGAAACGTGACAGTGCTGAGAACAAAAGAACGGTGATTCCTACACATACGGACCATATCTAGTCCAACTCTGCTTCTGAAACTGATACAATGCACTGGTCCTATAACATCCGATGCTTGTCAGTTATGATGAGAAACGTGTGAGCTTCGTGAACGATGTAGTTCGTTTGAGCTGTAAAGTAACTGCCCTTACCTGATTCGAAGTCTTGCTTGTAGGAAGACTCAGAGCCTGGGATTTAACTCCATTTCTGAAGGGAAACACACAGCAGAGTTCTCTTCCATGGATGACACTCTGCTTTAGAGCAAGAAGCACGCTCTAGCTTTCTAGAGTCTCTAAGACAGCAGGAAATGTGAGTGTGCTGAGAACAAAAGAATGGTGTTTCCTACATAAACGGACCATATCTAGTCCAACTCTGCTTCTGAAACTGATACAAAGCACTGGTATTCTCACATCCGATGCTTGTCAGTTAAGATGAGAAAGGTTTTAGCTTCGTGAACGATGTAGTTCGTTTGAGCTGAAAAGTAACTGCCCTTACCTGATTCGAAGTCTTGCTTGTAGGAAGACTGAGAGCCTGGGATTTAACTCCATTTCTGAAGGGAAACACACAGCAGAGTTCTCATATATACATCACACTCTGCTTTAAATCAAGAAGGACGCTCTTGCTTTCTAGAATCTCTAAGACAGCAGGAAACATGAGTGTGCTGAGAGGAAAAGAACGGTGTTTCCTACACCTACGGACCGTATCTATTCCAACTCTGCTTCTGAAACTGATACAAAGCAGTGGTCCTATAACATCCGATGCTTGTCAGTTAAGATGAGAAACGTGTGAGCTTCTTGAACGATGTAGTTCGTTTGAGCTGAAAAGTGACTGCCCTTACCTGAATCGAAGTCTTTATTGTAGGAAGACACAGAGCCTGGGATTTCACTCCATTTCTGAAGGGAAACACAGCAGAGTTCTCATCCATTGATCACACTCTGCTTTAGAGCAAGTAGCACGCTCTAGCTTTCTAGATTCTCTAAGACAGCAGGTAACGTGAGAGTGTTGAGAACAAAAGAACGGTGTTTCCTACACATACGGACCATATCTAGTCCATCTCTGCTTCTGAAACTGCGACGAAGCACTGGTCGTCTAACATCCGATGCTATTCACTTAAGATGAGAAACGTGTGAGCTTCGTGAACAATGTAGTTCGTTTGAGCTGTAAAGTAACTGCCCTTACCTGATTCGAAGTCTTGCTTGTAGGAAGACTCAGAGCCTGGGCTTTAACTCCATTTCTGAAGGGAAACACACAGCAGAGTTCTCTTCCATGGATGACACTCTGCTTTAGAGCAAGAAGCACGCTCTAGCTTTCTAGAGTCTCTAAGACAGCAGGAAATGTGAGTGTGCTGAGAACAAAAGAATGGTGTTTCCTACACATACGGACCATATCTAGTCCAACTCTGCTTCTGAAACTGATACAAAGCACTGGTATTCTCACATCCGATGCTTGTCAGTTAAGATGAGAAACGTGTAAGCTTCGTGAACGATGTAGTTCGTTTGAGCTGAAAAGTTACTCCCCTTACCTGAAACGAAGTGTTGCTTGTACGAAGACTCAGAGCCTGGGGTTTAACTCTATATCTGAAGTGAAACACACTGCAGGGTTCCCATATATACATCACATTCTGCTTTAAAGCAAGAAGGACGCTCTTGCTGTCTAGAATCTCTAAGACAGCAGGAAACATGAGTGTCCTGAGAGGAAAAGAACGGTGTTTCCTACACATACGGACCATATCTAGTCCATCTCTGCTTCTGAAACTGAGACAAAACACTGGTCCTCTAACATCCGATGCTTGTCATTTAAGATGAGAAACGTGTGAGCTTCGTGAACGACGTAGTTCGTTTGAGCTGTAAAGTAACTGCCCTTACCTGATTCGAAGTCTTGCTTGTAGGAAGACTGAGAGCCTGGGATTTAACTCCATTTTTGAAGGGAAACACACAGCAGAGTTTTCTTCCATGGATCACACTCTGCTTTAGAGCAAGAAGCACGCTATAGCTTTCTAGAGTCTCTAAGACAGCAGGAAATGTGAGGGTGCTGAGAACAAAAGAATGGTGTGTCCTACACATATAGACTATATCTAGTCCAACTCTGCTTCTGAACCTGATACAAATCACTGGTCCTCTAACATCCAATGCTTGTCAGTTAAGATGAGTAACGTGTGAGCTTTGTGAACGATGTAGTTCGTTTGAGCTGAAAAGTGACTGCCCTTACCTGAAACGAAGTCTTTATTGTAGGAAGACACAGAGCCTGGGATTTCACTCCATTTCTGAAGGGAAACACAGCAGAGTTCTCATCCATTGATCAAACTCTGCTTTAGAGCAAGAAGCACGCTCTAGCTTTCTAGAGTCTCTAAGACAGCAGGAAATGTGAGTGTGCTGAGAACAAAATAACTGTGTTTCCTACACATACGGACCATATCTAGTCCATCTCTGCTTCTGAAACTGCGACAAAGCACTGGTCGTCTAACATCCGATGCTATTCACGTAAGATGAGAAACGTGTGATCTTCGTGAACAATGTAGTTCGTTTGAGCTGTAAAGTAACTGCCCTTACCTGATTCGAAGTCTTGCTTGTAGGAAGACTCAGAGCCTGGGCTTTAACTCCATTTCTGAAGGGAAACACACAGCAGAGTTCTCTTCCATGGATGACACTCTGCTTTAGAACAAGAAGCACGCTCTAGCTTTCTAGAGTCTCTAAGACAGCAGGAAATGTGAGTGTGCTGAGAACAAAAGAATGGTGTTTCCTACATATACGGACCATATCTAGTCCAACTCTGCTTCTGAAACTGATACAAAGCACTGGTATTCTCACATCCGATGCTTGTCAGTTAAGATGAGAAACGTTTTAGCTTCGTGAACGATGTAGTTCGTTTGAGCTGAAAAGTAACTGCCCTTACCTGATTCGAAGTCTTGCTTGTAGGAAGACTGAGAGCCTGGGATTTAACTCCATTTCTGAAGGGAAACACACAGCAGAGTTCTCATATATACATCACACTCTGCTTTAAATCAAGAAGGACGCTCTTGCTTTCTAGAATCTCTAAGACAGCAGGAAACATGAGTGTGCTGAGAGGAAAAGAACGGTGTTTCCTACACATACGGACCATATCTAGTCCAACTCTGCTTCTGAAACTGATACAAAGCAGTGGTCCTATAACATCCGATGCTTGTCAGTTAAGATGAGAAACGTGTGAGCTTCTTGAACGATGTAGTTCGTTTGAGCTGAAAAGTGACTGCCCTTACCTGAATCGAAGTCTTTATTGTAGGAAGACACAGAGCCTGGGATTTCACTCCATTTCTGAAGGGAAACACAGCAGAGTTCTCATCCATTGATCACACTCTGCTTTAGAGCAAGAAGCACGCTCTAGCTTTCTAGAGTCTCTAAGACAGCAGGAAACGTGAGAGTGTTGAGAACAAAAGAACGGTGTTTCCTACACATACGGACCATATCTAGTCCATCTCTGCTTCTGAAACTGCGACGAAGCACTGGTCGTCTAACATCCGATGCTATTCACGTAAGATGAGAAACGTGTGAGCTTCGTGAACAATGTAGTTCCTTTGAGCTGTAAAGTAACTGCCCTTACCTGATTCGAAGTCTTGCTTGTAGGAAGACTCAGAGCCTGGGCTTTAACTCCATTTCTGAGGGCAAACACACAGCAGAGTTCTCTTCCATGGATGACACTCTGCTTTAGAGCAAGAAGCACGCATTAGCTTTCTAGAGTCTCTAAGACAGCAGGAAATGTGAGTGTGCTGAGAACAAAAGAATGGTGTTTCCTACATATACGGACCATATCTAGTCCAACTCTGCTTCTGAAACTGATACAAAGCACTGGTATTCTCACATCCGATGCTTGTCAGTTAAGATGAGAAACGTTTTAGCTTCGTGAACGATGTAGTTCGTTTGAGCTGAAAAGTAACTGCCCTTACCTGATTCGAAGTCTTGCTTGTAGGAAGACTGAGAGCCTGGGATTTAACTCCATTTCTGAGGGCAAACACACAGCAGAGTTCTCTTCCATGGATGACACTCTGCTTTAGAGCAAGAAGCATGCTCTAGCTTTCTAGAGTCTCTAAGACAGCAGGAAATGTGAGTGTGCTGAGAACAAAAGAATGGTGTGTCCTACACATATGGACCATATCTAGTCCAACTCTGCTTCTGAACCTGATACAAAGCACTGGTCCTCTAACATCCAATGCTTGTCAGTTAAGATGAGTAACGTGTGAGCTTTGTGAACGATGTAGTTCGTTTGAGCTGAAAAGTGACTGCCCTTACCTGAAACGAATTCTTTATTGTAGGAAGACACAGAGCCTGGGATTTCACTCCATTTCTGAAGGGAAACACACAGCAGAGTTCTTATCCATTGATCACACTCTGCTTTAGAGCAAGAAGCACGCTCCAGCTTTCTAGAGTCTCTAAGATAGCAGGAAACGTGACTGTGCTGAGAACAAAAGAACGGTGATTCCTACACATACGGACCATATCTATTCCAACTCTGCTTCTGAAACTGATACAATGCACTGGTCCTATATCATCCAATGCTTGTCAGTTATGATGAGAAACGTGTGAGCTTCGTGAACGATGTAGTTCGTTTGAGCTGTAAAGTAACTGCCCTTACCTGAAACGAAGTGTTGCTTGTTGGAAGACTCAGAACCTTGGGTTTAACTCCATTTCTGAAGTGAAACACACAGCAGGGTTCTCATATATACATCACACTCTGCTTGAAAGCAAGAAGGACGCTTTTGCTTTCTAGAATCTCTAAGACAGCAGGAAACATGAGTGTGCTGAGAGGAAAAGAACAGTGTTTCCTACACATTCGGACCATATCTAGTCCAACTCCGCTTCTGAAACTGACACAAAGCACTGGTCCTCTAACATCCGATGCTTGTCATTTAAGATGAGAAACGTGTGAGCTTTGTGAACGATGTAGTACGTTTGAGCTGTAAAGTGACTGCCCTTACCTGAAACGAAGTCTTTATTGTAGGAAGACACAGAGGCTGGGATTTCACTCCATTTCTGAAGGGAAACACAGCAGAGTTCTCATCCATTGATCACACTCTGCTTTAGAGCAAGTAACACGCTCTAGCTTTCTAGAGTCTCTAAGACAGCAGGAAACGTGAGAGTGTTGAGAACAAAAGAACGGTGTTTCCTACACATACGGACCATATCTAGTCCATCTCTGCTTCTGAAACTGCGACAAAGCACTGGTCGTCTAACATCCGATGCTATTCACGTAAGATGAGAAACGTGTGAGCTTCGTGAACAATGTAGTTTGTTTGAGCTGTAAAGTACCTGCCCTTACCTGATTCGAAGTCTTGCTTGTAGGAAGACTCAGAGCCTGGGCTTTAACTCCATTTCTGAAGGGAAACACACAGCAGAGTTCTCTTCCATGGATGACACTCTGCTTTAGAGCAAGAAGCACGCTCTAGCTTTCTAGAGTCTCTAAGACAGCAGGAAATGTGAGTGTGCTGAGAAGAAAAGAATGGTGTTTCCTACACATACGGACCATATCTAGTCCAACTCTGCTTCTGAAACTGATACAAAGCACTGGTATTCTCAAATCCGATGCTTGTCAGTTAAGATGAGAAACGTGTTAGCTTCGTGAACCATGTAGTTCGTTTGAGCTGAAAAGTAACTGCCCTTACCTGAAACGAAGTGTTGCTTGTACGAAGACTCAGAGCCTGGGGTTTAACTCGATATCTGAAGTGAAACACACTGCAGGGTTCCCATATATACATCACACTCTGCTTTAAATCAAGAAGGACGCTCTTGCTTTCTAGAATCTCTAAGACAGCAGGAAACATGAGTGTGCTGAGAGGAAAAGAACGGTGTTTCCTACACCTACGGACCGTATCTATTCCAACTCTGCTTCTGAAACTGATACAAAGCAGTGGTCCTATAACATCCGATGCTTGTCAGTTAAGATGAGAAACGTGTGAGCTTCTTGAACGATGTAGTTCGTTTGAGCTGAAAAGTGACTGCCCTTACCTGAATCGAAGTCTTTATTGTAGGAAGACACAGAGCCTGGGATTTCACTCCATTTCTGAAGGGAAACACAGCAGAGTTCTCATCCATTGATCACACTCTGCTTTAGAGCAAGTAGCACGCTCTAGCTTTCTAGATTCTCTAAGACAGCAGGTAACGTGAGAGTGTTGAGAACAAAAGAACGGTGTTTCCTACACATACGGACCATATCTAGTCCATCTCTGCTTCTGAAACTGCGACGAAGCACTGGTCGTCTAACATCCGATGCTATTCACTTAAGATGAGAAACGTGTGAGCTTCGTGAACAATGTAGTTCGTTTGAGCTGTAAAGTAACTGCCCTTACCTGATTCGAAGTCTTGCTTGTAGGAAGACTCAGAGCCTGGGCTTTAACTCCATTTCTGAAGGGAAACACACAGCAGAGTTCTCTTCCATGGATGACACTCTGCTTTAGAGCAAGAAGCACGCTCTAGCTTTCTAGAGTCTCTAAGACAGCAGGAAATGTGAGTGTGCTGAGAACAAAAGAATGGTGTTTCCTACACATACGGACCATATCTAGTCCAACTCTGCTTCTGAAACTGATACAAAGCACTGGTATTCTCACATCCGATGCTTGTCAGTTAAGATGAGAAACGTGTAAGCTTCGTGAACGATGTAGTTCGTTTGAGCTGAAAAGTTACTCCCCTTACCTGAAACGAAGTGTTGCTTGTACGAAGACTCAGAGCCTGGGGTTTAACTCTATATCTGAAGTGAAACACACTGCAGGGTTCCCATATATACATCACATTCTGCTTTAAAGCAAGAAGGACGCTCTTGCTGTCTAGAATCTCTAAGACAGCAGGAAACATGAGTGTCCTGAGAGGAAAAGAACGGTGTTTCCTACACATACGGACCATATCTAGTCCATCTCTGCTTCTGAAACTGAGACAAAACACTGGTCCTCTAACATCCGATGCTTGTCATTTAAGATGAGAAACGTGTGAGCTTCGTGAACGACGTAGTTCGTTTGAGCTGTAAAGTAACTGCCCTTACCTGATTCGAAGTCTTGCTTGTAGGAAGACTGAGAGCCTGGGATTTAACTCCATTTTTGAAGGGAAACACACAGCAGAGTTTTCTTCCATGGATCACACTCTGCTTTAGAGCAAGAAGCACGCTATAGCTTTCTAGAGTCTCTAAGACAGCAGGAAATGTGAGGGTGCTGAGAACAAAAGAATGGTGTGTCCTACACATATAGACTATATCTAGTCCAACTCTGCTTCTGAACCTGATACAAATCACTGGTCCTCTAACATCCAATGCTTGTCAGTTAAGATGAGTAACGTGTGAGCTTTGTGAACGATGTAGTTCGTTTGAGCTGAAAAGTGACTGCCCTTACCTGAAACGAAGTCTTTATTGTAGGAAGACACAGAGCCTGGGATTTCACTCCATTTCTGAAGGGAAACACAGCAGAGTTCTCATCCATTGATCAAACTCTGCTTTAGAGCAAGAAGCACGCTCTAGCTTTCTAGAGTCTCTAAGACAGCAGGAAATGTGAGTGTGCTGAGAACAAAATAACTGTGTTTCCTACACATACGGACCATATCTAGTCCATCTCTGCTTCTGAAACTGCGACAAAGCACTGGTCGTCTAACATGCGATGCTATTCACGTAAGATGAGAAACGTGTGATCTTCGTGAACAATGTAGTTCGTTTGAGCTGTAAAGTAACTGCCCTTACCTGATTCGAAGTCTTGCTTGTAGGAAGACTCAGAGCCTGGGCTTTAACTCCATTTCTGAAGGGAAACACACAGCAGAGTTCTCTTCCATGGATGACACTCTGCTTTAGAACAAGAAGCACGCTCTAGCTTTCTAGAGTCTCTAAGACAGCAGGAAATGTGAGTGTGCTGAGAACAAAAGAATGGTGTTTCCTACATATACGGACCATATCTAGTCCAACTCTGCTTCTGAAACTGATACAAAGCACTGGTATTCTCACATCCGATGCTTGTCAGTTAAGATGAGAAACGTTTTAGCTTCGTGAACGATGTAGTTCGTTTGAGCTGAAAAGTAACTGCCCTTACCTGATTCGAAGTCTTGCTTGTAGGAAGACTGAGAGCCTGGGATTTAACTCCATTTCTGAAGGGAAACACACAGCAGAGTTCTCATATATACATCACACTCTGCTTTAAATCAAGAAGGACGCTCTTGCTTTCTAGAATCTCTAAGACAGCAGGAAACATGAGTGTGCTGAGAGGAAAAGAACGGTGTTTCCTACACATACGGACCGTATCTAGTCCAACTCTGCTTCTGAAACTGATACAAAGCAGTGGTCCTATAACATCCGATGCTTGTCAGTTAAGATGAGAAACGTGTGAGCTTCTTGAACGATGTAGTTCGTTTGAGCTGAAAAGTGACTGCCCTTACCTGAATCGAAGTCTTTATTGTAGGAAGACACAGAGCCTGGGATTTCACTCCATTTCTGAAGGGAAACACAGCAGAGTTCTCATCCATTGATCACACTCTGCTTTAGAGCAAGAAGCACGCTCTAGCTTTCTAGAGTCTCTAAGACAGCAGGAAACGTGAGAGTGTTGAGAACAAAAGAACGGTGTTTCCTACACATACGGACCATATCTAGTCCATCTCTGCTTCTGAAACTGCGACGAAGCACTGGTCGTCTAACATCCGATGCTATTCACGTAAGATGAGAAACGTGTGAGCTTCGTGAACAATGTAGTTCCTTTGAGCTGTAAAGTAACTGCCCTTACCTGATTCGAAGTCTTGCTTGTAGGAAGACTCAGAGCCTGGGCTTTAACTCCATTTCTGAGGGCAAACACACAGCAGAGTTCTCTTCCATGGATGACACTCTGCTTTAGAGCAAGAAGCACGCATTAGCTTTCTAGAGTCTCTAAGACAGCAGGAAATGTGAGTGTGCTGAGAACAAAAGAATGGTGTTTCCTACATATACGGACCATATCTAGTCCAACTCTGCTTATGAAACTGATACAAAGCACTGGTATTCTCACATCCGATGCTTGTCAGTTAAGATGAGAAACGTTTTAGCTTCGTGAACGATGTAGTTCGTTTGAGCTGAAAAGTAACTGCCCTTACCTGATTCGAAGTCTTGCTTGTAGGAAGACTGAGAGCCTGGGATTTAACTCCATTTCTGAAGGGAAACACACAGCAGAGTTCTCATATATACATCACACTCTGCTTTAAATCAAGAAGGACGCTCTTGCTTTCTAGAATCTCTAAGACAGCAGGAAACATGAGTGTGCTGAGAGGAAAAGAACGGTGTTTCCTACACATACGGACCGTATCTAGTCCAACTCTGCTTCTGAAACTGATACAAAGCAGTGGTCCTATAACATCCGATGCTTGTCAGTTAAGATGAGAAACGTGTGAGCTTCTTGAACGATGTAGTTCGTTTGAGCTGAAAAGTGACTGCCCTTACCTGAATCGAAGTCTTTATTGTAGGAAGACACAGAGCCTGGGATTTCACTCCATTTCTGAAGGGAAACACAGCAGAGTTCTCATCCATTGATCACACTCTGCTTTAGAGCAAGAAGCACGCTCTAGCTTTCTAGAGTCTCTAAGACAGCAGGAAACGTGAGAGTGTTGAGAACAAAAGAACGGTGTTTCCTACACATACGGACCATATCTAGTCCATCTCTGCTTCTGAAACTGCGACGAAGCACTGGTCGTCTAATATCCGATGCTATTCACGTAAGATGAGAAACGTGTGAGCTTCGTGAACAATGTAGTTCCTTTGAGCTGTAAAGTAACTGCCCTTACCTGATTCGAAGTCTTGCTTGTAGGAAGACTCAGAGCCTGGGCTTTAACTCCATTTCTGAGGGCAAACACACAGCAGAGTTCTCTTCCATGGATGACACTCTGCTTTAGAGCAAGAAGCATGCTCTAGCTTTCTAGAGTCTCTAAGACAGCAGGAAATGTGAGTGTGCTGAGAACAAAAGAATGGTGTGTCCTACACATATGGACCATATCTAGTCCAACTCTGCTTCTGAACCTGATACAAAGCACTGGTCCTCTAACATCCAATGCTTGTCAGTTAAGATGAGTAACGTGTGAGCTTTGTGAACGATGTAGTTCGTTTGAGCTGAAAAGTGACTGCCCTTACCTGAAAGGAATTCTTTATTGTAGGAAGACACAGAGCCTGGGATTTCACTCCATTTCTGAAGGGAAACACACAGCAGAGTTCTTATCCATTGATCACACTCTGCTTTAGAGCAAGAAGCACGCTCCAGCTTTCTAGAGTCTCTAAGATAGCAGGAAACGTGACTGTGCTGAGAACAAAAGAACGGTGATTCCTACACATACGGACCATATCTATTCCAACTCTGCTTCTGAAACTGATACAATGCACTGGTCCTATAACATCCAATGCTTGTCAGTTATGATGAGAAACGTGTGAGCTTCGTGAACGATGTAGTTCGTTTGAGCTGTAAAGTAACTGCCCTTACCTGAAACGAAGTGTTGCTTGTTGGAAGACTCAGAACCTTGGGTTTAACTCCATTTCTGAAGTGAAACACACAGCAGGGTTCTCATATATACATCACACTCTGCTTGAAAGCAAGAAGGACGCTTTTGCTTTCTAGAATCTCTAAGACAGCAGGAAACATGAGTGTGCTGAGAGGAAAAGAACAGTGTTTCCTACACATTCGGACCATATCTAGTCCAACTCCGCTTCTGAAACTGACACAAAGCACTGGTCCTCTAACATCCGATGCTTGTCATTTAAGATGAGAAACGTGTGAGCTTTGTGAACGATGTAGTACGTTTGAGCTGAAAAGTGACTGCCCTTACCTGAAACGAAGTCTTTATTGTAGGAAGACACAGAGGCTGGGATTTCACTCCATTTCTGAAGGGAAACACAGCAGAGTTCTCATCCATTGATCACACTCTGCTTTAGAGCAAGTAACACGCTCTAGCTTTCTAGAGTCTCTAAGACAGCAGGAAACGTGAGAGTGTTGAGAACAAAAGAACGGTGTTTCCTACACATACGGACCATATCTAGTCCATCTCTGCTTCTGAAACTGCGACAAAGCACTGGTCGTCTAACATCCGATGCTATTCACGTAAGATGAGAAACGTGTGAGCTTCGTGAACAATGTAGTTTGTTTGAGCTGTAAAGTACCTGCCCTTACCTGATTCGAAGTCTTGCTTGTAGGAAGACTCAGAGCCTGGGCTTTAACTCCATTTCTGAAGGGAAACACACAGCAGAGTTCTCTTCCATGGATGACACTCTGCTTTAGAGCAAGAAGCACGCTCTAGCTTTCTAGAGTCTCTAAGACAGCAGGAAATGTGAGTGTGCTGAGAAGAAAAGAATGGTGTTTCCTACACATACGGACCATATCTAGTCCAACTCTGCTTCTGAAACTGATACAAAGCACTGGTATTCTCAAATCCGATGCTTGTCAGTTAAGATGAGAAACGTGTTAGCTTCGTGAACCATGTAGTTCGTTTGAGCTGAAAAGTAACTGCCCTTACCTGAAACGAAGTGTTGCTTGTACGAAGACTCAGAGCCTGGGGTTTAACTCGATATCTGAAGTGAAACACACTGCAGGGTTCCCATATATACATCACATTCTGCTTTAAAGCAAGAAGGACGCTCTTGCTTTCTAGAATCTCTAAGACAGCGGGAAACATGAGTGTCCTGAGAGGAAAAGAACGGTGTTTCCTACACATACGGATCATATCCAGTCAATCTCTGCTTCTGAAACTGAGACAAAACACTGGTCCTCTAACATCCGATGCTTGTCATTTAAGATGAGAAACGTGTGAGCTTCATGAACGATGTAGTTCGTTTGAGCTGTAAAGTAACTGCCCTTACCTGATTCGAAGTCTTTATTTTTGGAAGACTCAGAGCCTGGGATTTAACTCCATTTCTGAAGGGAAACACACAGCAGAGTTCTCTTCCATGGATCACACTCTGCTTTAGAGCAAGAAGCACGCTCTAGCTTTCTAGAGTCTCTAAGACAGCAGGAAATGTGAGTGTGCTGAGAACAAAAGAATGGTGTTTCCTACACATACGGACCATATCTAGTCCAACTCTGCTTCTGAATCTGAGACAAAGCACTGGTCCTCTAACATCCATTGCTTGTCTTTTAAGATGGGAAACAGTGAGCTTCGTGAACGATGTAGTTCATTTGAGCTGAAAAGTGACTGCCCTTACCTGAAACGAAGTCTTTATTGTAGGAAGACACAGAGCCTGGGATTTCACTCCATTTCTGAAGGGAAACACAGCAGAGTTCTCATCCATTGATCACACTCTGCTTTAGAGCAAGTAGCACGCTCTAGCTTTATAGAGTCTCTAAGACAGCAGGAAATGTGAGTGTGCTGAGAACAAAAGAATGGTGTGTCCTACACATATGGACCATATCTAGTCCAACTCTGCTTCTGAACCTGATACAAAGCACTGGTCCTCTAACATCCAATGCTTGTCAGTTAAGATGAGTAACGTGTAACCTTTGTGAACGATGTAGTTCGTTTGAGCTGAAAAGTGACTGCCCTTACCTGAAACGAAGTCTTTATTGTAGGAAGACACAGATCCTGGGATTTCACTCCATTTCTGAAGGGAAACACAGCAGAGTTCTCATCCATTGATCACACTCTGCTTTAGAGCAAGTAGCACGCTCTAGCTTTCTAGAGTCTCTAAGACAGCAGGAAATGTGAGTGAGTTGAGAACAAAAGAACGGTGTTTCCTACACATACGGACCATATCTAGTCCATCTCTGCTTCTGAAACTGCGACAAAGCACTGGTCGTCTAACATCCGATGCTATTCACGTAAGATGAGAAATGTGTGAGCTTCGTGAACAATGTAGTTCGTTTGAGCTGTAAAGTAACTGCCCTTACCTGATTCGAAGTCTTGCTTGTAGGAAAACTCAGAGCCTGGGCTTTAACTCCATTTCTGAAGGGAAACACACAGCAGAGTTCTCTTCTATGCAGGACACTCTGCTTTAGAGCAAGAAGCACGCTCTAGCTTTCTAGAGTCTCTAAGACAGCAGGAAATGTGAGTGTGCTGAGAACAAAATAACTGTGTTTCCTACAGATACGGACCATATCTAGTCCAATTCTGCTTCTGAAACTGATACAAAGCACTGGTCCTATAACATCCGATGCTTGTCAGTTATGATGAGAAACGTGTGAGCTTCGTGAACGATGTAGTTCGTTTGAGCTGTAAAGTAACTGCCCTTACCTGAAACGAAGTGTTGCTTGTTGGAAGACTCAGAACCTTGGGTTTAACTCCATTTCTGAAGTGAAACACACAGCAGGGTTCTCATATATACATCACACTCAGCTTTAAATCCAGAAGGACGCTCTTGCTTTCTAGAATCTCTAAGACAGCAGGAAACATGAGTGTGCTGAGAGGAAAAGAAAGGTGTTTCCTACACATACGGACCGTATCTAGTCCAACTCTGCTTCTGAAACTGATACAAAGCAGTGGTCCTATAACATCCGATGCTTGTCAGTTAAGATGAGAAACGTGTGAGCTTCTTGAACGATGTAGTTCGTTTGAGCTGAAAAGTGACTGCCCTTACCTGAATCGAAGTCTTTATTGTAGGAAGACACAGAGCCTGGGATTTCACTCCATTTCTGAAGGGAAACACAGCAGAGTTCTCATCCATTGATCACACTCTGCTTTAGAGCAAGAAGCACGCTCTAGCTTTCTAGAGTCTCTAAGACAGCAGGAAACGTGAGAGTGTTGAGAACAAAAGAACGGTGTTTCCTACACATACGGACCATATCTAGTCCATCTCTGCTTCTGAAACTGCGACGAAGCACTGGTCGTCTAACATCCGATGCTATTCACGTAAGATGAGAAACGTGTGAGCTTCGTGAACAATGTAGTTCCTTTGAGCTGTAAAGTAACTGCCCTTACCTGATTCGAAGTCTTGCTTGTAGGAAGACTCAGAGCCTGGGCTTTAACTCCATTTCTGAGGGCAAACACACAGCAGAGTTCTCTTCCATGGATGACACTCTGCTTTAGAGCTAGAAGCACGCTCTAGCTTTCTAGAGTCTCTAAGACAGCAGGAAATGTGAGTGTGCTGAGAACAAAAGAATGGTGTGTCCTACACATATGGACCATATCTATTCCAACTCTGCTTCTGAACCTGATACAAAGCACTGGTCCTCTAACATCCAATGCTTGTCAGTTAAGATGAGTAACGTGTGAGCTTTGTGAACGATGTAGTTCGTTTGAGCTGAAAAGTGACTGCCCTTACCTGAAACGAATTCTTTATTGTAGGAAGAAACAGAGCCTGGGATTTCACTCCATTTCTGAAGGGAAACACACAGCAGAGTTCTTATCCATTGATCACACTCTGCTTTAGAGCAAGAAGCACGCTCCAGCTTTCTAGAGTCTCTAAGATAGCAGGAAACGTGACTGTGCTGAGAACAAAAGAACGGTGATTCCTACACATACGGACCATATCTATTCCAACTCTGCTTCTGAAACTGATACAATGCACTGGTCCTATAACATCCAATGCTTGTCAGTTATGATGAGAAACGTGTGAGCTTCGTGAACGATGTAGTTCGTTTGAGCTGTAAAGTAACTGCCCTTACCCGAAACGAAGTGTTGCTTGTTGGAAGACTCAGAACCTTGGGTTTAACTCCATTTCTGAAGTGAAACACACAGCAGGGTTCTCATATATACATCACACTCTGCTTGAAAGCAAGAAGGACGCTTTTGCTTTCTAGAATCTCTAAGACAGCAGGAAACATGAGTGTGCTGAGAGGAAAAGAACAGTGTTTCCTACACATTCGGACCATATCTAGTCCAACTCCGCTTCTGAAACTGACACAAAGCACTGGTCCTCTAACATCCGATGCTTGTCATTTAAGATGAGAAACGTGTGAGCTTTGTGAACGATGTAGTACGTTTGAGCTGTAAAGTGACTGCCCTTACCTGAAACGAAGTCTTTATTGTAGGAAGACACAGAGCCTGGGATTTCACTCCATTTCTGAAGGGAAACACAGCAGAGTTCTCATCCATTGATCACACTCTGCTTTAGAGCAAGTAACACGCTCTAGCTTTCTAGAGTCTCTAAGACAGCAGGAAACGTGAGAGTGTTGAGAACAAAAGAACGGTGTTTCCTACACATACGGACCATATCTAGTCCATCTCTGCTTCTGAAACTGCGACAAAGCACTGGTCGTCTAACATCCGATGCTATTCACGTAAGATGAGAAACGTGTGAGCTTCGTGAACAATGTAGTTTGTTTGAGCTGTAAAGTAACTGCCCTTACCTGATTCGAAGTCTTGCTTGTAGGAAGACTCAGAGCCGGGGCTTTAACTCCATTTCTGAAGGGAAACACACAGCAGAGTTCTCTTCCATGGATGACACTCTGCTTTAGAGCGAGAAGCACGCTCTAGCTTTCTAGAGTCTCTAAGACAGCAGGAAATGTGAGTGTGCTGAGAACAAAAGAATGGTGTTTCCTACACATACGGACCATATCTAGTCCAACTCTGCTTCTGAAACTGATACAAAGCACGGGTATTCTCAAATCCGATGCTTGTCAGTTAAGATGAGAAACGTGTTAGCTTCGTGAACGATGTAGTTCGTTTGAGCTGAAAAGTAACTGCCCTTACCTGAAACGAAGTGTTGCTTGTACGAAGACTCAGAGCCTGGGGTTTAACTCGATATCTGAAGTGAAACACACTGCAGGGTTCCCATATATACATCACATTCTGCTTTAAAGCAAGAAGGACGCTCTTGCTTTCTAGAATCTCTAAGACAGCGGGAAACATGAGTGTCCTGAGAGGAAAAGAACGGTGTTTCCTACACATACGGATCATATCCAGTCAATCTCTGCTTCTGAAACTGAGACAAAACACTGGTCCTCTAACATCCGATGCTTGTCATTTAAGATGAGAAACGTGTGAGCTTCATGAACGATGTAGTTCGTTTGAGCTGTAAAGTAACTGCCCTTACCTGATTCGAAGTCTTTATTTTTGGAAGACTCAGAGCCTGGGATTTAACTCCATTTCTGAAGGGAAACACACAGCAGAGTTCTCTTCCATGGATCACACTCTGCTTTAGAGCAAGAAGCACGCTCTAGCTTTCTAGAGTCTCTAAGACAGCAGGAAATGTGAGTGTGCTGAGAACAAAAGAATGGTGTTTCCTACACATACGGACCATATCTAGTCCAACTCTGCTTCTGAATCTGAGACAAAGCACTGGTCCTCTAACATCCGATGCTTGTCTTTTAAGATGGGAAACAGTGAGCTTCGTGAACGATGTAGTTCGTTTGAGCTGAAAAGTGACTGCCCTTACCTGAAACGAAGTCTTTATTGTAGGAAGACACAGAGCCTGGGATTTCACTCCATTTCTGAAGGGAAACACAGCAGAGTTCTCATCCATTGATCACACTCTGCTTTAGAGCAAGTAGCACGCTCTAGCTTTCTAGAGTCTCTAAGACAGCAGGAAATGTGAGTGTGCTGAGAACAAAAGAATGGTGTGTCCTACACATATGGACCATATCTAGTCCAACTCTGCTTCTGAACCTGATACAAAGCACTGGTCCTCTAACATCCAATGCTTGTCAGTTAAGATGAGTAACGTGTAACCTTTGTGAACGATGTAGTTCGTTTGAGCTGAAAAGTGACTGCCCTTACCTGAAACGAAGTCTTTATTGTAGGAAGACACAGATCCTGGGATTTCACTCCATTTCTGAAGGGAAACACAGCAGAGTTCTCATCCATTGATCACACTCTGCTTTAGAGCAAGTAGCACGCTCTAGCTTTCTAGAGTCTCTAAGACAGCAGGAAATGTGAGTGAGTTGAGAACAAAAGAACGGTGTTTCCTACACATACGGACCATATCTAGTCCATCTCTGCTTCTGAAACTGCGACAAAGCACTGGTCGTCTAACATCCCATGCTATTCACGTAAGATGAGAAATGTGTGAGCTTCGTGAACAATGTAGTTCGTTTGAGCTGTAAAGTAACTGCCCTTACCTGATTCGAAGTCTTGCTTGTAGGAAAACTCAGAGCCTGGGCTTTAACTCCATTTCTGAAGTGAAACACACAGCAGAGTTCTCTTCTATGGATGACACTCTGCTTTAGAGCAAGAAGCACGCTCTAGCTTTCTAGAGTCTCTAAGACAGCAGGAAACGTGAGAGTGTTGAGAACAAAAGAACGGTGTTTCCTACACATACGGACCATATCTAGTCCATCTCTGCTTCTGAAACTGCGACAAAGCACTGGTCGTCTAACATCTGATGCTATTCACGTAAGATGAGAAACGTGTGAGCTTCGTGAACAAAGTAGTTTGTTTGAGCTGTAAAGTTACTGCCCTTACCTGATTCGAAGTCTTGCTTGTAGGAAGACTCAGAGTCTGGGCTTTAACTCCATTTCTGAAGGGAAACACACAGCAGAGTTCTCTTCCATGGATGACACTCTGCTTTAGAGCAAGAAGCACGCTCTAGCTTTCTAGAGTCTCTAAGACAGCAGGAAATGTGAGTGTGCTGAGAACAAAAGAATGGTGTTTCCTACACATACGGACCATATCTAGTCCAACTCTGCTTCTGAAACTGATACAAAGCACTGGTATTCTCAAATCCGATGCTTGTCAGTTATGATGAGAAACGTGTGAGCTTCCTGAACGATGTAGTTCGTTTGAGCTGTAAAGTAACTGCCCTTACCTGAAACGAAGTGTTGCTTGTATGAAGACTCAGAGCCTGGGGTTTAACTCGATATCTGAAGTGAAACACACTGCAGGGTTCCCATATATACATCACATTCTGCTTTAAAGCAAGAAGGACGCTCTTGCTTTCTAGAATCTCTAAGACAGCGGGAAACATGAGTGTCCTGAGAGGAAAAGAACGGTGTTTCCTACACATACAGATAATATCCAGTCAATCTCTGCTTCTGAAACTGAGACAAAACACTGGTCCTCTAACATCCGATGCTTGTCATTTAAGATGAGAAACGTGTGAGCTTCGTGAACGATGTAGTTCGTTTGAGCTGTAAAGTAACTGCCCTTACCTGATTCGAAGTCTTTATTTTTGGAAGACTCAGAGCCTGGGATTTAACTCCATTTCTGAAGGGAAACACACAGCAGAGTTCTCTTCCATGGATCACACTCTGCTTTAGAGCAAGAAGCACGCTCTAGCTTTCTAGAATCTCTAAGACAGCAGGAAACATGAGTGTGCTGAGAGGAAAAGAACAGTGTTTCCTACACATTCGGACCATATCTAGTCCAACTCCGCTTCTGAAACTGACACAAAGCACTGGTCCTCTAACATCCGATGCTTGTCATTTAAGATGAGAAACGTGTGAGCTTTGTGAACGATGTAGTACGTTTGAGCTGTAAAGTGACTGCCCTTACCTGAAACGAAGTCTTTATTGTAGGAAGACACAGAGCCTGGGATTTCACTCCATTTCTGAAGGGAAACACAGCAGAGTTCTCATCCATTGATCACACTCTGCTTTAGAGCAAGTAACACGCTCTAGCTTTCTAGAGTCTCTAAGACAGCAGGAAACGTGAGAGTGTTGAGAACAAAAGAACGGTGTTTCCTACACATACGGACCATATCTAGTCCATCTCTGCTTCTGAAACTGCGACAAAGCACTGGTCGTCTAACATCCGATGCTATTCACGTAAGATGAGAAACGTGTGAGCTTCGTGAACAATGTAGTTTGTTTGAGCTGTAAAGTACCTGCCCTTACCTGATTCGAAGTCTTGCTTGTAGGAAGACTCAGAGCCTGGGCTTTAACTCCATTTCTGAAGGGAAACACACAGCAGAGTTCTCTTCCATGGATCACACTCTGCTTTAGAGCAAGAAGCACGCTCTAGCTTTCTAGAGTCTCTAAGACAGCAGGAAATGTGAGTGTGCTGAGAACAAAAGAATGGTGTTTCCTACACATACGGACCATATCTAGTCCAACTCTGCTTCTGAATCTGAGACAAAGCACTGGTCCTCTAACATCCATTGCTTGTCTTTTAAGATGGGAAACAGTGAGCTTCGTGAACGATGTAGTTCATTTGAGCTGAAAAGTGACTGCCCTTACCTGAAACGAAGTCTTTATTGTAGGAAGACACAGAGCCTGGGATTTCACTCCATTTCTGAAGGGAAACACAGCAGAGTTCTCATCCATTGATCACACTCTGCTTTAGAGCAAGTAGCACGCTCTAGCTTTATAGAGTCTCTAAGACAGCAGGAAATGTGAGTGTGCTGAGAACAAAAGAATGGTGTGTCCTACACATATGGACCATATCTAGTCCAACTCTGCTTCTGAACCTGATACAAAGCACTGGTCCTCTAACATCCAATGCTTGTCAGTTAAGATGAGTAACGTGTAACCTTTGTGAACGATGTAGTTCGTTTGAGCTGAAAAGTGACTGCCCTTACCTGAAACGAAGTCTTTATTGTAGGAAGACACAGATCCTGGGATTTCACTCCATTTCTGAAGGGAAACACAGCAGAGTTCTCATCCATTGATCACACTCTGCTTTAGAGCAAGTAGCACGCTCTAGCTTTCTAGAGTCTCTAAGACAGCAGGAAATGTGAGTGAGTTGAGAACAAAAGAACGGTGTTTCCTACACATACGGACCATATCTAGTCCATCTCTGCTTCTGAAACTGCGACAAAGCACTGGTCGTCTAACATCCGATGCTATTCACGTAAGATGAGAAATGTGTGAGCTTCGTGAACAATGTAGTTCGTTTGAGCTGTAAAGTAACTGCCCTTACCTGATTCGAAGTCTTGCTTGTAGGAAAACTCAGAGCCTGGGCTTTAACTCCATTTCTGAAGGGAAACACACAGCAGAGTTCTCTTCTATGCATGACACTCTGCTTTAGAGCAAGAAGCACGCTCTAGCTTTCTAGAGTCTCTAAGAAAGCAGGAAATGTGAGTGTGCTGAGAACAAAATAACTGTGTTTCCTACAGATACGGACCATATCTAGTCCAATTCTGCTTCTGAAACTGATACAAAGCACTGGTCCTATAACATCCGATGCTTGTCAGTTATGATGAGAAACGTGTGAGCTTCGTGAACGATGTAGTTCGTTTGAGCTGTAAAGTAACTGCCCTTACCTGAAACGAAGTGTTGCTTGTTGGAAGACTCAGAACCTTGGGTTTAACTCCATTTCTGAAGTGAAACACACAGCAGGGTTCTCATATATACATCACACTCAGCTTTAAATCCAGAAGGACGCTCTTGCTTTCTAGAATCTCTAAGACAGCAGGAAACATGAGTGTGCTGAGAGGAAAAGAACGGTGTTTCCTACACATACGGACCGTATCTAGTCCAACTCTGCTTCTGAAACTGATACAAAGCAGTGGTCCTATAACATCCGATGCTTGTCAGTTAAGATGAGAAACGTGTGAGCTTCTTGAACGATGTAGTTCGTTTGAGCTGAAAAGTGACTGCCCTTACCTGAATCGAAGTCTTTATTGTAGGAAGACACAGAGCCTGGGATTTCACTCCATTTCTGAAGGGAAACACAGCAGAGTTCTCATCCATTGATCACACTCTGCTTTAGAGCAAGAAGCACGCTCTAGCTTTCTAGAGTCTCTAAGACAGCAGGAAACGTGAGAGTGTTGAGAACAAAAGAACGGTGTTTCCTACACATACGGACCATATCTAGTCCATCTCTGCTTCTGAAACTGCGACGAAGCACTGGTCGTCTAACATCCGATGCTATTCACGTAAGATGAGAAACGTGTGAGCTTCGTGAACAATGTAGTTCCTTTGAGCTGTAAAGTAACTGCCCTTACCTGATTCGAAGTCTTGCTTGTAGGAAGACTCAGAGCCTGGGCTTTAACTCCATTTCTGAGGGCAAACACACAGCAGAGTTCTCTTCCATGGATGACACTCTGCTTTAGAGCTAGAAGCACGCTCTAGCTTTCTAGAGTCTCTAAGACAGCAGGAAATGTGAGTGTGCTGAGAACAAAAGAATGGTGTGTCCTACACATATGGACCATATCTAGTCCAACTCTGCTTCTGAACCTGATACAAAGCACTGGTCCTCTAACATCCAATGCTTGTCAGTTAAGATGAGTAACGTGTGAGCTTTGTGAACGATGTAGTTCGTTTGAGCTGAAAAGTGACTGCCCTTACCTGAAACGAATTCTTTATTGTAGGAAGAAACAGAGCCTGGGATTTCACTCCATTTCTGAAGGGAAACACACAGCAGAGTTCTTATCCATTGATCACACTCTGCTTTAGAGCAAGAAGCACGCTCCAGCTTTCTAGAGTCTCTAAGATAGCAGGAAACGTGACTGTGCTGAGAACAAAAGAACGGTGATTCCTACACATACGGACCATATCTATTCCAACTCTGCTTCTGAAACTGATACAATGCACTGGTCCTATAACATCCAATGCTTGTCAGTTATGATGAGAAACGTGTGAGCTTCGTGAACGATGTAGTTCGTTTGAGCTGTAAAGTAACTGCCCTTACCCGAAACGAAGTGTTGCTTGTTGGAAGACTCAGAACCTTGGGTTTAACTCCATTTCTGAAGTGAAACACACAGCAGGGTTCTCATATATACATCACACTCTGCTTGAAAGCAAGAAGGACGCTTTTGCTTTCTAGAATCTCTAAGACAGCAGGAAACATGAGTGTGCTGAGAGGAAAAGAACAGTGTTTCCTACACATTCGGACCATATCTAGTCCAACTCCGCTTCTGAAACTGACACAAAGCACTGGTCCTCTAACATCCGATGCTTGTCATTTAAGATGAGAAACGTGTGAGCTTTGTGAACGATGTAGTACGTTTGAGCTGTAAAGTGACTGCCCTTACCTGAAACGAAGTCTTTATTGTAGGAAGACACAGAGCCTGGGATTTCACTCCATTTCTGAAGGGAAACACAGCAGAGTTCTCATCCATTGATCACACTCTGCTTTAGAGCAAGTAACACGCTCTAGCTTTCTAGAGTCTCTAAGACAGCAGGAAACGTGAGAGTGTTGAGAACAAAAGAACGGTGTTTCCTACACATACGGACCATATCTAGTCCATCTCTGCTTCTGAAACTGCGACAAAGCACTGGTCGTCTAACATCCGATGCTATTCACGTAAGATGAGAAACGTGTGAGCTTCGTGAACAATGTAGTTTGTTTGAGCTGTAAAGTAACTGCCCTTACCTGATTCGAAGTCTTGCTTGTAGGAAGACTCAGAGCCTGGGCTTTAACTCCATTTCTGAAGGGAAACACACAGCAGAGTTCTCTTCCATGGATGACACTCTGCTTTAGAGCAAGAAGCACGCTCTAGCTTTCTAGAGTCTCTAAGACAGCAGGAAATGTGAGTGTGCTGAGAACAAAAGAATGGTGTTTCCTACACATACGGACCATATCTAGTCCAACTCTGCTTCTGAAACTGATACAAAGCACTGGTATTCTCAAATCCGATGCTTGTCAGTTAAGATGAGAAACGTGTTAGCTTCGTGAACGATGTAGTTCGTTTGAGCTGAAAAGTAACTGCCCTTACCTGAAACGAAGTGTTGCTTGTATGAAGACTCAGAGCCTGGGGTTTAACTCGATATCTGAAGTGAAACACACTGCAGGGTTCCCATATATACATCACATTCTGCTTTAAAGCAAGAAGGACGCTCTTGCTTTCTAGAATCTCTAAGACAGCGGGAAACATGAGTGTCCTGAGAGGAAAAGAACGGTGTTTCCTACACATACGGATCATATCCAGTCAATCTCTGCTTCTGAAACTGAGACAAAACACTGGTCCTCTAACATCCGATGCTTGTCATTTAAGATGAGAAACGTGTGAGCTTCATGAACGATGTAGTTCGTTTGAGCTGTAAAGTAACTGCCCTTACCTGATTCGAAGTCTTTATTTTTGGAAGACTCAGAGCCTGGGATTTAACTCCATTTCTGAAGGGAAACACACAGCAGAGTTCTCTTCCATGGATCACACTCTGCTTTAGAGCAAGAAGCACGCTCTAGCTTTCTAGAGTCTCTAAGACAGCAGGAAATGTGAGTGTGCTGAGAACAAAAGAATGGTGTTTCCTACACATACGGACCATATCTAGTCCAACTCTGCTTCTGAATCTGAGACAAAGCACTGGTCCTCTAACATCCATTGCTTGTCTTTTAAGATGGGAAACAGTGAGCTTCGTGAACGATGTAGTTCGTTTGAGCTGAAAAGTGACTGCCCTTACCTGAAACGAAGTCTTTATTGTAGGAAGACACAGAGCCTGGGATTTCACTCCATTTCTGAAGGGAAACACAGCAGAGTTCTCATCCATTGATCACACTCTGCTTTAGAGCAAGTAGCACGCTCTAGCTTTCTAGAGTCTCTAAGACAGCAGGAAATGTGAGTGTGCTGAGAACAAAAGAATGGTGTGTCCTACACATATGGACCATATCTAGTCCAACTCTGCTTCTGAACCTGATACAAAGCACTGGTCCTCTAACATCCAATGCTTGTCAGTTAAGATGAGTAACGTGTAACCTTTGTGAACGATGTAGTTCGTTTGAGCTGAAAAGTGACTGCCCTTACCTGAAACGAAGTCTTTATTGTAGGAAGACACAGATCCTGGGATTTCACTCCATTTCTGAAGGGAAACACAGCAGAGTTCTCATCCATTGATCACACTCTGCTTTAGAGCAAGTAGCACGCTCTAGCTTTCTAGAGTCTCTAAGACAGCAGGAAATGTGAGTGAGTTGAGAACAAAAGAACGGTGTTTCCTACACATACGGACCATATCTAGTCCATCTCTGCTTCTGAAACTGCGACAAAGCACTGGTCGTCTAACATCCCATGCTATTCACGTAAGATGAGAAATGTGTGAGCTTCGTGAACAATGTAGTTCGTTTGAGCTGTAAAGTAACTGCCCTTACCTGATTCGAAGTCTTGCTTGTAGGAAAACTCAGAGCCTGGGCTTTAACTCCATTTCTGAAGTGAAACACACAGCAGAGTTCTCTTCTATGGATGACACTCTGCTTTAGAGCAAGAAGCACGCTCTAGCTTTCTAGAGTCTCTAAGACAGCAGGAAACGTGAGAGTGTTGAGAACAAAAGAACGGTGTTTCCTACACATACGGACCATATCTAGTCCATCTCTGCTTCTGAAACTGCGACAAAGCACTGGTCGTCTAACATCCGATGCTATTCACGTAAGATGAGAAACGTGTGAGCTTCGTGAACAAAGTAGTTTGTTTGAGCTGTAAAGTTACTGCCCTTACCTGATTCGAAGTCTTGCTTGTAGGAAGACTCAGAGTCTGGGCTTTAACTCCATTTCTGAAGGGAAACACACAGCAGAGTTCTCTTCCATGGATGACACTCTGCTTTAGAGCAAGAAGCACGCTCTAGCTTTCTAGAGTCTCTAAGACAGCAGGAAATGTGAGTGTGCTGAGAACAAAAGAATGGTGTTTCCTACACATACGGACCATATCTAGTCCAACTCTGCTTCTGAAACTGATACAAAGCACTGGTATTCTCAAATCCGATGCTTGTCAGTTATGATGAGAAACGTGTGAGCTTCCTGAACGATGTAGTTCGTTTGAGCTGTAAAGTAACTGCCCTTACCTGAAACGAAGTGTTGCTTGTATGAAGACTCAGAGCCTGGGGTTTAACTCGATATCTGAAGTGAAACACACTGCAGGGTTCCCATATATACATCACATTCTGCTTTAAAGCAAGAAGGACGCTCTTGCTTTCTAGAATCTCTAAGACAGCGGGAAACATGAGTGTCCTGAGAGGAAAAGAACGGTGTTTCCTACACATACAGATAATATCCAGTCAATCTCTGCTTCTGAAACTGAGACAAAACACTGGTCCTCTAACATCCGATGCTTGTCATTTAAGATGAGAAACGTGTGAGCTTCGTGAACGATGTAGTTCGTTTGAGCTGTAAAGTAACTGCCCTTACCTGATTCGAAGTCTTTATTTTTGGAAGACTCAGAGCCTGGGATTTAACTCCATTTCTGAAGGGAAACACACAGCAGAGTTCTCTTCCATGGATCACACTCTGCTTTAGAGCAAGAAGCACGCTCTAGCTTTCTAGAGTCTCTAAGACAGCAGGAAATGTGAGTGTGCTGAGAACAAAAGAATGGTGTTTCCTACACATACGGACCATATCTAGTCCAACTCTGCTTCTGAAACTGAGACAAAGCACTGGTCCTCTAACATCCATTGCTTGTCTTTTAAGATGAGAAACAGTGAGCTTCGTGAACGATGTAGTTCGTTTGAGCTGAAAAGTGACTGCCCTTACCTGAAACGAAGTCTTTATTGTAGGAAGACACAGAGCCTGGGATTTCACTCCATTTCTGAAGGGAAACACAGCAGAGTTCTCATCCATTGATCACACTCTGCTTTAGAGCAAGTAGCACGCTCTAGCTTTCTAGAGTCTCTAAGACAGCAGGAAACGTGAGTGAGTTGAGAACAAAAGAACGGTGTTTCCGACACATACGGACCATATCTAGTCCATCTCGGCTTCTGAAACTGCGACAAAGCACTGGTCGTCTAACATCCGATGCTATTCACGTAAGATGAGAAATGTGTGAGCTTCGTGAACAATGTAGTTCGTTTGAGCTGTAAAGTAACTGCCCTTACCTGATTCGAAGTCTTGCTTGTAGGAAGACTCAGAGCCTGGGCTTTAACTCCATTTCTGAAGGGAAACACACAGCAGAGTTCTCTTCCATGGATGACACTCTGCTTTAGAGCAAGAAGCACGCTCTAGCTTTCTAGAGTCTCTAAGACAGCAGGAAATGTGAGTGTGCTGAGAACAAAATAACTGTGTTTCCTACACATACGACCATATCTAGTCCAAATCTGCTTCTGAAACTGATACAAAGCACTGGTATTCTCACATCCGATGCTTGTCAGTTAAGATGAGAAACGTTTTAGCTTCGTGAACGATGTAGTTCGTTTGAGCTGAAAAGTAACTGCCCTTACCTGATTCGAAGTCTTGCTTGTAGGAAGACTGAGAGCCTGGGATTTAACTCCATTTCTGAAGGGAAACACACAGCAGAGTTCTCATATATACATCACACTCTGCTTTAAATCAAGAAGGACGCTCTTGCTTTCTAGAATCTCTAAGACAGCAGGAAACATGAGTGTGCTGAGAGGAAAAGAACGGTGTTTCCTACACATACGGACCGTATCTAGTCCAACTCTGCTTCTGAAACTGATACAAAGCAGTGGTCCTATAACATCCGATGCTTGTCAGTTAAGATGAGAAACGTGTGAGCTTCTTGAACGATGTAGTTCGTTTGAGCTGAAAAGTGACTGCCCTTACCTGAATCGAAGTCTTTATTGTAGGAAGACACAGAGCCTGGGATTTCACTCCATTTCTGAAGGGAAACACAGCAGAGTTCTCATCCATTGATCACACTCTGCTTTAGAGCAAGAAGCACGCTCTAGCTTTCTAGAGTCTCTAAGACAGCAGGAAACGTGAGAGTGTTGAGAACAAAAGAACGGTGTTTCCTACACATACGGACCATATCTAGTCCATCTCTGCTTCTGAAACTGCGACGAAGCACTGGTCGTCTAACATCCGATGCTATTCACGTAAGATGAGAAACGTGTGAGCTTCGTGAACAATGTAGTTCCTTTGAGCTGTAAAGTAACTGCCCTTACCTGATTCGAAGTCTTGCTTGTAGGAAGACTCAGAGCCTGGGCTTTAACTCCATTTCTGAAGGCAAACACACAGCAGAGTTCTCTTCCATGGATGACACTCTGCTTTAGAGCAAGAAGCACGCTCTAGCTTTCTAGAGTCTCTAAGACAGCAGGAAATGTGAGTGTGCTGAGAACAAAAGAATGGTGTGTCCTACACATATGGACCATATCTAGTCCAACTCTGCTTCTGAAACTGAGACAAAGCACTGGTCCTCTAACATCCAATGCTTGTCAGTTAAGATGAGTAACGTGTGAGCTTTGTGAACGATGTAGTTCGTTTGAGCTGAAAAGTGACTGCCCTTACCTGAAACGAATTCTTTATTGTAGGAAGACACAGAGCCTGGGATTTCACTCCATTTCTGAAGGGAAACACACAGCAGAGTTCTTATCCATTGATCACACTCTGCTTTAGAGCAAGAAGCACGCTCCAGCTTTCTAGATTCTCTAAGATAGCAGGAAACGTGACTGTGCTGAGAACAAAAGAACGGTATTTCCTACACATACGGACCATATCTATTCCAACTCTGCTTCTGAAACTGATACAATGCACTGGTCCTATAACATCCGATGCTTGTCAGTTATGATGAGAAACGTGTGAGCTTCGTGAACGATGTAGTTCGTTTGAGCTGTAAAGTAACTGCCCTTACCTGAAACGAAGTGTTGCTTGTTGGAAGACTCAGAACCTTGGGTTTAACTCCATTTCTGAAGTGAAACACACAGCAGGGTTCTCATATATACATCACACTCTGCTTGAAAGCAAGAAGGACGCTTTTGCTTTCTAGAATCTCTAATACAGCAGGAAACATGAGTGTGCTGAGAGGAAAAGAACAGTGTTTCCTACACATTCGGACCATATCTAGTCCAACTCCGCTTCTGAAACTGACACAAAGCACTGGTCCTCTAACATCCGATGCTTGTCATTTAAGATGAGAAACGTGTGAGCTTTGTGAACGATGTAGTACCTTTGAGCTGTAAAGTGACTGCCCTTACCTGAAACGAAGTCTTTATTGTAGGAAGACACAGAGCCTGGGATTTCACTCCATTTCTGAAGGGAAACACAGCAGAGTTCTCATCCATTGATCACACTCTGCTTTAGAGCAAGTAGCACGCTCTAGCTTTCTAGAGTCTCTAAGACAGCAGGAAACGTGAGAGTGTTGAGAACAAAAGAACGGTGTTTCCTACACATACGGACCATATCTAGTCCATCTCTGCTTCTGAAACTGCGACAAAGCACTGGTCGTCTAACATCCGATGCTATTCACTTAAGATGAGAAACGTGTGAGCTTCGTGAACAAAGTAGTTTGTTTGAGCTGTAAAGTTACTGCCCTTACCTGATTCGAAGTCTTGCTTGTAGGAAGACTCAGAGCCTGGGCTTTAACTCCATTTCTGAAGGGAAACACACAGCAGAGTTCTCTTCCATGGATGACACTCTGCTTTAGAGCAAGAAGCACGCTCTAGCTTTCTAGAGTCTCTAAGACAGCAGGAAATGTGAGTGTGCTGAGAACAAAAGAATGGTGTTTCCTACACATACGGACCATATCTAGTCCAACTCTGCTTCTGAAACTGATACAAAGCACTGGTATTCTCAAATCCGATGCTTGTCAGTTATGATGAGAAACGTGTGAGCTTCCTGAACGATGTAGTTCGTTTGAGCTGTAAAGTAACTGCCCTTACCTGAAACGAAGTGTTGCTTGTATGAAGACTCAGAGCCTGGGGTTTAACTCGATATCTGAAGTGAAACACACTGCAGGGTTCCCATATATACATTACATTCTGCTTTAAAGCAAGAAGGACGCTCTTGCTTTCTAGAATCTCTAAGACAGCGGGAAACATGAGTGTCCTGAGAGGAAAAGGACGGTGTTTCCTACACATACGGATAATATCCAGTCAATCTCTGCTTCTGAAACTGAGACAAAACACTGGTCCTCTAACATCCGATGCTTGTCATTTAAGATGAGAAACGTGTGAGCTTCGTGAACGATATAGTTCGTTTGAGCTGTAAAGTAACTGCCCTTACCTGATTCGAAGTCTTTATTTTTGGAAGACTCAGAGCCTGGGATTTAACTCCATTTCTGAAGGGAAACACACAGCAGAGTTCTCTTCCATGGATCACACTCTGCTTTAGAGCAAGAAGCACGCTCTAGCTTTCTAGAGTCTCTAAGACAGCAGGAAATGTGAGTGTGCTGAGAACAAAAGAATGGTGTTTCCTACACATACGGACCATATCTAGTCCAACTCTGCTTCTGAAACTGAGACAAAGCACTGGTCCTCTAACATCCATTGCTTGTCTTTTAAGATGGGAAACAGTGAGCTTCGTGAACGATGTAGTTCGTTTGAGCTGAAAAGTGACTGCCCTTACCTGAAACGAAGTCTTTATTGTAGGAAGACACAGTGCCTGGGATTTCACTCCATTTCTGAAGGGAAACACAGCAGAGTTCTCATCCATTGATCACACTCTGCTTTAGAGCAAGTAGCACGCTCTAGCTTTCTAGAGTCTCTAAGACAGCAGGAAATGTGAGTGTGTCGAGAACAAAAGAATGGTGTGTCCTACACATATGGACCATATCTAGTCCAACTCTGCTTCTGAACCTGATACAAAGCACTGGTCCTCTAACATCCAATGCTTGTCAGTTAAGATGAGTAACGTGTAACCTTTGTGAACGATGTAGTTCGTTTGAGCTGAAAAGTGACTGCCCTTACCTGAAACGAAGTCTTTATTGTAGGAAGACACAGATCCTGGGATTTCACTCCATTTCTGAAGGGAAACACAGCAGAGTTCTCATCCATTGATCACACTCTGCTTTAGAGCAAGTAGCACGCTCTAGCTTTCTAGAGTCTCTAAGACAGCAGGAAATGTGAGTGAGTTGAGAACAAAAGAACGGTGTTTCCTACACATACGGACCATATCTAGTCCATCTCTGCTTCTGAAACTGCGACAAAGCACTGGTCGTCTAACATCCCATGCTATTCACGTAAGATGAGAAATGTGTGAGCTTCGTGAACAATGTAGTTCGTTTGAGCTGTAAAGTAACTGCCCTTACCTGATTCGAAGTCTTGCTTGTAGGAAAACTCAGAGCCTGGGCTTTAACTCCATTTCTGAAGTGAAACACACAGCAGAGTTCTCTTCTATGGATGACACTCTGCTTTAGAGCAAGAAGCACGCTCTAGCTTTCTAGAGTCTCTAAGACAGCAGGAAACGTGAGAGTGTTGAGAACAAAAGAACGGTGTTTCCTACACATACGGACCATATCTAGTCCATCTCTGCTTCTGAAACTGCGACAAAGCACTGGTCGTCTAACATCCGATGCTATTCACGTAAGATGAGAAACGTGTGAGCTTCGTGAACAAAGTAGTTTGTTTGAGCTGTAAAGTTACTGCCCTTACCTGATTCGAAGTCTTGCTTGTAGGAAGACTCAGAGTCTGGGCTTTAACTCCATTTCTGAAGGGAAACACACAGCAGAGTTCTCTTCCATGGATGACACTCTGCTTTAGAGCAAGAAGCACGCTCTAGCTTTCTAGAGTCTCTAAGACAGCAGGAAATGTGAGTGTGCTGAGAACAAAAGAATGGTGTTTCCTACACATACGGACCATATCTAGTCCAACTCTGCTTCTGAAACTGATACAAAGCACTGGTATTCTCAAATCCGATGCTTGTCAGTTATGATGAGAAACGTGTGAGCTTCCTGAACGATGTAGTTCGTTTGAGCTGTAAAGTAACTGCCCTTACCTGAAACGAAGTGTTGCTTGTATGAAGACTCAGAGCCTGGGGTTTAACTCGATATCTGAAGTGAAACACACTGCAGGGTTCCCATATATACATCACATTCTGCTTTAAAGCAAGAAGGACGCTCTTGCTTTCTAGAATCTCTAAGACAGCGGGAAACATGAGTGTCCTGAGAGGAAAAGAACGGTGTTTCCTACACATACAGATAATATCCAGTCAATCTCTGCTTCTGAAACTGAGACAAAACACTGGTCCTCTAACATCCGATGCTTGTCATTTAAGATGAGAAACGTGTGAGCTTCGTGAACGATGTAGTTCGTTTGAGCTGTAAAGTAACTGCCCTTACCTGATTCGAAGTCTTTATTTTTGGAAGACTCAGAGCCTGGGATTTAACTCCATTTCTGAAGGGAAACACACAGCAGAGTTCTCTTCCATGGATCACACTCTGCTTTAGAGCAAGAAGCACGCTCTAGCTTTCTAGAGTCTCTAAGACAGCAGGAAATGTGAGTGTGCTGAGAACAAAAGAATGGTGTTTCCTACACATACGGACCATATCTAGTCCAACTCTGCTTCTGAAACTGAGACAAAGCACTGGTCCTCTAACATCCATTGCTTGTCTTTTAAGATGAGAAACAGTGAGCTTCGTGAACGATGTAGTTCGTTTGAGCTGAAAAGTGACTGCCCTTACCTGAAACGAAGTCTTTATTGTAGGAAGACACAGAGCCTGGGATTTCACTCCATTTCTGAAGGGAAACACAGCAGAGTTCTCATCCATTGATCACACTCTGCTTTAGAGCAAGTAGCACGCTCTAGCTTTCTAGAGTCTCTAAGACAGCAGGAAACGTGAGTGAGTTGAGAACAAAAGAACGGTGTTTCCGACACATACGGACCATATCTAGTCCATCTCGGCTTCTGAAACTGCGACAAAGCACTGGTCGTCTAACATCCGATGCTATTCACGTAAGATGAGAAATGTGTGAGCTTCGTGAACAATGTAGTTCGTTTGAGCTGTAAAGTAACTGCCCTTACCTGATTCGAAGTCTTGCTTGTAGGAAGACTCAGAGCCTGGGCTTTAACTCCATTTCTGAAGGGAAACACACAGCAGAGTTCTCTTCCATGGATGACACTCTGCTTTAGAGCAAGAAGCACGCTCTAGCTTTCTAGAGTCTCTAAGACAGCAGGAAATGTGAGTGTGCTGAGAACAAAATAACTGTGTTTCCTACACATACGACCATATCTAGTCCAAATCTGCTTCTGAAACTGATACAAAGCACTGGTATTCTCACATCCGATGCTTGTCAGTTAAGATGAGAAACGTTTTAGCTTCGTGAACGATGTAGTTCGTTTGAGCTGAAAAGTAACTGCCCTTACCTGATTCGAAGTCTTGCTTGTAGGAAGACTGAGAGCCTGGGATTTAACTCCATTTCTGAAGGGAAACACACAGCAGAGTTCTCATATATACATCACACTCTGCTTTAAATCAAGAAGGACGCTCTTGCTTTCTAGAATCTCTAAGACAGCAGGAAACATGAGTGTGCTGAGAGGAAAAGAACGGTGTTTCCTACACATACGGACCGTATCTAGTCCAACTCTGCTTCTGAAACTGATACAAAGCAGTGGTCCTATAACATCCGATGCTTGTCAGTTAAGATGAGAAACGTGTGAGCTTCTTGAACGATGTAGTTCGTTTGAGCTGAAAAGTGACTGCCCTTACCTGAATCGAAGTCTTTATTGTAGGAAGACACAGAGCCTGGGATTTCACTCCATTTCTGAAGGGAAACACAGCAGAGTTCTCATCCATTGATCACACTCTGCTTTAGAGCAAGAAGCACGCTCTAGCTTTCTAGAGTCTCTAAGACAGCAGGAAACGTGAGAGTGTTGAGAACAAAAGAACGGTGTTTCCTACACATACGGACCATATCTAGTCCATCTCTGCTTCTGAAACTGCGACGAAGCACTGGTCGTCTAACATCCGATGCTATTCACGTAAGATGAGAAACGTGTGAGCTTCGTGAACAATGTAGTTCCTTTGAGCTGTAAAGTAACTGCCCTTACCTGATTCGAAGTCTTGCTTGTAGGAAGACTCAGAGCCTGGGCTTTAACTCCATTTCTGAAGGCAAACACACAGCAGAGTTCTCTTCCATGGATGACACTCTGCTTTAGAGCAAGAAGCACGCTCTAGCTTTCTAGAGTCTCTAAGACAGCAGGAAATGTGAGTGTGCTGAGAACAAAAGAATGGTGTGTCCTACACATATGGACCATATCTAGTCCAACTCTGCTTCTGAAACTGAGACAAAGCACTGGTCCTCTAACATCCAATGCTTGTCAGTTAAGATGAGTAACGTGTGAGCTTTGTGAACGATGTAGTTCGTTTGAGCTGAAAAGTGACTGCCCTTACCTGAAACGAATTCTTTATTGTAGGAAGACACAGAGCCTGGGATTTCACTCCATTTCTGAAGGGAAACACACAGCAGAGTTCTTATCCATTGATCACACTCTGCTTTAGAGCAAGAAGCACGCTCCAGCTTTCTAGATTCTCTAAGATAGCAGGAAACGTGACTGTGCTGAGAACAAAAGAACGGTATTTCCTACACATACGGACCATATCTATTCCAACTCTGCTTCTGAAACTGATACAATGCACTGGTCCTATAACATCCGATGCTTGTCAGTTATGATGAGAAACGTGTGAGCTTCGTGAACGATGTAGTTCGTTTGAGCTGTAAAGTAACTGCCCTTACCTGAAACGAAGTGTTGCTTGTTGGAAGACTCAGAACCTTGGGTTTAACTCCATTTCTGAAGTGAAACACACAGCAGGGTTCTCATATATACATCACACTCTGCTTGAAAGCAAGAAGGACGCTTTTGCTTTCTAGAATCTCTAATACAGCAGGAAACATGAGTGTGCTGAGAGGAAAAGAACAGTGTTTCCTACACATTCGGACCATATCTAGTCCAACTCCGCTTCTGAAACTGACACAAAGCACTGGTCCTCTAACATCCGATGCTTGTCATTTAAGATGAGAAACGTGTGAGCTTTGTGAACGATGTAGTACCTTTGAGCTGTAAAGTGACTGCCCTTACCTGAAACGAAGTCTTTATTGTAGGAAGACACAGAGCCTGGGATTTCACTCCATTTCTGAAGGGAAACACAGCAGAGTTCTCATCCATTGATCACACTCTGCTTTAGAGCAAGTAGCACGCTCTAGCTTTCTAGAGTCTCTAAGACAGCAGGAAACGTGAGAGTGTTGAGAACAAAAGAACGGTGTTTCCTACACATACGGACCATATCTAGTCCATCTCTGCTTCTGAAACTGCGACAAAGCACTGGTCGTCTAACATCCGATGCTATTCACTTAAGATGAGAAACGTGTGAGCTTCGTGAACAAAGTAGTTTGTTTGAGCTGTAAAGTTACTGCCCTTACCTGATTCGAAGTCTTGCTTGTAGGAAGACTCAGAGCCTGGGCTTTAACTCCATTTCTGAAGGGAAACACACAGCAGAGTTCTCTTCCATGGATGACACTCTGCTTTAGAGCAAGAAGCACGCTCTAGCTTTCTAGAGTCTCTAAGACAGCAGGAAATGTGAGTGTGCTGAGAACAAAAGAATGGTGTTTCCTACACATACGGACCATATCTAGTCCAACTCTGCTTCTGAAACTGATACAAAGCACTGGTATTCTCAAATCCGATGCTTGTCAGTTATGATGAGAAACGTGTGAGCTTCCTGAACGATGTAGTTCGTTTGAGCTGTAAAGTAACTGCCCTTACCTGAAACGAAGTGTTGCTTGTATGAAGACTCAGAGCCTGGGGTTTAACTCGATATCTGAAGTGAAACACACTGCAGGGTTCCCATATATACATCACATTCTGCTTTAAAGCAAGAAGGACGCTCTTGCTTTCTAGAATCTCTAAGACAGCGGGAAACATGAGTGTCCTGAGAGGAAAAGGACGGTGTTTCCTACACATACGGATAATATCCAGTCAATCTCTGCTTCTGAAACTGAGACAAAACACTGGTCCTCTAACATCCGATGCTTGTCATTTAAGATGAGAAACGTGTGAGCTTCGTGAACGATATAGTTCGTTTGAGCTGTAAAGTAACTGCCCTTACCTGATTCGAAGTCTTTATTTTTGGAAGACTCAGAGCCTGGGATTTAACTCCATTTCTGAAGGGAAACACACAGCAGAGTTCTCTTCCATGGATCACACTCTGCTTTAGAGCAAGAAGCACGCTCTAGCTTTCTAGAGTCTCTAAGACAGCAGGAAATGTGAGTGTGCTGAGAACAAAAGAATGGTGTTTCCTACACATACGGACCATATCTAGTCCAACTCTGCTTCTGAAACTGAGACAAAGCACTGGTCCTCTAACATCCATTGCTTGTCTTTTAAGATGGGAAACAGTGAGCTTCGTGAACGATGTAGTTCGTTTGAGCTGAAAAGTGACTGCCCTTACCTGAAACGAAGTCTTTATTGTAGGAAGACACAGTGCCTGGGATTTCACTCCATTTCTGAAGGGAAACACAGCAGAGTTCTCATCCATTGATCACACTCTGCTTTAGAGCAAGTAGCACGCTCTAGCTTTCTAGAGTCTCTAAGACAGCAGGAAATGTGAGTGTGTCGAGAACAAAAGAATGGTGTGTCCTACACATATGGACCATATCTAGTCCAACTCTGCTTCTGAACCTGATACAAAGCACTGGTCCTCTAACATCCAATGCTTGTCAGTTAAGATGAGTAACGTGTAACCTTTGTGAACGATGTAGTTCGTTTGAGCTGAAAAGTGACTGCCCTTACCTGAAACGAAGTCTTTATTGTAGGAAGACACAGATCCTGGGATTTCACTCCATTTCTGAAGGGAAACACAGCAGAGTTCTCATCCATTGATCACACTCTGCTTTAGAGCAAGTAGCACGCTCTAGCTTTCTAGAGTCTCTAAGACAGCAGGAAATGTGAGTGAGTTGAGAACAAAAGAACGGTGTTTCCTACACATACGGACCATATCTAGTCCATCTCTGCTTCTGAAACTGCGACAAAGCACTGGTCGTCTAACATCCGATGCTATTCACGTAAGATGAGAAATGTGTGAGCTTCGTGAACAATGTAGTTCGTTTGAGCTGTAAAGTAACTGCCCTTACCTGAAACGAAGTGTTGCTTGTTGGAAGACTCAGAACCTTGGGTTTAACTCCATTTCTGAAGTGAAACACACAGCAGGGTTCTCATATATACATCACACTCAGCTTTAAATCCAGAAGGACGCTCTTGCTTTCTAGAATCTCTAAGACAGCAGGAAACATGAGTGTGCTGAGAGGAAAAGAACGGTGTTTCCTACACATACGGACCGTATCTAGTCCAACTCTGCTTCTGAAACTGATACAAAGCAGTGGTCCTATAACATCCGATGCTTGTCAGTTAAGATGAGAAACGTGTGAGCTTCGTGAACGATGTAGTTCTTTTGAGCTGTAAAGTAACTGTCCTTACCTGATTCGAAGTCTTTATTTTTGGAAGACACAGAGCCTGGGATTTAACTCCATTTCTGAAGGGAAACACACAGCAGAGTTCTCTTCCATGGATCACACTCTGCTTTAGAGCAAGAATCACGCTCTACCTTTCTAGAGTCTCTAAGACAGCAGGAAATGTGAGTGTGCTGAGAACAAAAGAATGGTGTTTCCTACACATACGGACCATATCTAGTCCAACTCTGCTTCTGAAACTGAGACAAAGCACTGGTCCTCTAACATCCATTGCTTGTCTTTTAAGATGAGAAACAGTGAGCTTCGTGAACGATGTAGTTCGTTTCAGCTGAAAAGTGACTGCCCTTACCTGAAACGAAGTCTTTATTGTAGGAAGACACAGAGCCTGGGATTTCACTCCATTTCTGAAGGGAAACACAGCAGGGTTCTCATATATACATCACACTCTGCTTGAAAGCAAGAAGGATGCTCTTGCTTTCTAGAATCTCTAAGACAGCAGGAAACATGAGTGTGCTGAGAGGAAAAGAACGGTGTTTCCTACACATTCGGACCATATCTAGTCCAACTCTGCTTCTGAAACTGCGACGAAGCACTGGTCGTCTAACATCCGATGCTATTCACGTAAGATGAGAAACGTGTGAGCTTCGTGAACAATGTAGTTCCTTTGAGCTGTAAAGTAACTGCCCTTACCTGATTCGAAGTCTTGCTTGTAGGAAGACTCAGAGCCTGGGCTTTAACTCCATTTCTGAAGGCAAACACACAGCAGAGTTCTCTTCCATGGATGACACTCTGCTTTAGAGCAAGAAGCACGCTCTAGCTTTCTAGAGTCTCTAAGACAGCAGGAAATGTGAGTGTGCTGAGAACAAAAGAATGGTGTGTCCTACACATATGGACCATATCTAGTCCAACTCTGCTTCTGAAACTGAGACAAAGCACTGGTCCTCTAACATCCAATGCTTGTCAGTTAAGATGAGTAACGTGTGAGCTTTGTGAACGATGTAGTTCGTTTGAGCTGAAAAGTGACTGCCCTTACCTGAAACGAATTCTTTATTGTAGGAAGACACAGAGCCTGGGATTTCACTCCATTTCTGAAGGGAAACACACAGCAGAGTTCTTATCCATTGATCACACTCTGCTTTAGAGCAAGAAGCACGCTCCAGCTTTCTAGATTCTCTAAGATAGCAGGAAACGTGACTGTGCTGAGAACAAAAGAACGGTGATTCCTACACATACGGACCATATCTATTCCAACTCTGCTTCTGAAACTGATACAATGCACTGGTCCTATAACATCCGATGCTTGTCAGTTATGATGAGAAACGTGTGAGCTTCGTGAACGATGTAGTTCGTTTGAGCTGTAAAGTAACTGCCCTTACCTGAAACGAAGTGTTGCTTGTTGGAAGACTCAGAACCTTGGGTTTAACTCCATTTCTGAAGTGAAACACACAGCAGGGTTCTCATATATACATCACACTCTGCTTGAAAGCAAGAAGGACGCTTTTGCTTTCTAGAATCTCTAATACAGCAGGAAACATGAGTGTGCTGAGAGGAAAAGAACAGTGTTTCCTACACATTCGGACCATATCTAGTCCAACTCCGCTTCTGAAACTGACACAAAGCACTGGTCCTCTAACATCCGATGCTTGTCATTTAAGATGAGAAACGTGTGAGCTTTGTGAACGATGTAGTACCTTTGAGCTGTAAAGTGACTGCCCTTACCTGAAACGAAGTCTTTATTGTAGGAAGACACAGAGCCTGGGATTTCACTCCATTTCTGAAGGGAAACACAGCAGAGTTCTCATCCATTGATCACACTCTGCTTTAGAGCAAGTAGCACGCTCTAGCTTTCTAGAGTCTCTAAGACAGCAGGAAACGTGAGAGTGTTGAGAACAAAAGAACGGTGTTTCCTACACATACGGACCATATCTAGTCCATCTCTGCTTCTGAAACTGCGACAAAGCACTGGTCGTCTAACATCCGATGCTATTCACGTAAGATGAGAAACGTGTGAGCTTCGTGAACAAAGTAGTTTGTTTGACCTGTAAAGTTACTGCCCTTACCTGATTCGAAGTCTTGCTTGTAGGAAGACTCAGAGCCTGGGCTTTAACTCCATTTCTGAAGGGAAACACACAGCAGAGTTCTCTTCCATGGATGACACTCTGCTTTAGAGCAAGAAGCACGCTCTAGCTTTCTAGAGTCTCTAAGACAGCAGGAAATGTGAGTGTGCTGAGAACAAAAGAATGGTGTTTCCTACACATACGGACCATATCTAGTCCAACTCTGCTTCTGAAACTGATACAAAGCACTGGTATTCTCAAATCCGATGCTTGTCAGTTATGATGAGAAACGTGTGAGCTTCCTGAACGATGTAGTTCGTTTGAGCTGTAAAGTAACTGCCCTTACCTGAAACGAAGTGTTGCTTGTATGAAGACTCAGAGCCTGGGGTTTAACTCGATATCTGAAGTGAAACACACTGCAGGGTTCCCATATATACATCACATTCTGCTTTAAAGCAAGAAGGACGCTCTTGCTTTCTAGAATCTCTAAGACAGCGGGAAACATGAGTGTCCTGAGAGGAAAAGAACGGTGTTTCCTACACATACGGATAATATCCAGTCAATCTCTGCTTCTGAAACTGAGACAAAACACTGGTCCTCTAACATCCGATGCTTGTCATTTAAGATGAGAAACGTGTGAGCTTCGTGAACGATGTAGTTCGTTTGAGCTGTAAAGTAACTGCCCTTACCTGATTCGAAGTCTTTATTTTTGGAAGACTCAGAGCCTGGGATTTAACTCCATTTCTGAAGGGAAACACACAGCAGAGTTCTCTTCCATGGATCACACTCTGCTTTAGAGCAAGAAGCACGCTCTAGCTTTCTAGAGTCTCTAAGACAGCAGGAAATGTGAGTGTGCTGAGAAAAAAGAATGGTGTTTCCTACATATACGGACCATATCTAGTCCAAACTCTGCTTCTGAAACTGAGACAAAGCACTGGTTCTCTAACATCCATTGCTTGTCATTTAAGATGAGAAACAGTGAGCTTCGTGAACGATGTAGTTCGTTTGAGCTGTAAAGTAACTGCCCTTACCTGATTCGAAGTCTTGCTTGTAGGAAGACTCAGAGCCTGGGATTTAACTCCATTTCTGAAGTGAAACACACAGCAGGGTTCTCATATATACATCACACTCTGCTTTAAAGCAAGAAGGACGCTCTTGCTTTCTAGAATCTCTAAGACAGCAGGAAACATGAGTGTGCTGAGAGGAAAAGAACGGTGTTTCCTACACATACGGACCGTATCTAGTCCAACTCTGCTTCTGAAACTGATACAAAGCAGTGGTCCTATAACATCCGATGCTTGTCAGTTAAGATGAGAAACGTGTGAGCTTCTTGAACGATGTAGTTCGTTTGAGCTGAAAAGTGAATGCCCTTACCTGAAACGAAGTCTTTATTGTAGGAAGACACAGAGCCTGGGATTTCACTCCATTTCTGAAGGGAAACACAGCAGAGTTCTCATCCATTGATCACACTCTGCTTTAGAGCAAGTAGCACGCTCTAGCTTTCTAGAGTCTCTAAGACAGCAGGAAACGTGAGAGTGTTGAGAACAAAAGAACGGTGTTTCCTACACATACGGACCATATCTAGTCCATCTCTGCTTCTGAAACTGCGACAAAGCACTGGTCGTCTAACATCCGATGCTATTCACGTAAGATGAGAAACGTGTGATCTTCGTGAACAATGTAGTTCGTTTGAGCTGTAAAGTAACTGCCCTTACCTGATTCGAAGTCTTGCTTGTAGGAAGACTCAGAGCCTGGGCTTTAACTCCATTTCTGAAGGGAAACACACAGCAGAGTTCTCTTCCATGGATGACACTCTGCTTTAGAGCAAGAAGCACGCTCTAGCTTTCTAGAGTCTCTAAGACAGCAGGAAATGTGAGTGTGCTGAGAACAAAAGAATGGTGTTTCCTACACATACGGACCATATCTAGTCCAACTCTGCTTCTTAAACTGATACAAAGCACTGGTATTGTCACATCCGATGCTTGTCAGTTAAGATGAGAAACGTTTTAGCTTCGTGAACGATGTAGTTCGTTTGAGCTGAAAAGTAACTGCCCTTACCTGATTCGAAGTCTTGCTTGTAGGAAGACTGAGAGCCTGGGATTTAACTCCATTTCTGAAGGGAAACACACAGCAGAGTTCTCATATATACATCACACTCTGCTTTAAATCAAGAAGGACGCTCTTGCTTTCTAGAATCTCTAAGACAGCAGGAAACATGAGTGTGCTGAGAGGAAAAGAACGGTGTTTCCTACACATACGGACCGTATCTAGTCCAACTCTGCTTCTGAAACTGATACAAAGCAGTGGCCCTATAACATCTGATGCTTGTCAGTTAAGATGAGAAACGTGTGAGCTTCTTGAACGATGTAGTTCGTTTGAGCTGAAAAGTGACTGCCCTTACCTGAATCGAAGTCTTTATTGTAGGAAGACACAGAGCCTGGGATTTCACTCCATTTCTGAAGGGAAACACAGCAGAGTTCTCATCCATTGATCACACTCTGCTTTAGAGCAAGTAGCACGCTCTAGCTTTCTAGAGTCTCTAAGACAGCAGGAAACGTGAGAGTGTTGAGAACAAAAGAACGGTGTTTCCTACACATACAGACCATATCTAGTCCATCTCTGCTTCTGAAACTGCGACGAAGCACTGGTCGTCTAACATCCGATGCTATTCACGTAAGATGAGAAACGTGTGAGCTTCGTGAACAATGTAGTTCGTTTGAGCTGTAAAGTAACTGCCCTTACCTGATTCGAAGTCTTGCTTGTAGGAAGACTCAGAGCCTGGGCTTTAACTCCATTTCTGAAGGGAAACACACAGCAGAGTTCTCTTCCATGGATGACACTCTGCTTTAGAGCAAGAAGCACGCTCTAGCTTTCTAGAGTCTCTAAGTCAGCAGGAAATGTGAGTGTGCTGAGAACAAAAGAATGGTGTGTCCTACACATATGGACCATATCTAGTCCAACTCTGCTTCTGAACCTGATACAAAGCACTGGTCCTCTAACATCCAATGCTTGTCAGTTAAGATGAGAAACGTGTGAGCTTCGTGAACGATGTAGTTCGTTTGAGCTGAAAAGTAACTGCCCTTACCTGAAACGAAGTGTTGCTTGTATGAAGACTCAGAGCCTGGGGTTTAACTCGATATCTGAAGTGAAACACACTGCAGGGTTCCCATATATACATCACATTCTGCTTTAAAGCAAGAAGGACGCTCTTGCTTTCTAGAATCTCTAAGACAGCGGGAAACATGAGTGTCCTGAGAGGAAAAGAACGGTGTTTCCTAAATATACGGATAATATCCAGTCAATCTCTGCTTCTGAAACTGAGACAAAACACTGGTCCTCTAACATCCGATGCTTGTCATTTAAGATGAGAAACGTGTGAGCTTCATGAACGATGTAGTTCGTTTGAGCTGTAAAGTAACTGCCCTTACCTGATTCGAAGTCTTTATTTTTGGAAGACACAGAGCCTGGGCTTTAACTCCATTTCTGAAGGGAAACACACAGCAGAGTTCTCTTCCATGGATGACACTCTGCTTTAGAGCAAGAAGCACGCTCTAGCTTTCTAGAGTCTCTAAGACAGCAGGAAATGTGAGTGTGCTGAGAACAAAATAACTGTGTTTCCTACACATACGGACCATATCTAGTCCAACTCTGCTTCTGAAACTGATACAAAGCACTGGTCCTATAACATCCGATGCTTGTCAGTTATGATGAGAAACGTGTGAGCTTCGTGAACGATGTAGTTCGTTTGAGCTGTAAAGTAACTGCCCTTACCTGAAACGAAGTGTTGCTTGTTGGAAGACTCAGAACCTTGGGTTTAACTCCATTTCTGAAGTGAAACACACAGCAGGGTTCTCATATATACATCACAATCTGCTTGAAAGCAAGAAGGATGCTTTTGCTTTCTAGAATCTCTAAGAGAGCAGGAAACATGAGTGTGCTGAGAGGAAAAGAACGGTGTTTCCTACACATTCGGACCATATCTAGTCCAACTCTGCTTCTGAAACTGACACAAAGCACTGGCCCTTAACATCCAATGCTTGTCATTTAAGATGAGAAACGTGTGAGCTTTGTGAACGATGTAGTACGTTTGAGCTGTAAAGTTACTGCCCTTACCTGAAATGAAGACTTTTTTGTAGGAAGACTCAGAGCCCGGGATTTAACTCCATTTCTGAGGTGAAACACACAGCAGAGTTCTCATCCATTGATCACACTCTGCTTTAGAGCAAGAAGCACGCTCTAGCTTTCTAGAGTCTCTAAGACAGCAGGAAATGTGAGTGTGCTGAGAAAAAAGAATGGTGTTTCCTACATATACGGACCATATCTAGTCCAAACTCTGCTTCTGAAACTGAGACAAAGCACTGGTTCTCTAACATCCATTGCTTGTCATTTAAGATGAGAAACAGTGAGCTTCGTGAACGATGTAGTTCGTTTGAGCTGTAAAGTAACTGCCCTTACCTGATTCGAAGTCTTGCTTGTAGGAAGACTCAGAGCCTGGGATTTAACTCCATTTCTGAAGTGAAACACACAGCAGGGTTCTCATATATACATCACACTCTGCTTTAAAGCAAGAAGGACGCTCTTGCTTTCTAGAATCTCTAAGACAGCAGGAAACATGAGTGTGCTGAGAGGAAAAGAACGGTGTTTCCTACACATACGGACCGTATCTAGTCCAACTCTGCTTCTGAAACTGATACAAAGCAGTGGTCCTATAACATCCGATGCTTGTCAGTTAAGATGAGAAACGTGTGAGCTTCTTGAACGATGTAGTTCGTTTGAGCTGAAAAGTGAATGCCCTTACCTGAAACGAAGTCTTTATTGTAGGAAGACACAGAGCCTGGGATTTCACTCCATTTCTGAAGGGAAACACAGCAGAGTTCTCATCCATTGATCACACTCTGCTTTAGAGCAAGTAGCACGCTCTAGCTTTCTAGAGTCTCTAAGACAGCAGGAAACGTGAGAGTGTTGAGAACAAAAGAACGGTGTTTCCTACACATACGGACCATATCTAGTACATCTCTGCTTCTGAAACTGCGACAAAGCACTGGTCGTCTAACATCCGATGCTATTCACGTAAGATGAGAAACGTGTGATCTTCGTGAACAATGTAGTTCGTTTGAGCTGTAAAGTAACTGCCCTTACCTGATTCGAAGTCTTGCTTGTAGGAAGACTCAGAGCCTGGGCTTTAACTCCATTTCTGAAGGGAAACACACAGCAGAGTTCTCTTCCATGGATGACACTCTGCTTTAGAGCAAGAAGCACGCTCTAGCTTTCTAGAGTCTCTAAGTCATCAGGAAATGTGAGTGTGCTGAGAACAAAAGAATGGTGTGTCCTACACATATGGACCATATCTAGTCCAACTCTGCTTCTGAACCTGTTACAAAGCACTGGTCCTCTAACATCCAATGCTTGTCAGTTAAGATGAGAAACGTGTGAGCTTCGTGAACGATGTAGTTCGTTTGAGCTGAAACGTAACTGCCCTTACCTGAAACGAAGTGTTGCTTGTATGAAGACTCAGAGCCTGGGGTTTAACTCGATATCTGAAGTGAAACACACTGCAGGGTTCCCATATATACATCACATTCTGCTTTAAATCAAGAAGGACGCTCTTGCTTTCTAGAATCTCTAAGACAGCGGGAAACATGAGTGTCCTGAGAGGAAAAGAACGGTGTTTCCTACATATACGGATAATATCCAGTCAATCTCTGCTTCTGAAACTGAGACAAAACACTGGTCCTCTAACATCCGATGCTTGTCATTTAAGATGAGAAACGTGTGAGCTTCGTGAACGATGTAGTTCGTTTGAGCTGTAAAGTAACTGCCCTTACCTGATTCGAAGTCTTTATTTTTGGAAGACACAGAGCCTGGGATTTCACTCCATTTCTGAAGGGAAACACAGCAGAGTTCTCATCCATTGGTCACACTCTGCATTAGAGCAAGTAGCACCCTCTAGCTTTCTAGAGTCTCTAAGACAGCAGGAAACGTGAGTGAGTTGAGAACAAAAGAACGGTGTTTCCTACACATACGGACCATATCTAGTCCATCTCTGCTTCTGAAACTGCGACAAAGCACTGGTCGTCTAACATCCGATGCTATTCACGTAAGATGAGAAATGTGTGAGCTTCGTGAACAATGTAGTTTGTTTGAGCTGTAAAGTAACTGCCCTTACCTGATTCGAAGTCTTGCTTGTAGGAAGACTCAGAGCCTGGGCTTTAACTCCATTTCTGAAGGGAAACACACAGCAGAGTTCTCTTCCATGGATGACACTCTGCTTTAGAGCAAGAAGCACGCTCTAGCTTTCTAGAGTCTCCAAGACAGCAGGAAATGTGAGTGTGCTGAGAACAAAATAACTGTGTTTCCTACACATACGGACCATATCTAGTCCAACTCTTCTTCTGAAACTGATACAAAGCACTGGTCCTATAACATCCGATGCTTGTCAGTTATGATGAGAAACGTGTGAGCTTCGTGAACGATGTAGTTCGTTTGAGCTGTAAAGTAACTGCCCTTACCTGAAACGAAGTGTTGCTTGTTGGAAGACTCAGAACCTTGGGTTTAACTCCATTTCTGAAGTGAAACACACAGCAGGGTTCTCATATATACATCACAATCTGCTTGAAAGCAAGAAGGATGCTCTTGCTTTCTAGAATCTCTAAGACAGCAGGAAACATGAGTGTGCTGAGAGGAAAAGAACGGTGTTTCCTACACATTCGGACCATATCTAGTCCAACTCTGCTTCTGAAACTGACACAAAGCACTGGCCCTTAACATCCGATGCTTGTCATTTAAGATGAGAAACGTGTGAGCTTTGTGAACGATGTAGTACGTTTGAGCTGTAAAGTTACTGCCCTTACCTGAAATGAAGACTTTTTTGTAGGAAGACTCAGAGCCCGGGATTTAACTCCATTTCTGAGGTGAAACACACAGCAGAGTTCTCATCCATTGATCACACTCTGCTTTAGAGCAAGAAGCACGCTCTAGCTTTCTAGAGTCTCTAAGACAGCAGGAAATGTGAGTGTGCTGAGAAAAAAGAATGGTGTTTCCTACATATACGGACCATATCTAGTCCAAACTCTGCTTCTGAAACTGAGACAAAGCACTGGTTCTCTAACATCCATTGCTTGTCATTTAAGATGAGAAACAGTGAGCTTCGTGAACGATGTAGTTCGTTTGAGCTGTAAAGTAACTGCCCTTACCTGATTCGAAGTCTTGCTTGTAGGAAGACTCAGAGCCTGGGATTTAACTCCATTTCTGAAGTGAAACACACAGCAGGGTTCTCATATATACATCACACTCTGCTTTAAAGCAAGAAGGATGCTCTTGCTTTCTAGAATCTCTAAGACAGCAGGAAACATGAGTGTGCTGAGAGGAAAAGAACGGTGTTTCCTACACATACGGACCGTATCTAGTCCAACTCTGCTTCTGAAACTGATACAAAGCAGTGGTCCTATAACATCCGATGCTTGTCAGTTAAGATGAGAAACGTGTGAGCTTCTTGAACCATGTAGTTCGTTTGAGCTGAAAAGTGAATGCCCTTACCTGAAACGAAGTCTTTATTGTAGGAAGACACAGAGCCTGGGATTTCACTCCATTTCTGAAGGGAAACACAGCAGAGTTCTCATCCATTGATCACACTCTGCTTTAGAGCAAGTAGCACGCTCTAGCTTTCTAGAGTCTCTAAGACAGCAGGAAACGTGAGAGTGTTGAGAACAAAAGAACGGTGTTTCCTACACATACGGACCATATCTAGTCCATCTCTGCTTCTGAAACTGCGACAAAGCACTTGTCGTCTAACATCCGATGCTATTCACGTAAGATGAGAAACGTGTGATCTTCGTGAACAATGTAGTTCGTTTGAGCTGTAAAGTAACTGCCCTTACCTGATTCGAAGTCTTGCTTGTAGGAAGACTCAGAGCCTGGGCTTTAACTCCATTTCTGAAGGGAAACACACAGCAGAGTTCTCTTCCATGGATGACACTCTGCTTTAGAGCAAGAAGCACGCTCTAGCTTTCTAGAGTCTCTAAGTCAGCAGGAAATGTGAGTGTGCTGAGAACAAAAGAATGGTGTGTCCTACACATATGGACCATATCTAGTCCAACTCTGCTTCTGAACCTGATACAAAGCACTGGTCCTCTAACATCCAATGCTTGTCAGTTAAGATGAGAAACGTGTGAGCTTCGTGAACGATGTAGTTCGTTTGAGCTGAAAAGTAACTGCCCTTACCTGAAACGAAGTGTTGCTTGTATGAAGACTCAGAGCCTGGGGTTTAACTCGATATCTGAAGTGAAACACACTGCAGGGTTCCCATATATACATCACATTCTGCTTTAAAGCAAGAAGGACGCTCTTGCTTTCTAGAATCTCTAAGACAGCGGGAAACATGAGTGTCCTGAGAGGAAAAGAACGGTGTTTCCTACATATACGGATAATATCCAGTCAATCTCTGCTTCTGAAACTGAGACAAAACACTGGTCCTCTAACATCCGATGCTTGTCATTTAAGATGAGAAACGTGTGAGCTTCGTGAACGATGTAGTTCGTTTGAGCTGTAAAGTAACTGCCCTTACCTGATTCGAAGTCTTTATTTTTGGAAGACACAGAGCCTGGGATTTCACTCCATTTCTGAAGGGAAACACAGCAGAGTTCTCATCCATTGGTCACACTCTGCTTTAGAGCAAGTAGCACCCTCTAGCTTTCTAGAGTCTCTAAGACAGCAGGAAACGTGAGTGAGTTGAGAACAAAAGAACGGTGTTTCCTACACATACGGACCATATCTAGTCCATCTCTGCTTCTGAAACTGCGACAAAGCACTGGTCGTCTAACATCCGATGCTATTCACGTAAGATGAGAAATGTGTGAGCTTCGTGAACAATGTAGTTTGTTTGAGCTGTAAAGTAACTGCCCTTACCTGATTCGAAGTCTTGCTTGTAGGAAGACTCAGAGCCTGGGCTTTAACTCCATTTCTGAAGGGAAACACACAGCAGAGTTCTCTTCCATGGATGACACTCTGCTTTAGAGCAAGAAGCACGCTCTAGCTTTCTAGAGTCTCCAAGACAGCAGGAAATGTGAGTGTGCTGAGAACAAAATAACTGTGTTTCCTACACATACGGACCATATCTAGTCCAACTCTTCTTCTGAAACTGATACAAAGCACTGGTCCTATAACATCCGATGCTTGTCAGTTATGATGAGAAACGTGTGAGCTTCGTGAACGATGTAGTTCGTTTGAGCTGTAAAGTAACTGCCCTTACCTGAAACGAAGTGTTGCTTGTTGGAAGACTCAGAACCTTGGGTTTAACTCCATTTCTGAAGTGAAACACACAGCAGGGTTCTCATATATACATCACAATCTGCTTGAAAGCAAGAAGGATGCTCTTGCTTTCTAGAATCTCTAAGACAGCAGGAAACATGAGTGTGCTGAGAGGAAAAGAACGGTGTTTCCTACACATTCGGACCATATCTAGTCCAACTCTGCTTCTGAAACTGACACAAAGCAGTGGTCCTATAACATCCGATGCTTGTCATTTAAGATGAGAAACGTGTGAGCTTTGTGAACGATGTAGTACGTTTGAGCTGTAAAGTTACTGCCCTTACCTGAAATGAAGACTTTTTTGTAGGAAGACTCAGAGCCCGGGATTTAACTCCATTTCTGAGGTGAAACACACAGCAGAGTTCTCATCCATTGATCACACTCTGCTTTAGAGCAAGAAGCACGCTCTAGCTTTCTAGAGTCTCTAAGACAGCAGGAAATGTGAGTGTGCTGAGAAAAAAGAATGGTGTTTCCTACATATACGGACCATATCTAGTCCAAACTCTGCTTCTGAAACTGAGACAAAGCACTGGTTCTCTAACATCCATTGCTTGTCATTTAAGATGAGAAACAGTGAGCTTCGTGAACGATGTAGTTCGTTTGAGCTGTAAAGTAACTGCCCTTACCTGATTCGAAGTCTTGCTTGTAGGAAGACTCAGAGCCTGGGATTTAACTCCATTTCTGAAGTGAAACACACAGCAGGGTTCTCATATATACATCACACTCTGCTTTAAAGCAAGAAGGACGCTCTTGCTTTCTAGAATCTCTAAGACAGCAGGAAACATGAGTGTGCTGAGAGGAAAAGAACGGTGTTTCCTACACATACGGACCGTATCTAGTCCAACTCTGCTTCTGAAACTGATACAAAGCAGTGGTCCTATAACATCCGATGCTTGTCAGTTAAGATGAGAAACGTGTGAGCTTCTTGAACGATGTAGTTCGTTTGAGCTGAAAAGTGAATGCCCTTACCTGAAACGAAGTCTTTATTGTAGGAAGACACAGAGCCTGGGATTTCACTCCATTTCTGAAGGGAAACACAGCAAAGTTCTCATGCATTGATCACACTCTGCTTTAGAGCAAGTAGCACGCTCTAGCTTTCTAGAGTCTCTAAGACAGCAGGAAACGTGAGAGTGTTGAGAACAAAAGAACGGTGTTTCCTACACATACGGACCATATCTAGTCCATCTCTGCTTCTGAAACTGCGACAAAGCACTGGTCGTCTAACATCCGATGCTATTCACGTAAGATGAGAAACGTGTGATCTTCGTGAACAATGTAGTTCGTTTGAGCTGTAAAGTAACTGCCCTTACCTGATTCGAAGTCTTGCTTGTAGGAAGACTCAGAGCCTGGGCTTTAACTCCATTTCTGAAGGGAAACACACAGCAGAGTTCTCTTCCATGGATGACACTCTGCTTTAGAGCAAGAAGCACGCTCTAGCTTTCTAGAGTCTCTAAGACAGCAGGAAATGTGAGTGTGCTGAGAACAAAAGAATGGTGTTTCCTACATATACGGACCATATCTAGTCCAACTCTGCTTCTGAAACTGATACAAAGCACTGGTATTCTCACATCCGATGCTTGTCAGTTAAGATGAGAAACGTTTTAGCTTCGTGAACGATGTAGTTCGTTTGAGCTGAAAAGTAACTGCCCTTACCTGATTCGAAGTCTTGCTTGTAGGAAGACTGAGAGCCTGTTATTTAAGTCCATTTCTGAAGGGAAACACACAGCAGAGTTCTCATATATACATCACACTCTGCTTTAAATCAAGAAGGACGCTCTTGCTTTCTAGAATCTCTAAGACAGCAGGAAACATGAGTGTGCTGAGAGGAAAAGAACGGTGTTTCCTACACATACGGACCGTATCTAGTCCAACTCTGCTTCTGAAACTGATACAAAGCAGTGGTCCTATAACATCCGATGCTTGTCAGTTAAGATGAGAAACGTGTGAGCTTCTTGAACGATGTAGTTCGTTTGAGCTGAAAAGTGACTGCCCTTACCTGAATCGAAGTCTTGCTTGTAGGAAGACTCAGAGCCTGGGCTTTAACTCCATTTCTGAAGGGAAACACACAGCAGAGTTCTCTTCCATGGATGACACTCTGCTTTAGAGCAAGAAGCACGCTCTAGCTTTCTAGAGTCTCTAAGTCAGCAGGAAATGTGAGTGTGCTGAGAACAAAAGAATGGTGTGTCCTACACATATGGACCATATCTAGTCCAACTCTGCTTCTGAACCTGATACAAAGCACTGGTCCTCTAACATCCAATGCTTGTCAGTTAAGATGAGAAACGTGTGAGCTTCGTGAACGATGTAGTTCGTTTGAGCTGAAAAGTAACTGCCCTTACCTGAAACGAAGTGTTGCTTGTATGAAGACTCAGAGCCTGGGGTTTAACTCGATATCTGGAGTGAAACACACTGCAGGGTTCCCATATATACATCACATTCTGCTTTAAAGCAAGAAGGACGCTCTTGCTTTCTAGAATCTCTAAGACAGCGGGAAACATGAGTGTCCTGAGAGGAAAAGAACGGTGTTTCCTACATATACGGATAATATCCAGTCAATCTCTGCTTCTGAAACTGAGACAAAACACTGGTCCTCTAACATCCGATGCTTGTCATTTAAGATGAGAAACGTGTGAGCTTCGTGAACGATGTAGTTCGTTTGAGCTGTAAAGTAACTGCCCTTACCTGATTCGAAGTCTTTATTTTTGGAAGACACAGAGCCTGGGAATTCACTCCATTTCTGAAGGGAAACACGGCAGAGTTCTCATCCATTGGTCACACTCTGCATTAGAGCAAGTAGCACCCTCTAGCTTTCTAGAGTCTCTAAGACAGCAGGAAACGTGAGTGAGTTGAGAACAAAAGAACGGTGTTTCCTACACATACGGACCATATCTAGTCCATCTCTGCTTCTGAAACTGCGACAAAGCACTGGTCGTCTAACATCCGATGCTATTCACGTAAGATGAGAAATGTGTGAGCTTCGTGAACAATGTAGTTTGTTTGAGCTGTAAAGTAACTGCCCTTACCTGATTCGAAGTCTTGCTTGTAGGAAGACTCAGAGCCTGGGCTTTAACTCCATTTCTGAAGGGAAACACACAGCAGAGTTCTCTTCCATGGATGACACTCTGCTTTAGAGCAAGAAGCACGCTCTAGCTTTCTAGAGTCTCCAAGACAGCAGGAAATGTGAGTGTGCTGAGAACAAAATAACTGTGTTTCCTACACATACGGACCATATCTAGTCCAACTCTTCTTCTGAAACTGATACAAAGCACTGGTCCTATAACATCCGATGCTTGTCAGTTATGATGAGAAACGTGTGAGCTTCGTGAACGATGTAGTTCGTTTGAGCTGTAAAGTAACTGCCCTTACCTGAAACGAAGTGTTGCTTGTTGGAAGACTCAGAACCTTGGGTTTAACTCCATTTCTGAAGTGAAACACACAGCAGGGTTCTCATATATACATCACAATCTGCTTGAAAGCAAGAAGGATGCTCTTGCTTTCTAGAATCTCTAAGACAGCAGGAAACATGAGTGTGCTGAGAGGAAAAGAACGGTGTTTCCTACACATTCGGACCATATCTAGTCCAACTCTGCTTCTGAAACTGACACAAAGCACTGGCCCTTAACATCCGATGCTTGTCATTTAAGATGAGAAACGTGTGAGCTTTGTGAACGATGTAGTACGTTTGAGCTGTAAAGTTACTGCCCTTACCTGAAATGAAGACTTTTTTGTAGGAAGACTCAGAGCCCGGGATTTAACTCCATTTCTGAGGTGAAACACACAGCAGAGTTCTCATCCATTGATCACACTCTGCTTTAGAGCAAGAAGCACGCTCTAGCTTTCTAGAGTCTCTAAGACAGCAGGAAATGTGAGTGTGCTGAGAAAAAAGAATGGTGTTTCCTACATATACGGACCATATCTAGTCCAAACTCTGCTTCTGAAACTGAGACAAAGCACTGGTTCTCTAACATCCATTGCTTGTCATTTAAGATGAGAAACAGTGAGCTTCGTGAACGATGTAGTTCGTTTGAGCTGTAAAGTAACTGCCCTTACCTGATTCGAAGTCTTGCTTGTAGGAAGACTCAGAGCCTGGGATTTAACTCCATTTCTGAAGTGAAACACACAGCAGGGTTCTCATATATACATCACACTCTGCTTTAAAGCAAGAAGGACGCTCTTGCTTTCTAGAATCTCTAAGACAGCAGGAAACATGAGTGTGCTGAGAGGAAAAGAACGGTGTTTCCTACACATACGGACCGTATCTAGTCCAACTCTGCTTCTGAAACTGATACAAAGCAGTGGTCCTATAACATCCGATGCTTGTCAGTTAAGATGAGAAACGTGTGAGCTTCTTGAACGATGTAGTTCGTTTGAGCTGAAAAGTGAATGCCCTTACCTGAAACGAAGTCTTTATTGTAGGAAGACACAGAGCCTGGGATTTCACTCCATTTCTGAAGGGAAACACAGCAGAGTTCTCATCCATTGATCACACTCTGCTTTAGAGCAAGTAGCACGCTCTAGCTTTCTAGAGTCTCTAAGACAGCAGGAAACGTGAGAGTGTTGAGAACAAAAGAACGGTGTTTCCTACACATACGGACCATATCTAGTCCATCTCTGCTTCTGAAACTGCGACAAAGCACTGGTCGTCTAACATCCGATGCTATTCACGTAAGATGAGAAACGTGTGATCTTCGTGAACAATGTAGTTCGTTTGAGCTGTAAAGTAACTGCCCTTACCTGATTCGAAGTCTTGCTTGTAGGAAGACTCAGAGCCTGGGCTTTAACTCCATTTCTGAAGGGAAACACACAGCAGAGTTCTCTTCCATGGATGACACTCTGCTTTAGAGCAAGAAGCACGCTCTAGCTTTCTAGAGTCTCTAAGACAGCAGGAAATGTGAGTGTGCTGAGAACAAAAGAATGGTGTTTCCTACATATACGGACCATATCTAGTCCAACTCTGCTTCTGAAACTGATACAAAGCACTGGTATTCTCACATCCGATGCTTGTCAGTTAAGATGAGAAACGTTTTAGCTTCGTGAACGATGTAGTTCGTTTGAGCTGAAAAGTAACTGCCCTTACCTGATTCGAAGTCTTGCTTGTAGGAAGACTGAGAGCCTGTTATTTAAGTCCATTTCTGAAGGGAAACACACAGCAGAGTTCTCATATATACATCACACTCTGCTTTAAATCAAGAAGGACGCTCTTGCTTTCTAGAATCTCTAAGACAGCAGGAAACATGAGTGTGCTGAGAGGAAAAGAACGGTGTTTCCTACACATACGGACCGTATCTAGTCCAACTCTGCTTCTGAAACTGATACAAAGCAGTGGTCCTATAACATCCGATGCTTGTCAGTTAAGATGAGAAACGTGTGAGCTTCTTGAACGATGTAGTTCGTTTGAGCTGAAAAGTGACTGCCCTTACCTGAATCGAAGTCTTGCTTGTAGGAAGACTCAGAGCCTGGGCTTTAACTCCATTTCTGAAGGGAAACACACAGCAGAGTTCTCTTCCATGGATGACACTCTGCTTTAGAGCAAGAAGCACGCTCTAGCTTTCTAGAGTCTCTAAGTCAGCAGGAAATGTGAGTGTGCTGAGAACAAAAGAATGGTGTGTCCTACACATATGGACCATATCTAGTCCAACTCTGCTTCTGAACCTGATACAAAGCACTGGTCCTCTAACATCCAATGCTTGTCAGTTAAGATGAGAAACGTGTGAGCTTCGTGAACGATGTAGTTCGTTTGAGCTGAAAAGTAACTGCCCTTACCTGAAACGAAGTGTTGCTTGTATGAAGACTCAGAGCCTGGGGTTTAACTCGATATCTGAAGTGAAACACACTGCAGGGTTCCCATATATACATCACATTCTGCTTTAAAGCAAGAAGGACGCTCTTGCTTTCTAGAATCTCTAAGACAGCGGGAAACATGAGTGTCCTGAGAGGAAAAGAACGGTGTTTCCTACATATACGGATAATATCCAGTCAATCTCTGCTTCTGAAACTGAGACAAAACACTGGTCCTCTAACATCCGATGCTTGTCATTTAAGATGAGAAACGTGTGAGCTTCGTGAACGATGTAGTTCGTTTGAGCTGTAAAGTAACTGCCCTTACCTGATTCGAAGTCTTTATTTTTGGAAGACACAGAGCCTGGGATTTCACTCCATTTCTGAAGGGAAACACAGCAGAGTTCTCATCCATTGGTCACACTCTGCTTTAGAGCAAGTAGCACCCTCTAGCTTTCTAGAGTCTCTAAGACAGCAGGAAACGTGAGTGAGTTGAGAACAAAAGAACGGTGTTTCCTACACATACGGACCATATCTAGTCCATCTCTGCTTCTGAAACTGCGACAAAGCACTGGTCGTCTAACATCCGATGCTATTCACGTAAGATGAGAAATGTGTGAGCTTCGTGAACAATGTAGTTTGTTTGAGCTGTAAAGTAACTGCCCTTACCTGATTCGAAGTCTTGCTTGTAGGAAGACTCAGAGCCTGGGCTTTAACTCCATTTCTGAAGGGAAACACACAGCAGAGTTCTCTTCCATGGATGACACTCTGCTTTAGAGCAAGAAGCACGCTCTAGCTTTCTAGAGTCTCCAAGACAGCAGGAAATGTGAGTGTGCTGAGAACAAAATAACTGTGTTTCCTACACATACGGACCATATCTAGTCCAACTCTTCTTCTGAAACTGATACAAAGCACTGGTCCTATAACATCCGATGCTTGTCAGTTATGATGAGAAACGTGTGAGCTTCGTGAACGATGTAGTTCGTTTGAGCTGTAAAGTAACTGCCCTTACCTGAAACGAAGTGTTGCTTGTTGGAAGACTCAGAACCTTGGGTTTAACTCCATTTCTGAAGTGAAACACACAGCAGGGTTCTCATATATACATCGCAATCTGCTTGAAAGCAAGAAGGATGCTCTTGCTTTCTAGAATCTCTAAGACAGCAGGAAACATGAGTGTGCTGAGAGGAAAAGAACGGTGTTTCCTACACATTCGGACCATATCTAGTCCAACTCTGCTTCTGAAACTGACACAAAGCAGTGGTCCCATAACATCCGATGCTTGTCATTTAAGATGAGAAACGTGTGAGCTTTGTGAACGATGTAGTACGTTTGAGCTGTAAAGTTACTGCCCTTACCTGAAATGAAGACTTTTTTGTAGGAAGACTCAGAGCCCGGGATTTAACTCCATTTCTGAGGTGAAACACACAGCAGAGTTCTCATCCATTGATCACACTCTGCTTTAGAGCAAGAAGCACGCTCTAGCTTTCTAGAGTCTCTAAGACAGCAGGAAATATGAGTGTGCTGAGAAAAAAGAATGGTGTTTCCTACATATACGGACCATATCTAGTCCAAACTCTGCTTCTGAAACTGAGACAAAGCACTGGTTCTCTAACATCCATTGCTTGTCATTTAAGATGAGAAACAGTGAGCTTCGTGAACGATGTAGTTCGTTTGAGCTGTAAAGTAACTGCCCTTACCTGATTCGAAGTTTTGCTTGTAGGAAGACTCAGAGCCTGGGATTTAACTCCATTTCTGAAGTGAAACACACAGCAGGGTTCTCATATATACATCACACTCTGCTTTAAAGCAAGAAGGACGCTCTTGCTTTCTAGAATCTCTAAGACAGCAGGAAACATGAGTGTGCTGAGAGGAAAAGAACGGTGTTTCCTACACATACGGACCGTATCTAGTCCAACTCTGCTTCTGAAACTGATACAAAGCAGTGGTCCTATAACATCCGATGCTTGTCAGTTAAGATGAGAAACGTGTGAGCTTCTTGAACGATGTAGTTCGTTTGAGCTGAAAAGTGAATGCCCTTACCTGAAACGAAGTCTTTATTGTAGGAAGACACAGAGCCTGGGATTTCACTCCATTTCTGAAGGGAAACACAGCAGAGTTCTCATCCATTGATCACACTCTGCTTTAGAGCAAGTAGCACGCTCTAGCTTTCTAGAGTCTCTAAGACAGCAGGAAACGTGAGAGTGTTGAGAACAAAAGAACGGTGTTTCCTACACATACGGACCATATCTAGTCCATCTCTGCTTCTGAAACTGCGACAAAGCACTGGTCGTCTAACATCCGATGCTATTCACGTAAGATGAGAAACGTGTGATCTTCGTGAACAATGTAGTTCGTTTGAGCTGTAAAGTAACTGCCCTTACCTGATTCGAAGTCTTGCTTGTAGGAAGACTCAGAGCCTGGGCTTTAACTCCATTTCTGAAGGGAAACACACAGCAGAGTTCTCTTCCATGGATGACACTCTGCTTTAGAGCAAGAAGCACGCTCTAGCTTTCTAGAGTCTCTAAGTCAGCAGGAAATGTGAGTGTGCTGAGAACAAAAGAATGGTGTTTCCTACATATACGGACCATATCTAGTCCAACTCTGCTTCTGAAACTGATACAAAGCACTGGTATTCTCACATCCGATGCTTGTCAGTTAAGATGAGAAACGTTTTAGCTTCGTGAACGATGTAGTTCGTTTGAGCTGAAAAGTAACTGCCCTTACCTGATTCGAAGTCTTGCTTGTAGGAAGACTGAGAGCCTGTTATTTAACTCCATTTCTGAAGGGAAACACACACCAGAGTTCTCATATATACATCACACTCTGCTTTAAATCAAGAAGGACGCTCTTGCTTTCTAGAATCTCTAAGACAGCAGGAAACATGAGTGTGCTGAGAGGAAAAGAACGGTGTTTCCTACACATACGGACCGTATCTAGTCCAACTCTGCTTCTGAAACTGATACAAAGCAGTGGTCCTATAACATCCGATGCTTGTCAGTTAAGATGAGAAACGTGTGAGCTTCTTGAACGATGTAGTTCGTTTGAGCTGAAAAGTGACTGCCCTTACCTGAATCGAAGTCTTCCTTGTAGGAAGACTCAGAGCCTGGGCTTTAACTCCATTTCTGAAGGGAAACACACAGCAGAGTTCTCTTCCATGGATGACACTCTGCTTTAGAGCAAGAAGCACGCTCTAGCTTTCTAGAGTCTCTAAGTCAGCAGGAAATGTGAGTGTGCTGAGAACAAAAGAATGGTGTGTCCTACACATATGGACCATATCTAGTCCAACTCTGCTTCTGAACCTGATACAGAGCACTGGTCCTCTAACATCCAATGCTTGTCAGTTAAGATGAGAAACGTGTGAGCTTCGTGAACGATGTAGTTCGTTTGAGCTGAAAAGTAACTGCCCTTACCTGAAACGAAGTGTTGCTTGTATGAAGACTCAGAGCCTGGGGTTTAACTCGATATCTGGAGTGAAACACACTGCAGGGTTCCCATATATACATCACATTCTGCTTTAAAGCAAGAAGGACGCTCTTGCTTTCTAGAATCTCTAAGACAGCGGGAAACATGAGTGTCCTGAGAGGAAAAGAACGGTGTTTCCTACATATACGGATAATATCCAGTCAATCTCTGCTTCTGAAACTGAGACAAAACACTGGTCCTCTAACATCCGATGCTTGTCATTTAAGATGAGAAACGTGTGAGCTTCGTGAACGATGTAGTTCGTTTGAGCTGTAAAGTAACTGCCCTTACCTGATTCGAAGTCTTTATTTTTGGAAGACACAGAGCCTGGGATTTCACTCCATTTCTGAAGGGAAACACAGAAGAGTTCTCATCCATTGGTCACACTCTGCATTAGAGCAAGTAGCACCCTCTAGCTTTCTAGAGTCTCTAAGACAGCAGGAAACGTGAGTGAGTTGAGAACAAAAGAACGGTGTTTCCTACACATACGGACCATATCTAGTCCATCTCTGCTTCTGAAACTGCGACAAAGCACTGGTCGTCTAACATCCGATGCTATTCACGTAAGATGAGAAATGTGTGAGCTTCGTGAACAATGTAGTTTGTTTGAGCTGTAAAGTAACTGCCCTTACCTGATTCGAAGTCTTGCTTGTAGGAAGACTCAGAGCCTGGGCTTTAACTCCATTTCTGAAGGGAAACACACAGCAGAGTTCTCTTCCATGGATGACACTCTGCTTTAGAGCAAGAAGCACGCTCTAGCTTTCTAGAGTCTCCAAGACAGCAGGAAATGTGAGTGTGCTGAGAACAAAATAACTGTGTTTCCTACACATACGGACCATATCTAGTCCAACTCTTCTTCTGAAACTGATACAAAGCACTGGTCCTATAACATCCGATGCTTGTCAGTTATGATGAGAAACGTGTGAGCTTCGTGAACGATGTAGTTCGTTTGAGCTGTAAAGTAACTGCCCTTACCTGAAACGAAGTGTTGCTTGTTGGAAGACTCAGAACCTTGGGTTTAACTCCATTTCTGAAGTGAAACACACAGCAGGGTTCTCATATATACATCACAATCTGCTTGAAAGCAAGAAGGATGCTCTTGCTTTCTAGAATCTCTAAGACAGCAGGAAACATGAGTGTGCTGAGAGGAAAAGAACGGTGTTTCCTACACATTCGGACCATATCTAGTCCAACTCTGCTTCTGAAACTGACACAAAGCACTGGCCCTTAACATCCGATGCTTGTCATTTAAGATGAGAAACGTGTGAGCTTTGTGAACGATGTAGTACGTTTGAGCTGTAAAGTTACTGCCCTTACCTGAAATGAAGACTTTTTTGTAGGAAGACTCAGAGCCCGGGATTTAACTCCATTTCTGAGGTGAAACACACAGCAGAGTTCTCATCCATTGATCACACTCTGCTTTAGAGCAAGAAGCACGCTCTAGCTTTCTAGAGTCTCTAAGACAGCAGGAAATGTGAGTGTGCTGAGAAAAAAGAATGGTGTTTCCTACATATACGGACCATATCTAGTCCAAACTCTGCTTCTGAAACTGAGACAAAGCACTGGTTCTCTAACATCCATTGCTTGTCATTTAAGATGAGAAACAGTGAGCTTCGTGAACGATGTAGTTCGTTTGAGCTGTAAAGTAACTGCCCTTACCTGATTCGAAGTCTTGCTTGTAGGAAGACTCAGAGCCTGGGATTTAACTCCATTTCTGAAGTGAAACACACAGCAGGGTTCTCATATATACATCACACTCTGCTTTAAAGCAAGGAGGACGCTCTTGCTTTCTAGAATCTCTAAGACAGCAGGAAACATGAGTGTGCTGAGAGGAAAAGAACGGTGTTTCCTACACATACGGACCGTATCTAGTCCAACTCTGCTTCTGAAACTGATACAAAGCAGTGGTCCTATAACATCCGATGCTTGTCAGTTAAGATGAGAAACGTGTGAGCTTCTTGAACGATGTAGTTCGTTTGAGCTGAAAAGTGAATGCCCTTACCTGAAACGAAGTCTTTATTGTAGGAAGACACAGAGCCTGGGATTTCACTCCATTTCTGAAGGGAAACACAGCAGAGTTCTCATCCATTGATCACACTCTGCTTTAGAGCAAGTAGCACGCTCTAGCTTTCTAGAGTCTCTAAGACAGCAGGAAACGTGAGAGTGTTGAGAACAAAAGAACGGTGTTTCCTACACATACGGACCATATCTAGTCCATCTCTGCTTCTGAAACTGCGACAAAGCACTGGTCGTCTAACATCCGATGCTATTCACGTAAGATGAGAAACGTGTGATCTTCGTGAACAATGTAGTTCGTTTGAGCTGTAAAGTAACTGCCCTTACCTGATTCGAAGTCTTGCTTGTAGGAAGACTCAGAGCCTGGGCTTTAACTCCATTTCTGAAGGGAAACACACAGCAGAGTTCTCTTCCATGGATGACACTCTGCTTTAGAGCAAGAAGCACGCTCTAGCTTTCTAGAGTCTCTAAGTCAGCAGGAAATGTGAGTGTGCTGAGAACAAAAGAATGGTGTGTCCTACACATATGGACCATATCTAGTCCAACTCTGCTTCTGAACCTGATACAAAGCACTGGTCCTCTAACATCCAATGCTTGTCAGTTAAGATGAGAAACGTGTGAGCTTCGTGAACGATGTAGTTCGTTTGAGCTGAAAAGTAACTGCCCTTACCTGAAACGAAGTGTTGCTTGTATGAAGACTCAGAGCCTGGGGTTTAACTCGATATCTGAAGTGAAACACACTGCAGGGTTCCCATATATACATCACATTCTGCTTTAAAGCAAGAAGGACGCTCTTGCTTTCTAGAATCTCTAAGACAGCGGGAAACATGAGTGTCCTGAGAGGAAAAGAACGGTGTTTCCTACATATACGGATAATATCCAGTCAATCTCTGCTTCTGAAACTGAGACAAAACACTGGTCCTCTAACATCCGATGCTTGTCATTTAAGATGAGAAACGTGTGAGCTTCGTGAACGATGTAGTTCGTTTGAGCTGTAAAGTAACTGCCCTTACCTGATTCGAAGTCTTTATTTTTGGAAGACACAGAGCCTGGGATTTCACTCCATTTCTGAAGGGAAACACAGCAGAGTTCTCATCCATTGGTCACACTCTGCTTTAGAGCAAGTAGCACCCTCTAGCTTTCTAGATCTCTAAGACAGCAGGAAACGTGAGTGAGTTGAGAACAAAAGAACGGTGTTTCCTACACATACGGACCATATCTAGTCCATCTCTGCTTCTGAAACTGCGACAAAGCACTGGTCGTCTAACATCCGATGCTATTCACGTAAGATGAGAAATGTGTGAGCTTCGTGAACAATGTAGTTTGTTTGAGCTGTAAAGTAACTGCCCTTACCTGATTCGAAGTCTTGCTTGTAGGAAGACTCAGAGCCTGGGCTTTAACTCCATTTCTGAAGGGAAACACACAGCAGAGTTCTCTTCCATGGATGACACTCTGCTTTAGAGCAAGAAGCACGCTCTAGCTTTCTAGAGTCTCCAAGACAGCAGGAAATGTGAGTGTGCTGAGAACAAAATAACTGTGTTTCCTACACATACGGACCATATCTAGTCCAACTCTTCTTCTGAAACTGATACAAAGCACTGGTCCTATAACATCCGATGCTTGTCAGTTATGATGAGAAACGTGTGAGCTTCGTGAAAGATGTAGTTCGTTTGAGCTGTAAAGTAACTGCCCTTACCTGAAACGAAGTGTTGCTTATTGGAAGACTCAGAACCTTGGGTTTAACTCCATTTCTGAAGTGAAACACACAGCAGGGTTCTCATATATACATCACAATCTGCTTGAAAGCAAGAAGGATGCTCTTGCTTTCTAGAATCTCTAAGACAGCAGGAAACATGAGTGTGCTGAGAGGAAAAGAACGGTGTTTCCTACACATTCGGACCATATCTAGTCCAACTCTGCTTCTGAAACTGACACAAAGCACTGGCCCTTAACATCCGATGCTTGTCATTTAAGATGAGAAACGTGTGAGCTTTGTGAACGATGTAGTACGTTTGAGCTGTAAAGTTACTGCCCTTACCTGAAATGAAGACTTTTTTGTAGGAAGACTCAGAGCCCGGGATTTAACTCCATTTCTGAGGTGAAACACACAGCAGAGTTCTCATCCATTGATCACACTCTGCTTTAGAGCAAGAAGCACGCTCTAGCTTTCTAGAGTCTCTAACACAGCAGGAAATGTGAGTGTGCTGAGAAAAAAGAATGGTGATTCCTACATATACGGACCATATCTAGTCCAAACTCTGCTTCTGAAACTGAGACAAAGCACTGGTTCTCTAACATCCATTGCTTGTCATTTAAGATGAGAAACAGTGAGCTTCGTGAACGATGTAGTTCGTTTGAGCTGTAAAGTAACTGCCCTTACCTGATTCGAAGTCTTGCTTGTAGGAAGACTCAGAGCCTGGGATTTAACTCCATTTCTGAAGTGAAACACACAGCAGGGTTGTCATATATACATCACACTCTGCTTTAAAGCAAGAAGGACGCTCTTGCTTTCTAGAATCTCTAAGACAGCAGGAAACATGAGTGTGCTGAGAGGAAAAGAACGGTGTTTCCTACACATACGGACCGTATCTAGTCCAACTCTGCTTCTGAAACTGATACAAAGCAGTGGTCCTATAACATCCGATGCTTGTCAGTTAAGATGAGAAACGTGTGAGCTTCTTGAACGATGTAGTTCGTTTGAGCTGAAAAGTGAATGCCCTTACCTGAAACGAAGTCTTTATTGTAGGAAGACACAGAGCCTGGGATTTCACTCCATTTCTGAAGGGAAACACAGCAGAGTTCTCATCCATTGATCACACTCTGCTTTAGAGCAAGTAGCACGCTCTAGCTTTCTAGAGTCTCTAAGACAGCAGGAAACGTGAGAGTGTTGAGAACAAAAGAACGGTGTTTCCTACACATACGGACCATATCTAGTCCATCTCTGCTTCTGAAACTGTGACAAAGCACTGGTCGTCTAACATCCGATGCTATTCACGTAAGATGAGAAACGTGTGATCTTCGTGAACAATGTAGTTCGTTTGAGCTGTAAAGTAACTGCCCTTACCTGATTCGAAGTCTTGCTTGTAGGAAGACTCAGAGCCTGGGCTTTAACTCCATTTCTGAAGGGAAACACACAGCAGAGTTCTCTTCCATGGATGACACTCTGCTTTAGAGCAAGAAGCACGCTCTAGCTTTCTAGAGTCTCTAAGACAGCAGGAAATGTGAGTGTGCTGAGAACAAAAGAATGGTGTTTCCTACATATACGGACCATATCTAGTCCAACTCTGCTTCTGAAACTGATACAAAGCACTGGTATTCTCACATCCGATGCTTGTCAGTTAAGATGAGAAACGTTTTAGCTTCGTGAACGATGTAGTTCGTTTGAGCTGAAAAGTAACTGCCCTTACCTGATTCGAAGTCTTGCTTGTAGGAAGACTGAGAGCCTGTTATTTAACTCCATTTCTGAAGGGAAACACACAGCAGAGTTCTCATATATACATCACACTCTGCTTTAAATCAAGAAGGACGCTCTTGCTTTCTAGAATCTCTAAGACAGCAGGAAACATGAGTGTGCTGAGAGGAAAAGAACGGTGTTTCCTACACATACGGACCGTATCTAGTCCAACTCTGCTTCTGAAACTGATACAAAGCAGTGGTCCTATAACATCCGATGCTTGTCAGTTAAGATGAGAAACGTGTGAGCTTCTTGAACAATGTAGTTCGTTTGAGCTGAAAAGTGACTGCCCTTACCTGAATCGAAGTCTTGCTTGTAGGAAGACTCAGAGCCTGGGCTTTAACTCCATTTCTGAAGGGAAACACACAGCAGAGTTCTCTTCCATGGATGACACTCTGCTTTAGAGCAAGAAGCACGCTCTAGCTTTCTAGAGTCTCTAAGTCAGCAGGAAATGTGAGTGTGCTGAGAACAAAAGAATGGTGTGTCCTACACATATGGACCATATCTAGTCCAACTCTGCTTCTGAACCTGATACAAAGCACTGGTCCTCTAACATCCAATGCTTGTCAGTTAAGATGAGAAACGTGTGAGCTTCGTGAACGATGTAGTTCGTTTGAGCTGAAAAGTAACTGCCCTTACCTGAAACGAAGTGTTGCTTGTATGAAGACTCAGAGCCTGGGGTTTAACTCGATATCTGAAGTGAAACACACTGCAGGGTTCCCATATATACATCACATTCTGCTTTAAAGCAAGAAGGACGCTCTTGCTTTCTAGAATCTCTAAGACAGCGGGAAACATGAGTGTCCTGAGAGGAAAAGAACGGTGTTTCCTACATATACGGATAATATCCAGTCAATCTCTGCTTCTGAAACTGAGACAAAACACTGGTCCTCTAACATCCGATGCTTGTCATTTAAGATGAGAAACGTGTGAGCTTCGTGAACGATGTAGTTCGTTTGAGCTGTAAAGTAACTGCCCTTACCTGATTCGAAGTCTTTATTTTTGGAAGACACAGAGCCTGGGATTTCACTCCATTTCTGAAAGGAAACACAGCAGAGTTCTCATCCATTGGTCACACTCTGCTTTAGAGCAAGTAGCACGCTCTAGCTTTCTAGAGTCTCCAAGACAGCAGGAAATGTGAGTGTGCTGAGAACAAAATAACTGTGTTTCCTACACATACGGACCATATCTAGTCCAACTCTGCTTCTGAAACTGAGACAAAGCACTGGTCCTATAACATCCGATGCTTGTCAGTTATGATGATAAACGTGTGAGCTTCGTGAACGATGTAGTTTGTTTGAGCTGTAAAGTAACTGCCCTTACCTGAAACGAAGTGTTGCTTGTTGGAAGACTCAGAACCTTGGGTTTAACTCCATTTCTGAAGTGAAACACACAGCAGGGTTCTCATATATACATCACAATCTGCTTGAAAGCAAGAAGGATGCTCTTGCTTTCTAGAATCTCTAAGACAGCAGGAAACATGAGTGTGCTGAGAGGAAAAGAACGGTGTTTCCTACACATTCGGACCATATCTAGTCCAACTCTGCTTCTGAAACTGACACAAAGCACTGGCCCTTAACATCCGATGCTTGTCATTTAAGATGAGAAACGTGTGAGCTTTGTGAACGATGTAGTACGTTTGAGCTGTAAAGTTACTGCCCTTACCTGAAATGAAGACTTTTTTGTAGGAAGACTCAGAGCCCGGGATTTAACTCCATTTCTGAGGTGAAACACACAGCAGAGTTCTCATCCATTGATCACACTCTGCTTTAGAGCAAGAAGCACGCTCTAGCTTTCTAGAGTCTCTAAGACAGCAGGAAATGTGAGTGTGCTGAGAAAAAAGAATGGTGTTTCCTACATATACGGACCATATCTAGTCCAAACTCTGCTTCTGAAACTGAGACAAAGCACTGGTTCTCTAACATCCATTGCTTGTCATTTAAGATGAGAAACAGTGAGCTTCGTGAACGATGTAGTTCGTTTGAGCTGTAAAGTAACTGCCCTTACCTGATTCGAAGTCTTGCTTGTAGGAAGACTCAGAGCCTGGGATTTAACTCCATTTCTGAAGTGAAACACACAGCAGGGTTCTCATATATACATCACACTCTGCTTTAAAGCAAGAAGGACGCTCTTGCTTTCTAGAATCTCTAAGACAGCAGGAAACATGAGTGTGCTGAGAGGAAAAGAACGGTGTTTCCTACACATACGGACCGTATCTAGTCCAACTCTGCTTCTGAAACTGATACAAAGCAGTGGTCCTATAACATCCGATGCTTGTCAGTTAAGATGAGAAACGTGTGAGCTTCTTGAACGATGTAGTTCGTTTGAGCTGAAAAGTGAATGCCCTTACCTGAAACGAAGTCTTTATTGTAGGAAGACACAGAGCCTGGGATTTCACTCCATTTCTGAAGGGAAACACAGCAGAGTTCTCATCCATTGATCACACTCTGCTTTAGAGCAAGTAGCACGCTCTAGCTTTCTAGAGTCTCTAAGACAGCAGGAAACGTGAGAGTGTTGAGAACAAAAGAACGGTGTTTCCTACACATACGGACCATATCTAGTCCATCTCTGCTTCTGAAACTGCGACAAAGCACTGGTCGTCTAACATCCGATGCTATTCACGTAAGATGAGAAACGTGTGATCTTCGTGAACAATGTAGTTCGTTTGAGCTGTAAAGTAACTGCCCTTACCTGATTCGAAGTCTTGCTTGTAGGAAGACTCAGAGCCTGGGCTTTAACTCCATTTCTGAAGGGAAACACACAGCAGAGTTCTCTTCCATGGATGACACTCTGCTTTAGAGCAAGAAGCACGCTCTAGCTTTCTAGAGTCTCTAAGACAGCAGGAAATGTGAGTGTGCTGAGAAAAAAGAATGGTGTTTCCTACATATACGGACCATATCTAGTCCAAACTCTGCTTCTGAAACTGAGACAAAGCACTGGTTCTCTAACATCCATTGCTTGTCATTTAAGATGAGAAACAGTGAGCTTCGTGAACGATGTAGTTCGTTTGAGCTGAAAAGTAACTGCCCTTACCTGATTCGAAGTCTTGCTTGTAGGAAGACTGAGAGCCTGGGATTTAACTCCATTTCTGAAGGGAAACACACAGCAGAGTTCTCATATATACATCACACTCTGCTTTAAATCAAGAAGGACGCTCTTGCTTTCTAGAATCTCTAAGACAGCAGGAAACATGAGTGTGCTGAGAGGAAAAGAACGGTGTTTCCTACACATACGGACCGTATCTAGTCCAACTCTGCTTCTGAAACTAATACAAAGCAGTGGTCCTATAACATCCAATGCTTGTCAGTTAAGATGAGAAACATGTGAGCTTCTTGAATGATGTAGTTCGTTTGAGCTGAAAAGTGACTGCCCTTACCTGAATCGAAGACTTTATTTTTGGAAGACACAGAGCCTGGGATTTCACTCCATTTCTGAAGGGAAACACAGCAGAGTTCTCATCCATTGGTCACACTCTGCTTTAGAGCAAGAAGCACGCTCTAGCTTTCTAGAGTCTCTAAGACAGCAGGAAACGTGAGTGAGTTGAGAACAAAAGAACGGTGTTTCCTACACATACGGACCATATCTAGTCCATCTCTGCTTCTGAAACTGCGACAAAGCACTGGTCGTCTAACATCCGATGCTATTCACGTAAGATGAGAAATGTGTGAGCTTCGTGAACAATGTAGTTCGTTTGAGCTGTAAAGTAACTGCCCTTACCTGATTCGAAGTCTTGCTTGTAGGAAGACTCAGAGCCTGGGCTTTAACTCCATTTCTGAAGGGAAACACACAGCAGAGTTCTCTTCCATGGATGACACTCTGCTTTAGAGCAAGAAGCACGCTCTAGCTTTCTAGAGTCTCTAAGACAGCAGGAAATGTGAGTGTGCTGAGAACAAAATAACTGTGTTTCCTACACATACGGACCATATCTAGTCCAACTCTGCTTCTGAAACTGAGACAAAGCACTGGTCCTATAACATCCGATGCTTGTCAGTTATGATGAGAAACGTGTGAGCTTCGTGAACGATGTAGTTCCTTTGAGCTGTAAAGTAACTGCCCTCACCTGAAACGAAGTGTTGCTTGTTGGAAGACTCAGAACCTTGGGTTTAACTCCATTTCTGAAGTGAAACACACAGCAGGGTTCTCATATATACATCACACTCTGCTTGAAAGCAAGAAGGATGCTCTTGCTTTCTAGAATCTCTAAGACAGCAGGAAACATGAGTGTGCTGAGAGGAAAAGAACGGTGTTTCCTACACATTCGGACCATATCTAGTCCAACTCTGCTTCTGAAACTGACACAAAGCACTGGCCCTTAACATCCGATGCTTGTCATTTAAGATGAGAAACGTGTGAGCTTTGTGAACGATGTAGTACGTTTGAGCTGTAAAGTTACTGCCCTTACCTGAAATGAAGACTTTTTTGTAGGAAGACTCAGAGCCCGGGATTTAACTCCATTTCTGAGGTGAAACACACAGCAGAGTTCTCATCCATTGATCACACTCTGCTTTAGAGCAAGAAGCACGCTCTAGCTTTCTAGAGTCTCTAAGACAGCAGGAAATGTGAGTGTGCTGAGAAAAAAGAATGGTGTTTCCTACATATACGGACCATATCTAGTCCAACTCTGCTTCTGAAACTGAGACAAAGCACTGGTTCTCTAACATCCATTGCTTGTCATTTAAGATGAGAAACAGTGAGCTTCGTGAACGATGTAGTTCGTTTGAGCTGTAAAGTAACTGCCCTTACGTGATTCGAAGTCTTGCTTGTAGGAAGACTCAGAGCCTGGGATTTAACTCCATTTCTGAAGTGAAACACACAGCAGGGTTCTCATATATACATCACACTCTGCTTTAAAGCAAGAAGGACGCTCTTGCTTTCTAGAATCTCTAAGACAGCAGGAAACATGAGTGTGCTGAGAGGAAAAGAACAGTGTTTCCTACACATTCGGACCATATCTAGTCCAACTCCGCTTCTGAAACTGACACAAAGCACTGGTCCTCTAACATCCGATGCTTGTCATTTAAGATGAGAAACGTGTGAGCTTTGTTAATGATGTAGTACGTTTGAGCTGTAAAGTGACTGCCCTTACCTGAAACGAAGTCTTTATTGTAGGAAGACACAGAGCCTGGGATTTCACTCCATTTCTGAAGGGAAACACAGCAGAGTTCTCATCCATTGATCACACTCTGCTTTAGAGCAAGTAGCACGCTCTAGCTTTCTAGAGTATCTAAGACAGCAGGAAACGTGAGAGTGTTGAGAACAAAAGAACGGTGTTTCCTACACATACGGACCATATCTAGTCCAACTCTGCTTCTGAAACTGATACAAAGCACTGGTATTCTCAAATCCGATGCTTGTCAGTTAAGATGAGAAACGTGTTAGCTTCGTGAACGATGTAGTTCGTTTGAGCTGAAAAGTAACTGCCCTTACCTGAAACGAAGTGTTGCTTGTACGAAGACTCAGAGCCTGGGGTTTAACTCGATATCTGAAGTGAAACACACTGCAGGGTTCCCATATATACATCACATTCTGCTTTAAAGCAAGAAGGACGCTCTTGCTTTCTAGAATCTCTAAGACAGCGGGAAACATGAGTGTCCTGAGAGGAAAAGAACGGTGTTTCCTACACATACGGATCATATCCAGTCAATCTCTGCTTCTGAAACTGAGACAAAGCACTGGTCCTCTAACATCCAATGCTTGTCATTTAAGATGAGAAACAGTGAGCTTCGTGAACGATGTAGTTCGTTTGAGCTGAAAAGTGACTGCCCTTACCTGATTCGAAGTCTTTATTGTAGGAAGACTCAGAGCCTGGGATTTCACTCCATTTCTGAAGGGAAACACAGCAGAGTTCTCATCCATTGATCACACTCTGCTTTAGAGCAAGTAGCACGCTCTAGCTTTCTAGAGTCTCTAAGACAGCAGGAAACGTGAGTGAGTTGAGAACAAAAGAACGGTGTTTCCTACACATACGGACCATATCTAGTCCATCTCTGCTTCTGAAACTGCGACAAAGCACTGGTCGTCTAACATCCGATGCTATTCACGTAAGATGAGAAATGTGTGAGCTTCGTGAACAATGTAGTTCGTTTGAGCTGTAAAGTAACTGCCCTTACCTGATTCGAAGTCTTGCTTGTAGGAAGACTCAGAGCCTGGGCTTTAACTCCATATCTGAAGGGAAACACACAGCAGAGTTCTCTTCCATGGATGACACTCTGCTTTAGAGCAAGAAGCACGCTCTAGCTTTCTAGAGTCTCCAAGACAGCAGGAAATGTGAGTGTGCTGAGAACAAAATAACTGTGTTTCCTACACATACGATCCATATCTAGTCCAACTCTGCTTCTGAAACTGATACAAAGCACTGGTCCTATAACATCCGATGCTTGTCAGTTATGATGAGAAACGTGTGAGCTTCGTGAACGATGTAGTTCGTTTGAGCTGTAAAGTAACTGCCCTTACCTGAAACGAAGTGTTGCTTGTTGGAAGACTCAGAACCTTGGGTTTAACTCCATTTCTGAAGTGAAACACACAGCAGGGTTCTCATATATACATCACAATCTGCTTGAAAGCAAGAAGGATGCTCTTGCTTTCTAGAATCTCTAAGACAGCAGGAAACATGAGTGTGCTGAGAGGAAAAGAACGGTGTTTCCTACACATTCGGACCATATCTAGTCCAACTCTGCTTCTGAAACTGACACAAAGCACTGGCCCTTAACATCCGATGCTTGTCATTTAAGATGAGATACGTGTGAGCTTTTTGAACGATGTAGTACGTTTGAGCTGTAAAGTTACTGCCCTTACCTGAAATGAAGACTTTTTTGTAGGAAGACTCAGAGCCCGGGATTTAACTCCATTTCTGAGGTGAAACACACAGCAGAGTTCTCATCCATTGATCACACTCTGCTTTAGAGCAAGAAGCACGCTCTAGCTTTCTAGAGTCTCTAAGACAGCAGGAAATGTGAGTGTGCTGAGAAAAAAGAATGGTGTTTCCTACATATACGGACCATATCTAGTCCAAACTCTGCTTCTGAAACTGAGACAAAGCACTGGTTCTCTAACATCCATTGCTTGTCATTTAAGATGAGAAACAGTGAGCTTCGTGAACGATGTAGTTCGTTTGAGCTGAAAAGTAACTGCCCTTACCTGATTCGAAGTCTTGCTTGTAGGAAGACTGAGAGCCTGGGATTTAACTCCATTTCTGAAGGGAAACACACAGCAGAGTTCTCATATATACATCACACTCTGCTTTAAATCAAGAAGGACGCTCTTGCTTTCTAGAATCTCTAAGACAGCAGGAAACATGAGTGTGCTGAGAGGAAAAGAACGGTGTTTCCTACACATACGGACCGTATCTAGTCCAACTCTGCTTCTGAAACTGATACAAAGCAGTGGTCCTATAACATCCAATGCTTGTCAGTTAAGATGAGAAACATGTGAGCTTCTTGGATGATGTAGTTCGTTTGAGCTGTAAAGTGACTGCCCTTACCTGAATCGAAGTCTTTATTTTTGGAAGACACAGAGCCTGGGATTTCACTCCATTTCTGAAGGGAAACACAGCAGAGTTCTCATCCATTGGTCACACTCTGCTTTAGAGCAAGAAGCACGCTCTAGCTTTCTAGAGTCTCTAAGACAGCAGGAAATGTGAGTGTGCTGAGAACAAAATAACTGTGTTTCCTACACATACGGACCATATCTAGTCCAACTCTGCTTCTGAAACTGAGACAAAGCACTGGTCCTATAACATCCGATGCTTGTCAATTATGATGAGAAACGTGTGAGCTTCGTGAACGATGTAGTTCGTTTGAGCTGTAAAGTAACTGCCCTTACCTGAAACGAAGTGTTGCTTGTTGGAAGACTCAGAACCTTGGGTTTAACTCCATTTCTGAAGTGAAACACACAGCAGGGTTCTCATATATACATCACACTCTGCTTGAAAGCAAGAAGGATGCTCTTGCTTTCTAGAATCTCTAAGACAGCAAGAAACATGAGTGTGCTGAGAGGAAAAGAACGGTTTTCCTACACATTCGGACCATATCTAGTCCAACTCTGCTTCTGAAACTGACACAAAGCACTGGCCCTTAACATCCGATGCTTGTCATTTAAGATGAGAAACGTGTGAGCTTTGTGAACGATGTAGTACGTTTGAGCTGTAAAGTTACTGCCCTTACCTGAAATGAAGACTTTTTTGTAGGAAGACTCAGAGCCCGGGATTTAACTCCATTTCTGAGGTGAAACACACAGCAGAGTTCTCATCCATTGATCACACTCTGCTTTAGAGCAAGAAGCACGCTCTAGCTTTCTAGAGTCTCTAAGACAGCAGGAAATGTGAGTGTGCTGAGAAAAAAGAATGGTGTTTCCTACATATACGGACCATATCTAGTCCAACTCTGCTTCTGAAACTGAGACAAAGCACTGGTTCTCTAACATCCATTGCTTGTCATTTAAGATGAGAAACAGTGAGCTTCGTGAACGATGTAGTTCGTTTGAGCTGTAAAGTAACTGCCCTTACCTGATTCGAAGTCTTGCTTGTAGGAAGACTCAGAGCCTGGGATTTAACTCCATTTCTGAAGTGAAACACACAGCAGGGTTCTCATATATACATCACACTCTGCTTTAAAGCAAGAAGGACGCTCTTGCTTTCTAGAATCTCTAAGACAGCAGGAAACATGAGTGTGCTGAGAGGAAAAGAACAGTGTTTCCTACACATTCGGACCATATCTAGTCCAACTCTGCTTCTGAAACTGACACAAAGCACTGGTCCTCTAACATCCGATGCTTGTCATTTAAGATGAGAAACGTGTGAGCTTTGTGAATGATGTAGTACGTTTGAGCTGTAAAGTGACTGCCCTTACCTGATTCGAAGTCTTGCTTGTAGGAAGACTCAGAGCCTGGGCTTTAACTCCATTTCTGAAGGGAAACACACAGCAGAGTTCTCTTCCATGGATGACACTCTGCTTTAGAGCAAGAAGCACGCTCTAGCTTTCTGGAGTCTCTAAGACAGCAGGAAATGTGAGTGTGCTGAGAACAAAAGAATGGTGTTTCCTACACATACGGACCATATCTAGTCCAACTCTGCTTCTGAAACTGATACAAAGCACTGGTATTCTCAAATCCGATGCTTGTCAGTTAAGATGAGAAACGTGTTAGCTGCGTGAACGATGTAGTTCGTTTGAGCTGAAAAGTAACTGCCCTTACCTGAAACGAAGTGTTGCTTGTACGAAGACTCAGAGCCTGGGGTTTAACTCGATATCTGAAGTGAAACACACTGCAGGGTTCCCATATATACATCACATTCTGCTTTAAAGCAAGAAGGACGCTCTTGCTTTCTAGAATCTCTAAGACAGCGGGAAACATGAGTGTCCTGAGAGGAAAAGAACGGTGTTTCCTACACATACGGATCATATCCAGTCAATCTCTGCTTCTGAAACTGAGACAAAGCACTGGTCCTCTAACATCCGATGCTTGTCATTTAAGATGAGAAACAGTGAGCTTCGTGAACGATGTAGTTCCTTTGAGCTGAAAAGTGACTGCCCTTACCTGAAACGAAGTCTTTATTGTAGGAAGACTCAGAGCCTGGGATTTCACTCCATTTCTGAAGGGAAACACAGCAGAGTTCTCATCCATTGATCACACTCTGCTTTAGAGCAAGTAGCACGCTCTAGCTTTCTAGAGTCTCTAAGACAGCAGGAAACGTGAGTGAGTTGAGAACAAAAGAACGGTGTTTCCTACACATATGGACCATATCTAGTCCATCTCTGCTTCTGAAACTGCGACAAAGCACTGGTCGTCTAACATCCGATGCTATTCACGTAAGATGAGAAATGTGTGAGCTTCGTGAACAATGTAGTTCGTTTGAGCTGTAAAGTAACTGCCCTTACCTGATTCGAAGTCTTGCTTGTAGGAAGACTCAGAGCCTGGGCTTTAACTCCATTTCTGAAGGGAAACACACAGCAGAGTTCTCTTCCATGGATGACACTCTGCTTTAGAGCAAGAAGCACGCTCTAGCTTTCTAGAGTCTCTAAGACAGCAGGAAATGTGAGTGTGCTGAGAACAAAATAACTGTGTTTCCTACACATACGGACCATATCTAGTCCAACTCTGCTTCTGAAACTGATACAAAGCACTGGTCCTATAACATCCGATGCTTGTCAGTTATGATGAGAAACGTGTGAGCTTCGTGAACGATGTAGTTCGTTTGAGCTGTAAAGTAACTGCCCTTACCTGAAACGAAGTGTTGCTTGTTGGAAGACTCAGAACCTTGGGTTTAACTCCATTTCTGAGGTGAAACACACAGCAGAGTTCTCATCCATTGATCACACTCTGCTTTAGAGCAAGAAGCACGCTCTAGCTTTCTAGAGTCTCTAAGACAGCAGGAAATGTGAGTGTGCTGAGAAAAAAGAATGGTGTTTCCTACATATACGGACCATATCTAGTCCAAACTCTGCTTCTGAAACTGAGACAAAGCACTGGTTCTCTAACATCCATTGCTTGTCATTTAAGATGAGAAACAGTGAGCTTCGTGAACGATGTAGTTCGTTTGAGCTGAAAAGTAACTGCCCTTACCTGAATCGAAGTCTTTATTTTTGGAAGACACAGAGCCTGGGATTTCACTCCATTTCTGAAGGGAATCACAGCAGAGTTCTCATCCATTGGTCACACTCTGCTTTAGAGCAAGTAGCACGCTCTAGCTTTCTAGAGTCTCTAAGACAGCAGGAAACGTGAGTGAGTTGAGAACAAAAGAACGGTGTTTCCTACACATACGGACCATATCTAGTCCATCTCTGCTTCTGAAACTGCGACAAAGCACTGGTCGTCTAACATCCGATGCTATTCACGTAAGATGAGAAATGTGTGAGCTTCGTGAACAATGTAGTTCGTTTGAGCTGTAAAGTAACTGCCCTTACCTGATTCGAAGTCTTGCTTGTAGGAAGACTCAGAGCCTGGGCTTTAACTCCATTTCTGAAGGGAAACACACAGCAGAGTTCTCTTCCATGGATGACACTCTGCTTTAGAGCAAGAAGCACGCTCTAGCTTTCTAGAGTCTCTAAGACAGCAGGAAATGTGAGTGTGCTGAGAACAAAATAACTGTGTTTCCTACACATACGGACCATATCTAGTCCAACTCTGCTTCTGAAACTGAGACAAAGCACTGGTCCTATAACATCCGATGCTTGTCAGTTATGATGAGAAACGTGTGAGCTTCGTGAACGATGTAGTTCGTTTGAGCTGTAAAGTAACTGCCCTTACCTGAAACGAAGTGTTGCTTGTTGGAAGACTCAGAACCTTGGGTTTAACTCCATTTCTGAAGTGAAACACACAGCAGGGTTCTCATATATACATCACACTCTGCTTGAAAGCAAGAAGGATGCTCTTGCTTTCTAGAATCTCTAAGACAGCAAGAAACATGAGTGTGCTGAGAGGAAAAGAACGGTGTTTCCTACACATTCGGACCATATCTAGTCCAACTCTGCTTCTGAAACTGACACAAAGCACTGGCCCTTAACATCCGATGCTTGTCATTTAAGATGAGAAACGTGTGAGCTTTGTGAACGATGTAGTACGTTTGAGCTGTAAAGTTACTGCCCTTACCTGAAATGAAGACTTTTTTGTAGGAAGACTCAGAGCCCGGGATTTAACTCCATTTCTGAGGTGAAACACACAGCAGAGTTCTCATCCATTGATCACACTCTGCTTTAGAGCAAGAAGCACGCTCTAGCTTTCTAGAGTCTCTAAGACAGCAGGAAATGTGAGTGTGCTGAGAAAAAAGAATGGTGTTTCCTACATATACGGACCATATCTAGTCCAACTCTGCTTCTGAAACTGAGACAAAGCACTGGTTCTCTAACATCCATTGCTTGTCATTTAAGATGAGAAACAGTGAGCTTCGTGAACGATGTAGTTCGTTTGAGCTGTAAAGTAACTGCCCTTACCTGATTCGAAGTCTTGCTTGTAGGAAGACTCAGAGCCAGGGATTTAACTCCATTTCTGAAGTGAAACACACAGCAGGGTTCTCATATATACATCACACTCTGCTTTAAAGCAAGAAGGACGCTCTTGCTTTCTAGAATCTCTAAGACAGCAGGAAACATGAGTGTGCTGAGAGGAAAAGAACAGTGTTTCCTACACATTCGGACCATATCTAGTCCAACTCCGCTTCTGAAACTGACACAAAGCACTGGTCCTCTAACATCCGATGCTTGTCATTTAAGATGAGAAACGTGTGAGCTTTGTGAATGATGTAGTACGTTTGAGCTGTAAAGTGACTGCCCTTACCTGATTCGAAGTCTTGCTTGTAGGAAGACTCAGAGCCTGGGCTTTAACTCCATTTCTGAAGGGAAACACACAGCAGAGTTCTCTTCCATGGATGACACTCTGCTTTAGAGCAAGAAGCACGCTCTAGCTTTCTGGAGTCTCTAAGACAGCAGGAAATGTGAGTGTGCTGAGAACAAAAGAATGGTGTTTCCTACACATACGGACCATATCTAGTCCAACTCTGCTTCTGAAACTGATACAAAGCACTGGTATTCTCAAATCCGATGCTTGTCAGTTAAGATGAGAAACGTGTTAGCTTCGTGAACGATGTAGTTCGTTTGAGCTGAAAAGTAACTGCCCTTACCTGAAACGAAGTGTTGCTTGTACGAAGACTCAGAGCCTGGGGTTTAACTCGATATCTGAAGTGAAACACACTGCAGGGTTCCCATATATACATCACATTCTGCTTTAAAGCAAGAAGGACGCTCTTGCTTTCTAGAATCTCTAAGACAGCGGGAAACATGAGTGTCCTGAGAGGAAAAGAACGGTGTTTCCTACACATACGGATCATATCCAGTCAATCTCTGCTTCTGAAACTGAGACAAAGCACTGGTCCTCTAACATCCGATGCTTGTCATTTAAGATGAGAAACAGTGAGCTTCGTGAACGATGTAGTTCCTTTGAGCTGAAAAGTGACTGCCCTTACCTGAAACGAAGTCTTTATTGTAGGAAGACTCAGAGCCTGGGATTTCACTCCATTTCTGAAGGGAAACACAGCAGAGTTCTCATCCATTGATCACACTCTGCTTTAGAGCAAGTAGCACGCTCTAGCTTTCTAGAGTCTCTAAGACAGCAGGAAACGTGAATGAGTTGAGAACAAAAGAACGGTGTTTCCTACACATATGGACCATATCTAGTCCATCTCTGCTTCTGAAACTGCGACAAAGCACTGGTCGTCTAACATCCGATGCTATTCACGTAAGATGAGAAATGTGTGAGCTTCGTGAACAATGTAGTTCGTTTGAGCTGTAAAGTAACTGTCCTTACCTGATTCGAAGTCTTGCTTGTAGGAAGACTCAGAGCCTGGGCTTTAACTCCATTTCTGAAGGGAAACACACAGCAGAGTTCTCTTCCATGGATGACACTCTGCTTTAGAGCAAGAAGCACGCTCTAGCTTTCTAGAGTCTCTAAGACAGCAGGAAATGTGAGTGTGCTGAGAACAAAATAACTGTGTTTCCTACACATACGGACCATATCTAGTCCAACTCTGCTTCTGAAACTGATACAAAGCACTGGTCCTATAACATCCGATGCTTGTCAGTTATGATGAGAAACGTGTGAGCTTCGTGAACGATGTAGTTCGTTTGAGCTGTAAAGTAACTGCCCTTACCTGAAACGAAGTGTTGCTTGTTGGAAGACTCAGAACCTTGGGTTTAACTCCATTTCTGAAGTGAAACACACAGCAGGGTTCTCATATATACATCACACTCTGCTTGAAAGCAAGAAGGATGCTCTTGCTTTCTAGAATCTCTAAGACAGCAGGAAACATGAGTGTGCTGAGAGGAAAAGAACGGTGTTTCCTACACATACGGACCGTATCTAGTCCAACTCTGCTTCTGAAACTGATACAAAGCAGTGGTCCTATAACATCCGATGCTTGTCAGTTAAGATGAGAAACGTGTGACCTTCTTGAACGATGTAGTTCGTTTGAGCTGAAAAGTGACTGCCCTTACCTGAATCGAAGTCTTTATTGTAGGAAGACACAGAGCCTGGGATTTCACTCCATTTCTGAAGGGAAACACAGCAGAGTTCTCATCCATTGATCACACTCTGCTTTAGAGCAAGTAGCACGCTCTAGCTTTCTAGAGTATCTAAGACAGCAGGAAACGTGAGAGTGTTGAGAACAAAAGAACGGTGTTTCCTACACATACGGACCATATCTAGTCCAACTCTGCTTCTGAAACTGATACAAAGCACTGGTATTCTCAAATCCGATGCTTGTCAGTTAAGATGAGAAACGTGTTAGCTTCGTGAACGATGTAGTTCGTTTGAGCTGAAAAGTAACTGCCCTTACCTGAAACGAAGTGTTGCTTGTACGAAGACTCAGAGCCTGGGGTTTAACTCGATATCTGAAGTGAAACACACTGCAGGGTTCCCATATATACATCACATTCTGCTTTAAAGCAAGAAGGACGCTCTTGCTTTCTAGAATCTCTAAGACAGCGGGAAACATGAGTGTCCTGAGAGGAAAAGAACGGTGTTTCCTACACATACGGATCATATCCAGTCAATCTCTGCTTCTGAAACTGAGACAAAGCACTGGTCCTCTAACATCCAATGCTTGTCATTTAAGATGAGAAACAGTGAGCTTCGTGAACGATGTAGTTCGTTTGAGCTGAAAAGTGACTGCCCTTACCTGATTCGAAGTCTTTATTGTAGGAAGACTCAGAGCCTGGGATTTCACTCCATTTCTGAAGGGAAACACAGCAGAGTTCTCATCCATTGATCACACTCTGCTTTAGAGCAAGTAGCACGCTCTAGCTTTCTAGAGTCTCTAAGACAGCAGGAAACGTGAGTGAGTTGAGAACAAAAGAACGGTGTTTCCTACACATACGGACCATATCTAGTCCATCTCTGCTTCTGAAACTGCGACAAAGCACTGGTCGTCTAACATCCGATGCTATTCACGTAAGATGAGAAATGTGTGAGCTTCGTGAACAATGTAGTTCGTTTGAGCTGTAAAGTAACTGCCCTTACCTGATTCGAAGTCTTGCTTGTAGGAAGACTCAGAGCCTGGGCTTTAACTCCATATCTGAAGGGAAACACACAGCAGAGTTCTCTTCCATGGATGACACTCTGCTTTAGAGCAAGAAGCACGCTCTAGCTTTCTAGAGTCTCCAAGACAGCAGGAAATGTGAGTGTGCTGAGAACAAAATAACTGTGTTTCCTACACATACGATCCATATCTAGTCCAACTCTGCTTCTGAAACTGATACAAAGCACTGGTCCTATAACATCCGATGCTTGTCAGTTATGATGAGAAACGTGTGAGCTTCGTGAACGATGTAGTTCGTTTGAGCTGTAAAGTAACTGCCCTTACCTGAAACGAAGTGTTGCTTGTTGGAAGACTCAGAACCTTGGGTTTAACTCCATTTCTGAAGTGAAACACACAGCAGGGTTCTCATATATACATCACAATCTGCTTGAAAGCAAGAAGGATGCTCTTGCTTTCTAGAATCTCTAAGACAGCAGGAAACATGAGTGTGCTGAGAGGAAAAGAACGGTGTTTCCTACACATTCGGACCATATCTAGTCCAACTCTGCTTCTGAAACTGACACAAAGCACTGGCCCTTAACATCCGATGCTTGTCATTTAAGATGAGATACGTGTGAGCTTTGTGAACGATGTAGTACGTTTGAGCTGTAAAGTTACTGCCCTTACCTGAAATGAAGACTTTTTTGTAGGAAGACTCAGAGCCCGGGATTTAACTCCATTTCTGAGGTGAAACACACAGCAGAGTTCTCATCCATTGATCACACTCTGCTTTAGAGCAAGAAGCACGCTCTAGCTTTCTAGAGTCTCTAAGACAGCAGGAAATGTGAGTGTGCTGAGAAAAAAGAATGGTGTTTCCTACATATACGGACCATATCTAGTCCAAACTCTGCTTCTGAAACTGAGACAAAGCACTGGTTCTCTAACATCCATTGCTTGTCATTTAAGATGAGAAACAGTGAGCTTCGTGAACGATGTAGTTCGTTTGAGCTGAAAAGTAACTGCCCTTACCTGATTCGAAGTCTTGCTTGTAGGAAGACTGAGAGCCTGGGATTTAACTCCATTTCTGAAGGGAAACACACAGCAGAGTTCTCATATATACATCACACTCTGCTTTAAATCAAGAAGGACGCTCTTGCTTTCTAGAATCTCTAAGACAGCAGGAAACATGAGTGTGCTGAGAGGAAAAGAACGGTGTTTCCTACACATACGGACCGTATCTAGTCCAACTCTGCTTCTGAAACTGATACAAAGCAGTGGTCCTATAACATCCAATGCTTGTCAGTTAAGATGAGAAACATGTGAGCTTCTTGGATGATGTAGTTCGTTTGAGCTGTAAAGTGACTGCCCTTACCTGAATCGAAGTCTTTATTTTTGGAAGACACAGAGCCTGGGATTTCACTCCATTTCTGAAGGGAAACACAGCAGAGTTCTCATCCATTGGTCACACTCTGCTTTAGAGCAAGAAGCACGCTCTAGCTTTCTAGAGTCTCTAAGACAGCAGGAAATGTGAGTGTGCTGAGAACAAAATAACTGTGTTTCCTACACATACGGACCATATCTAGTCCAACTCTGCTTCTGAAACTGAGACAAAGCACTGGTCCTATAACATCCGATGCTTGTCAATTATGATGAGAAACGTGTGAGCTTCGTGAACGATGTAGTTCGTTTGAGCTGTAAAGTAACTGCCCTTACCTGAAACGAAGTGTTGCTTGTTGGAAGACTCAGAACCTTGGGTTTAACTCCATTTCTGAAGTGAAACACACAGCAGGGTTCTCATATATACATCACACTCTGCTTGAAAGCAAGAAGGATGCTCTTGCTTTCTAGAATCTCTAAGACAGCAAGAAACATGAGTGTGCTGAGAGGAAAAGAACGGTTTTCCTACACATTCGGACCATATCTAGTCCAACTCTGCTTCTGAAACTGACACAAAGCACTGGCCCTTAACATCCGATGCTTGTCATTTAAGATGAGAAACGTGTGAGCTTTGTGAACGATGTAGTACGTTTGAGCTGTAAAGTTACTGCCCTTACCTGAAATGAAGACTTTTTTGTAGGAAGACTCAGAGCCCGGGATTTAACTCCATTTCTGAGGTGAAACACACAGCAGAGTTCTCATCCATTGATCACACTCTGCTTTAGAGCAAGAAGCACGCTCTAGCTTTCTAGAGTCTCTAAGACAGCAGGAAATGTGAGTGTGCTGAGAAAAAAGAATGGTGTTTCCTACATATACGGACCATATCTAGTCCAACTCTGCTTCTGAAACTGAGACAAAGCACTGGTTCTCTAACATCCATTGCTTGTCATTTAAGATGAGAAACAGTGAGCTTCGTGAACGATGTAGTTCGTTTGAGCTGTAAAGTAACTGCCCTTACCTGATTCGAAGTCTTGCTTGTAGGAAGACTCAGAGCCTGGGATTTAACTCCATTTCTGAAGTGAAACACACAGCAGGGTTCTCATATATACATCACACTCTGCTTTAAAGCAAGAAGGACGCTCTTGCTTTCTAGAATCTCTAAGACAGCAGGAAACATGAGTGTGCTGAGAGGAAAAGAACAGTGTTTCCTACACATTCGGACCATATCTAGTCCAACTCTGCTTCTGAAACTGACACAAAGCACTGGTCCTCTAACATCCGATGCTTGTCATTTAAGATGAGAAACGTGTGAGCTTTGTGAATGATGTAGTACGTTTGAGCTGTAAAGTGACTGCCCTTACCTGATTCGAAGTCTTGCTTGTAGGAAGACTCAGAGCCTGGGCTTTAACTCCATTTCTGAAGGGAAACACACAGCAGAGTTCTCTTCCATGGATGACACTCTGCTTTAGAGCAAGAAGCACGCTCTAGCTTTCTGGAGTCTCTAAGACAGCAGGAAATGTGAGTGTGCTGAGAACAAAAGAATGGTGTTTCCTACACATACGGACCATATCTAGTCCAACTCTGCTTCTGAAACTGATACAAAGCACTGGTATTCTCAAATCCGATGCTTGTCAGTTAAGATGAGAAACGTGTTAGCTGCGTGAACGATGTAGTTCGTTTGAGCTGAAAAGTAACTGCCCTTACCTGAAACGAAGTGTTGCTTGTACGAAGACTCAGAGCCTGGGGTTTAACTCGATATCTGAAGTGAAACACACTGCAGGGTTCCCATATATACATCACATTCTGCTTTAAAGCAAGAAGGACGCTCTTGCTTTCTAGAATCTCTAAGACAGCGGGAAACATGAGTGTCCTGAGAGGAAAAGAACGGTGTTTCCTACACATACGGATCATATCCAGTCAATCTCTGCTTCTGAAACTGAGACAAAGCACTGGTCCTCTAACATCCGATGCTTGTCATTTAAGATGAGAAACAGTGAGCTTCGTGAACGATGTAGTTCCTTTGAGCTGAAAAGTGACTGCCCTTACCTGAAACGAAGTCTTTATTGTAGGAAGACTCAGAGCCTGGGATTTCACTCCATTTCTGAAGGGAAACACAGCAGAGTTCTCATCCATTGATCACACTCTGCTTTAGAGCAAGTAGCACGCTCTAGCTTTCTAGAGTCTCTAAGACAGCAGGAAACGTGAGTGAGTTGAGAACAAAAGAACGGTGTTTCCTACACATATGGACCATATCTAGTCCATCTCTGCTTCTGAAACTGCGACAAAGCACTGGTCGTCTAACATCCGATGCTATTCACGTAAGATGAGAAATGTGTGAGCTTCGTGAACAATGTAGTTCGTTTGAGCTGTAAAGTAACTGCCCTTACCTGATTCGAAGTCTTGCTTGTAGGAAGACTCAGAGCCTGGGCTTTAACTCCATTTCTGAAGGGAAACACACAGCAGAGTTCTCTTCCATGGATGACACTCTGCTTTAGAGCAAGAAGCACGCTCTAGCTTTCTAGAGTCTCTAAGACAGCAGGAAATGTGAGTGTGCTGAGAACAAAATAACTGTGTTTCCTACACATACGGACCATATCTAGTCCAACTCTGCTTCTGAAACTGATACAAAGCACTGGTCCTATAACATCCGATGCTTGTCAGTTATGATGAGAAACGTGTGAGCTTCGTGAACGATGTAGTTCGTTTGAGCTGTAAAGTAACTGCCCTTACCTGAAACGAAGTGTTGCTTGTTGGAAGACTCAGAACCTTGGGTTTAACTCCATTTCTGAGGTGAAACACACAGCAGAGTTCTCATCCATTGATCACACTCTGCTTTAGAGCAAGAAGCACGCTCTAGCTTTCTAGAGTCTCTAAGACAGCAGGAAATGTGAGTGTGCTGAGAAAAAAGAATGGTGTTTCCTACATATACGGACCATATCTAGTCCAAACTCTGCTTCTGAAACTGAGACAAAGCACTGGTTCTCTAACATCCATTGCTTGTCATTTAAGATGAGAAACAGTGAGCTTCGTGAACGATGTAGTTCGTTTGAGCTGAAAAGTAACTGCCCTTACCTGAATCGAAGTCTTTATTTTTGGAAGACACAGAGCCTGGGATTTCACTCCATTTCTGAAGGGAATCACAGCAGAGTTCTCATCCATTGGTCACACTCTGCTTTAGAGCAAGTAGCACGCTCTAGCTTTCTAGAGTCTCTAAGACAGCAGGAAACGTGAGTGAGTTGAGAACAAAAGAACGGTGTTTCCTACACATACGGACCATATCTAGTCCATCTCTGCTTCTGAAACTGCGACAAAGCACTGGTCGTCTAACATCCGATGCTATTCACGTAAGATGAGAAATGTGTGAGCTTCGTGAACAATGTAGTTCGTTTGAGCTGTAAAGTAACTGCCCTTACCTGATTCGAAGTCTTGCTTGTAGGAAGACTCAGAGCCTGGGCTTTAACTCCATTTCTGAAGGGAAACACACAGCAGAGTTCTCTTCCATGGATGACACTCTGCTTTAGAGCAAGAAGCACGCTCTAGCTTTCTAGAGTCTCTAAGACAGCAGGAAATGTGAGTGTGCTGAGAACAAAATAACTGTGTTTCCTACACATACGGACCATATCTAGTCCAACTCTGCTTCTGAAACTGAGACAAAGCACTGGTCCTATAACATCCGATGCTTGTCAGTTATGATGAGAAACGTGTGAGCTTCGTGAACGATGTAGTTCGTTTGAGCTGTAAAGTAACTGCCCTTACATGAAACGAAGTGTTGCTTGTTGGAAGACTCAGAACCTTGGGTTTAACTCCATTTCTGAAGTGAAACACACAGCAGGGTTCTCATATATACATCACACTCTGCTTGAAAGCAAGAAGGATGCTCTTGCTTTCTAGAATCTCTAAGACAGCAAGAAACATGAGTGTGCTGAGAGGAAAAGAACGGTGTTTCCTACACATTCGGACCATATCTAGTCCAACTCTGCTTCTGAAACTGACACAAAGCACTGGCCCTTAACATCCGATGCTTGTCATTTAAGATGAGAAACGTGTGAGCTTTGTGAACGATGTAGTACGTTTGAGCTGTAAAGTTACTGCCCTTACCTGAAATGAAGACTTTTTTGTAGGAAGACTCAGAGCCCGGGATTTAACTCCATTTCTGAGGTGAAACACACAGCAGAGTTCTCATCCATTGATCACACTCTGCTTTAGAGCAAGAAGCACGCTCTAGCTTTCTAGAGTCTCTAAGACAGCAGGAAATGTGAGTGTGCTGAGAAAAAAGAATGGTGTTTCCTACATATACGGACCATATCTAGTCCAACTCTGCTTCTGAAACTGAGACAAAGCACTGGTTCTCTAACATCCATTGCTTGTCATTTAAGATGAGAAACAGTGAGCTTCGTGAACGATGTAGTTCGTTTGAGCTGTAAAGTAACTGCCCTTACCTGATTCGAAGTCTTGCTTGTAGGAAGACTCAGAGCCAGGGATTTAACTCCATTTCTGAAGTGAAACACACAGCAGGGTTCTCATATATACATCACACTCTGCTTTAAAGCAAGAAGGACGCTCTTGCTTTCTAGAATCTCTAAGACAGCAGGAAACATGAGTGTGCTGAGAGGAAAAGAACAGTGTTTCCTACACATTCGGACCATATCTAGTCCAACTCCGCTTCTGAAACTGACACAAAGCACTGGTCCTCTAACATCCGATGCTTGTCATTTAAGATGAGAAACGTGTGAGCTTTGTGAATGATGTAGTACGTTTGAGCTGTAAAGTGACTGCCCTTACCTGATTCGAAGTCTTGCTTGTAGGAAGACTCAGAGCCTGGGCTTTAACTCCATTTCTGAAGGGAAACACACAGCAGAGTTCTCTTCCATGGATGACACTCTGCTTTAGAGCAAGAAGCACGCTCTAGCTTTCTGGAGTCTCTAAGACAGCAGGAAATGTGAGTGTGCTGAGAACAAAAGAATGGTGTTTCCTACACATACGGACCATATCTAGTCCAACTCTGCTTCTGAAACTGATACAAAGCACTGGTATTCTCAAATCCGATGCTTGTCAGTTAAGATGAGAAACGTGTTAGCTTCGTGAACGATGTAGTTCGTTTGAGCTGAAAAGTAACTGCCCTTACCTGAAACGAAGTGTTGCTTGTACGAAGACTCAGAGCCTGGGGTTTAACTCGATATCTGAAGTGAAACACACTGCAGGGTTCCCATATATACATCACATTCTGCTTTAAAGCAAGAAGGACGCTCTTGCTTTCTAGAATCTCTAAGACAGCGGGAAACATGAGTGTCCTGAGAGGAAAAGAACGGTGTTTCCTACACATACGGATCATATCCAGTCAATCTCTGCTTCTGAAACTGAGACAAAGCACTGGTCCTCTAACATCCGATGCTTGTCATTTAAGATGAGAAACAGTGAGCTTCGTGAACGATGTAGTTCCTTTGAGCTGAAAAGTGACTGCCCTTACCTGAAACGAAGTCTTTATTGTAGGAAGACTCAGAGCCTGGGATTTCACTCCATTTCTGAAGGGAAACACAGCAGAGTTCTCATCCATTGATCACACTCTGCTTTAGAGCAAGTAGCACGCTCTAGCTTTCTAGAGTCTCTAAGACAGCAGGAAACGTGAATGAGTTGAGAACAAAAGAACGGTGTTTCCTACACATATGGACCATATCTAGTCCATCTCTGCTTCTGAAACTGCGACAAAGCACTGGTCGTCTAACATCCGATGCTATTCACGTAAGATGAGAAATGTGTGAGCTTCGTGAACAATGTAGTTCGTTTGAGCTGTAAAGTAACTGTCCTTACCTGATTCGAAGTCTTGCTTGTAGGAAGACTCAGAGCCTGGGCTTTAACTCCATTTCTGAAGGGAAACACACAGCAGAGTTCTCTTCCATGGATGACACTCTGCTTTAGAGCAAGAAGCACGCTCTAGCTTTCTAGAGTCTCTAAGACAGCAGGAAATGTGAGTGTGCTGAGAACAAAATAACTGTGTTTCCTACACATACGGACCATATCTAGTCCAACTCTGCTTCTGAAACTGATACAAAGCACTGGTCCTATAACATCCGATGCTTGTCAGTTATGATGAGAAACGTGTGAGCTTCGTGAACGATGTAGTTCGTTTGAGCTGTAAAGTAACTGCCCTTACCTGAAACGAAGTGTTGCTTGTTGGAAGACTCAGAACCTTGGGTTTAACTCCATTTCTGAAGTGAAACACACAGCAGGGTTCTCATATATACATCACACTCTGCTTGAAAGCAAGAAGGATGCTCTTGCTTTCTAGAATCTCTAAGACAGCAGGAAACATGAGTGTGCTGAGAGGAAAAGAACGGTGTTTCCTACACATACGGACCGTATCTAGTCCAACTCTGCTTCTGAAACTGATACAAAGCAGTGGTCCTATAACATCCGATGCTTGTCAGTTAAGATGAGAAACGTGTGACCTTCTTGAACGATGTAGTTCGTTTGAGCTGAAAAGTGACTGCCCTTACCTGAATCGAAGTCTTTATTGTAGGAAGACACAGAGCCTGGGATTTCACTCCATTTCTGAAGGGAAACACAGCAGAGTTCTCATCCATTGATCACACTCTGCTTTAGAGCAAGTACCACGCTCGAGCTTTCTAGAGTCTCTAAGACAGCAGGAAACGTGAGAGTGTTGAGAACAAAAGAACGGTGTTTCCTACACATACAGACCATATCTAGTCCATCTCTGCTTCTGAAACTGCGACGAAGCACTGGTCGTCTAACATCCGATGCTTGTCATTTAAGATGAGAAACGTGTGAGCTTTGTGAATGATGTAGTACGTTTGAGCTGTAAAGTGACTGCCCTTACCTGAAACGAAGTCTTTATTGTAGGAAGACACAGAGCCTGGGATTTCACTCCATTTCTGAAGGGAAACACAGCAGAGTTCTCATCCATTGATCACACTCTGCTTTAGAGCAAGTAGCATGCTCTAGCTTTCTAGAGTATCTAAGACAGCAGGAAACGTGAGAGTGTTGAGAACAAAAGAACGGTGTTTCCTACACATACGGACCATATCTAGTCCAACTCTGCTTCTGAAACTGATACAAAGCACTGGTATTCTCAAATCCGATGCTTGTCAGTTAAGATGAGAAACGTGTTAGCTTCGTGAACGATGTAGTTCGTTTGAGCTGAAAAGTAACTGCCCTTACCTGAAACGAAGTGTTGCTTGTACGAAGACTCAGAGCCTGGGGTTTAACTCGATATCTGAAGTGAAACACACTGCAGGGTTCCCATATATACATCACATTCTGCTTTAAAGCAAGAAGGACGCTCTTGCTTTCTAGAATCTCTAAGACAGCGGGAAACATGAGTGTCCTGAGAGGAAAAGAACGGTGTTTCCTACACATACGGATCATATCCAGTCAATCTCTGCTTCTGAAACTGAGACAAAGCACTGGTCCTCTAACATCCGATGCTTGTCATTTAAGATGAGAAACAGTGAGCTTCGTGAACGATGTAGTTCCTTTGAGCTGAAAAGTGACTGCCCTTACCTGAAACGAAGTCTTTATTGTAGGAAGACTCAGAGCCTGGGATTTCACTCCATTTCTGAAGGGAAACACAGCAGAGTTCTCATCCATTGATCACACTCTGCTTTAGAGCAAGTAGCACGCTCTAGCTTTCTAGAGTCTCTAAGACAGCAGGAAACGTGAATGAGTTGAGAACAAAAGAACGGTGTTTCCTACACATATGGACCATATCTAGTCCATCTCTGCTTCTGAAACTGCGACAAAGCACTGGTCGTCTAACATCCGATGCTATTCACGTAAGATGAGAAATGTGTGAGCTTCGTGAACAATGTAGTTCGTTTGAGCTGTAAAGTAACTGTCCTTACCTGATTCGAAGTCTTGCTTGTAGGAAGACTCAGAGCCTGGGCTTTAACTCCATTTCTGAAGGGAAACACACAGCAGAGTTCTCTTCCATGGATGACACTCTGCTTTAGAGCAAGAAGCACGCTCTAGCTTTCTAGAGTCTCTAAGACAGCAGGAAATGTGAGTGTGCTGAGAACAAAATAACTGTGTTTCCTACACATACGGACCATATCTAGTCCAACTCTGCTTCTGAAACTGATACAAAGCACTGGTCCTATAACATCCGATGCTTGTCAGTTATGATGAGAAACGTGTGAGCTTCGTGAACGATGTAGTTCGTTTGAGCTGTAAAGTAACTGCCCTTACCTGAAACGAAGTGTTGCTTGTTGGAAGACTCAGAACCTTGGGTTTAACTCCATTTCTGAAGTGAAACACACAGCAGGGTTCTCATATATACATCACACTCTGCTTGAAAGCAAGAAGGATGCTCTTGCTTTCTAGAATCTCTAAGACAGCAGGAAACATGAGTGTGCTGAGAGGAAAAGAACGGTGTTTCCTACACATACGGACCGTATCTAGTCCAACTCTGCTTCTGAAACTGATACAAAGCAGTGGTCCTATAACATCCGATGCTTGTCAGTTAAGATGAGAAACGTGTGACCTTCTTGAACGATGTAGTTCGTTTGAGCTGAAAAGTGACTGCCCTTACCTGAATCGAAGTCTTTATTGTAGGAAGACACAGAGCCTGGGATTTCACTCCATTTCTGAAGGGAAACACAGCAGAGTTCTCATCCATTGATCACACTCTGCTTTAGAGCAAGTAGCACGCTCTAGCTTTCTAGAGTATCTAAGACAGCAGGAAACGTGAGAGTGTTGAGAACAAAAGAACGGTGTTTCCTACACATACGGACCATATCTAGTCCAACTCTGCTTCTGAAACTGATACAAAGCACTGGTATTCTCAAATCCGATGCTTGTCAGTTAAGATGAGAAACGTGTTAGCTTCGTGAACGATGTAGTTCGTTTGAGCTGAAAAGTAACTGCCCTTACCTGAAACGAAGTGTTGCTTGTACGAAGACTCAGAGCCTGGGGTTTAACTCGATATCTGAAGTGAAACACACTGCAGGGTTCCCATATATACATCACATTCTGCTTTAAAGCAAGAAGGACGCTCTTGCTTTCTAGAATCTCTAAGACAGCGGGAAACATGAGTGTCCTGAGAGGAAAAGAACGGTGTTTCCTACACATACGGATCATATCCAGTCAATCTCTGCTTCTGAAACTGAGACAAAGCACTGGTCCTCTAACATCCAATGCTTGTCATTTAAGATGAGAAACAGTGAGCTTCGTGAACGATGTAGTTCGTTTGAGCTGAAAAGTGACTGCCCTTACCTGATTCGAAGTCTTTATTGTAGGAAGACTCAGAGCCTGGGATTTCACTCCATTTCTGAAGGGAAACACAGCAGAGTTCTCATCCATTGATCACACTCTGCTTTAGAGCAAGTAGCACGCTCTAGCTTTCTAGAGTCTCTAAGACAGCAGGAAACGTGAGTGAGTTGAGAACAAAAGAACGGTGTTTCCTACACATACGGACCATATCTAGTCCATCTCTGCTTCTGAAACTGCGACAAAGCACTGGTCGTCTAACATCCGATGCTATTCACGTAAGATGAGAAATGTGTGAGCTTCGTGAACAATGTAGTTCGTTTGAGCTGTAAAGTAACTGCCCTTACCTGATTCGAAGTCTTGCTTGTAGGAAGACTCAGAGCCTGGGCTTTAACTCCATATCTGAAGGGAAACACACAGCAGAGTTCTCTTCCATGGATGACACTCTGCTTTAGAGCAAGAAGCACGCTCTAGCTTTCTAGAGTCTCCAAGACAGCAGGAAATGTGAGTGTGCTGAGAACAAAATAACTGTGTTTCCTACACATACGATCCATATCTAGTCCAACTCTGCTTCTGAAACTGATACAAAGCACTGGTCCTATAACATCCGATGCTTGTCAGTTATGATGAGAAACGTGTGAGCTTCGTGAACGATGTAGTTCGTTTGAGCTGTAAAGTAACTGCCCTTACCTGAAACGAAGTGTTGCTTGTTGGAAGACTCAGAACCTTGGGTTTAACTCCATTTCTGAAGTGAAACACACAGCAGGGTTCTCATATATACATCACAATCTGCTTGAAAGCAAGAAGGATGCTCTTGCTTTCTAGAATCTCTAAGACAGCAGGAAACATGAGTGTGCTGAGAGGAAAAGAACGGTGTTTCCTACACATTCGGACCATATCTAGTCCAACTCTGCTTCTGAAACTGACACAAAGCACTGGCCCTTAACATCCGATGCTTGTCATTTAAGATGAGATACGTGTGAGCTTTGTGAACGATGTAGTACGTTTGAGCTGTAAAGTTACTGCCCTTACCTGAAATGAAGACTTTTTTGTAGGAAGACTCAGAGCCCGGGATTTAACTCCATTTCTGAGGTGAAACACACAGCAGAGTTCTCATCCATTGATCACACTCTGCTTTAGAGCAAGAAGCACGCTCTAGCTTTCTAGAGTCTCTAAGACAGCAGGAAATGTGAGTGTGCTGAGAAAAAAGAATGGTGTTTCCTACATATACGGACCATATCTAGTCCAAACTCTGCTTCTGAAACTGAGACAAAGCACTGGTTCTCTAACATCCATTGCTTGTCATTTAAGATGAGAAACAGTGAGCTTCGTGAACGATGTAGTTCGTTTGAGCTGAAAAGTAACTGCCCTTACCTGATTCGAAGTCTTGCTTGTAGGAAGACTGAGAGCCTGGGATTTAACTCCATTTCTGAAGGGAAACACACAGCAGAGTTCTCATATATACATCACACTCTGCTTTAAATCAAGAAGGACGCTCTTGCTTTCTAGAATCTCTAAGACAGCAGGAAACATGAGTGTGCTGAGAGGAAAAGAACGGTGTTTCCTACACATACGGACCGTATCTAGTCCAACTCTGCTTCTGAAACTGATACAAAGCAGTGGTCCTATAACATCCAATGCTTGTCAGTTAAGATGAGAAACATGTGAGCTTCTTGGATGATGTAGTTCGTTTGAGCTGTAAAGTGACTGCCCTTACCTGAATCGAAGTCTTTATTTTTGGAAGACACAGAGCCTGGGATTTCACTCCATTTCTGAAGGGAAACACAGCAGAGTTCTCATCCATTGGTCACACTCTGCTTTAGAGCAAGAAGCACGCTCTAGCTTTCTAGAGTCTCTAAGACAGCAGGAAATGTGAGTGTGCTGAGAACAAAATAACTGTGTTTCCTACACATACGGACCATATCTAGTCCAACTCTGCTTCTGAAACTGAGACAAAGCACTGGTCCTATAACATCCGATGCTTGTCAATTATGATGAGAAACGTGTGAGCTTCGTGAACGATGTAGTTCGTTTGAGCTGTAAAGTAACTGCCCTTACCTGAAACGAAGTGTTGCTTGTTGGAAGACTCAGAACCTTGGGTTTAACTCCATTTCTGAAGTGAAACACACAGCAGGGTTCTCATATATACATCACACTCTGCTTGAAAGCAAGAAGGATGCTCTTGCTTTCTAGAATCTCTAAGACAGCAAGAAACATGAGTGTGCTGAGAGGAAAAGAACGGTTTTCCTACACATTCGGACCATATCTAGTCCAACTCTGCTTCTGAAACTGACACAAAGCACTGGCCCTTAACATCCGATGCTTGTCATTTAAGATGAGAAACGTGTGAGCTTTGTGAACGATGTAGTACGTTTGAGCTGTAAAGTTACTGCCCTTACCTGAAATGAAGACTTTTTTGTAGGAAGACTCAGAGCCCGGGATTTAACTCCATTTCTGAGGTGAAACACACAGCAGAGTTCTCATCCATTGATCACACTCTGCTTTAGAGCAAGAAGCACGCTCTAGCTTTCTAGAGTCTCTAAGACAGCAGGAAATGTGAGTGTGCTGAGAAAAAAGAATGGTGTTTCCTACATATACGGACCATATCTAGTCCAACTCTGCTTCTGAAACTGAGACAAAGCACTGGTTCTCTAACATCCATTGCTTGTCATTTAAGATGAGAAACAGTGAGCTTCGTGAACGATGTAGTTCGTTTGAGCTGTAAAGTAACTGCCCTTACCTGATTCGAAGTCTTGCTTGTAGGAAGACTCAGAGCCTGGGATTTAACTCCATTTCTGAAGTGAAACACACAGCAGGGTTCTCATATATACATCACACTCTGCTTTAAAGCAAGAAGGACGCTCTTGCTTTCTAGAATCTCTAAGACAGCAGGAAACATGAGTGTGCTGAGAGGAAAAGAACAGTGTTTCCTACACATTCGGACCATATCTAGTCCAACTCTGCTTCTGAAACTGACACAAAGCACTGGTCCTCTAACATCCGATGCTTGTCATTTAAGATGAGAAACGTGTGAGCTTTGTGAATGATGTAGTACGTTTGAGCTGTAAAGTGACTGCCCTTACCTGATTCGAAGTCTTGCTTGTAGGAAGACTCAGAGCCTGGGCTTTAACTCCATTTCTGAAGGGAAACACACAGCAGAGTTCTCTTCCATGGATGACACTCTGCTTTAGAGCAAGAAGCACGCTCTAGCTTTCTGGAGTCTCTAAGACAGCAGGAAATGTGAGTGTGCTGAGAACAAAAGAATGGTGTTTCCTACACATACGGACCATATCTAGTCCAACTCTGCTTCTGAAACTGATACAAAGCACTGGTATTCTCAAATCCGATGCTTGTCAGTTAAGATGAGAAACGTGTTAGCTGCGTGAACGATGTAGTTCGTTTGAGCTGAAAAGTAACTGCCCTTACCTGAAACGAAGTGTTGCTTGTACGAAGACTCAGAGCCTGGGGTTTAACTCGATATCTGAAGTGAAACACACTGCAGGGTTCCCATATATACATCACATTCTGCTTTAAAGCAAGAAGGACGCTCTTGCTTTCTAGAATCTCTAAGACAGCGGGAAACATGAGTGTCCTGAGAGGAAAAGAACGGTGTTTCCTACACATACGGATCATATCCAGTCAATCTCTGCTTCTGAAACTGAGACAAAGCACTGGTCCTCTAACATCCGATGCTTGTCATTTAAGATGAGAAACAGTGAGCTTCGTGAACGATGTAGTTCCTTTGAGCTGAAAAGTGACTGCCCTTACCTGAAACGAAGTCTTTATTGTAGGAAGACTCAGAGCCTGGGATTTCACTCCATTTCTGAAGGGAAACACAGCAGAGTTCTCATCCATTGATCACACTCTGCTTTAGAGCAAGTAGCACGCTCTAGCTTTCTAGAGTCTCTAAGACAGCAGGAAACGTGAGTGAGTTGAGAACAAAAGAACGGTGTTTCCTACACATATGGACCATATCTAGTCCATCTCTGCTTCTGAAACTGCGACAAAGCACTGGTCGTCTAACATCCGATGCTATTCACGTAAGATGAGAAATGTGTGAGCTTCGTGAACAATGTAGTTCGTTTGAGCTGTAAAGTAACTGCCCTTACCTGATTCGAAGTCTTGCTTGTAGGAAGACTCAGAGCCTGGGCTTTAACTCCATTTCTGAAGGGAAACACACAGCAGAGTTCTCTTCCATGGATGACACTCTGCTTTAGAGCAAGAAGCACGCTCTAGCTTTCTAGAGTCTCTAAGACAGCAGGAAATGTGAGTGTGCTGAGAACAAAATAACTGTGTTTCCTACACATACGGACCATATCTAGTCCAACTCTGCTTCTGAAACTGATACAAAGCACTGGTCCTATAACATCCGATGCTTGTCAGTTATGATGAGAAACGTGTGAGCTTCGTGAACGATGTAGTTCGTTTGAGCTGTAAAGTAACTGCCCTTACCTGAAACGAAGTGTTGCTTGTTGGAAGACTCAGAACCTTGGGTTTAACTCCATTTCTGAGGTGAAACACACAGCAGAGTTCTCATCCATTGATCACACTCTGCTTTAGAGCAAGAAGCACGCTCTAGCTTTCTAGAGTCTCTAAGACAGCAGGAAATGTGAGTGTGCTGAGAAAAAAGAATGGTGTTTCCTACATATACGGACCATATCTAGTCCAAACTCTGCTTCTGAAACTGAGACAAAGCACTGGTTCTCTAACATCCATTGCTTGTCATTTAAGATGAGAAACAGTGAGCTTCGTGAACGATGTAGTTCGTTTGAGCTGAAAAGTAACTGCCCTTACCTGAATCGAAGTCTTTATTTTTGGAAGACACAGAGCCTGGGATTTCACTCCATTTCTGAAGGGAATCACAGCAGAGTTCTCATCCATTGGTCACACTCTGCTTTAGAGCAAGTAGCACGCTCTAGCTTTCTAGAGTCTCTAAGACAGCAGGAAACGTGAGTGAGTTGAGAACAAAAGAACGGTGTTTCCTACACATACGGACCATATCTAGTCCATCTCTGCTTCTGAAACTGCGACAAAGCACTGGTCGTCTAACATCCGATGCTATTCACGTAAGATGAGAAATGTGTGAGCTTCGTGAACAATGTAGTTCGTTTGAGCTGTAAAGTAACTGCCCTTACCTGATTCGAAGTCTTGCTTGTAGGAAGACTCAGAGCCTGGGCTTTAACTCCATTTCTGAAGGGAAACACACAGCAGAGTTCTCTTCCATGGATGACACTCTGCTTTAGAGCAAGAAGCACGCTCTAGCTTTCTAGAGTCTCTAAGACAGCAGGAAATGTGAGTGTGCTGAGAACAAAATAACTGTGTTTCCTACACATACGGACCATATCTAGTCCAACTCTGCTTCTGAAACTGAGACAAAGCACTGGTCCTATAACATCCGATGCTTGTCAGTTATGATGAGAAACGTGTGAGCTTCGTGAACGATGTAGTTCGTTTGAGCTGTAAAGTAACTGCCCTTACATGAAACGAAGTGTTGCTTGTTGGAAGACTCAGAACCTTGGGTTTAACTCCATTTCTGAAGTGAAACACACAGCAGGGTTCTCATATATACATCACACTCTGCTTGAAAGCAAGAAGGATGCTCTTGCTTTCTAGAATCTCTAAGACAGCAAGAAACATGAGTGTGCTGAGAGGAAAAGAACGGTGTTTCCTACACATTCGGACCATATCTAGTCCAACTCTGCTTCTGAAACTGACACAAAGCACTGGCCCTTAACATCCGATGCTTGTCATTTAAGATGAGAAACGTGTGAGCTTTGTGAACGATGTAGTACGTTTGAGCTGTAAAGTTACTGCCCTTACCTGAAATGAAGACTTTTTTGTAGGAAGACTCAGAGCCCGGGATTTAACTCCATTTCTGAGGTGAAACACACAGCAGAGTTCTCATCCATTGATCACACTCTGCTTTAGAGCAAGAAGCACGCTCTAGCTTTCTAGAGTCTCTAAGACAGCAGGAAATGTGAGTGTGCTGAGAAAAAAGAATGGTGTTTCCTACATATACGGACCATATCTAGTCCAACTCTGCTTCTGAAACTGAGACAAAGCACTGGTTCTCTAACATCCATTGCTTGTCATTTAAGATGAGAAACAGTGAGCTTCGTGAACGATGTAGTTCGTTTGAGCTGTAAAGTAACTGCCCTTACCTGATTCGAAGTCTTGCTTGTAGGAAGACTCAGAGCCAGGGATTTAACTCCATTTCTGAAGTGAAACACACAGCAGGGTTCTCATATATACATCACACTCTGCTTTAAAGCAAGAAGGACGCTCTTGCTTTCTAGAATCTCTAAGACAGCAGGAAACATGAGTGTGCTGAGAGGAAAAGAACAGTGTTTCCTACACATTCGGACCATATCTAGTCCAACTCCGCTTCTGAAACTGACACAAAGCACTGGTCCTCTAACATCCGATGCTTGTCATTTAAGATGAGAAACGTGTGAGCTTTGTGAATGATGTAGTACGTTTGAGCTGTAAAGTGACTGCCCTTACCTGATTCGAAGTCTTGCTTGTAGGAAGACTCAGAGCCTGGGCTTTAACTCCATTTCTGAAGGGAAACACACAGCAGAGTTCTCTTCCATGGATGACACTCTGCTTTAGAGCAAGAAGCACGCTCTAGCTTTCTGGAGTCTCTAAGACAGCAGGAAATGTGAGTGTGCTGAGAACAAAAGAATGGTGTTTCCTACACATACGGACCATATCTAGTCCAACTCTGCTTCTGAAACTGATACAAAGCACTGGTATTCTCAAATCCGATGCTTGTCAGTTAAGATGAGAAACGTGTTAGCTTCGTGAACGATGTAGTTCGTTTGAGCTGAAAAGTAACTGCCCTTACCTGAAACGAAGTGTTGCTTGTACGAAGACTCAGAGCCTGGGGTTTAACTCGATATCTGAAGTGAAACACACTGCAGGGTTCCCATATATACATCACATTCTGCTTTAAAGCAAGAAGGACGCTCTTGCTTTCTAGAATCTCTAAGACAGCGGGAAACATGAGTGTCCTGAGAGGAAAAGAACGGTGTTTCCTACACATACGGATCATATCCAGTCAATCTCTGCTTCTGAAACTGAGACAAAGCACTGGTCCTCTAACATCCGATGCTTGTCATTTAAGATGAGAAACAGTGAGCTTCGTGAACGATGTAGTTCCTTTGAGCTGAAAAGTGACTGCCCTTACCTGAAACGAAGTCTTTATTGTAGGAAGACTCAGAGCCTGGGATTTCACTCCATTTCTGAAGGGAAACACAGCAGAGTTCTCATCCATTGATCACACTCTGCTTTAGAGCAAGTAGCACGCTCTAGCTTTCTAGAGTCTCTAAGACAGCAGGAAACGTGAATGAGTTGAGAACAAAAGAACGGTGTTTCCTACACATATGGACCATATCTAGTCCATCTCTGCTTCTGAAACTGCGACAAAGCACTGGTCGTCTAACATCCGATGCTATTCACGTAAGATGAGAAATGTGTGAGCTTCGTGAACAATGTAGTTCGTTTGAGCTGTAAAGTAACTGTCCTTACCTGATTCGAAGTCTTGCTTGTAGGAAGACTCAGAGCCTGGGCTTTAACTCCATTTCTGAAGGGAAACACACAGCAGAGTTCTCTTCCATGGATGACACTCTGCTTTAGAGCAAGAAGCACGCTCTAGCTTTCTAGAGTCTCTAAGACAGCAGGAAATGTGAGTGTGCTGAGAACAAAATAACTGTGTTTCCTACACATACGGACCATATCTAGTCCAACTCTGCTTCTGAAACTGATACAAAGCACTGGTCCTATAACATCCGATGCTTGTCAGTTATGATGAGAAACGTGTGAGCTTCGTGAACGATGTAGTTCGTTTGAGCTGTAAAGTAACTGCCCTTACCTGAAACGAAGTGTTGCTTGTTGGAAGACTCAGAACCTTGGGTTTAACTCCATTTCTGAAGTGAAACACACAGCAGGGTTCTCATATATACATCACACTCTGCTTGAAAGCAAGAAGGATGCTCTTGCTTTCTAGAATCTCTAAGACAGCAGGAAACATGAGTGTGCTGAGAGGAAAAGAACGGTGTTTCCTACACATACGGACCGTATCTAGTCCAACTCTGCTTCTGAAACTGATACAAAGCAGTGGTCCTATAACATCCGATGCTTGTCAGTTAAGATGAGAAACGTGTGACCTTCTTGAACGATGTAGTTCGTTTGAGCTGAAAAGTGACTGCCCTTACCTGAATCGAAGTCTTTATTGTAGGAAGACACAGAGCCTGGGATTTCACTCCATTTCTGAAGGGAAACACAGCAGAGTTCTCATCCATTGATCACACTCTGCTTTAGAGCAAGTACCACGCTCGAGCTTTCTAGAGTCTCTAAGACAGCAGGAAACGTGAGAGTGTTGAGAACAAAAGAACGGTGTTTCCTACACATACAGACCATATCTAGTCCATCTCTGCTTCTGAAACTGCGACGAAGCACTGGTCGTCTAACATCCGATGCTTGTCATTTAAGATGAGAAACGTGTGAGCTTTGTGAATGATGTAGTACGTTTGAGCTGTAAAGTGACTGCCCTTACCTGAAACGAAGTCTTTATTGTAGGAAGACACAGAGCCTGGGATTTCACTCCATTTCTGAAGGGAAACACAGCAGAGTTCTCATCCATTGATCACACTCTGCTTTAGAGCAAGTAGCATGCTCTAGCTTTCTAGAGTATCTAAGACAGCAGGAAACGTGAGAGTGTTGAGAACAAAAGAACGGTGTTTCCTACACATACGGACCATATCTAGTCCAACTCTGCTTCTGAAACTGATACAAAGCACTGGTATTCTCAAATCCGATGCTTGTCAGTTAAGATGAGAAACGTGTTAGCTTCGTGAACGATGTAGTTCGTTTGAGCTGAAAAGTAACTGCCCTTACCTGAAACGAAGTGTTGCTTGTACGAAGACTCAGAGCCTGGGGTTTAACTCGATATCTGAAGTGAAACACACTGCAGGGTTCCCATATATACATCACATTCTGCTTTAAAGCAAGAAGGACGCTCTTGCTTTCTAGAATCTCTAAGACAGCGGGAAACATGAGTGTCCTGAGAGGAAAAGAACGGTGTTTCCTACACATACGGATCATATCCAGTCAATCTCTGCTTCTGAAACTGAGACAAAGCACTGGTCGTCTAACATCCGATGCTTGTCATTTAAGATGAGAAACAGTGAGCTTCATGAACGATGTAGTTCGTTTGAGCTGAAAAGTGACTGCCCTTACCTGATTCGAAGTCTTTATTGTAGGAAGACTCAGAGCCTGGGATTTCACTCCATTTCTGAAGGGAAACACAGCAGAGTTCTCATCCATTGATCACACTCTGCTTTAGAGCAAGTAGCACGCTCTAGCTTTCTAGAGTCTCCAAGACAGCAGGAAATGTGAGTGTGCTGAGAACAAAATAACTGTGTTTCCTACACATACGGACCATATCTAGTCCAACTCTGCTTCTGAAACTGATACAAAGCACTGGTCCTATAACATCCGATGCTTGTCAGTTATGATGAGAAACGTGTGAGCTTCGTGAACGATGTAGTTCGTTTGAGCTGTAAAGTAACTGCCCTTACCTGAAACGAAGTGTTTCTTGTTGGAAGACTCAGAACCTTGGGTTTAACTCCATTTCTGAAGTGAAACACACAGCAGGGTTCTCATATATACATCACACTCTGCTTGAAAGCAAGAAGGATGCTCTTGCTTTCTAGAGTCTCTAAGACAGCAGGAAATGTGAGTGTGCTGAGAAAAAAGAATGGTATTTCCTACACATACGGACCATATCTAGTCCAACTCTGCTTCTGAAACTGAGACAAAGCACTGGTTCTCTAACATCCATTGCTTGTCATTTAAGATGAGAAACAGTGAGCTTCGTGAACGATGTAGTTCGTTTGAGCTGTAAAGTAACTGCCCTTACCTGATTCGAAGTCTTGCTTGTAGGAAGACTCAGAGCCTGGGATTTAACTCCATTTCTGAAGTGAAACACACAGCAGGGTTCTCATATATACATCACACTCTGCTTTAAAGCAAGAAGGACGCTCTTGCTTTCTAGAATCTCTAATACAGCAGGAAACATGAGTGTGCTGAGAGGAAAAGAACAGTGTTTCCTACACATTCGGACCATATCTAGTCCAACTCCGCTTCTGAAACTGACACAAAGCACTGGTCCTCTAACATCCGATGCTTGTCATTTAAGATGAGAAACGTGTGAGCTTTGTGAACGATGTAGTACGTTTGAGCTGTAAAGTGACTGCCCTTACCTGAATCGAAGTCTTTATTGTAGGAAGACACAGAGCCTGGGATTTCACTCCATTTCTGAAGGGAAACACAGCAGAGTTCTCATCCATTGATCACACTCTGCTTTAGAGCAAGTACCACGCTCTAGCTTTCTAGAGTCTCTAAGACAGCAGGAAACGTGAGAGTGTTGAGAACAAAAGAACGGTGTTTCCTACACATACAGACCATATCTAGTCCATCTCTGCTTCTGAAACTGCGACGAAGCACTGGTCGTCTAACATCCGATGCTATTCACGTAAGATGAGAAACGTGTGAGCTTCGTGAACAATGTAGTTTGTTTGAGCTGTAAAGTAACTGCCCTTACCTGATTCGAAGTCTTGCTTGTAGGAAGACTCAGAGCCTGGGCTTTAACTCCATTTCTGAAGGGAAACACACAGCAGAGTTCTCTTCCATGGATGACACTCTGCTTTAGAGCAAGAAGCACGCTCTAGCTTTCTGGAGTCTCTAAGACAGCAGGAAATGTGAGTGTGCTGAGAACAAAAGAATGGTGTTTCCTACACATACGGACCATATCTAGTCCAACTCTGCTTCTGAAACTGATACAAAGCACTGGTATTCTCAAATCCGATGCTTGTCAGTTAAGATGAGAAATGTGTTAGCTTCGTGAACGATGTAGTTCGTTTGAGCTGAAAAGTAACTGCCCTTACCTGAAACGAAGTGTTGCTTGTACGAAGACTCAGAGCCTGGGGTTTAACTCGATATCTGAAGTGAAACACACTGCAGGGTTCCCATATATACATCACATTCTGCTTTAAAGCAAGAAGGACGCTCTTGCTTTCTAGAATCTCTAAGACAGCGGGAAACATGAGTGTCCTGAGAGGAAAAGAACGGTGTTTCCTACACATACGGATCATATCCAGTCAATCTCTGCTTCGGAAACTGAGACAAAGCACTGGTCCTCTAACATCCGATGCTTGTCATTTAAGATGAGAAACAGTGAGCTTCGTGAACGATGTAGTTCGTTTGAGCTGAAAAGTGACTGCCCTTACCTGAAACGAAGTCTTTATTGTAGGAAGACTCAGAGCCTGGGATTTCACTCCATTTCTGAAGGGAAACACAGCAGAGTTCTCATCCATTGATCACACTCTGCTTTAGAGCAAGTAGCACGCTCTAGCTTTCTAGAGTCTCTAAGACAGCAGGAAACGTGAGTGAGTTGAGAACAAAAGAACGGTGTTTCCTACACATATGGACCATATCTAGTCCATCTCTGCTTCTGAAACTGCGACAAAGCACTGGTCGTCTAACATCCGATGCTATTCACGTAAGATGAGAAATGTGTGAGCTTCGTGAACAATGTAGTTCGTTTGAGCTGTAAAGTAACTGCCCTTACCTGATTCGAAGTCTTGCTTGTAGGAAGACTCAGAGCCTGGGCTTTAACTCCATTTCTGAAGGGAAACACACAGCAGAGTTCTCTTCCATGGATGACACTCTGCTTTAGAGCAAGAAGCACGCTCTAGCTTTCTAGAGTCTCTAAGACAGCAGGAAATGTGAGTGTGCTGAGAACAAAATAACTGTGTTTCCTACACATACGGACCATATCTAGTCCAACTCTGCTTCTGAAACTGATACAAAGCACTGGTCCTATAACATCCGATGCTTGTCAGTTATGATGAGAAACGTGTGAGCTTCATGAACGATGTAGTTCGTTTGAGCTGTAAAGTAACTGCCCTTACCTGAAACGAAGTGTTGCTTGTTGGAAGACTCAGAACCTTGGGTTTAACTCCATTTCTGAAGTGAAACACACAGCAGGGTTCTCATATATACATCACACTCTGCTTGAAAGCAAGAAGGATGCTCTTGCTTTCTAGAATCTCTAAGACAGCAGGAAACATGAGTGTGCTGAGAGGAAAAGAACGGTGTTTCCTACACATACGGACCGTATCTAGTCCAACTCTGCTTCTGAAACTGATACAAAGCAGTGGTCCTATAACATCCGATGCTTGTCAGTTAAGATGAGAAACGTGTGACCTTCTTGAACGATGTAGTTCGTTTGAGCTGAAAAGTGACTGCCCTTACCTGAATCGAAGTCTTTATTGTAGGAAGACACAGAGCCTGGGATTTCACTCCATTTCTGAAGGGAAACACAGCAGAGTTCTCATCCATTGATCACACTCTGCTTTAGAGCAAGTACCACGCTCTAGCTTTCTAGAGTCTCTAAGACAGCAGGAAACGTGAGAGTGTTGAGAACAAAAGAACAGTGTTTCCTACACATACAGACCATATCTAGTCCATCTCTGCTTCTGAAACTGCGACGAAGCACTGGTCGTCTAAGATCCGATGCTATTCACGTAAGATGAGAAACGTGTGAGCTTCGTGAGCAATGTAGTTTGTTTGAGCTGTAAAGTAACTGCCCTTACCTGATTCGAAGTCTTGCTTGTAGGAAGACTCAGAGCCTGGGCTTTAACTCCATTTCTGAAGGGAAACACACAGCAGAGTTCTCTTCCATGGATGACACTCTGCTTTAGAGCAAGAAGCACGCTCTAGCTTTCTAGAGTCTCTAAGTCAGCAGGAAATGTGAGTGTGCTGAGAACAAAAGAATGGTGTGTCCTACACATATGGACCATATCTAGTCCAACTCTGCTTCTGAAACTGATACAAAGCACTGGTATTCTCACATCCGATGCTTGTCAGTTAAGATGAGTAACGTGTGAGCTTTGTGAACGATGTAGTTCGTTTGAGCTGAAAAGTGGCTGCCCTTACCTGAAACGAATTCTTTATTGTAGGAAGACACAGAGCCTGGGATTTCACTCCATTTCTGAAGTGAAACACACAGCAGAGTTCTTATCCATTGATCACACTCTGCTTTAGAGCAAGAAGCACGCTCCAGCTTTCTAGAGTCTCTAAGATAGCAGGAAACGTGACTGTGCTGAGAACAAAAGAACGGTGATTCCTACACATACGGACCATATCTATTCCAACTCTGCTTCTGAAACTGATACAATGCACTGGTCCTATAACATCCGATGCTTGTCAGTTATGATGAGAAACGTGTGAGCTTCGTGAACGATGTAGTTCGTTTGAGCTGTAAAGTAACTGCCCTTACCTGAAACGAAGTGTTGCTTGTTGGAAGACTCAGAACCTTGGGTTTAACTCCATTTCTGAAGTGAAACACACAGCAGGGTTCTCATATATACATCACACTCTGCTTGAAAGCAAGAAGGACGCTTTTGCTTTCTAGAATCTCTAACACAGCAGGAAACATGAGTGTGCTGAGAGGAAAAGAACAGTGTTTCCTACACATTCGGACCATATCTAGTCCAACTCCGCTTCTGAAACTGACACAAAGCACTGGTCCTCTAACATCCGATGCTTGTCATTTAAGATGAGAAACGTGTGAGCTTTGTGAATGATGTAGTACGTTTGAGCTGTAAAGTGACTGCCCTTACCTGAAACGAAGTCTTTATTGTAGGAAGACACAGAGCCTGGGATTTCACTCCATTTCTGAAGGGAAACACAGCAGAGTTCTCATCCATTGATCACACTCTGCTTTAGAGCAAGTAGCACGCTCTAGCTTTCTAGAGTATCTAAGACAGCAGGAAACGTGAGAGTGTTGAGAACAAAAGAACGGTGTTTCCTACACATACGGACCATATCTAGTCCAACTCTGCTTCTGAAACTGATACAAAGCACTGGTATTCTCAAATCCGATGCTTGTCAGTTAAGATGAGAAACGTGTTAGCTTCGTGAACGATGTAGTTCGTTTGAGCTGAAAAGTAACTGCCCTTACCTGAAACGAAGTGTTGCTTGTACGAAGACTCAGAGCCTGGGGTTTAACTCGATATCTGAAGTGAAACACACTGCAGGGCTCCCATATATACATCACATTCTGCTTTAAAGCAAGAAGGACGCTCTTGCTTTCTAGAATCTCTAAGACAGCGGGAAACATGAGTGTCCTGAGAGGAAAAGAACGGTGTTTCCTACACATACGGATCATATCCAGTCAATCTCTGCTTCTGAAACTGAGACAAAGCACTGGTCCTCTAACATCCGATGCTTGTCATTTAAGATGAGAAACAGTGAGCTTCATGAACGATGTAGTTCGTTTGAGCTGAAAAGTGACTGCCCTTACCTGATTCGAAGTCTTTATTGTAGGAAGACACAGAGCCTGGGATTTCACTCCATTTCTGAAGGGAAACACAGCAGAGTTCTCATCCATTGATCACACTCTGCTTTAGAGCAAGTAGCACGCTCTAGCTTTCTAGAGTCTCTAAGACAGCAGGAAACATGAGTGTGCTGAGAGGAAAAGAACGGTGTTTCCTACACATATGGACCATATCTAGTCCATCTCTGCTTCTGAAACTGCGACAAAGCACTGGTCGTCTAACATCCGATGCTATTCACGTAAGATGAGAAATGTGTGAGCTTCGTGAACAATGTAGTTCGTTTGAGCTGTAAAGTAACTGCCCTTACCTGATTCGAAGTCTTGCTTGTAGGAAGACTCAGAGCCTGGGCTTTAACTCCATTTCTGAAGGGAAACACACAGCAGAGTTCTCTTCCATGGATGACACTCTGCTTTAGAGCAAGAAGCACGCTCTAGCTTTCTAGAGTCTCTAAGACAGCAGGAAATGTGAGTGTGCTGAGAACAAAATAACTGTGTTTCCTACACATACGGACCATATCTAGTCCAACTCTGCTTCTGAAACTGATACAAAGCACTGGTCCTATAACATCCGATGCTTGTCAGTTATGATGAGAAACGTGTGAGCTTCGTGAACGATGTAGTTCGTTTGAGCTGTAAAGTAACTGCCCTTACCTGAAACGAAGTGTTGCTTGTTGGAAGACTCAGAACCTTGGGTTTAACTCCATTTCTGAAGTGAAACACACAGCAGGGTTCTCATATATACATCACACTCTGCTTGAAAGCAAGAAGGATGCTCTTGCTTTCTAGAGTCTCTAAGACAGCAGGAAATGTGAGTGTGCTGAGAAAAAAGAATGGTGTTTCCTACACATACGGACCATATCTAGTCCAACTCTGCTTCTGAAACTGAGACAAAGCACTGGTTCTCTAACATCCATTGCTTGTCATTTAAGATGAGAAACAGTGAGCTTCGTGAATGATGTAGTTCGTTTGAGCTGTAAAGTAACTGCCCTTACCTGATTCGAAGTCTTGCTTGTAGGAAGACTCAGAGCCTGGGATTTAACTCCATTTCTGAAGTGAAACACACAGCAGGGTTCTCATATATACATCACACTCTGCTTTAAAGCAAGAAGGACGCTCTTGCTTTCTAGAATCTCTAATACAGCAGGAAACATGAGTGTGCTGAGAGGAAAAGAACAGGGTTTCCTACACATTTGGACCATATCTAGTCCAACTCCGCGTCTGAAACTGACACAAAGCACTGGTCCTCTAACATCCGATGCTTGTCATTTAAGATGAGAAACGTGTGAGCTTTGTGAACGATGTAGTACGTTTGAGCTGTAAAGTGACTGCCCTTACCTGAAACGAAGTCTTTATTGTAGGAAGACACAGAGCCTGGGATTTCACTCCATTTCTGAAGGGAAACACAGCAGAGTTCTCATCCATTGATCACACTCTGCTTTAGAGCAAGTAGCACGCTCTAGCTTTCTAGAGTATCTAAGACAGCAGGAAACGTGAGAGTGTTGAGAACAAAAGAACGGTGTTTCCTACACATACGGACCATATCTAGTCCATCTCGGCTTCTGAAACTGCGACAAAGCACTGGTCGTCTAACATCCGATGCTATTCACGTAAGATGAGAAACGTGTGAGCTTCGTGAACAATGTAGTTTGTTTGAGCTGTAAAGTAACTGCCCTTACCTGATTCGAAGTCTTGCTTGTAGGAAGACTCAGAGCCTGGGCTTTAACTCCATTTCTGAAGGGAAACACACAGCAGAGTTCTCTTCCATGGATGACACTCTGCTTTAGAGCAAGAAGCACGCTCTAGCTTTCTAGAGTCTCTAAGACAGCAGGAAATGTGAGTGTGCTGAGAACAAAATAACTGTGTTTCCTACACATACGGACCATATCTAGTCCAACTCTGCTTCTGAAACTGATACAAAGCACTGGTCCTATAACATCCGATGCTTGTCAGTTATGATGAGAAACGTGTGAGCTTCGTGAACGATGTAGTTCGTTTGAGCTGTAAAGTAACTGCCCTTACCTGAAACGAAGTGTTGCTTGTTGGAAGACTCAGAACCTTGGGTTTAACTCCATTTCTGAAGTGAAACACACAGCAGGGTTCTCATATATACATCACACTCTGCTTGAAAGCAAGAAGGATGCTCTTGCTTTCTAGAATCTCTAAGACAGCAGGAAACATGAGTGTGCTGAGAGGAAAAGAACGGTGTTTCCTACACATACGGACCGTATCTAGTCCAACTCTGCTTCTGAAACTGATACAAAGCAGTGGTCCTATAACATCCGATGCTTGTCAGTTAAGATGAGAAACGTGTGAGCTTCTTGAACGATGTAGTTCGTTTGAGCTGAAAAGTGACTGCCCTTACCTGAATCGAAGTCTTTATTGTAGGAAGACACAGAGCCTGGGATTTCACTCCATTTCTGAAGGGAAACACAGCAGAGTTCTCATCCATTGATCACACTCTGCTTTAGAGCAAGTACCACGCTCTAGCTTTCTAGAGTCTCTAAGACAGCAGGAAACGTGAGAGTGTTGAGAACAAAAGAACGGTGTTTCCTACACATACAGACCATATCTAGTCCATCTCTGCTTCTGAAACTGCGACGAAGCACTGGTCGTGTAACATCCGATGCTATTCACGTAAGATGAGAAACGTGTGAGCTTCGTGAACAATGTAGTTTGTTTGAGCTGTAAAGTAACTGCCCTTACCTGATTCGAAGTCTTGCTTGTAGGAAGACTCAGAGCCTGGGCTTTAACTCCATTTCTGAAGGGAAACACACAGCAGAGTTCTCTTCCATGGATGACACTCTGCTTTAGAGCAAGAAGCACGCTCTAGCTTTCTGGAGTCTCTAAGACAGCAGGAAATTTGAGTGTGCTGAGAACAAAAGAATGGTGTTTCCTACACATACGGACCATATCTAGTCCAACTCTGCTTCTGAAACTGATACAAAGCACTGGTATTCTCAAATCCGATGCTTGTCAGTTAAGATGAGAAACGTGTTAGCTTCGTGAACGATGTAGTTCGTTTGAGCTGAAAAGTAACTGCCCTTACCTGAAACGAAGTGTTGCTTGTACGAAGACTCAGAGCCTGGGGTTTAACTCGATATCTGAAGTGAAACACACTGCAGGGTTCCCATATATACATCACATTCTGCTTTAAAGCAAGAAGGACGCTCTTGCTTTCTAGAATCTCTAAGACAGCGGGAAACATGAGTGTCCTGAGAGGAAAAGAACGGTGTTTCCTACACATACGGATCATATCCAGTCAATCTCTGCTTCTGAAAGTGAGACAAAGCACTGGTCCTCTAACATCCGATGCTTGTCATTTAAGATGAGAAACAGTGAGCTTCGTGAACGATGTAGTTCGTTTGAGCTGAAAAGTGACTGCCCTTACCTGATTCGAAGTCTTTATTGTAGGAAGACTCAGAGCCTGGGATTTCACTCCATTTCTGAAGGGAAACACAGCAGAGTTCTCATCCATTGATCACACTCTGCTTTAGAGCAAGTAGCACGCTCTAGCTTTCTAGAGTCTCTAAGACAGCAAGAAACGTGAGTGAGTTGAGAACAAAAGAACGGTGTTTCCTACACATATGGACCTTATCTAGTCCATCTCTGCTTCTGAAACTGCGACAAAGCACTGGTCGTCTAACATCCGATGCTATTCACGTAAGATGAGAAATGTGTGAGCTTCGTGAACAATGTAGTTCGTTTGAGCTGTAAAGTAACTGCCCTTACCTGATTCGAAGTCTTGCTTGTAGGAAGACTCAGAGCCTCTGCTTTAACTCCATTTCTGAAGGGAAACACACAGCAGAGTTCTCTTCCATGGATGACACTCTGCTTTAGAGCAAGAAGCACGCTCTAGCTTTCTAGAGTCTCTAAGACAGCAGGAAATGTGAGTGTGCTGAGAACAAAATAACTGTGTTTCCTACACATACGGACCATATCTAGTCCAACTCTGCTTCTGAAACTGATACAAAGCACTGGTCCTATAACATCCGATGCTTGTCAGTTATGATGAGAAACGTGTGAGCTTCGTGAACGATGTAGTTCGTTTGAGCTGTAAAGTAACTGCCCTTACCTGAAACGAAGTGTTGCTTGTTGGAAGACTCAGAACCTTGGGTTTAACTCCATTTCTGAAGTGAAACACACAGCAGGGTTCTCATATATACATCACACTCTGCTTGAAAGCAAGAAGGATGCTCTTGCTTTCTAGAATCTCTAAGACAGCAGGAAACATGAGTGTGCTGAGAGGAAAAGAACGGTGTTTCCTACACATACGGACCGTATCTAGTCCAACTCTGCTTCTGAAACTGATACAAAGCAGTGGTCCTATAACATCCGATGCTTGTCAGTTAAGATGAGAAACGTGTGACCTTCTTGAACGATGTAGTTCGTTTGAGCTGAAAAGTGACTGCCCTTACCTGAATCGAAGTCTTTATTGTAGGAAGACACAGAGCCTGGGATTTCACTCCATTTCTGAAGGGAAACACAGCAGAGTTCTCATCCATTGATCACACTCTGCTTTAGAGCAAGTACCACGCTCTAGCTTTCTAGAGTCTCTAAGACAGCAGGAAACGTGAGAGTGTTGAGAACAAAAGAACGGTGTTTCCTACACATACAGACCATATCTAGTCCATCTCTGCTTCTGAAACTGCGACGAAGCACTGGTCGTCTAACATCCGATGCTATTCACGTAAGATGAGAAACGTGTGAGCTTCGTGAACAATGTAGTTTGTTTGAGCTGTAAAGTAACTGCCCTTACCTGATTCGAAGTCTTGCTTGTAGGAAGACTCAGATCCTGGGCTTTAACTCCATTTCTGAAGGGAAACACACAGCAGAGTTCTCTTCCATGGATGACACTCTGCTTTAGAGCAAGAAGCACGCTCTAGCTTTCTAGAGTCTCTAAGTCAGCAGGAAATGTGAGTGTGCTGAGAACAAAAGAATGGTGTGTCCTACACATATGGACCATATCTAGTCCAACTCTGCTTCTGAAACTGATACAAAGCACTGGTATTCTCACATCCGATGCTTGTCAGTTAAGATGAGTAACGTGTGAGCTTTGTGAACGATGTAGTTCGTTTGAGCTGAAAAGTGACTGCCCTTACCTGAAACGAATTCTTTATTGTAGGAAGACACAGAGCCTGGGATTTCACTCCATTTCTGAAGTGAAACACACAGCAGAGTTCTTATCCATTGATCACACTCTGCTTTAGAGCAAGAAGCACGCTCCAGCTTTCTAGAGTCTCTAAGATAGCAGGAAACGTGACTGTGCTGAGAACAAAAGAACGGTGATTCCTACACATACGGACCATATCTATTCCAACTCTGCTTCTGAAACTGATACAATGCACTGGTCCTATAACATCCAATGCTTGTCAGTTATGATGAGAAACGTGTGAGCTTCGTGAACGATGTAGTTCGTTTGAGCTGTAAAGTAACTGCCCTTACCTGAAACGAAGTGTTGTTGTTGGAAGACTCAGAACCTTGGGTTTAACTCCATTTCTGAAGTGAAACACACAGCAGGGTTCTCATATATACATCACACTCTGCTTGAAAGCAAGAAGGACGCTTTTGCTTTCTAGAATCTCTAATACAGCAGGAAACATGAGTGTGCTGAGAGGAAAAGAACAGTGTTTCCTACACATTCGGACCATATCTAGTCCAACTCCGCTTCTGAAACTGACACAAAGCACTGGTCCTCTAACATCCGATGCTTGTCATTTAAGATGAGAAACGTGTGAGCTTTGTGAATGATGTAGTACGTTTGAGCTGTAAAGTGACTGCCCTTACCTGAAACGAAGTCTTTATTGTAGGAAGACACAGAGCCTGGGATTTCACTCCATTTCTGAAGGGAAACACAGCAGAGTTCTCATCCATTGATCACACTCTGCTTTAGAGCAAGTAGCACGCTCTAGCTTTCTAGAGTATCTAAGACAGCAGGAAACGTGAGAGTGTTGAGAACAAAAGAACGGTGTTTCCTACACATACGGACCATATCTAGTCCAACTCTGCTTCTGAAACTGATACAAAGCACTGGTATTCTCAAATCCGATGCTTGTCAGTTAAGATGAGAAACGTGTTAGCTTCGTGAACGATGTAGTTCGTTTGAGCTGAAAAGTAACTGCCCTTACCTGAAACGAAGTGTTGCTTGTACGAAGACTCAGAGCCTGGGGTTTAACTCGATATCTGAAGTGAAACACACTGCAGGGTTCCCATATATACATCACATTCTGCTTTAAAGCAAGAAGGACGCTCTTGCTTTCTAGAATCTCTAAGACAGCGGGAAACATGAGTGTCCTGAGAGGAAAAGAACGGTGTTTCCTACACATACGGATCATATCCAGTCAATCTCTGCTTCTGAAACTGAGACAAAGCACTGGTCCTCTAACATCCGATGCTTGTCATTTAAGATGAGAAACAGTGAGCTTCATGAACGATGTAGTTCGTTTGAGCTGAAAAGTGACTGCCCTTACCTGATTCGAAGTCTTTATTGTAGGAAGACTCAGAGCCTGGGATTTCACTCCATTTCTGAAGGGAAACACAGCAGAGTTCTCATCCATTGATCACACTCTGCTTTAGAGCAAGTAGCACGCTCTAGCTTTCTAGAGTCTCTAAGACAGCAGGAAACATGAGTGTGCTGAGAGGAAAAGAACGGTGTTTCCTACACATACGGACCATATCTAGTCCATCTCTGCTTCTGAAACTGCGACAAAGCACTGGTCGTCTAACATCCGATACTATTCACGTAAGATGAGAAATGTGTGAGCTTCGTGAACAATGTAGTTCGTTTGAGCTGTAAAGTAACTGCCCTTACCTGATTCGAAGTCTTGCTTGTAGGAAGACTCAGAGCCTGGGCTTTAACTCCATTTCTGAAGGGAAACACACAGCAGAGTTCTCTTCCATGGATGACACTCTGCTTTAGAGCAAGAAGCACGCTCTAGCTCTCTAGAGTCTCTAAGACAGCAGGAAATGTGAGTGTGCTGAGAACAAAATAACTGTGTTTCCTACACATACGGACCATATCTAGTCCAACTCTGCTTCTGAAACTGATACAAAGCACTGGTCCTATAACATCCGATGCTTGTCAGTTATGATGAGAAACGTGTGAGCTTCGTGAACGATGTAGTTCGTTTGAGCTGTAAAGTAACTGCCCTTACCTGAAACGAAGTGTTGCTTGTTGGAAGACTCAGAACCTTGGGTTTAACTCCATTTCTGAAGTGAAACACACAGCAGGGTTCTCATATATACATCACACTCTGCTTGAAAGCAAGAAGGATGCTCTTGCTTTCTAGAGTCTCTAAGACAGCAGGAAATGTGAGTGTGCTGAGAAAAAAGAATGGTGTTTCCTACACATACGGACCATATCTAGTCCAACTCTGTTTCTGAAACTGAGACAAAGCACTGGTTCTCTAACATCCATTGCTTGTCATTTAAGATGAGAAACAGTGAGCTTCGTGAACGATGTAGTTCGTTTGAGCTGTAAAGTAACTGCCCTTACCTGATTCGAAGTCTTGCTTGTAGGAAGACTCAGAGCCTGGGATTTAACTCCATTTCTGAAGTGAAACACACAGCAGGGTTCTCATATATACATCACACTCTGCTTTAAAGCAAGAAGGACGCTCTTGCTTTCTAGAATCTCTAATACAGCAGGAAACATGAGTGTGCTGAGAGGAAAAGAACAGTGTTTCCTACACATTCGGACCATATCTAGGCCAACTCCGCTTCTGAAACTGACACAAAGCACTGGTGCTCTAACATCCGATGCTTGTCATTTAAGATGAGAAACGTGTGAGCTTTGTGAACGATGTAGTACGTTTGAGCTGTAAAGTGACTGCCCTTACCTGAAACGAAGTCTTTATTGTAGGAAGACACAGAGCCTGGGATTTCACTCCATTTCTGAAGGGAAACACAGCAGAGTTCTCATCCATTGATCACACTCTGCTTTAGAGCAAGTAGCACGCTCTAGCTTTCTAGAGTATCTAAGACAGCAGGAAACGTGAGAGTGTTGAGAACAAAAGAACGGTGTTTCCTACACATACGGACCATATCTAGTCCATCTCGGCTTCTGAAACTGCGACAAAGCACTGGTCGTCTAACATCCGATGCTATTCACGTAAGATGAGAAACGTGTGAGCTTCGTGAACAATGTAGTTTGTTTGAGCTGTAAAGTAACTGCCCTTACCTGATTCGAAGTCTTGCTTGTAGGAAGACTCAGAGCCTGGGCTTTAACTCCATTTCTGAAGGGAAACACACAGCAGAGTTCTCTTCCATGGATGACACTCTGCTTTAGAGCAAGAAGCACGCTCTAGCTTTCTAGAGTCTCTAAGACAGCAGGAAATGTGAGTGTGCTGAGAACAAAATAACTGTGTTTCCTACACATACGGACCATATCTAGTCCAACTCTGCTTCTGAAACTGATACAAAGCACTGGTCCTATAACATCCGATGCTTGTCAGTTATGATGAGAAACGTGTGAGCTTCATGAACGATGTAGTTCGTTTGAGCTGTAAAGTAACTGCCCTTACCTGAAACGAAGTGTTGCTTGTTGGAAGACTCAGAACCTTGGGTTTAACTCCATTTCTGAAGTGAAACACACAGCAGGGTTCTCATATATACATCACACTCTGCTTGAAAGCAAGAAGGATGCTCTTGCTTTCTAGAATCTCTAAGACAGCAGGAAACATGAGTGTGCTGAGAGGAAAAGAACGGTGTTTCCTACACATACGGACCGTATCTAGTCCAACTCTGCTTCTGAAACTGATACAAAGCAGTGGTCCTATAACATCCGATGCTTGTCAGTTAAGATGAGAAACGTGTGAGCTTCTTGAACGATGTAGTTCGTTTGAGCTGAAAAGTGACTGCCCTTACCTGAATCGAAGTCTTTATTGTAGGAAGACACAGAGCCTGGGATTTCACTCCATTTCTGAAGGGAAACACAGCAGAGTTCTCATCCATTGATCACACTCTGCTTTAGAGCAAGTACCACGCTCTAGCTTTCTAGAGTCTCTAAGACAGCAGGAAACGTGAGAGTGTTGAGAACAAAAGAACGGTGTTTCCTACACATACAGACCATATCTAGTCCATCTCTGCTTCTGAAACTGCGACGAAGCACTGGTCGTCTAACATCTGATGCTATTCACGTAAGATGAGAAACGTGTGAGCTTCGTGAACAATGTAGTTTGTTTGAGCTGTAAAGTAACTGCCCTTACCTGATTCGAAGTCTTGCTTGTAGGAAGACTCAGAGCCTGGGCTTTAACTCCATTTCTGAAGGGAAACACACAGCAGAGTTCTCTTCCATGGATGACACTCTGCTTTAGAGCAAGAAGCACGCTCTAGCTTTCTAGAGTCTCTAAGTCAGCAGGAAATGTGAGTGTGCTGAGAACAAAAGAATGGTGTGTCCTACACATATGGACCATATCTAGTCCAACTCTGCTTCTGAAACTGATACAAAGCACTGGTATTCTCACATCCGATGCTTGTCAGTTAAGATGAGTAACGTGTGAGCTTTGTGAACGATGTAGTTCGTTTGAGCTGAAAAGTGACTGCCCTTACCTGAAACGAATTCTTTATTGTAGGAAGACACAGAGCCTGGGATTTCACTCCATTTCTGAAGGGAAACACACAGCAGAGTTCTTATCCATTGATCACACTCTGCTTTAGAGCAAGAAGCACGCTCCAGCTCTCTAGAGTCTCTAAGATAGCAGGAAACGTGACTGTGCTGAGAACAAAAGAACGGTGATTCCTACACATACGGACCATATCTATTCCAACTCTGCTTCTGAAACTGATACAAAGCACTGGTCCTATAACATCCCATGCTTGTCAGTTATGATGAGAAACGTGTGAGCTTCGTGAACGATGTAGTTCGTTTGAGCTGTAAAGTAACTGCCCTTACCTGAAACGAAGTGTTGCTTGTTGGAAGACTCAGAACCTTGGGTTTAACTCCATTTCTGAAGTGAAACACACAGCAGGGTTCTCATATATACATCACACTCTGCTTGAAAGCAAGAAGGATGCTCTTGCTTTCTAGAATCTCTAAGACAGCAGGAAACATGAGTATGCTGAGAGGAAAAGAACGGTGTTTCCTACACATACGGACCATATCTAGTCCATCTCTGCTTCTGAAACTGCGACAAAGCACTGGTCGTCTAACATCCGATGCTATTCACGTAAGATGAGAAACGTGTGAGCTTCGTGAACAATGTAGTTTGTTTGAGCTGTAAAGTAACTGCCCTTACCTGATTCGAAGTCTTGCTTGTAGGAAGACTCAGAGCCTGGGCTTTAACTCCATTTCTGAAGGGAAACACACAGCAGAGTTCTCTTCCATGGATGACACTCTGCTTTAGAGCAAGAAGCACGCTTAGCTTTCTAGAGTCTCTAAGACAGCAGGAAATGTGAGTGTGCTGAGAACAAAAGAATGGTGTTTCCTACACATACGGACCATATCTAGTCCAACTCTGCTTCTGAAACTGATACAAAGCACTGGTATTCTCAAATCCGATGCTTGTCAGTTAAGATGAGAAACGTGTTAGCTTTGTGAACGATGTAGTTCGTTTGAGCTGAAAAGTAACTGCCCTTACCTGAAACGAAGTGTTGCTTGTACGAAGACTCAGAGCCTGGGGTTAACTCGATATCCGAAGTGAAACACACTGCAGGGTTCCCATATATACATCACATTCTGCTTTAAAGCAAGAAGGACGCTCTTGCTTTCTAGAATCTCTAAGACAGCGGGAAACATGAGTGTCCTGAGAGGAAAAGAACGGTGTTTCCTACACATACGGATCATATCCAGTCAATCTCTGCTTCTGAAACTGAGGCAAAACACTGGTCCTCTAACATCCATTGCTTGTCATTTAAGATGAGAAACAGTGAGCTTCGTGAACGATGTAGTTCGTTTGAGCTGTAAAGTAACTGCCCTTACCTGATTCGAAGTCTTTATTTTTGGAAGACTCAGAGCCTGGGATTTAACTCCATTTCTGAAGGGAAACAAACAGCAGAGTTCTCTTCCATGGATCACACTCTGCTTTAGAGCAAGAAGCACGCTCTAGCTTTCTAGAGTCTCTAAGACAGCAGGAAATGTGAGTGTGCTGAGAACAAAAGAATGGTTTTTCCTACACATACGGACCATATCTAGTCCAACTCTGCTTCTGAAACTGAGACAAAGCACTGGTCCTCTAACATCCATTGCTTGTCTTTTAAGATGAGAAACAGTGAGCTTCGTGAACGATGTAGTTCGTTTGAGCTGAAAAGTGACTGCCCTTACCTGAAACGACGTCTTTATTGTAGGAAGACACAGAGCCTGGGATTTCACTCCATTTCTGAAGGGAAACACAGCAGAGTTCTCATCCATTGATCACACTCTGCTTTAGAGCAAGTAGCACGCTCTAGCTTTCTAGAGTCTCTAAGACAGCAGGAAACGTGAGTGAGTTGAGAACAAAAGAACGGTGTTTCCTACACATACGGACCATATCTAGTCCATCTCTGCTTCTGAAACTGCGACAAAGCACTGGTCGTCTAACATCCGATGCTATTCACGTAAGATGAGAAATGTGTGAGCTTCGTGAACAATGTAGTTCGTTTGAGCTGTAAAGTAACTGCCCTTACCTGATTCGAAGTCTTGCTTGTAGGAAGACTCAGAGCCTGGGCTTTAACTCCATTTCTGAAGGGAAACACACAGCAGAGTTCTCTTCCATGGATGACACTCTGCTTTAGAGCAAGAAGCACGCTCTAGCTTTCTAGAGTCTCTAAGACAGCAGGAAATGTGAGTGTGCTGAGAACAAAAGAATGGTGTTTCCTACATATACGGACCATATCTAGTCCAACTCTGCTTCTGAAACTGATACAAAGCACTGGTATTCTCACATCCGATGCTTGTCAGTTAAGATGAGAAACGTTTTAGCTTCGTGAACGATGTAGTTCGTTTGAGCTGAAAAGTAACTGCCCTTACCTGAAACGAAGTGTTGCTTGTTGCAAGACTCAGAACCTTGGGTTTAACTCCATTTCTGAAGTGAAACACACAGCAGGGTTCTCATATATACATCACACTCTGCTTGAAAGCAAGAAGGATGCTCTTGCTTTCTAGAATCTCTAAGACAGCAGGAAACATGAGTGTGCTGAGAGGAAAAGAACGGTGTTTCCTACACATTCGGACCATATCTAGTCCAACTCTGCTTCTGAAACTGACACAAAGCACTGGTCCTCTAACATCCGATGCTTGTCATTTAAGATGAGAAACGTGTGAGCTTTGTGAACGATGAAGTACGTTTGAGCTGTAAAGTTACTGTCCCTACCTGAAATGAAGACTTTTTTGTAGGAAGACTCAGAGCCCGGAATTTAACTCCATTTCTGAGGTGAAACACACAGCAGAGTTCTCATCCATTGATCACACTCTGCTTTAGAGCAAGAAGCACGCTCTAGCTTTCTAGAGTCTCTAAGACAGCAGGAAATGTGAGTGTGCTGAGAAAAAAGAATGGTGTTTCCTACACATACGGACCATATCTAGTCCAACTCTGCTTCTGAAACTGAGACAAAGCACTGGTTCTCTAACATCCATTGCTTGTCATTTAAGATGAGAAACAGTGAGCTTCGTGAAAGATGTAGTTCGTTTGAGCTGTAAAGTAACTGCCCTTACCTGATTCGAAGTCTTGCTTGTAGGAAGACTCAGAGCCTGGGATTTAACTCCATTTCTGAAGTGAAACACACAGCAGGGTTCTCCTATATACATCACACTCTGCTTTAAAGCAAGAAGGACACGCTTGCTTTCTAGAATCTCTAAGACAGCAGGAAACATGAGTGTGCTGAGAGGAAAAGAACGGTGTTTCCTACACATACGGACCGTATCTAGTCCAACTCTGCTTCTGAAACTGATACAAAGCAGTGGTCCTATAACATCCGATGCTTGTCAGTTAAGATGAGAAACGTGTGAGCTTCTTGAACGATGTAGTTCGTTTGAGCTGAAAAGAGACTGCCCTTACCTGAAACGAAGTCTTTATTGTAGGAAGACACAGAGCCTGGGATTTCACTCCATTTCTGAAGGGAAACACAGCAGAGTTCTCATCCATTGATCACACTCTGCTTTAGAGCAAGTAGCACGCTCTAGCTTTCTAGAGTCTCTAAGACAGCAGGAAACGTGAGAGGGTTGAGAACAAAAGAACGGTGTTTCCTACACATACGGAGCATATCTAGTCCATCTCTGCTTCTGAAACTGCGACAAAGCACTGGTCGTCTAACATCCGATGCTATTCACGTAAGATGAGAAACGTGTGAGCTTCGTGAACAATGTAGTTCGTTTGAGCTGTAAAGTAACTGCCCTTACCTGATTCGAAGTCTTGCTTGTAGGAAGACTCAGAGCCTGGGCTTTAACTCCATTTCTGAAGGGAAACACACAGCAGAGTTCTCTTCCATGGATGACACTCTGCTTTAGAGCAAGAAGCACGCTCTAGCTTTCTAGAGTCTCTAAGACAGCAGGAAATGTGAGTGTGCTGAGAACAAAAGAATGGTGTTTCCTACATATACGGACCATATCTAGTCCAACTCTGCTTCTGAAACTGATACAAAGCACTGGTATTCTCACATCCGATGCTTGTCAGTTAAGATGAGAAACGTGTGAGCTTCGTGAACGATGTAGTTCGTTTGAGCTGAAAAGTTACTCCCCTTAACTGAAACTAAGTGTTGCTTGTACGAAGACTCAGAGCCTGGGGTTTAACTCTATATCTGAAGTGAAACACACTGCAGGGTACCCATATATACATCACATTCTGCTTTAAAGCAAGAAGGACGCTCTTGCTTTCTAGAATCTCTAAGACAGCAGGAAACATGAGTGTCCTGAGAGGAAAAGAACGGTGTTTCCTACACATACGGACCGTATCTAGTCCAACTCTGCTTCTGAAACTGATACAAAGCAGTGGTCCTATAACATCCGATGCTTGTCAGTTAAGATGAGAAACGTGTGAGCTTCTTGAATGATGTAGTTCGTTTGAGCTGAAAAGTGACTGCCCTTACCTGAATCGAAGTCTTTATTGTAGGAAGACACAGAGCCTGGGATTTCACTCCATTTCTGAAGGGAAACACAGCAGAGTTCTCATCCATTGATCACACTCTGCTTTAGAGCAAGTAGCACGCTCTAGCTTTCTAGAGTCTCTAAGACAGCAGGAAACGTGAGAGTGTTGAGAACAAAAGAACGGTGTTTCCTACACATACGGACCATATCTAGTCCATCTCTGCTTCTGAAACTGCGACGAAGCACTGGTCGTCTAACATCCGATGCTATTCACGTAAGATGAGAAACGTGTGAGCTTCGTGAACAATGTAGTTCGTTTGAGCTGTAAAGTAACTGCCCTTACCTGATTCGAGGTCTTGCTTGTAGGAAGACTCAGAGCCTGGGCTTTAACTCCATTTCTGAAGGGAAACACACAGCAGAGTTCTCTTCCATGGATGACACTCTGCTTTGGAGCAAGAAGCACGCTCTAGCTTTCTAGAATCTCTAAGACAGCAGGAAATGTGAGTGTGCTGAGAACAAAAGAATGGTGTTTCCTACACATACGGACCATATCTAGTCCAACTCTGCTTCTGAAACTGATACAAAGCACTGGTCCTCTAACATCCGATGCTTGTCAGTTATGATGAGAAACGTGTGAGCTTCGTGAACGATGTAGTTCGTTTGAGCTGTAAAGTAACTGCCCTTACCTGAAACGAAGTGTTGCTTGTTGGAAGACTCAGAACCTTGGGTTTAACTCCATTTCTGAAGTGAAACACACAGCAGGGTTCTCATATATACATCACACTCTGCTTGAAAGCAAGAAGGACGCTCTTGCTTTCTAGAATCTCTAATACAGCAGGAAACATGAGTGTGCTGAGAGGAAAAGAACGGTGTTTCCTACACATTCTGACCATATCTAGTCCAACTCTGCTTCTGAAACTGACACAAAGCACTGGTCCTCTAACATCCGATGCTTGTCATTTAAGATGAGAAACGGGTGAGCTTGTGAACGATGTAGTACGTTTGAGCTGTAAAGTTACTGCCCTTACCTGATACGAAGACTTTTTTGTAGGAAGACTCAGATCCCGGGATTTCACTCCATTTCTGAGGTGAAACACACAGCACAGTTCTCATCCATTGATCACAATCTGCTTTAGAGCAAGAAGCACGCTCTAGCTTTCTAGAGTCTTTAAGACAGCAGGAAATGTGAGTGTGCTGAGAACAAAAGAATGGTGTTTCCTACACATACGGACCATATCTAGTCCAACTCTGCTTCTGAAACTGAGACAAAGCACTGGTACTCTAACATCCATTGCTTGTCATTTAAGATGAGAAACAGTGAGCTTCGTGAACGATGTAGATCGTTTGAGCTGTAAAGTAACTGCCCTTACCTGATTCGAAGTCTTGCTTGTAGGAAGACTCAGAGCCTGGAATTTAACTCCATATCTGAAGTGAAACACACTGCAGGGTTCCCATATATACATCACATTCTGCTTTAAAGCAAGAAGGACGCTCTTCCTTTCTAGAATCTCTAAGACACCAGGAAACATGAGTGTCCTGAGAGGAAAAGAATGGTGTTTCCTACACATACGGACCATATCTAGTCCATCTCTGCTTATGAAAATGAGACAAAGCACTGGTCCTCTAACATCCGATGCTTGTCATTTAAGATGAGAAACGTGTGAGCTTCGTGAACGATGTAGTTCGTTTGAGCTGTAAAGTAACTGCCCTTACCTGATTCGAAGTCTTGCTTGTAGGAAGACTGAGAGCCTGGGATTTAACTCCATTTCTGAAGGGAAACACACAGCAGAGTTCTCTTCCATGGATCACACTCTGCTTTAGAGCAAGAAGCACGCTCTAGCTTTCTAGAGTCTCTAAGACAGCAGGAAATGTGAGTGTGCTGAGAACAAAAGAATGGTGTTTCCTACACATACGGACCATATCTAGTCCAACTCTGCTTCTGAAACTGAGACAAAGCACTGGTCCTCTAACATCCATTGCTTGTCTTTTAAGATGAGAAACAGTGAGCTTCGTGAACGATGTAGTTCGTTAGAGCTGAAAAGTGACTGCCCTTACCTGAAACGAAGTCTTTATTGTAGGAAGACACAGAGCCTGGGATTTCACTCCATTTCTGAAGGGAAACACAGCAGAGTTCTCATCCATTGATCATACTCTGCTTTAGAGCAAGTAGCACGCTCTAGCTTTCTAGAGTCTCTAAGACAGCAGGAAACGTGAGTGAGTTGAGAACAAAAGAACGGTGTTTCCTACACATACGGACCATATCTAGTCCATCTCTGCTTCTGAAACTGCGACAAAGCACTGGTCGTCTAACATCCGATGCTATTCACGTAAGATGAGAAATGTGTGAGCTTCGTGAACAATGTAGTTCGTTTGAGCTGTAAAGTAACTGCCCTTACCTGATTCGAAGTCTTGCTTGTAGGAAGACTCAGAGCCTGGGCTTTAACTCCATTTCTGAGGTGAAACACACAGCAGAGTTCTCATCCATTGATCACACTCTGCTTTAGAGCAAGAAGCACGCTCTAGCTTTCTAGAGTCTCTAAGACAGCAGGAAATGTGAGTGTGCTGAGAAAAAAGAATGGTGTTTCCTACACATACGGACCATATCTAGTCCAACTCTGCTTCTGAAACTGAGACAAAGCACTGGTTCTCTAACATCCATTGCTTGTCATTTAAGATGAGAAACAGTGACCTTCGTGAAAGATGTAGATCGTTTGAGCTGTAAAGTAACTGCCCTTAACTGATTCGAAGTCTTGCTTGTAGGAAGACTCAGAGCCTGGGATTTAACTCCATTTCTGAAGTGAAACACACAGCAGGGTTCTCATATATACATCACACTCTGCTTTAAAGCAAGAAGGACGCTCTTGCTTTCTAGAATCTCTAAGACAGCAGGAAACATGAGTGTGCTGAGAGGAAAAGAACGGTGTTTCCTACACATACGGACCGTATCTAGTCCAACTCTGCTTCTGAAACTGATACAAAGCAGTGGTCCTATAACATCCGATGCTTGTCAGTTAAGATGAGAAACATGTGAGCTTCTTGAACGATGTAGTTCGTTTGAGCTGAAAAGAGACTGCCCTTACCTGAAACGAAGTCTTTATTGTAGGAAGACACAGAGCCTGGGATTTCACTCCATTTCTGAAGGGAAACACAGCAGAGTTCTCATCCATTGACCACACTCTGCTTTAGAGCAAGTAGCACGCTCTAGCTTTCTAGAGTCTCTAAGACAGCAGGAAACGTGAGAGTGTTGAGAACAAAAGAATGGTGTTTCCTACACATACGGACCATATCTAGTCCATCTCTGCTTCTGAAACTGCGACAAAGCACTGGTCGTCTAACATCCGATGCTATTCACGTAAGATGAGAAACGTGTGAGCTGCGTGAACAATGTAGTTCGTTTGAGCTGTAAAGTAACTGCCCTTACCTGATTCGAAGTCTTGCTTGTAGGAAGACTCAGAGCCTGGGCTTTAACTCCATTTCTGAAGGGAAACACACAGCAGAGTTCTCTTCCATGGATGACACTCTGCTTTAGAGCAAGAAGCACGCTCTAGCTTTCTAGAGTCTCTAAGACAGCAGGAAATGTGAGTGTGCTGAGAACAAAAGAATGGTGTTTCCTACATATACGGACCATATCTAGTCCAACTCTGCTTCTGAAACTGATACAAAGCACTGGTATTCTCACATCCGATGCTTGTCAGTTAAGATGAGAAACGTGTGAGCTTCGTGAACGATGTAGTTCGTTTGAGCTGAAAAGTTACTCCCCTTAACTGAAACGAAGTGTTGCTTGTACGAAGACTCAGAGCCTGAGGTTTAACTCTATATCTGAAGTGAAACACACTGCAGGGTTCCCATATATACATCACATTCTGCTTTAAAGCAAGAAGGACGCTCTTGCTTTCTAGAATCTAAGACAGCAGGAAACATGAGTGTCCTGAGAGAAAAAGAACGGTGTTTCCTACACATACGGACCATATCTAGTCCATCTCTGCTTCTGAAACTGAGACAAAACACTTGTCCTCTAACATCCGATGCTTGTCATTTAAGATGAGAAACGTGTGAGCTTCGTGAACGACGTAGTTCGTTTGAGCTGTAAAGTAACTGCCCTTACCTGATTCGAAGTCTTGCTTGTAGGAAGACTGCGATCCTGGGATTTAACTCCATTTCTGAAGGGAAACACACAGCAGAGTTCTCTTCCATGGATCACACTCTGCTTTAGAGCAAGAAGCACGCTATAGCTTTCTAGAGTCTCTAAGACAGCAGGAAATGTGAGGGTGCTGAGAACAAAAGAATGGTGTGTCCTACACATATAGACTATATCTAGTCCAACTCTGCTTCTGAACCTGATACAAATCACTGGTCCTCTAACATCCAATGCTTGTCAGTTAAGATGAGTAACGTGTGAGCTTTGTGAACGATGTAGTTCGTTTGAGCTGAAAAGTGACTGCCCTTACCTGAAACGAAGTCTTTATTGTAGGAAGACACAGAGCCTGGGATTTCACTCCATTTCTGAAGGGAAACACAGCAGAGTTCTCATCCATTGATCACACTCTGCTTTAGAGCAAGAAGCACGCTCTAGCTTTCTAGAGTCTCTAAGACAGCAGGAAATGTGAGTGTGCTGAGAACAAAATAACTGTGTTTCCTACACATACGGACCATATCTAGTCCATCTCTGCTTCTGAAACTGCGACAAAGCACTGGTCGTATAACATCCGATGCTATTCACGTAAGATGAGAAACGTGTGAGCTTCGTGAACGATGTAGTTCGTTTGAGCTGTAAAGTAACTGCCCTTACCTGATTCGAAGTCTTGATTGTAGGAAGACTCAGAGCCTGGGCTTTAACTCCATTTCTGAAGGGAAACACACAGCAGAGTTCTCTTCCATGGATGACACTCTGCTTTAGAGCAAGAAGCACGCTCTAGCTTTCTAGAGTCTCTAAGACAGCAGGAAATGTGAGTGTGCTGAGAACAAAATAACTGTGTTTCCTACACATACGGACCATATCTAGTCCAACTCTGCTTCTGAAACTGATACAAAGCACTGGTTCTATAACATCCGATGCTTGTCAGTTATGATGAGAAACGTGTGAGCTTCATGAACGATGTAGTTCGTTTGAGCTGGAAAGTAACTGCCCTTACCTGAAACGAAGAGTTGCTTGTTGGAAGACTCAGAACCTTGGGTTTAACTACATTTCTGAAGTGAAACACACAGCAGGGTTCTCATATATACATCACACTCTGCTTGAAAGCCAGAAGGATGCTCTTGCTTTCTAGAATCTCTAATACAGCAGGAAACATGAGTGTGCTGAGAGGAAAAGAACGGTGTTTCCTACACATTCGGACCATATCTAGTCCAACTCTGCTTCTGAAACTGACACAAAGCACTGGTCCTCTAACATCCGATGCTTGTCATTTAAGATGAGAAACGGGTGAGCTTTGTGAATGATGTAGTACGGTTGAGCTGTATAGTTACTGCCCTTACCTGAAACGAAGACTTTTTTGTAGGAAGACTCAGATCCCGGGATTTAACTCCATTTCTGAGGTGAAACACACAGCACAGTTCTCATCCATTGATCACACTCTGCTTTAGAGCAAGAAGCACGCTCTAGCTTTCTAGAGTCTTTAAGACAGCAGGATATGTGAGTGTGCTGAGAACAAAAGAATGGTGTTTCCTACACATACGGACCATATCTAGTCCAACTCTGCTTCTGAAACTGAGACAAAGCACTGGTCCTCTAACATCCATTGCTTGTCATTTAAGATGAGAAACAGTGAGCTTCGTGAACGATGTAGTTTGTTTGAGCTGTAAAGTAACTGCCCTTACCTGATTCGAAGTCTTGCTTGTAGGAAGACTCAGAGCCTGGGATTTAACTCCATATCTGAAGTGAAACACACTGCAGGGTTCCCATATATACATCACATTCTGCTTTAAAGCAAGAAGGACGCTCTTGCTTTCTAGAATCTCTAAGACACCAGGAAACATGAGTGTCCTGAGAGGAAAAGAATGGTGTTTCCTACACATACGGACCATATCTAGTCCATCTCTGCTTATGAAAATGAGACAAAGCACTGGTCCTCTAACATCCGATGCTTGTCATTTAAGATGAGAAACGTGTGAGCTCGTGAACGATGTAGTTCGTTTGAGCTGTAAAGTAACTGCCCTTACCTGATTCGAAGTCTTGCTTGTAGGAAGACTGAGAGCCTGGGATTTAACTCCATTTCTGAAGGGAAACACACAGCAGGAAATGTGAGTGTGCTGAGAACAAAAGAATGGTGTGTCCTACACATATGGACCATATCTTGTCCAACTCTGCTTGTGAACCTGATACAAAGCACTGGTACTCTAACATCCGATGCTTGTCATTTAAGATGAGAAACGTGTGAGCTTCGTGAACAATGTAGTTCATTTGAGCTGAAAAGTGACTGCCCTTACCTGAAACGAAGTCTTTATTGTAGGAAGACACAGAGCCTGGGATTTCACTCCATTTATGAAGGGAAACATACAGCAGAGTTCTCTTCCATTGATCACACTCTGCTTTAGAGCAAGAAGCACGCTCTAGCTTTCTAGAGTCTCTAATACAGCAAGAAACGTGAGTGTGTTGAGAACAAAAGAGCGGTGTTTCCTACACATACGGACCATATCTAGTCCATCTCTGCTTCTGAAACTGAGACAAAGCACTGGTCCTCTAACATCCGATGCTTGTCATTTGAAATGCGAAATGTGTGAGCTTCGTGAACGATGTAGTTCGTTTGAGCTGTAAAGTAACTGCCCTTACCTGATTCAAAGTCTTGCTTGTAGGAAAACTGAGAGCCTGGGATTTAACTCCATTTCTGAAGTCAAACACACAGCAGAGTTCTCTTCCATGGATCACACTCTGCTTTAGAGCAAGAAGCACGCTATAGCTTTCTAGAGTCTCTAAGTCAGCAGGAAATGTGAGTGTGCTGAGAACAAAAGAATGGTGTGTCCTACACATATGGACCATATCTAGTCCAACTCTGCTTCTGAACCTGATACAAAGCACTGGTCCTCTAACATTCAATGCTTATCAGTTAAGATGAGTAACGTGTGAGCTTCGTGAACGATGTATTTCGTTTGAGCTGTAAAGTAACGGCCCTTACCTGAAACGAAGTGTTGCTTGTTGGAAGACTCAGAACCTTGGGTTTAACTCCATTTCTGAAGTGAAACACACAGCAGGGTTCTCATATATACATCACACTCTGCTTGAAAGCAAGAAGGACGCTCTTGCTTTCTAGAATCTCTAAGACAGCAGGAAACATGAGTGTGCTGAGAGGAAAAGAACAGTGTTTCCTACACATTCGGACCATATCTAGTCCAACTCCGCTTCTGAAACTGACACAAAGCACTGGTCCTCTAACATCCGATGCTTGTCATTTAAGATGAGAAACATGTGAGCTTTGTGAACGATGTAGTACGTTTGAGCTGTAAAGTGACTGCCCTTACCTGAAACGAAGTCTTTATTGTAGGAAGACACAGAGCCTGGGATTTCACTCCATTTCTGAAGGGAAACACAGCAGAGTTCTCATCCATTGATCACACTCTGCTTTAGAGCAAGTAGCACGCTCTAGCTTTCTAGAGTCTCTAAGACAGCAGGAAACGTGAGAGTGTTGAGAACAAAAGAACGGTGTTTCCTACACATACAGACCATATCTAGTCCATCTCTGCTTCTGAAACTGCGACAAAGCACTGGTCGTCTAACATCCGATGCTATTCACGTAAGATGAGAAACGTGTGAGCTTCGTGAACAATGTAGTTCGTTTGAGCTGTAAAGTAACTGCCCTTACCTGATTCGAAGTCTTGCTTGTAGGAAGACTCAGAGCCTGGGCTTTAACTCCATTTCTGAAGGGAAACACACAGCAGAGTTCTCTTCCATGGATGACACTCTGCTTTAGGTCAAGAAGCACGCTCCAGCTTTCTAGAGTCTCTAAGACAGCAGGAAATGTCAGTGTGCTGAGAACAAAAGAATGGTGTTTCCTACAAATACGGACCATATCTAGTCCAACTCTGCTTCTGAAACTGATACAAAGCACTGGTATTCTCACATCCGATGCTTGTCAGTTAAGATGAGAAACGTGTTAGCTTCGTGAACGATGTAGTTCGTTTGAGCTGAAAAGTAACTGCCCTTACCTGAAACGAAGTGTTGCTTGTACGAAGACTCAGAGCCTGGGGTTTAACTCCATATCTGAAGTGAAACACACTGCAGGGTTCCCATATATACATCACATTCTGCTTTAAAGCAAGAAGGACGCTCTTGCTTTCTAGAATCTCTAAGACAGCGGGAAACATGAGTGTCCTGAGAGGAAAAGAACGGTGTTTCCTTCACATACGGACCATATCCAGTCCATCTCTGCTTCTGAAACTGAGACAAAACACTGGTCCTCTAACATCCAATGCTTGTCATTTAAGATGAGAAACGTGTGAGCTTCGTGAACGATGTAGTTCGTTTGAGCTGTAAAGTAACTGCCCTTACCTGATTCGAAGTCTTGATTGTAGGAAGACTCAGAGCCTGGGATTTAACTCCATTTCTGAAGGGAAACACACAGCAGAGTTCTCTTCCATGGATCACACTCTGCTTTAGAGCAAGAAACACGCTCTAGCTTTCTAGAGTCTCTAAGACAGCAGGAAATGTGAGTGTGCTGAGAACAAAAGAATGGTGTTTCCTACACATACAGACCATATCTAGTCCAACTCTGCTTCTGAAACTGAGACAAAGCACTGGTCCTCTAACATCCATTGCTTGTCATTTAAGATGAGAAACAGTGAGCTTCGTGAACGATGTAGTTCGTTTGAGCAGAAAAGTGACTGCCCTTACCTGAAACGAAGTCTTTATTGTAGGAAGACACAGAGCCTGGCGTTTCACTCCATTTCTGAAGGGAAACACAGCAGAGTTCTCATCCATTGATCACACTCTGCTTTAGAGCAAGTAGCACGCTCTAGCTTTCTAGAGTCTCTAAGACAGCAGGAAACGTGAGTGTGTTGAGAACAAAAGAACGGTGTTTCCTACACATACGGACCATATCTCGTCCATCTCTGCTTCTGAAACTGCGACAAAGCACTGGTCGTCTAACATCTGATGCTATTCACGTAAGATGAGAATTGTGTGAGCTTCGTGAACAATGTAGTTCGTTTGAGCTGTAAAGTAACTGCCCTTACCTGATTCGAAGTCTTGCATGTAGGAAGACTCAGAGCCTGGGCTTTAACTCCATTTCTGAAGGGAAACACACAGCAGAGTTCTCTTCCATGGATGACACTCTGCTTTAGAGCAAGAAGCACGCTCTAGCTTTCTAGAGTCTCTAAGACAGCAGGAAATGTGAGTGTGCTGAGAACAAAATAACTGTGTTTCCTACACATACGGACCATATCTAGTCCAACTCTGCTTCTGAAACTGATACAAAGCACTGGTTCTATAACATCCGATGCTTGTCAGTTATGATGAGAAACGTGTGAGCTTCATGAACGATGTAGTTCGTTTGAGCTGGAAAGTAACTGCCCTTACCTGAAACGAAGAGTTGCTTGTTGGAAGACTCAGAACCTTGGGTTTAACTCCATTTCTGAAGTGAAACACACAGCAGGGTTCTCATATGTACATCACACTCTGCTTGAAAGCCAGAAGGATGCTCTTGCTTTCTAGAATCTCTAATACTGCAGGAAACATGAGTGTGCTGAGTGGAAAAGAACGGTGTTTCCTACACATACGGACCATATCTAGTCCAACTCTGCTTCTGAAACTGATACAAAGCAGTGGTCCTATAACATCCGATGCTTGTCAGTTAAGATGAGAAACGTGTGTGCTTCTTGAACGATGTAGTTCGTTTGAGCTGAAAAGTGACTGCCCTTACCTGAAACGAAGTCTTTATTGTAGGAAGACACAGAGCCTGGGATTTCACTCCATTTCTGAAGGGAAACACAGCAGAGTTCTCATCCATTGATCACACTCTGCTTTAGAGCAAGTAGCACGCTCTAGCTTTCTAGAGTCTCTAAGACAGCAGGAAACGTGAGAGTGTTGAGAACAAAAGAACGGTGTTTCCTACACATACGGACCATATCTAGTCCATCTCTGCTTCTGAAACTGCGACAAAGCACTGGTCGTCTAACATCCGATGCTATTCACGTAAGATGAGAAACGTGTGAGCTTCGTGAATGATGTAGTTCGTTTGAGCTGTAAAGTAACTGCCCTTACCTGATTCGAAGTCTTGCTTGTAGGAAGACTCAGAGCCTGGGCTTTAACTCCATTTCTGAAGGGAAACACACAGCAGAGTTCTCTTCCATGGATGACACTCTGCTTTATAGCAAGAAGCACGCTCTAGCTTTCTAGAGTCTCTAAGACAGCAGGAAATGTGAGTGTGCTGAGAACAAAAGAATGGTGTTTCCTACACATACGGACCATATCTAGTCCAACTCTGCTTCTGAAACTGCGACAAAGCACTGGTCGTCTAACATCCGATGCTATTCACGTAAGATGAGAAACGTGTGAGCTTCGTGAACAATGTAGTTCGTTTGAGCTGTAAAGTAACTGCCCTTACCTGATTCGAAGTCTTGCTTGTAGGAAGACTCAGAGCCTGGGCTTTAACTCCATTTCTGAAGGGAAACACACAGCAGAGTTCTCTTCCATGGATGACACTCTGCTTTAGGTCAAGAAGCACGCTCTAGCTTTCTAGAGTCTCTAAGACAGCAGGAAATGTGAGTGTGCTGAGAACAAAAGAATGGTGTTTCCTACAAATACGGACCATATCTAGTCCAACTCTGCTTCTGAAACTGATACAAAGCACTGGTATTCTCACATCCGATGCTTGTCAGTTAAGATGAGAAACGTGTTAGCTTCGTGAACGATATAGTTCGTTTGAGCTGAAAAGTAACTGCCCTTACCTGAAACGAAGTGTTGCTTGTACGAAGACTCAGAGCCTGGGGTTTAACTCCATATCTGAAGTGAAACACACTGCAGGGTTCCCATATATACATCACATTCTGCTTTAAAGCAAGAAGGACGCTCTTGCTTTCTAGAATCTCTAAGACAGCGGGAAACATGAGTGTCCTGAGAGGAAAAGAACGGTGTTTCCTTCACATACGGACCATATCCAGTCCATCTCTGCCTCTGAAACTGAGACAAAACACTGGTCCTCTAACATCCAATGCTTGTCATTTAAGATGAGAAACGTGTGAGCTTCGTGAACGATGTAGTTCGTTTGAGCTGTAAAGTAACTGCCCTTACCTGATTCGAAGTCTTGATTGTAGGAAGACTCAGAGCCTGGGATTTAACTCCATTTCTGAAGGGAAACACACAGCAGAGTTCTCTTCCATGGATCACACTCTGCTTTAGAGCAAGAAACACGCTCTAGCTTTCTAGAGTCTCTAAGACAGCTGGAAACTTGAGTGTGTTGAGAACAAAAGAACGGTGTTTCCTACACATACGGACCATATCTAGTCCATCTCTGCTTCTGAAACTGAGACAAAACACTGGTCCTCTAACATCCGATGCTTGTCATTTAAGATGAGAAACGTGTGAGCTTCATGAACGATGTAGTTCGTTTGAGCTATAAAGTAACTGCTCTTACCTGATTCGAAGTCTTGCTTGTAGGAAGACTGAGAGCCTGGGATTTAACTCCATTTATCAAGGGAAACACACAGCAGAGTTCTCATATATACATCACACTCTGCTTTAAAGCAAGAAGGACGCTCTTGCTTTCTAGAATCTCTAAGACAGCAGGAAACATGAGTGTGCTGAGAGGAAAAGCACGGTGTTTCCTACACATACGGACCGTATCTAGTCCAACTCTGCTTCTGAAACTGATAAAAAGCAGTGGTCCTATAACATCCGATGCTTGTCAGTTAAGATGAGAAACGTGTGAGCTTCTTGAACAATGTAGTTCGTTTGAGCTGAAAAGTGACTGCCCTTACCTGAATCGAAGTCTTTATTGTAGGAACACACAGAGCCTGGGATTTCACTCCATTTCTGAAGGGAAACACAGCAGAGTACTCATCCATTGATCACACTCTGCTTTAGAGCAAGCAGCACGCTCTAGCTTTCTAGTGTCTCTAAGACAGCAGGAAATGTGAGTGTGCTGAGAACAAAAGAATGGTGTTTCCTACACATACGGACCATATCTAGTCCAACTCTGCTTCTGAAACTGAGACAAAGCACTGGTCCTCTAACATCCATTGCTTGTCTTTTAAGATGAGAAACAGTGAGCTTCGTGAACGATGTAGTTCGTTTGAGCTGAAAAGTGACTGCCCTTACCTGAAACGAAGTCTTTATTGTAGGAAGACACAGAGCCTGGGATTTCACTCCATTTCTGAAGGGAAACACAGCAGAGTTCTCATCCATTGATCACACTCTGCTTTAGAGCAAGTAGCACGCTCTAGCTTTCTAGAGTCTCTAAGACAGCAGGAAACGTGAGAGTGTTGAGAACAAAAGAACGGTGTTTCCTACACATACGGACCATATCTAGTCCATCTCTGCTTCTGAAACTGCGACAAAGCACTGGTCGTCTAACATCCGATGCTATTCACGTAAGATGAGAAACGTGTGAGCTTCGTGAATGATGTAGTTCGTTTGAGCTGTAAAGTAACTGCCCTTACCTGATTCGAAGTCTTGCTTGTAGGAAGACTCAGAGCCTGGGCTTTAACTCCATTTCTGAAGGGAAACACACAGCAGAGTTCTCTTCCATGGATGACACTCTGCTTTATAGCAAGAAGCACGCTCTAGCTTTCTAGAGTCTCTAAGACAGCAGGAAATGTCAGTGTGCTGAGAACAAAAGAATGGTGTTTCCTACACATACGGACCATATCTAGTCCAACTCTGCTTCTGAAACTGCGACAAAGCACTGGTCGTCTAACATCCGATGCTATTCACGTAAGATGAGAAACGTGTGAGCTTCGTGAACAATGTAGTTCGTTTGAGCTGTAAAGTAACTGCCCTTACCTGATTCGAAGTCTTGCTTGTAGGAAGACTCAGAGCCTGGGCTTTAACTCCATTTCTGAAGGGAAACACACAGCAGAGTTCTCTTCCATGGATGACACTCTGCTTTAGGTCAAGAAGCACGCTCTAGCTTTCTAGAGTCTCTAAGACAGCAGGAAATGTGAGTGTGCTGAGAACAAAAGAATGGTGTTTCCTACAAATACGGACCATATCTAGTCCAACTCTGCTTCTGAAACTGATACAAAGCACTGGTATTCTCACATCCGATGCTTGTCAGTTAAGATGAGAAACGTGTTAGCTTCGTGAACGATGTAGTTCATTTGAGCTGAAAAGTAACTGCCCTTACCTGAAACGAAGTGTTGCTTGTACGAAGACTCAGAGCCTGGGGTTTAACTCCATATCTGAAGTGAAACACACTGCAGGGTTCCCATATATACATCACATTCTGCTTTAAAGCAAGAAGGACGCTCTTGCTTTCTAGAATCTCTAAGACAGCGGGAAACATGAGTGTCCTGAGAGGAAAAGAACGGTGTTTCCTTCACATACGGACCATATCCAGTCCATCTCTGCCTCTGAAACTGAGACAAAACACTGGTCCTCTAACATCCAATGCTTGTCATTTAAGATGAGAAACGTGTGAGCTTCGTGAACGATGTAGTTCGTTTGAGCTGTAAAGTGACTGCCCTTACCTGATTCGAAGTCTTGATTGTAGGAAGACTCAGAGCCTGGGATTTAACTCCATTTCTGAAGGGAAACACACAGCAGAGTTCTCTTCCATGGATCACACTCTGCTTTAGAGCAAGAAACACGCTCTAGCTTTCTAGAGTCTCTAAGACAGCTGGAAACTTGAGTGTGTTGAGAACAAAAGAACGGTGTTTCCTACACATACGGACCATATCTAGTCCATCTCTGCTTCTGAAACTGAGACAAAACACTGGTCCTCTAACATCCGATGCTTGTCATTTAAATTGAGAAACGTGTGAGCTTCATGAACGATGTAGTTCGTTTGAGCTATAAAGTAACTGCTCTTACCTGATTCGAAGTCTTGCTTGTAGGAAGACTGAGAGCCTGGGATTTAACTCCATTTATCAAGGGAAACACACAGCAGAGTTCTCATATATACATCACACTCTGCTTTAAAGCAAGAAGGACGCTCTTGCTTTCTAGAATCTCTAAGACAGCAGGAAACATGAGTGTGCTGAGAGGAAAAGCACGGTGTTTCCTACACATACGGACCGTATCTAGTCCAACTCTGCTTCTGAAACTGATAAAAAGCAGTGGTCCTATAACATCCGATGCTTGTCAGTTAAGATGAGAAACGTGTGAGCTTCTTGAACAATGTAGTTCGTTTGAGCTGAAAAGTGACTGCCCTTACCTGAATCGAAGTCTTTATTGTAGGAAGACTCAGAGCCTGGGATTTCACTCCATTTCTGAGGTGAAACACACAGCAGAGTTCTCATCCATTGATCACACTCTGCTTTAGAGCAAGAAGCACGCTCTAGCTTTCTAGAGTCTCTAAGACAGCAGGAAATGTGAGTGTGCTGAGAAAAAAGAATGGTGTTTCCTACACATACGGACCATATCTAGTCCAACTCTGCTTCTGAAACTGAGACAAAGCACTGGTTCTCTAACATCCATTGCTTGTCATTTAAGATGAGAAACAGTGACCTTCGTGAAAGATGTAGATCGTTTGAGCTGTAAAGTAACTGCCCTTAACTGATTCGAAGTCTTGCTTGTAGGAAGACTCAGAGCCTGGGATTTAACTCCATTTCTGAAGTGAAACACACAGCAGGGTTCTCATATATACATCACACTCTGCTTTAAAGCAAGAAGGACGCTCTTGCTTTCTAGAATCTCTAAGACAGCAGGAAACATGAGTGTGCTGAGAGGAAAAGCACGGTGTTTCCTACACATACGGACCGTATCTAGTCCATCTCTGCTTCTGAAACTGCGACAAAGCACTGGTCGTCTAACATCCGATGCTATTCACGTAAGATGAGAAATGTGTGAGCTTCGTGAACAATGTAGTTCGTTTGAGCTGTAAAGTAACTGCCCTTACCTGATTCGAAGTCTTGCTTGTAGGAAGACTCAGAGCCTGGGCTTTAACTCCATTTCTGAGGTGAAACACACAGCAGAGTTCTCATCCATTGATCACACTCTGCTTTAGAGCAAGAAGCACGCTCTAGCTTTCTAGAGTCTCTAAGACAGCAGGAAATGTGAGTGTGCTGAGAAAAAAGAATGGTGTTTCCTACACATACGGACCATATCTAGTCCAACTCTGCTTCTGAAACTGAGACAAAGCACTGGTTCTCTAACATCCATTGCTTGTCATTTAAGATGAGAAACAGTGACCTTCGTGAAAGATGTAGATCGTTTGAGCTGTAAAGTAACTGCCCTTAACTGATTCGAAGTCTTGCTTGTAGGAAGACTCAGAGCCTGGGATTTAACTCCATTTCTGAAGTGAAACACACAGCAGGGTTCTCATATATACATCACACTCTGCTTTAAAGCAAGAAGGACGCTCTTGCTTTCTAGAATCTCTAAGACAGCAGGAAACATGAGTGTGCTGAGAGGAAAAGAACGGTGTTTCCTACACATACGGACCGTATCTAGTCCAACTCTGCTTCTGAAACTGATACAAAGCAGTGGTCCTATAACATCCGATGCTTGTCAGTTAAGATGAGAAACATGTGAGCTTCTTGAACGATGTAGTTCGTTTGAGCTGAAAAGAGACTGCCCTTACCTGAAACGAAGTCTTTATTGTAGGAAGACACAGAGCCTGGGATTTCACTCCATTTCTGAAGGGAAACACAGCAGAGTTCTCATCCATTGACCACACTCTGCTTTAGAGCAAGTAGCACGCTCTAGCTTTCTAGAGTCTCTAAGACAGCAGGAAACGTGAGAGTGTTGAGAACAAAAGAATGGTGTTTCCTACACATACGGACCATATCTAGTCCATCTCTGCTTCTGAAACTGCGACAAAGCACTGGTCGTCTAACATCCGATGCTATTCACGTAAGATGAGAAACGTGTGAGCTGCGTGAACAATGTAGTTCGTTTGAGCTGTAAAGTAACTGCCCTTACCTGATTCGAAGTCTTGCTTGTAGGAAGACTCAGAGCCTGGGCTTTAACTCCATTAATGAAGGGAAACACACAGCAGAGTTCTCTTCCATGGATGACACTCTGCTTTAGAGCAAGAAGCACGCTCTAGCTTTCTAGAGTCTCTAAGACAGCAGGAAATGTGAGTGTGCTGAGAACAAAAGAATGGTGTTTCCTACATATACGGACCATATCTAGTCCAACTCTGCTTCTGAAACTGATACAAAGCACTGGTATTCTCACATCCGATGCTTGTCAGTTAAGATGAGAAACGTGTGAGCTTCGTGAACGATGTAGTTCGTTTGAGCTGAAAAGTTACTCCCCTTAACTGAAACGAAGTGTTGCTTGTACGAAGACTCAGAGCCTGAGGTTTAACTCTATATCTGAAGTGAAACACACTGCAGGGTTCCCATATATACATCACATTCTGCTTTAAAGCAAGAAGGACGCTCTTGCTTTCTAGAATCTAAGACAGCAGGAAACATGAGTGTCCTGAGAGAAAAAGAACGGTGTTTCCTACACATACGGACCATATCTAGTCCATCTCTGCTTCTGAAACTGAGACAAAACACTTGTCCTCTAACATCCGATGCTTGTCATTTAAGATGAGAAACGTGTGAGCTTCGTGAACGACGTAGTTCGTTTGAGCTGTAAAGTAACTGCCCTTACCTGATTCGAAGTCTTGCTTGTAGGAAGACTGCGATCCTGGGATTTAACTCCATTTCTGAAGGGAAACACACAGCAGAGTTCTCTTCCATGGATCACACTCTGCTTTAGAGCAAGAAGCACGCTATAGCTTTCTAGAGTCTCTAAGACAGCAGGAAATGTGAGGGTGCTGAGAACAAAAGAATGGTGTGTCCTACACATATAGACTATATCTAGTCCAACTCTGCTTCTGAACCTGATACAAATCACTGGTCCTCTAACATCCAATGCTTGTCAGTTAAGATGAGTAACGTGTGAGCTTTGTGAACGATGTAGTTCGTTTGAGCTGAAAAGTGACTGCCCTTACCTGAAACGAAGTCTTTATTGTAGGAAGACACAGAGCCTGGGATTTCACTCCATTTCTGAAGGGAAACACAGCAGAGTTCTCATCCATTGATCACACTCTGCTTTAGAGCAAGAAGCACGCTCTAGCTTTCTAGAGTCTCTAAGACAGCAGGAAATGTGAGTGTGCTGAGAACAAAATAACTGTGTTTCCTACACATACGGACCATATCTAGTCCATCTCTGCTTCTGAAACTGCGACAAAGCACTGGTCGTATAACATCCGATGCTATTCACGTAAGATGAGAAACGTGTGAGCTTCGTGAACGATGTAGTTCGTTTGAGCTGTAAAGTAACTGCCCTTACCTGATTCGAAGTCTTGATTGTAGGAAGACTCAGAGCCTGGGCTTTAACTCCATTTCTGAAGGGAAACACACAGCAGAGTTCTCTTCCATGGATGACACTCTGCTTTAGAGCAAGAAGCACGCTCTAGCTTTCTAGAGTCTCTAAGACAGCAGGAAATGTGAGTGTGCTGAGAACAAAATAACTGTGTTTCCTACACATACGGACCATATCTAGTCCAACTCTGCTTCTGAAACTGATACAAAGCACTGGTTCTATAACATCCGATGCTTGTCAGTTATGATGAGAAACGTGTGAGCTTCATGAACGATGTAGTTCGTTTGAGCTGGAAAGTAACTGCCCTTACCTGAAACGAAGAGTTGCTTGTTGGAAGACTCAGAACCTTGGGTTTAACTACATTTCTGAAGTGAAACACACAGCAGGGTTCTCATATATACATCACACTCTGCTTGAAAGCCAGAAGGATGCTCTTGCTTTCTAGAATCTCTAATACAGCAGGAAACATGAGTGTGCTGAGAGGAAAAGAACGGTGTTTCCTACACATTCGGACCATATCTAGTCCAACTCTGCTTCTGAAACTGACACAAAGCACTGGTCCTCTAACATCCGATGCTTGTCATTTAAGATGAGAAACGGGTGAGCTTTGTGAATGATGTAGTACGGTTGAGCTGTATAGTTACTGCCCTTACCTGAAACGAAGACTTTTTTGTAGGAAGACTCAGATCCCGGGATTTAACTCCATTTCTGAGGTGAAACACACAGCACAGTTCTCATCCATTGATCACACTCTGCTTTAGAGCAAGAAGCACGCTCTAGCTTTCTAGAGTCTTTAAGACAGCAGGATATGTGAGTGTGCTGAGAACAAAAGAATGGTGTTTCCTACACATACGGACCATATCTAGTCCAACTCTGCTTCTGAAACTGAGACAAAGCACTGGTCCTCTAACATCCATTGCTTGTCATTTAAGATGAGAAACAGTGAGCTTCGTGAACGATGTAGTTTGTTTGAGCTGTAAAGTAACTGCCCTTACCTGATTCGAAGTCTTGCTTGTAGGAAGACTCAGAGCCTGGGATTTAACTCCATATCTGAAGTGAAACACACTGCAGGGTTCCCATATATACATCACATTCTGCTTTAAAGCAACAAGGACGCTCTTGCTTTCTAGAATCTCTAAGACACCAGGAAACATGAGTGTCCTGAGAGGAAAAGAATGGTGTTTCCTACACATACGGACCATATCTAGTCCATCTCTGCTTATGAAAATGAGACAAAGCACTGGTCCTCTAACATCCGATGCTTGTCATTTAAGATGAGAAACGTGTGAGCTCGTGAACGATGTAGTTCGTTTGAGCTGTAAAGTAACTGCCCTTACCTGATTCGAAGTCTTGCTTGTAGGAAGACTGAGAGCCTGGGATTTAACTCCATTTCTGAAGGGAAACACACAGCAGGAAATGTGAGTGTGCTGAGAACAAAAGAATGGTGTGTCCTACACATATGGACCATATCTTGTCCAACTCTGCTTGTGAACCTGATACAAAGCACTGGTACTCTAACATCCGATGCTTGTCATTTAAGATGAGAAACGTGTGAGCTTCGTGAACAATGTAGTTCATTTGAGCTGAAAAGTGACTGCCCTTACCTGAAACGAAGTCTTTATTGTAGGAAGACACAGAGCCTGGGATTTCACTCCATTTATGAAGGGAAACATACAGCAGAGTTCTCTTCCATTGATCACACTCTGCTTTAGAGCAAGAAGCACGCTCTAGCTTTCTAGAGTCTCTAATACAGCAAGAAACGTGAGTGTGTTGAGAACAAAAGAGCGGTGTTTCCTACACATACGGACCATATCTAGTCCATCTCTGCTTCTGAAACTGAGACAAAGCACTGGTCCTCTAACATCCGATGCTTGTCATTTGAAATGCGAAATGTGTGAGCTTCGTGAACGATGTAGTTCGTTTGAGCTGTAAAGTAACTGCCCTTACCTGATTCAAAGTCTTGCTTGTAGGAAAACTGAGAGCCTGGGATTTAACTCCATTTCTGAAGTCAAACACACAGCAGAGTTCTCTTCCATGGATCACACTCTGCTTTAGAGCAAGAAGCACGCTATAGCTTTCTAGAGTCTCTAAGTCAGCAGGAAATGTGAGTGTGCTGAGAACAAAAGAATGGTGTGTCCTACACATATGGACCATATCTAGTCCAACTCTGCTTCTGAACCTGATACAAAGCACTGGTCCTCTAACATTCAATGCTTATCAGTTAAGATGAGTAACGTGTGAGCTTCGTGAACGATGTATTTCGTTTGAGCTGTAAAGTAACGGCCCTTACCTGAAACGAAGTGTTGCTTGTTGGAAGACTCAGAACCTTGGGTTTAACTCCATTTCTGAAGTGAAACACACAGCAGGGTTCTCATATATACATCACACTCTGCTTGAAAGCAAGAAGGACGCTCTTGCTTTCTAGAATCTCTAAGACAGCAGGAAACATGAGTGTGCTGAGAGGAAAAGAACAGTGTTTCCTACACATTCGGACCATATCTAGTCCAACTCCGCTTCTGAAACTGACACAAAGCACTGGTCCTCTAACATCCGATGCTTGTCATTTAAGATGAGAAACGTGTGAGCTTTGTGAACGATGTAGTACGTTTGAGCTGTAAAGTGACTGCCCTTACCTGAAACGAAGTCTTTATTGTAGGAAGACACAGAGCCTGGGATTTCACTCCATTTCTGAAGGGAAACACAGCAGAGTTCTCATCCATTGATCACACTCTGCTTTAGAGCAAGTAGCACGCTCTAGCTTTCTAGAGTCTCTAAGACAGCAGGAAACGTGAGAGTGTTGAGAACAAAAGAACGGTGTTTCCTACACATACAGACCATATCTAGTCCATCTCTGCTTCTGAAACTGCGACAAAGCACTGGTCGTCTAACATCCGATGCTATTCACGTAAGATGAGAAACGTGTGAGCTTCGTGAACAATGTAGTTCGTTTGAGCTGTAAAGTAACTGCCCTTACCTGATTCGAAGTCTTGCTTGTAGGAAGACTCAGAGCCTGGGCTTTAACTCCATTTCTGAAGGGAAACACACAGCAGAGTTCTCTTCCATGGATGACACTCTGCTTTAGGTCAAGAAGCACGCTCCAGCTTTCTAGAGTCTCTAAGACAGCAGGAAATGTCAGTGTGCTGAGAACAAAAGAATGGTGTTTCCTACAAATACGGACCATATCTAGTCCAACTCTGCTTCTGAAACTGATACAAAGCACTGGTATTCTCACATCCGATGCTTGTCAGTTAAGATGAGAAACGTGTTAGCTTCGTGAACGATGTAGTTCGTTTGAGCTGAAAAGTAACTGCCCTTACCTGAAACGAAGTGTTGCTTGTACGAAGACTCAGAGCCTGGGGTTTAACTCCATATCTGAAGTGAAACACACTGCAGGGTTCCCATATATACATCACATTCTGCTTTAAAGCAAGAAGGACGCTCTTGCTTTCTAGAATCTCTAAGACAGCGGGAAACATGAGTGTCCTGAGAGGAAAAGAACGGTGTTTCCTTCACATACGGACCATATCCAGTCCATCTCTGCTTCTGAAACTGAGACAAAACACTGGTCCTCTAACATCCAATGCTTGTCATTTAAGATGAGAAACGTGTGAGCTTCGTGAACGATGTAGTTCGTTTGAGCTGTAAAGTAACTGCCCTTACCTGATTCGAAGTCTTGATTGTAGGAAGACTCAGAGCCTGGGATTTAACTCCATTTCTGAAGGGAAACACACAGCAGAGTTCTCTTCCATGGATCACACTCTGCTTTAGAGCAAGAAACACGCTCTAGCTTTCTAGAGTCTCTAAGACAGCAGGAAATGTGAGTGTGCTGAGAACAAAAGAATGGTGTTTCCTACACATACAGACCATATCTAGTCCAACTCTGCTTCTGAAACTGAGACAAAGCACTGGTCCTCTAACATCCATTGCTTGTCATTTAAGATGAGAAACAGTGAGCTTCGTGAACGATGTAGTTCGTTTGAGCAGAAAAGTGACTGCCCTTACCTGAAACGAAGTCTTTATTGTAGGAAGACACAGAGCCTGGCGTTTCACTCCATTTCTGAAGGGAAACACAGCAGAGTTCTCATCCATTGATCACACTCTGCTTTAGAGCAAGTAGCACGCTCTAGCTTTCTAGAGTCTCTAAGACAGCAGGAAACGTGAGTGTGTTGAGAACAAAAGAACGGTGTTTCCTACACATACGGACCATATCTCGTCCATCTCTGCTTCTGAAACTGCGACAAAGCACTGGTCGTCTAACATCTGATGCTATTCACGTAAGATGAGAATTGTGTGAGCTTCGTGAACAATGTAGTTCGTTTGAGCTGTAAAGTAACTGCCCTTACCTGATTCGAAGTCTTGCATGTAGGAAGACTCAGAGCCTGGGCTTTAACTCCATTTCTGAAGGGAAACACACAGCAGAGTTCTCTTCCATGGATGACACTCTGCTTTAGAGCAAGAAGCACGCTCTAGCTTTCTAGAGTCTCTAAGACAGCAGGAAATGTGAGTGTGCTGAGAACAAAATAACTGTGTTTCCTACACATACGGACCATATCTAGTCCAACTCTGCTTCTGAAACTGATACAAAGCACTGGTTCTATAACATCCGATGCTTGTCAGTTATGATGAGAAACGTGTGAGCTTCATGAACGATGTAGTTCGTTTGAGCTGGAAAGTAACTGCCCTTACCTGAAACGAAGAGTTGCTTGTTGGAAGACTCAGAACCTTGGGTTTAACTCCATTTCTGAAGTGAAACACACAGCAGGGTTCTCATATGTACATCACACTCTGCTTGAAAGCCAGAAGGATGCTCTTGCTTTCTAGAATCTCTAATACTGCAGGAAACATGAGTGTGCTGAGTGGAAAAGAACGGTGTTTCCTACACATACGGACCATATCTAGTCCAACTCTGCTTCTGAAACTGATACAAAGCAGTGGTCCTATAACATCCGATGCTTGTCAGTTAAGATGAGAAACGTGTGTGCTTCTTGAACGATGTAGTTCGTTTGAGCTGAAAAGTGACTGCCCTTACCTGAAACGAAGTCTTTATTGTAGGAAGACACAGAGCCTGGGATTTCACTCCATTTCTGAAGGGAAACACAGCAGAGTTCTCATCCATTGATCACACTCTGCTTTAGAGCAAGTAGCACGCTCTAGCTTTCTAGAGTCTCTAAGACAGCAGGAAACGTGAGAGTGTTGAGAACAAAAGAACGGTGTTTCCTACACATACGGACCATATCTAGTCCATCTCTGCTTCTGAAACTGCGACAAAGCACTGGTCGTCTAACATCCGATGCTATTCACGTAAGATGAGAAACGTGTGAGCTTCGTGAATGATGTAGTTCGTTTGAGCTGTAAAGTAACTGCCCTTACCTGATTCGAAGTCTTGCTTGTAGGAAGACTCAGAGCCTGGGCTTTAACTCCATTTCTGAAGGGAAACACACAGCAGAGTTCTCTTCCATGGATGACACTCTGCTTTATAGCAAGAAGCACGCTCTAGCTTTCTAGAGTCTCTAAGACAGCAGGAAATGTGAGTGTGCTGAGAACAAAAGAATGGTGTTTCCTACACATACGGACCATATCTAGTCCAACTCTGCTTCTGAAACTGCGACAAAGCACTGGTCGTCTAACATCCGATGCTATTCACGTAAGATGAGAAACGTGTGAGCTTCGTGAACAATGTAGTTCGTTTGAGCTGTAAAGTAACTGCCCTTACCTGATTCGAAGTCTTGCTTGTAGGAAGACTCAGAGCCTGGGCTTTAACTCCATTTCTGAAGGGAAACACACAGCAGAGTTCTCTTCCATGGATGACACTCTGCTTTAGGTCAAGAAGCACGCTCTAGCTTTCTAGAGTCTCTAAGACAGCAGGAAATGTGAGTGTGCTGAGAACAAAAGAATGGTGTTTCCTACAAATACGGACCATATCTAGTCCAACTCTGCTTCTGAAACTGATACAAAGCACTGGTATTCTCACATCCGATGCTTGTCAGTTAAGATGAGAAACGTGTTAGCTTCGTGAACGATATAGTTCGTTTGAGCTGAAAAGTAACTGCCCTTACCTGAAACGAAGTGTTGCTTGTACGAAGACTCAGAGCCTGGGGTTTAACTCCATATCTGAAGTGAAACACACTGCAGGGTTCCCATATATACATCACATTCTGCTTTAAAGCAAGAAGGACGCTCTTGCTTTCTAGAATCTCTAAGACAGCGGGAAACATGAGTGTCCTGAGAGGAAAAGAACGGTGTTTCCTTCACATACGGACCATATCCAGTCCATCTCTGCCTCTGAAACTGAGACAAAACACTGGTCCTCTAACATCCAATGCTTGTCATTTAAGATGAGAAACGTGTGAGCTTCGTGAACGATGTAGTTCGTTTGAGCTGTAAAGTAACTGCCCTTACCTGATTCGAAGTCTTGATTGTAGGAAGACTCAGAGCCTGGGATTTAACTCCATTTCTGAAGGGAAACACACAGCAGAGTTCTCTTCCATGGATCACACTCTGCTTTAGAGCAAGAAACACGCTCTAGCTTTCTAGAGTCTCTAAGACAGCTGGAAACTTGAGTGTGTTGAGAACAAAAGAACGGTGTTTCCTACACATACGGACCATATCTAGTCCATCTCTGCTTCTGAAACTGAGACAAAACACTGGTCCTCTAACATCCGATGCTTGTCATTTAAGATGAGAAACGTGTGAGCTTCATGAACGATGTAGTTCGTTTGAGCTATAAAGTAACTGCTCTTACCTGATTCGAAGTCTTGCTTGTAGGAAGACTGAGAGCCTGGGATTTAACTCCATTTATCAAGGGAAACACACAGCAGAGTTCTCATATATACATCACACTCTGCTTTAAAGCAAGAAGGACGCTCTTGCTTTCTAGAATCTCTAAGACAGCAGGAAACATGAGTGTGCTGAGAGGAAAAGCACGGTGTTTCCTACACATACGGACCGTATCTAGTCCAACTCTGCTTCTGAAACTGATAAAAAGCAGTGGTCCTATAACATCCGATGCTTGTCAGTTAAGATGAGAAACGTGTGAGCTTCTTGAACAATGTAGTTCGTTTGAGCTGAAAAGTGACTGCCCTTACCTGAATCGAAGTCTTTATTGTAGGAACACACAGAGCCTGGGATTTCACTCCATTTCTGAAGGGAAACACAGCAGAGTACTCATCCATTGATCACACTCTGCTTTAGAGCAAGCAGCACGCTCTAGCTTTCTAGTGTCTCTAAGACAGCAGGAAATGTGAGTGTGCTGAGAACAAAAGAATGGTGTTTCCTACACATACGGACCATATCTAGTCCAACTCTGCTTCTGAAACTGAGACAAAGCACTGGTCCTCTAACATCCATTGCTTGTCTTTTAAGATGAGAAACAGTGAGCTTCGTGAACGATGTAGTTCGTTTGAGCTGAAAAGTGACTGCCCTTACCTGAAACGAAGTCTTTATTGTAGGAAGACACAGAGCCTGGGATTTCACTCCATTTCTGAAGGGAAACACAGCAGAGTTCTCATCCATTGATCACACTCTGCTTTAGAGCAAGTAGCACGCTCTAGCTTTCTAGAGTCTCTAAGACAGCAGGAAACGTGAGAGTGTTGAGAACAAAAGAACGGTGTTTCCTACACATACGGACCATATCTAGTCCATCTCTGCTTCTGAAACTGCGACAAAGCACTGGTCGTCTAACATCCGATGCTATTCACGTAAGATGAGAAACGTGTGAGCTTCGTGAATGATGTAGTTCGTTTGAGCTGTAAAGTAACTGCCCTTACCTGATTCGAAGTCTTGCTTGTAGGAAGACTCAGAGCCTGGGCTTTAACTCCATTTCTGAAGGGAAACACACAGCAGAGTTCTCTTCCATGGATGACACTCTGCTTTATAGCAAGAAGCACGCTCTAGCTTTCTAGAGTCTCTAAGACAGCAGGAAATGTCAGTGTGCTGAGAACAAAAGAATGGTGTTTCCTACACATACGGACCATATCTAGTCCAACTCTGCTTCTGAAACTGCGACAAAGCACTGGTCGTCTAACATCCGATGCTATTCACGTAAGATGAGAAACGTGTGAGCTTCGTGAACAATGTAGTTCGTTTGAGCTGTAAAGTAACTGCCCTTACCTGATTCGAAGTCTTGCTTGTAGGAAGACTCAGAGCCTGGGCTTTAACTCCATTTCTGAAGGGAAACACACAGCAGAGTTCTCTTCCATGGATGACACTCTGCTTTAGGTCAAGAAGCACGCTCTAGCTTTCTAGAGTCTCTAAGACAGCAGGAAATGTGAGTGTGCTGAGAACAAAAGAATGGTGTTTCCTACAAATACGGACCATATCTAGTCCAACTCTGCTTCTGAAACTGATACAAAGCACTGGTATTCTCACATCCGATGCTTGTCAGTTAAGATGAGAAACGTGTTAGCTTCGTGAACGATGTAGTTCATTTGAGCTGAAAAGTAACTGCCCTTACCTGAAACGAAGTGTTGCTTGTACGAAGACTCAGAGCCTGGGGTTTAACTCCATATCTGAAGTGAAACACACTGCAGGGTTCCCATATATACATCACATTCTGCTTTAAAGCAAGAAGGACGCTCTTGCTTTCTAGAATCTCTAAGACAGCGGGAAACATGAGTGTCCTGAGAGGAAAAGAACGGTGTTTCCTTCACATACGGACCATATCCAGTCCATCTCTGCCTCTGAAACTGAGACAAAACACTGGTCCTCTAACATCCAATGCTTGTCATTTAAGATGAGAAACGTGTGAGCTTCGTGAACGATGTAGTTCGTTTGAGCTGTAAAGTGACTGCCCTTACCTGATTCGAAGTCTTGATTGTAGGAAGACTCAGAGCCTGGGATTTAACTCCATTTCTGAAGGGAAACACACAGCAGAGTTCTCTTCCATGGATCACACTCTGCTTTAGAGCAAGAAACACGCTCTAGCTTTCTAGAGTCTCTAAGACAGCTGGAAACTTGAGTGTGTTGAGAACAAAAGAACGGTGTTTCCTACACATACGGACCATATCTAGTCCATCTCTGCTTCTGAAACTGAGACAAAACACTGGTCCTCTAACATCCGATGCTTGTCATTTAAATTGAGAAACGTGTGAGCTTCATGAACGATGTAGTTCGTTTGAGCTATAAAGTAACTGCTCTTACCTGATTCGAAGTCTTGCTTGTAGGAAGACTGAGAGCCTGGGATTTAACTCCATTTATCAAGGGAAACACACAGCAGAGTTCTCATATATACATCACACTCTGCTTTAAAGCAAGAAGGACGCTCTTGCTTTCTAGAATCTCTAAGACAGCAGGAAACATGAGTGTGCTGAGAGGAAAAGCACGGTGTTTCCTACACATACGGACCGTATCTAGTCCAACTCTGCTTCTGAAACTGATAAAAAGCAGTGGTCCTATAACATCCGATGCTTGTCAGTTAAGATGAGAAACGTGTGAGCTTCTTGAACAATGTAGTTCGTTTGAGCTGAAAAGTGACTGCCCTTACCTGAATCGAAGTCTTTATTGTAGGAACACACAGAGCCTGGGATTTCACTCCATTTCTGAAGGGAAACACAGCAGAGTACTCATCCATTGATCACACTCTGCTTTAGAGCAAGCAGCACGCTCTAGCTTTCTAGTGTCTCTAAGACAGCAGGAAATGTGAGTGTGCTGAGAACAAAAGAATGGTGTTTCCTACACATACGGACCATATCTAGTCCAACTCTGCTTCTGAAACTGAGACAAAGCACTGGTCCTCTAACATCCATTGCTTGTCTTTTAAGATGAGAAACAGTGAGCTTCGTGAACGATGTAGTTCGTTTGAGCTGAAAAGTGACTGCCCTTACCTGAAACGAAGTCTTGATTGTAGGAAGACTCAGAGCCTGGGATTTAACTCCATTTCTGAAGGGAAACACACAGCAGAGTTCTCTTCCATGGATCACACTCTGCTTTAGAGCAAGAAACACGCTCTAGCTTTCTAGAGTCTCTAAGACAGCTGGAAACTTGAGTGTGTTGAGAACAAAAGAACGGTGTTTCCTACACATACGGACCATATCTAGTCCATCTCTGCTTCTGAAACTGAGACAAAACACTGGTCCTCTAACATCCGATGCTTGTCATTTAAGATGAGAAACGTGTGAGCTTCATGAACGATGTAGTTCGTTTGAGCTATAAAGTAACTGCTCTTACCTGATTCGAAGTCTTGCTTGTAGGAAGACTGAGAGCCTGGGATTTAACTCCATTTATCAAGGGAAACACACAGCAGAGTTCTCATATATACATCACACTCTGCTTTAAAGCAAGAAGGACGCTCTTGCTTTCTAGAATCTCTAAGACAGCAGGAAACATGAGTGTGCTGAGAGGAAAAGCACGGTGTTTCCTACACATACGGACCGTATCTAGTCCAACTCTGCTTCTGAAACTGATAAAAAGCAGTGGTCCTATAACATCCGATGCTTGTCAGTTAAGATGAGAAACGTGTGAGCTTCTTGAACAATGTAGTTCGTTTGAGCTGAAAAGTGACTGCCCTTACCTGAATCGAAGTCTTTATTGTAGGAACACACAGAGCCTGGGATTTCACTCCATTTCTGAAGGGAAACACAGCAGAGTACTCATCCATTGATCACACTCTGCTTTAGAGCAAGCAGCACGCTCTAGCTTTCTAGTGTCTCTAAGACAGCAGGAAATGTGAGTGTGCTGAGAACAAAAGAATGGTGTTTCCTACACATACGGACCATATCTAGTCCATCTCTGCTTCTGAAACTGCGACAAAGCACTGGTCGTCTAACATCCGATGCTATTCACGTAAGATGAGAAACGTGTGAGCTTCGTGAATGATGTAGTTCGTTTGAGCTGTAAAGTAACTGCCCTTACCTGATTCGAAGTCTTGCTTGTAGGAAGACTCAGAGCCTGGGCTTTAACTCCATTTCTGAAGGGAAACACACAGCAGAGTTCTCTTCCATGGATGACACTCTGCTTTATAGCAAGAAGCACGCTCTAGCTTTCTAGAGTCTCTAAGACAGCAGGAAATGTCAGTGTGCTGAGAACAAAAGAATGGTGTTTCCTACACATACGGACCATATCTAGTCCAACTCTGCTTCTGAAACTGCGACAAAGCACTGGTCGTCTAACATCCGATGCTATTCACGTAAGATGAGAAACGTGTGAGCTTCGTGAACAATGTAGTTCGTTTGAGCTGTAAAGTAACTGCCCTTACCTGATTCGAAGTCTTGCTTGTAGGAAGACTCAGAGCCTGGGCTTTAACTCCATTTCTGAAGGGAAACACACAGCAGAGTTCTCTTCCATGGATGACACTCTGCTTTAGGTCAAGAAGCACGCTCTAGCTTTCTAGAGTCTCTAAGACAGCAGGAAATGTGAGTGTGCTGAGAACAAAAGAATGGTGTTTCCTACAAATACGGACCATATCTAGTCCAACTCTGCTTCTGAAACTGATACAAAGCACTGGTATTCTCACATCCGATGCTTGTCAGTTAAGATGAGAAACGTGTTAGCTTCGTGAACGATGTAGTTCGTTTGAGCTGAAAAGTAACTGCCCTTACCTGAAACGAAGTGTTGCTTGTACGAAGACTCAGAGCCTGGGGTTTAACTCCATATCTGAAGTGAAACACACTGCAGGGTTCCCATATATACATCACATTCTGCTTTAAAGCAAGAAGGACGCTCTTGCTTTCTAGAATCTCTAAGACAGCGGGAAACATGAGTGTCCTGAGAGGAAAAGAACGGTGTTTCCTTCACATACGGACCATATCCAGTCCATCTCTGCCTCTGAAACTGAGACAAAACACTGGTCCTCTAACATCCAATGCTTGTCATTTAAGATGAGAAACGTGTGAGCTTCGTGAACGATGTAGTTCGTTTGAGCTGTAAAGTAACTGCCCTTACCTGATTCGAAGTCTTGATTGTAGGAAGACTCAGAGCCTGGGATTTAACTCCATTTCTGAAGGGAAACACACAGCAGAGTTCTCTTCCATGGATCACACTCTGCTTTAGAGCAAGAAACACGCTCTAGCTTTCTAGAGTCTCTAAGACAGCTGGAAACTTGAGTGTGTTGAGAACAAAAGAACGGTGTTTCCTACACATACGGACCATATCTAGTCCATCTCTGCTTCTGAAACTGAGACAAAACACTGGTCCTCTAACATCCGATGCTTGTCATTTAAGATGAGAAACGTGTGAGCTTCATGAACGATGTAGTTCGTTTGAGCTATAAAGTAACTGCTCTTACCTGATTCGAAGTCTTGCTTGTAGGAAGACTGAGAGCCTGGGATTTAACTCCATTTATCAAGGGAAACACACAGCAGAGTTCTCATATATACATCACACTCTGCTTTAAAGCAAGAAGGACGCTCTTGCTTTCTAGAATCTCTAAGACAGCAGGAAACATGAGTGTGCTGAGAGGAAAAGCACGGTGTTTCCTACACATACGGACCGTATCTAGTCCAACTCTGCTTCTGAAACTGATAAAAAGCAGTGGTCCTATAACATCCGATGCTTGTCAGTTAAGATGAGAAACGTGTGAGCTTCTTGAACAATGTAGTTCGTTTGAGCTGAAAAGTGACTGCCCTTACCTGAATCGAAGTCTTTATTGTAGGAACACACAGAGCCTGGGATTTCACTCCATTTCTGAAGGGAAACACAGCAGAGTACTCATCCATTGATCACACTCTGCTTTAGAGCAAGCAGCACGCTCTAGCTTTCTAGTGTCTCTAAGACAGCAGGAAATGTGAGTGTGCTGAGAACAAAAGAATGGTGTTTCCTACACATACGGACCATATCTAGTCCAACTCTGCTTCTGAAACTGAGACAAAGCACTGGTCCTCTAACATCCATTGCTTGTCTTTTAAGATGAGAAACAGTGAGCTTCGTGAACGATGTAGTTCGTTTGAGCTGAAAAGTGACTGCCCTTACCTGAAACGAAGTCTTTATTGTAGGAAGACACAGAGCCTGGGATTTCACTCCATTTCTGAAGGGAAACACAGCAGAGTTCTCATCCATTGATCACACTCTGCTTTAGAGCAAGTAGCACGCTCTAGCTTTCTAGAGTCTCTAAGACAGCAGGAAACGTGAGAGTGTTGAGAACAAAAGAACGGTGTTTCCTACACATACGGACCATATCTAGTCCATCTCTGCTTCTGAAACTGCGACAAAGCACTGGTCGTCTAACATCCGATGCTATTCACGTAAGATGAGAAACGTGTGAGCTTCGTGAATGATGTAGTTCGTTTGAGCTGTAAAGTAACTGCCCTTACCTGATTCGAAGTCTTGCTTGTAGGAAGACTCAGAGCCTTGGCTTTAACTCCATTTCTGAAGGGAAACACACAGCAGAGTTCTCTTCCATGGATGACACTCTGCTTTAGAGCAAGAAGCACGCTCTAGCTTTCTAGAGTCTCTAAGACAGCAGGAAATGTGAGTGTGCTGAGAACAAAATAACTGTGTTTCCTACACATACGGACCATATCTAGTCCAACTCTGCTTCTGAAACTGATACAAAGCACTGGTCCTATAACATCCGATGCTTGTCAGTTATGATGAGAAACGTGTGAGCTTCGTGAACGATGTAGTTCGTTTGAGCTGTAAAGTAACTGCCCTTACCTGAAATGAAGTGTTGCTTGTTGGAAGACTCAGAACCTTGGGTTTAACTCCATTTCTGAAGTGAAACACACAGCAGGGTTCTCATATATACATCACACTCTGCTTGAAAGCCAGAAGGATGCTCTTGCTTTCTAGAATCTCTAATACAGCAGGAAACATGAGTGTGCTGAGAGGAAAAGAACGGTGTTTCCTACACATACGGACCATATCTAGTCCAACTCTGCTTCTGAAACTGAGACAAAGCACTGGTTCTCTAACATCCATTGCTTGTCATTTAAGATGAGAAACAGTGAGCTTCGTGAACGATGTAGTTCGTTTGAGCTGTAAAGTAAATGCCCCTACCTGATTCGAAGTCTTGCTTGTAGGAAGACTCAGAGCCTGGGATTTAACTCCATTTCTGAAGTGAAACACACAGCAGGGTTGTCATATATACATCACACTCTGCTTTAAAGCAAGAAGGACGCTCTTGCTTTCTAGAATCTCTAAGACAGCAGGAAACATGAGTGTGCTGAGAGGAAAAGAACGGTGTTTCCTACACATACAGACCGTATCTAGTCCAACTCTGCTTCTGAAACTGATACAAAGCAGTGGTCCTATAACATCCGATGCTTGTCAGTTAAGATGAGAAACGTGTGAGCTTCTTGAACGATGTAGTTCGTTTGAGCTGAAAAGTGACTGCCCTTACCTGAAACGAAGTCTTTATTGTAGGAAGACACAGAGCCTGGGATTTCACTCCATTTCTGAAGGGAAACACACAGCAGAGTTCTCTTCCATGGATGACACTCTGCTTTAGAGCAAGAAGCACGCTCTAGCTTTCTAGAGTCTCTAAGACAGCAGGAAATGTGAGTGTGCTGAGAACAAAAGAATGGTGTTTCCTACATATACGGACCATATCTAGTCCAAGTCTGCTTCTGAAACTGATACAAAGCACTGGTATTCTCACAACCGATGCTTGTCAGTTAAGATGAGAATCGTGTTAGCTTCGTGAACGATGTAGTTCGTTTGAGCTGAAAAGTAACTGCCCTTACCTGAAACGAAGTGTTGCTTGTACGAAGACTCAGAGCCTGGGGTTTAACTCCATATCTGAAGTGAAACACACTGCAGTGTTCCCATATATACATCACATTCTGCTTTAAAGCAAGAAGGACGCTCTTGCTTTCTAGAATCTCTAAGACAGCGGGAAACATGAGTGTCCTGAGAGGAAAAGAACGGTGTTTCCTACACATATGGACCATATCTAGTCCATCTCTGCTTCTGAAACTGCGACGAAGCACTGGTCGTCTAACATCCGATGCTATTCACGTAAGATGAGAAACGTGTGAGCTTCGTGAACAATGTAGTTCGTTTGAGCTGTAAAGTAACTGCCCTTACCTGATTCGAAGTCTTGCTTGTAGGAAGACTCAGAGCCTGGGCTTTAACTCCATTTCTGAAGGGAAACACACAGCAGAGTTCTCATCCATTGATCACACTCTGCTTTAGAGCAAGTAGCACGCTCTAGCTTTCTAGAGTCTCTAAGACAGCAGGAAACGTGAGAGTGTTGAGAACAAAAGAACGGTGTTTCCTACACATACGGACCATATCTAGTCCATCTCTGCTTCTGAAACTGCGACAAAGCACTGGTCGTCTAACACCCGATGCTATTCACGTAAGATGAGAAACATGTGAGCTTCGTGAATGATGTAGTTCGTTTGAGCTGTAAAGTAACTGCCCTTACCTGATTCGAAGTCTTGCTTGTAGGAAGACTCAGAGCCTTGGCTTTAACTCCATTTCTGAAGGGAAACACACAGCAGAGTTCTCTTCCATGGATGACACTCTGCTTTAGAGCAAGAAGCACGCTCTAGCTTTCTAGAGTCTCTAAGACAGCAGGAAATGTGAGTGTGCTGAGAACAAAATAACTGTGTTTCCTACACATACGGACCATATCTAGTCCAACTCTGCTTCTGAAACTGATACAAAGCACTGGTCCTATAACATCCGATGCTTGTCAGTTATGATGAGAAACGTGTGAGCTTCGTGAACGATGTAGTTCGTTTGAGCTGTAAAGTAACTGCCCTTACCTGAAACGAAGTGTTGCTTGTTGGAAGACTCAGAACCTTGGGTTTAACTCCATTTCTGAAGTGAAACACACAGCAGGGTTCTCATATATACATCACACTCTGCTTGAAAGCCAGAAGGATGCTCTTGCTTTCTAGAATCTCTAATACAGCAGGAAACATGAGTGTGCTGAGAGGAAAAGAACGGTGTTTCCTACACATACGGACCATATCTAGTCCAACTCTGCTTCTGAAACTGAGACAAAGCACTGGTTCTCTAACATCCATTGCTTGTCATTTAAGATGAGAAACAGTGAGCTTCGTGAACAATGTAGTTCGTTTGAGCTGTAAAGTAAATGCCCCTACCTGATTCGAAGTCTTGCTTGTAGGAAGACTCAGAGCCTGGGATTTAACTCCATTTCTGAAGTGAAACACACAGCAGGGTTGTCATATATACATCACACTCTGCTTTAAAGCAAGAAGGACGCTCTTGCTTTCTAGAATCTCTAAGAGAGCAGGAAACATGAGTGTGCTGAGAGGAAAAGAACGGTGTTTCCTACACATACAGACCGTATCTATTCAAACTCTGCTTCTGAAACTGATACAATGCACTGGTCCTATAACATCCGATGCTTGTCAGTTATGATGAGAAACGTGTGAGCTTCGTGAACGATGTAGTTCGTTTGAGCTGTAAAGTAACTGCCCTTACCTGAAACGAAGTGTTGCTTGTTGGAAGACTCAGAACCTTGGGTTTAACTCCATTTCTGAAGTGAAACACACAGCAGGGTTCTCATATATACATCACACTCTGCTTTAAAGCAAGAAGGACGCTCTTGCTTTCTAGAATCTCTAATACAGAAGGAAACATGAGTGTGCTGAGAGGAAAAGAACGGTGTTTCCTACACATTCGGACCATATCTAGTCCAACTCTGCTTCTGAAACTGACACAAAGCGCTGGTCCTCTAACATCTGATGCTTGTCATTTAAGATGAGAAACGTGTGAGCTTCGTGAACGATGTAGTTCATTTGAGCTGAAAAGTGACTGCCCTTACCTGAAACGAAGTCTTTATTGTAGGAAGACACAGAGCCTGGGATATCACTCCATTTCTGAAGGGAAACATACAGCAGAGTTCTCATCCATTGATCACACTCTGCTTTAGAGCAAGAAGCACGCTCTAGCTTTCTAGAGTCTCTAATACAGCAAGAAACGTGAGTGTGTTGACAACAAAAGAGCGGTGTTTCCGACACATACGGACCATATCTAGTCCATCTCTGCTTCTGAAACTGAGACAAAGCACTGGTCCTCTAACATCCGATGCTTGTCACTAAGATGCGAATCGTGTGAGCTTTGTGAACGATGTAGTTCGTTTGAGCTGTAAAGTAACTGCCCTTACCTGATTCAAAGTCTTGCTTGTAGGAAGACTGAGAGCCTGGGATTTAACTCCATTTCTGAAGGGAAACACACAGCAGAGTTCTCTTCCATGGATCACACTCTGCTTTAGAACAAGAAGCACGCTATAGCTTTCTAGAGTCTCTAAGTCAGCAGGAAATGTGAGTGTGCTGAGAACAAAAGAATGGTGTGTCCTACACATATGGACCATATCTAGTCCAACTCTGCTTCTGAACCTGATACAAAGCACTGGTCCTCTAACATCCAATGCTTGTCAGTTAAGATGAGAAACGTGTGAGCTTTGTGAACGATGTAGTTCGTTTGAGCTGAAAAGTGACTGCCCTTACCTGAAACGAAGTCTTTATTGTAGTAAGACACAGAGCCTGGGATTTCACTCCATTTCTGAAGGGAAACACACAGCAGAGTTCTCTTCCATGGATGACACTCTGCTTTAGAGCAAGAAGCACGCTCTAGCTTTCTAGAGTCTCTGAGATAGCAGGAAACGTGACTGTGCTGAGAACAAAAGAACGGTGATTCCTACATATACGGACCATATCTATTCCAACTCTGCTTCTGAAACTGATACAAAGCACTGGTCCTATAACATCCGATGCTTGTCAGTTATGATGAGAAAGGTGTGAGCTTCGTGAACGATGTAGTTCGTTTGAGCTGTAAAGTAACTGCTCTTACCTGATTCGAAGTCTTGCTTGTAGGAAGACTGAGAGCCTGGGATTTAACTCCATTTCTGAAGGGAAACACACAGCAGAGTTCTCATATATACATCACACTCTGCTTTAAAGCAAGAAGGACGCTCTTGCTTTCTAGAATCTCTAAGACAGCAGGAAAGGTGAGAGTGTTGAGAACAAAAGAACGGTGTTTCCTACACATACGTACCATATCTATTCCATCTCTGCTTCTGAAACTGCGACGAAGCACTGGTCGTCTAACATCCGATGCTATTCACGTAAGATGAGAAACGTGTGAGCTTCGTGAACAATGTAGTTCGTTTGAGCTGTAAAGTAACTGCCCTTATCTGATTCGAAGTCTTGCTTGTAGGAAGACTCAGAGCCTGGGCTTTAACTCCATTTCTGAAGAGAAACACACAGCAGAGTTCTCTTCCATGGATGACACTCTGCTTTAGAGTAAGAAGTACGCTCTAGCTTTCTAGAGTCTCTAAGACAGCAGGAAATGTGAGTGTGCTGAGAACAAAAGAATGGTGTTTCCTACACATATGGACCATATCTTGTCCAACTCTGCTTCTGAACCTGATACAAAGCACTGGTCCTCTAACATCCAATGCTTGTCAGTTAAGATGAGAAACGTGTGAACTTTGTGAACGATGTAGTTCGTTTGAGCTGAAAAGTGACTGCCCTTACCTGAAACGAAGTCTTTATTGTAGTAAGACACAGAGCCTGGGATTTCACTCCATTTCTGAAGGGAAACACACAGCAGAGTTCTTATCCATTGATCACACTCTGCTTTAGAGAAGGAAGCACGCTCTAGCTTTCTAGAGTCTCTAAGATAGCAGGAAACGTGACTGTGCTGAGAACAAAAGAATGGTGATTCCTACACATAAGGACCATATCTATTCCAACTCTGCTTCTGAAACTGATACAAAGCACTGGTCCTTTAACATCCGATGCTTGTCAGTTATGATGAGAAACGTGTGAGCTTCGTGAACGATGTAGTTCGTTTGAGCTGTAAAGTAACTGCCCTTACCTGAAACGAAGTGTTGCTTGTTGGAAGACTCAGAACCTTGGGTTTAACTCCATTTCTGAAGTGAAACACACAGCAGGGTTCTCATATATACATCACACTCTGCTTTAAAGCAAGAAGGACGCTCTTGCTTTCTAGAATCTCTAATACAGCAGGAAACATGAGTGTGCTGAGTGGAAAAGAACGGTGTTTCCTACACATTCGGACCATATCTTGTCCAACTCTGCTTCTGAAACTGACACAAAGCGCTGGTCCTCTAACATCTGATGCTTGTCATTTAAGATGAGAAACGTGTGAGCTTCGTGAACGATGTAGTTCATTTGAGCTGAAAAGTGACTGCCCTTACCTGAAACGAAGTCTTTATTGTAGGAAGACACAGAGCCTGGGATTTCACTCCATTTATGAAGGGAAATATACAGCAGAGTTCTCATCCATTGATCACACTCTGCTTTAGAGCAAGAAGCACGCTCTAGCTTTCTAGAGTCTCTAATACAGCAAGAAACGTGAGTGTGTTGAGAACAAAAGAGCGGTGTTTCCTACACATACGGACCATATCTAGTCCATCTCTGCTTCTGAAACTGAGACAAAGCACTGGTCCTCTAACATCCGATGCTTGTCATTTAAGATGCGAATCGTGTGAGCTTTGTGAACGATGTAGTTCGTTTGAGCTGTAAAGTAACTGCCCTTACCTGATACAAAGTCTTGCTTGTAGGAAGACTGAGACCCTGGGATTTAACTCCATTTCTGAAGGGAAACACACAGCAGAGTTCTCTTCCATGGATCACACTCTGCTTTAGAACAAGAAGCACGCTATAGCTTTCTAGAGTCTCTAAGTCAGCAGGAAATGTGAGTGTGCTGAGAACAAAAGAATGGTGTGTCCTACACATATGGACATTATCTAGTCCAACTCTGCTTCTGAACCTGATACAAAGCACTGGTCCTCTAACATCCAATGCTTGTCAGTTAAGATGAGAAACGTGTGAGCTTTGTGAACGATGTAGTTCGTTTGAGCTGAAAAGTGACTGCCCTTACCTGAAACGAAGTCTTTATTGTAGTAAGACACAGAGCCTGGGATTTCACTCCATTTCTGAAGGGAAACACACAGCAGAGTTCTCTTCCATGGATGACACTCTGCTTTAGAGCAAGAAGCACGCTCTAGCTTTCTAGAGTCTCTGAGATAGCAGGAAACGTGACTGTGCTGAGAACAAAAGAACGGTGATTCCTACACATAAGGACCATATCTATTCCAACTCTGCTTCTGAAACTGATACAAAGCACTGGTCCTATAACATCCGATGCTTGTCAGTTATGATGAGAAACGTGAGAGCTTCGTGAACGATGTAGTTCGTTTGAGCTGTAAAGTAACTGCTCTTACCTGATTCGAAGTCTTGCTTGTAGGAAGACTGAGAGCCTGGGATTTAACTCCATTTCTGAAGGGAAACACACAGCAGAGTTCTCATATATACATCACACTCTGCTTTAAAGCAAGAAGGACGCTCTTGCTTTCTAGAATCTCTAAGACAGCAGGAAAGGTGAGAGTGTTGAGAACAAAAGAACGGTGTTTCCTACACATTCGGACCATATCTAGTCCAACTCTGCTTCTGAAACTGACACAAAGCACTGGTCCTCTAACATCCGATGCTTGTCATTTAAGATGAGAAACGGGTGAGCTTTGTGAATGATGTAGTACGGTTGAGCTGTATAGTTACTGCCCTTACCTGAAACGAAGACTTTTTTGTAGGAAGACTCAGATCCCGGGATTTAACTCCATTTCTGAGGTGAAACACACAGCACAGTTCTCATCCATTGATCACACTCTGCTTTAGAGCAAGAAGCACGCTCTAGCTTTCTAGAGTCTTTAAGACAGCAGGATATGTGAGTGTGCTGAGAACAAAAGAATGGTGTTTCCTACACATACGGACCATATCTAGTCCAACTCTGCTTCTGAAACTGAGACAAAGCACTGGTCCTCTAACATCCATTGCTTGTCATTTAAGATGAGAAACAGTGAGCTTCGTGAACGATGTAGTTTGTTTGAGCTGTAAAGTAACTGCCCTTACCTGATTCGAAGTCTTGCTTGTAGGAAGACTCAGAGCCTGGGATTTAACTCCATATCTGAAGTGAAACACACTGCAGGGTTCCCATATATACATCACATTCTGCTTTAAAGCAAGAAGGACGCTCTTGCTTTCTAGAATCTCTAAGACACCAGGAAACATGAGTGTCCTGAGAGGAAAAGAATGGTGTTTCCTACACATACGGACCATATCTAGTCCATCTCTGCTTATGAAAATGAGACAAAGCACTGGTCCTCTAACATCCGATGCTTGTCATTTAAGATGAGAAACGTGTGAGCTCGTGAACGATGTAGTTCGTTTGAGCTGTAAAGTAACTGCCCTTACCTGATTCGAAGTCTTGCTTGTAGGAAGACTGAGAGCCTGGGATTTAACTCCATTTCTGAAGGGAAACACACAGCAGGAAATGTGAGTGTGCTGAGAACAAAAGAATGGTGTGTCCTACACATATGGACCATATCTTGTCCAACTCTGCTTGTGAACCTGATACAAAGCACTGGTACTCTAACATCCGATGCTTGTCATTTAAGATGAGAAACGTGTGAGCTTCGTGAACAATGTAGTTCATTTGAGCTGAAAAGTGACTGCCCTTACCTGAAACGAAGTCTTTATTGTAGGAAGACACAGAGCCTGGGATTTCACTCCATTTATGAAGGGAAACATACAGCAGAGTTCTCTTCCATTGATCACACTCTGCTTTAGAGCAAGAAGCACGCTCTAGCTTTCTAGAGTCTCTAATACAGCAAGAAACGTGAGTGTGTTGAGAACAAAAGAGCGGTGTTTCCTACACATACGGACCATATCTAGTCCATCTCTGCTTCTGAAACTGAGACAAAGCACTGGTCCTCTAACATCCGATGCTTGTCATTTGAAATGCGAAATGTGTGAGCTTCGTGAACGATGTAGTTCGTTTGAGCTGTAAAGTAACTGCCCTTACCTGATTCAAAGTCTTGCTTGTAGGAAAACTGAGAGCCTGGGATTTAACTCCATTTCTGAAGTCAAACACACAGCAGAGTTCTCTTCCATGGATCACACTCTGCTTTAGAGCAAGAAGCACGCTATAGCTTTCTAGAGTCTCTAAGTCAGCAGGAAATGTGAGTGTGCTGAGAACAAAAGAATGGTGTGTCCTACACATATGGACCATATCTAGTCCAACTCTGCTTCTGAACCTGATACAAAGCACTGGTCCTCTAACATTCAATGCTTATCAGTTAAGATGAGTAACGTGTGAGCTTCGTGAACGATGTATTTCGTTTGAGCTGTAAAGTAACGGCCCTTACCTGAAACGAAGTGTTGCTTGTTGGAAGACTCAGAACCTTGGGTTTAACTCCATTTCTGAAGTGAAACACACAGCAGGGTTCTCATATATACATCACACTCTGCTTGAAAGCAAGAAGGACGCTCTTGCTTTCTAGAATCTCTAAGACAGCAGGAAACATGAGTGTGCTGAGAGGAAAAGAACAGTGTTTCCTACACATTCGGACCATATCTAGTCCAACTCCGCTTCTGAAACTGACACAAAGCACTGGTCCTCTAACATCCGATGCTTGTCATTTAAGATGAGAAACGTGTGAGCTTTGTGAACGATGTAGTACGTTTGAGCTGTAAAGTGACTGCCCTTACCTGAAACGAAGTCTTTATTGTAGGAAGACACAGAGCCTGGGATTTCACTCCATTTCTGAAGGGAAACACAGCAGAGTTCTCATCCATTGATCACACTCTGCTTTAGAGCAAGTAGCACGCTCTAGCTTTCTAGAGTCTCTAAGACAGCAGGAAACGTGAGAGTGTTGAGAACAAAAGAACGGTGTTTCCTACACATACAGACCATATCTAGTCCATCTCTGCTTCTGAAACTGCGACAAAGCACTGGTCGTCTAACATCCGATGCTATTCACGTAAGATGAGAAACGTGTGAGCTTCGTGAACAATGTAGTTCGTTTGAGCTGTAAAGTAACTGCCCTTACCTGATTCGAAGTCTTGCTTGTAGGAAGACTCAGAGCCTGGGCTTTAACTCCATTTCTGAAGGGAAACACACAGCAGAGTTCTCTTCCATGGATGACACTCTGCTTTAGGTCAAGAAGCACGCTCCAGCTTTCTAGAGTCTCTAAGACAGCAGGAAATGTCAGTGTGCTGAGAACAAAAGAATGGTGTTTCCTACAAATACGGACCATATCTAGTCCAACTCTGCTTCTGAAACTGATACAAAGCACTGGTATTCTCACATCCGATGCTTGTCAGTTAAGATGAGAAACGTGTTAGCTTCGTGAACGATGTAGTTCGTTTGAGCTGAAAAGTAACTGCCCTTACCTGAAACGAAGTGTTGCTTGTACGAAGACTCAGAGCCTGGGGTTTAACTCCATATCTGAAGTGAAACACACTGCAGGGTTCCCATATATACATCACATTCTGCTTTAAAGCAAGAAGGACGCTCTTGCTTTCTAGAATCTCTAAGACAGCGGGAAACATGAGTGTCCTGAGAGGAAAAGAACGGTGTTTCCTTCACATACGGACCATATCCAGTCCATCTCTGCTTCTGAAACTGAGACAAAACACTGGTCCTCTAACATCCAATGCTTGTCATTTAAGATGAGAAACGTGTGAGCTTCGTGAACGATGTAGTTCGTTTGAGCTGTAAAGTAACTGCCCTTACCTGATTCGAAGTCTTGATTGTAGGAAGACTCAGAGCCTGGGATTTAACTCCATTTCTGAAGGGAAACACACAGCAGAGTTCTCTTCCATGGATCACACTCTGCTTTAGAGCAAGAAACACGCTCTAGCTTTCTAGAGTCTCTAAGACAGCAGGAAATGTGAGTGTGCTGAGAACAAAAGAATGGTGTTTCCTACACATACAGACCATATCTAGTCCAACTCTGCTTCTGAAACTGAGACAAAGCACTGGTCCTCTAACATCCATTGCTTGTCATTTAAGATGAGAAACAGTGAGCTTCGTGAACGATGTAGTTCGTTTGAGCAGAAAAGTGACTGCCCTTACCTGAAACGAAGTCTTTATTGTAGGAAGACACAGAGCCTGGCGTTTCACTCCATTTCTGAAGGGAAACACAGCAGAGTTCTCATCCATTGATCACACTCTGCTTTAGAGCAAGTAGCACGCTCTAGCTTTCTAGAGTCTCTAAGACAGCAGGAAACGTGAGTGTGTTGAGAACAAAAGAACGGTGTTTCCTACACATACGGACCATATCTCGTCCATCTCTGCTTCTGAAACTGCGACAAAGCACTGGTCGTCTAACATCTGATGCTATTCACGTAAGATGAGAATTGTGTGAGCTTCGTGAACAATGTAGTTCGTTTGAGCTGTAAAGTAACTGCCCTTACCTGATTCGAAGTCTTGCATGTAGGAAGACTCAGAGCCTGGGCTTTAACTCCATTTCTGAAGGGAAACACACAGCAGAGTTCTCTTCCATGGATGACACTCTGCTTTAGAGCAAGAAGCACGCTCTAGCTTTCTAGAGTCTCTAAGACAGCAGGAAATGTGAGTGTGCTGAGAACAAAATAACTGTGTTTCCTACACATACGGACCATATCTAGTCCAACTCTGCTTCTGAAACTGATACAAAGCACTGGTTCTATAACATCCGATGCTTGTCAGTTATGATGAGAAACGTGTGAGCTTCATGAACGATGTAGTTCGTTTGAGCTGGAAAGTAACTGCCCTTACCTGAAACGAAGAGTTGCTTGTTGGAAGACTCAGAACCTTGGGTTTAACTCCATTTCTGAAGTGAAACACACAGCAGGGTTCTCATATGTACATCACACTCTGCTTGAAAGCCAGAAGGATGCTCTTGCTTTCTAGAATCTCTAATACTGCAGGAAACATGAGTGTGCTGAGTGGAAAAGAACGGTGTTTCCTACACATACGGACCATATCTAGTCCAACTCTGCTTCTGAAACTGATACAAAGCAGTGGTCCTATAACATCCGATGCTTGTCAGTTAAGATGAGAAACGTGTGTGCTTCTTGAACGATGTAGTTCGTTTGAGCTGAAAAGTGACTGCCCTTACCTGAAACGAAGTCTTTATTGTAGGAAGACACAGAGCCTGGGATTTCACTCCATTTCTGAAGGGAAACACAGCAGAGTTCTCATCCATTGATCACACTCTGCTTTAGAGCAAGTAGCACGCTCTAGCTTTCTAGAGTCTCTAAGACAGCAGGAAACGTGAGAGTGTTGAGAACAAAAGAACGGTGTTTCCTACACATACGGACCATATCTAGTCCATCTCTGCTTCTGAAACTGCGACAAAGCACTGGTCGTCTAACATCCGATGCTATTCACGTAAGATGAGAAACGTGTGAGCTTCGTGAATGATGTAGTTCGTTTGAGCTGTAAAGTAACTGCCCTTACCTGATTCGAAGTCTTGCTTGTAGGAAGACTCAGAGCCTGGGCTTTAACTCCATTTCTGAAGGGAAACACACAGCAGAGTTCTCTTCCATGGATGACACTCTGCTTTATAGCAAGAAGCACGCTCTAGCTTTCTAGAGTCTCTAAGACAGCAGGAAATGTGAGTGTGCTGAGAACAAAAGAATGGTGTTTCCTACACATACGGACCATATCTAGTCCAACTCTGCTTCTGAAACTGCGACAAAGCACTGGTCGTCTAACATCCGATGCTATTCACGTAAGATGAGAAACGTGTGAGCTTCGTGAACAATGTAGTTCGTTTGAGCTGTAAAGTAACTGCCCTTACCTGATTCGAAGTCTTGCTTGTAGGAAGACTCAGAGCCTGGGCTTTAACTCCATTTCTGAAGGGAAACACACAGCAGAGTTCTCTTCCATGGATGACACTCTGCTTTAGGTCAAGAAGCACGCTCTAGCTTTCTAGAGTCTCTAAGACAGCAGGAAATGTGAGTGTGCTGAGAACAAAAGAATGGTGTTTCCTACAAATACGGACCATATCTAGTCCAACTCTGCTTCTGAAACTGATACAAAGCACTGGTATTCTCACATCCGATGCTTGTCAGTTAAGATGAGAAACGTGTTAGCTTCGTGAACGATATAGTTCGTTTGAGCTGAAAAGTAACTGCCCTTACCTGAAACGAAGTGTTGCTTGTACGAAGACTCAGAGCCTGGGGTTTAACTCCATATCTGAAGTGAAACACACTGCAGGGTTCCCATATATACATCACATTCTGCTTTAAAGCAAGAAGGACGCTCTTGCTTTCTAGAATCTCTAAGACAGCGGGAAACATGAGTGTCCTGAGAGGAAAAGAACGGTGTTTCCTTCACATACGGACCATATCCAGTCCATCTCTGCCTCTGAAACTGAGACAAAACACTGGTCCTCTAACATCCAATGCTTGTCATTTAAGATGAGAAACGTGTGAGCTTCGTGAACGATGTAGTTCGTTTGAGCTGTAAAGTAACTGCCCTTACCTGATTCGAAGTCTTGATTGTAGGAAGACTCAGAGCCTGGGATTTAACTCCATTTCTGAAGGGAAACACACAGCAGAGTTCTCTTCCATGGATCACACTCTGCTTTAGAGCAAGAAACACGCTCTAGCTTTCTAGAGTCTCTAAGACAGCTGGAAACTTGAGTGTGTTGAGAACAAAAGAACGGTGTTTCCTACACATACGGACCATATCTAGTCCATCTCTGCTTCTGAAACTGAGACAAAACACTGGTCCTCTAACATCCGATGCTTGTCATTTAAGATGAGAAACGTGTGAGCTTCATGAACGATGTAGTTCGTTTGAGCTATAAAGTAACTGCTCTTACCTGATTCGAAGTCTTGCTTGTAGGAAGACTGAGAGCCTGGGATTTAACTCCATTTATCAAGGGAAACACACAGCAGAGTTCTCATATATACATCACACTCTGCTTTAAAGCAAGAAGGACGCTCTTGCTTTCTAGAATCTCTAAGACAGCAGGAAACATGAGTGTGCTGAGAGGAAAAGCACGGTGTTTCCTACACATACGGACCGTATCTAGTCCAACTCTGCTTCTGAAACTGATAAAAAGCAGTGGTCCTATAACATCCGATGCTTGTCAGTTAAGATGAGAAACGTGTGAGCTTCTTGAACAATGTAGTTCGTTTGAGCTGAAAAGTGACTGCCCTTACCTGAATCGAAGTCTTTATTGTAGGAACACACAGAGCCTGGGATTTCACTCCATTTCTGAAGGGAAACACAGCAGAGTACTCATCCATTGATCACACTCTGCTTTAGAGCAAGCAGCACGCTCTAGCTTTCTAGTGTCTCTAAGACAGCAGGAAATGTGAGTGTGCTGAGAACAAAAGAATGGTGTTTCCTACACATACGGACCATATCTAGTCCAACTCTGCTTCTGAAACTGAGACAAAGCACTGGTCCTCTAACATCCATTGCTTGTCTTTTAAGATGAGAAACAGTGAGCTTCGTGAACGATGTAGTTCGTTTGAGCTGAAAAGTGACTGCCCTTACCTGAAACGAAGTCTTTATTGTAGGAAGACACAGAGCCTGGGATTTCACTCCATTTCTGAAGGGAAACACAGCAGAGTTCTCATCCATTGATCACACTCTGCTTTAGAGCAAGTAGCACGCTCTAGCTTTCTAGAGTCTCTAAGACAGCAGGAAACGTGAGAGTGTTGAGAACAAAAGAACGGTGTTTCCTACACATACGGACCATATCTAGTCCATCTCTGCTTCTGAAACTGCGACAAAGCACTGGTCGTCTAACATCCGATGCTATTCACGTAAGATGAGAAACGTGTGAGCTTCGTGAATGATGTAGTTCGTTTGAGCTGTAAAGTAACTGCCCTTACCTGATTCGAAGTCTTGCTTGTAGGAAGACTCAGAGCCTGGGCTTTAACTCCATTTCTGAAGGGAAACACACAGCAGAGTTCTCTTCCATGGATGACACTCTGCTTTATAGCAAGAAGCACGCTCTAGCTTTCTAGAGTCTCTAAGACAGCAGGAAATGTCAGTGTGCTGAGAACAAAAGAATGGTGTTTCCTACACATACGGACCATATCTAGTCCAACTCTGCTTCTGAAACTGCGACAAAGCACTGGTCGTCTAACATCCGATGCTATTCACGTAAGATGAGAAACGTGTGAGCTTCGTGAACAATGTAGTTCGTTTGAGCTGTAAAGTAACTGCCCTTACCTGATTCGAAGTCTTGCTTGTAGGAAGACTCAGAGCCTGGGCTTTAACTCCATTTCTGAAGGGAAACACACAGCAGAGTTCTCTTCCATGGATGACACTCTGCTTTAGGTCAAGAAGCACGCTCTAGCTTTCTAGAGTCTCTAAGACAGCAGGAAATGTGAGTGTGCTGAGAACAAAAGAATGGTGTTTCCTACAAATACGGACCATATCTAGTCCAACTCTGCTTCTGAAACTGATACAAAGCACTGGTATTCTCACATCCGATGCTTGTCAGTTAAGATGAGAAACGTGTTAGCTTCGTGAACGATGTAGTTCATTTGAGCTGAAAAGTAACTGCCCTTACCTGAAACGAAGTGTTGCTTGTACGAAGACTCAGAGCCTGGGGTTTAACTCCATATCTGAAGTGAAACACACTGCAGGGTTCCCATATATACATCACATTCTGCTTTAAAGCAAGAAGGACGCTCTTGCTTTCTAGAATCTCTAAGACAGCGGGAAACATGAGTGTCCTGAGAGGAAAAGAACGGTGTTTCCTTCACATACGGACCATATCCAGTCCATCTCTGCCTCTGAAACTGAGACAAAACACTGGTCCTCTAACATCCAATGCTTGTCATTTAAGATGAGAAACGTGTGAGCTTCGTGAACGATGTAGTTCGTTTGAGCTGTAAAGTGACTGCCCTTACCTGATTCGAAGTCTTGATTGTAGGAAGACTCAGAGCCTGGGATTTAACTCCATTTCTGAAGGGAAACACACAGCAGAGTTCTCTTCCATGGATCACACTCTGCTTTAGAGCAAGAAACACGCTCTAGCTTTCTAGAGTCTCTAAGACAGCTGGAAACTTGAGTGTGTTGAGAACAAAAGAACGGTGTTTCCTACACATACGGACCATATCTAGTCCATCTCTGCTTCTGAAACTGAGACAAAACACTGGTCCTCTAACATCCGATGCTTGTCATTTAAATTGAGAAACGTGTGAGCTTCATGAACGATGTAGTTCGTTTGAGCTATAAAGTAACTGCTCTTACCTGATTCGAAGTCTTGCTTGTAGGAAGACTGAGAGCCTGGGATTTAACTCCATTTATCAAGGGAAACACACAGCAGAGTTCTCATATATACATCACACTCTGCTTTAAAGCAAGAAGGACGCTCTTGCTTTCTAGAATCTCTAAGACAGCAGGAAACATGAGTGTGCTGAGAGGAAAAGCACGGTGTTTCCTACACATACGGACCGTATCTAGTCCAACTCTGCTTCTGAAACTGATAAAAAGCAGTGGTCCTATAACATCCGATGCTTGTCAGTTAAGATGAGAAACGTGTGAGCTTCTTGAACAATGTAGTTCGTTTGAGCTGAAAAGTGACTGCCCTTACCTGAATCGAAGTCTTTATTGTAGGAACACACAGAGCCTGGGATTTCACTCCATTTCTGAAGGGAAACACAGCAGAGTACTCATCCATTGATCACACTCTGCTTTAGAGCAAGCAGCACGCTCTAGCTTTCTAGTGTCTCTAAGACAGCAGGAAATGTGAGTGTGCTGAGAACAAAAGAATGGTGTTTCCTACACATACGGACCATATCTAGTCCAACTCTGCTTCTGAAACTGAGACAAAGCACTGGTCCTCTAACATCCATTGCTTGTCTTTTAAGATGAGAAACAGTGAGCTTCGTGAACGATGTAGTTCGTTTGAGCTGAAAAGTGACTGCCCTTACCTGAAACGAAGTCTTGATTGTAGGAAGACTCAGAGCCTGGGATTTAACTCCATTTCTGAAGGGAAACACACAGCAGAGTTCTCTTCCATGGATCACACTCTGCTTTAGAGCAAGAAACACGCTCTAGCTTTCTAGAGTCTCTAAGACAGCTGGAAACTTGAGTGTGTTGAGAACAAAAGAACGGTGTTTCCTACACATACGGACCATATCTAGTCCATCTCTGCTTCTGAAACTGAGACAAAACACTGGTCCTCTAACATCCGATGCTTGTCATTTAAGATGAGAAACGTGTGAGCTTCATGAACGATGTAGTTCGTTTGAGCTATAAAGTAACTGCTCTTACCTGATTCGAAGTCTTGCTTGTAGGAAGACTGAGAGCCTGGGATTTAACTCCATTTATCAAGGGAAACACACAGCAGAGTTCTCATATATACATCACACTCTGCTTTAAAGCAAGAAGGACGCTCTTGCTTTCTAGAATCTCTAAGACAGCAGGAAACATGAGTGTGCTGAGAGGAAAAGCACGGTGTTTCCTACACATACGGACCGTATCTAGTCCAACTCTGCTTCTGAAACTGATAAAAAGCAGTGGTCCTATAACATCCGATGCTTGTCAGTTAAGATGAGAAACGTGTGAGCTTCTTGAACAATGTAGTTCGTTTGAGCTGAAAAGTGACTGCCCTTACCTGAATCGAAGTCTTTATTGTAGGAACACACAGAGCCTGGGATTTCACTCCATTTCTGAAGGGAAACACAGCAGAGTACTCATCCATTGATCACACTCTGCTTTAGAGCAAGCAGCACGCTCTAGCTTTCTAGTGTCTCTAAGACAGCAGGAAATGTGAGTGTGCTGAGAACAAAAGAATGGTGTTTCCTACACATACGGACCATATCTAGTCCATCTCTGCTTCTGAAACTGCGACAAAGCACTGGTCGTCTAACATCCGATGCTATTCACGTAAGATGAGAAACGTGTGAGCTTCGTGAATGATGTAGTTCGTTTGAGCTGTAAAGTAACTGCCCTTACCTGATTCGAAGTCTTGCTTGTAGGAAGACTCAGAGCCTGGGCTTTAACTCCATTTCTGAAGGGAAACACACAGCAGAGTTCTCTTCCATGGATGACACTCTGCTTTATAGCAAGAAGCACGCTCTAGCTTTCTAGAGTCTCTAAGACAGCAGGAAATGTCAGTGTGCTGAGAACAAAAGAATGGTGTTTCCTACACATACGGACCATATCTAGTCCAACTCTGCTTCTGAAACTGCGACAAAGCACTGGTCGTCTAACATCCGATGCTATTCACGTAAGATGAGAAACGTGTGAGCTTCGTGAACAATGTAGTTCGTTTGAGCTGTAAAGTAACTGCCCTTACCTGATTCGAAGTCTTGCTTGTAGGAAGACTCAGAGCCTGGGCTTTAACTCCATTTCTGAAGGGAAACACACAGCAGAGTTCTCTTCCATGGATGACACTCTGCTTTAGGTCAAGAAGCACGCTCTAGCTTTCTAGAGTCTCTAAGACAGCAGGAAATGTGAGTGTGCTGAGAACAAAAGAATGGTGTTTCCTACAAATACGGACCATATCTAGTCCAACTCTGCTTCTGAAACTGATACAAAGCACTGGTATTCTCACATCCGATGCTTGTCAGTTAAGATGAGAAACGTGTTAGCTTCGTGAACGATGTAGTTCGTTTGAGCTGAAAAGTAACTGCCCTTACCTGAAACGAAGTGTTGCTTGTACGAAGACTCAGAGCCTGGGGTTTAACTCCATATCTGAAGTGAAACACACTGCAGGGTTCCCATATATACATCACATTCTGCTTTAAAGCAAGAAGGACGCTCTTGCTTTCTAGAATCTCTAAGACAGCGGGAAACATGAGTGTCCTGAGAGGAAAAGAACGGTGTTTCCTTCACATACGGACCATATCCAGTCCATCTCTGCCTCTGAAACTGAGACAAAACACTGGTCCTCTAACATCCAATGCTTGTCATTTAAGATGAGAAACGTGTGAGCTTCGTGAACGATGTAGTTCGTTTGAGCTGTAAAGTAACTGCCCTTACCTGATTCGAAGTCTTGATTGTAGGAAGACTCAGAGCCTGGGATTTAACTCCATTTCTGAAGGGAAACACACAGCAGAGTTCTCTTCCATGGATCACACTCTGCTTTAGAGCAAGAAACACGCTCTAGCTTTCTAGAGTCTCTAAGACAGCTGGAAACTTGAGTGTGTTGAGAACAAAAGAACGGTGTTTCCTACACATACGGACCATATCTAGTCCATCTCTGCTTCTGAAACTGAGACAAAACACTGGTCCTCTAACATCCGATGCTTGTCATTTAAGATGAGAAACGTGTGAGCTTCATGAACGATGTAGTTCGTTTGAGCTATAAAGTAACTGCTCTTACCTGATTCGAAGTCTTGCTTGTAGGAAGACTGAGAGCCTGGGATTTAACTCCATTTATCAAGGGAAACACACAGCAGAGTTCTCATATATACATCACACTCTGCTTTAAAGCAAGAAGGACGCTCTTGCTTTCTAGAATCTCTAAGACAGCAGGAAACATGAGTGTGCTGAGAGGAAAAGCACGGTGTTTCCTACACATACGGACCGTATCTAGTCCAACTCTGCTTCTGAAACTGATAAAAAGCAGTGGTCCTATAACATCCGATGCTTGTCAGTTAAGATGAGAAACGTGTGAGCTTCTTGAACAATGTAGTTCGTTTGAGCTGAAAAGTGACTGCCCTTACCTGAATCGAAGTCTTTATTGTAGGAACACACAGAGCCTGGGATTTCACTCCATTTCTGAAGGGAAACACAGCAGAGTACTCATCCATTGATCACACTCTGCTTTAGAGCAAGCAGCACGCTCTAGCTTTCTAGTGTCTCTAAGACAGCAGGAAATGTGAGTGTGCTGAGAACAAAAGAATGGTGTTTCCTACACATACGGACCATATCTAGTCCAACTCTGCTTCTGAAACTGAGACAAAGCACTGGTCCTCTAACATCCATTGCTTGTCTTTTAAGATGAGAAACAGTGAGCTTCGTGAACGATGTAGTTCGTTTGAGCTGAAAAGTGACTGCCCTTACCTGAAACGAAGTCTTTATTGTAGGAAGACACAGAGCCTGGGATTTCACTCCATTTCTGAAGGGAAACACAGCAGAGTTCTCATCCATTGATCACACTCTGCTTTAGAGCAAGTAGCACGCTCTAGCTTTCTAGAGTCTCTAAGACAGCAGGAAACGTGAGAGTGTTGAGAACAAAAGAACGGTGTTTCCTACACATACGGACCATATCTAGTCCATCTCTGCTTCTGAAACTGCGACAAAGCACTGGTCGTCTAACATCCGATGCTATTCACGTAAGATGAGAAACGTGTGAGCTTCGTGAATGATGTAGTTCGTTTGAGCTGTAAAGTAACTGCCCTTACCTGATTCGAAGTCTTGCTTGTAGGAAGACTCAGAGCCTTGGCTTTAACTCCATTTCTGAAGGGAAACACACAGCAGAGTTCTCTTCCATGGATGACACTCTGCTTTAGAGCAAGAAGCACGCTCTAGCTTTCTAGAGTCTCTAAGACAGCAGGAAATGTGAGTGTGCTGAGAACAAAATAACTGTGTTTCCTACACATACGGACCATATCTAGTCCAACTCTGCTTCTGAAACTGATACAAAGCACTGGTCCTATAACATCCGATGCTTGTCAGTTATGATGAGAAACGTGTGAGCTTCGTGAACGATGTAGTTCGTTTGAGCTGTAAAGTAACTGCCCTTACCTGAAATGAAGTGTTGCTTGTTGGAAGACTCAGAACCTTGGGTTTAACTCCATTTCTGAAGTGAAACACACAGCAGGGTTCTCATATATACATCACACTCTGCTTGAAAGCCAGAAGGATGCTCTTGCTTTCTAGAATCTCTAATACAGCAGGAAACATGAGTGTGCTGAGAGGAAAAGAACGGTGTTTCCTACACATACGGACCATATCTAGTCCAACTCTGCTTCTGAAACTGAGACAAAGCACTGGTTCTCTAACATCCATTGCTTGTCATTTAAGATGAGAAACAGTGAGCTTCGTGAACGATGTAGTTCGTTTGAGCTGTAAAGTAAATGCCCCTACCTGATTCGAAGTCTTGCTTGTAGGAAGACTCAGAGCCTGGGATTTAACTCCATTTCTGAAGTGAAACACACAGCAGGGTTGTCATATATACATCACACTCTGCTTTAAAGCAAGAAGGACGCTCTTGCTTTCTAGAATCTCTAAGACAGCAGGAAACATGAGTGTGCTGAGAGGAAAAGAACGGTGTTTCCTACACATACAGACCGTATCTAGTCCAACTCTGCTTCTGAAACTGATACAAAGCAGTGGTCCTATAACATCCGATGCTTGTCAGTTAAGATGAGAAACGTGTGAGCTTCTTGAACGATGTAGTTCGTTTGAGCTGAAAAGTGACTGCCCTTACCTGAAACGAAGTCTTTATTGTAGGAAGACACAGAGCCTGGGATTTCACTCCATTTCTGAAGGGAAACACACAGCAGAGTTCTCTTCCATGGATGACACTCTGCTTTAGAGCAAGAAGCACGCTCTAGCTTTCTAGAGTCTCTAAGACAGCAGGAAATGTGAGTGTGCTGAGAACAAAAGAATGGTGTTTCCTACATATACGGACCATATCTAGTCCAAGTCTGCTTCTGAAACTGATACAAAGCACTGGTATTCTCACAACCGATGCTTGTCAGTTAAGATGAGAATCGTGTTAGCTTCGTGAACGATGTAGTTCGTTTGAGCTGAAAAGTAACTGCCCTTACCTGAAACGAAGTGTTGCTTGTACGAAGACTCAGAGCCTGGGGTTTAACTCCATATCTGAAGTGAAACACACTGCAGTGTTCCCATATATACATCACATTCTGCTTTAAAGCAAGAAGGACGCTCTTGCTTTCTAGAATCTCTAAGACAGCGGGAAACATGAGTGTCCTGAGAGGAAAAGAACGGTGTTTCCTACACATATGGACCATATCTAGTCCATCTCTGCTTCTGAAACTGCGACGAAGCACTGGTCGTCTAACATCCGATGCTATTCACGTAAGATGAGAAACGTGTGAGCTTCGTGAACAATGTAGTTCGTTTGAGCTGTAAAGTAACTGCCCTTACCTGATTCGAAGTCTTGCTTGTAGGAAGACTCAGAGCCTGGGCTTTAACTCCATTTCTGAAGGGAAACACACAGCAGAGTTCTCATCCATTGATCACACTCTGCTTTAGAGCAAGTAGCACGCTCTAGCTTTCTAGAGTCTCTAAGACAGCAGGAAACGTGAGAGTGTTGAGAACAAAAGAACGGTGTTTCCTACACATACGGACCATATCTAGTCCATCTCTGCTTCTGAAACTGCGACAAAGCACTGGTCGTCTAACACCCGATGCTATTCACGTAAGATGAGAAACATGTGAGCTTCGTGAATGATGTAGTTCGTTTGAGCTGTAAAGTAACTGCCCTTACCTGATTCGAAGTCTTGCTTGTAGGAAGACTCAGAGCCTTGGCTTTAACTCCATTTCTGAAGGGAAACACACAGCAGAGTTCTCTTCCATGGATGACACTCTGCTTTAGAGCAAGAAGCACGCTCTAGCTTTCTAGAGTCTCTAAGACAGCAGGAAATGTGAGTGTGCTGAGAACAAAATAACTGTGTTTCCTACACATACGGACCATATCTAGTCCAACTCTGCTTCTGAAACTGATACAAAGCACTGGTCCTATAACATCCGATGCTTGTCAGTTATGATGAGAAACGTGTGAGCTTCGTGAACGATGTAGTTCGTTTGAGCTGTAAAGTAACTGCCCTTACCTGAAACGAAGTGTTGCTTGTTGGAAGACTCAGAACCTTGGGTTTAACTCCATTTCTGAAGTGAAACACACAGCAGGGTTCTCATATATACATCACACTCTGCTTGAAAGCCAGAAGGATGCTCTTGCTTTCTAGAATCTCTAATACAGCAGGAAACATGAGTGTGCTGAGAGGAAAAGAACGGTGTTTCCTACACATACGGACCATATCTAGTCCAACTCTGCTTCTGAAACTGAGACAAAGCACTGGTTCTCTAACATCCATTGCTTGTCATTTAAGATGAGAAACAGTGAGCTTCGTGAACAATGTAGTTCGTTTGAGCTGTAAAGTAAATGCCCCTACCTGATTCGAAGTCTTGCTTGTAGGAAGACTCAGAGCCTGGGATTTAACTCCATTTCTGAAGTGAAACACACAGCAGGGTTGTCATATATACATCACACTCTGCTTTAAAGCAAGAAGGACGCTCTTGCTTTCTAGAATCTCTAAGAGAGCAGGAAACATGAGTGTGCTGAGAGGAAAAGAACGGTGTTTCCTACACATACAGACCGTATCTATTCAAACTCTGCTTCTGAAACTGATACAATGCACTGGTCCTATAACATCCGATGCTTGTCAGTTATGATGAGAAACGTGTGAGCTTCGTGAACGATGTAGTTCGTTTGAGCTGTAAAGTAACTGCCCTTACCTGAAACGAAGTGTTGCTTGTTGGAAGACTCAGAACCTTGGGTTTAACTCCATTTCTGAAGTGAAACACACAGCAGGGTTCTCATATATACATCACACTCTGCTTTAAAGCAAGAAGGACGCTCTTGCTTTCTAGAATCTCTAATACAGAAGGAAACATGAGTGTGCTGAGAGGAAAAGAACGGTGTTTCCTACACATTCGGACCATATCTAGTCCAACTCTGCTTCTGAAACTGACACAAAGCGCTGGTCCTCTAACATCTGATGCTTGTCATTTAAGATGAGAAACGTGTGAGCTTCGTGAACGATGTAGTTCATTTGAGCTGAAAAGTGACTGCCCTTACCTGAAACGAAGTCTTTATTGTAGGAAGACACAGAGCCTGGGATATCACTCCATTTCTGAAGGGAAACATACAGCAGAGTTCTCATCCATTGATCACACTCTGCTTTAGAGCAAGAAGCACGCTCTAGCTTTCTAGAGTCTCTAATACAGCAAGAAACGTGAGTGTGTTGACAACAAAAGAGCGGTGTTTCCGACACATACGGACCATATCTAGTCCATCTCTGCTTCTGAAACTGAGACAAAGCACTGGTCCTCTAACATCCGATGCTTGTCACTAAGATGCGAATCGTGTGAGCTTTGTGAACGATGTAGTTCGTTTGAGCTGTAAAGTAACTGCCCTTACCTGATTCAAAGTCTTGCTTGTAGGAAGACTGAGAGCCTGGGATTTAACTCCATTTCTGAAGGGAAACACACAGCAGAGTTCTCTTCCATGGATCACACTCTGCTTTAGAACAAGAAGCACGCTATAGCTTTCTAGAGTCTCTAAGTCAGCAGGAAATGTGAGTGTGCTGAGAACAAAAGAATGGTGTGTCCTACACATATGGACCATATCTAGTCCAACTCTGCTTCTGAACCTGATACAAAGCACTGGTCCTCTAACATCCAATGCTTGTCAGTTAAGATGAGAAACGTGTGAGCTTTGTGAACGATGTAGTTCGTTTGAGCTGAAAAGTGACTGCCCTTACCTGAAACGAAGTCTTTATTGTAGTAAGACACAGAGCCTGGGATTTCACTCCATTTCTGAAGGGAAACACACAGCAGAGTTCTCTTCCATGGATGACACTCTGCTTTAGAGCAAGAAGCACGCTCTAGCTTTCTAGAGTCTCTGAGATAGCAGGAAACGTGACTGTGCTGAGAACAAAAGAACGGTGATTCCTACATATACGGACCATATCTATTCCAACTCTGCTTCTGAAACTGATACAAAGCACTGGTCCTATAACATCCGATGCTTGTCAGTTATGATGAGAAAGGTGTGAGCTTCGTGAACGATGTAGTTCGTTTGAGCTGTAAAGTAACTGCTCTTACCTGATTCGAAGTCTTGCTTGTAGGAAGACTGAGAGCCTGGGATTTAACTCCATTTCTGAAGGGAAACACACAGCAGAGTTCTCATATATACATCACACTCTGCTTTAAAGCAAGAAGGACGCTCTTGCTTTCTAGAATCTCTAAGACAGCAGGAAAGGTGAGAGTGTTGAGAACAAAAGAACGGTGTTTCCTACACATACGTACCATATCTATTCCATCTCTGCTTCTGAAACTGCGACGAAGCACTGGTCGTCTAACATCCGATGCTATTCACGTAAGATGAGAAACGTGTGAGCTTCGTGAACAATGTAGTTCGTTTGAGCTGTAAAGTAACTGCCCTTATCTGATTCGAAGTCTTGCTTGTAGGAAGACTCAGAGCCTGGGCTTTAACTCCATTTCTGAAGAGAAACACACAGCAGAGTTCTCTTCCATGGATGACACTCTGCTTTAGAGTAAGAAGTACGCTCTAGCTTTCTAGAGTCTCTAAGACAGCAGGAAATGTGAGTGTGCTGAGAACAAAAGAATGGTGTTTCCTACACATATGGACCATATCTTGTCCAACTCTGCTTCTGAACCTGATACAAAGCACTGGTCCTCTAACATCCAATGCTTGTCAGTTAAGATGAGAAACGTGTGAACTTTGTGAACGATGTAGTTCGTTTGAGCTGAAAAGTGACTGCCCTTACCTGAAACGAAGTCTTTATTGTAGTAAGACACAGAGCCTGGGATTTCACTCCATTTCTGAAGGGAAACACACAGCAGAGTTCTTATCCATTGATCACACTCTGCTTTAGAGAAGGAAGCACGCTCTAGCTTTCTAGAGTCTCTAAGATAGCAGGAAACGTGACTGTGCTGAGAACAAAAGAATGGTGATTCCTACACATAAGGACCATATCTATTCCAACTCTGCTTCTGAAACTGATACAAAGCACTGGTCCTTTAACATCCGATGCTTGTCAGTTATGATGAGAAACGTGTGAGCTTCGTGAACGATGTAGTTCGTTTGAGCTGTAAAGTAACTGCCCTTACCTGAAACGAAGTGTTGCTTGTTGGAAGACTCAGAACCTTGGGTTTAACTCCATTTCTGAAGTGAAACACACAGCAGGGTTCTCATATATACATCACACTCTGCTTTAAAGCAAGAAGGACGCTCTTGCTTTCTAGAATCTCTAATACAGCAGGAAACATGAGTGTGCTGAGTGGAAAAGAACGGTGTTTCCTACACATTCGGACCATATCTTGTCCAACTCTGCTTCTGAAACTGACACAAAGCGCTGGTCCTCTAACATCTGATGCTTGTCATTTAAGATGAGAAACGTGTGAGCTTCGTGAACGATGTAGTTCATTTGAGCTGAAAAGTGACTGCCCTTACCTGAAACGAAGTCTTTATTGTAGGAAGACACAGAGCCTGGGATTTCACTCCATTTATGAAGGGAAATATACAGCAGAGTTCTCATCCATTGATCACACTCTGCTTTAGAGCAAGAAGCACGCTCTAGCTTTCTAGAGTCTCTAATACAGCAAGAAACGTGAGTGTGTTGAGAACAAAAGAGCGGTGTTTCCTACACATACGGACCATATCTAGTCCATCTCTGCTTCTGAAACTGAGACAAAGCACTGGTCCTCTAACATCCGATGCTTGTCATTTAAGATGCGAATCGTGTGAGCTTTGTGAACGATGTAGTTCGTTTGAGCTGTAAAGTAACTGCCCTTACCTGATACAAAGTCTTGCTTGTAGGAAGACTGAGACCCTGGGATTTAACTCCATTTCTGAAGGGAAACACACAGCAGAGTTCTCTTCCATGGATCACACTCTGCTTTAGAACAAGAAGCACGCTATAGCTTTCTAGAGTCTCTAAGTCAGCAGGAAATGTGAGTGTGCTGAGAACAAAAGAATGGTGTGTCCTACACATATGGACATTATCTAGTCCAACTCTGCTTCTGAACCTGATACAAAGCACTGGTCCTCTAACATCCAATGCTTGTCAGTTAAGATGAGAAACGTGTGAGCTTTGTGAACGATGTAGTTCGTTTGAGCTGAAAAGTGACTGCCCTTACCTGAAACGAAGTCTTTATTGTAGTAAGACACAGAGCCTGGGATTTCACTCCATTTCTGAAGGGAAACACACAGCAGAGTTCTCTTCCATGGATGACACTCTGCTTTAGAGCAAGAAGCACGCTCTAGCTTTCTAGAGTCTCTGAGATAGCAGGAAACGTGACTGTGCTGAGAACAAAAGAACGGTGATTCCTACACATAAGGACCATATCTATTCCAACTCTGCTTCTGAAACTGATACAAAGCACTGGTCCTATAACATCCGATGCTTGTCAGTTATGATGAGAAACGTGAGAGCTTCGTGAACGATGTAGTTCGTTTGAGCTGTAAAGTAACTGCTCTTACCTGATTCGAAGTCTTGCTTGTAGGAAGACTGAGAGCCTGGGATTTAACTCCATTTCTGAAGGGAAACACACAGCAGAGTTCTCATATATACATCACACTCTGCTTTAAAGCAAGAAGGACGCTCTTGCTTTCTAGAATCTCTAAGACAGCAGGAAAGGTGAGAGTGTTGAGAACAAAAGAACGGTGTTTCCTACACATACGGACCATATCTATTCCATCTCTGCTTCTGAAACTGCGACGAAGCACTGGTCGTCTAACATCCGATGCTATTCACGTAAGATGAGAAACGTGTGAGCTTCGTGAACAACTTAGTTCGTTTGAGCTGTAAAGTAACTGCCCTTACCTGATTCGAAGTCTTGCTTGTAGGAAGACTCAGAGCCTGTGCTTTAACTCCATTTCTGAAGGGAAACACACAGCAGAGTTCTCTTCCATGGATGACACTCTGCTTTAGAGCAAGAAGCACGCTCTAGCTTTCTAGAGTCTCTAAGACAGCAGGAAATGTGAGTGTGCTGAGAACAAAAGAATGGTGTTTCCTACACATACGGACCATATCTAGTCCAACTCTGCTTCTGAAACTGATACAAAGCACTGGTATTCTCACATCCGATGCTTGTCAGTTAAGATGAGAAACGTGTGAGCTTTGTGAACGATGTAGTTCGTTTGAGCTGAAAAGTGACTCCCCTTACCTGAAACGAAGTGTTGCTTGTTGGAAGACTCAAACCTTGGGTTTAACTCCATTTCTGAAGTGAAACACACAGCAGGGTTCTCATATATACATCACACTCTGCTTGAAAGCAAGAAGGACGCTCTTGCTTTCTAGAATCTCTAATACAGCAGGAAACATGAGTGTGCTGAGAGGAAAAGAACGGTGTTTCCTACACATTCGGACCATATCTAGTCCAACTCTGCTTCTGAAACTGACTCAAAGCGCTGGTCCTCTAACATCCGATGCTTGTCATTTAAGATGAGAAAAGTGTGAGCTTCGTGAACGATGTAGTTCATTTGAGCTGATAAGTGACTGCCCTTACCTGAAACGAAGTCTTTATTGTAGGAAGACACAGAGCCTGGGATTTCACTCCATTTATGAAGGGAAATATACAGCAGAGTTCTCATCCATTGATCACACTCTGCTTTAGAGCAAGAAGCACGCTCTAGCTTTCTAGAGTCTCTAATACAGCAAGAAACGTGAGTGTGTTGAGAACAAAAGAGCGGTGTTTCCTACACATACGGACCATATCTAGTCCATCTCTGCTTCTAAACTGAGACAAAGCACTGGTCCTCTAACATCCGATGCTTGTCATTTAAGATGCGAAACGTGTGAGCTTTGTGAACGATGTTGTTCGTTTGAGCTGTAAAGTAACTGCCCTTACCTGATTCAAAGTCTTGCTTGTACGAAGACTGAGAGCCTGGGATTTAACTCCATTTCTGAAGGGAAACACACAGCATAGTTCTCTTCCATGGATCACACTCTGCTTTAGAGCAAGAAGCACGCTATAGCTTTCTAGAGTCTCTAAGTCAGCAGGAAATGTGCGTGTGCTGAGAACAAAAGAATGGTGTGTCCTACACATATGGACCATATCTATTCCAACTCTGCTTCTGAACCTGATACAAAGCACTGGTCCTCTAACATACAATGCTTGTCAGTTATGATGAGAAATGTGTGAGCTTTGTGAACGATGTAGTTCTTTTGAGCTGCAAAGTGACTGTCCTTACCTGAAACGAAGTCTTTATTGTAGGAAGACACAGAGCCTGGGATTTCACTCCATTTCTGAAGGGAAACACACAGCAGAGTTCTTATCCATTGATCACACTCTGCTTTAGAGCAAGAAGCACGCTCTAGCTTTCTAGAGTCTCTAAGATAGCAGGAAACTTGACTGTGCTGAGAACAAAAGACCGGTGTTTCCTACACATACGGACCATATCTAGTCAAACTCTGCTTCTGAAACTGATACAAAGCACCTGTATTCTCACATCCGATGCTTGTCAGTTAAGATGAGAAACGTGTTAGCTTCGTGAACGATGTAGTTCGTTTGAGCTGTAAAGTATCTGCCCTTACCTGAAACAAAGTGTTGCTTGTTGGAAGACTCAGAACCTTGGGTTTAACTCCATTTCTGAAGTGAAACACACAGCAGGGTTTTCATATATATATCACACTCTGCTTGAAAGCAAGAAGGACGCTCTTGCTTTCTAGAATCTCTAATACAGCAGGAAACATGAGTGTGCTGAGAGGAAAACAACGGTGTTTCCTACACATTCGGACCATATCTAGTCCAACTCGGCTTCTGAAACTGACACAAAGCACTGGTCCTCTAACATCCGATGCTTGTCATTTAAGATGAGAAACGTGTGAGCTTTGTGAACGATGTAGTACGTTTGAGCTGTAAAGTTACTGCCCTTACCTGATTCGAAGTCTTGATTGTAGGAAGACTGAGAGCCTGGGATTTAACTCCATTTCTGAAGGGAAACACACAGCAGAGTTCTCTTCCATGGATCACACTCTGCTTTAGAGCAAGAAGCACGCTCTAGCTTTCTAGAGTCTCTAAGACAGCAGGAAATGTGAGTGTGCTGAGAACAAAAGAATGGTGTGTCCTACACATATGGACTATATCTAGTCCAACTCTGCTTCTGAACCTGATACAAAGCACTGGTCCTCTAACATCCAATGCTTGTCAGTTAAGATGAGAAACGTGTGAGCTTTGTGAACGATGTAGATTGTTTGAGCTGAAAAGTGACTGCCCTTACCTGAAACGAAGTCTTTATTGTAGTAAGACACAGAGCCTGGGATTTCACTCCATTTCTGAAGGGAAACACACAGCAGAGTTCTTATCCATTGATCACACTCTGCTTTAGAGCAAGAAGCACGCTCTAGCTTTCTAGAGTCTCTGAGATAGCAGGAAACGTGACTGTGCTGAGAACAAAAGAACGGTGATTCCTACACATACGGACCATATCTATTACAACTCTGCTTCTGAAACTGATACAAAGCACTGGTCCTATAACATCCGATGCTTGTCAGTTATGATAAGAAACGTGTGAGCTTCGTGAACGATGTAGTTCGTTTGAGCTGTAAAGTAACTGCCCTTACCTGAAACGAAGTGTTGCTTGTTGGAAGACTCAGAACCTTGGGTTTAACTCCATTTCTGAAGTGAAACACACAGCAGGGTTCTCATATATACATCACACTCTGCTTGAAAGCAAGAAGGACGCTCTTGCTTTCTAGAATCTCTAATACAGCAGGAAACATGAGTGTGCTGAGAGGAAAAGAACGGTGTTTCCTACACATTCGGACCATATCTAGTCCAACTCTGCTTCTGAAACTGACACAAAGCACTGGTCCTCTAACATCCGATGCTTGTCATTTAAGATGAGAAACATGTGAGCTTTGTGAACGATGTAGTACGTTTGAGCTGTAAAGTTACTGCCCTTACCTGATACGAAGTCTTGATTGTAGGAAGACTCAGAGCCTGGGATTACACTCCATTTCTGAAGGGAAACACACAGCAGAGTTCTCTTCCATGGATCACACTCTGCTTTAGAGCAACAAGCACGCTCTAGCTTTCTAGAGTCTCTAAGACAGCAGGAAATGTGAGTGTGCTGATAACAAAAGAATGGTGTTTCCTACACATACGGACCATATCGTGTCCAACTCTGCCTCTGAAATTGATACAAAGCACTGGTCCTCTAACATCCAATGCTTGTCAGTTAAGATGATAAACGTGTGAACTTCGTGAACGATGAAGTTCGCTTGAGCTGTGAAGTAACTGCCCTTACCTGAAATGAAGTTTTGCTTGTAGGAAGACTCAGAGCCTTGGGTTTAACTCCATTTTTGAAGTGAAATACACAGCAGGGTTCTCATATATACATCACACTCTGCTTTAAATCAAGAAGGACGCTCTCGCTTTCTAGATTCTCTAAGACAGCAGGAAACTTGAGTGTGCTGAGAGGAAAAGAACGGTGTTTCCTACACATACGGACCATATCTAGTCCAACTCTGCTTCTGAAACTGATACAAAGCACTGGTCCTATAACATCCGATGCTTGTCAGTTAAGATGAGAAACGTGTGAGCTTCTTGAACGATGTAGTTCGTTTGAGCTGAAAAGTGACTGCCCTTACCTGAAACGAAGTCTTTATTGTAGGAAGACACAGAGCCTGGGATTTCACTCCATTTCTGAAGGGAAACACACAGCAGAGTTCTCATCCATGGATCACACACTGCTTTAGAGCAAGAAGCACGCTCTAGCTTTCTAGATTCTCTAAGACAGCAGGAAACGTGACTGTGATGAGAACAAAAGAACGGTGTTTCCTACACATACGGACCATATCTATTCCAACTCTGCTTCTGAAACTGATACAAAGCAGTGGTCCTATAACATCCGATGCTTGTCAGTTAAGATGAGAAATGTGTGAGCTTCTTGAACGATGTAGTTTGTTTGAGCTGAAAAGTGACTGCCCTTACCTGAAACGAAGTCTTTATTGTAGGAAGACACAGAGCCTGGGATTTCACTCCATTTCTCAAGGGAAACACAGCAGAGTTCTCATCCATTGATCACACTCTGCTTTAGAGCAAGTAGCACGCTCTAGCTTTCTAGAGTCTCTAAGACAGCAGGAAACGTGAGTGTGTTGAGAACAAAAGAACGGTGTTTCCTACACATACGGACCTTATCTAGTCCATCTCTGCTTCTGAAACTGCGACAAAGCACTGGTCGTCTAACATCCGATGCTATTCACTTAAGATGAGAAAGGTGTGAGCTTCGTCAACAATGTAGTTCGTTTGAGCTATAAAGTAACTGCCCTTACCTGATTTGAAGTCTTGCTTGTAGGAAGACTCAGAGCCTGGGCTTTAACTCCATTTCTGAAGGGAAACACACAGCAGAGTTCTCATCCATGGATGACACTCTGCTTTAGAGCAAGAAGCATGCTCTAGGTTTCTAGAGTCTCTAAGACAGCAGGAAATGTGAGTGTGCTGAGAACAAAATAACTGTGTTTCCTACACATACGTACCATATCTAGTCCAACTCTGCTTCTGAAACTGATACAAAGCACTGGTCCTATAACATCCGATGCTTGTCAGTTATGATGAGAAACGTGTGAGCTTCGTGAACGATGTAGTTCGTTTTAGCTGTAAAGTAACTGCCCTTACCTGAAACGAAGTGTTGCTTGTTGGAAGACTCAGAACCTTGGGTTTAACTCCATTTCTGAAGTGAAACACACAGCAGGGTTCTCATATATACATCACACTCTGCTTGAAAGCAAGAAGGATGCTCTTGCTTTCTAGAATCTCTAATACAGCAGGAAACATGAGTGTGATGAGAGGAAAAGAACGGTGTTTCCTACACATTCGGACCATATCTAGTCCAACTCTGCTTCTGAAACTGACTCAAAGCGCTGGTCCTCTAACATCCGATGCTTGTCATTTAAGATGAGAAACGTGTGAGCTTCGTGAACGATGTAGTTCATTTGAGCTGAAAAGTGACTGCCCTTACCTGAAACGAAGTCTTTATTGTAGGAAGACACAGAGCCTGGGATTTCACTCCTTTTCTGAAGGGAAACATACAGCAGAGTTCTCTTCCATTGATCACACTCTGCTTTTGAGCAAGAAGCACGCTCTAGCTTTCTAGAGTCTCTAATACAGCAAGAAACGTGAGTGTGTTGAGAACAAAAGAGCGGTGTTTCCTACACATACGGACCATATCTAGTCCATCTCTGCTTCTGAAACTGAGACAAAGCACTGGTCCTCTAACATCCGATGCTTGTCATTTAAGATGCGAAACGTGTGAGCTTTGTGAACGATGTAGTTCGTTTGAGCTGCAAAGTGACTGTCCTTACCTGAAACGAAGTCTTTATTGTAGGAAGACCCAGAGCCTGGGATTTCACTTCATTTCTGAAGGGAAACACACAGTAGAGTTCTTATCCATTGATCACACTCTGCTTTAGAGCAAGAAGCACGCTCTAGCTTTCTAGAGTCTCTAAGATAGCAGGAAACGTGACTGTGCTGAGAACAAAAGAACGGTGATTCCTACACATACGGACCATATCTATTCCAACTCTGCTTCTGAAACTGATACAAAGCACTGGTCCTATAACATCCGATGCTTGTCAGTTATGATGAGAAACGTGTGAGCTTCGTGAACGGTGTAGTTCGTTTGAGCTGTAAAGTAACTGCCCTTACCTGAAACGAAGTGTTGCTTGTTGGAAGACTCAGAACCTTGGGTTTAACTCCATTTCTGAAGTGAAACACACAGCAGGGTTCTTATCCATTGATCACACTCTGCTTTAGAGCAAGAAGCACGCTATAGCTTTCTAGAGTCTCTAAGTCAGCAGGAAATGTGAGTGTGCTGAGAACAAAAGAATGGTGTGTCCTACACATATGGACCATATCTAGTCCAACTCTGCTTCTGAACCTGATACAAAGCACTGGTCCTCTAACATCCAATGCTTGTCAGTTATGATGAGAAATGTGTGAGCTTTGTGAACGATGTAGTTCGTTTGAGCTGCAAAGTGACTGTCCTTACCTGAAACGAAGGCTTTATTGTAGGAAGACACAGAGCCTGGGATTTCACTCCATTTCTGAAGGGAAACACACAGCAGAGTTCTCTTCCATGGATCACACTCTGCTTTAGAGCAAGAAGCACGCTCTAGCTTTCTAGAGTCTCTAAGACAGCAGGAAATGTGAGTGTGCTGAGAACAAAAGAATGGTGTGTCCTACACATATGGACTATATCTAGTCCAACTCTGCTTCTGAACCTGATACAAAGCACTGGTCCTCTAACATCCAATGCTTGTCAGTTAAGATGAGAAACGTGTGAGCTTTGTGAACGATGTAGATTGTTTGAGCTGAAAAGTGACTGCCCTTACCTGAAACGAAGTCTTTATTGTAGTAAGACACAGAGCCTGGGATTTCACTCCATTTCTGAAGGGAAACACACAGCAGAGTTCTTATCCATTGATCACACTCTGCTTTAGAGCAAGAAGCACGCTCTAGCTTTCTAGAGTCTCTGAGATAGCAGGAAACGTGACTGTGCTGAGAACAAAAGAACGGTGATTCCTACACATACGGACCATATCTATTACAACTCTGCTTCTGAAACTGATACAAAGCACTGGTCCTATAACATCCGATGCTTGTCAGTTATGATGAGAAACGTGTGAGCTTCGTGAACGATGTAGTTCGTTTGAGCTGTAAAGTAACTGCCCTTACCTGAAACGAAGTGTTGCTTGTTGGAAGACTCAGAACCTTGGGTTTAACTCCATTTCTGAAGTGAAACACACAGCAGGGTGCTCATATATACATCACACTCTGCTTGAAAGCAAGAAGGACGCTCTTGCTTTCTAGAATCTCTAATACAGCAGGAAACATGAGTGTGCTGAGAGGAAAAGAACGGTGTTTCCTACACATTCGGACCATATCTAGTCCAACTCTGCTTCTGAAACTGACACAAAGCACTGGTCCTCTAACATCCGATGCTTGTCATTTAAGATGAGAAACATGTGAGCTTTGTGAACGATGTAGTACGTTTGAGCTGTAAAGTTACTGCCCTTACCTGATACGAAGTCTTGATTGTAGGAAGACTCAGAGCCTGGGATTACACTCCATTTCTGAAGGGAAACACACAGCAGAGTTCTCTTCCATGGATCACACTCTGCTTTAGAGCAACAAGCACGCTCTAGCTTGCTAGAGTCTCTAAGACAGCAGGAAATGTGAGTGTGCTGATAACAAAAGAATGGTGTTTCCTACACATACGGACCATATCGTGTCCAACTCTGCCTCTGAAATTGATACAAAGCACTGGTCCTCTAACATCCAATGCTTGTCAGTTAAGATGATAAACGTGTGAACTTCGTGAACGATGAAGTTCGCTTGAGTTGTGAAGTAACTGCCCTTACCTGAAATGAAGTTTTTCTTGTAGGAAGACTCAGAGCCTTGGGTTTAACTCCATTTTTGAAGTGAAATACACAGCAGGGTTCTCATATATACATCACACTCTGCTTGAAAGCAAGAAGGACGCTCTCGCTTTCTAGATTCTCTAAGACAGCAGGAAACTTGAGTGTGCTGAGAGGAAAAGAACGGTGTTTCCTACACATACGGACCATATCTAGTCCAACTCTGCTTCTGAAACTGATACAAAGCACTGGTCCTATAACATCCGATGCTTGTCAGTTAAGATGAGAAACGTGTGAGCTTCTTGAACGATGTAGTTCGTTTGAGCTGAAAAGTGACTGCCCTTACCTGAAACGAAGCCTTTATTGTAGGAAGACACAGAGCCTAGGATTTCACTCCATTTCTGAAGGGAAACACACAGCAGAGTTCTCATCCATGGATCACACACTGCTTTAGAGCAAGAAGCATGCTCTAGCTTTCTAGATTCTCTAAGACAGCAGGAAACGTGACTGTGATGAGAACAAAAGAACGGTGTTTCCTACACATACGGACCATATCTATTCCAACTCTGCTTCTGAAACTGATACAAAGCAGTGGTCCTATAACATCCGATGCTTGTCAGTTAAGATGAGAAATGTGTGAGCTTCTTGAACGATGTAGTTTGTTTGAGCTGAAAAGTGACTGCCCTTACCTGAAACGAAGTCTTTATTGTAGGAAGACACAGAGCCTGGGATTTCACTCCATTTCTCAAGGGAAACACAGCAGAGTTCTCATCCATTGATCACACTCTGCTTTAGAGCAAGTAGCACGCTCTAGCTTTCTAGAGTCTCTAAGACAGCAGGAAACGTGAGTGTGTTGAGAACAAAAGAACGGTGTTTCCTACACATACGGACCTTATCTAGTCCATCTCTGCTTCTGAAACTGCGACAAAGCACTGGTCGTCTAACATCCGATGCTATTCACTTAAGATGAGAAAGGTGTGAGCTTCGTCAACAATGTAGTTCGTTTGAGCTATAAAGTAACTGCCCTTACCTGATTTGAAGTCTTGCTTGTAGGAAGACTCAGAGCCTGGGCTTTAACTCCATTTCTGAAGGGAAACACACAGCAGAGTTCTCATCCATGGATGACACTCTGCTTTAGAGCAAGAAGCATGCTCTAGCTTTCTAGAGTCTCTAAGACAGCAGGAAATGTGAGTGTGCTGAGAACAAAATAACTGTGTTTCCTACACATACGTACCATATCTAGTCCAACTCTGCTTCTGAAACTGATACAAAGCACTGGTCCTATAACATCCGATGCTTGTCAGTTATGATGAGAAACGTGTGAGCTTCGTGAACGATGTAGTTCGTTTTAGCTGTAAAGTAACTGCCCTTACCTGAAACGAAGTGTTGCTTGTTGGAAGACTCAGAACCTTGGGTTTAACTCCATTTCTGAAGTGAAACACACAGCAGGGTTCTCATATATACATCACACTCTGCTTGAAAGCAAGAAGGATGCTCTTGCTTTCTAGAATCTCTAATACAGCAGGAAACATGAGTGTGATGAGAGGAAAAGAACGGTGTTTCCTACACATTCGGCCCATATCTAGTCCAACTCTGCTTCTGAAACTGACTCAAAGCGCTCGTCCTCTAACATCCGATGCTTGTCATTTAAGATGAGAAACGTGTGAGCTTCGTGAACGATGTAGTTCATTTGAGCTGAAAAGTGACTGCCCTTACCTGAAACGAAGTCTTTATTGTAGGAAGACACAGAGCCTGGGATTTCACTCCATTTCTGAAGGGAAACATACAGCAGAGTTCTCTTCCATTGATCACACTCTGCTTTTGAGCAAGAAGCACGCTCTAGCTTTCTAGAGTCTCTAATAAAGCAAGAAACGTGAGTGTGTTGAGAACAAAAGAGCGGTGTTTCCTACACATACGGACCATATCTAGTCCATCTCTGCTTCTGAAACTGAGACAAAGCACTGGTCCTCTAACATCCGATGCTTGTCATTTAAGATGCGAAACGTGTGAGCTTTGTGAACGATGTAGTTCGTTTGAGCTGCAAAGTGACTGTCCTTACCTGAAACGAAGTCTTTATTGTAGGAAGACCCAGAGCCTGGGATTTCACTTCATTTCTGAAGTGAAACACACAGCAGAGTTCTCTTCCATGGATCACACTCTGCTTTAGAGCAAGAAGCACGCTCTAGCTTTCTAGAGTCTCTAAGACAGCAGGAAATGTGAGTGTGCTGAGAACAAAAGAATGGTGTGTCCTACACATATGGACTATATCTAGTCCAACTCTGCTTCTGAACCTGATACAAAGCACTGGTCCTCTAACATCCAATGCTTGTCAGTTAAGATGAGAAACGTGTGAGCTTTGTGAACGATGTAGATTGTTTGAGCTGAAAAGTGACTGCCCTTACCTGAAACGAAGTCTTTATTGTAGTAAGACACAGAGCCTGGGATTTCACTCCATTTCTGAAGGGAAACAAACAGCAGAGTTCTTATCCATTGATCACACTCTGCTTTAGAGCAAGAAGCACGCTCTAGCTTTCTAGAGTCTCTGAGATAGCAGGAAACGTGACTGTGCTGAGAACAAAAGAACGGTGATTCCTACACATACGGACCATATCTATTACAACTCTGCTTCTGAAACTGATACAAAGCACTGGTCCTATAACATCCGATGCTTGTCAGTTATGATGAGAAACGTGTGAGCTTCGTGAACGATGTAGTTCGTTTGAGCTGTAAAGTAACTGCCCTTACCTGAAACGAAGTGTTGCTTGTTGGAAGACTCAGAACCTTGGGTTTAACTCCATTTCTGAAGTGAAACACACAGCAGGGTTCTCATATATACATCACACTCTGCTTGAAAGCAAGAAGGACGCTCTAGCTTTCTAGAGTCTCTAAGACAGCAGGAAATGTGAGTGTGCTGATAACAAAAGAATGGTGTTTCCTACACATACGGACCATATCGTGTCCAACTCTGCCTCTGAAATTGATGCAAAGCACTGGTCCTCTAACATCCAATGCTTGTCAGTTAAGATGATAAACGTGTGAACTTCGTGAACGATGTAGTTCGTTTGAGCTGTGAAGTAACTGCCCTTACCTGAAATGAAGTTTTGCTTGTAGGAAGACTCAGAGCCTTGGGTTTAACTCCATTTTTGAAGTGAAATACACAGCAGGGTTCTCATATATACATCACACTCTGCTTTAAAGCAAGAAGGACGCTCTCGCTTTCTAGATTCTCTAAGACAGCAGGAAACTTGAGTGTGCTGAGAGGAAAAGAACGGTGTTTCCTACACATACGGACCATATCTAGTCCAACTCTGCTTCTGAAACTGATACAAAGCACTGGTCCTATAACATCCGATGCTTGTCAGTTAAGATGAGAAACGTGTGAGCTTCTTGAACGGGGTAGTTCGTTTGAGCTGAAAAGTGACTGCCCTTACCTGAAACGAAGTCTTTATTGTAGGAAGACACAGAGCCTGGGATTTCACTCCATTTCTGAAGGGAAACACACAGCAGAGTTCTCATCCATGGATCACACACTGCTTTAGAGCAAGAAGCACGCTCTAGCTTTCTAGATTCACTAAGACAGCAGGAAACGTGACTGTGATGAGAACAAAAGAACGGTGTTTCCTACACATATGGACCATATCTATTCCAACTCTGCTTCTGAAACTGATACAAAGCAGTGGTCCTATAACATCCGATGCTTGTCAGTTAAGATGAGAAATGTGTGAGCTTCTTGAACGATGTAGTTTGTTTGAGCTGAAAAGTGACTGCCCTTACCTGAAACGAAGTCTTTATTGTAGGAAGACCAGAGCCTGGGATTTCACTCCATTTCTCAAGGGAAACACGGCAGAGTTCTCATCCATTGATCACACTCTGCTTTAGAGCAAGTAGCACGCTCTAGCTTTCTAGAGTCTCTAAGACAGCAGGAAACGTGAGTGTGTTGAGAACAAAAGAACGGTGTTTCCTACACATACGGACCTTATCTAGTCCATCTCTGCTTCTGAAACTGCGACAAAGCACTGGTCGTCTAACATCCGATGCTATTCACTTAAGATGAGAAAGGTGTGAGCTTCTTCAACAATGTAGTTCGTTTGAGCTGTAAAGTAACTGCCCTTACCTGACTTGAAGTCTTGCTTGTAGGAAGACTCAGAGCCTGGGCTTTAACTCCATTTCTGAAGGGAAACACACAGCAGAGTTCTCTTCCATGGATGACACTCTGCTTTAGAGCAAGAAGCACGCTCTAGCTTTCTAGAGTCTCTAAGATAGCAGGAAACGTGACTGTGCTGAGAACAAAAGAACGGTGATTCCGACACATACGGACCATATCTATTCCAACTCTGCTTCTGAAACTGATACAAAGCACTGGTCCTATAACATCCGATGCTTGTCAGTTATGATGAGAAACGTGTGAGCTTCGTGAACGGTGTAGTTCGTTTGAGCTGTAAAGTAACTGCCCTTACCTGAAACGAAGTGTTGCTTGTTGGAAGACTCAGAACCTTGGGTTTAACTCCATTTCTGAAGTGAAACACACAGCAGGGTTCTCATATATACATCACACTCTGCTTGAAAGCAAGAAGGACGCTCTTGCTTTCTAGAATCTCTAATACAGCAGGAAACATGAGTATGCTGAGAGGAAAAGAACGGTGTTTCCTACACATTCGGATCATATCTAGTCCAACTCTGCTTCTGAAACTGACACAAAGTGCTGGTCCTCTAACATCCGATGCTTGTCATTTAAGATGAGAAACGTGTGAGCTTCGTGAACGATGTAGTTCATTTGAGCTGAAAAGTGACTGCCCTTACCTGAAACGAAGTCTTTATTGTAGGAAGACACAGAGCCTGGGATTTCACTCCATTTCTGAAGGGAAACATACAGCAGAGTTCTCTTCCATTGATCACACTCTGCTTTAGAGCAAGAAGCACGCTCTAGCTTTCTAGAGTCTCTAATACAGCAAGAAACGTGAGTGTGTTGAGAACAAAAGAGCGGTGTTTCCTACACATACGGACCATATCTAATCCATCTCTGATTCTGAAACTGAGACAAAGCACTGGTCCTCTAACATCCGATGCTTGTCATTTAAGATGCGAAACGTGTGAGCTTTGTGAACGATGTTGTTCGTTTGAGCTGTAAAGTAACTGCCCTTACCTGATTCAAAGTCTTGCTTGTACGAAGACTGAGAGCCTGGGATTTAACTCCATTTCTGAAGGGAAACACACAGCAGAGTTCTCTTCCATGGATCACACTCTGCTTTAGAGCAAGAAGCACGCTATAGCTTTCTAGAGTCTCTAAGTCAGCAGGAAATGTGAGTGTGCTGAGAACAAAAGAATGGTGTGTCCTACACATATGGACCATATCTAGTCCAACTCTGCTTCTGAACCTGATACAAAGCACTGGTCCTCTAACATCCAATGCTTGTCAGTTATGATGAGAAATGTGTGAGCTTTGTGAACGATGTAGTTCGTTTGAGCTGCAAAGTGACTGTCCTTACCTGAAACGAAGTCTTTATTGTAGGAAGACACAGAGCCTGGGATTTCACTCCATTTCTGAAAGGAAACACACAGCAGAGTTCTTATCCATTGATCACACTCTGCTTTAGAGCAAGAAGCACGCTCTAGCTTTCTAGAGTCTCTAAGATAGCAGGAAACGTGACTGTGCTGAGAACAAAAGACCGGTGTTTCCTACACATAAGGACCATATCTAGTCCAACTCTGCTTCTGAAACTGATACAAAGCACTGGTATTCTCACATCCGATGCTTGTCAGTTAAGATGAGAAACGTGTGAGCTTCGTGAACGGTGTAGTTCGTTTGAGCTGTAAAGTAACTGCCCTTACCTGAAACGAAGTGTTGCTTGTTGGAAGACTCAGAACCTTGGGTTTAACTCCATTTCTGAAGTGAAACACACAGCAGGGTTCTCATATATACATCACACTCTGCTTGAAAGCAAGAAGGACGCTCTTGCTTTCTAGAATCTCTAATACAGCAGGAAACATGAGTGTGCTGAGAGGAAAAGAACGGTGTTTCCTACACATTCGGACCATATCTAGTCCAACTCTGCTTCTGAAACTGACACAAAGTGCTGGTCCTCTAACATCCGATGCTTGTCATTTAAGATGAGAAACGTGTGAGCTTCGTGAACGATGTAGTTCATTTGAGCTGAAAAGTGACTGCCCTTACCTGAAACGAAGTCTTTATTGTAGGAAGACACAGAGCCTGGGATTTCACTCCATTTCTGAAGGGAAACATACAGCAGAGTTCTCTTCCATTGATCACACTCTGCTTTAGAGCAAGAAGCACGCTCTAGCTTTCTAGAGTCTCTAATACAGCAAGAAACGTGAGTGTGTTGAGAACAAAAGAGCGGTGTTTCCTACACATACGGACCATATCTAATCCATCTCTGATTCTGAAACTGAGACAAAGCACTGGTCCTCTAACATCCGATGCTTGTCATTTAAGATGCGAAACGTGTGAGCTTTGTGATCGATGTTGTTCGTTTGAGCTGTAAAGTAACTGCCCTTACCTGATTCAAAGTCTTGCTTGTACGAAGACTGAGAGCCTGGGATTTAACTCCATTTCTGAAGGGAAACACACAGCAGAGTTCTCTTCCATGGATCACACTCTGCTTTAGAGCAAGAAGCACGCTACAGCTTTCTAGAGTCTCTAAGTCAGCAGGAAATGTGAGTGTGCTGAGAACAAAAGAATGGTGTGTCCTACACATAAGGACCATATCTAGTCCAACTCTGCTTCTGAACCTGATACAAAGCACTGGTCCTCTAACATCCAATGCTTGTCAGTTATGATGAGAAATGTGTGAGCTTTGTGAACGATGTAGTTCGTTTGAGCTGCAAAGTGACTGTCCTTACCTGAAACGAAGTCTTTATTGTAGGAAGACACAGAGCCTGGGATTTCACTCCATTTCTGAAGGGAAACACACAGCAGAGTTCTTATCCATTGATCACACTCTGCTTTAGAGCAAGAAGCACGCTCTAGCTTTCTAGAGTCTCTGAGATAGCAGGAAACGTGACTGTGCTGAGAACAAAAGAACGGTGATTCCTACACATACGGACCATATCTATTACAACTCTGCTTCTGAAACTGATACAAAGCACTGGTCCTATAACATCCGATGCTTGTCAGTTATGATGAGAAACGTGTGAGCTTCGTGAACGATGTAGTTCGTTTGAGCTGTAAAGTAACTGCCCTTACCTGAAACGAAGTGTTGCTTGTTGGAAGACTCAGAACCTTGGGTTTAACTCCATTTCTGAAGTGAAACACACAGCAGGGTTCTCATATATACATCACACTCTGCTTGAAAGCAAGAAGGATGCTCTTGCTTTCTAGAATCTCTAATACAGCAGGAAACATGAGTATGCTGAGAGGAAAAGAACGGTGTTTCCTACACATTCGGACCATATCTAGTCCAACTCTGCTTCTGAAACTGACACAAAGTGCTGGTCCTCTAACATCCGATGCTTGTCATTTAAGATGAGAAACGTGTGAGCTTCGTGAACGATGTAGTTCATTTGAGCTGAAAAGTGACTGCCCTTACCTGAAACGAAGTCTTTATTGTAGGAAGACACAGAGCCTGGGATTTCACTCCATTTCTGAAGGGAAACATACAGCAGAGTTCTCTTCCATTGATCACACTCTGCTTTAGAGCAAGAAGCACGCTCTAGCTTTCTAGAGTCTCTAATACAGCAAGAAACGTGAGTGTGTTGAGAACAAAAGAGCGGTGTTTCCTACACATACGGACCATATCTAATCCATCTCTGATTCTGAAACTGAGACAAAGCACTGGTCCTCTAACATCCGATGCTTGTCATTTAAGATGCGAAACGTGTGAGCTTTGTGAACGATGTTGTTCGTTTGAGCTGTAAAGTGACTGTCCTTACCTGAAACGAAGTCTTTAATGTAGGAAGACTCAGAGCCTTGGGTTTAACTCCATTTTTGAAGTGAAATACACAGCAGGGTTCTCATATATACATCACACTCTGCTTTAAAGCAAGAAGGACAGTCTCGCTTTCTAGATTCTCTAAGACAGCAGGAAAATTGAGTGTGCTGAGAGGAAAAGAACGGTGTTTCCTACACATACGGACCATATCTAGTCCAACTCTGCTTCTGAAACTGATACAAAGCACTGGTCCTATAACATCCGATGCTTGTCAGTTAAGATGAGAAACGTGTGAGCTTCTTGAACGGGGTAGTTCATTTGAGCTGAAAAGTGACTGCCCTTACCTGAAACGAAGTCTTTATTGTAGGAAGACACAGAGACTGGGATTTCACTCCATTTCTAAAGGGAAACACACAGCAGAGTTCTCATCCATGGATCACACACTGCTTTAGAGCAAGAAGCACGCTCTAGCTTTCTAGATTCTCTAAGACAGCAGGAAACGTGACTGTGATGAGAACAAAAGAACGGTGTTTCCTACACATACGGACCATATCTATTCCAACTCTGCTTCTGAAACTGATACAAAGCAGTGGTCCTATAACATCCGATGCTTGTCAGTTAAGATGAGAAATGTGTGAGCTTCTTGAACGATGTAGTTCGTTTGAGCTGAAAAGTGACTGCCCTTACCTGAAACGAAGTCTTTATTGTAGGAAGACCAGAGCCTGGGATTTCACTCCATTTCTCAAGGGAAACACGGCAGAGTTCTCATCCATTGATCACACTCTGCTTTAGAGCAAGTAGCACGCTCTAGGTTTCTAGAGTCTCTAAGACAGCAGGAAACGTGAGTGTGTTGAGACCAAAAGAACGGTGTTTCCTACACATACGGACCTTATCTAGTCCATCTCTGCTTCTGAAACTGCGACAAAGCACTGGTCGTCTAACATCCGATGCTATTCACTTAAGATGAGAAAGGTGTAAGCTTCTTCAACAATGTAGTTCGTTTGAGCTGTAAAGTAACTGCCCTTACCTGATTTGAAGTCTTGCTTGTAGGAAGACTCAGAGCCTGGGCTTTAACTCCATTTCTGAAGGGAAACACACAGCAGAGTTCTCTTCCATGGATGACACTCTGCTTTAGAGTAAGAAGCATGCTCTAGCTTTCTAGAGTCTCTAAGACAGCAGGAAATGTGAGTGTGCTGAGAACAAAATAACTGTGTTTCCTACACATACGGACCATATCTAGTCCAACTCTGCTTCTGAAACTGATACAAAGCACTGGTCCTATAACATCCGATGCTTGTCAGTTATGATGAGAAACGTGTGAGCTTCGTGAACGATGTAGTTCGTTTTAGCTGTAAAGTAACTGCCCTTACCTGAAACGAAGTGTTGCTTGTTGGAAGACTCAGAACCTTGGGTTTAACTCCATTTCTGAAGTGAAACACACAGCAGGGTTCTCATATATACATCACACTCTGCTTGAAAGCAAGAAGGATGCTCTTGCTTTTTAGAATCTCTAATACAGCAGGAAACATGAGTGTGATGAGAGGAAAAGAACGGTGTTTCCTACACATTCGGATCATATCTAGTCCAACTCTGCTTCTGAAACTGACTCAAAGCGCTGGTCCTCTAACATCCGATGCTTGTCATTTAAGATGAGAAACGTGTGAGCTTCGTGAACGATGTAGTTCATTTGAGCTGAAAAGTGACTGCCCTTACCTGAAACGAAGTCTTTATTGTAGGAAGACACAGAGCCTGGGATTTCACTCCATTTATGTAGGGAAACATACAGCAGAGTTCTATTCCATTGATCACACTCTGCTTTTGAGCAAGAAGCACGCTCTAGCTTTCTAGAGTCTCTAATACAGCAAGAAACGTGAGTGTGTTGAGAACAAAAGAGCGGTGTTTCCTACACATACGGACCATATCTAGTCCATCTCTGCTTCTGAAACTGAGACAAAGCACTGGTCCTCTAACATCCGATGCTTGTCATTTAAGATGCGAAACCTGTGAGCTTTGTGAACGATGTAGTTCCTTTGAGCTGCAAATTGACTGTCCTTACCTGAAACGAAGTCTTTATTGTAGGAAGACACAGAGCCTGGGATTTCACTCCATTTCTGAAGGGAAACACACAGCAGAGTTCTTATCCATTGATCACACTCTGCTTTAGAGCAAGAAGCACGCTCTAGCTTTCTAGAGTCTCTAAGATAGCAGGAAACGTGACTGTGCTGAGAACAAAAGAACGGTGATTCCTACACATACGGACCATATCTATTCCAACTCTGCTTCTGAAACTGATACAAAGCACTGGTCCTATAACATCCGATGCTTGTCAGTTATGATGAGAAACGTGTGAGCTTCGTGAACGGTGTAGTTCGTTTGAGCTGTAAAGTAACTGCCCTTACCTGAAACGAAGTGTTGCTTGTTGGAAGACTCAGAACCTTGGGTTTAACTCCATTTCGGAAGTGAAACACACAGCAGGGTTCTCATATATACATCACACTCTGCCTGAAAGCAAGAAGGACGCTCTTGCTTTCTAGAATCTCTAATACAGCAGGAAACATGAGTGTGCTGAGAGGAAAAGAACGGTGTTTCCTACATATTCGGACCATATCTAGTCCAACTCTGCTTCTGAAACTGACACAAAGTGCTGGTCCTCTAACATCCGATGCTTGTCATTTAAGATGAGAAACGTGTGAGCTTCATGAACGATGTAGTTCATTTGAGCTGAAAAGTGACTGCCCTTACCTGAAACGAAGTCTTTATTGTAGGAAGACACAGAGCCTGGGATTTCACTCCATTTCTGAAGGGAAACACAGCAGAGTTCTCATCCATTGATCACACTCTGCTTTAGAGCAAGTAGCACGCTCTAGCTTTCTAGAGTCTCTAAGACAGCAGGAAACGTGAGTGTGTTGAGAACAAAATAACGGTGTTTCCTACACATACGGACCATATCTAGTCCATCTCTGCTTCTGAAACTGAGACAAAGCACTGGTCCTCTAACATCCGATGCTTGTCATTTAAGATGAGAAACGTGTGAGCTTTGTGAAGGATGTATTTCGTTTGAGCTGTAAAGTTACTGCCCTTACCTGATTCGAAGTCTTGCTTGTAGGAAGACTCAGAGCCTGGGATTTCACTACATTTCTGAAGGGAAACACACAGCAGAGTTCTCTTCCATGGATCACACTCTGCTTTAGAGCAAGAAGCACGCTCTAGCTTTCTAGAGTCTCTAAGACAGCAGGAAATGTGAGTGTGCTCATAACAAAAGAATGGTGTTTCCTACACATACGGACCATATCGTGTCCAACTCTGCCTCTGAAATTGATACAAAGCACTGGTCCTCTAACATCCAATGCTTGTCAGTTAAGATGATAAACGTGTGAACTTCGTGAACGATGTAGTTCGTTTGAGCTGTGTATTAACTGCCCTTACCTGAAATGAAGTTTTGCTTGTAGGAAGACTCAGAGCCTTGGGTTTAACTCCATTTCTGAAGTGAAATACAGAGCAGGGTTCTCATATATACATCACACTCTGCTTTAAAGCAAGAAGGACGCTCTCGCTTTCTAGATTCTCTAAGACAGCAGGAAACTTGAGTGTGCTGAGAGGAAAAGAATGGTGTTTCCTACACATACGGACCATATCTAGTCCAACTCTGCTTCTGAAACTGATACAAAGCACTGGTCCTATAACATCCGATGCTTGTCAGTTAAGATGAGAAACGTGTGAGCTTCTTGAACGATGTAGTTTGTTTGAGCTGAAAAGTGACTGCCCTTACCTGAAACGAAGTCTTTATTGTAGGAAGACACAGAGCCTGGGATTTCACTCTATTTCTGAAGGGAAACACACAGCAGAGTTCTCATAAATGGATCACACACTGCTTTAGAGCAAGAAGCACGCTCTAGCTTTCTAGATTCTCTAAGACAGCAGGAAACGTGACTGTGATGAGAACAAAAGAACGGTGTTTCCTACACATACGGACCATATCTATTCCAACTCTGCTTCTGAAACTGATACAAAGCAGTGGTCCTATAACATCCGATGCTTGTCAGTTAAGATGAGAAATGTGTGAGCTTCTTGAACGATGTAGTTTGTTTGAGCTGAAAAGTGACTGCCCTTACCTGAAACGAAGTCTTTATTGTAGGAAGACACAGAGCCTGGGATTTCACTCCATTTCTGAAGGGAAACACAGCAGAGTTCTCATCCATTGATCACACTCTGCTTTAGAGCAAGTAGCACGCTCTAGCTTTCTAGAGTCTCTAAGACAGCAGGAAACGTGAGTGTGTTGAGAACAAAAGAACGGTGTTTCCTACACATACAGACCTTATCTAGTCCATCTCTGCTTCTGAAACTGCCACAAAGCACTGGTCGTCTAACATCCGATGCTATTCACTTAAGATGAGAAAGGTGTGAGCTTCGTCAACAATGTAGTTCGTTTGAGCTGTAAAGTAACTGCCCTTACCTGATTTGAAGTCTTGCTTGTAGGAAGACTCAGAGGCTGGGCTTTAACTCCATTTCTGAAGGGAAACACACAGCAGAGTTCTCTTCCATGGATGACACTCTGCTTTAGAGCAAGAAGCACGCTCTAGCTTTCTAGAGTCTCTAAGACAGCAGGAAATGTGAGTGTGCTGAGAACAAAAGAATGGTGTTTCCTACATATACGGACCATATCTAGTCCAACTCTGCTTCTGAAACTGATACAAAGCACTGGTATTCTCACATCCGATGCTTGTCAGTTAAGATGAGAAACGTGTTAGCTTCGTGAACGATGTAGTTCGTTTGAGCTGAAAAGTAACTGCCCTTACCTGAAACGAAGTGTTGCTTGTACGAAGACTCAGAGCCTGGGGTTTAACTCCATATATGAAGTGAAACACACTGCAGGGTTCCCATATATACATCACATTCTGCTTTAAAGCAAGAAGGACGCTCTTGCTTTCTAGAATCTCTAAGACAGCAGGAAACATGAGTGTCCTGAGAGGAAAAGAACGGTGTTTCCTACACATACGGACCATATCTAGTCCATCTCTGCTTCTGAAACTGAGACAAAGCACTGGTCCTCTAACATCCAATGCTTGTCATTTAAGATGAGAAACGTGTGAGCTTTGTGAACGATGTAGTTCGTTTGAGCTGTAAAGTTGCTGCCCTTACCTGATTCGAAGTCTTGCTTGTAGGAAGACTCAGAGCCTGGGATTTCACTCCATTTCTGAAGGGAAACACACAGCAGAGTTCTCTTCCATGGATCACACTCTGCTTTAGAGCAAGAAGCACGCTCTAGCTTTCTAAAGTCTCTAAGACAGCAGGAAATGTGAGTGTGCTGAGAACAAAAGAATGGTGTTTCCTACACATACGGACCATATCGTGTCCAACTCTGCCTCTGAAATTGATACAAAGCACTGGTCCTCTAACATCCAATGCTTGTCAGTTAAGATGATAAACGTGTGAACTTCGTGAACGATGTAGTTCGTTTGAGCTGTGAAGTAACTGCCCTTACCTTAAATGAAGTTTTGCTTGTAGGAAGACTCAGAGCCTTGGGTTTAACTCCATTTCTGAAGTGAAATACACAGCAGGGTTCTCATATATACATCACACTCTGCTTTAAAGCAAGAAGGACGCTCTCGCTTTCTAGATTCTCTAAGACAGCAGGAAACTTGAGTGTGCTGAGAGGAAAAGAACGGTGTTTCCTACACATACGGACCATATCTAGTCCAACTCTGCTTCTGAAACTGATACAAAGCACTGGTCCTATAACATCCGATGCTTGTCAGTTAAGATGAGAAACGTGTGAGCTTCTTGAACGATGTAGTTCGTTTGAGCTGAAAAGTGACTGCCCTTACCTGAAACGAAGTCTTTATTGTAGGAAGACACAGAGCCTGGGATTTCACTCCATTTCTGAAGGGAAACACACAGCAGAGTTCTCATCCATGGATCACAAACTGCTTTAGAGCAAGAAGCACGCTATAGCTTTCTAGATTCTCTAAGAGAGCAGGAAACGTGACTGTGATGAGAACAAAAGAACGGTGTTTCCTACACATACGGACCATATCTATTCCAACTCTGCTTCTGAAACTGATACAAAGCACTGGTCCTATAACATCCGATGCTTGTCAGTTAAGATGAGAAACGTGTTAGCTTCTTGAACGATGTAGTTCGTTTGAGCTGAAAAGTGACTGCCCTTACTTGAAACGAAATCTTGATTGTAGGAAGACACAGAGCCTGGGATTTCACTCCATTTCTGAAGGGAAACACAGCAGAGTTCTCATCCATTGATCACACTCTGCTTTAGAGCAAGTAGCACGCTCTAGCTTTCTAGTATCTCTAAGACAGCAGGAAACGTGAGTGTGTTGAGAACAAAAGAACAGTGTTTCCTACACATACGGACCATACCTAGTCCATCTCTGCTTCTGAAACTGCGACAAAGCACTGTTCGTCTAACATCCGATGCTATTCACTTAAGATGAGAAACGTGTGAGCTTCGTGAACAATGTAGTTCGTTTGAGCTGTAAAGTTACTGCCCTTACCTGATTCGAAGTCTTGCTTGTAGGAAGACTCAGAGCCTGGGATTTCACTCCATTTCTGAAGGGAAACACACAGCAGAGTTCTCTTCCATGGATCACACTCTGCTTTAGAGCAAGAAGCACGCTCTAGCTTTCTAGAGTCTCTAAGACAGCAGGAAATATGAGTGTGCTGAGAACAAAAGAATGGTGTTTCCTACACATACAGACCATATCGTGTCCAACTCTGCCTCTGAAATTGATACAAAGCACTGGTCCTCTAACATCCAATGCTTGTCAGTTAAGATGATAAACGTGTGAACTTCGTGAACGATGTAGTTCGTTTGAGCTGTGAAGTAACTGCCCTTACCTTAAATGAAGTTTTGCTTATAGGAAGACTCAGAGCCTTGGGTTTAACTCCATTTCTGAAGTGAAATACAGAGCAGGGTTCTCATATATACATCACACTCTGCTTTAAAGCAAGAAGGACGCTCTCGCTTTCTAGATTCTCTAAGACAGCAGGAAACTTGAGTGTGCTGAGAGGAAAAGAACGGTGTTTCCTACACATACGGACCATATCTAGTCCAACTCTGCTTCAGAAACTGATACAAAGCACTGGTCCTATAACATCCGATGCTTGTCAGTTAAGATGAGAAACGTGTGAGCTTCTTGAACGATGTAGTTCGTTTGAGCTGAAAAGTGACTGCCCTTACCTGAAACGAAGTCTTTATTGTAGGAAGACACAGAGCCTGGGATTTCACTCCATTTCTGAAGGGAAACACACAGCAGAGTTCTCATCCATGGATCACAAACTGCTTTAGAGCAAGAAGCACGCTCTAGCTTTCTAGATTCTCTAAGACAGCAGGAAACCTGACTGTGATGAGAACAAAAGAACGGTGTTTCCTACACATACGGACCATATCTATTCCAACTCTGCTTCTGAAACTGATACAAAGCACTGGTCCTATAACATCCGATGATTGTCAGTTAAGATGAGAAACGTGTGAGCTTCTTGAACGATGTAGTTCGTTTGAGCTGAAAAGTGACTGCCCTTACTTGAAACGAAGTCTTTATTGTAGGAAGACACAGAGCCTGGGATTTCACTCCATTTCTGAAGGGAAACACAGCAGAGTTCTCATCCATTGATCACACTCTGCTTTAGAGCAAGTAGCACGCTCTAGCTTTCTAGAGTCTCTAAGATAACAGGAAACGTGAGTGTGTTGAGAACAAAAGAACAGTGTTTCCTACACATACGGACCATACCTAGTCCATCTCTGCTTCTGAAACTGCCACAAAGCACTGGTCGTCTAACATCCGATGCTATTCACTTAAGATGAGAAAGGTGTGAGCTTCGTCAACAATGTAGTTCGTTTGAGCTGTAAAGTAACTGCCCTTACCTGATTTGAAGTCTTGCTTGTAGGAAGACTCAGAGGCTGGGCTTTAACTCCATTTCTGAAGGGAAACACACAGCAGAGTTCTCTTCCATGGATGACACTCTGCTTTAGAGCAAGAAGCACGCTCTAGCTTTCTAGAGTCTCTAAGACAGCAGGAAATGTGAGTGTGCTGAGAACAAAAGAATGGTGTTTCCTACATATACGGACCATATCTAGTCCAACTCTGCTTCTGAAACTGATACAAAGCACTGGTATTCTCACATCCGATGCTTGTCAGTTAAGATGAGAAACGTGTTAGCTTCGTGAACGATGTAGTTCGTTTGAGCTGAAAAGTAACTGCCCTTACCTGAAACGAAGTGTTGCTTGTATGAAGACTCAGAGCCTGGGGTTTAACTCCATATATGAAGTGAAACACACTGCAGGGTTCCCATATATACATCACATTCTGCTTTAAAGCAAGAAGGACGCTCTTGCTTTCTAGAATCTCTAAGACAGCAGGAAACATGAGTGTCCTGAGAGGAAAAGAACGGTGTTTCCTACACATACGGACCATATCTAGTCCATCTCTGCTTCTGAAACTGAGACAAAGCACTGGTCCTCTAACATCCAATGCTTGTCACTTAAGATGAGAAACGTGTGAGCTTTGTGAACGATGTAGTTCGTTTGAGCTGTAAAGTTACTGCCCTTACCTGATTCGAAGTCTTGCTTGTAGGAAGACTCAGAGCCTGAGATTTCACTCCATTTCTGAAGGGAAACACACAGCAGAGTTCTCTTCCATGGATCACACTCTGCTTTAGAGCAAGAAGCACGCTCTAGCTTTCTAGAGTCTCTAAGACAGCAGGAAATGTGAGTGTGCTGAGAACAAAAGAATGGTGTTTCCTACACATACGGACCATATCTAGTACAACTCTGCTTCTGAAACTGATACAAAGCACTGGTCCTATAACATCCGATGCTTGTCAGTTAAGATGAGAAACGTGTTAGCTTCGTGAACGATGTAGTTCGTTTCAGCTGAAAAGTAACTGCCCTTACCTGAAACGAAGTGTTGCTTGTACGAAGACTCAGAGCCTGGGGTTTAACTCCGTATCTGAAGTGAAACACACTGCAGGGTTACCATATATACATCACATTCTGCTTTAAAGCAAGAAGGACGCTCTTGCTTTCTAGAATCTCTAAGACAGCAGGAAACATGAGTGTCCTGAGAGGAAAAGAACGGTGTTTCCTACACATACAGACCATATCTAGTCCATCTCTGCTTCTGAAACTGAGACAAAGCACTGGTCCTCTAACATCCGATGCTTGTCATTTAAGAGGAGAAACGTGTGAGCTTTGTGAACGATGTAGTTCGTTTGAGCTGTAAAGTTACTGCCCTTACCTGATTCGATGTCTTGCTTGTAGGAAGACTCAGAGCCTGGGATTTAACTCCATTTCTGAAGGGAAACACACAGCAGAGTTCTCTTCCATGGATCACACTCTGCTTTAGAGCAAGAAGCACACTCTAGCTTTCTAGAGTCTCTAAGACAGCAGGAAATGTGAGTGTGCTGAGAACAAAAGAATGGTGTGTCCTACACATACAGACCATATCGAGTCCAACTCTGCCTCCGAAATTGATACAAAGCACTTTTCCTCTAACATCCAATGCTTGTCAGTTAAGATGAGAAACGTGTGAACTTCGTGAACGATGTAGTTCGTTTGAGCTGTGAAGTAACTGCCCTTACCTGAAATGAAGTTTTGCTTGTAGGAAGACTCAGAGCCTTGGGTTTAACTCCATTTCTGAAGTGAAACACACAGCAGGGTTCTCATATATACATCACACTCTGCTTTAAAGCAAGAAGGACGCTCTCGCTTTCTAGATTCTCTAAGACAGCAGGAAACTTGAGTGTGCTGAGAGGAAAAGAACGGTGTTTCCTACACATACGGACCATATCTAGTCCAACTCTGCTTCAGAAACTGATACAAAGCACTGGTCCTATAACATCCGATGCTTGTCAGTTAAGATGAGAAACGTGTGAGCTTCTTGAACGATGTAGTTCGTTTGAGCTGAAAAGTGACTGCCCTTACCTGAAACGAAGTCTTTATTGTAGGAAGACACAGAGCCTGGGATTTCACTCCATTTCTGAAGGGAAACACACAGCAGAGTTCTCATCCATGGATCACAAACTGCTTTAGAGCAAGAAGCACGCTCTAGCTTTCTAGATTCTCTAAGACAGCAGGAAACCTGACTGTGATGAGAACAAAAGAACGGTGTTTCCTACACATACGGACCATATCTATTCCAACTCTGATTCTGAAACTGATACAAAGCACTGGTCCTATAACATCCGATGATTGTCAGTTAAGATGAGAAACGTGTGAGCTTCTTGAACGATGTAGTTCGTTTGAGCTGAAAAGTGACTGCCCTTACTTGAAACGAAGTCTTTATTGTAGGAAGACACAGAGCCTGGGAGTTCACTCCATTTCTGAAGGGAAACACAGCAGAGTTCTCATCCATTGATCACACTCTGCTTTAGAGCAAGAAGCACGCTCTAGCTTTCTAGAGTCTCTAAGACAGCAGGAAATGTGAGTGTGCTGAGAACAAAGAATGGTGTTTCCTACACATACAGACCATATCGAGTCCAACTCTGCCTCCGAAATTGATACAAAGCACTGGTCCTCTAACATCCAATGCTTGTCAGTTAAGATGAGAAATGTGTGAACTTCGTGAACGATGTAGTTCGTTTGAGCTGTGAAGTAACTGCCCTTACCTGAAACGAAGTGTTGCTTGTACGAAGACTCAGAGCCTGGGGTTTAACTCCATATCTGAAGTGAAACACACTGCAGGGTTCCCATATATACATCACATTCTGCTTTAAAGCAAGAAGGACGCTCTTGCTTTCTAGAATCTCTAAGACAGCAGGAAACATGAGTGTCCTGAGAGGAAAAGAACGGTGTTTTCTACACATACGGACCATATCTAGTCCATCTCTGCTTCTGAAACTGAGACAAAGCACTGGTCCTCTAACATCCGATGCTTGTCATTTAAGAGGAGAAACGTGTGAGCTTTGTGAACGATGTAGTTCGTTTGAGCTGTAAAGTAACAGCCCTTACATGATTCGACGTCTTGCTTGTAGGAAGACACAGAGCCTGGGATTTCACTCCATTTCTGAAGGGAAACACACAGCAGAGTTCTCATCCATGGATCACACACTGCTTTAGAGCAAGAAGCACGCTCTAGCTTTCTAGATTCTCTAAGACAGCAGGAAACGTGACTGTGCTGAGAACAAAAGAACGGTGTTTCCTACACATACGGACCATATCTATTCCAACTCTGCTTCTGAAACTGATACAAAGCACTGGTCCTCTAACATCCAATGCTTGTCAGTTAAGATGAGAAACGTGTGAACTTCGTGAACGATGTAGTTCGTTTGAGCTGTGAAGTAACTGCCCTTACCTGAAATGAAGTTTTGCTTGTAGGAAGACTCAGAGCCTTGGGTTTAACTCCATTTCTGAAGTGAAACACACAGCAGGGTTCTCATATATACATCACACTCTGCTTTAAAGCAAGAAGGACACTCTCGCTTTCTAGATTCTCTAAGACAGCAGGAAACATGAGTGTCCTGAGAGGAAAAGAACGGTGTTTCCTACACATACGGACCATATCTAGTCCATCTCTGCTTCTGAAACTGAGACAAAGCACTGGTCCTCTAACATCCGATGCTTGTCATTTAAGAGGAGAAACGTGTGAGCTTTGTGAACGATGTAGTTCGTTTGAGCTGTAAAGTTTCTGCCCTTACCTGATTCGACGTCTTGCTTGTAGGAAGACACAGAGCCTGGGATTTCACTCCATTTCTGAAGGGAAACACACAGCAGAGTTCTCATCCATGGATCCCACACTGCTTTAGAGCAAGAAGCACGCTCTAGCTTTCTAGATTGTCTAAGACAGCAGGAAACGTGACTGTGCTGAGAACAAAAGAACGGTGTTTCCTACACATACTGACCATATCTATTCCAACTCTGCTTCTGAAACTGATACAAAGCACTGGTCCTATAACATTCGATGCTTGTCAGTTAAGATGAGAAACGTGTGAGCTTCGTGAACGATGTAGTTCGTTTGAGCTGAAAAGTAACTGCCCTTACCTGAAACGAAGTGTTGCTTGTTGGAAGACTCAGAACCTTGGGTTTAACTCCATTTCTGAAGTGAAACACACAGCAGGGTTCTCATATATACATCACATTCTGCTTTAAAGCAAGAAGGACGCTCTTGCTTTCTAGAATCTCTAATATAGCAGGAAACATGAGTGTGCTGAGAGGAAATGAACGGTGTTTCCTACACATTCGGACCATATCTAGTCCAACTCTGCTTCTGAAACTGACACAAAGCACTGGTCCTCTAACATCCGATGCTTGTCATTTAAGATGAGAAACGTGTGAGCTTTGTGAACGATGTAGTTCGTTTGAGCTGTAAAGTAACTGCCCTTACCTGATTCGAAGTCTTGCTTGTAGGAAGACTGAGACCCTGGGATTTAACTCCATTTCTGAAGGGAAACACACAGCAGAGTTCTCTTCCATGGATCACACTCTGCTTTAGAGCAAGAAGCACGCTCTAGCTTTCTAGAGTCTCTAAGACAGCAGGAAATGTGAGTGTGCTGAGAACAAAGAATGGTGTTTCCTACACATACAGACTATATCGAGTCCAACTCTGCCTCCGAAATTGATACAAAGCACTGGTCCTCTAACATCCAATGCTTGTCAGTTAAGATGAGAAACGTGTGAACTTCGTGAACGATGTAGTTCGTTTGAGCTGTGAAGTAACTGCCCTTACCTGAAACGAAGTGTTGCTTGTACGAAGACTCAGAGCCTGGGGTTTAACTCCATATCTGAAGTGAAACACACTGCAGGGTTCCCATATATACATCACATTCTGCTTTAAAGCAAGAAGGACGCTCTTGCTTTCTAGAATCTCTAAGACAGCAGGAAACATGAGTGTCCTGAGAGGAAAAGAACGGTGTTTCCTACACATACGGACCATATCTAGTCCATCTCTGCTTCTGAAACTGAGACAAAGCACTGGTCCTCTAACATCCGATGCTTGTCATTTAAGAGGAGAAACGTGTGAGCTTTGTGAACGATGTAGTTCGTTTGAGCTGTAAAGTTACTGCCCTTACCTGATTCGACGTCTTGCTTGTAGGAAGACACAGAGCCTGGGATTTCACTCCATTTCTGAAGGGAAACACACAGCAGAGTTCTCATCCATGGATCACACACTGCTTTAGAGCAAGAAGCACGCTCTAGCTTTCTAGATTCTCTAAGACAGCAGGAAACGTGACTGTGCTGAGAACAAAAGAACGGTGTTTCCTACACATACGGACCATATCTATTCCAACTCTGCTTCTGAAACTGATACAAAGCACTGTTCCTATAACATTCGATGCTTGTCAGTTAAGATGAGAAACCTGTGAGCTTCGTGAACGATGTAGTTCGTTTGAGCTGAAAAGTAACTGCCCTTACCTGAAACGAAGTGTTGCTTGTTGGAAGACTCAGAACCTTGGGTTTAACTCCATTTCTGAAGTGAAACACACAGCAGGGTTCTCGTATATACATCACACTCTGCTTGAAAGCAAGAAGGACGCTCTTGCTTTCTAGAATCTCTAATACAGCAGGAAACATGAGTGTGCTGAGAGGAAATGAACGGTGTTTCCTACACATTCGGACCATATCTAGTCCAACTCTGCTTCTGAAACTGACACAAAGCACTGGTCCTCTAACATCCGATGCTTGTCATTTAAGAGGAGAAACGTGTGAGCTTTGTGAACGATGTAGTTCGTTTGAGCTGTAAAGTTTCTGCCCTTACCTGATTCGACGTCTTGCTTGTAGGAAGACACAGAGCCTGGGATTTCACTCCATTTCTGAAGGGAAACACACAGCAGAGTTCTCATCCATGGATCCCACACTGCTTTAGAGCAAGAAGCACGCTCTAGCTTTCTAGATTGTCTAAGACAGCAGGAAACGTGACTGTGCTGAGAACAAAAGAACGGTGTTTCCTACACATACTGACCATATCTATTCCAACTCTGCTTCTGAAACTGATACAAAGCACTGGTCCTATAACATTCGATGCTTGTCAGTTAAGATGAGAAACGTGTGAGCTTCGTGAACGATGTAGTTCGTTTTAGCTGAAAAGTAACTGCCCTTACCTGAAACGAAGTGTTGCTTGTTGGAAGACTCAGAACCTTGGGTTTAACTCCATTTCTGAAGTGAAACACACAGCAGTGTTCTCATATATACATCACATTCTGCTTTAAAGCAAGAAGGACGCTCTTGCTTTCTAGAATCTCTAATATAGCAGGAAACATGAGTGTGCTGAGAGGAAATGAACGGTGTTTCCTACACATTCGGACCATATCTAGTCCAACTCTGCTTCTGAAACTGACACAAAGCACTGGTCCTCTAACATCCGATGCTTGTCATTTAAGATGAGAAACGTGTGAGCTTTGTGAACGATGTAGTTCGTTTGAGCTGTAAAGTAACTGCCCTTACCTGATTCGAAGTCTTGCTTGTAGGAAGACTGAGACCCTGGGATTTAACTCCATTTCTGAAGGGAAACACACAGCAGAGTTCTCTTCCATGGATCACACTCTGCTTTAGAGCAAGAAGCACGCTCTAGCTTTCTAGAGTCTCTAAGACAGCAGGAAATGTGAGTGTGCTGAGAACAAAGAATGGTGTTTCCTACACATACAGACTATATCGAGTCCAACTCTGCCTCCGAAATTGATACAAAGCACTGGTCCTCTAACATCCAATGCTTGTCAGTTAAGATGAGAAACGTGTGAACTTCGTGAACGATGTAGTTCGTTTGAGCTGTGAAGTAACTGCCCTTACCTGAAACGAAGTGTTGCTTGTACGAAGACTCAGAGCCTGGGGTTTAACTCCATATCTGAAGTGAAACACACTGCAGGGTTCCCATATATACATCACATTCTGCTTTAAAGCAAGAAGGACGCTCTTGCTTTCTAGAATCTCTAAGACAGCAGGAAACATGAGTGTCCTGAGAGGAAAAGAACGGTGTTTCCTACACATACGGACCATATCTAGTCCATCTCTGCTTCTGAAACTGAGACAAAGCACTGGTCCTCTAACATCCGATGCTTGTCATTTAAGAGGAGAAACGTGTGAGCTTTGTGAACGATGTAGTTCGTTTGAGCTGTAAAGTTACTGCCCTTACCTGATTCGACGTCTTGCTTGTAGGAAGACACAGAGCCTGGGATTTCACTCCATTTCTGAAGGGAAACACACAGCAGAGTTCTCATCCATGGATCACACACTGCTTTAGAGCAAGAAGCACGCTCTAGCTTTCTAGATTCTCTAAGACAGCAGGAAACGTGACTGTGCTGAGAACAAAAGAACGGTGTTTCCTACACATACGGACCATATCTATTCCAACTCTGCTTCTGAAACTGATACAAAGCACTGTTCCTATAACATTCGATGCTTGTCAGTTAAGATGAGAAACCTGTGAGCTTCGTGAACGATGTAGTTCGTTTGAGCTGAAAAGTAACTGCCCTTACCTGAAACGAAGTGTTGCTTGTTGGAAGACTCAGAACCTTGGGTTTAACTCCATTTCTGAAGTGAAACACACAGCAGGGTTCTCGTATATACATCACACTCTGCTTGAAAGCAAGAAGGACGCTCTTGCTTTCTAGAATCTCTAATACAGCAGGAAACATGAGTGTGCTGAGAGGAAATGAACGGTGTTTCCTACACATTCGGACCATATCTAGTCCAACTCTGCTTCTGAAACTGACACAAAGCACTGGTCCTCTAACATCCGATGCTTGTCATTTAAGAGGAGAAACGTGTGAGCTTTGTGAACGATGTAGTTCGTTTGAGCTGTAAAGTTTCTGCCCTTACCTGATTCGACGTCTTGCTTGTAGGAAGACACAGAGCCTGGGATTTCACTCCATTTCTGAAGGGAAACACACAGCAGAGTTCTCATCCATGGATCCCACACTGCTTTAGAGCAAGAAGCACGCTCTAGCTTTCTAGATTGTCTAAGACAGCAGGAAACGTGACTGTGCTGAGAACAAAAGAACGGTGTTTCCTACACATACTGACCATATCTATTCCAACTCTGCTTCTGAAACTGATACAAAGCACTGGTCCTATAACATTCGATGCTTGTCAGTTAAGATGAGAAACGTGTGAGCTTCGTGAACGATGTAGTTCGTTTTAGCTGAAAAGTAACTGCCCTTACCTGAAACGAAGTGTTGCTTGTTGGAAGACTCAGAACCTTGGGTTTAACTCCATTTCTGAAGTGAAACACACAGCAGTGTTCTCATATATACATCACATTCTGCTTTAAAGCAAGAAGGACGCTCTTGCTTTCTAGAATCTCTAATATAGCAGGAAACATGAGTGTGCTGAGAGGAAATGAACGGTGTTTCCTACACATTCGGACCATATCTAGTCCAACTCTGCTTCTGAAACTGACACAAAGCACTGGTCCTCTAACATCCGATGCTTGTCATTTAAGATGAGAAACGTGTGAGCTTTGTGAACGATGTAGTTCGTTTGAGCTGTAAAGTAACTGCCCTTACCTGATTCGAAGTCTTGCTTGTAGGAAGACTGAGACCCTGGGATTTAACTCCATTTCTGAAGGGAAACACACAGCAGAGTTCTCTTCCATGGATCACACTCTGCTTTAGAGCAAGAAGCACGCTCTAGCTTTCTAGAGTCTCTAAGACAGCAGGAAATGTGAGTGTGCTGAGAACAAAGAATGGTGTTTCCTACACATACAGACTATATCGAGTCCAACTCTGCCTCCGAAATTGATACAAAGCACTGGTCCTCTAACATCCAATGCTTGTCAGTTAAGATGAGAAACGTGTGAACTTCGTGAACGATGTAGTTCGTTTGAGCTGTGAAGTAACTGCCCTTACCTGAAACGAAGTGTTGCTTGTACGAAGACTCAGAGCCTGGGGTTTAACTCCATATCTGAAGTGAAACACACTGCAGGGTTCCCATATATACATCACATTCTGCTTTAAAGCAAGAAGGACGCTCTTGCTTTCTAGAATCTCTAAGACAGCAGGAAACATGAGTGTCCTGAGAGGAAAAGAACGGTGTTTCCTACACATACGGACCATATCTAGTCCATCTCTGCTTCTGAAACTGAGACAAAGCACTGGTCCTCTAACATCCGATGCTTGTCATTTAAGAGGAGAAACGTGTGAGCTTTGTGAACGATGTAGTTCGTTTGAGCTGTAAAGTTACTGCCCTTACCTGATTCGACGTCTTGCTTGTAGGAAGACACAGAGCCTGGGATTTCACTCCATTTCTGAAGGGAAACACACAGCAGAGTTCTCATCCATGGATCACACACTGCTTTAGAGCAAGAAGCACGCTCTAGCTTTCTAGATTCTCTAAGACAGCAGGAAACGTGACTGTGCTGAGAACAAAAGAACGGTGTTTCCTACACATACGGACCATATCTATTCCAACTCTGCTTCTGAAACTGATACAAAGCACTGTTCCTATAACATTCGATGCTTGTCAGTTAAGATGAGAAACCTGTGAGCTTCGTGAACGATGTAGTTCGTTTGAGCTGAAAAGTAACTGCCCTTACCTGAAACGAAGTGTTGCTTGTTGGAAGACTCAGAACCTTGGGTTTAACTCCATTTCTGAAGTGAAACACACAGCAGGGTTCTCGTATATACATCACACTCTGCTTGAAAGCAAGAAGGACGCTCTTGCTTTCTAGAATCTCTAATACAGCAGGAAACATGAGTGTGCTGAGAGGAAATGAACGGTGTTTCCTACACATTCGGACCATATCTAGTCCAACTCTGCTTCTGAAACTGACACAAAGCACTGGTCCTCTAACATCCGATGCTTGTCATTTAAGATGAGAAACGTGTGAGCTTCGTGAACGATGTAGTTCGTTTGAGCTGTAAAGTAACTGCCCTTACCTGATTCGAAGTCTTGCTTGTAGGAAGACTGAGACCCTGGGATTTAACACCATTTCTGAAGGGAAACACACAGCAGAGTTCTCTTCCATGGATCACACTCTGCTTTAGAGCAAGAAGCACGCTATAGCTTTCTAGAGTCTCTAAGACAGCAGGAAATGTGAGTGTGCTGAGAACAAAAGAATGGTGTGTCCTACACATATAGACTATATCTAGTCCAACTCTGCTTCTGAACCTGATACAAATCACTGGTCCTCTAAAATCCAATGCTTGTCAGTTAAGATGAGAAACGTGTGAGCTTTGTGAACGATGTAGTTCGTTTGAGCTGAAAAGTGACTGCCCTTACCTGAAACGAAGTCTTTATTGTAGGAAGACACAGAGCCTGGGATTTCACTCCATTTCTGAAGGGAAACACACAGCAGAGTTCTTATCCATTGATCACACTCTGCTTTAGAGCAAGAAGCACGCTCTAGCTTTCTAGAGTCTCTGAGATAGCAGGAAACGTGACTGTGCTGAGAACAAAAGAACGGTGATTCCTACACATACGGACCATATCTATTCCAACTCTGCTTCTGAAACTGATACAAAGCACTTGTCCTATAACATCCGATGCTTGTCAGTTATGATGAGAAATGTGTGAGCTTTGTGAACGATGTAGTTCGTTTGAGCTGATACGTGACTGCCCTTCCCTGAAACGAAGTGTTGCTTTTTGGAAGACTCAGAACCTTGGGTTTAACTCCATTTCTGAAGTGAAACACACAGAAGGGTTCTCATATATACATCACACTCTGCTTGAAAGCAAGAAGGACGCTCTTGCTTTCTAGAATCTCTAATACAGCAGGAAACGTGACTGTGCTGAGAACAAAAGAACGGTGATTCCTACACATACGGACCATATCTATTCCAACTCTGCTTCTGAAACTGATACAAAGCCCTGGTCCTATAACATCCGATGCTTGTCAGTTATGATGAGAAACGTGTGAGCTTCGTGAACGATGTAGTTCGTTTGAGCTGAAAAGTAACTGCCCTTACCTGAAACGAAGTGTTGCTTGTACGAAGACTCAGAGACTGGGGTTTAACTCCATATCTGAAGTGAAACACACTGCAGGGTTCCCATATATACATCACATTCTGCTTTAAAGCAAGAAGGACGCTCTTGCTTTCTAGAATCTCTAAGACAGCAGGAAACATGAGTGTCCTGAGAGGAAAAGAAAGGTGTTTCCTACACATACGGACCATATCTAGACCATCTCTGCTTCTGAAACTGAGACAAAGCACTGGTCCTCTAACATCCGATGCTTGTCATTTAAGAGGAGAAACGTGTGAGCTTTGTGAACGATGTAGTTCGTTTGAGCTGTAAAGTTACTGCCCTTACCTGATTCGACGTCTTGCTTGTAGGAAGACTCAGAGCCTGGGATTTAACTCCATTTCTGAAGGGAAACACACAGCAGAGTTCTCTTCCATGGATCACACTCTGCTTTAGAGCAAGAAGCACGCTCTAGCTTTCTAGAGTCTCTAAGACAGCAGGAAATGTGAGTGTGCTGAGAACAAAAGAATGGTGTTTCCTACACATACAGACCATATCGAGTCCAACTCTGCCTCCGAAATTGATACAAAGCACTGGTCCTCTAACATCCAATGCTTGTCAGTTAAGATGAGAAACGTGTGAACTTTGTGAACGATGTAGTTCGTTTGAGCTGTGAAGTAACTGCCCTTACCTGAAATGAAGTTTTGCTTGTAGGAAGACTCAGAGCCTTGGGTTTAACTCCATTTCTGAAGTGAAACACACAGCAGGGTTCTCATATATACATCACACTCTGCTTTAAAGCAAGAAGGACGCTCTCGCTTTCTAGATTCTCTAAGACAGCAGGAAACTTGAGTGTGCTGAGAAGAAAAGAACGGTGTTTCCTACACATACGGACCATATCTAGTCCAACTCTGCTTCTGAGACTGATACAAAGCACTGGTCCTATAACATCCGATGCTTGTCAGTTAAGATGAGAAACGTGTGAGCTTCTTGAACGATGTAGTTCGCTTGAGCTGAAAAGTGACTGCCCTTACCTGAAACGAAGTCTGTATTGTAGGAAGACACAGAGCCTGGGATTTAACTCCATTTCTGAAGGGAAACACACAGCAGAGTTCTCATCCATGGATCACACACTGCTTTAGAGCAAGAAGCACGCTCTAGCTTTCTAGATTCTCTAAGACAGCAGGAAACGTGACTGTGCTGAGAACAAAAGAACGGTGTTTCCTACACATACGGACCATATCTATTCCAACTCTGCTTCTGAAACTGATACAAAGCACTGGTCCTATAACATTCGATGCTTGACAGTTAAGATGAGAAACGTGTGAGCTTCGTGAACGATGTAGTTCGTTTGAGCTGAAAAGTAACTGCCCTTACCTGAAACGAAGTGTTGCTTGTTGGAAGACTCAGAACCTTGGGTTTAACTCCATTTCTGAAGTGAAACACACAGCAGGGTTCTCATATATACATCACACTCTGCTTGAAAGCAAGAAGGACGCTCTTGCTTTCTAGAATCTCTAATACAGCAGGAAACATGAGTGTGCTGAGAGGAAATGAACGGTGTTTCCTACACATTCGGACCATATCTAGTCCAACTCTGCTTCTGAAACTGACACAAAGCACTGGTCCTCTAACATCCGATGCTTGTCATTTAAGATGAGAAACGTGTGAGCTTTGTGAACGATGTAGTTCGTTTGAGCTGTAAAGTAACTGCCCTTACCTGATTCGAAGTCTTGCTTGTAGGAAGACCTAGACCCTGGGATTTAACTCCATTTCTGAAGGGAAACACACAGCAGAGTTCTCTTCCATGGATCACACTCTGCTTTAGAGCAAGAAGCACGCTCTAGCTTTCTAGAGTCTCTAAGACAGCAGGAAATGTGAGTGTGCTGAGAACAAAAGAATGGTGTTTCCTACACATACAGACCATATCGAGTCCAACTCTGCCTCCGAAATTGATACAAAGCACTGGTCCTCTAACATCCAATGCTTGTCAGTTAAGATGAGAAACGTGTGAACTTCGTGAACGATGTAGTTCGTTTGAGCTGTGAAGTAACTGCCCTTACCTGAAATGAAGTTTTGCTTGTAGGAAGACTCAGAGCCTTGGGTTTAACTCCATTTCTGAAGTGAAACACACAGCAGGGTTCTCATATATACATCACACTCTGCTTTAAAGCAAGAAGGACACTCTCGCTTTCTAGATTCTCTAAGACAGCAGGAAACATGAGTGTCCTGAGAGGAAAAGAACGGTGTTTCCTACACATACGGACCATATCTAGTCCATCTCTGCTTCTGAAACTGAGACAAAGCACTGGTCCTCTAACATCCGATGCTTGTCATTTAAGAGGAGAAACGTGTGAGCTTTGTGAACGATGTAGTTCGTTTGAGCTGTAAAGTTTCTGCCCTTACCTGATTCGACGTCTTGCTTGTAGGAAGACACAGAGCCTGGGATTTCACTCCATTTCTGAAGGGAAACACACAGCAGAGTTCTCATCCATGGATCCCACACTGCTTTAGAGCAAGAAGCACGCTCTAGCTTTCTAGATTGTCTAAGACAGCAGGAAACGTGACTGTGCTGAGAACAAAAGAACGGTGTTTCCTACACATACGGACCATATCTATTCCAACTCTGCTTCTGAAACTGATACAAAGCACTGGTCCTATAACATTCGATGCTTGTCAGTTAAGATGAGAAACGTGTGAGCTTCGTGAACGATGTAGTTCGTTTGAGCTGAAAAGTAACTGCCCTTACCTGAAACGAAGTGTTCCTTGTTGGAAGACTCAGAACCTTGGGTTTAACTCCATTTCTGAAGTGAAACACACAGCAGGGTTCTCATATATACATCACACTCTGCTTGAAAGCAAGAAGGACGCTCTTGCTTTCTAGAATCTCTAATATAGCAGGAAACATGAGTGTGCTGAGAGGAAATGAACGGTGTTTCCTACACATTCGGACCATATCTAGTCCAACTCTGCTTCTGAAACTGACACAAAGCACTGGTCCTCTAACATCCGATGCTTGTCATTTAAGATGAGAAACGTGTGAGCTTTGTGAACGATGTAGTTCGTTTGAGCTGTAAAGTAACTGCCCTTACCTGATTCGAAGTCTTGCTTGTAGGAAGACTGAGACCCTGGGATTTAACTCCATTTCTGAAGGGAAACACACAGCAGAGTTCTCTTCCATGGATCACACTCTGCTTTAGAGCAAGAAGCACGCTCTAGCTTTCTAGAGTCTCTAAGACAGCAGGAAATGTGAGTGTGCTGAGAACAAAGAATGGTGTTTCCTACACATACAGACTATATCGAGTCCAACTCTGCCTCCGAAATTGATACAAAGCACTGGTCCTCTAACATCCAATGCTTGTCAGTTAAGATGAGAAACGTGTGAACTTCGTGAACGATGTAGTTCGTTTGAGCTGTGAAGTAACTGCCCTTACCTGAAACGAAGTGTTGCTTGTACGAAGACTCAGAGCCTGGGGTTTAACTCCATATCTGAAGTGAAACACACTGCAGGGTTCCCATATATACATCACATTCTGCTTTAAAGCAAGAAGGACGCTCTTGCTTTCTAGAATCTCTAAGACAGCAGGAAACATGAGTGTCCTGAGAGGAAAAGAACGGTGTTTCCTACACATACGGACCATATCTAGTCCATCTCTGCTTCTGAAACTGAGACAAAGCACTGGTCCTCTAACATCCGATGCTTGTCATTTAAGAGGAGAAACGTGTGAGCTTTGTGAACGATGTAGTTCGTTTGAGCTGTAAAGTTACTGCCCTTACCTGATTCGACGTCTTGCTTGTAGGAAGACACAGAGCCTGGGATTTCACTCCATTTCTGAAGGGAAACACACAGCAGAGTTCTCATCCATGGATCACACACTGCTTTAGAGCAAGAAGCACGCTCTAGCTTTCTAGATTCTCTAAGACAGCAGGAAACGTGACTGTGCTGAGAACAAAAGAACGGTGTTTCCTACACATACGGACCATATCTATTCCAACTCTGCTTCTGAAACTGATACAAAGCACTGTTCCTATAACATTCGATGCTTGTCAGTTAAGATGAGAAACCTGTGAGCTTCGTGAACGATGTAGTTCGTTTGAGCTGAAAAGTAACTGCCCTTACCTGAAACGAAGTGTTGCTTGTTGGAAGACTCAGAACCTTGGGTTTAACTCCATTTCTGAAGTGAAACACACAGCAGGGTTCTCGTATATACATCACACTCTGCTTGAAAGCAAGAAGGACGCTCTTGCTTTCTAGAATCTCTAATACAGCAGGAAACATGAGTGTGCTGAGAGGAAATGAACGGTGTTTCCTACACATTCGGACCATATCTAGTCCAACTCTGCTTCTGAAACTGACACAAAGCACTGGTCCTCTAACATCCGATGCTTGTCATTTAAGATGAGAAACGTGTGAGCTTCGTGAACGATGTAGTTCGTTTGAGCTGTAAAGTAACTGCCCTTACCTGATTCGAAGTCTTGCTTGTAGGAAGACTGAGACCCTGGGATTTAACTCCATTTCTGAAGGGAAACACACAGCAGAGTTCTCTTCCATGGATCACACTCTGCTTTAGAGCAAGAAGCACGCTCTAGCTTTCTAGAGTCTCTAAGACAGCAGGAAATGTGAGTGTGCTGAGAACAAAGAATGGTGTTTCCTACACATACAGACTATATCGAGTCCAACTCTGCCTCCGAAATTGATACAAAGCACTGGTCCTCTAACATCCAATGCTTGTCAGTTAAGATGAGAAACGTGTGAACTTCGTGAACGATGTAGTTCGTTTGAGCTGTGAAGTAACTGCCCTTACCTGAAACGAAGTTTTGCTTGTACGAAGACTCAGAGCCTGGGGTTTAACTCCATATCTGAAGTGAAACACACTGCAGGGTTCCCATATATACATCACATTCTGCTTTAAAGCAAGAAGGACGCTCTTGCTTTCTAGAATCTCTAAGACAGCAGGAAACATGAGTGTCCTGAGAGGAAAAGAACGGTGTTTCCTACACATACGGACCATATCTAGTCCATCTCTGCTTCTGAAACTGAGACAAAGCACTGGTCCTCTAACATCCGATGCTTGTCATTTAAGAGGAGAAACGTGTGAGCTTTGTGAACGATGTAGTTCGTTTGAGCTGTAAAGTTACTGCCCTTACCTGATTCGACGTCTTGCTTGTAGGAAGACACAGAGCCTGGGATTTCACTCCATTTCTGAAGGGAAACACACAGCAGAGTTCTCATCCATGGATCACACACTGCTTTAGAGCAAGAAGCACGCTCTAGCTTTCTAGAGTCTCTAAGACAGCAGGAAATGTGAGTGTGCTGAGAACAAAAGAATGGTGTTTCCTACACATACAGACCATATCGAGTCCAACTCTGCCTCCGAAATTGATACAAAGCACTGGTCCTCTAACATCCAATGCTTGTCAGTTAAGATGAGAAACGTGTGAACTTTGTGAACGATGTAGTTCGTTTGAGCTGTGAAGTAACTGCCCTTACCTGAAATGAAGTTTTGCTTGTAGGAAGACTCAGAGCCTTGGGTTTAACTCCATTTCTGAAGTGAAACACACAGCAGGGTTCTCATATATACATCACACTCTGCTTTAAAGCAAGAAGGACGCTCTCGCTTTCTAGATTCTCTAAGACAGCAGGAAACTTGAGTGTGCTGAGAAGAAAAGAACGGTGTTTCCTACACATACGGACCATATCTAGTCCAACTCTGCTTCTGAGACTGATACAAAGCACTGGTCCTATAACATCCGATGCTTGTCAGTTAAGATGAGAAACGTGTGAGCTTCTTGAACGATGTAGTTCGCTTGAGCTGAAAAGTGACTGCCCTTACCTGAAACGAAGTCTTTATTGTAGGAAGACACAGAGCCTGGGATTTCACTCCATTTCTGAAGGGAAACACACAGCAGAGTTCTCATCCATGGATCACACACTGCTTTAGAGCAAGAAGCACGCTCTAGCTTTCTAGATTCTCTAAGACAGCAGGAAACGTGACTGTGCTGAGAACAAAAGAACGGTGTTTCCTACACATACGGACCATATCTATTCCAACTCTGCTTCTGAAACTGATACAAAGCACTGGTCCTATAACATTCGATGCTTGACAGTTAAGATGAGAAACGTGTGAGCTTCGTGAACGATGTAGTTCGTTTGAGCTGAAAAGTAACTGCCCTTACCTGAAACGAAGTGTTGCTTGTTGGAAGACTCAGAACCTTGGGTTTAACTCCATTTCTGAAGTGAAACACACAGCAGGGTTCTCATATATACATCACACTCTGCTTGAAAGCAAGAAGGACTCTCTTGCTTTCTAGAATCTCTAATACAGCAGGAAACATGAGTGTGCTGAGAGGAAATGAACGGTGTTTCCTACACATTCGGACCATATCTAGTCCAACTCTGCTTCTGAAACTGACACAAAGCACTGGTCCTCTAACATCCGATGCTTGTCATGTAAGATGAGAAACGTGTGAGCTTTGTGAACGATGTAGTTCGTTTGAGCTGTAAAGTAACTGCCCTTACCTGATTCGAAGTCTTGCTTGTAGGAAGACTGAGACACTGGGATTTAACTCCATTTCTGAAGGGAAACACACAGCAGAGTTCTCTTCCATGGATCACACTCTGCTTTAGAGCAAGAAGCACGCTATAGCTTTCTAGAGTCTCTAAGACAGCAGGAAATGTGAGTGTGCTGAGAACAAAAGAATGGTGTGTCCTACACATATAGACTATATCTAGTCCAACTCTGCTTCTGAACCTGATACAAATCACTGGTCCTCTAACATCCAATGCTTGTCAGTTAAGATGAGAAACGTGTGAGCTTTGTGAACGATGTAGTTCGTTTGAGCTGAAAAGTGACTGCCCTTACCTGAAACGAAGTCTTTATTGTAGGAAGACACAGAGCCTGGGATTTCACTCCATTTCTGAAGGGAAACACACAGCAGAGTTCTTATCCATTGATCACACTCTGCTTTAGAGCAAGAAGCACGCTCTAGCTTTCTAGAGTCTCTGAGATAGCAGGAAACGTGACTGTGCTGAGAACTAAAGAACGGTGATTCCTACACATACGGACCATATCTATTCCAACTCTGCTTCTGAAACTGATACAAAGCACTTGTCCTATAACATCCGATGCTTGTCAGTTATGATGAGAAATGTGTGAGCTTCGTGAACGATGTAGTTCGTTTGAGCTGATACGTGACTGCCCTTCCCTGAAACGAAGTGTTGCTTTTTGGAAGACTCAGAACCTTGGGTTTAACTCCATTTCTGAAGTGAAACACACAGAAGGGTTCTCATATATACATCACACTCTGCTTGAAAGCAAGAAGGACGCTCTTGCTTTCTAGAATCTCTAATACAGCAGGAAACGTGACTGTGCTGAGAACAAAAGAACGGTGATTCCTACACATACGGACCATATCTATTCCAACTCTGCTTCTGAAACTGATACAAAGCCCTGGTCCTATAACATCCGATGCTTGTCAGTTATGATGAGAAACGTGTGAGCTTCGTGAACGATGTAGTTCGTTTGAGCTGAAAAGTAACTGCCCTTACCTGAAACGAAGTGTTGCTTGTACGAAGACTCAGAGACTGGGGTTTAACTCCATATCTGAAGTGAAACACACTGCAGGGTTCCCATATATACATCACATTCTGCTTTAAAGCAAGAAGGACGCTCTTGCTTTCTAGAATCTCTAAGACAGCAGGAAACATGAGTGTCCTGAGAGGAAAAGAAAGGTGTTTCCTACACATACGGACCATATCTAGACCATCTCTGCTTCTGAAACTGAGACAAAGCACTGGTCCATTAACATCCGATGCTTGTCATTTAAGAGGAGAAACGTGTGAGCTTTGTGAACGATGTAGTTCGTTTGAGCTGTAAAGTTACTGTCCTTACCTGATTCGACGTCTTGCTTGTAGGAAGACTCAGAGCCTGGGATTTAACTCCATTTCTGAAGGGAAACACACAGCAGAGTTCTCTTCCATGGATCACACTCTGCTTTAGAGCAAGAAGCACGCTCTAGCTTTCTAGAGTCTCTAAGACAGCAGGAAATGTGAGTGTGCTGAGAACAAAAGAATGGTGTTTCCTACACATACAGACCATATCGAGTCCAACTCTGCCTCCGAAATTGATACAAAGCACTGGTCCTCTAACATCCAATGCTTGTCAGTTAAGATGAGAAACGTGTGAACTTTGTGAACGATGTAGTTCGTTTGAGCTGTGAAGTAACTGCCCTTACCTGAAATGAAGTTTTGCTTGTAGGAAGACTCAGAGCCTTGGGTTTAACTCCATTTCTGAAGTGAAACACACAGCAGGGTTCTCATATATACATCACACTCTGCTTTAAAGCAAGAAGGACGCTCTCGCTTTCTAGATTCTCTAAGACAGCAGGAAACTTGAGTGTGCTGAGAAGAAAAGAACGGTGTTTCCTACACATACGGACCATATCTAGTCCAACTCTGCTTCTGAGACTGATACAAAGCACTGGTCCTATAACATCCGATGCTTGTCAGTTAAGATGAGAAACGTGTGAGCTTCTTGAACGATGTAGTTCGCTTGAGCTGAAAAGTGACTGCCCTTACCTGAAACGAAGTCTTTATTGTAGGAAGACACAGAGCCTGGGATTTCACTCCATTTCTGAAGGGAAACACACAGCAGAGTTCTCATCCTTGGATCACACACTGCTTTAGAGCAAGAAGCACGCTCTAGCTTTCTAGATTCTCTAAGACAGCAGGAAACGTGACTGTGCTGAGAACAAAAGAACGGTGTTTCCTACACATACGGACCATATCTATTCCAACTCTGCTTCTGAAACTGATACAAAGCACTGGTCCTATAACATTCGATGCTTGACAGTTAAGATGAGAAACGTGTGAGCTTCGTGAACGATGTAGTTCGTTTGAGCTGAAAAGTAACTGCCCTTACCTGAAACGAAGTGTTGCTTGTTGGAAGACTCAGAACCTTGGGTTTAACTCCATTTCTGAAGTGAAACACACAGCAGGGTTCTCATATATACATCACACTCTGCTTGAAAGCAAGAAGGACTCTCTTGCTTTCTAGAATCTCTAATACAGCAGGAAACATGAGTGTGCTGAGAGGAAATGAACGGTGTTTCCTACACATTCGGACCATATCTAGTCCAACTCTGCTTCTGAAACTGACACAAAGCACTGGTCCTCTAACATCCGATGCTTGTCATTTAAGATGAGAAACGTGTGAGCTTTGTGAACGATGTAGTTCGTTTGAGGTGTAAAGTAACTGCCCTTACCTGATTCGAAGTCTTGCTTGTAGGAAGACTGAGACCCTGGGATTTAACTCCATTTCTGAAGGGAAACACACAGCAGAGTTCTCTTCCATGGATCACACTCTGCTTTAGAGCAAGAAGCACGCTATAGCTTTCTAGAGTCTCTAAGACAGCAGGAAATGTGAGTGTGCTGAGAACAAAAGAATGGTGTGTCCTACACATATAGACTATATCTAGTCCAACTCTGCTTCTGAACCTGATACAAATCACTGGTCCTCTAACATCCAATGCTTGTCAGTTAAGATGAGAAACGTGTGAGCTTTGTGAACGATGTAGTTCGTTTGAGCTGAAAAGTGACTGCCCTTACCTGAAACGAAGTCTTTATTGTAGGAAGACACAGAGCCTGGGATTTCACTCCATTTCTGAAGGGAAACACACAGCAGAGTTCTTATCCATTGATCACACTCTGCTTTAGAGCAAGAAGCACGCTCTAGCTTTCTAGAGGCTCTGAGATAGCAGGAAACGTGACTGTGCTGAGAACAAAAGAATGGTGATTCCTACACATACGGACCATATCTATTCCAACTCTGCTTCTGAAACTAATACAAAGCACTGGTCCTCTAACATCCGATGCTTGTCATTTAAGAGGATAAACGTGAGAGCTTTGTGAATGATGTAGTTCGTTTGAGCTGTAAAGTTACTGCCCTTACCTGATTCGACGTCTTGCTTGTAGGAAGACTCAGAGCCTGGGATTTAACTCCATATCTGAAGGGAAACACACAGCAGAGTTCTCTTCCATGGCTCACACTCTGCTTTAGAGCAAGAAGCACGCTCTAGCTTTCTAGAGTCTCTAAGACAGCAGGAAATGTGAGTGTGCTGAGAACAAAAGAATGGTGTTTCCTACACATACAGACCATATCGAGTCCAACTCTGCCTCCGAAATTGATACAAAGCACTGGTCCTCTAACATCCAATGCTTGTCAGTTAATATGAGAAACGTGTGAACTTCGTGAACGATGTAGTTCGTTTGAGCTGTGAAGTAACTGCCCTTACCTGAAATGAAGTTTTGCTTGTAGGAAGACTCAGAGACTTGGGTTTAACTCCATTTCTGAAGTGAAACACACAGCAGGGTTCTCATATATACATCACACTCTGCTTTAAAGCAAGAAGGACGCTCTCGCTTTCTAGATTCTCTGAGACAGCAGGAAACTTGAGTGTGCTGAGAAGAAAAGAACGGTGTTTCCTACACATACGGACTATATCTAGTCCAACTCTGCTTATGAACCTGATACAAATCACTGGTCCTCTAACATCCAATGCTTGTCAGTTAAGATGAGAAACGTGTGAGCTTTGTGAACGATGTAGTTCGTTTGAGCTGAAAAGTGACTGCCCATACCTGAAAAGAAGTCTTTATTGTAGGAAGACACAGAGCCTGGGATTTCACTCCATTTCTGAAGGGAAACACACAGCAGAGTTCTTATCCATTGATCACACTCTGCTTTAGAGCAAGAAGCACGCTCTAGCTTTCTAGAGTCTCTGAGATAGCAGGAAACGTGACTGTGCTGAGAACAAAAGAACGGTGATTCCTACACATACGGACCATATCGATTCCAACTCTGCTTCTGAAACTGATACAAAGCACTGGTCCTATAACATCCGATGCTTGTCAGTTATGATGAGAAACGTGTGAGCTTCGTGAACGATGTAGTTCGTTTGAGCTGAAAAGTAACTGCCCTTACCTGAAACGAAGTGTTGCTTGTTGGAAGACTCAGAACCTTGGGTTTAACTCCATTTCTGAAGTGAAACACACAGCAGGGTTCTCATATATACATCACACTCTGCTTGAAAGCAAGAAGGACGCTCTTGCTTTCTAGAATCTCTAATACATCAGGAAACATGAGTGTGCTGAGAGGAAATGAACGGTGTTTCCTACACATTCGGACCATATCTAGTCCAACTCTGCTTCTGAAACTGACACAAAGCACTGGTCCTCTAACATCCGATGCTTGTCATTTAAGATGAGAAACGTGTGAGCTTTGTGAACGATGTAGTTCGTTTGAGCTGTAAAGTAACTGCCCTTACCTGATTCGAAGTCTTGCTTGTAGGAAGACTGAGACCCTGGGATTTAACTCCATTTCTGAAGGGAAACACACAGCAGAGTTCTCTTCCATGGATCACACTCTGCTTTAGAGCAAGAAGCACGCTATAGCTTTCTAGAGTCTCTAAGACAGCAGGAAATGTGAGTGTGCTGAGAACAAAAGAATGGTGTGTCCTACACATATAGACTATATCTAGTCCAACTCTGCTTCTGAACCTGATACAAATCACTGGTCCTCTAACATCCGATGCTTGTCATTTAAGAGGATAAACGTGAGAGCTTTGTGAACGATGTAGTTCGTTTGAGCTGTAAAGTTACTGCCCTTACCTGATTCGACGTCTTGCTTGTAGGAAGACTCAGAGCCTGGGATTTAACTCCATATCTGAAGGGAAACACACAGCAGAGTTCTCTTCCATGGATCACACTCTGCTTTAGAGCAAGAAGCACGCTCTAGCTTTCTAGAGTCTCTAAGACAGCAGGAAATGTGAGTGTGCTGAGAACAAAAGAATGGTGTTTCCTACACATACAGACCATATCGAGTCCAACTCTGCCTCCGAAATTGATACAAAGCACTGGTCCTCTAACATCCAATGCTTGTCAGTTAAGATGAGAAACGTGTGAACTTCGTGAACGATGTAGTTCGTTTGAGCTGTGAAGTAACTGCCCTTACCTGAAATGAAGTTTTGCTTGTAGGAAGACTCAGAGCCTTGGGTTTAACTCCATTTCTGAAGTGAAACACACAGCAGGGTTCTCATATATACATCACACTCTGCTTTAAAGCAAGAAGGACGCTCTCGCTTTCTAGATTCTCTAAGACAGCAGGAAACTTGAGTGTGCTGAGAAGAAAAGAACGGTGTTTCCTACACATACGGACTATATCTAGTCCAACTCTGCTTATGAACCTGATACAAATCACTGGTCCTCTAACATCCAATGCTTGTCAGTTAAGATGAGAAACGTGTGAGCTTTGTGAACGATGTAGTTCGTTTGAGCTGAAAAGTGACTGCCCATACCTGAAAAGAAGTCTTTATTGTAGGAAGACACAGAGCCTGGGATTTCACTCCATTTCTGAAGGGAAACACACAGCAGAGTTCTTATCCATTGATCACACTCTGCTTTAGAGCAAGAAGCACGCTCTAGCTTTCTAGAGTCTCTGAGATAGCAGGAAACGTGACTGTGCTGAGAACAAAAGAACGGTGTTTCCTACACATACGGACCATATCGATTCCAACTCTGCTTCTGAAACTGATACAAAGCACTGGTCCTATAACATCCGATGCTTGTCAGTTATGATGAGAAACGTGTGAGCTTCGTGAACGATGTAGTTCGTTTGAGCTGAAAAGTAACTGCCCTTACCTGAAACGAAGTGTTGCTTGTTGGAAGACTCAGAACCTTGGGTTTAACTCCATTTCTGAAGTGAAACACACAGCAGGGTTCTCATATATACATCACACTCTGCTTGAAAGCAAGAAGGACGCTCTTGCTTTCTAGAATCTCTAATACATCAGGAAACATGAGTGTGCTGAGAGGAAATGAACGGTGTTTCCTACACATTCGGACCATATCTAGTCCAACTCTGCTTCTGAAACTGACACAAAGCACTGGTCCTCTAACATCCGATGCTTGTCATTTAAGATGAGAAACGTGTGAGCTTTGTGAACGATGTAGTTCGTTTGAGCTGTAAGTAACTGCCCTTACCTGATTCGAAGTCTTGCTTGTAGGAAGACTGAGACCCTGGGATTTAACTCCATTTCTGAAGGGAAACACACAGCAGAGTTCTCTTCCATGGATCACACTCTGCTTTAGAGCAAGAAGCACGCTATAGCTTTCTAGAGTCTCTAAGACAGCAGGAAATGTGAGTGTGCTGAGAACAAAAGAATGGTGTGTCCTACACATATAGACTATATCTAGTCCAACTCTGCTTCTGAACCTGATACAAATCACTGGTCCTCTAACATCCAATGCTTGTCAGTTAAGATGAGAAACGTGTGAGCTTTGTGAACGATGTAGTTCGTTTGAGCTGAAAAGTGACTGCCCATACCTGAAAAGAAGTCTTTATTGTAGGAAGACACAGAGCCTGGGATTTCACTCCATTTCTGAAGGGAAACACACAGCAGAGTTCTTATCCATTGATCACACTCTGCTTTAGAGCAAGAAGCACGCTCTAGCTTTCTAGAGTCTCTGAGATAGCAGGAAACGTGACTGTGCTGAGAACAAAAGAACGGTGATTCCTACACATACGGACCATATCGATTCCAACTCTGCTTCTGAAACTGATACAAAGCACTGGTCCTATAACATCCGATGCTTGTCAGTTATGATGAGAAACGTGTGAACTTCGTGAACGATGTAGTTCGTTTGAGCTGAAAAGTAACTGCCCTTACCTGAAACGAAGTGTTGCTTGTTGGAAGACTCAGAACCTTGGGTTTAACTCCATTTCTGAAGTGAAACACACAGCAGGGTTCTCATATATACATCACACTCTGCTTGAAAGCAAGAAGGACGCTCTTGCTTTCTAGAATCTCTAATACAGCAGGAAACATGAGTGTGCTGAGAGGAAATGAACGGTGTTTCCTACACATTCGGACCATATCTAGTCCAACTCTGCTTCTGAAACTGACACAAAGCACTGGTCCTCTAACATCCGATGCTTGTCATTTAAGATGAGAAACGTGTGAGCTTTGTGAACGATGTAGTTCGTTTGAGCTGTAAAGTAACTGCCCTTACCTGATTCGAAGTCTTGCTTGTAGGAAGACTGAGACCCTGGGATTTAACTCCATTTCTGAAGGGAAACACACAGCAGAGTTCTCTTCCATGGATCACACTCTGCTTTAGAGCAAGAAGCACACTATAGCTTTCTAGAGTCTCTAAGACAGCAGGAAATGTGAGTGTGCTGAGAACAAAAGAATGGTGTGTCCTACACATATAGACTATATCTAGTCCAACTCTGCTTCTGAACCTGATACAAATCACTGGTCCTCTAACATCCAATGCTTGTCAGTTAAGATGAGAAACGTGTGAGCTTTGTGAACGATGTAGTTCGTTTGAGCTGAAAAGTAACTGCCCTTACCTGAAACGAAGTGTTGCTCGTACGAAGACTCAGAGCCTGGGGTTTAACTCCATATCTGAAGTGAAACACACTGCAGGGTTCCCATATATACATCACAGTCTGCTTTAAAGCAAGAAGGACGCTCTTGCTTTCTAGAATCTCTAAGACAGCAGGAAACATGAGTGTCCTGAGAGGAAAAGAACGGTGTTTCCTACACATACGGACCATATCTATTCCAACTCTGCTTCTGAAACTGATACAAAGCACTGGTCCTATAACATTCGATGCTTGTCAGTTAAGATGAGAAACGTGTGAGCTTCGTGAACGATGTAGTTCGTTTGAGCTGAAAAGTAACTGCCCTTACCTGAAACGAAGTGTTGCTTGTTGGAAGACTCAGAACCTTGGGTTTAACTCCATTTCTGAAGTGAAACACACAGCAGGGTTCTCATATATACATCACACTCTGCTTGAAAGCAAGAAGGACGCTCTTGCTTTCTAGAATCTCTAATACAGCAGGAAACATGAGTGTGCTGAGAACAAAAGAACGGTGATTCCTACACATACGGACCATATCTATTCCAACTCTGCTTCTGAAACTGATACAAAGCACTGGTCCTGTAACATCCGATGAATGTCATTTAAGAGGATAAACGTGTGAGCTTTGTGAACGATGTAGTTCGTTTGAGCTGTAAAGTTACTGCCCTTACCTGATTCGACGTCTTGCTTGTAGGAAGACTCAGAGCCTGGGATTTAACTCCATTTCTGAAGGGAAACACACAGCAGAGTTCTCTTCCATGGATCACACTCTGCTTTAGAGCAAGAAGCACGCTCTAGCTTTCTAGAGTCTCTAAGACAGCAGGAAATGTGAGTGTGCTGAGAACAAAAGAATGGTGTTTCCTACACATACAGACCATATCGAGTCCAACTCTGCCTCCGAAATTGATACAAAGCACTGGTCCTCTAACATCCAATGCTTGTCAGTTAAGATGAGAAACGTGTGAACTTCGTGAACGATGTAGTTCGTTTGAGCTGTGAAGTAACTGCCCTTACCTGAAATGAAGTTTTGCTTGTAGGAAGACTCAGAGCCTTGGGTTTAACTCCATTTCTGAAGTGAAACACACAGCAGGGTTCTCATATATACATCACACTCTGCTTTAAAGCAAGAAGGACGCTCTCGCTTTCTAGATTCTCTAAGACAGCAGGAAACTTGAGTGTGCTGAGAAGAAAATAACGGTGTTTCCTACACATACGGACCATATCTAGTCCAACTCTGCTTCTGAGACTGATACAAAGCACTGGTCCTATAACATCCGATGCTTGTCAGTTAAGATGAGAAACGTGTGAGCTTCTTTAACGATGTAGTTCGTTTGAGCTGAAAAGTGACTGCCCTTACCTGAAACGAAGTCTTTATTGTAGGAAGACACAGAGCCGGGGATTTCACTCCATTTCTGAAGGGAAACACACAGCAGAGTTCTCATCCATGGATCACACACTGCTTTAGAGCAAGAAGCACGCTCTAGCTTTCTAGATTCTCTAAGACAGCAGGAAACGTGACTGTGCTGAGAAAAAAAGAACGGTGTTTCCTACACATACGGACCATATCTATTCCAACTCTGCTTCTGAAACTGATACAAAGCACTGGTCCTATAACATTCGATGCTTGTCAGTTAAGATGAGAAACGTGTGAGCTTCGTGAACGATGTAGTTCGTTTGAGCTGAAAAGTAACTGCCCTTACCTGAAACGAAGTGTTGCTTGTTGGAAGACTCAGAACCTTGGGTTTAACTCCATTTCTGAAGTGAAACACACAGCAGGGTTCTCATATATACATCACACTCTGCTTGAAAGCAAGAAGGACGCTCTTGCTTTCTAGAATCTCTAATACAGCAGATAACATGAGTGTGCTGAGAGGAAAAGAACGGTGTTTCCTACACATTCAGACCATATCTAGTCCAACTCTGCTTCTGAAACTGATACAAAGCACTGGAATTCTCACATCCGATGCTTGTCAGTTAAGATGAGAAACGTGTTAGCTTCGTGAACGATGTAGTTCGTTTGAGCTGAAAAGTAACTGCCCTTACCTGATTCGAAGTCTTGCTTGTAGGAAGACTGAGACCCTGGGATTTAACTCCATTTCTGAAGGGAAACACACAGCAGAGTTCTCTTCCATGGATCACACTCTGCTTTAGAGCAAGAAGCACGCTATAGCTTTCTAGAGTCTCTAAGACAGCAGGAAATGTGAGTGTGCTGAGAACAAAAGAATGGTGTGTCCTACACATATAGACTATATCTAGTCCAACTCTGCTTCTGAACCTGATACAAATCACTGGTCCTCTAACATCCAATGCTTGTCAGTTAAGATGAGAAACGTGTGAGCTTTGTGAATGATGTAGTTCGTTTGAGCTGAAAAGTGACTGCCCATACCTGAAAAGAAGTCTTTATTGTAGGAAGACACAGAGCCTGGGATTTCACTCCATTTCTGAAGGGAAACACACAGCAGAGTTCTTATCCATTGATCACACTCTGCTTTAGAGCAAGAAGCACGCTCTAGCTTTCTAGAGTCTCTGAGATAGCAGGAAACGTGACTGTGCTGAGAACAAAAGAACGGTGATTCCTACACATACGGACCATATCTATTCCAACTCTGCTTCTGAAACTGATACAAAGCACTGGTCCTATAACATCCGATGCTTGTCAGTTATGATGAGAAACGTGTGAGCTTCGTGAACGATGTAGTTCGTTTGAGCTGAAACGTGACTGCCCTTCCCTGAAACGAAGTGTTGCTTGTTGGAAGACTCAGAAACTTGGGTTTAACTCCATTTCTGAAGTGAAACACACAGAAGGGTTCTCATATATACATCACACTCTGCTTGAAAGCAAGAAGGACGCTCTTGCTTTCTAGAATCTCTAATACAGCAGATAACATGAGTGTGCTGAGAGGAAAAGAACGGTGTTTCCTACACATACAGACCATATCTAGTCCAACTCTGCTTCTGAAACTGACACAAAGCACTGGTCCTCTAACATCCGATGCTTGTCATTTAAGATGAGAAACGTGTGAGCTTTGTGAACGATGTAGTTCGTTTGAGCTGTAAAGTAACTGCCCTTACCTGATTCGAAGTCTTGCTTGTAGGAAGACTGAGACCCTGGGATTTAACTCCATTTCTGAAGGGAAACACACAGCAGAGTTCTCTTCCATGGATCACACTCTGCTTTAGAGCAAGAAGCACGCTCTAGCTTTCTAGAGTCTCTAAGACAGCAGGAAATGTGAGTGTGCTGAGAACAAAAGAATGGTGTTTCCTACACATACAGACCATATCGAGTCCAACTCTGCCTCCGAAATTGATACAAAGCACTGGTCCTCTAACATCCAATGCTTGTCAGTTAAGATGAGAAACGTGTGAACTTCGTGAACGATGTAGTTCGTTTGAGCTGTGAAGTAACTGCCCTTACCTGAAATGAAGTTTTGCTTGTAGGAAGACTCAGAGCCTTGGGTTTAACTCCATTTCTGAAGTGAAACACACAGCAGGGTTCTCATATATACATCACACTCTGCTTTAAAGCAAGAAGGACGCTCTCGCTTTCTAGATTCTCTAAGACAGCAGGAAACTTGAGTGTGCTGAGAAGAAAAGAACGGTGTTTCCTACACATACAGACCATATCTAGTCCAACTCTGCTTCTGAGACTGATACAAAGCACTGGTCCTCTAACATCCGATGCTTGTCATTTAAGATGAGAAACGTGTGAGCTTTGTGAACGATGTAGTTCGTTTGAGCTGTAAAGTAACTGCCCTTACCTGATTCGAAGTCTTGCTTGTAGGAAGACTGAGACCCTGGGATTTAACCCCATTTCTGAAGGGAAACACACAGCAGAGTTCTCTTCCATGGATCACACTCTGCTTTAGAGCAAGAAGCACGCTATAGCTTTCTAGAGTCTCTAAGACAGCAGGAAATGTGAGTGTGCTGAGAACAAAAGAATGGTGTGTCCTAAACATATAGACTATATCTAGTCCAACTCTGCTTTTGAACCTGATACAAATCACTGGTCCTCTAACATCCAATGCTTGTCAGTTAAGATGAGAAACGTGTGAGCTTTGTGAACGATGTAGTTCGTTTGAGCTGAAAAGTGACTGCCCTTTCCTGAAACGAAGTCTTTATTGTAGGAAGACACAGAGCCTGGGATTTCACTCCATTTCTGAAGGGAAACACACAGCAGATTTCTCATCCATGGATCACACACTGCTTTAGAGCAAGAAGCACGCTCTAGCTTTCTAGATTCTCTAAGACAGCAGGAAACATGACTGTGCTGAGAACAAAAGAACGGTGTTTCCTACACATACGGACCATATCTATTCCAACTCTGCTTCTGAAACTGATACAAAGCACTGGTCCTATAACATTCGATGCTTGTCAGTTAAGATGAGAAACGTGTGAGCTTCGTGAACGATGTAGTTCGTTTGAGCTGAAAAGTAACTGCCCTTACCTGAAACGAAGTGTTGCTTGTTGGAAGACTCAGAACCTTGGGTTTAACTCCATTTCTGAAGTGAAACACACAGCAGGGTTCTCATATATACATCACACTCTGCTTGAAAGCAAGAAGGACGCTCTTGCTTTCTAGAATCTCTAATACAGCAGGAAACATGAGTGTGCTGAGAGGAAATGAACGGTGTTTCCTACACATTCGGACCATATCTAGTCCAACTCTGCTTCTGAAACTGACACAAAGCACTGGTCCTCTAACATCCGATGCTTGTCATTTAAGATGAGAAACGTGTGAGCTTTGTGAACGATGTAGTTCGTTTGAGCTGTAAAGTAACTGCCCTTACCTGATTCGAAGTCTTGCTTGTAGGAAGACTGAGACCCTGGGATTTAACTCCATTTCTGAAGGGAAACACACAGCAGAGTTCTCTTCCATGGATCACACTCTGCTTTAGAGCAAGAAGCACGCTCTAGCTTTCTAGAGTCTCTAAGACAGCAGGAAATGTGAGTGTGCTGAGAACAAAGAATGGTGTTTCCTACACATACAGACCATATCGAGTCCAACTCTGCCTCCGAAATTGATACAAAGCACTGGTCCTCTAACATCCAATGCTTGTCAGTTAAGATGAGAAACGTGTGAACTTCGTGAACGATGTAGTTCGTTTGAGCTGTGAAGTAACTGCCCTTACCTGAAATGAAGTTTTGCTTGTAGGAAGACTCAGAGCCTTGGGTTTAACTCCATTTCTGAAGTGAAACACACAGCAGGGTTCTCATATATACATCACACTCTGCTTTAAAGCAAGAAGGACGCTCTCGCTTTCTAGATTCTCTAAGACAGCAGGAAACTTGAGTGTGCTGAGAAGAAAAGAACGGTGTTTCCTACACATACGGACTATATCTAGTCCAACTCTGCTTATGAACCTGATACAAATCACTGGTCCTCTAACATCCAATGCTTGTCAGTTAAGATGAGAAACGTGTGAGCTTTGTGAACGATGTAGTTCGTTTGAGCTGAAAAGTGACTGCCCATACCTGAAAAGAAGTCTTTATTGTAGGAAGACACAGAGCCTGGGATTTCACTCCATTTCTGAAGGGAAACACACAGCAGAGTTCTTATCCATTGATCACACTCTGCTTTAGAGCAAGAAGCACGCTCTAGCTTTCTAGAGTCTCTGAGATAGCAGGAAACGTGACTGTGCTGAGAACAAAAGAACGGTATTTCCTACACATACGGACCATATCGATTCCAACTCTGCTTCTGAAACTGATACAAAGCACTGGTCCTATAACATCCGATGCTTGTCAGTTATGATGAGAAACGTGTGAGCTTCGTGAACGATGTAGTTCGTTTGAGCTGTGAAGTAACTGCCCTTACCTGAAATGAAGTTTTGCTTGTAGGAAGACTCAGAGCCTTGGGTTTAACTCCATTTCTGAAGTGAAACACACAGCAGGGTTCTCATATATACATCACACTCTGCTTTAAAGCAAGAAGGACGCTCTCGCTTTCTAGATTCTCTAAGACAGCAGGAAACTTGAGTGTGCTGAGAAGAAAAGAACGGTGTTTCCTACACATACGGACTATATCTAGTCCAACTCTGCTTATGAACCTGATACAAATCACTGGTCCTCTAACATCCAATGCTTGTCAGTTAAGATGAGAAACGTGTGAGCTTTGTGAACGATGTAGTTCGTTTGAGCTGAAAAGTGACTGCCCATACCTGAAAAGAAGTCTTTATTGTAGGAAGACACAGAGCCTGGGATTTCACTCCATTTCTGAAGGGAAACACACAGCAGAGTTCTTATCCATTGATCACACTCTGCTTTAGAGCAAGAAGCACGCTCTAGCTTTCTAGAGTCTCTGAGATAGCAGGAAACGTGACTGTGCTGAGAACAAAAGAACGGTGTTTCCTACACATACGGACCATATCGATTCCAACTCTGCTTCTGAAACTGATACAAAGCACTGGTCCTATAACATCCGATGCTTGTCAGTTATGATGAGAAACGTGTGAGCTTCGTGAACGATGTAGTTCGTTTGAGCTGAAAAGTAACTGCCCTTACCTGAAACGAAGTGTTGCTTGTTGGAAGACTCAGAACCTTGGGTTTAACTCCATTTCTGAAGTGAAACACACAGCAGGGTTCTCATATATACATCACACTCTGCTTGAAAGCAAGAAGGACGCTCTTGCTTTCTAGAATCTCTAATACATCAGGAAACATGAGTGTGCTGAGAGGAAATGAACGGTGTTTCCTACACATTCGGACCATATCTAGTCCAACTCTGCTTCTGAAACTGACACAAAGCACTGGTCCTCTAACATCCGATGCTTGTCATTTAAGATGAGAAACGTGTGAGCTTTGTGAACGATGTAGTTCGTTTGAGCTGTAAGTAACTGCCCTTACCTGATTCGAAGTCTTGCTTGTAGGAAGACTGAGACCCTGGGATTTAACTCCATTTCTGAAGGGAAACACACAGCAGAGTTCTCTTCCATGGATCACACTCTGCTTTAGAGCAAGAAGCACGCTATAGCTTTCTAGAGTCTCTAAGACAGCAGGAAATGTGAGTGTGCTGAGAACAAAAGAATGGTGTGTCCTACACATATAGACTATATCTAGTCCAACTCTGCTTCTGAACCTGATACAAATCACTGGTCCTCTAACATCCAATGCTTGTCAGTTAAGATGAGAAACGTGTGAGCTTTGTGAACGATGTAGTTCGTTTGAGCTGAAAAGTGACTGCCCATACCTGAAAAGAAGTCTTTATTGTAGGAAGACACAGAGCCTGGGATTTCACTCCATTTCTGAAGGGAAACACACAGCAGAGTTCTTATCCATTGATCACACTCTGCTTTAGAGCAAGAAGCACGCTCTAGCTTTCTAGAGTCTCTGAGATAGCAGGAAACGTGACTGTGCTGAGAACAAAAGAACGGTGATTCCTACACATACGGACCATATCGATTCCAACTCTGCTTCTGAAACTGATACAAAGCACTGGTCCTATAACATCCGATGCTTGTCAGTTATGATGAGAAACGTGTGAACTTCGTGAACGATGTAGTTCGTTTGAGCTGAAAAGTAACTGCCCTTACCTGAAACGAAGTGTTGCTTGTTGGAAGACTCAGAACCTTGGGTTTAACTCCATTTCTGAAGTGAAACACACAGCAGGGTTCTCATATATACATCACACTCTGCTTGAAAGCAAGAAGGACGCTCTTGCTTTCTAGAATCTCTAATACAGCAGGAAACATGAGTGTGCTGAGAGGAAATGAACGGTGTTTCCTACACATTCGGACCATATCTAGTCCAACTCTGCTTCTGAAACTGACACAAAGCACTGGTCCTCTAACATCCGATGCTTGTCATTTAAGATGAGAAACGTGTGAGCTTTGTGAACGATGTAGTTCGTTTGAGCTGTAAAGTAACTGCCCTTACCTGATTCGAAGTCTTGCTTGTAGGAAGACTGAGACCCTGGGATTTAACTCCATTTCTGAAGGGAAACACACAGCAGAGTTCTCTTCCATGGATCACACTCTGCTTTAGAGCAAGAAGCACACTATAGCTTTCTAGAGTCTCTAAGACAGCAGGAAATGTGAGTGTGCTGAGAACAAAAGAATGGTGTGTCCTACACATATAGACTATATCTAGTCCAACTCTGCTTCTGAACCTGATACAAATCACTGGTCCTCTAACATCCAATGCTTGTCAGTTAAGATGAGAAACGTGTGAGCTTTGTGAACGATGTAGTTCGTTTGAGCTGAAAAGTAACTGCCCTTACCTGAAACGAAGTGTTGCTCGTACGAAGACTCAGAGCCTGGGGTTTAACTCCATATCTGAAGTGAAACACACTGCAGGGTTCCCATATATACATCACAGTCTGCTTTAAAGCAAGAAGGACGCTCTTGCTTTCTAGAATCTCTAAGACAGCAGGAAACATGAGTGTCCTGAGAGGAAAAGAACGGTGTTTCCTACACATACGGACCATATCTATTCCAACTCTGCTTCTGAAACTGATACAAAGCACTGGTCCTATAACATTCGATGCTTGTCAGTTAAGATGAGAAACGTGTGAGCTTCGTGAACGATGTAGTTCGTTTGAGCTGAAAAGTAACTGCCCTTACCTGAAACGAAGTGTTGCTTGTTGGAAGACTCAGAACCTTGGGTTTAACTCCATTTCTGAAGTGAAACACACAGCAGGGTTCTCATATATACATCACACTCTGCTTGAAAGCAAGAAGGACGCTCTTGCTTTCTAGAATCTCTAATACAGCAGGAAACATGAGTGTGCTGAGAACAAAAGAACGGTGATTCCTACACATACGGACCATATCTATTCCAACTCTGCTTCTGAAACTGATACAAAGCACTGGTCCTGTAACATCCGATGAATGTCATTTAAGAGGATAAACGTGTGAGCTTTGTGAACGATGTAGTTCGTTTGAGCTGTAAAGTTACTGCCCTTACCTGATTCGACGTCTTGCTTGTAGGAAGACTCAGAGCCTGGGATTTAACTCCATTTCTGAAGGGAAACACACAGCAGAGTTCTCTTCCATGGATCACACTCTGCTTTAGAGCAAGAAGCACGCTCTAGCTTTCTAGAGTCTCTAAGACAGCAGGAAATGTGAGTGTGCTGAGAACAAAAGAATGGTGTTTCCTACACATACAGACCATATCGAGTCCAACTCTGCCTCCGAAATTGATACAAAGCACTGGTCCTCTAACATCCAATGCTTGTCAGTTAAGATGAGAAACGTGTGAACTTCGTGAACGATGTAGTTCGTTTGAGCTGTGAAGTAACTGCCCTTACCTGAAATGAAGTTTTGCTTGTAGGAAGACTCAGAGCCTTGGGTTTAACTCCATTTCTGAAGTGAAACACACAGCAGGGTTCTCATATATACATCACACTCTGCTTTAAAGCAAGAAGGACGCTCTCGCTTTCTAGATTCTCTAAGACAGCAGGAAACTTGAGTGTGCTGAGAAGAAAATAACGGTGTTTCCTACACATACGGACCATATCTAGTCCAACTCTGCTTCTGAGACTGATACAAAGCACTGGTCCTATAACATCCGATGCTTGTCAGTTAAGATGAGAAACGTGTGAGCTTCTTTAACGATGTAGTTCGTTTGAGCTGAAAAGTGACTGCCCTTACCTGAAACGAAGTCTTTATTGTAGGAAGACACAGAGCCGGGGATTTCACTCCATTTCTGAAGGGAAACACACAGCAGAGTTCTCATCCATGGATCACACACTGCTTTAGAGCAAGAAGCACGCTCTAGCTTTCTAGATTCTCTAAGACAGCAGGAAACGTGACTGTGCTGAGAAAAAAAGAACGGTGTTTCCTACACATACGGACCATATCTATTCCAACTCTGCTTCTGAAACTGATACAAAGCACTGGTCCTATAACATTCGATGCTTGTCAGTTAAGATGAGAAACGTGTGAGCTTCGTGAACGATGTAGTTCGTTTGAGCTGAAAAGTAACTGCCCTTACCTGAAACGAAGTGTTGCTTGTTGGAAGACTCAGAACCTTGGGTTTAACTCCATTTCTGAAGTGAAACACACAGCAGGGTTCTCATATATACATCACACTCTGCTTGAAAGCAAGAAGGACGCTCTTGCTTTCTAGAATCTCTAATACAGCAGATAACATGAGTGTGCTGAGAGGAAAAGAACGGTGTTTCCTACACATTCAGACCATATCTAGTCCAACTCTGCTTCTGAAACTGATACAAAGCACTGGAATTCTCACATCCGATGCTTGTCAGTTAAGATGAGAAACGTGTTAGCTTCGTGAACGATGTAGTTCGTTTGAGCTGAAAAGTAACTGCCCTTACCTGATTCGAAGTCTTGCTTGTAGGAAGACTGAGACCCTGGGATTTAACTCCATTTCTGAAGGGAAACACACAGCAGAGTTCTCTTCCATGGATCACACTCTGCTTTAGAGCAAGAAGCACGCTATAGCTTTCTAGAGTCTCTAAGACAGCAGGAAATGTGAGTGTGCTGAGAACAAAAGAATGGTGTGTCCTACACATATAGACTATATCTAGTCCAACTCTGCTTCTGAACCTGATACAAATCACTGGTCCTCTAACATCCAATGCTTGTCAGTTAAGATGAGAAACGTGTGAGCTTTGTGAATGATGTAGTTCGTTTGAGCTGAAAAGTGACTGCCCATACCTGAAAAGAAGTCTTTATTGTAGGAAGACACAGAGCCTGGGATTTCACTCCATTTCTGAAGGGAAACACACAGCAGAGTTCTTATCCATTGATCACACTCTGCTTTAGAGCAAGAAGCACGCTCTAGCTTTCTAGAGTCTCTGAGATAGCAGGAAACGTGACTGTGCTGAGAACAAAAGAACGGTGATTCCTACACATACGGACCATATCTATTCCAACTCTGCTTCTGAAACTGATACAAAGCACTGGTCCTATAACATCCGATGCTTGTCAGTTATGATGAGAAACGTGTGAGCTTCGTGAACGATGTAGTTCGTTTGAGCTGAAACGTGACTGCCCTTCCCTGAAACGAAGTGTTGCTTGTTGGAAGACTCAGAAACTTGGGTTTAACTCCATTTCTGAAGTGAAACACACAGAAGGGTTCTCATATATACATCACACTCTGCTTGAAAGCAAGAAGGACGCTCTTGCTTTCTAGAATCTCTAATACAGCAGATAACATGAGTGTGCTGAGAGGAAAAGAACGGTGTTTCCTACACATACAGACCATATCTAGTCCAACTCTGCTTCTGAAACTGACACAAAGCACTGGTCCTCTAACATCCGATGCTTGTCATTTAAGATGAGAAACGTGTGAGCTTTGTGAACGATGTAGTTCGTTTGAGCTGTAAAGTAACTGCCCTTACCTGATTCGAAGTCTTGCTTGTAGGAAGACTGAGACCCTGGGATTTAACTCCATTTCTGAAGGGAAACACACAGCAGAGTTCTCTTCCATGGATCACACTCTGCTTTAGAGCAAGAAGCACGCTCTAGCTTTCTAGAGTCTCTAAGACAGCAGGAAATGTGAGTGTGCTGAGAACAAAAGAATGGTGTTTCCTACACATACAGACCATATCGAGTCCAACTCTGCCTCCGAAATTGATACAAAGCACTGGTCCTCTAACATCCAATGCTTGTCAGTTAAGATGAGAAACGTGTGAACTTCGTGAACGATGTAGTTCGTTTGAGCTGTGAAGTAACTGCCCTTACCTGAAATGAAGTTTTGCTTGTAGGAAGACTCAGAGCCTTGGGTTTAACTCCATTTCTGAAGTGAAACACACAGCAGGGTTCTCATATATACATCACACTCTGCTTTAAAGCAAGAAGGACGCTCTCGCTTTCTAGATTCTCTAAGACAGCAGGAAACTTGAGTGTGCTGAGAAGAAAAGAACGGTGTTTCCTACACATACAGACCATATCTAGTCCAACTCTGCTTCTGAGACTGATACAAAGCACTGGTCCTCTAACATCCGATGCTTGTCATTTAAGATGAGAAACGTGTGAGCTTTGTGAACGATGTAGTTCGTTTGAGCTGTAAAGTAACTGCCCTTACCTGATTCGAAGTCTTGCTTGTAGGAAGACTGAGACCCTGGGATTTAACCCCATTTCTGAAGGGAAACACACAGCAGAGTTCTCTTCCATGGATCACACTCTGCTTTAGAGCAAGAAGCACGCTATAGCTTTCTAGAGTCTCTAAGACAGCAGGAAATGTGAGTGTGCTGAGAACAAAAGAATGGTGTGTCCTAAACATATAGACTATATCTAGTCCAACTCTGCTTTTGAACCTGATACAAATCACTGGTCCTCTAACATCCAATGCTTGTCAGTTAAGATGAGAAACGTGTGAGCTTTGTGAACGATGTAGTTCGTTTGAGCTGAAAAGTGACTGCCCTTTCCTGAAACGAAGTCTTTATTGTAGGAAGACACAGAGCCTGGGATTTCACTCCATTTCTGAAGGGAAACACACAGCAGATTTCTCATCCATGGATCACACACTGCTTTAGAGCAAGAAGCACGCTCTAGCTTTCTAGATTCTCTAAGACAGCAGGAAACATGACTGTGCTGAGAACAAAAGAACGGTGTTTCCTACACATACGGACCATATCTATTCCAACTCTGCTTCTGAAACTGATACAAAGCACTGGTCCTATAACATTCGATGCTTGTCAGTTAAGATGAGAAACGTGTGAGCTTCGTGAACGATGTAGTTCGTTTGAGCTGAAAAGTAACTGCCCTTACCTGAAACGAAGTGTTGCTTGTTGGAAGACTCAGAACCTTGGGTTTAACTCCATTTCTGAAGTGAAACACACAGCAGGGTTCTCATATATACATCACACTCTGCTTGAAAGCAAGAAGGACGCTCTTGCTTTCTAGAATCTCTAATACAGCAGGAAACATGAGTGTGCTGAGAGGAAATGAACGGTGTTTCCTACACATTCGGACCATATCTAGTCCAACTCTGCTTCTGAAACTGACACAAAGCACTGGTCCTCTAACATCCGATGCTTGTCATTTAAGATGAGAAACGTGTGAGCTTTGTGAACGATGTAGTTCGTTTGAGCTGTAAAGTAACTGCCCTTACCTGATTCGAAGTCTTGCTTGTAGGAAGACTGAGACCCTGGGATTTAACTCCATTTCTGAAGGGAAACACACAGCAGAGTTCTCTTCCATGGATCACACTCTGCTTTAGAGCAAGAAGCACGCTCTAGCTTTCTAGAGTCTCTAAGACAGCAGGAAATGTGAGTGTGCTGAGAACAAAGAATGGTGTTTCCTACACATACAGACCATATCGAGTCCAACTCTGCCTCCGAAATTGATACAAAGCACTGGTCCTCTAACATCCAATGCTTGTCAGTTAAGATGAGAAACGTGTGAACTTCGTGAACGATGTAGTTCGTTTGAGCTGTGAAGTAACTGCCCTTACCTGAAATGAAGTTTTGCTTGTAGGAAGACTCAGAGCCTTGGGTTTAACTCCATTTCTGAAGTGAAACACACAGCAGGGTTCTCATATATACATCACACTCTGCTTTAAAGCAAGAAGGACGCTCTCGCTTTCTAGATTCTCTAAGACAGCAGGAAACTTGAGTGTGCTGAGAAGAAAATAACGGTGTTTCCTACACATACAGACCATATCTAGTCCAACTCTGCTTCTGAGACTGATACAAAGCACTGGTCCTATAACATCCGATGCTTGTCAGTTAAGATGAGAAACGTGTGAGCTTCTTGAACGATGTAGTTCGTTTGAGCTGAAAAGTGACTGCCCTTTCCTGAAACGAAGTCTTTATTGTAGGAAGACACAGAGCCTGGGATTTCACTCCATTTCTGAAGGGAAACACACAGCAGATTTCTCATCCATGGATCACACACTGCTTTAGAGCAAGAAGCACGCTCTAGCTTTCTAGATTCTCTAAGACAGCAGGAAACATGACTGTGCTGAGAACAAAAGAACGGTGTTTCCTACACATACGGACCATATCTATTCCAACTCTGCTTCTGAAACTGATACAAAGCACTGGTCCTATAACATTCGATGCTTGTCAGTTAAGATGAGAAACGTGTGAGCTTCGTGAACGATGTAGTTCGTTTGAGCTGAAAAGTAACTGCCCTTACCTGAAACGAAGTGTTGCTTGTTGGAAGACTCAGAACCTTGGGTTTAACTCCATTTCTGAAGTGAAACACACAGCAGGGTTCTCATATATACATCACACTCTGCTTGAAAGCAAGAAGGACGCTCTTGCTTTCTAGAATCTCTAATACAGCAGGAAACATGAGTGTGCTGAGAGGAAATGAACGGTGTTTCCTACACATTCGGACCATATCTAGTCCAACTCTGCTTCTGAAACTGACACAAAGCACTGGTCCTCTAACATCCGATGCTTGTCATTTAAGATGAGAAACGTGTGAGCTTTGTGAACGATGTAGTTCGTTTGAGCTGAAAAGTAACTGCCCTTACCTGATTCGAAGTCTTGCTTGTAGGAAGACTGAGACCCTGGGATTTAACTCCATTTCTGAAGGGAAACACACAGCAGAGTTCTCTTCCATGGATCACACTCTGCTTTAGAGCAAGAAGCACGCTATAGCTTTCTAGAGTCTCTAAGACAGCAGGAAATGTGAGTGTGCTGAGAACAAAAGAATGGTGTGTCCTACACATATAGACTATATCTAGTCCAACTCTGCTTCTGAACCTGATACAAATCACTGGTCCTCTAACATCCAATGCTTGTCAGTTAAGATGAGAAACGTGTGAGCTTTGTGAACGATGTAGTTCGTTTGAGCTGAAAAGTGACTGCCCTTACCTGAAACGAAGTCTTTATTGTAGGAAGACACAGAGCCTGGGATTTCACTCCATTTCTGAAGGGAAACACACAGCAGAGTTCTTATCCATTGATCACACTCTGCTTTAGAGCAAGAAGCACGCTCTAGCTTTCTAGAGTCTCTGAGATAGCAGGAAACGTGACTGTGCTGAGAACAAAAGAACGGTGATTCCTACACATACGGACCATATCTATTCCAACTCTGCTTCTGAAACTGATACAAAGCACTGGTCCTGTAACATCCGATGCTTGTCATTTAAGAGGATAAACGTGTGAGCTTTGTGAACGATGTAGTTCGTTTGAGCTGTAAAGTTACTGCCCTTACCTGATTCGACGTCTTGCTTGTAGGAAGACTCAGAGCCTGGGATTTAACTCCATTTCTGAAGGGAAACACACAGCAGAGTTCTCTTCCATGGATCACACTCTGCTTTAGAGCAAGAAGCACACTCTAGCTTTCTAGAGTCTCTAAGACAGCAGGAAATGTGAGTGTGCTGAGAACAAAAGAATGGTGTTTCCTACACATACAGACCATATCGAGTCCAACTCTGCCTCTGAAATTGATACAAAGCACTGGTCCTCTAACATCCAATGCTTGTCAGTTAAGATGAGAAACGTGTGAACTTCGTGAACGATGTAGTTCGTTTGAGCTGTGAAGTAACTGCCCTTACCTGAAATGAAGTTTTGCTTGTAGGAAGACTCAGAGCCTTGGGTTTAACTCCATTTCTGTAGTGAAACACACAGCAGGGTTCTCATATATACATCACACTCTGCTTTAAAGCAAGAAGGACTCTCTCGCTTTCTAGATTCTCTAAGACAGCAGGAAACTTGAGTGTGCTGAGAAGAAAAGAACGGTGTTTCCTACACATACGGACCATATCTAGTCCAACTCATCTTCTGAGACTGATACAAAGCACTGGTCCTATAACATCCGATGCTTCTCAGTTAAGATGAGAAACGTGTGAGCTTCTTGAACTATGTAGTTCGTTTGAGCTGAAAAGTGACTGCCCTTACCTGAAACGAAGTCTTTATTGTAGGAAGACACAGAGCCTGGGATTTCACTCCATTTCTGAAGGGAAACACACAGCAGAGTTCTCATCCATGGATCACACACTGCTTTAGAGCAAGAAGCACGCTCTAGCTTTCTAGATTCTCTAAGACAGCAGGAAACGTGACTGTGCTGAGAAAAAAAGAACGGTGTTTCCTACACATACGGACCATATCTATTCCAACTCTGCTTCTGAAACTGATACAAAGCACTGGTCCTATAACATTCGATGCTTGTCAGTTAAGATGAGAAACGTGTGAGCTTCGTGAACGATGTAGTTCGTTTGAGCTGAAAAGTAACTGCCCTTACCTGAAACGAAGTGTTGCTTGTTGGAAGACTCAGAACCTTGGGTTTAACTCCATTTCTGAAGTGAAACACACAGCAGGGTTCTCATATATACATCACACTCTGCTTGAAAGCAAGAAGGACGCTCTTGCTTTCTAGAATCTCTAATACAGCAGATAACATGAGTGTGCTGAGAGGAAAAGAACGGTGTTTCCTACACATTCAGACCATATCTAGTCCAACTCTGCTTCTGAAACTGATACAAAGCACTGGTATTCTCACATCCGATGCTTGTCAGTTAAGATGAGAAACGTGTTAGCTTCGTGAATGATGTAGTTCGTTTGAGCTGTAAAGTAACTGCCCTTACCTGATTCGAAGTCTTGCTTGTAGGAAGACTGAGACCCTGGGATTTAACTCCATTTCTGAAGGGAAACACACAGCAGAGTTCTCTTCCATGGATCACACTCTGCTTTAGAGCAAGAAGCACGCTATAGCTTTCTAGAGTCTCTAAGACAGCAGGAAATGTGAGTGTGCTGAGAACAAAAGAATGGTGTGTCCTACACATATAGACTATATCTAGTCCAACTCTGCTTCTGAACCTGATACAAATCACTGGTCCTCTAACATCCAATGCTTGTCAGTTAAGATGAGAAACGTGTGAGCTTTGTGAACGATGTAGTTCGTTTGAGCTGAAAAGTGACTGCCCTTACCTGAAACGAAGTCTTTATTGTAGGAAGACACAGAGCCTGGGATTTCACTCCATTTCTGAAGGGAAACACACAGCAGAGTTCTTATCCATTGATCACACTCTGCTTTAGAGCAAGAAGCACGCTCTAGCTTTCTAGAGTCTCTGAGATAGCAGGAAACGTGACTGTGCTGAGAAGAAAAGAACGGTGATTCCTACACATACGGACCATATCTATTCCAACTCTGCTTCTGAAACTGATACAAAGCACTGGTCCTATAATATCCGATGCTTGTCAGTTATGATGAGAAACGTGTGAGCTTCGTGAACGATGTAGTTCGTTTGAGCTGAAACGTGACTGCCCTGCCCTGAAACGAAGTGTTGCTTGTTGGAAGACTCAGAACCTTGGGTTTAACTCCATTTCTGAAGTGAAACACACAGAAGGGTTCTCATATATACATCACACTCTGCTTGAAAGCAAGAAGGACGCTCTTGCTTTTTAGAATCTCTAATACAGCAGGAAACGTGACTGTGCTGAGAACAAAAGAACGGTGATTCCTACACATACGGACCATATCTATTCCAACTCTGCTTCTGAAACTGAGACAAAGCACTGGTATTCTCACATCCGATGCTTGTCAGTTAAGATGAGAAACGTGTTAGCTTCGTGAACGATGTAGTTCGTTTGAGCTGAAAAGTAACTGCCCTTAACTGAAACGAAGTGTTGCTTGTACGAAGACTCAGAGCCTGGGGTTTAACTCCGTATCTGAAGTGAAACACACTGCAGGGTTCCCATATATACATCACATTCTGCTTTAAAGCAAGAAGGACGCTCTTGCTTTCTAGAATCTCTAATACAGCAGGAAACATGAGTGTGCTGAGAGGAAATGAACGGTGTTTCCTACACATTCGGACCATATCTAGTCCAACTCTGCTTCTGAAACTGACACAAAGCACTGGTCCTCTAACATCCGATGCTTGTCATTTAAGATGAGAAACGTGTGAGCTTTGTGAACGATGTAGTTCGTTTGAGCTGTAAAGTAACTGCCCTTACCTGATTCGAAGTCTTGCTTGTAGGAAGACTGAGACCCTGGGATTTAACTCCATTTCTGAAGGGAAACACACAGCAGAGTTCTCTTCCATGGATCACACTCTGCTTTAGAGCAAGAAGCACGCTCTAGCTTTCTAGAGTCTCTAAGACAGCAGGAAATGTGAGTGTGCTGAGAACAAAGAATGGTGTTTCCTACACATACAGACCATATCGAGTCCAACTCTGCCTCCGAAATTGATACAAAGCACTGGTCCTCTAACATCCAATGCTTGTCAGTTAAGATGAGAAACGTGTGAACTTCGTGAACGATGTAGTTCGTTTGAGCTGTGAAGTAACTGCCCTTACCTGAAATGAAGTTTTGCTTGTAGGAAGACTCAGAGCCTTGGGTTTAACTCCATTTCTGAAGTGAAACACACAGCAGGGTTCTCATATATACATCACACTCTGCTTTAAAGCAAGAAGGACGCTCTCGCTTTCTAGATTCTCTAAGACAGCAGGAAACTTGAGTGTGCTGAGAAGAAAAGAACGGTGTTTCCTACACATACAGACCATATCTAGTCCAACTCTGCTTCTGAGACTGATACAAAGCACTGGTCCTATAACATCCGATGCTTGTCAGTTAAGATGAGAAACGTGTGAGCTTCTTGAACGATGTAGTTCGTTTGAGCTGAAAAGTGACTGCCCTTTCCTGAAACGAAGTCTTTATTGTAGGAAGACACAGAGCCTGGGATTTCACTCCATTTCTGAAGGGAAACACACAGCAGATTTCTCATCCATGGATCAACACTGCTTTAGAGCAAGAAGCACGCTCTAGCTTTCTAGATTCTCTAAGACAGCAGGAAACATGACTGTGCTGAGAACAAAAGAACGGTGTTTCCTACACATACGGACCATATCTATTCCAACTCTGCTTCTGAAACTGATACAAAGCACTGGTCCTATAACATTCGATGCTTGTCAGTTAAGATGAGAAACGTGTGAGCTTCGTGAACGATGTAGTTCGTTTGAGCTGAAAAGTAACTGCCCTTACCTGAAACGAAGTGTTGCTTGTTGGAAGACTCAGAACCTTGGGTTTAACTCCATTTCTGAAGTGAAACACACAGCAGGGTTCTCATATATACATCACACTCTGCTTGAAAGCAAGAAGGACGCTCTTGCTTTCTAGAATCTCTAATACAGCAGGAAACATGAGTGTGCTGAGAGGAAATGAACGGTGTTTCCTACACATTCGGACCATATCTAGTCCAACTCTGCTTCTGAAACTGACACAAAGCACTGGTCCTCTAACATCCGATGCTTGTCATTTAAGATGAGAAACGTGTGAGCTTTGTGAACGATGTAGTTCGTTTGAGCTGTAAAGTAACTGCCCTTACCTGATTCGAAGTCTTGCTTGTAGGAAGACTGAGACCCTGGGATTTAACTCCATTTCTGAAGGGAAACACACAGCAGAGTTCTCTTCCATGGATCACACTCTGCTTTAGAGCAAGAAGCACGCTCTAGCTTTCTAGAGTCTCTAAGACAGCAGGAAATGTGAGTGTGCTGAGAACAAAGAATGGTGTTTCCTACACATACAGACCATATCGAGTCCAACTCTGCCTCCGAAATTGATACAAAGCACTGGTCCTCTAACATCCAATGCTTGTCAGTTAAGATGAGAAACGTGTGAACTTCGTGAACGATGTAGTTCGTTTGAGCTGTGAAGTAACTGCCCTTACCTGAAATGAAGTTTTGCTTGTAGGAAGACTCAGAGCCTTGGGTTTAACTCCATTTCTGAAGTGAAACACACAGCAGGGTTCTCATATATACATCACACTCTGCTTTAAAGCAAGAAGGACGCTCTCGCTTTCTAGATTCTCTAAGACAGCAGGAAACTTGAGTGTGCTGAGAAGAAAATAACGGTGTTTCCTACACATACAGACCATATCTAGTCCAACTCTGCTTCTGAGACTGATACAAAGCACTGGTCCTATAACATCCGATGCTTGTCAGTTAAGATGAGAAACGTGTGAGCTTCTTGAACGATGTAGTTCGTTTGAGCTGAAAAGTGACTGCCCTTTCCTGAAACGAAGTCTTTATTGTAGGAAGACACAGAGCCTGGGATTTCACTCCATTTCTGAAGGGAAACACACAGCAGATTTCTCATCCATGGATCACACACTGCTTTAGAGCAAGAAGCACGCTCTAGCTTTCTAGATTCTCTAAGACAGCAGGAAACATGACTGTGCTGAGAACAAAAGAACGGTGTTTCCTACACATACGGACCATATCTATTCCAACTCTGCTTCTGAAACTGATACAAAGCACTGGTCCTATAACATTCGATGCTTGTCAGTTAAGATGAGAAACGTGTGAGCTTCGTGAACGATGTAGTTCGTTTGAGCTGAAAAGTAACTGCCCTTACCTGAAACGAAGTGTTGCTTGTTGGAAGACTCAGAACCTTGGGTTTAACTCCATTTCTGAAGTGAAACACACAGCAGGGTTCTCATATATACATCACACTCTGCTTGAAAGCAAGAAGGACGCTCTTGCTTTCTAGAATCTCTAATACAGCAGGAAACATGAGTGTGCTGAGAGGAAATGAACGGTGTTTCCTACACATTCGGACCATATCTAGTCCAACTCTGCTTCTGAAACTGACACAAAGCACTGGTCCTCTAACATCCGATGCTTGTCATTTAAGATGAGAAACGTGTGAGCTTTGTGAACGATGTAGTTCGTTTGAGCTGTAAAGTAACTGCCCTTACCTGATTCGAAGTCTTGCTTGTAGGAAGACTGAGACCCTGGGATTTAACTCCATTTCTGAAGGGAAACACACAGCAGAGTTCTCTTCCATGGATCACACTCTGCTTTAGAGCAAGAAGCACGCTCTAGCTTTCTAGAGTCTCTAAGACAGCATGAAATGTGAGTGTGCTGAGAACAAAGAATGGTGTTTCCTACACATACAGACCATATCGAGTCCAACTCTGCCTCCGAAATTGATACAAAGCACTGGTCCTCTAACATCCAATGCTTGTCAGTTAAGATGAGAAACGTGTGAACTTCGTGAACGATGTAGTTCGTTTGAGCTGTGAAGTAACTGCCCTTACCTGAAATGAAGTTTTGCTTGTAGGAAGACTCAGAGCCTTGGGTTTAACTCCATTTCTGAAGTGAAACACACAGCAGGGTTCTCATATATACATCACACTCTGCTTTAAAGCAAGAAGGACGCTCTCGCTTTCTAGATTCTCTAAGACAGCAGGAAACTTGAGTGTGCTGAGAAGAAAAGAACGGTGTTTCCTACACATACAGACCATATCTAGTCCAACTCTGCTTCTGAGACTGATACAAAGCACTGGTCCTATAACATCCGATGCTTGTCAGTTAAGATGAGAAACGTGTGAGCTTCTTGAACGATGTAGTTCGTTTGAGCTGAAAAGTGACTGCCCTTTCCTGAAACGAAGTCTTTATTGTAGGAAGACACAGAGCCTGGGATTTCACTCCATTTCTGAAGGGAAACACACAGCAGATTTCTCATCCATGGATCACACACTGCTTTAGAGCAAGAAGCACGCTCTAGCTTTCTAGATTCTCTAAGACAGCAGGAAACATGACTGTGCTGAGAACAAAAGAACGGTGTTTCCTACACATACGGACCATATCTATTCCAACTCTGCTTCTGAAACTGATACAAAGCACTGGTCCTATAACATTCGATGCTTGTCAGTTAAGATGAGAAACGTGTGAGCTTCGTGAACGATGTAGTTCGTTTGAGCTGAAAAGTAACTGCCCTTACCTGAAACGAAGTGTTGCTTGTTGGAAGACTCAGAACCTTGGGTTTAACTCCATTTCTGAAGTGAAACACACAGCAGGGTTCTCATATATACATCACACTCTGCTTGAAAGCAAGAAGGACGCTCTTGCTTTCTAGAATCTCTAATACAGCAGGAAACATGAGTGTGCTGAGAGGAAATGAACGGTGTTTCCTACACATTCGGACCATATCTAGTCCAACTCTGCTTCTGAAACTGACACAAAGCACTGGTCCTCTAACATCCGATGCTTGTCATTTAAGATGAGAAACGTGTGAGCTTTGTGAACGATGTAGTTCGTTTGAGCTGTAAAGTAACTGCCCTTACCTGATTCGAAGTCTTGCTTGTAGGAAGACTGAGACCCTGGGATTTAACTCCATTTCTGAAGGGAAACACACAGCAGAGTTCTCTTCCATGGATCACACTCTGCTTTAGAGCAAGAAGCACGCTCTAGCTTTCTAGAGTCTCTAAGACAGCATGAAATGTGAGTGTGCTGAGAACAAAGAATGGTGTTTCCTACACATACAGACCATATCGAGTCCAACTCTGCCTCCGAAATTGATACAAAGCACTGGTCCTCTAACATCCAATGCTTGTCAGTTAAGATGAGAAACGTGTGAACTTCGTGAACGATGTAGTTCGTTTGAGCTGTGAAGTAACTGCCCTTACCTGAAATGAAGTTTTGCTTGTAGGAAGACTCAGAGCCTTGGGTTTAACTCCATTTCTGAAGTGAAACACACAGCAGGGTTCTCATATATACATCACATTCTGCTTTAAAGCAAGAAGGACGCTCTCGCTTTCTAGATTCTCTAAGACAGCAGGAAACTTGAGTGTGCTGAGAAGAAAAGAACAGTGTTTCCTACACATACAGACCATATCTAGTCCAACTCTGCTTCTGAGACTGATACAAAGCACTGGTCCTATAACATCCGATGCTTGTCAGTTAAGATGAGAAACGTGTGAGCTTCTTGAACGATGTAGTTCGTTTGAGCTGAAAAGTGACTGCCCTTTCCTGAAACGAAGTCTTTATTGTAGGAAGACACAGAGCCTGGGATTTCACTCCATTTCTGAAGGGAAACACACAGCAGATTTCTCATCCATGGATCACACACTGCTTTAGAGCAAGAAGCACGCTCTAGCTTTCTAGATTCTCTAAGACAGCAGGAAACATGACTGTGCTGAGAACAAAAGAACGGTGTTTCCTACACATACGGACCATATCTATTCCAACTCTGCTTCTGAAACTGATACAAAGCACTGGTCCTATAACATTCGATGCTTGTCAGTTAAGATGAGAAACGTGTGAGCTTCGTGAACGATGTAGTTCGTTTGAGCTGAAAAGTAACTGCCCTTACCTGAAACGAAGTGTTCCTTGTTGGAAGACTCAGAACCTTGGGTTTAACTCCATTTCTGAAGTGAAACACACAGCAGGGTTCTCATATATACATCACACTCTGCTTGAAAGCAAGAAGGACGCTCTTGCTTTCTAGAATCTCTAATACAGCAGGAAACATGAGTGTGCTGAGAGGAAATGAACGGTGTTTCATACACATTCGGACCATATCTAGTCCAACTCTGCTTCTGAAACTGACACAAAGCACTGGTCCTCTAACGTCCGATGCTTGTCATTTAAGATGAGAAACGTGTGAGCTTTGTGAACGATGTAGTTCGTTTGAGCTGAAAAGTAACTGCCCTTACCTGATTCGAAGTCTTGCTTGTAGGAAGACTGAGACCCTGGGATTTAACTCCATTTCTGAAGGGAAACACACAGCAGAGTTCTCTTCCATGGATCACACTCTGCTTTAGAGCAAGAAGCACGCTATAGCTTTCTAGAGTCTCTAAGACAGCAGGAAATGTGAGTGTGCTGAGAACAAAAGAATGGTGTGTCCTACACATATAGACTATATCTAGTCCAACTCTGCTTCTGAACCTGATACAAATCACTGGTCCTCTAACATCCAATGCTTGTCAGTTAAGATGAGAAACGTGTGAGCTTTGTGAACAATGTAGTTCGTTTGAGCTGAAAAGTGACTGCCCTTACCTGAAACGAAGTCTTTATTGTAGGAAGACACAGAGCCTGGGATTTCACTCCATTTCTGAAGGGAAACACACAGCAGAGTTCTTATCCATTGATCACACTCTGCTTTAGAGCAAGAAGCACGCTCTAGCTTTCTAGAGTCTCTGAGATAGCAGGAAACGTGACTGTGCTGAGAACAAAAGAACGGTGATTCCTACACATACGGACCATATCTATTCCAACTCTGCTTCTGAAACTGATACAAAGCACTGGTCCTGTAACATCCGATGCTTGTCATTTAAGAGGATAAACGTGTGAGCTTTGTGAACGATGTAGTTCGTTTGAGCTGTAAAGTTACTGCCCTTACCTGATTCGACGTCTTGCTTGTAGGAAGACTCAGAGCCTGGGATTTAACTCCATTTCTGAAGGGAAACACACAGCAGAGTTCTCTTCCATGGATCACACTCTGCTTTAGAGCAAGAAGCACGCTCTAGCTTTCTAGAGTCTCTAAGACAGCAGGAAATGTGAGTGTGCTGAGAACAAAAGAATGGTGTTTCCTACACATACAGACCATATCGAGTCCAACTCTGCCTCCGAAATTGATACAAAGCACTGGTCCTCTAACATCCAATGCTTGTCAGTTAAGATGAGAAACGTGTGAACTTCGTGAACGATGTAGTTCGTTTGAGCTGTGAAGTAACTGCCCTTACCTGAAATGAAGTTTTGCTTGTAGGAAGACTCAGAGCCTTGGGTTTAACTCCATTTCTGTAGTGAAACACACAGCAGGGTTCTCATATATACATCACACTCTGCTTTAAAGCAAGAAGGACTCTCTCGCTTTCTAGATTCTCTAAGACAGCAGGAAACTTGAGTGTGCTGAGAAGAAAAGAACGGTGTTTCCTACACATACGGACCATATCTAGTCCAACTCATCTTCTGAGACTGATACAAAGCACTGGTCCTATAACATCCGATGCTTCTCAGTTAAGATGAGAAACGTGTGAGCTTCTTGAACTATGTAGTTCGTTTGAGCTGAAAAGTGACTGCCCTTACCTGAAACGAAGTCTTTATTGTAGGAAGACACAGAGCCTGGGATTTCACTCCATTTCTGAAGGGAAACACACAGCAGAGTTCTCATCCATGGATCACACACTGCTTTAGAGCAAGAAGCACGCTCTAGCTTTCTAGATTCTCTAAGACAGCAGGAAACGTGACTGTGCTGAGAAAAAAAGAACGGTGTTTCCTACACATACGGACCATATCTATTCCAACTCTGCTTCTGAAACTGATACAAAGCACTGGTCCTATAACATTCGATGCTTGTCAGTTAAGATGAGAAACGTGTGAGCTTCGTGAACGATGTAGTTCGTTTGAGCTGAAAAGTAACTGCCCTTACCTGAAACGAAGTGTTGCTTGTTGGAAGACTCAGAACCTTGGGTTTAACTCCATTTCTGAAGTGAAACACACAGCAGGGTTCTCATATATACATCACACTCTGCTTGAAAGCAAGAAGGACGCTCTTGCTTTCTAGAATCTCTAATACAGCAGATAACATGAGTGTGCTGAGAGGAAAAGAACGGTGTTTCCTACACATTCAGACCATATCTAGTCCAACTCTGCTTCTGAAACTGATACAAAGCACTGGTATTCTCACATCCGATGCTTGTCAGTTAAGATGAGAAACGTGTTAGCTTCGTGAACGATGTAGTTCGTTTGAGCTGTAAAGTAACTGCCCTTACCTGATTCGAAGTCTTGCTTGTAGGAAGACTGAGACCCTGGGATTTAACTCCATTTCTGAAGGGAAACACACAGCAGAGTTCTCTTCCATGGATCACACTCTGCTTTAGAGCAAGAAGCACGCTATAGCTTTCTAGAGTCTCTAAGACAGCAGGAAATGTGAGTGTGCTGAGAACAAAAGAATGGTGTGTCCTACACATATAGACTATATCTAGTCCAACTCTGCTTCTGAACCTGATACAAATCACTGGTCCTCTAACATCCAATGCTTGTCAGTTAAGATGAGAAACGTGTGAGCTTTGTGAACGATGTAGTTCGTTTGAGCTGAAAAGTGACTGCCCATACCTGAAAAGAAGTCTTTATTGTAGGAAGACACAGAGCCTGGGATTTCACTCCATTTCTAAGGGAAACACACAGCAGAGTTCTTATCCATTGATCACACTCTGCTTTAGAGCAAGAAGCACGCTCTAGCTTTCTAGAGTCTCTGAGATAGCAGGAAACGTGACTGTGCTGAGAACAAAAGAACGGTGATTCCTACACATACGGACCATATCTATTCCAACTCTGCTTCTGAAACTGATACAAAGCACTGGTCCTATAACATCCGATGCTTGTCAGTTATGATGAGAAACGTGTGAGCTTCGTGAACGATGTAGTTCGTTTGAGCTGAAACGTGACTGCCCTTCCCTGAAACGAAGTGTTGCTTGTTGGAAGACTCAGAACCTTGGGTTTAACTCCATTTCTGAAGTGAAACACACAGAAGGGTTCTCATATATACATCACACTCTGCTTGAAAGCAAGAAGGACGCTCTTGCTTTCTAGAATCTCTAATACAGCAGATAACATGAGTGTGCTGAGAGGAAAAGAACGGTGTTTCCTACACATTCAGACCATATCTAGTCCAACTCTGCTTCTGAAACTGATACAAAGCACTGGTATTCTCACATCCGATGCTTGTCAGTTAAGATGAGAAACGTGTTAGCTTCGTGAACGATGTAGTTCGTTTGAGCTGAAAAGTAACTGCCCTTACCTGAAACGAAGTGTTGCTTGTACGAAGACTCAGAGCCTGGGGTTTAACTCCATATCTGAAGTGAAACACACTGCAGGGTTCCCATATATACATCACATTCTGCTTTCAACCAAGAAGGACGCTCTTGCTTTCTAGAATCTCTAAGACAGCAGGAAACATGAGTGTCCTGAGAGGAAAAGAACGGTGTTTCCTACACATATGGACCATATCTAGTCCATCTCTGCTTCTGAAACTGAGACAAAGCACTGGTATTCTCACATCCGATGCTTGTCAGTTAAGATGAGAAACGTGTTAGCTTCGTGAACGATGTAGTTCGTTTGAGCTGAAAAGTAACTGCCCTTAACTGAAACGAAGTGTTGCTTGTACGAAGACTCAGAGCCTGGGGTTTAACTCCATATCTGAAGTGAAACACACTGCAGGGTTCCCATATATACATCACATTCTGCTTTAAAGCAAGAAGGACGCTCTTGCTTTCTAGAATCTCTAATACAGCAGGAAACATGAGTGTGCTGAGAGGAAATGAACGGTGTTTCCTACACATTCGGACCATATCTAGTCCAACTCTGCTTCTGAAACTGACACAAAGCACTGGTCCTCTAACATCCGATGCTTGTCATTTAAGATGAGAAACGTGTGAGCTTTGTGAACGATGTAGTTCGTTTGAGCTGTAAAGTAACTGCCCTTACCTGATTCGAAGTCTTGCTTGTAGGAAGACTGAGACCCTGGGATTTAACTCCATTTCTGAAGGGAAACACACAGCAGAGTTCTCTTCCATGGATCACACTCTGCTTTAGAGCAAGAAGCACGCTCTAGCTTTCTAGAGTCTCTAAGACAGCAGGAAATGTGAGTGTGCTGAGAACAAAGAATGGTGTTTCCTACACATACAGACCATATCGAGTCCAACTCTGCCTCCGAAATTGATACAAAGCACTGGTCCTCTAACATCCAATGCTTGTCAGTTAAGATGAGAAACGTGTGAACTTCGTGAACGATGTAGTTCGTTTGAGCTGTGAAGTAACTGCCCTTACCTGAAATGAAGTTTTGCTTGTAGGAAGACTCAGAGCCTTGGGTTTAAATCCATTTCTGAAGTGAAACACACAGCAGGGTTCTCATATATACATCACACTCTGCTTTAAAGCAAGAAGGACGCTCTCGCTTTCTAGATTCTCTAAGACAGCAGGAAACTTGAGTGTGCTGAGAAGAAAAGAACGGTGTTTCCTACACATACAGACCATATCTAGTCCAACTCTGCTTCTGAGACTGATACAAAGCACTGGTCCTATAACATCCGATGCTTGTCAGTTAAGATGAGAAACGTGTGAGCTTCTTGAACGATGTAGTTCGTTTGAGCTGAAAAGTGACTGCCCTTTCCTGAAACGAAGTCTTTATTGTAGGAAGACACAGAGCCTGGGATTTCACTCCATTTCTGAAGGGAAACACACAGCAGAGTTCTCATCCATGGATCACACACTGCTTTAGAGCAAGAAGCACGCTCTAGCTTTCTAGATTCTCTAAGACAGCAGGAAACGTGACTGTGCTGAGAACAAAAGAACGGTGTTTCCTACACATACGGACCATATCTATTCCAACTCTGCTTCTGAAACTGATACAAAGCACTGGTCCTATAACATTCGATGCTTGTCAGTTAAGATGAGAAACGTGTGAGCTTCGTGAACGATGTAGTTCGTTTGAGCTGAAAAGTAACTGCCCTTACCTGAAACGAAGTGTTGCTTGTTGGAAGACTCAGAACCTTGAGTTTAACTCCATTTCTGAAGTGAAACACACAGCAGGGTTCTCATATATACATCACACTCTGCTTGAAAGCAAGAAGGACGCTCTTGCTTTCTAGAATCTCTAATACAGCAGGAAACATGAGTGTGCTGAGAGGAAATGAACGGTGTTTCCTACACATTCGGACCATATCTAGTCCAACTCTGCTTCTGAAACTGACACAAAGCACTGGTCCTCTAACATCCGATGCTTGTCATTTAAGATGAGAAACGTGTGAGCTTTGTGAACGATGTAGTTCGTTTGAGCTGTAAAGTAACTGCCCTTACCTGATTCGAAGTCTTGCTTGTAGGAAGACTGAGACCGTGGGATTTAACTCCATTTCTGAAGGGAAACACACAGCAGAGTTCTCTTCCATGGATCACACTCTGCTTTAGAGCAAGAAGCACGCTATAGCTTTCTAGAGTCTCTAAGACAGCAGGAAATGTGAGTGTGCTGAGAACAAAAGAATGGTGTGTCCTACACATATAGACTATATCTAGTCCAACTCTGCTTCTGAACCTGATACAAATCACTGGTCCTCTAACATCCAATGCTTGTCAGTTAAGATGAGAAACGTGTGAGCTTTGTGAACGATGTAGTTCGTTTGAGCTGAAAAGTGACTGCCCTTACCTGAAACGAAGTCTTTATTGTAGGAAGACACAGAGCCTGGGATTTCACTCCATTTCTGAAGGGAAACACACAGCAGAGTTCTTATCCATTGATCACACTCTGCTTTAGAGCAAGAAGCACGCTCTAGCTTTCTAGAGTCTCTGAGATAGCAGGAAACGTGACTGTGCTGAGAACAAAAGAACGGTGATTCCTACACATACGGACCATATCTATTCCAACTCTGCTTCTGAAACTGATACAAAGCACTGGTCCTATAACATCCGATGCTTGTCAGTTATGATGAGAAACGTGTGAGCTTCGTGAACGATGTAGTTCGTTTGAGCTGAAACGTGACTGCCCTGCCCTGAAACGAAGTGTTGCTTGTTGGAAGACTCAGAACCTTGGGTTTAACTCCATTTCTGAAGTGAAACACACAGAAGGGTTCTCATATATACATCACACTCTGCTTGAAAGCAAGAAGGACGCTCTTGCTTTCTAGAATCTCTAATACAGCAGGAAACGTGACTGTGCTGAGAACAAAAGAACGGTGATTCCTACACATACGGACCATATCTATTCCAACTCTGCTTCTGAAACTGATACAAAGCACTGGTCCTATAACATCCGATGCTTGTCTGTTATGATGAGAAACGTGTGAGCTTCGTGAACGATGTAGTTCGTTTCAGCTGAAAAGTAACTGCCCTTACCTGAAACGAAGTGTTGCTTGTACGAAGACTCAGAGCCTGGGGTTTAACTCCATATCTGAAGTGAAACACACTGCAGGGTTCCCATATATACATCACATTCTGCTTTAAAGCAAGAAGGACGCTCTTGCTTTCTAGAATCTCTAAGACAGCAGGAAACATGAGTGTCCTGAGAGGAAAAGAACGGTGTTTCCTACACATACAGACCATATCTATTCCAACTCTGCTTCTGAAACTGATACAAAGCACTGGTCCTATAACATTCGATGCTTGTCAGTTAAGATGAGAAACGTGTGAGCTTCGTGAACGATGTAGTTCGTTTGAGCTGAAAAGTAACTGCCCTTACCTGAAACGAAGTGTTGCTTGTTGGAAGACTCAGAACCTTGGGTTTAACTCCATTTCTGAAGTGAAACACACAGCAGGGTTCTCATATATACATCACACTCTGCTTGAAAGCAAGAAGGACGCTCTTGCTTTCTAGAATCTCTAATACAGCAGGAAACATGAGTGTGCTGAGAGGAAATGAACGGTGTTTCCTACACATTCGGACCATATCTAGTCCAACTCTGCTTCTGAAACTGACACAAAGCACTGGTCCTCTAACATCTGATGCTTGTCATTTAAGATGAGAAACGTGTGAGCTTTGTGAACGATGTAGTTCGTTTGAGCTGTAAAGTAACTGCCCTTACCTGATTCGAAGTCTTGCTTGTAGGAAGACTGAGACCCTGGGATTTAACTCCATTTCTGAAGGGAAACACACAGCAGAGTTCTCTTCCATGGATCACACTCTGCTTTAGAGCAAGAAGCACGCTATAGCTTTCTAGAGTCTCTAAGACAGCAGGAAATGTGAGTGTGCTGAGAACAAAAGAATGGTGTGTCCTACACATATAGACTATATCTAGTCCAACTCTGCTTCTGAACCTGATACAAATCACTGGTCCTCTAACATCCAATGCTTGTCAGTTAAGATGAGAAACGTGTGAGCTTTGTGAACGATGTAGTTCGTTTGAGCTGAAAAGTGACTGCCCTTACCTGAAACGAAGTCTTTATTGTAGGAAGACACAGAGCCTGGGATTTCACTCCATTTCTGAAGGGAAACACACAGCAGAGTTCTTATCCATTGATCACACTCTGCTTTAGAGCAAGAAGCACGCTCTAGCTTTCTAGAGTCTCTGAGATAGCAGGAAACGTGACTGTGCTGAGAACAAAAGAACGGTGATTCCTACACATACGGACCATATCTATTCCAACTCTGCTTCTGAAACTGATACAAAGCACTGGTCCTGTAACATCCGATGCTTGTCATTTAAGAGGATAAACGTGTGAGCTTTGTGAACGATGTAGTTCGTTTGAGCTGTAAAGTTACTGCCCTTACCTGATTCGACGTCTTGCTTGTAGGAAGACTCAGAGCCTGGGATTTAACTCCATTTCTGAAGGGAAACACACAGCAGAGTTTTCTTCCATGGATCACACTCTGCTTTAGAGCAAGAAGCACGCTCTAGCTTTCTAGAGTCTCTAAGACAGCAGGAAATGTGAGTGTGCTGAGAACAAAAGAATGGTGTTTCCTACACATACAGACCATATCGAGTCCAACTCTGCCTCCGAAATTGATACAAAGCACTGGTCCTCTAACATCCAATGCTTGTCAGTTAAGATGAGAAACGTGTGAACTTCGTGAACGATGTAGTTCGTTTGAGCTGTGAAGTAACTGCCCTTACCTGAAATGAAGTTTTGCTTGTAGGAAGACTCAGAGCCTTGGGTTTAACTCCATTTCTGAAGTGAAACACACAGCAGGGTTCTCATATATACATCACACTCTGCTTTAAAGCAAGAAGGACGCTCTCGCTTTCTAGATTCTCTAAGACAGCAGGAAACTTGAGTGTGCTGAGAAGAAAAGAACGGTGTTTCCTACACATACGGACCATATCTAGTCCAACTCTGCTTCTGAGACTGATACAAAGCACTGGTCCTATAACATCCGATGCTTGTCAGTTAAGATGAGAAACGTGTGAGCTTCTTGAACGATGTAGTTCGTTTGAGCTGAAAAGTGACTGCCCTTACCTGAAACGAAGTCTTTATTGTAGGAAGACACAGAGCCTGGGATTTCACTCCATTTCTGAAGGGAAACACACAGCAGAGTTCTCATCCATGGATCACACACTGCTTTAGAGCAAGAAGCACGCTCTAGCTTTCTAGATTCTCTAAGACAGCAGGAAACGTGACTGTGCTGAGAAAAAAAGAACGGTGTTTCCTACACATACGGACCATATCTAGTCCAACTCTGCTTCTGAAACTGATACAAAGCACTGGTCCTATAACATTCGATGCTTGTTAGTTAAGATGAGAAACGTGTGAGCTTCGTGAACGATGTAGTTCGTTTGAGCTGAAAAGTAACTGCCCTTACCTGAAACGAAGTGTTGCTTGTTGGAAGACTCAGAACCTTGGGTTTAACTCCATTTCTGAAGTGAAACACACAGCAGGGTTCTCATATATACATCACACTCTGCTTGAAAGCAAGAAGGACGCTCTTGCTTTCTAGAATCTCTAATACAGCAGATAACATGAGTGTGCTGAGAGGAAAAGAACGGTGTTTCCTACACATTCAGACCATATCTAGTCCAACTCTGCTTCTGAAACTGATACAAAGCACTGGTATTCTCACATCCGATGCTTGTCAGTTAAGATGAGAAACGTGTTAGCTTCGTGAACGATGTAGTTCGTTTGAGCTGAAAAGTAACTGCCCTTACCTGATTCGAAGTCTTGCTTGTAGGAAGACTGAGACCCTGGGATTTAACTCCATTTCTGAAGGGAAACACACAGCAGAGTTCTCTTCCATGGATCACACTCTGCTTTAGAGCAAGAAGCACGCTATAGCTTTCTAGAGTCTCTAAGACAGCAGGAAATGTGAGTGTGCTGAGAACAAAAGAATGGTGTGTCCTACACATATAGACTATATCTAGTCCAACTCTGCTTCTGAACCTGATACAAATCACTGGTCCTCTAACATCCAATGCTTGTCAGTTAAGATGAGAAACGTGTGAGCTTTGTGAACGATGTAGTTCGTTTGAGCTGAAAAGTGACTGCCCATACCTGAAAAGAAGTCTTTATTGTAGGAAGACACAGAGCCTGGGATTTCACTCCATTTCTGAAGGGAAACACACAGCAGAGTTCTTATCCATTGATCACACTCTGCTTTAGAGCAAGAAGCACGCTCTAGCTTTCTAGAGTCTCTGAGATAGCAGGAAACGTGACTGTGCTGAGAACAAAAGAACGGTGATTCCTACACATACGGACCATATCTATTCCAACTCTGCTTCTGAAACTGATACAAAGCACTGGTCCTATAACATCCGATGCTTGTCAGTTATGATGAGAAACGTGTGAGCTTCGTGAACGATGTAGTTCGTTTGAGCTGAAACGTGACTGCCCTTCCCTGAAACGAAGTGTTGCTTGTTGGAAGACTCAGAACCTTGGGTTTAACTCCATTTCTGAAGTGAAACACACAGAAGGGTTCTCATATATACATCACACTCTGCTTGAAAGCAAGAAGGACGCTCTTGCTTTCTAGAATCTCTAATACAGCAGATAACATGAGTGTGCTGAGAGGAAAAGAACGGTGTTTCCTACACATTCAGACCATATCTAGTCCAACTCTGCTTCTGAAACTGATACAAAGCACTGGTATTCTCACATCCGATGCTTGTCAGTTAAGATGAGAAACGTGTTAGCTTCGTGAACGATGTAGTTCGTTTGAGCTGAAAAGTAACTGCCCTTACCTGAAACGAAGTGTTGCTTGTACGAAGACTCAGAGCCTGGGGTTTAACTCCATATCTGAAGTGAAACACACTGCAGGGTTCCCATATATACATCACATTCTGCTTTAAAGCAAGATGGACGCTCTTGCTTTCTAGAATCTCTAAGACAGCAGGAAACATGAGTGTCCTGAGAGGAAAAGAACGGTGTTTCCTACACATATGGACCATATCTAGTCCATCTCTGCTTCTGAAACTGAGACAAAGCACTGGTATTCTCACATCCGATGCTTGTCAGTTAAGATGAGAAACGTGTTAGCTTCGTGAACGATGTAGTTCGTTTGAGCTGAAAAGTAACTGCCCTTAACTGAAACGAAGTGTTGCTTGTACGAAGACTCAGAGCCTGGGGTTTAACTCCATATCTGAAGTGAAACACACTGCAGGGTTCCCATATATACATCACATTCTGCTTTAAAGCAAGAAGGACGCTCTTGCTTTCTAGAATCTCTAATACAGCAGGAAACATGAGTGTGCTGAGAGGAAATGAACGGTGTTTCCTACACATTCGGACCATATCTAGTCCAACTCTGATTCTGAAACTGACACAAAGCACTGGTCCTCTAACATCCGATGCTTGTCATTTAAGATGAGAAACGTGTGAGCTTTGTGAACGATGTAGTTCGTTTGAGCTGTAAAGTAACTGCCCTTACCTGATTCGAAGTCTTGCTTGTAGGAAGACTGAGACCCTGGGATTTAACTCCATTTCTGAAGGGAAACACACAGCAGAGTTCTCTTCCATGGATCACACTCTGCTTTAGAGCAAGAAGCACGCTCTAGCTTTCTAGAGTCTCTAAGACAGCAGGAAATGTGAGTGTGCTGAGAACAAAAGAATGGTGTTTCCTACACATACAGACCATATCGAGTCCAACTCTGCCTCCGAAATTGATACAAAGCACTGGTCCTCTAACATCCAATGCTTGTCAGTTAAGATGAGAAACGTGTGAACTTCGTGAACGATGTAGTTCGTTTGAGCTGTGAAGTAACTGCCTTTACCTGAAATGAAGTTTTGCTTGTAGGAAGACTCAGAGCCTTGGGTTTAACTCCATTTCTGAAGTGAAACACACAGCAGGGTTCTCATATATACATCACACTCTGCTTTAAAGCAAGAAGGACGCTCTCGCTTTCTAGATTCTCTAAGACAGCAGGAAACTTGAGTGTGCTGAGAAGAAAAGAACGGTGTTTCCTACACATACAGACCATATCTAGTCCAACTCTGCTTCTGAGACTGATACAAAGCACTGGTCCTATAACATCCGATGCTTGTCAGTTAAGATGAGAAACGTGTGAGCTTCTTGAACGATGTAGTTCGTTTGAGCTGAAAAGTGACTGCCCTTTCCTGAAACGAAGTCTTTATTGTAGGAAGACACAGAGCCTGGGATTTCACTCCATTTCTGAAGGGAAACACACAGCAGATTTCTCATCCATGGATCACACACTGCTTTAGAGCAAGAAGCACGCTCTAGCTTTCTAGATTCTCTAAGACACAGGAAACGTGACTGTGCTGAGAACAAAAGAACGGTGTTTCCTACACATACGGACCATATCTATTCCAACTCTGCTTCTGAAACTGATACAAAGCACTGGTCCTATAACATTCGATGCTTGTTAGTTAAGATGAGAAACGTGTGAGCTTCGTGAACGATGTAGTTCGTTTGAGCTGAAAAGTAACTGCCCTTACCTGAAACGAAGTGTTGCTTGTTGGAAGACTCAGAACCTTGGGTTTAACTCCATTTCTGAAGTGAAACACACAGCAGGGTTCTCATATATACATCACACTCTGCTTGAAAGCAAGAAGGACGCTCTTGCTTTCTAGAATCTCTAATACAGCAGATAACATGAGTGTGCTGAGAGGAAAAGAACGGTGTTTCCTACACATTCAGACCATATCTAGTCCAACTCTGCTTCTGAAACTGATACAAAGCACTGGTATTCTCACATCCGATGCTTGTCAGTTAAGATGAGAAACGTGTTAGCTTCGTGAACGATGTAGTTCGTTTGAGCTGAAAAGTAACTGCCCTTACCTGATTCGAAGTCTTGCTTGTAGGAAGACTGAGACCCTGGGATTTAACTCCATTTCTGAAGGGAAACACACAGCAGAGTTCTCTTCCATGGATCACACTCTGCTTTAGAGCAAGAAGCACGCTATAGCTTTCTAGAGTCTCTAAGAGAGCAGGAAATGTGAGTGTGCTGAGAACAAAAGAATGGTGTGTCCTACACATATAGACTATATCTAGTCCAACTCTGCTTCTGAACCTGATACAAATCACTGGTCCTCTAACATCCAATGCTTGTCAGTTAAGATGAGAAACGTGTGAGCTTTGTGAACGATGTAGTTCGTTTGAGCTGAAAAGTGACTGCCCATACCTGAAAAGAAGTCTTTATTGTAGGAAGACACAGAGCCTGGGATTTCACTCCATTTCTGAAGGGAAACACACAGCAGAGTTCTTATCCATTGATCACACTCTGCTTTAGAGCAAGAAGCACGCTCTAGCTTTCTAGAGTCTCTGAGATAGCAGGAAACGTGACTGTGCTGAGAACAAAAGAACGGTGATTCCTACACATACGGACCATATCTATTCCAACTCTGCTTCTGAAACTGATACAAAGCACTGGTCCTATAACATCCGATGCTTGTCAGTTATGATGAGAAACGTGTGAGCTTCGTGAACGATGTAGTTCGTTTGAGCTGAAACGTGACTGCCCTTCCCTGAAACGAAGTGTTGCTTGTTGGAAGACTCAGAACCTTGGGTTTAACTCCATTTCTGAAGTGAAACACACAGCAGGGTTCTCATATATACATCACACTCTGCTTGAAAGCAAGAAGGACGCTCTTGCTTTCTAGAATCTCTAATACAGCAGATAACATGAGTGTGCTGAGAGGAAAAGAACGGTGTTTCCTACACATTCAGACCATATCTAGTCCAACTCTGCTTCTGAAACTGATACAAAGCACTGGTATTCTCACATCCGATGCTTGTCAGTTAAGATGAGAAACGTGTTAGCTTCGTGAACGATGTAGTTCGTTTGAGCTGAAAAGTAACTGCCCTTACCTGATTCGAAGTCTTGCTTGTAGGAAGACTGAGACCCTGGGATTTAACTCCATTTCTGAAGGGAAACACACAGCAGAGTTCTCTTCCATGGATCACACTCTGCTTTAGAGCAAGAAGCACGCTATAGCTTTCTAGAGTCTCTAAGACAGCAGGAAATGTGAGTGTGCTGAGAACAAAAGAATGGTGTGTCCTACACATATAGACTATATCTAGTCCAACTCTGCTTCTGAACCTGATACAAATCACTGGTCCTCTAACATCCAATGCTTGTCAGTTAAGATGAGAAACGTGTGAGCTTTGTGAACGATGTAGTTCGTTTGAGCTGAAAAGTGACTGCCCATACCTGAAAAGAAGTCTTTATTGTAGGAAGACACAGAGCCTGGGATTTCACTCCATTTCTGAAGGGAAACACACAGCAGAGTTCTTATCCATTGATCACACTCTGCTTTAGAGCAAGAAGCACGCTCTAGCTTTCTAGAGTCTCTGAGATAGCAGGAAACGTGACTGTGCTGAGAACAAAAGAACGGTGATTCCTACACATACGGACCATATCTATTCCAACTCTGCTTCTGAAACTGATACAAAGCACTGGTCCTATAACATCCGATGCTTGTCAGTTATGATGAGAAACGTGTGAGCTTCGTGAACGATGTAGTTCGTTTGAGCTGAAACGTGACTGCCCTTCCCTGAAACGAAGTGTTGCTTGTTGGAAGACTCAGAACCTTGGGTTTAACTCCATTTCTGAAGTGAAACACACAGAAGGGTTCTCATATATACATCACACTCTGCTTGAAAGCAAGAAGGACGCTCTTGCTTTCTAGAATCTCTAATACAGCAGATAACATGAGTGTGCTGAGAGGAAAAGAACGGTGTTTCCTACACATTCAGACCATATCTAGTCCAACTCTGCTTCTGAAACTGATACAAAGCACTGGTATTCTCACATCCGATGCTTGTCAGTTAAGATGAGAAACGTGTTAGCTTCGTGAACGATGTAGTTCGTTTGAGCTGAAAAGTAACTGCCCTTACCTGAAACGAAGTGTTGCTTGTACGAAGACTCAGAGCCTGGGGTTTAACTCCATATCTGAAGTGAAACACACTGCAGGGTTCCCATATATACATCACATTCTGCTTTAAAGCAAGATGGACGCTCTTGCTTTCTAGAATCTCTAAGACAGCAGGAAACATGAGTGTCCTGAGAGGAAAAGAACGGTGTTTCCTACACATATGGACCATATCTAGTCCATCTCTGCTTCTGAAACTGAGACAAAGCACTGGTATTCTCACATCCGATGCTTGTCAGTTAAGATGAGAAACGTGTTAACTTCGTGAACGATGTAGTTCGTTTGAGCTGAAAAGTAACTGCCCTTAACTGAAACGAAGTGTTGCTTGTACGAAGACTCAGAGCCTGGGGTTTAACTCCATATCTGAAGTGAAACACACTGCAGGGTTCCCATATATACATCACATTCTGCTTTAAAGCAAGAAGGACGCTCTTGCTTTCTAGAATCTCTAATACAGCAGGAAACATGAGTGTGCTGAGAGGAAATGAACGGTGTTTCCTACACATTCGGACCATATCTAGTCCAACTCTGCTTCTGAAACTGACACAAAGCACTGGTCCTCTAACATCCGATGCTTGTCATTTAAGATGAGAAACGTGTGAGCTTTGTGAACGATGTAGTTCGTTTGAGCTGTAAAGTAACTGCCCTTACCTGATTCGAAGTCTTGCTTGTAGGAAGACTGAGACCCTGGGATTTAACTCCATTTCTGAAGGGAAACACACAGCAGAGTTCTCTTCCATGGATCACACTCTGCTTTAGAGCAAGAAGCACGCTCTAGCTTTCTAGAGTCTCTAAGACAGCAGGAAATGTGAGTGTGCTGAGAACAAAAGAATGGTGTTTCCTACACATACAGACCATATCGAGTCCAACTCTGCCTCCGAAATTGATACAAAGCACTGGTCCTCTAACATCCAATGCTTGTCAGTTAAGATGAGAAACGTGTGAACTTCGTGAACGATGTAGTTCGTTTGAGCTGTGAAGTAACTGCCTTTACCTGAAATGAAGTTTTGCTTGTAGGAAGACTCAGAGCCTTGGGTTTAACTCCATTTCTGAAGTGAAACACACAGCAGGGTTCTCATATATACATCACACTCTGCTTTAAAGCAAGAAGGACGCTCTCGCTTTCTAGATTCTCTAAGACAGCAGGAAACTTGAGTGTGCTGAGAAGAAAAGAACGGTGTTTCCTACACATACAGACCATATCTAGTCCAACTCTGCTTCTGAGACTGATACAAAGCACTGGTCCTATAACATCCGATGCTTGTCAGTTAAGATGAGAAACGTGTGAGCTTCTTGAACGATGTAGTTCGTTTGAGCTGAAAAGTGACTGCCCTTTCCTGAAACGAAGTCTTTATTGTAGGAAGACACAGAGCCTGGGATTTCACTCCATTTCTGAAGGGAAACACACAGCAGATTTCTCATCCATGGATCACACACTGCTTTAGAGCAAGAAGCACGCTCTAGCTTTCTAGATTCTCTAAGACACAGGAAACGTGACTGTGCTGAGAACAAAAGAACGGTGTTTCCTACACATACGGACCATATCTATTCCAACTCTGCTTCTGAAACTGATACAAAGCACTGGTCCTATAACATTCGATGCTTGTCAGTTAAGATGAGAAACGTGTGAGCTTCGTGAACGATGTAGTTCGTTTGAGCTGAAAAGTAACTGCCCTTACCTGAAACGAAGTGTTGCTTGTTGGAAGACTCAGAACCTTGGGTTTAACTCCATTTCTGAAGTGAAACACACAGCAGGGTTCTCATATATACATCACACTCTGCTTGAAAGCAAGAAGGACGCTCTTGCTTTCTAGAATCTCTAATACAGCAGGAAACATGAGTGTGCTGAGAGGAAATGAACGGTGTTTCCTACACATTCGGACCATATCTAGTCCAACTCTGCTTCTGAAACTGACACAAAGCACTGGTCCTCTAACATCCGATGCTTGTCATTTAAGATGAGAAACGTGTGAGCTTTGTGAACGATGTAGTTCGTTTGAGCTGTAAAGTAACTGCCCTTACCTGATTCGAAGTCTTGCTTGTAGGAAGACTGAGACCCTGGGATTTAACTCCATTTCTGAAGGGAAACACACAGCAGAGTTCTCTTCCATGGATCACACTCTGCTTTAGAGCAAGAAGCACGCTATAGCTTTCTAGAGTCTCTAAGACAGCAGGAAATGTGAGTGTGCTGAGAACAAAAGAATGGTGTGTCCTACACATATAGACTATATCTAGTCCAACTCTGCTTCTGAACCTGATACAAATCACTGGTCCTCTAACATCCAATGCTTGTCAGTTAAGATGAGAAACGTGTGAGCTTTGTGAACGATGTAGTTCGTTTGAGCTGAAAAGTGACTGCCCATACCTGAAAAGAAGTCTTTATTGTAGGAAGACACAGAGCCTGGGATTTCACTCCATTTCTGAAGGGAAACACACAGCAGAGTTCTTATCCATTGATCACACTCTGCTTTAGAGCAAGAAGCACGCTCTAGCTTTCTAGAGTCTCTGAGATAGCAGGAAACGTGACTGTGCTGAGAAGAAAAGAACGGTGATTCCTACACATACGGACCATATCTATTCCAACTCTGCTTCTGAAACTGATACAAAGCACTGGTCCTATAACATCCGATGCTTGTCAGTTATGATGAGAAACGTGTGAGCTTCGTGAACGATGTAGTTCGTTTGAGCTGAAACGTGACTGCCCTTCCCTGAAACGAAGTGTTGCTTGTTGGAAGACTCAGAACCTTGGGTTTAACTCCATTTCTGAAGTGAAACACACAGAAGGGTTCTCATATATACATCACACTCTGCTTGAAAGCAAGAAGGACGCTCTTGCTTTCTAGAATCTCTAATACAGCAGATAACATGAGTGTGCTGAGAGGAAAAGAACGGTGTTTCCTACACATTCAGACCATATCTAGTCCAACTCTGCTTCTGAAACTGATACAAAGCACTGGTATTCTCACATCCGATGCTTGTCAGTTAAGATGAGAAACGTGTTAGCTTCGTGAACGATGTAGTTCGTTTGAGCTGAAAAGTAACTGCCCTTACCTGAAACGAAGTGTTGCTTGTACGAAGACTCAGAGCCTGGGGTTTAACTCCATATCTGAAGTGAAACACACTGCAGGGTTCCCATATATACATCACATTCTGCTTTAAAGCAAGATGGACGCTCTTGCTTTCTAGAATCTCTAAGACAGCAGGAAACATGAGTGTCCTGAGAGGAAAAGAACGGTGTTTCCTACACATATGGACCATATCTAGTCCATCTCTGCTTCTGAAACTGAGACAAAGCACTGGTATTCTCACATCCGATGCTTGTCAGTTAAGATGAGAAACGTGTTAGCTTCGTGAACGATGTAGTTCGTTTGAGCTGAAAAGTAACTGCCCTTAACTGAAACGAAGTGTTGCTTGTACGAAGACTCAGAGCCTGGGGTTTAACTCCATATCTGAAGTGAAACACACTGCAGGGTTCCCATATATACATCACATTCTGCTTTAAAGCAAGAAGGACGCTCTTGCTTTCTAGAATCTCTAATACAGCAGGAAACATGAGTGTGCTGAGAGGAAATGAACGGTGTTTCCTACACATTCGGACCATATCTAGTCCAACTCTGCTTCTGAAACTGACACAAAGCACTGGTCCTCTAACATCCGATGCTTGTCATTTAAGATGAGAAACGTGTGAGCTTTGTGAACGATGTAGTTCGTTTGAGCTGTAAAGTAACTGCCCTTACCTGATTCGAAGTCTTGCTTGTAGGAAGACTGAGACCCTGGGATTTAACTCCATTTCTGAAGGGAAACACACAGCAGAGTTCTCTTCCATGGATCACACTCTGCTTTAGAGCAAGAAGCACGCTCTAGCTTTCTAGAGTCTCTAAGACAGCAGGAAATGTGAGTGTGCTGAGAACAAAAGAATGGTGTTTCCTACACATAGAGACCATATCGAGTCCAACTCTGCCTCCGAAATTGATACAAAGCACTGGTCCTCTAACATCCAATGCTTGTCAGTTAAGATGAGAAACGTGTGAACTTCGTGAACGATGTAGTTCGTTTGAGCTGTGAAGTAACTGCCCTTACCTGAAATGAAGTTTTGCTTGTAGGAAGACTCAGAGCCTTGGGTTTAACTCCATTTCTGAAGTGAAACACACAGCAGGGTTCTCATATATACATAATACTCTGCTTTAAAGCAAGAAGGACGCTCTCGCTTTCTAGATTCTCTAAGACAGCAGGAAACTTGAGTGTGCTGAGAAGAAAAGAACGGTGTTTCCTACACATACAGACCATATCTAGTCCAACTCTGCTTCTGAGACTGATACAAAGCACTGGTCCTATAACATCCGATGCTTGTCAGTTAAGATGAGAAACGTGTGAGCTTCTTTAACGATGTAGTTCGTTTGAGCTGATAAGTGACTGCCATTTCCTGAAACGAAGTCTTTATTGTAGGAAGACACAGAGCCTGGGATTTCACTCCATTTCTGAAGGGAAACACACAGCAGATTTCTCATCCATGGATCACACACTGCTTTAGAGCAAGAAGCACGCTCTAGCTTTCTAGATTCTCTAAGACACAGGAAACGTGACTGTGCTGAGAACAAAAGAACGGTGTTTCCTACACATACGGACCATATCTATTCCAACTCTGCTTCTGAAACTGATACAAAGCACTGGTCCTATAACATTCGATGCTTGTCAGTTAAGATGAGAAACGTGTGAGCTTCGTGAACGATGTAGTTCGTTTGAGCTGAAAAGTAACTGCCCTTACCTGAAACGAAGTGTTGCTTGTTGGAAGACTCAGAACCTTGGGTTTAACTCCATTTCTGAAGTGAAACACACAGCAGGGTTCTCATATATACATCACACTCTGCTTGAAAGCAAGAAGGACGCTCTTGCTTTCTAGAATCTCTAATACAGCAGGAAACATGAGTGTGCTGAGAGGAAATGAACGGTGTTTCCTACACATTCGGACCATATCTAGTCCAACTCTGCTTCTGAAACTGACACAAAGCACTGGTCCTCTAACATCCGATGCTTGTCATTTAAGATGAGAAACGTGTGAGCTTTGTGAACGATGTAGTTCGTTTGAGCTGTAAAGTAACTGCCCTTACCTGATTCGAAGTCTTGCTTGTAGGAAGACTGAGACCCTGGGATTTAACTCCATTTCTGAAGGGAAACACACAGCAGAGTTCTCTTCCATGGATCACACTCTGCTTTAGAGCAAGAAGCACGCTATAGCTTTTTAGAGTCTCTAAGACAGCAGGAAATGTGAGTGTGCTGAGAACAAAAGAATGGTGTGTCCTACACATATAGACTATATCTAGTCCAACTCTGCTTCTGAACCTGATACAAATCACTGGTCCTCTAACATCCAATGCTTGTCAGTTAAGATGAGGAACGTGTGAGCTTTGTGAACGATGTAGTTCGTTTGAGCTGAAAAGTGACTGCCCTTACCTGAAACGAAGTCTTTATTGTAGGAAGACACAGAGCCTGGGATTTCACTCCATTTCTGAAGGGAAACACACAGCAGAGTTCTTATCCATTGATCACACTCTGCTTTAGAGCAAGCAGCACGCTCTAGCTTTCTAGAGTCTCTGAGATAGCAGGAAACGTGACTGTGCTGAGAAGAAAAGAACGGTGATTCCTACACATACGGACCATATCTATTCCAACTCTGCTTCTGAAACTGATACAAAGCACTGGTCCTATAACATCCGATGCTTGTCAGTTATGATGAGAAACGTGTGAGCTTCGTGAACGATGTAGTTCGTTTGAGCTGAAACGTGACTGCCCTGCCCTGAAACGAAGTGTTGCTTGTTGGAAGACTCAGAACCTTGGGTTTAACTCCATTTCTGAAGTGAAACACACAGAAGGGTTCTCATATATACATCACACCCTGCTTGAAAGCAAGAAGGACGCTCTTGCTTTCTAGAATCTCTAATACAGCAGATAACATGAGTGTGCTGAGAGGAAAAGAACGGTGTTTCCTACACATTCAGACCATATCTAGTCCAACTCTGCTTCTGAAACTGATACAAAGCACTGGTATTCTCACATCCGATGCTTGTCAGTTAAGATGAGAAACGTGTTAGCTTCGTGAACGATGTAGTTCGTTTGAGCTGAAAAGTAACTGCCCTTACCTGAAACGAAGTGTTGCTTGTACGAAGACTCAGAGCCTGGGGTTTAACTCCATATCTGAAGTGAAACACACTGCAGGGTTCCCATATATACATCACATTCTGCTTTAAAGCAAGATGGACGCTCTTGCTTTCTAGAATCTCTAAGACAGCAGGAAACATGAGTGTCCTGAGAGGAAAAGAACGGTGTTTCCTACACATATGGACCATATCTAGTCCATCTCTGCTTCTGAAACTGAGACAAAGCACTGGTATTCTCACATCCGATGCTTGTCAGTTAAGATGAGAAACGTGTTAGCTTCGTGAACGATGTAGTTCGTTTGAGCTGAAAAGTAACTGCCCTTAACTGAAACGAAGTGTTGCTTGTACGAAGACTCAGAGCCTGGGGTTTAACTCCATATCTGAAGTGAAACACACTGCAGGGTTCCCATATATACATCACATTCTGCTTTAAAGCAAGAAGGACGCTCTTGCTTTCTAGAATCTCTAATACAGCAGGAAACATGAATGTGCTGAGAGGAAATGAACGGTGTTTCCTACACATTCGGACCATATCTAGTCCAAATCTGCTTCTGAAACTGACACAAAGCACTGGTCCTCTAACATCCGATGCTTGTCATTTAAGATGAGAAACGTGTGAGCTTTGTGAACGATGTAGTTCGTTTGAGCTGTAAAGTAACTGCCCTTACCTGATTCGAAGTCTTGCTTGTAGGAAGACTGAGACCCTGGGATTTAACTCCATTTCTGAAGGGAAACACACAGCAGAGTTCTCTTCCATGGATCACACTCTGCTTTAGAGCAAGAAGCACGCTCTAGCTTTCTAGAGTCTCTAAGACAGCAGGAAATGTGAGTGTGCTGAGAACAAAAGAATGGTGTTTCCTACACATACAGACCATATCGAGTCCAACTCTGCCTCCGAAATTGATACAAAGCACTGGTCCTCTAACATCCAATGCTTGTCAGTTAAGATGAGAAACGTGTGAGCTTTGTGAACGATGTAGTTTGTTTGAGCTGTGAAGTAACTGCCCTTACCTGAAATGAAGTTTTGCTTGTAGGAAGACTCAGAGCCTTGGGTTTAACTCCATTTCTGAAGTGAAACACACAGCAGGGTTCTCATATATACATCACACTCTGCTTTAAAGCAAGAAGGACGCTCTCACTTTCTAGATTCTCTAAGACAGCAGGAAACTTGAGTGTGCTGAGAAGAAAAGAACGGTGTGTCCTACACATACAGACCATATCTAGTCCAACTCTGCTTCTGAGACTGATACAAAGCACTGGTCCTATAACATCCGATGCTTGTCAGTTAAGATGAGAAACGTGTGAGCTTCTTGAACGATGTAGTTCGTTTGAGCTGAAAAGTGACTGCCCTTTCCTGAAACGAAGTCTTTATTGTAGGAAGACACAGAGCCTGGGATTTCACTCCATTTCTGAAGGGAAACACACAGCAGAGTTCTCATCCATGGATCACACACTGCTTTAGAGCAAGAAGCACGCTCTAGCTTTCTAGATTCTCTAAGACACAGGAAACGTGACTGTGCTGAGAACAAAAGAACGGTGTTTCCTACACATACGGACCATATCTATTCCAACTCTGCTTCTGAAACTGATACAAAGCACTGGTCCTATAACATTCGATGCTTGTCAGTTAAGATGAGAAACGTGTGAGCTTCGTGAACGATGTAGTTCGTTTGAGCTGAAAAGTAACTGCCCTTACCTGAAACGAAGTGTTGCTTGTTGGAAGACTCAGAACCTTGGGTTTAACTCCATTTCTGAAGTGAAACACACAGCAGGGTTCTCATATATACATCACACTCTGCTTGAAAGCAAGAAGGACGCTCTTGCTTTCTAGAATCTCTAATACAGCAGGAAACATGAGTGTGCTGAGAGGAAATGAACGGTGTTTCCTACACATTCGGACCATATGTAGTCCAACTCTGCTTCTGAAACTGACACAAAGCACTGGTCCTCTAACATCCGATGCTTGTCATTTAAGATGAGAAACGTGTGAGCTTTGTGAACGATGTAGTTCGTTTGAGCTGTAAAGTAACTGCCCTTACCTGATTCGAAGTCTTGCTTGTAGGAAGACTGAGACCTTGGGATTTAACTCCATTTCTGAAGGGAAACACACAGCAGAGTTCTCTTCCATGGATCACACTCTGCTTTAGAGCAAGAAGCACGCTATAGCTTTCTAGAGTCTCTAAGACAGCAGGAAATGTGAGTGTGCTGAGAACAAAAGAATGGTGTGTCCTAAACATATAGACTATATCTAGTCCAACTCTGCTTCTGAACCTGATACAAATCACTGGTCCTCTAACATCCAATGCTTGTCAGTTAAGATGAGAAACGTGTGAGCTTTGTGAACGATGTAGTTCGTTTGAGCTGAAAAGTGACTGCCCTTACCTGAAACGAAGTCTTTATTGTAGGAAGACACAGAGCCTGGGATTTCACTCCACTTCTGAAGGGAAACACACAGCAGAGTTCTTATCCATTGATCACACTCTGCTTTAGAGCAAGAAGCACGCTCTAGCTTTCTAGAGTCTCTGAGATAGCAGGAAACGTGACTGTGCTGAGAACAAAAGAACGGTGATACCTACACATACGGACCATATCTATTCCAACTCTGCTTCTGAAACTGATACAAAGCACTGGTCCTATAACATCCGATGCTTGTCAGTTATGATGAGAAACGTGTGAGCTTCGTGAACGATGTAGTTCGTTTGAGCTGAAACGTGACTGCCCTGCCCTGAAACGAAGTGTTGCTTGTTGGAAGACTCAGAACCTTGGGTTTAACTCCATTTCTGAAGTGAAACACACAGAAGGGTTCTCATATATACATCACACTCTGCTTGAAAGCAAGAAGGACGCTCTTGCTTTCTAGAATCTCTAATACAGCAGGAAACGTGACTGTGCTGAGAACAAAAGAACGTTGATTCCTACACATACGGACCATATCTATTCCAACTCTGCTTCTGAAACTGAGACAAAGCACTGGTATTCTCACATCCGATGCTTGTCAGTTAAGATGAGAAACGTGTTAGCTTCGTGAACGATGTAGTTCGTTTGAGCTGAAAAGTAACTGCCCTTGCCTGAAACGAAGTGTTGCTTGTTGGAAGACTCAGAACCTTGGGTTTAACTCCATTTCTGAAGTGAAACACACAGCAGGGTTCTCATATATACATCACACTCTGCTTTAAAGCAAGAAGGACGCTCTTGCTTTCTAGAATCTCTAATACAGCAGGAAACATGAGTGTGCTGAGAGGAAATGAACGGTGTTTCCTACACATTCGGACCATATCTAGTCCAACTATGCTTCTGAAACTGACACAAAGCACTGGTCCTCTAACATCCGATGCTTGTCATTTAAGATGAGAAACGTGTGAGCTTTGTGAACGATGTAGTTCGTTTGAGCTGTAAAGTAACTGCCCTTACCTGATTCGAAGTCTTGCTTGTAGGAAGACTGAGACCCTGGGATTTAACTCCATTTCTGAAGGGAAACACACAGCAGAGTTCTCTTCCATGGATCACACTCTGCTTTAGAGCAAGAAGCACGCTATAGCTTTCTAGAGTCTCTAAGACAGCAGGAAATGTGAGTGTGCTGAGAACAAAAGAATGGTGTGTCCTACACATATAGACTATATCTAGTCCAACTCTGCTTCTGAACCTGATACAAATCACTGGTCCTCTAACATCCAATGCTTGTCAGTTAAGATGAGAAACGTGTGAGCTTTGTGAACGATGTAGTTCGTTTGAGCTGAAAAGTGACTGCCCTTACCTGAAACGAAGTCTTTATTGTAGGAAGACACAGAGCCTGGGATTTCACTCCACTTCTGAAGGGAAACACACAGCAGAGTTCTTATCCATTGATCACACTCTGCTTTAGAGCAAGAAGCACGCTCTAGCTTTCTAGAGTCTCTGAGATAGCAGGAAACGTGACTGTGCTGAGAACAAAAGAACGGTGATACCTACACATACGGACCATATCTATTCCAACTCTGCTTCTGAAACTGATACAAAGCACTGGTCCTATAACATCCGATGCTTGTCAGTTATGATGAGAAACGTGTGAGCTTCGTGAACGATGTAGTTCGTTTGAGCTGAAACGTGACTGCCCTGCCCTGAAACGAAGTGTTGCTTGTTGGAAGACTCAGAACCTTGGGTTTAACTCCATTTCTGAAGTGAAACACACAGAAGGGTTCTCATATATACATCACACTCTGCTTGAAAGCAAGAAGGACGCTCTTGCTTTCTAGAATCTCTAATACAGCAGGAAACGTGACTGTGCTGAGAACAAAAGAACGTTGATTCCTACACATACGGACCATATCTATTCCAACTCTGCTTCTGAAACTGAGACAAAGCACTGGTATTCTCACATCCGATGCTTGTCAGTTAAGATGAGAAACGTGTTAGCTTCGTGAACGATGTAGTTCGTTTGAGCTGAAAAGTAACTGCCCTTGCCTGAAACGAAGTGTTGCTTGTTGGAAGACTCAGAACCTTGGGTTTAACTCCATTTCTGAAGTGAAACACACAGCAGGGTTCTCATATATACATCACACTCTGCTTTAAAGCAAGAAGGACGCTCTTGCTTTCTAGAATCTCTAATACAGCAGGAAACATGAGTGTGCTGAGAGGAAATTAACGGTGTTTCCTACACATTCGGACCATATCTAGTCCAACTCTGCTTCTGAAACTGACACAAAGCACTGGTCCTCTAACATCCGATGCTTGTCATTTAAGATGAGAAACGTGTGAGCTTTGTGAACGATGTAGTTCGTTTGAGCTGTAAAGTAACTGCCCTTACCTGATTCGAAGTCTTGCTTGTAGGAAGACTGAGACCCTGGGATTTAACTCCATTTCTGAAGGGAAACACACAGCAGAGTTCTCTTCCATGGATCACACTCTGCTTTAGAGCAAGAAGCACGCTATAGCTTTCTAGATTCTCTAAGACAGCAGGAAATGTGAGTGTGCTGAGAACAAAAGAATGGTGTGTCCTACACATATAGACTATATCTAGTCCAACTCTGCTTCTGAACCTGATACAAATCACTGGTCCTCTAACATCCAATGCTTGTCAGTTAAGATGAGAAACGTGTGAGCTTTGTGAACGATGTAGTTCGTTTGAGCTGAAAAGTGACTGCCCTTACCTGAAACGAAATCTTTATTGTAGGAAGACACAGAGCCTGGGATTTCACTCCATTTCTGAAGGGAAACACACAGCAGAGTTCTTATCCATTGATCACACTCTGCTTTAGAGCAAGAAGCACGCTCTAGCTTTCTAGAGTCTCTGAGATAGCAGGAAACGTGACTGTGCTGAGAACAAAAGAACGGTGATTCCTACACATACGGACCATATCTATTCCAACTCTGCTTCTGAAACTGATACAAAGCACTGGTCCTATAACATCCGATGCTTGTCAGTTATGATGAGAAACGTGTGAGCTTCGTGAACGATGTAGTTCGTTTGAGCTGAAACGTGACTGCCCTGCCCTGAAACGAAGTGTTGCTTGTTGGAAGACTCAGAACCTTGGGTTTAACTCCATTTCTGAAGTGAAACACACAGAAGGGTTCTCATATATACATCACACTCTGCTTGAAAGCAAGAAGGACGCTCTTGCTTTCTAGAATCTCTAATACAGCAGGAAACGTGACTGTGCTGAGAACAAAAGAACGGTGATTCCTACACATACGGACCATATCTATTCCAACTCTGCTTCTGAAACTGATATAAAGCACTGGTCCTATAACATCCGATGCTTGTCAGTTATGATGAGAAACGTGTGAGCTTCGTGAACGATGTAGTTCGTTTGAGCTGAAAAGTAACTGCCCTTACCTGAAACGAAGTGTTGCTTGTACGAAGACTCAGAGCCTGGGGTTTAACTCCATATCTGAAGTGAAACACACTGCAGGGTTCCCATATATACATCACATTCTGCTTTAAAGCAAGAAGGACGCTCTCGCTTTCTAGAATCTCTAAGACAGCAGGAAACATGAGTGTCCTGAGAGGAAAAGAACGGTGTTTCCTACACATACGGACCATATCTATTCCAACTCTGCTTCTGAAACTGAGACAAAGCACTGGTATTCTCACATCCGATGCTTGTCAGTTAAGATGAGAAACGTGTTAGCTTCGTGAACGATGTAGTTCGTTTGAGCTGAAAAGTAACTGCCCTTACCTGAAACGAAGTGTTGCTTGTTGGAAGACTCAGAACCTTGGGTTTAACTCCATTTCTGAAGTGAAACACACAGCAGGGTTCTCATATATACATCACACTCTGCTTGAAAGCAAGAAGGACGCTCTTGCTTTCTAGAATCTCTAATACAGCAGGAAACATGAGTGTGCTGAGAGGAAATGAACGGTGTTTCCTACACATTCGGACCATATCTAGTCCAACTCTGCTTCTGAAACTGACACAAAGCACTGGTCCTCTAACATCTGATGCTTGTCATTTAAGATGAGAAACGTGTGAGCTTTGTGAACGATGTAGTTCGTTTGAGCTGTAAAGTAACAGCCCTTACCTGATTCGAAGTCTTGCTTGTAGGAAGACTGAGACCCTGGGATTTAACTCCATTTCTGAAGGGAAACACACAGCAGAGTTCTCTTCCATGGATCACACTCTGCTTTAGAGCAAGAAGCACGCTATAGCTTTCTAGAGTCTCTAAGACAGCAGGAAATGTGAGTGTGCTGAGAACAAAAGAATGGTGTGTCCTACACATATAGACTATATCTAATCCAACTCTGCTTCTGAACCTGATACAAATCACTGGTCCTCCTAACATCCAATGCTTGTCAGTTAAGATGAGAAACGTGTGAGCTTTGTGAACGATGTAGTTCGTTTGAGCTGAAAAGTGACTGCCCTTACCTGAAAAGAAGTCTTTATTGTAGGAAGACACAGAGCCTGGGATTTCACTCCATTTCTGAAGGGAAACACACAGCAGAGTTCTTATCCATTGATCACACTCTGCTTTAGAGCAAGAAGCAAGCTCTAGCTTTGTAGAGTCTCTGAGATAGCAGGAAACGTGACTGTGCTGAGAACAAAAGAACGTTGATTCCTACACATACGGACCATATCTATTCCAACTCTGCTTCTGAAACTGAGACAAAGCACTGGTATTCTCACATCCGATGCTTGTCAGTTAAGATGAGAAACGTGTTAGCTTCGTGAACGATGTAGTTCGTTTGAGCTGAAAAGTAACTGCCCTTAACTGAAACGAAGTGTTGCTTGTACGAAGACTCAGAGCCTGGGGTTTAACTCCGTATCTGAAGTGAAACACACTGCAGGGTTCCCATATATACATCACATTCTGCTTTAAAGCAAGAAGGACGCTCTTGCTTTCTAGAATCTCTAATACAGCAGGAAACATGAGTGTGCTGAGAGGAAATGAACGGTGTTTCCTACACATTCGGACCATATCTAGTCCAACTCTGCTTCTGAAACTGACACAAAGCACTGGTCCTCTAACATCCGATGCTTGTCATTTAAGATGAGAAACGTGTGAGCTTTGTGAACGATGTAGTTCGTTTGAGCTGTAAAGTAACTGCCCTTACCTGATTCGAAGTCTTGCTTGTAGGAAGACTGAGACCCTGGGATTTAACTCCATTTCTGAAGGGAAACACACAGCAGAGTTCTCTTCCATGGATCACACTCTGCTTTAGAGCAAGAAGCACGCTCTAGCTTTCTAGAGTCTCTAAGACAGCAGGAAATGTGAGTGTGCTGAGAACAAAGAATGGTGTTTCCTACACATACAGACCATATCGAGTCCAACTCTGCCTCCGAAATTGATACAAAGCACTGGTCCTCTAACATCCAATGCTTGTCAGTTAAGATGAGAAACGTGTGAACTTCGTGAACGATGTAGTTCGTTTGAGCTGTGAAGTAACTGCCCTTACCTGAAATGAAGTTTTGCTTGTAGGAAGACTCAGAGCCTTGGGTTTAACTCCATTTCTGAAGTGAAACACACAGCAGGGTTCTCATATATACATCACACTCTGCTTTAAAGCAAGAAGGACGCTCTCGCTTTCTAGATTCTCTAAGACAGCAGGAAACTTGAGTGTGCTGAGAAGAAAAGAACGGTGTTTCCTACACATACAGACCATATCTAGTCCAACTCTGCTTCTGAGACTGATACAAAGCTCTGGTCCTATAACATCCGATGCTTGTCAGTTAAGATGAGAAACGTGTGAGCTTCTTGAACGATGTAGTTCGTTTGAGCTGAAAAGTGACTGCCCTTTCCTGAAACGAAGTCTTTTTTGTAGGAAGACACAGAGCCTGGGATTTCACTCCATTTCTGAAGGGAAACACACAGCAGAGTTCTTATCCATTGATCACACTCTGCTTTAGAGCAAGAAGCACGCTCTAGCTTTCTAGAGTCTCTGAGATAGCAGGAAACGTGACTGTGCTGAGAACAAAAGAACGGTGATTCCTACACATACGGACCATATCTATTCCAACTCTGCTTCTGAAACTGATACAAAGCACTGGTCCTATAACATCCGATGCTTGTCAGTTATGATGAGAAACGTGTGAGCTTCGTGAACGATGTAGTTCGTTTGAGCTGAAACGTGACTGCCCTGCCCTGAAACGAAGTGTTGCTTGTTGGAAGACTCAGAACCTTGGGTTTAACTCCATTTCTGAAGTGAAACACACAGAAGGGTTCTCATATATACATCACACTCTGCTTGAAAGCAAGAAGGACGCTCTTGCTTTCTAGAATCTCTAATACAGCAGGAAACGTGACTGTGCTGAGAACAAAAGAACGGTGATTCCTACACATACGGACCATATCTATTCCAACTCTGCTTCTGAAACTGAGACAAAGCAATGGTATTCTCACATCCGATGCTTGTCAGTTAAGATGAGAAACGTGTGAGCTTCGTGAACGATGTAGTTCGTTTGAGCTGAAAAGTAACTGCCCTTAACTGAAACGAAGTGTTGCTTGTACGAAGACTCAGAGCCTGGGGTTTAACTCCGTATCTGAAGTGAAACACACTGCAGGGTTCCCATATATACATCACATTCTGCTTTAAAGCAAGAAGGACGCTCTTGCTTTCTAGAATCTCTAATACAGCAGGAAACATGAGTGTGCTGAGAGGAAATGAACGGTGTTTCCTACACATTCGGACCATATCTAGTCCAACTCTGCTTCTGAAACTGACACAAAGCACTGGTCCTCTAACATCCGATGCTTGTCATTTAAGATGAGAAACGTGTGAGCTTTGTGAACGTTGTAGTTCGTTTGAGCTGTAAAGTAACTGCCCTTACCTGATTCGAAGTCTTGCTTGTAGGAAGACTGAGACCCTGGGATTTAACTCCATTTCTGAAGGGAAACACACAGCAGAGTTCTCTTCCATGGATCACACTCTGCTTTAGAGCAAGAAGCACGCTCTAGCTTTCTAGAGTCTCTAAGACAGCAGGAAATGTGAGTGTGCTGAGAACAAAGAATGGTGTTTCCTACACATACAGACCATATCGAGTCCAACTCTGCCTCCGAAATTGATACAAAGCACTGGTCCTCTAACATCCAATGCTTGTCAGTTAAGATGAGAAACGTGTGAGCTTCGTGAACGATGTAGTTCGTTTGAGCTGAAAAGTAACTGCCCTTACCTGAAACGAAGTGTTGCTTGTTGGAAGACTCAGAACCTTGGGTTTAACTCCATTTCTGAAGTGAAACACACAGCAGGGTTCTCATATATACATCACACTCTGCTTGAAAGCAAGAAGGACGCTCTTGCTTTCTAGAATCTCTAATACAGCAGGAAACATGAGTGTGCTGAGAGGAAATGAACGGTGTTTCCTACACATTCGGACCATATCTAGTCCAACTCTGCTTCTGAAACTGACACAAAGCACTGGTCCTCTAACATCCGATGCTTGTCATTTAAGATGAGAAACGTGTGAGCTTTGTGAACGATGTAGTTCGTTTGAGCTGTAAAGTAACTGCCCTTACCTGATTCGAAGTCTTGCTTGTAGGAAGACTGAGACCCTGGGATTTAACTCCATTTCTGAAGGGAAACACACAGCAGAGTTCTCTTCCATGGATCACACTCTGCTTTAGAGCAAGAAGCACGCTATAGCTTTCTAGAGTCTCTAAGACAGCAGGAAATGTGAGTGTGCTGAGAACAAAAGAATGGTGTGTCCTACACATATAGACTATATCTAGTCCAACTCTGCTTCTGAACCTGATACAAATCACTGGTCCTCTAACATCCAATGCTTGTCAGTTAAGATGAGAAACGTGTGAGCTTTGTGAACGATGTAGTTCGTTTGAGCTGAAAAGTGACTGCCCTTACCTGAAACGAAGTCTTTATTGTAGGAAGACACAGAGCCTGGGATTTCACTCCATTTCTGAAGGGAAACACACAGCAGAGTTCTTATCCATTGATCACACTCTGCTTTAGAGCAAGAAGCACGCTCTAGCTTTCTAGAGTCTCTGAGATAGCAGGAAACGTGACTGTGCTGAGAACAAAAGAACGGTGATTCCTACACATACGGACCATATCTATTCCAACTCTGCTTCTGAAACTGATACAAAGCACTGGTCCTATAACATCCGATGCTTGTCAGTTATGATGAGAAACGTGTGAGCTTCGTGAACGATGTAGTTCGTTTGAGCTGAAACGTGACTGCCCTGCCCTGAAACGAAGTGTTGCTTGTTGGAAGACTCAGAACCTTGGGTTTAACTCCATTTCTGAAGTGAAACACACAGAAGGGTTCTCATATATACATCACACTCTGCTTGAAAGCAAGAAGGACGCTCTTGCTTTCTAGAATCTCTAATACAGCAGGAAACGTGACTGTGCTGAGAACAAAAGAACGGTGATTCCTACACATACGGACCATATCTATTCCAACTCTGCTTCTGAAACTGATACAAAGCACTGGTCCTATAACATCCGATGCTTGTCAGTTATGATGAGAAACGTGTGAGCTTCGTGAACGATGTAGTTCGTTTAAGCTGAAAAGTAACTGCCCTTACCTGAAACGAAGTGTTGCTTGTACGAAGACTCAGAGCCTGGGGTTTAACTCCATATCTGAAGTGAAGCACACTGCAGGGTTCCCATATATACATCACATTCTGCTTTAAAGCAAGAAGGACGCTCTTGCTTTCTAGAATCTCTAAGACAGCAGGAAACATGAGTGTCCTGAGAGGAAAAGAACGGTGTTTCCTACACATACGGACCATATCTATTCCAACTCTGCTTCTGAAACTGAGACAAAGCACTGGTATTCTCACATCCGATGCTTGTCAGTTAAGATGAGAAACGTGTTAGCTTCGTGAACGATGTAGTTCGTTTGAGCTGAAAAGTAACTGCCCTTACCTGAAACGAAGTGTTGCTTGTTGGAAGACTCAGAACCTTGGGTTTAACTCCATTTCTGAAGTGAAACACACAGCAGGGTTCTCATATATACATCACACTCTGCTTGAAAGCAAGAAGGACGCTCTTGCTTTCTAGAATCTCTAATACAGCAGGAATCATGAGTGTGCTGAGAGGAAATGAACGGTGTTTCCTACACATTCGGACCATATCTAGTCCAACTCTGCTTCTGAAACTGACACAAAGCACTGGTCCTCTAACATCTGATGCTTGTCATTTAAGATGAGAAACGTGTGAGCTTTGTGAACGATGTAGTTCGTTTGAGCTGTAAAGTAACTGCCCTTACCTGATTCGAAGTCTTGCTTGTAGGAAGACTGAGACCCTGGGATTTAACTCCATTTCTGAAGGGAAACACACAGCAGAGTTCTCTTCCATGGATCACACTCTGCTTTAGAGCAAGAAGCACGCTATAGCTTTCTAGAGTCTCTAAGACAGCAGGAAATGTGAGTGTGCTGAGAACAAAAGAATGGTGTGTCCTACACATATAGACTATATCTAATCCAACTCTGCTTCTGAACCTGATACAAATCACTGGTCCTCCTAACATCCAATGCTTGTCAGTTAAGATGAGAAACGTGTGAGCTTTGTGAACGATGTAGTTCGTTTGAGCTGAAAAGTGACTGCCCTTACCTGAAACGAAGTCTTTATTGTAGGAAGACACAGAGCCTGGGATTTCACTCCATTTCTGAAGGGAAACACACAGCAGAGTTCTTATCCATTGATCACACTCTGCTTTAGAGCAAGAAGCTCTAGCTTTCTAGAGTCTCTGAGATAGCAGGAAACGTGACTGTGCTGAGAACAAAAGAACGGTGATTCCTACACATACGGACCATATCTATTCCAACTCTGCTTCTGAAACTGATACAAAGCACTGGTCCTCTAACATCTGATGCTTGTCATTTAAGAGGATAAACGTGTGAGCTTTGCGAACGATGTAGTTCGTTTGAGCTGTAAAGTTACTGCCCTTACCTGATTCGACGTCTTGCTTGTAGGAAGACTCAGAGCCTGGGATTTAACTCCATTTCTGAAGGGAAACACACAGCAGAGTTCTCTTCCATGGATCACACTCTGCTTTAGAGCAAGAAGCACGCTCTAGCTTTCTAGAGTCTCTAAGACAGCAGGAAATGTGAGTGTGCTGAGAACAAAAGAATGGTGTTTCCTACACATACAGACCATATCGAGTCCAACTCTGCCTCTGAAATTGATACAAAGCACTGGTCCTCTAACATCCAATGCTTGTCATTTAAGAGGATAAACGTGTGAGCTTTGCGAACGATGTAGTTCGTTTGAGCTGTAAAGTTACTGCCCTTACCTGATTCGACGTCTTGCTTGTAGGAAGACTCAGAGCCTGGGATTTCACTCCATTTCTGAAGGGAAACACACAGCAGAGTTCTTATCCATTGATCACACTCTGCTTTAGAGCAAGAAGCACGCTCTAGCTTTCTAGAGTCTCTGAGATAGCAGGAAACGTGACTGTGCTGAGAACAAAAGAACGGTGATTCCTACACATACGAACCATATCTATTCCAACTCTGCTTCTGAAACTGATACAAAGCACTGGTCCTATAACATCCGATGCTTGTCAGTTATGATGAGAAACGTGTGAGCTTCGTGAACGATGTAGTTCGTTTGAGCTGAAACGTGACTGCCCTGCCCTGAAACGAAGTGTTGCTTGTTGGAAGACTCAGAACCTTGGGTTTAACTCCATTTCTGAAGTGAAACACACAGAAGGGTTCTCATATATACATCACACTCTGCTTGAAAGCAAGAAGGACGCTCTTGCTTTCTAGAATCTCTAATACAGCAGGAAACGTGACTGTGCTGAGAACAAAAGAACGGTGATTCCTACACATACGGACCATATCTATTCCAACTCTGCTTCTGAAACTGAGACAAAGCTCTGGTATTCTCACATCCAATGCTTGTCAGTTAATTTGAGAAACGTGTTAGCTTCGTGAACGATGTAGTTCGTTTGAGCTGAAAAGTAACTGCCCTTAACTGAAACGAAGTGTTGCTTGTACGAAGACTCAGAGCCTGGGGTTTAACTCCGTATCTGAAGTGAAACACACTGCAGGGTTCCCATATATACATCACATTCTGCTTTAAAGCAAGAAGGACGCTCTTGCTTTCTAGAATCTCTAATAAAGCAGGAAACATGAGTGTGCTGAGAGGAAATGAACGGTGTTTCCTACACATTCGGACCATATCTAGTCCAACTCTGCTTCTGAAACTGACACAAAGCACTGGTCCTCTAACATCCGATGCTTGTCATTTAAGATGAGAAACGTGTGAGCTTTGTGAACGATGTAGTTCGTTTGAGCTGTAAAGTAACTGCCCTTACCTGATTCGAAGTCTTGCTTGTAGGAAGACTGAGACCCTGGGATTTAACTCCATTTCTGAAGGGAAACACACAGCAGAGTTCTCTTCCATGGATCACACTCTGCTTTAGAGCAAGAAGCACGCTCTAGCTTTCTAGAGTCTCTAAGACAGCAGGAAATGTGAGTGTGCTGAGAACAAAGAATGGTGTTTCCTACACATACAGACCATATCGAGTCCAACTCTGCCTCCGAAATTGATACAAAGCACTGGTCCTCTAACATCCAATGCTTGTCAGTTAAGATGAGAAACGTGTGAGCTTCGTGAACGATGTAGTTCGTTTGAGCTGAAAAGTAACTGCCCTTACCTGAAACGAAGTGTTGCTTGTTGGAAGACTCAGAACCTTGGGTTTAACTCCATTTCTGAAGTGAAACACACAGCAGGGTTCTCATATATACATCACACTCTGCTTGAAAGCAAGAAGGACGCTCTTGCTTTCTAGAATCTCTAATACAGCAGGAAACATGAGTGTGCTGAGAGGAAATGAACGGTGTTTCCTACACATTCGGACCATATCTAGTCCAACTCTGCTTCTGAAACTGACACAAAGCACTGGTCCTCTAACATCCGATGCTTGTCATTTAAGATGAGAAACGTGTGAGCTTTGTGAACGATGTAGTTCGTTTGAGCTGTAAAGTAACTGCCCTTACCTGATTCGAAGTCTTGCTTGTAGGAAGACTGAGACCCTGGGATTTAACTCCATTTCTGAAGGGAAACACACAGCAGAGTTCTCTTCCATGGATCACACTCTGCTTTAGAGCAAGAAGCACGCTATAGCTTTCTAGAGTCTCTAAGACAGCAGGAAATGTGAGTGTGCTGAGAACAAAAGAATGGTGTGTCCTACACATATAGACTATATCTAGTCCAACTCTGCTTCTGAACCTGATACAAATCACTGGTCCTCTAACATCCAATGCTTGTCAGTTAAGATGAGAAACGTGTGAGCTTTGTGAACGATGTAGTTCGTTTGAGCTGAAAAGTGACTGCCCTTACCTGAAACGAAGTCTTTATTGTAGGAAGACACAGAGCCTGGGATTTCACTCCATTTCTGAAGGGAAACACACAGCAGAGTTCTTATCCATTGATCACACTCTGCTTTAGAGCAAGAAGCACGCTCTAGCTTTCTAGAGTCTCTGAGATAGCAGGAAACGTGACTGTGCTGAGAACAAAAGAACGGTGATTCCTACACATACGGACCATATCTATTCCAACTCTGCTTCTGAAACTGATACAAAGCACTGGTCCTATAACATCCGATGCTTGTCAGTTATGATGAGAAACGTGTGAGCTTCGTGAACGATGTAGTTCGTTTGAGCTGAAACGTGACTGCCCTGCCCTGAAACGAAGTGTTGCTTGTTGGAAGACTCAGAACCTTGGGTTTAACTCCATTTCTGAAGTGAAACACACAGAAGGGTTCTCATATATACATCACACTCTGCTTGAAAGCAAGAAGGACGCTCTTGCTTTCTAGAATCTCTAATACAGCAGGAAACGTGACTGTGCTGAGAACAAAAGAACGGTGATTCCTACACATACGGACCATATCTATTCCAACTCTGCTTCTGAAACTGATACAAAGCACTGGTCCTATAACATCCGATGCTTGTCAGTTATGATGAGAAACGTGTGAGCTTCGTGAACGATGTAGTTCGTTTAAGCTGAAAAGTAACTGCCCTTACCTGAAACGAAGTGTTGCTTGTACGAAGACTCAGAGCCTGGGGTTTAACTCCATATCTGAAGTGAAGCACACTGCAGGGTTCCCATATATACATCACATTCTGCTTTAAAGCAAGAAGGACGCTCTTGCTTTCTAGAATCTCTAAGACAGCAGGAAACATGAGTGTCCTGAGAGGAAAAGAACGGTGTTTCCTACACATACGGACCATATCTATTCCAACTCTGCTTCTGAAACTGAGACAAAGCACTGGTATTCTCACATCCGATGCTTGTCAGTTAAGATGAGAAACGTGTTAGCTTCGTGAACGATGTAGTTCGTTTGAGCTGAAAAGTAACTGCCCTTACCTGAAACGAAGTGTTGCTTGTTGGAAGACTCAGAACCTTGGGTTTAACTCCATTTCTGAAGTGAAACACACAGCAGGGTTCTCATATATACATCACACTCTGCTTGAAAGCAAGAAGGACGCTCTTGCTTTCTAGAATCTCTAATACAGCAGGAATCATGAGTGTGCTGAGAGGAAATGAACGGTGTTTCCTACACATTCGGACCATATCTAGTCCAACTCTGCTTCTGAAACTGACACAAAGCACTGGTCCTCTAACATCTGATGCTTGTCATTTAAGATGAGAAACGTGTGAGCTTTGTGAACGATGTAGTTCGTTTGAGCTGTAAAGTAACTGCCCTTACCTGATTCGAAGTCTTGCTTGTAGGAAGACTGAGACCCTGGGATTTAACTCCATTTCTGAAGGGAAACACACAGCAGAGTTCTCTTCCATGGATCACACTCTGCTTTAGAGCAAGAAGCACGCTATAGCTTTCTAGAGTCTCTAAGACAGCAGGAAATGTGAGTGTGCTGAGAACAAAAGAATGGTGTGTCCTACACATATAGACTATATCTAATCCAACTCTGCTTCTGAACCTGATACAAATCACTGGTCCTCCTAACATCCAATGCTTGTCAGTTAAGATGAGAAACGTGTGAGCTTTGTGAACGATGTAGTTCGTTTGAGCTGAAAAGTGACTGCCCTTACCTGAAACGAAGTCTTTATTGTAGGAAGACACAGAGCCTGGGATTTCACTCCATTTCTGAAGGGAAACACACAGCAGAGTTCTTATCCATTGATCACACTCTGCTTTAGAGCAAGAAGCACGCTCTAGCTTTCTAGAGTCTCTGAGATAGCAGGAAACGTGACTGTGCTGAGAACAAAAGAACGGTGATTCCTACACATACGGACCATATCTATTCCAACTCTGCTTCTGAAACTGATACAAAGCACTGGTCCTCTAACATCTGATGCTTGTCATTTAAGAGGATAAACGTGTGAGCTTTGCGAACGATGTAGTTCGTTTGAGCTGTAAAGTTACTGCCCTTACCTGATTCGACGTCTTGCTTGTAGGAAGACTCAGAGCCTGGGATTTAACTCCATTTCTGAAGGGAAACACACAGCAGAGTTCTCTTCCATGGATCACACTCTGCTTTAGAGCAAGAAGCACGCTCTAGCTTTCTAGAGTCTCTAAGACAGCAGGAAATGTGAGTGTGCTGAGAACAAAAGAATGGTGTTTCCTACACATACAGACCATATCGAGTCCAACTCTGCCTCTGAAATTGATACAAAGCACTGGTCCTCTAACATCCAATGCTTGTCAGTTAAGATGAGAAACGTGTGAACTTCGTGAACGATGTAGTTCGTTTGAGCTGTGAAGTAACTGCCCTTACCTGAAATGAAGTTTTGCTTGTAGGAAGACTCAGAGCCTTGGGTTTAACTCCATTTCTGAAGTGAAACACACAGCAGGGTTCTCATATATACATCACACTCTGCTTTAAAGCAAGAAGGACGCTCTCGCTTTCTAGATTCTCTAAGACAGCAGGAAACTTGAGTGTGCTGAGAAGAAAAGAACGGTGTTTCCTACACATACGGACCATATCTAGTCCAACTCTGCTTCTGAGACTGATACAAAGCACTGGTCCTATAACATCCGATGCTTGTCAGTTAAGATGAGAAACGTGTGAGCTTCTTGAACGATGTAGTTCGTTTGAGCTGAAAAGTGACTGCCCTTACCTGAAACGAAGTCTTTATTGTAGGAAGACACAGAGCCTGGGATTTCACTCCATTTCTGAAGGGAAACACACAGCAGAGTTCTCATCCATGGATCACACACTGCTTTAGAGCAAGAAGCACGCTCTAGCTTTCTAGATTCTCTAAGACAGCAGGGAACGTGGCTGTGCTGAGAAAAAAAGAACGGTGGTTCCTACACATACGGACCATATCTATTCCAACTCTGCTTCTGAAACTGATACAAAGCACTGGTCCTATAACATTCGATGCTTGTCAGTTAAGATGAGAAACGTGTGAGCTTCGTGAACGATGTAGTTCGTTTGAGCTGAAAAGTAACTGCCCTTACCTGAAACGAAGTGTTGCTTGTTGGAAGACTCAGAACCTTGGGTTTAACTCCATTTCTGAAGTGAAACACACAGCAGGGTTCTCATATATACATCACACTCTGCTTGAAAGTAAGAAGGACGCTCTTGCTTTCTAGAATCTCTAATACATCAGGAAACATGAGTGTGCTGAGAGGAAATGAACGGTGTTTCCTACACATTCGGACCATATCTAGTCCAACTCTGCTTCTGAAACTGACACAAAGCACTGGTCCTCTAACATCCGATGCTTGTCATTTAAGATGAGAAACGTGTGAGCTTTGTGAACGATGTAGTTCGTTTGAGCTGTAAAGTAACTGCCCTTACCTGATTCGAAGTCTTGCTTGTAGGAAGACTGAGACCCTGGGATTTAACTCCATTTCTGAAGGGAAACACACAGCAGAGTTCTCTTCCATGGATCACACTCTGCTTTAGAGCAAGAAGCACGCTATAGCTTTCTAGAGTCTCTAAGACAGCAGGAAATGTGAGTGTGCTGAGAACAAAAGAATGGTGTGTCCTACACATATAGACTATATCTAGTCCAACTCTGCTTCTGAACCTGATACAAATCACTGGTCCTCTAACATCCAATGCTTGTCAGTTAAGATGAGAAACGTGTGAGCTTTGTGAACGATGTAGTTCGTTTGAGCTGAAAAGTGACTGCCCATACCTGAAAAGAAGTCTTTATTGTAGGAAGACACAGAGCCTGGGATTTCACTCCATTTCTGAAGGGAAACACACAGCAGAGTTCTTATCCATTGATCACACTCTGCTTTAGAGCAAGAAGCACGCTCTAGCTTTCTAGAGTCTCTGAGATAGCAGGAAACGTGACTGTGCTGAGAACAAAAGAACGGTGATTCCTACACATACGGACCATATCTATTCCAACTCTGCTTCTGAAACTGATACAAAGCACTGGTCCTATAACATCCGATGCTTGTCAGTTATGATGAGAAACGTGTGAGCTTCGTGAACGATGTAGTTCGTTTGAGCTGAAACGTGACTGCCCTTCCTTGAAACGAAGTGTTGCTTGTTGGAAGACTCAGAACCTTGGGTTTAACTCCATTTCTGAAGTGAAACACACAGAAGGGTTCTCATATATACATCACACTCTGCTTGAAAGCAAGAAGGACGCTCTTGCTTTCTAGAATCTCTAATACAGCAGATAACATGAGTGTGCTGAGAGGAAAAGAACAGTGTTTCCTACACATTCAGACCATATCTAGTCCAACTCTGCTTCTGAAACTGATACAAAGCACTGGTATTCTCACATCCGATGCTTGTCAGTTAAGATGAGAAACGTGTTAGCTTCGTGAACGATGTAGTTCGTTTGAGCTGAAAAGTAACTGCCCTTACCTGAAACGAAGTGTTGCTTGTACGAAGACTCAGAGCCTGGGGTTTAACTCCATATCTGAAGTGAAACACACTGCAGGGTTCCCATATATACATCACATTCTGCTTTAAAGCAAGAAGGACGCTCTTGCTTTCTAGAATCTCTAAGACAGCAGGAAACATGAGTGTCCTGAGAGGAAAAGAACGGTGTTTCCTACACATATGGACCATATCTAGTCCATCTCTGCTTCTGAAACTGAGACAAAGCACTGGTATTCTCACATCCGATGCTTGTCAGTTAAGATGAGAAACGTGTTAGCTTCGTGAATGATGTAGTTCGTTTGAGCTGAAAAGTAACTGCCCTTAACTGAAACGAAGTGTTGCTTGTACGAAGACTCAGAGCCTGGGGTTTAACTCCATATCTGAAGTGAAACACACTGCAGGGTTCCCATATATACATCACATTCTGCTTTAAAGCAAGAAGGACGCTCTTGCTTTCTAGAATCTCTAAGACAGCAGGAAACATGAGTGTCCTGAGAGGTAAAGAACGGTGTTTCCTACACATACGGACCATATCTAGTCCATCTCTGCTTCTGAAACTGAGACAAAGCACTGGTCCTCTAACATCCGATGCTTGTCATTTAAGAGGAGAAACGTGTGAGCTTTGTGAACGATGTAGTACGTTTGAGCTGAAACGTGACTGCCCTTCCCTGAAACGAAGTGTTGCTTGTTGGAAGACTCAGAACCTTGGGTTTAACTCCATTTCTGAAGGGAAACACACAGAAGGGTTCTCATATATACATCACACTCTGCTTGAAAGCAAGAAGGACGCTCTTGCTTTCTAGAATCTCTAATACAGCAGGAAACGTGACTGTGCTGAGAACAAAAGAACGGTGATTCCTACACATACGGACCATATCTATTCCAACTCTGCTTCTGAAACTGATACAAAGCACTGGTCCTCTAACATCCAATGCTTGTCAGTTAAGATGAGAAACGTGTGAACTTCGTGAACGATGTAGTTCGTTTGAGCTGTGAAGTAACTGCCCTTACCTGAAATGAAGTTTTGCTTGTAGGAAGACTCAGAGCCTTGGGTTTAACTCCATTTCTGAAGTGAAACACACAGCAGGGTTCTCATATATACATCACACTCTGCTTGAAAGTAAGAAGGACGCTCTTGCTTTCTAGAATCTCTAATACATCAGGAAACATGAGTGTGCTGAGAGGAAATGAACGGTGTTTCCTACACATTCGGACCATATCTAGTCCAACTCTGCTTCTGAAACTGACACAAAGCACTGGTCCTCTAACATCCGATGCTTGTCATTTAAGATGAGAAACGTGTGAGCTTTGTGAACGATGTAGTTCGTTTGAGCTGTAAAGTAACTGCCCTTACCTGATTCGAAGTCTTGCTTGTAGGAAGACTGAGACCCTGGGATTTAACTCCATTTCTGAAGGGAAACACACAGCAGAGTTCTCTTCCATGGATCACACTCTGCTTTAGAGCAAGAAGCACGCTATAGCTTTCTAGATTCTCTAAGACAGCAGGAAATGTGAGTGTGCTGAGAACAAAAGAATGGTGTGTCCTACACATATAGACTATATCTAGTCCAACTCTGCTTCTGAACCTGATACAAATCACTGGTCCTCTAACATCCAATGCTTGTCAGTTAAGATGAGAAACTTGTGAGCTTTGTGAATGATGTAGTTCGTTTGAGCTGAAAAGTGACTGCCCATACCTGAAAAGAAGTCTTTATTGTAGGAAGACACAGAGCCTGGGATTTCACTCCATTTCTGAAGGGAAACACACAGCAGAGTTCTTATCCATTGATCACACTCTGCTTTAGAGCAAGAAGCACGCTCTAGCTTTCTAGAGTCTCTGAGATAGCAGGAAACGTGACTGTGCTGAGAACAAAAGAACGGTGATTCCTACACATACGGACCATATCTATTCCAACTCTGCTTGTGAAACTGATACAAAGCACTGGTCCTATAACATCCGATGCTTGTCAGTTATGATGAGAAACGTGTGAGCTTCGTGAACGATGTAGTTCGTTTGAGCTGAAACGTGACTGCCCTTCCCTGAAACGAAGTGTTGCTTGTTGGAAGACTCAGAACCTTGGGTTTAACTCCATTTCTGAAGTGAAACACACAGAAGGGTTCTCATATATACATCACACTCTGCTTGAAAGCAAGAAGGACGCTCTTGCTTTCTAGAATCTCTAATACAGCAGATAACATGAGTGTGCTGAGAGGAAAAGAACGGTGTTTCCTACACATTCAGACCATATCTAGTCCAACTCTGCTTCTGAGACTGATACAAAGCACTGGTCCTATAACATCCGATGCTTGTCAGTTAAGATGAGAAACGTGTGAGCTTCTTGAACGATGTAGTTCGTTTGAGCTGAAAAGTGACTGCCCTTACCTGAAACGAAGTCTTTATTGTAGGAAGACACAGAGCCTGGGATTTCACTCCATTTCTGAAGGGAAACACACAGCAGAGTTCTCATCCATGGATCACACACTGCTTTAGAGCAAGAAGCACGCTCTAGCTTTCTAGATTCTCTAAGACAGCAGGGAACGTGACTGTGCTGAGAAAAAAAGAACGGTGGTTCCTACACATACGGACCATATCTATTCCAACTCTGCTTCTCAAACTGATACAAAGCACTGGTCCTATAACATTCGATGCTTGTCAGTTAAGATGAGAAACGTGTGAGCTTCGTGAACGATGTAGTTCGTTTGAGCTGAAAAGTAACTGCCCTTACCTGAAACGAAGTGTTGCTTGTTGGAAGACTCAGAACCTTGGGTTTAACTCCATTTCTGAAGTGAAACACACAGCAGGGTTCTCATATATACATCACACTCTGCTTGAAAGTAAGAAGGACGCTCTTGCTTTCTAGAATCTCTAATACATCAGGAAACATGAGTGTGCTGAGAGGAAATGAACGGTGTTTCCTACACATTCGGACCATATCTAGTCCAACTCTGCTTCTGAAACTGACACAAAGCACTGGTCCTCTAACATCCGATGCTTGTCATTTAAGATGAGAAACGTGTGAGCTTTGTGAACGATGTAGTTCGTTTGAGCTGTAAAGTAACTGCCCTTACCTGATTCGAAGTCTTGCTTGTAGGAAGACTGAGACCCTGGGATTTAACTCCATTTCTGAAGGGAAACACACAGCAGAGTTCTCTTCCATGGATCACACTCTGCTTTAGAGCAAGAAGCACGCTATAGCTTTCTAGAGTCTCTAAGACAGCAGGAAATGTGAGTGTGCTGAGAACAAAAGAATGGTGTGTCCTACACATATAGACTATATCTAGTCCAACTCTGCTTCTGAACCTGATACAAATCACTGTTCCTCTAACATCCAATGCTTGTCAGTTAAGATGAGAAACGTGTGAGCTTTGTGAACGATGTAGTTCGTTTGAGCTGAAAAGTGACTGCCCATACCTGAAAAGAAGTCTTTATTGTAGGAAGACACAGAGCCTGGGATTTCACTCCATTTCTGAAGGGAAACACACAGCAGAGTTCTTATCCATTGATCACACTCTGCTTTAGAGCAAGAAGCACGCTCTAGCTTTCTAGAGTCTCTGAGATAGCAGGAAACGTGACTGTGCTGAGAACAAAAGAACGGTGATTCCTACACATACGGACCATATCTATTCCAACTCTGCTTGTGAAACTGATACAAAGCACTGGTCCTATAACATCCGATGCTTGTCAGTTATGATGAGAAACGTGTGAGCTTCGTGAACGATGTAGTTCGTTTGAGCTGAAACGTGACTGCCCTTCCTTGAAACGAAGTGTTGCTTGTTGGAAGACTCAGAACCTTGGGTTTAACTCCATTTATGAAGTGAAACACACAGAAGGGTTCTCATATATACATCACACTCTGCTTGAAAGCAAGAAGGACGCTCTTGCTTTCTAGAATCTCTAATACAGCAGATAACATGAGTGTGCTGAGAGGAAAAGAACGGTGTTTCCTACACATTCAGACCATATCTAGTCCAACTCTGCTTCTGAAACTGATACAAAGCACTGGTATTCTCACATCCGATGCTTGTCAGTTAAGATGAGAAACGTGTTAGCTTCGTGAACGATGTAGTTCGTTTGAGCTGAAAAGTAACTGCCCTTACCTGAAACGAAGTGTTGCTTGTACGAAGACTCAGAGCCTGGGGTTTAACTCCATATCTGAAGTGAAACACACTGCAGGGTTCCCATATATACATCACATTCTGCTTTAAAGCAAGAAGGACGCTCTTGCTTTCTAGAATCTCTAATACAGCAGATAACATGAGTGTGCTGAGAGGAAAAGAACGGTGTTTCCTACACATTCAGACCATATCTAGTCCAACTCTGCTTCTGAAACTGATACAAAGCACTGGTCCTATAACATCCGATGCTTGTCAGTTATGATGAGAAACGTGTGAGCTTCGTGAACGATGTAGTTCGTTTGAGCTGAAAAGTAACTGCCCTTACCTGAAATGAAGTGTTGCTTGTACGAAGACTCAGAGCCTGGGGTTTAACTCCATATCTGAAGTGAAACACACTGCAGGGTTCCCATATATACATCACATTCTGCTTTAAAGCAAGAAGGACGCTCTTGCTTTCTAGAATCTCTAAGACAGCAGGAAACATGAGTGTCCTGAGAGGAAAAGAACGGTGTTTCCTACACATACGGACCATATCTAGTCCATCTCTGCTTCTGAAACTGAGACAAAGCACTGGTCCTCTAACATCCGATGCTTGTCATTTAAGAGGAGAAACGTGTGAGCTTTGTGAACGATGTAGTTCGTTTGAGCTGTAAAGTTACTGCCCTTACCTGATTCGACGTCTTGCTTGTAGGAAGACTCAGAGCCTGGGATTTAACTCCATTTCTGAAGGGAAACACACAGCAGAGTTCTCTTCCATGGATCACACTCTGCTTTAGAGCAAGAAGCACGCTCTAGCTTTCTAGAGTCTCTAAGACAGCAGGAAATGTGAGTGTGCTGAGAACAAAAGAATGGTGTTTCCTACACATACAGACCATATCGAGTCCAACTCTGCCTCCGAAATTGATACAAAGCACTGGTCCTCTAACATACAATGCTTGTCAGTTAAGATGAGAAACGTGTGAACTTCGTGAACGATGTAGTTCGTTTGAGCTGTGAAGTAACTGCCCTTACCTGAAATGAAGTTTTGCTTGTAGGAAGACTCAGAGCCTTGGGTTTAACTCCATTTCTGAAGTGAAACACACAGCAGGGTTCTCATATATACATCACACTCTGCTTTAAAGCAAGAAGGACGCTCTCGCTTTCTAGATTCTCTAAGACAGCAGGAAACCTGAGTGTGCTGAGAAGAAAAGAACGGTGTTTCCTACACATACGGACCATATCTAGTCCAACTCTGCTTCTGAGACTGATACAAAGCACTGGTCCTATAACATCCGATGCTTGTCAGTTAAGATGAGAAACGTGTGAGCTTCTTGAACGATGTAGTTCGTTTGAGCTGAAAAGTGACTGCCCTTTCCTGAAACGAAGTCTTTATTGTAGGAAGACACAGAGCCTGGGATTTCACTCCATTTCTGAAGGGAAACACACAGCAGAGTTCTCATCCATGGATCACACACTGCTTTAGAGCAAGAAGCACGCTCTAGCTTTCTAGATTCTCTAAGACAGCAGGGAACGTGACTGTGCTGAGAAAAAAAGAACGGTGTTTCCTACACATACGGACCATATCTATTCCAACTCTGCTTCTGAAACTGATACAAAGCACTGGTCCTATAACATTCGATGCTTGTCAGTTAAGAGGAGAAACGTGTGAGCTTCGTGAACGATGTAGTTCGTTTGAGCTGAAAAGTAACTGCCCTTACCTGAAACGAAGTGTTGCTTGTTGGAAGACTCAGAACCTTGGGTTTAACTCCATTTCTGAAGTGAAACACACAGCCGGGTTCTCATATATACATCACACTCTGCTTGAAAGCAAGAAGGACGCTCTTGCTTTCTAGAATCTCTAATACATCAGGAAACATGAGTGTGCTGAGAGGAAATGAACGGTGTTTCCTACACATTCGGACCATATCTAGTCCAACTCTGCTTCTGAAACTGACACAAAGCACTGGTCCTCTAACATCCGATGCTTGTCATTTAAGATGAGAAACGTGTGAGCTTTGTGAACGATGTAGTTCGTTTGAGCTGTAAAGTAACTGCCCTTACCTGATTCAAAGTCTTGCTTGTAGGAAGACTGAGACCCTGGGATTTAACTCCATTTCTGAAGGGAAACACACAGCAGAGTTCTCTTCCATGGATCACACTCTGCTTTAGAGCAAGAAGCACGCTATAGCTTTCTAGAGTCTCTAAGACAGCAGGAAATGTGAGTGTGCTGAGAACAAAAGAATGGTGTGTCCTACACATATAGACTATATCTAGTCCAACTCTGCTTCTGAACCTGATACAAATCACTGGTCCTCTAACATCCAATGCTTGTCAGTTAAGATGAGAAACGTGTGAGCTTTGTGAATGATGTAGTTCGTTTGAGCTGAAAAGTGACTGCCCATACCTGAAAAGAAGTCTTTATTGTAGGAAGACACAGAGCCTGGGATTTCACTCCATTTCTGAAGGGAAACACACAGCAGAGTTCTTATCCATTGATCACACTCTGCTTTAGAGCAAGAAGCACGCTCTAGCTTTCTAGAGTCTCTGAGATAGCAGGAAACGTGACTGTGCTGAGAACAAAAGAACGGTGATTCCTACACATACGGACCATATCTATTCCAACTCTGCTTGTGAAACTGATACAAAGCACTGGTCCTATAACATCCGATGCTTGTCAGTTATGATGAGAAACGTGTGAGCTTCGTGAACGATGTAGTTCGTTTGAGCTGAAACGTGACTGCCCTTCCTTGAAACGAAGTGTTGCTTGTTGGAAGACTCAGAACCTTGGGTTTAACTCCATTTATGAAGTGAAACACACAGAAGGGTTCTCATATATACATCACACTCTGCTTGAAAACAAGAAGGACGCTCTTGCTTTCTAGAATCTCTAATACAGCAGATAACATGAGTGTGCTGAGAGGAAAAGAACGGTGTTTCCTACACATTCAGACCATATCTAGTCCAACTCTGCTTCTGAAACTGATACAAAGCACTGGTATTCTCACATCCGATGCTTGTCAGTTAAGATGAGAAACGTGTTAGCTTCGTGAACGATGTAGTTCGTTTGAGCTGAAAAGTAACTGCCCTTACCTGAAACGAAGTGTTGCTTGTACGAAGACTCAGAGCCTGGGGTTTAACTCCATATCTGAAGTGAAACACACTGCAGGGTTCCCATATATACATCACATTCTGCTTTAAAGCAAGAAGGACGCTCTTGCTTTCTAGAATCTCTAATACAGCAGATAACATGAGTGTGCTGAGAGGAAAAGAACGGTGTTTCCTACACATTCAGACCATATCTAGTCCAACTCTGCTTCTGAAACTGATACAAAGCACTGGTCCTATAACATCCGATGCTTGTCAGTTATGATGAGAAACGTGTGAGTTCGTGAACGATGTAGTTCGTTTGAGCTGAAAAGTAACTGCCCTTACCTGAAATGAAGTGTTGCTTGTACGAAGACTCAGAGCCTGGGGTTTAACTCCATATCTGAAGTGAAACACACTGCAGGGTTCCCATATATACATCACATTCTGCTTTAAAGCAAGAAGGACGCTCTTGCTTTCTAGAATCTCTAAGACAGCAGGAAACATGAGTGTCCTGAGAGGAAAAGAACGGTGTTTCCTACACATACGGACCATATCTAGTCCATCTCTGCTTCTGAAAGTGAGACAAAACACTGGTCCTCTAACATCCGATGCTTGTCATTTAAGAGGAGAAACGTGTGAGCTTTGTGAACGATGTAGTTCGTTTGAGCTGTAAAGTTACTGCCCTTACCTGATTCGACGTCTTGCTTGTAGGAAGACTCAGAGCCTGGGATTTAACTCCATTTCTGAAGGGAAACACACAGCAGAGTTCTCTTCCATGGATCACACTCTGCTTTAGAGCAAGAAGCACGCTCTAGCTTTCTAGAGTCTCTAAGACAGCAGGAAATGTGAGTGTGCTGAGAACAAAAGAATGGTGTTTCCTACACATACAGACCATATCGAGTCCAACTCTGCCTCCGAAATTGATACAAAGCACTGGTCCTCTAACATCCAATGCTTGTCAGTTAAGATGAGAAACGTGTGAACTTCGTGAACGATGTAGTTCGTTTGAGCTGTGAAGTAACTGCCCTTACCTGAAATGAAGTTTTGCTTGTAGGAAGACTCAGAGCCTTGGGTTTAACTCCATTTCTGAAGTGAAACACACAGCAGGGTTCTCATATATACATCACAATCTGCTTTAAAGCAAGAAGGACGCTCTCGCTTTCTAGATTCTCTAAGACAGCAGGAAACTTGAGTGTGCTGAGAAGAAAAGAACGGTGTTTCCTACACATACGGACCATATCTAGTCCAACTCTGCTTCTGAGACTGATACAAAGCACTGGTCCTATAACATCCGATGCTTGTCAGTTAAGATGAGAAACGTGTGAGCTTCTTGAACGATGTAGTTCGTTTGAGCTGAAAAGTGACTGCCCTTACCTGAAACGAAGTCTTTATTGTAGGAAGACACAGAGCCTGGGATTTCACTCCATTTCTGAAGGGAAACACACAGCATAGTTCTCATCCATGGATCACACACTGCTTTAGAGCAGGAAGCACGCTCTAGCTTTCTAGAGTCTCTAAGACAGCAGGAAACGTGACTGTGCTGAGAAAAAAAGAACGGTGTTTCCTACACATACGGACCATATCTATTCCAACTCTGCTTCTGAAACTGATACAAAGCACTGGTCCTATAACATTCGATGCTTGTCAGTTAAGATGAGAAACGTGTGAGCTTCGTGAACGATGTAGTTCGTTTGAGCTGAAAAGTAACTGCCCTTACCTGAAACGAAGTGTTGCTTGTTGGAAGACTCAGAACCTTGGGTTTAACTCCATTTCTGAAGTGAAACACACAGCAGGGTTCTCATATATACATCACACTCTGCTTGAAAGCAAGAAGGACGCTCTTGCTTTCTAGAATCTCTAATACAGCAGGAAACATGAGTGTGCTGAGAGGAAATGAACGGTGTTTCCTACACATTCGGACCATATCTAGTCCAACTCTGCTTCTGAAACTGACACAAAGCACTGGTCCTCTAACATCTGATGCTTGTCATTTAAGATGAGAAACGTGTGAGCTTTGTGAACGATGTAGTTCGTTTGAGCTGTAAAGTAACTGCCCTTACCTGATTCGAAGTCTTGCTTGTAGGAAGACTGAGACCCTGGGATTTAACTCCATTTCTGAAGGGAAACACACAGCAGAGTTCTCTTCCATGGATCACACTCTGCTTTAGAGCAAGAAGCACGCTATAGCTTTCTAGAGTCTGTAAGACAGCAGGAAATGTGAGTGTGCTGAGAACAAAAGAATGGTGTGTCCTACACATATAGACTATATCTAGTCCAACTCTGCTTCTGAACCTGATACAAATCACTGGTCCTCTAACATCCAATGCTTGTCAGTTAAGATGAGAAACTTGTGAGCTTTGTGAACGATGTAGTTCGTTTGAGCTGAAAAGTGACTGCCCATACCTGAAAAGAAGTCTTTATTGTAGGAAGACACAGAGCCTGGGATTTCACTCCATTTCTGAAGGGAAACACACAGCAGAGTTCTTATCCATTGATCACACTCTGCTTTAGAGCAAGAAGCACGCTCTAGCTTTCTAGAGTCTCTGAGATAGCAGGAAACGTGACTGTGCTGAGAACAAAAGAACGGTGATTCCTACACATACGGACCATATCTATTCCAACTCTGCTTCTGAAACTGATACAAAGCACTGGTCCTATAACATCCGATGCTTGTCAGTTATGATGAGAAACGTGTGAGCTTCGTGAACGATGTAGTTCGTTTGAGCTGAAACGTGACTGCCCTTCCCTGAAACGAAGTGTTGCTTGTTGGAAGACTCAGAACCTTGGGTTTAACTCCATTTCTGAAGTGAAACACACAGAAGGGTTCTCATATATACATCACACTCTGCTTGAAAGCAAGAAGGACGCTCTTGCTTTCTAGAATCTCTAATACAGCAGATAACATGAGTGTGCTGAGAGGAAAAGAACGGTGTTTCCTACACATTCAGACCATATCTATTCCAACTCTGCTTCTGAAACTGATACAAAGCACTGGTATTCTCACATCCGATGCTTGTCAGTTAAGATGAGAAACGTGTTAGCTTCGTGAACGATGTAGTTCATTTGAGCTGAAAAGTAACTGCCCTTACCTGAAACGAAGTGTTGCTTGTACGAAGACTCAGAGCCTGGGGTTTAACTCCATATCTGAAGTGAAACACACTGCAGGGTTCCCATATATACATCACATTCTGCTTTAAAGCAAGAAGGACGCTCTTGCTTTCTAGAATCTCTAAGACAGCAGGAAACATGAGTGTCCTGAGAGGAAAAGAACGGTGTTTCCTACACATATGGACCATATCTAGTCCATCTCTGCTTCTGAAACTGAGACAAAGCACTGGTATTCTCACATCCGATGCTTGTCAGTTAAGAAGAGAAACGTGTTAGCTTCGTGAACGATGTAGTTCGTTTGAGCTGAAAAGTAACTGCCCTTAACTGAAACGAAGTGTTGCTTGTACGAAGACTCAGAGCCTGGGGTTTAACTCCATATCTGAAGTGAAACACACTGCAGGGTTCCCATATATACATCACATTCTGCTTTAAAGCAAGAAGGACGCTCTTGCTTTCTAGTATCTCTAAGACAGCAGGAAACATGAGTGTCCTGAGAGGAAAAGAACGGTGTTTCCTACACATACGGACCATATCTAGTCCATCTCTGCTTCTGAAACTGAGACAAAGCACTGGTCCTCTAACATCCGATGCTTGTCATTTAAGAGGAGAAACGTGTGAGCTTTGTGAACGATGTAGTACGTTTGAGCTGAAACGTGACTGCCCTTCCCTGAAACGAAGTGTTGCTTGTTGGAAGACTCAGAACCTTGGGTTTAACTCCATTTCTGAAGTGAAACACACAGCAGGGTTCTCATATATACATCACACTCTGCTTGAAAGCAAGAAGGACGCTCTTGCTTTCTAGAATCTCTAATACATCAGGAAACATGAGTGTGCTGAGAGGAAATGAACGGTGTTTCCTACACATTCGGACCATATCTAGTCCAACTCTGCTTCTGAAACTGACACAAAGCACTGGTCCTCTAACATCCGATGCTTGTCATTTAAGATGAGAAACGTGTGAGCTTTGTGAACGATGTAGTTCGTTTGAGCTGTAAAGTAACTGCCCTTACCTGATTCAAAGTCTTGCTTGTAGGAAGACTGAGACCCTGGGATTTAACTCCATTTCTGAAGGGAAACACACAGCAGAGTTCTCTTCCATGGATCACACTCTGCTTTAGAGCAAGAAGCACGCTATAGCTTTCTAGAGTCTGTAAGACAGCAGGAAATGTGAGTGTGCTGAGAACAAAAGAATGGTGTGTCCTACACATATAGACTATATCTAGTCCAACTCTGCTTCTGAACCTGATACAAATCACTGGTCCTCTAACATCCAATGCTTGTCAGTTAAGATGAGAAACGTGTGAGCTTTGTGAACGATGTAGTTCGTTTGAGCTGAAAAGTGACTGCCCATACCTGAAAAGAAGTCTTTATTGTAGGAAGACACAGAGCCTGGGATTTCACTCCATTTCTGAAGGGAAGCACACAGCAGAGTTCTTATCCATTGATCACACTCTGCTTTAGAGCAAGAAGCACGCTCTAGCTTTCTAGAGTCTCTGAGATAGCAGGAAACGTGACTGTGCTGAGAACAAAAGAACGGTGATTCCTACACATACGGACCATATCTATTCCAACTCTGCTTCTGAAACTGATACAAAGCACTGGTCCTATAACATCCGATGCTTGTCAGTTATGATGAGAAACGTGTGAGCTTCGTGAACGATGTAGTTCGTTTGAGCTGAAACGTGACTGCCCTTCCTTGAAACGAAGTGTTGCTTGTTGGAAGACTCAGAACCTTGGGTTTAACTCCATTTCTGAAGTGAAACACACAGAAGGGTTCTCATATATACATCACACTCTGCTTGAAAGCAAGAAGGACGCTCTTGCTTTCTAGAATCTCTAATACAGCAGATAACATGAGTGTGCAGAGAGGAAAAGAACGGTGTTTCCTACACATTCAGACCATATCTAGTCCAACTCTGCTTCTGAAACTGATACAAAGCACTGGTCCTATAACATCCGATGCTTGTCAGTTATGATGAGAAACGTGTGAGCTTCGTGAACGATGTAGTTCGTTTGAGCTGAAAAGTAACTGCCCTTACCTGAAACGAAGTGTTGCTTGTACGAAGACCCAGAGCCTGGGGTTTAACTCCATATCTGAAGTGAAACACACTGCAGGGTTCCCATATATACATCACATTCTGCTTTAAAGCAAGAAGGACGCTCTTGCTTTCTAGAATCTCTAATACAGCAGGAAACATGAGTGTCCTGAGAGGAAAAGAACGGTGTTTCCTACACATACGGACCATATCTAGTCCATCTCTGCTTCTGAAAGTGAGACAAAACACTGGTCCTCTAACATCCGATGCTTGTCATTTAAGAGGAGAAACGGGTGAGCTTTGTGAACGATGTAGTTCGTTTGAGCTGTAAAGTTACTGCCCTTACCTGATTCGACGTCTTGCTTGTAGGAAGACTCAGAGCCTGGGATTTAACTCCATTTCTGAAGGGAAACACACAGCAGAGTTCTCTTCCATGGATCACACTCTGCTTTAGAGCAAGAAGCACGCTCTAGCTTTCTAGAGTCTCTAAGACAGCAGGAAATGTGAGTGTGCTGAGAACAAAAGAATGGTGTTTCCTACACATACAGACCATATCGAGTCCAACTCTGCCTCCGAAATTGATACAAAGCACTGGTCCTCTAACATCCAATGCTTGTCAGTTAAGATGAGAAACGTGTGAACTTCGTGAACGATGTAGTTCGTTTGAGCTGTGAAGTAACTGCCCTTACCTGTAATGAAGTTTTGCTTGTAGGAAGACTCAGAGCCTTGGGTTTAACTCCATTTCTGACGTGAAACACACAGCAGGGTTCTCATATATACATCACAATCTGCTTTAAAGCAAGAAGGACGCTCTCGCTTTCTAGATTCTCTAAGACAGCAGGAAACTTGAGTGTGCTGAGAAGAAAAGAACAGTGTTTCCTACACATACGGACCATATCTAGTCCAACTCTGCTTCTGAGACTGATACAAAGCACTGGTCCTATAACATCCGATGCTTGTCAGTTAAGATGAGAAACGTGTGAGCTTCTTGAACGATGTAGTTCGTTTGAGCTGAAAAGTGACTGCCCTTACCTGAAACGAAGTCTTTATTGTAGGAAGACACAGAGCCTGGGATTTCACTCCATTTCTGAAGGGAAACACACAGCATAGTTCTCATCCATGGATCACACACTGCTTTAGAGCAGGAAGCACGCTCTAGCTTTCTAGAGTCTCTAAGACAGCAGGAAACGTGACTGTGCTGAGAAAAAAAGAACGGTGTTTCCTACACATACGGACCATATCTATTCCAACTCTGCTTCTGAAACTGATACAAAGCACTGGTCCTATAACATTCGATGCTTGTCAGTTAAGATGAGAAACGTGTGAGCTTCGTGAACGATGTAGTTCGTTTGAGCTGAAAAATAACTGCCCTTACCTGAAACGAAGTGTTGCTTGTTGGAAGACTCAGAACCTTGGGTTTAACTCCATTTCTGAAGTGAAACACACAGCAGGGTTCTCATATATACATCACACTCTGCTTGAAAGCAAGAAGGACGCTCTTGCTTTCTAGAATCTCTAATACAGCAGGAAACATGAGTGTGCTGAGAGGAAATGAACGGTGTTTCCTACACATTCGGACCATATCTAGTCCAACTCTGCTTCTGAAACTGACACAAAGCACTGGTCCTCTAACATCTGATGCTTGTCATTTAAGATGAGAAACGTGTGAGCTTTGTGAACGATGTAGTTCGTTTGAGCTGTAAAGTAACTGCCCTTACCTGATTCGAAGTCTTGCTTGTAGGAAGACTGAGACCCTGGGATTTAACTCCATTTCTGAAGGGAAACACACAGCAGAGTTCTCTTCCATGGATCACACTCTGCTTTAGAGCAAGAAGCACGCTATAGCTTTCTAGAGTCTCTAAGACAGCAGGAAATGTGAGTGTGCTGAGAACAAAAGAATGGTGTGTCCTACACATATAGACTATATCTAGTCCAACTCTGCTTCTGAACCTGATACAAATCACTGGTCCTCTAACATCCAATGCTTGTCAGTTAAGATGAGAAACTTGTGAGCTTTGTGAACGATGTAGTTCGTTTGAGCTGAAAAGTGACTGCCCATACCTGAAAAGAAGTCTTTATTGTAGGAAGACACAGAGCCTGGGATTTCACTCCATTTCTGAAGGGAAACACACAGCAGAGTTCTTATCCATTGATCACACTCTGCTTTAGAGCAAGAAGCACGCTCTAGCTTTCTAGAGTCTCTGAGATAGCAGGAAACGTGACTGTGCTGAGAACAAAAGAACGGTGATTCCTACACATACGGACCATATCTATTCCAACTCTGCTTCTGAAACTGATACAAAGCACTGGTCCTATAACATCCGATGCTTGTCAGTTATGATGAGAAACGTGTGAGCTTCGTGAACGATGTAGTTCGTTTGAGCTGAAAAGTAACTGCCCTTACCTGAAACGAAGTGTTGCTTGTACGAAGACTCAGAGCCTGGGGTTTAACTCCATATCTGAAGTGAAACACACTGCAGGGTTCCCATATATACATCACATTCTGCTTTAAAGCAAGAAGGACGCTCTTGCTTTCTAGAATCTCTAAGACAGCAGGAAACATGAGTGTCCTGAGAGGAAAAGAACGGTGTTTCCTACACATATGGACCATATCTAGTCCATCTCTGCTTCTGAAACTGAGACAAAGCACTGGTATTCTCACATCCGATGCTTGTCAGTTAAGATGAGAAACGTGTTAGCTTCGTGAACGATGTAGTTCGTTTGAGCTGAAAAGTAACTGCCCTTAACTTTAACGAAGTGTTGCTTGTACGAAGACTCAGAGCCTGGGGTTTAACTCCATATCTGAAGTGAAACACACTGCAGGGTTCCCATATATACATCACATTCTGCTTTAAAGCAAGAAGGACGCTCTTGCTTTCTAGAATCTCTAAGACAGCAGGAAACATGAGTGTCCTGAGAGGAAAAGAACGGTGTTTCCTACACATATGGACCATATCTAGTCCATCTCTGCTTCTGAAACTGAGACAAAGCACTGGTCCTCTAACATCCGATGCTTGTCATTTAAGAGGAGAAACGTGTGAGCTTTGTGAACGATGTAGTACGTTTGAGCTGAAACGTGACTGCCCTTCCCTGAAACGAAGTGTTGCTTGTTGGAAGACTCAGAACCTTGGGTTTAACTCCATTTCTGAAGTGAAACACACAGAAGGGTTCTCATATATACATCACACTCTGCTTGAAAGCAAGAAGGACGCTCTTGCTTTCTAGAATCTCTAATACAGCAGGAAACGTGACTGTGCTGAGAACAAAAGAACGGTGTTTCCTACACATACAGACCATATCTAGTCCATCTCTGCTTCTGAAACTGAGACAAAGCAATGGTCCTCTAACATCCGATGCTTGTCATTTAAGAGGAGAAACGTGTGAGCTTTGTGAACGATGTAGTTCGTTTGAGCTGTAAAGTTACTGCCCTTACCTGATTCGACGTCTTGCTTGTAGGAAGACTCAGAGCCTGGGATTTAACTCCATTTCTGAAGGGAAACACACAGCAGAGTTCTCTTCCATGGATCACACTCTGCTTTAGAGCAAGAAGCACGCTCTAGCTTTCTAGAGTCTCTAAGACAGCAGGAAATGTGAGTGTGCTGAGAACAAAAGAATGGTGTTTCCTACACATACAGACCATATCGAGTCCAACTCTGCCTCCGAAATTGATACAAAGCACTGGTCCTCTAACATCCAATGCTTGTCAGTTAAGATGAGAAACGTGTGATCTTCGTGAACGATGTAGTTCGTTTGGGCTGTGAAGTAACTGCCCTTACCTGAAATGAAGTTTTGCTTGTAGGAAGACTCAGAGCCTTGGGTTTAACTCCATTTCTGAAGTGAAACACACAGCAGGGTTCTCATATATACATCACACTCTCCTTTAAAGCAAGAAGGACGCTCTCGCTTTCTAGATTCTCTAAGACAGCAGGAAACTTGAGTGTGGTGAGAAGAAAAGAACGGTGTTTCCTACACATACGGACCATATCTAGTCCAACTCTGCTTCTGAGACTGATACAAAGCACTGGTCCTATAACATCCGATGCTTGTCAGTTAAGATGAGAAACGTGTGAGCTTCTTGAACGATGTAGTTCGTTTGAGCTGAAAAGTGACTGCCCTTACCTGAAACGAAGTCTTTATTGTAGGAAGACACAGAGCCTGGGATTTCACTCCATTTCTGAAGGGAAACACACAGCAGAGTTCTCATCCATGGATCACACACTGCTTTAGAGCAGGAAGCACGCTCTAGCTTTCTAGAGTCTCTAAGACAGCAGGAAACGTGACTGTGCTGAGAAAAAAAGAACGGTGTTTCCTACACATACGGACCATATCTATTCCAACTCTGCTTCTGAAACTGATACAAAGCACTGGTCCTATAACATTCGATGCTTGTCAGTTAAGATGAGAAACGTGTGAGCTTCGTGAACGATGTAGTTCGTTTGAGCTGAAAAGTAACTGCCCTTACCTGAAACGAAGTGTTGCTTGTTGGAAGACTCAGAACCTTGGGTTTAACTCCATTTCTGAAGTGAAACACACAGCAGGGTTCTCATATATACATCACACTCTGCTTGAAAGCAAGAAGGACGCTCTTGCTTTCTAGAATCTCTAATACAGCAGGAAACATGAGTGTGCTGAGAGGAAATGAACGGTGTTTCCTACACATTCGGACCATATCTAGTCCAACTCTGCTTCTGAAACTGACACAAAGCACTGGTCCTCTAACATCCGATGCTTGTCATTTAAGATGAGAAACGTGTGAGCTTTGTGAACGATGTAGTTCGTTTGAGCTGTAAAGTAACTGCCCTTACCTGATTCGAAGTCTTGCTTGTAGGAAGACTGAGACCCTGGGATTTAACTCCATTTCTGAAGGGAAACACACAGCAGAGTTCTCTTCCATGGATCACACTCTGCTTTAGAGCAAGAAGCACACTATAGCTTTCTAGAGTCTCTAAGACAGCAGGAAATGTGAGTGTGCTGAGAACAAAAGAATGGTGTGTCCTACACATATAGACTATATCTAGTCCAACTCTGCTTCTGAACCTGATACAAATCACTGGTCCTCTAACATCCAATGCTTGTCAGTTAAGATGAGAAACGTGTGAGCTTTGTGAACGATGTAGTTCGTTTGAGCTGAAAAGTGACTGCCCATACCTGAAAAGAAGTCTTTATTGTAGGAAGACACAGAGCCTGGGATTTCACTCCATTTCTGAAGGGAAACACACAGCAGAGTTCTTATCCATTGATCACACTCTGCTTTAGAGCAAGAAGCACGCTCTAGCTTTCTAGAGTCTCTGAGATAGCAGGAAACGTGACTGTGCTGAGAACAAAAGAACGGTGATTCCTACACATACGGACCATATCTATTCCAACTCTGCTTCTGAAACTGATACTAAGCACTGGTCCTATAACATCCGATGCTTGTCAGTTATGATGAGAAACGTGTGAGCTTCGTGAACGATGTAGTTCGTTTGAGCTGAAACGTGACTGCCCTTCCCTGAAACGAAGTGTTGCTTGTTGGAAGACTCAGAACCTTGGGTTTAACTCCATTTCTGAAGTGAAACACACAGAAGGGTTCTCATATATACATCACACTCTGCTTGAAAGCAAGAAGGACGCTCTTGCTTTCTAGAATCTCTAATACAGCAGATAACATGAGTGTGCTGAGAGGAAAAGAACGGTGTTTCCTACACATTCAGACCATATCTAGTCCAACTCTGCTTCTGAAACTGATACAAAGCACTGGTATTCTCACATCCGATGCTTGTCAGTTAAGATGAGAAACGTGTTAGCTTCGTGAACGATGTAGTTCGTTTGAGCTGAAAAGTAACTGCCCTTAACTGAAACGAAGTGTTGCTTGTACGAAGACTCAGAGCCTGGGGTTTAACTCCATATCTGAAGTGAAACACACTGCAGGGTTCCCATATATACATCACATTCTGCTTTAAAGCAAGAAGGACGCTCTTGCTTTCTAGAATCTCTAAGACAGCAGGAAACATGAGTGTCCTGAGAGGAAAAGAACGGTGTTTCCTACACATACGGACCATATCTAGTCCATCTCTGCTTCTGAAACTGAGACAAAGCACTGGTCCTCTAACATCCGATGCTTGTCATTTAAGAGGAGAAACGTGTGAGCTTTGTGAACGATGTAGTACGTTTGAGCTGAAATGTGACTGCCCTTCCCTGAAACGAAGAGTTGCTTGTTGGAAGACTCAGAACCTTGGGTTTAACTCCATTTCTGAAGTGAAACACACAGCAGGGTTCTCATATATACATCACACTCTGCTTGAAAACAAGAAGGACGCTCTTGCTTTCTAGAATCTCTAATACAGCAGGAAACGTGACTGTGCTGAGAACAAAAGAACGGTGATTCCTACACATACGGACCATATCTATTCCAACTCTGCTTCTGAAACTGATACAAAGCACTGGTCCTATAACATCCGATGCTTGTCAGTTATGATGAGAAACGTGTGAGCTTCGTGAACGATGTAGTTCGTTTGAGCTGAAAAGTAACTGCCCTTACCTGAAACGAAGTGTTGCTTGTACGAAGACTCAGAGCCTGGGGTTTAACTCCATATCTGAAGTGAAACACACTGCAGGGTTCCCATATATACATCACATTCTGCTTTAAAGCAAGAAGGACGCTCTTGCTTTCTAGAATCTCTAAGACAGCAGGAAACATGAGTGTCCTGAGAGGAAAAGAACGGTGTTTCCTACACATACGGACCATATCTAGTCCATCTCTGCTTCTGAAACTGAGACAAAGCACTGGTCCTCTACATTCCGATGCTTGTCATTTAAGAGGAGAAACGTGTGAGCTTTGTGAACGATGTAGTTCGTTTGAGCTGTAAAGTTACTGCCCTTACCTGATTCGACGTCTTGCTTGTAGGAAGACTCAGAGCCTGGGATTTAACTCCATTTCTGAAGGGAAACACACAGCAGAGTTCTCTTCCATGGATCACACTCTGCTTTAGAGCAAGAAGCACGCTCTAGCTTTCTAGAGTCTCTAAGACAGCAGGAAATGTGAGTGTGCTGAGAACAAAAGAATGGTGTTTCCTACACATACAGACCATATCGAGTCCAACTCTGCCTCCGAAATTGATACAAAGCACTGGTCCTCTAACATCCAATGCTTGTCAGTTAAGATGAGAAACGTGTGAACTTCGTGAACGATGTAGTTCGTTTGAGCTGTGAAGTAACTGCCCTTACCTGAAATGAAGTTTTGCTTGTAGGAAGACTCAGAGCCTTGGGTTTAACTCCATTTCTGAAGTGAAACACACAGCAGGGTTCTCATATATACATCACACTCTGCTTTAAAGCAAGAAGGACGCTCTCGCTTTCTAGATTCTCTAAGACAGCAGGAAACTTGAGTGTGCTGAGAAGAAAAGAACGGTGTTTCCTACACATACGGACCATATCTAGTCCAACTCTGCTTCTGAGACTGATACAAAGCACTGGTCCTATAACATCCGATGCTTGTCAGTTAAGATGAGAAACGTGTGAGCTTCTTGAACGATGTAGTTCGTTTGAGCTGAAAAGGGACTGCCCTTACCTGAAACGAAGTCTTTATTGTAGGAAGACACAGAGCCTGGGATTTCACTCCATTTCTGAAGGGAAACACACAGCATAGTTCTCATCCATGGATCACACACTGCTTTAGAGCAGGAAGCACGCTCTAGCTTTCTAGAGTCTCTAAGACAGCAGGAAACGTGACTGTGCTGAGAAAAAAAGAACGGTGTTTCCTACACATACGGACCATATCTATTCCAACTCTGCTTCTGAAACTGATACAAAGCACTGGTATTCTCACATCCGATGCTTGTCAGTTAAGATGAGAAACGTGTTAGCTTCGTGAACGATGTAGTTCGTTTGAGCTGAAAAGTAACTGCCCTTAACTGAAACGAAGTGTTGCTTGTACGAAGACTCAGAGCCTGGGGTTTAACTCCATATCTGAAGTGAAACACACTGCAGGGTTCCCATATATACATCACATTCTGCTTTAAAGCAAGAAGGACGCTCTTGCTTTCTAGAATCTCTAAGACAGCAGGAAACATGAGTGTCCTGAGAGGAAAAGAACGGTGTTTCCTACACATACGGACCATATCTAGTCCATCTCTGCTTCTGAAACTGAGACAAAGCACTGGTCCTCTAACATCCGATGCTTGTCATTTAAGAGGAGAAACGTGTGAGCTTTGTGAACGATGTAGTACGTTTGAGCTGAAATGTGACTGCCCTTCCCTGAAACGAAGAGTTGCTTGTTGGAAGACTCAGAACCTTGGGTTTAACTCCATTTCTGAAGTGAAACACACAGCAGGGTTCTCATATATACATCACACTCTGCTTGAAAACAAGAAGGACGCTCTTGCTTTCTAGAATCTCTAATACAGCAGGAAACGTGACTGTGCTGAGAACAAAAGAACGGTGATTCCTACACATACGGACCATATCTATTCCAACTCTGCTTCTGAAACTGATACAAAGCACTGGTCCTATAACATCCGATGCTTGTCAGTTATGATGAGAAACGTGTGAGCTTCGTGAACGATGTAGTTCGTTTGAGCTGAAAAGTAACTGCCCTTACCTGAAACGAAGTGTTGCTTGTACGAAGACTCAGAGCCTGGGGTTTAACTCCATATCTGAAGTGAAACACACTGCAGGGTTCCCATATATACATCACATTCTGCTTTAAAGCAAGAAGGACGCTCTTGCTTTCTAGAATCTCTAAGACAGCAGGAAACATGAGTGTCCTGAGAGGAAAAGAACGGTGTTTCCTACACATACGGACCATATCTAGTCCATCTCTGCTTCTGAAACTGAGACAAAGCACTGGTCCTCTACATTCCGATGCTTGTCATTTAAGAGGAGAAACGTGTGAGCTTTGTGAACGATGTAGTTCGTTTGAGCTGTAAAGTTACTGCCCTTACCTGATTCGACGTCTTGCTTGTAGGAAGACTCAGAGCCTGGGATTTAACTCCATTTCTGAAGGGAAACACACAGCAGAGTTCTCTTCCATGGATCACACTCTGCTTTAGAGCAAGAAGCACGCTCTAGCTTTCTAGAGTCTCTAAGACAGCAGGAAATGTGAGTGTGCTGAGAACAAAAGAATGGTGTTTCCTACACATACAGACCATATCGAGTCCAACTCTGCCTCCGAAATTGATACAAAGCACTGGTCCTCTAACATCCAATGCTTGTCAGTTAAGATGAGAAACGTGTGAACTTCGTGAACGATGTAGTTCGTTTGAGCTGTGAAGTAACTGCCCTTACCTGAAATGAAGTTTTGCTTGTAGGAAGACTCAGAGCCTTGGGTTTAACTCCATTTCTGAAGTGAAACACACAGCAGGGTTCTCATATATACATCACACTCTGCTTTAAAGCAAGAAGGACGCTCTCGCTTTCTAGATTCTCTAAGACAGCAGGAAACTTGAGTGTGCTGAGAAGAAAAGAACGGTGTTTCCTACACATACGGACCATATCTAGTCCAACTCTGCTTCTGAGACTGATACAAAGCACTGGTCCTATAACATCCGATGCTTGTCAGTTAAGATGAGAAACGTGTGAGCTTCTTGAACGATGTAGTTCGTTTGAGCTGAAAAGGGACTGCCCTTACCTGAAACGAAGTCTTTATTGTAGGAAGACACAGAGCCTGGGATTTCACTCCATTTCTGAAGGGAAACACACAGCATAGTTCTCATCCATGGATCACACACTGCTTTAGAGCAGGAAGCACGCTCTAGCTTTCTAGAGTCTCTAAGACAGCAGGAAACGTGACTGTGCTGAGAAAAAAAGAACGGTGTTTCCTACACATACGGACCATATCTATTCCAACTCTGCTTCTGAAACTGATACAAAGCACTGGTCCTATAACATTCGATGCTTGTCAGTTAAGATGAGAAACGTGTGAGCTTTGTGAACGATGTAGTTCGTTTGAGCTGAAAAGTAACTGCCCTTACCTGAAACGAAGTGTTGCTTGTTGGAAGACTCAGAACCTTGGGTTTAACTCCATTTCTGAAGTGAAACACACAGCAGGGTTCTCATATATACATCACACTCTGCTTGAAAGCAAGAAGGACGCTCTTGCTTTCTAGAATCTCTAATACAGCAGGAAACATGAGTGTGCTGAGACGAAATGAACGGTGTTTCCTACACATTCGGACCATATCTAGTCCAACTCTGCTTCTGAAACTGACACAAAGCACTGGTCCTCTAACATCTGATGCTTGTCATTTAAGATGAGAAACGTGTGAGCTTTCTGAACGATGTAGTTCGTTTGAGCTGTAAAGTAACTGCCCTTACCTGATTCGAAGTCTTGCTTGTAGGAAGACTGAGACCCTGGGATTTAACTCCATTTCTGAAGGGAAACACACAGCAGAGTTCTCTTCCATTGATCACACTCTGCTTTAGAGCAAGAAGCACGCTATAGCTTTCTAGAGTCTCTAAGACAGCAGGAAATGTGAGTGTGCTGAGAACAATAGAATGGTGTGTCCTACACATATAGACTATATCTAGTCCAACTCTGCTTCTGAACCTGATACAAATCACTGGTCCTCTAACATCCAATGCTTGTCAGTTAAGATGAGAAACGTGTGAGCTTTGTGAACGATGTAGTTCGTTTGAGCTGAAAAGTGACTGCCCATACCTGAAACGAAGTCTTTATTGTAGGAAGACACAGAGCCTGGGATTTCACTCCATTTCTGAAGGGAAACACACAGCAGAGTTCTTATCCATTGATCACACTCTGCTTTAGAGCAAGAAGCACGCTCTAGCTTTCTAGAGTCTCTGAGATAGCAGGAAACGTGACTGTGCTGAGAACAAAAGAACGGTGATTCCTACACATACGGACCATATCTATTCCAACTCTGCTTCTGAAACTGATACAAAGCACTGGTCCTATAACATCCGATGCTTGTCAGTTATGATGAGAAACGTGTGAGCTTCGTGAACGATGTAGTTCGTTTGAGCTGAAACGTGACTGCCCTTCCCTGAAACGAAGTGTTGCTTGTTGGAAGACTCAGAACCTTGGGTTTAACTCCATTTCTGAAGTGAAACACACAGAAGGGTTCTCATATATACATCACACTCTGCTTGAAAGCAAGAAGGACGCTCTTGCTTTCTAGAATCTCTAATACAGCAGGAAACATGAGTGTGCTGAGAGGAAAAGAACGGTGTTTCCTACACATTCAGACCATATCTAGTCCAACTCTGCTTCTGAAACTGATACAAAGCACTGGTATTCTCACATCCGATGCTTGTCAGTTAAGATGAGAAACGTGTTAGCTTCGTGAACGATGTAGTTCGTTTGAGCTGAAAAGTAACTGCCCTTACCTGAAACGAAGTGTTGCTTGTACGAAGACTCAGAGCCTGGGGTTTAACTCCATATCTGAAGTGAAACACACTGCAGGGTTCCCATATATACATCACATTCTGCTTTAAAGCAAGAAGGACGCTCTTGCTTTCTAGAATCTCTAAGACAGCAGGAAACATGAGTGTCCTGAGAGGAAAAGAACGGTGTTTCCTACACATACGGACCATATCTAGTCCATCTCTGCTTCTGAAACTGAGACAAAGCACTGGTATTCTCACATCCGATGCTTGTCAGTTAAGATGAGAAACGTGTTAGCTTCGTGAACGATGTAGTTCGTTTGAGCTGAAAAGTAACTGCCCTTACCTGAAACGAAGTGTTGCTTGTACGAAGACTCAGAGCCTGGGGTTTAACTCCATATCTGAAGTGAAACACACTGCAGGGTTCCCATATATACATCACATTCTGCTTTAAAGCAAGAAGGACGCTCTTGCTTTCTAGAATCTCTAAGACAGCAGGAAACATGAGTGTCCTGAGAGGAAAAGAACGGTGTTTCCTACACATACGGACCATATCTAGTCCATCTCTGCTTCTGAAACTGAGACAAAGCACTGGTCCTCTAACATCCGATGCTTGTCATTTAAGAGGAGAAACGTGTGAGCTTTGTGAACGATGTAGTACGTTTGAGCTGTAAAGTTACTGCCTTTACGTGATTCGACGTCTTGCTTGTAGGAAGACTCAGAGCCTGGGATTTAACTCCATTTCTGAAGGGAAACACACAGCAGAGTTCTCTTCCATGGATCACACTCTGCTTTAGAGCAAGAAGCACGCTCTAGCTTTCTAGAGTCTCTAAGACAGCAGGAAATGTGAGTGTGCTGAGAACAAAAGAATGGTGTTTCCTACACATACAGACCATATCGAGTCCAACTCTGCCTCCGAAATTGATACAAAGCACTGGTCTTCTAACATCCAATGCTTGTCAGTTAAGATGAGAAACGTGTGAACTTCGTGAACGATGTAGTTCGTTTGAGCTGTGAAGTAACTGCCCTTACCTGAAATGAAGTTTTGCTTGTAGGAAGACTCAGAGCCTTGGGTTTAACTCCATTTCTGAAGTGAAACACACAGCAGGGTTCTCATATATACATCACACTCTGCTTTAAAGCAAGAAGGATGCTCTCGCTTTCTAGATTCTCTAAGACAGCAGGAAACTTGAGTGTGCTGAGAAGAAAAGAACGGTGTTTCCTACACATACGGACCATATCTAGTCCAACTCTGCTTCTGAGACTGATACAAAGCACTGGTCCTATAACATCCGATGCTTGTCAGTTAAGATGAGAAACGTGTGAGCTTCTTGAACAATGTAGTTCGTTTGAGCTGTAAAGTAACTGCCCTTACCTGATTCGAAGTCTTGCTTGTAGGAAGACTCAGAGCCTGGGCTTTAACTCCATTTCTGAAGTGAAACACACAGCAGAGTTCTCTTCCATGGATGACACTCTGCTTTAGAGCAAGAAGCACGCTCTACCTTTCTAGAGTCTCTAAGACAGCAGGGAATGTGAGTGTGCTGAGAACAAAAGAATGGTGTTTCCTACACATATGGACCATATCTATTCCAACTCTGCTTCTGAAACTGATACAAAGCACTGGTCCTATAACATCCGATGCTTGTCAGTTATGATGAGAAACGTGTGAGCTTCGTGAACGATGTAGTTCGTTTGAGCTGAAAAGTAACTGCCCTTACCTGAAACGAAGTGTTGCTTGTACGAAGACTCAGAGCCTGGGGTTTAACTCCATATCTGAAGTGAAACACACTGCAGGGTTCCAATATATACATCACATTCTGCTTTAAAGCAAGAAGGACGCTCTTGCTTTCTAGAATCTCTAATACAGCAGGAAACATGAGTGTCCTGAGAGGAAAAGAACGGTGTTTCCTACACATACGGACCATATCTAGTCCATCTCTGCTTCTGAAACTGAGACAAAGCACTGGTCCTCTAACATCCGATGCTTGTCATTTAAGAGGAGAAACGTGTGAGCTTTGTGAACGATGTAGTTCGTTTGAGCTGTAAAGTTACTGCCCTTACCTGATTCGACGTCTTGCTTGTAGGAAGACTCAGAGCCTGGGATTTAACTCCATTTCTGAAGGGAAACACACAGCAGAGTTCTCTTCCATGGATCACACTCTGCTTTAGAGCAAGAAGCACGCTCTAGCTTTCTAGAGTCTCTAAGACAGCAGGAAATGTGAGTGTGCTGAGAACAAAAGAATGGTGTTTCCTACACATACAGACCATATCGAGTCCAACTCTGCCTCCGAAATTGATACAAAGCACTGGTCCTCTAACATCCAATGCTTGTCAGTTAAGATGAGAAACGTGTGAGCTTCGTGAACGATGTAGTTCTTTTGAGCTGTGAAGTAACTGCCCTTACCTGAAATGAAGTTTTGCTTGTAGGAAGACTCAGAGCCTTGGGTTTAACTCCTTTTCTGAAGTGAAACACACAGCAGGGTTCTCATATATACATCACACTCTGCTTTAAAGCAAGAAGGACGCTCTCGCTTTCTAGATTCTCTAAGACAGCAGGAAACTTGAGTGTGCTGAGAAGAAAAGAACGGTGTTTCCTATACATACGGACCATATCTAGTCCAACTCATCTTCTGAGACTGATACAAAGCACTGGTCCTATAACATCCGATGCTTCTCAGTTAAGATGAGAAACGTGTGAGCTTCTTGAACGATGTAGTTCGTTTGAGCTGAAAAGTGACTGCCCTTACCTGAAACGAAGTCTTTATTGTAGGAAGACACAGAGCCTGGGATTTCACTCCATTTCTGAAGGGAAACACACAGCAGAGTTCTCATCCATGGATCAGACACTGCTTTAGAGCAAGAAGCACGCTCTAGCTTTCTAGATTCTCTAAGACAGCAGGAAACGTGACTGTGCTGAGAACAAAAGAACGGTGTTTCCTACACATTCGGACCATATCTATTCCAACTCTGCTTCTGAAACTGATACAAAGCACTGGTCCTATAACATTCGATGCTTGTCAGTTAAGATGAGAAACGTGTGAGCTTCGTGAACGATGTAGTTCGTTTGAGCTGAAAAGTAACTGCCCTTTCCTGAAACGAAGTGTTGCTTGTTGGAAGACTCAGAACCTTGGGTTTAACTCCATTTCTGAAGTGAAACACACAGCAGGGTTCTCATATATACATCACACTCTGCTTGAAAGCAAGAAGGACGCTCTTGCTTTCTAGAATCTCTAATACAGCAGGAAACATGAGTGTGCTGAGAGGAAATGAACGGTGTTTCCTACACATTCGGACCATATCTAGTCCAACTCTGCTTCTGAAACTGACACAAAGCACTGGTCCTCTAACATCCGATGCTTGTCATTTAAGATGAGAAACGTGTGAGCTTTGTGAACGATGTAGTTCGTTTGAGCTGTAAAGTAACTGCCCTTACCTGATTCGAACTCTTGCTTGTAGGAAGACTGAGACCCTGGGATTTAACTCCATTTCTGAAGGAAAACACCCAGCAGAGTTCTCTTCCATGGATCACACTCTGCTTTAGAGCAAGAAGCACGCTATAGCTTTCTAGAGTCTCTAAGACAGCAGGAAATGTGAGTGTGCTGAGAACAAAAGAATGGTGTGTCCTACACATATAGACTATATCTAGTCCAACTCTGCTTCTGAACCTGATACAAATCACTGGTCCTCTAACATCCAATGCTTGTCAGTTAAGATGAGAAACGTGTGAGCTTTGTGAACGATGTAGTTCGTTTGAGCTGAAAAGTGACTGCCCTTACCTGAAACGAAGTCTTTATTGTAGGAAGACACAGAGCCTGGGATTTCACTCCATTTCTGAAGGGAAACACACAGCAGAGTTCTTATCCATTGATCACACTCTGCTTTAGAGCAAGCAGCAGGCTCTACCTTTCTAGAGTCCCTGAGATAGCAGGAAACGTGACTGTGCTGAGAAAAAAAGAACGGTGATTCCTACACATACGGACCATATCTATTCCAACTCTGCTTCTGAAACTGATACAAAGCACTGGTATTCTCACATCCGATGCTTGTCAGTTAAGATGAGAAACGTGTGAGCTTTGTGAACGATGTAGTTCGTTTGAGCTGAAAAGTAACTGCCCTTACCTGAAACGAAGTGTTGCTTGTACGAAGACTCAGAGCCTGGGGTTTAACTCCATATCTGAAGTGAAACACACTGCAGGGTTCTCATATATACATCACACTCTGCTTTAAAGCAAGAAGGATGCTCTCGCTTTCTAGATTCTCTAAGACAGCAGGAAACTTGAGTGTGCTGAGAAGAAAAGTACGGTGTTTCCTACACATACGGACCATATCTATTCCAACTCTGCTTCTGAAACTGATACAAAGCACTGGTCCTATAACATTCGATGCTTGTCAGTTAAGATGAGAAACGTGTGAGCTTCGTGAATGATGTAGTTCGTTTGAGCTGAAAAGTAACTGCCCTTACCTGAAACGAAGTGTTGCTTGTTGGAAGACTCAGAACCTTGGGTTTAACTCCATTTCTGAAGTGAAACACACAGCAGGGTTCTCATATATACATCACACTCTGCTTGAAAGCAAGAAGGACGCTCTTGCTTTCTAGAATCTCTAATACAGCAGGAAACATGAGTGTGCTGAGAGGAAATGAACGGTGTTTCCTACACATTCGGACCACATCTAGTCCAACTCTGCTTCTGAAACTGACACAAAGCACTGGTCCTCTAACATCCGATGCTTGTCCTTTAAGATGAGAAACGTGTGACCTTTGTGAACGATGTAGTTCGTTTGAGCTGTAAAGTAACTGCCCTTACCTGATTCGAAGTCTTGCTTGTAGGAAGACTGAGACCCTGGGATTTAACTCCATTTCTGAAGGGAAACACACAGCAGAGTTCTCTTCCATGGATCACACTCTGCTTTAGAGCAAGAAGCACGCTATAGCTTTCTAGAGTCTCTAAGACAGCAGGAAATGTGAGTGTGCTGAGAACAAAAGAATGGTGTGTCCTACACATATAGACTATATCTAGTCCAACTCTGCTTCTGAACCTGATACAAATCACTGGTCCTCTAACATCCAATGCTTGTCAGTTAAGATGAGAAACGTGTGAGCTTCTTGAACGATGTAGTTCGTTTGAGCTGAAAAGTGACTGCCCTTACCTGAAACGAAGTCTTTATTGTAGGAGCACACAGAGCCTGGGATTTCACTCCATTTCTGAAGGGAAACACAGCAGAGTTCTCATCCATTGATCACACTCTGCTTTAGAGCAAGTAGCACGCTCTAGCTTTCTAGAGTCTCTAAGACAGCAGGAAACGTGAGTGTGTTGAGAACAAAAGAAAAGTGTTTCCTACACATACGGACCATACCTAGTCCATCTCTGCTTCTGAAACTGCGACAAAGCACTGGTCGTCTAACATCCGATGCTATTCTCTTAAGATGAGAAACGTGTGAGCTTCGTGAACAATGTAGTTCGTTTGAGCTGTAAAGTAACTGCCCTTACCTGATTCGAAGTCTTGCTTGTAGGAAGACTCAGAGCCTGGGCTTTAACTCCATTTCTGAAGGGAAACACACAGCAGAGTTCTCTTCCATGGATGACACTCTGCTTTAGAGCAAGAAGCACGCTCTACCTTTCTAGAGTCTCTAAGACAGCAGGGAATGTGAGTGTGCTGAGAACAAAAGAATGGTGTTTCCTACACATATGGACCATATCTATTCCAACTCTGCTTCTGAAACTGATACAAAGCACTGGTCCTATAACATCCGATGCTTGTCAGTTATGATGAGAAACGTGTGAGCTTCGTGAACGATGTAGTTCGTTTGAGCTGAAAAGTAACTGCCCTTACCTGAAACGAAGTGTTGCTTGTACGAAGACTCAGAGCCTGGGGTTTAACTCCATATCTGAAGTGAAACACACTGCAGGGTTCCAATATATACATCACATTCTGCTTTAAAGCAAGAAGGACGCTCTTGCTTTCTAGAATCTCTAATACAGCAGGAAACATGAGTGTCCTGAGAGGAAAAGAACGGTGTTTCCTACACATACGGACCATATCTAGTCCATCTCTGCTTCTGAAACTGAGACAAAGCACTGGTCCTCTAACATCCGATGCTTGTCATTTAAGAGGAGAAACGTGTGAGCTTTGTGAACGATGTAGTTCGTTTGAGCTGTAAAGTTACTGCCCTTACCTGATTCGACGTCTTGCTTGTAGGAAGACTCAGAGCCTGGGATTTAACTCCATTTCTGAAGGGAAACACACAGCAGAGTTCTCTTCCATGGATCACACTCTGCTTTAGAGCAAGAAGCACGCTCTAGCTTTCTAGAGTCTCTAAGACAGCAGGAAATGTGAGTGTGCTGAGAACAAAAGAATGGTGTTTCCTACACATACAGACCATATCGAGTCCAACTCTGCCTCCGAAATTGATACAAAGCACTGGTCCTCTAACATCCAATGCTTGTCAGTTAAGATGAGAAACGTGTGAGCTTCGTGAACGATGTAGTTCTTTTGAGCTGTGAAGTAACTGCCCTTACCTGAAATGAAGTTTTGCTTGTAGGAAGACTCAGAGCCTTGGGTTTAACTCCTTTTCTGAAGTGAAACACACAGCAGGGTTCTCATATATACATCACACTCTGCTTTAAAGCAAGAAGGACGCTCTCGCTTTCTAGATTCTCTAAGACAGCAGGAAACTTGAGTGTGCTGAGAAGAAAAGAACGGTGTTTCCTATACATACGGACCATATCTAGTCCAACTCATCTTCTGAGACTGATACAAAGCACTGGTCCTATAACATCCGATGCTTCTCAGTTAAGATGAGAAACGTGTGAGCTTCTTGAACGATGTAGTTCGTTTGAGCTGAAAAGTGACTGCCCTTACCTGAAACGAAGTCTTTATTGTAGGAAGACACAGAGCCTGGGATTTCACTCCATTTCTGAAGGGAAACACACAGCAGAGTTCTCATCCATGGATCAGACACTGCTTTAGAGCAAGAAGCACGCTCTAGCTTTCTAGATTCTCTAAGACAGCAGGAAACGTGACTGTGCTGAGAACAAAAGAACGGTGTTTCCTACACATTCGGACCATATCTATTCCAACTCTGCTTCTGAAACTGAAACAAAGCACTGGTCCTATAACATTCGATGCTTGTCAGTTAAGATGAGAAACGTGTGAGCTTCGTGAACGATGTAGTTCGTTTGAGCTGAAAAGTAACTGCCCTTTCCTGAAACGAAGTGTTGCTTGTTGGAAGACTCAGAACCTTGGGTTTAACTCCATTTCTGAAGTGAAACACACAGCAGGGTTCTCATATATACATCACACTCTGCTTGAAAGCAAGAAGGACGCTCTTGCTTTCTAGAATCTCTAATACAGCAGGAAACATGAGTGTGCTGAGAGGAAATGAACGGTGTTTCCTACACATTCGGACCATATCTAGTCCAACTCTGCTTCTGAAACTGACACAAAGCACTGGTCCTCTAACATCCGATGCTTGTCATTTAAGATGAGAAACGTGTGAGCTTTGTGAACGATGTAGTTCATTTGAGCTGTAAAGTAACTGCCCTTACCTGATTCGAACTCTTGCTTGTAGGAAGACTGAGACCCTGGGATTTAACTCCATTTCTGAAGGAAAACACCCAGCAGAGTTCTCTTCCATGGATCACACTCTGCTTTAGAGCAAGAAGCACGCTATAGCTTTCTAGAGTCTCTAAGACAGCAGGAAATGTGAGTGTGCTGAGAACAAAAGAATGGTGTGTCCTACACATATAGACTATATCTAGTCCAACTCTGCTTCTGAACCTGATACAAATCACTGGTCCTCTAACATCCAATGCTTGTCAGTTAAGATGAGAAACGTGTGAGCTTTGTGAACGATGTAGTTCGTTTGAGCTGAAAAGTGACTGCCCTTACCTGAAACGAAGTCTTTATTGTAGGAAGACACAGAGCCTGGGATTTCACTCCATTTCTGAAGGGAAACACACAGCAGAGTTCTTATCCATTGATCACACTCTGCTTTAGAGCAAGCAGCAGGCTCTACCTTTCTAGAGTCCCTGAGATAGCAGGAAACGTGACTGTGCTGAGAAAAAAAGAACGGTGATTCCTACACATACGGACCATATCTATTCCAACTCTGCTTCTGAAACTGATACAAAGCACTGGTATTCTCACATCCGATGCTTGTCAGTTAAGATGAGAAACGTGTGAGCTTTGTGAACGATGTAGTTCGTTTGAGCTGAAAAGTAACTGCCCTTACCTGAAACGAAGTGTTGCTTGTACGAAGACTCAGAGCCTGGGGTTTAACTCCATATCTGAAGTGAAACACACTGCAGGGTTCTCATATATACATCACACTCTGCTTTAAAGCAAGAAGGATGCTCTCGCTTTCTAGATTCTCTAAGACAGCAGGAAACTTGAGTGTGCTGAGAAGAAAAGTACGGTGTTTCCTACACATACGGACCATATCTATTCCAACTCTGCTTCTGAGACTGATACAAAGCACTGGTCCTATAACATCCGATGCTTGTCAGTTAAGATGAGAAACGTGTGAGCTTCTTCAACGATGTAGTTCGTTTGAGCTGAAAAGTGACTGCCCTTTCCTGAAACGAAGTCTTTATTGTAGGAAGACACAGAGCCTGGGATTTCACTCCATTTCTGAAGGGAAACACACAGCAGAGTTCTCATCCATGGATCACACACTGCTTTAGAGCAAGATGCACGCTCTAGCTTTCTAGATTCTCTAAGACAGCAGGAAACGTGACTGTGCTGAGAACAAAAGTACGGTGTTTCCTACACATACGGACCATATCTATTCCAACTCTGCTTCTGAAACTGATACAAAGCACTGGTCCTATAACATTCGATGCTTGTCAGTTAAGATGAGAAACGTGTGAGCTTCGTGAACGATGTAGTTCGTTTGAGCTGAAAAGTAACTGCCCTTACCTGAAACGAAGTGTTGCTTGTTGGAAGACTCAGAACCTTGGGTTTAACTCCATTTCTGAAGTGAAACACACAGCAGGGTTCTCATATATACATCACACTCTGCTTGAAAGCAAGAAGGACGCTCTTGCTTTCTAGAATCTCTAATACAGCAGGAAACATGAGTGTGCTGAGAGGAAATGAACGGTGTTTTCTACACATTCGGACCATATCTAGTCCAACTCTGCTTCTGAAACTGACACAAAGCACTGGTCCTCTAACATCCGATGCTTGTCCTTTAAGATGAGAAACGTGTGACCTTTGTGAACGATGTAGTTCGTTTGAGCTGTAAAGTAACTGCCCTTACCTGATTCGAAGTCTTGCTTGTAGGAAGACTGAGACCCTGGGATTTAACTCCATTTCTGAAGGGAAACACACAGCAGAGTTCTCTTCCATGGATCACACTCTGCTTTAGAGCAAGAAGCACGCTATAGCTTTCTAGAGTCTCTAAGACAGCAGGAAATGTGAGTGTGCTGAGAACAAAAGAATGGTGTGTCCTACACATATAGACTATATCTAGTCCAACTCTGCTTCTGAACCTGATACAAATCACTGGTCCTCTAACATCCAATGCTTGTCAGTTAAGATGAGTAACGTGTGAGCTTTGTGAACGATGTAGTTCGTTTGAGCTGAAAAGTGACTGCCCTTACCTGAAACGAAGTCTTTATTGTAGGAAGAATCAGAGCCTGGGATTTCACTCCATTTCTGAAGGGAAACACACAGCAGAATTCTTATCCATTGATCACACTCTGCTTTAGAGCAAGAAGCACGCTCTAGCTTTCTAGAGTCTCTGAGATAGAAGGAAACGTGACTGTGCTGAGAACAAAAGAACGGTGATTCCTACACATACGGACCATATCTATTCCAACTCTGCTTCTGAAACTGATACAAAGCACTGGTCCTATAACATCCGATGCTTGTCAGTTATAATGAGAAACGTGTGAGCTTTGTGAACGATGTAGTTCGTTTGAGCTGAAACGTGACTGCCCTTCCCTGAAACGAAGTGTTGCTTGTTGGAAGACTCAGAACCTTGGGTTTAACTCCATTTCTGAAGTGAAACACACAGAAGGGTTCTCATATATACATCAAACTCTGCTTGAAAGCAAGAAGGACGCTCTTGCTTTCTAGAATCTCTAATACAGCAGGAAACATGAGTGTGCTGAGAGGAAAAGAACGGTGTTTCCTACACATTCAGACCATATCTAGTCCAACTCTGCTTCTGAAACTGATACAAAGCACTGGTATTCTCACATCCGATGCTTGTCAGTTAAGATGAGAAACGTGTTAGCTTCGTGAACGATGTAGTTCGTTTGAGCTGAAAAGTAACTGCCATTACCTGAAACGAAGTGATGCTTGTACGAAGACTCAGAGCCTGGGGTTTAACTCCATATCTGAAGTAAAACACACTGCAGGGTTCTCATATATACATCACACTATGCTTTAAAGAAAGAAGGATGCTCTCGCTTTCTAGATTCTCTAAGACAGCAGGAAACTTGAGTGTGCTGAGAAGAAAAGAACGGTGTTTCCTACACATACGGACCATATCTATTCCAACTCTGCTTCTGAGACTGATACAAAGCACTGGTCCTATAACATCCGATGCTTGTCAGTTAAGATGAGAAACGTGTGAGCTTCTTGAACGATGTAGTTCGTTTGAGCTGAAAAGTGACTGCCCTTACCTGAAACGAAGTCTTTATTGTAGGAAGACACAGAGCCTGGGATTTCACTCCATTTCTGAAGGGAAACACACAGCAGAGTTCTCATCCATGGATCACACACTGCTTTAGAGCAGGAAGCACGCTCTAGCTTTCTAGATTCTCTAAGACAGCAGGAAACGTGACTGTGCTGAGAACAAAAGAACGGTGTTTCCTACACATACGGACCATATCTATTCCAACTCTGCTTCTGAAACTGATACAAAGCACTGGTCCTATAACATTCGATGCTTGTCAGTTAAGATGAGAAACGTGTGAGCTTTGTGAACGATGTAGTTCGTTTGAGCTGAAAAGTAACTGCCCTTACCTGCAACGAAGTGTTGCTTGTTGGAAGACTCAGAACCTTGGGTTTAACTCCATTTCTGAAGTGAAACACACAGCAGGGTTCTCATATATACATCACACTCTGCTTGAAAGCAAGAAGGACGCTCTTGCTTTCTAGAATCTCTAAGACAGCAGGAAACATGAGTGTCCTGAGAGGAAAAGAACGGTGTTTCCTACACATACGGACCATATCTAGTCCATCTCTGCTTCTGAAACTGAGACAAAGCACTGGTCCTCTAACATCCGATGCTTGTCATTTAAGAGGAGAAACGTGTGAGCTTTGTGAACGATGTAGTACGTTTGAGCTGAAAAGTTACTGCCTTTACCTGATTCGACGTCTTGCTTGTAGGAAGACTCAGAGCCTGGGATTTAACTCCATTTCTGAAGGGAAACACACAGCAGAGTTCTCTTCCATGGATCACACTCTGCTTTAGAGCAAGAAGCACGCTCTAGCTTTCTAGAGTCTCTAAGACAGCAGGAAATGTGAGTGTGCTGAGAACAAAAGAATGGTGTTTCCTACACATACAGACCATATCGAGTCCAACTCTGCCTCCGAAATTGATACAAAGCACTGGTCCTCTAACATCCAATGCTTGTCAGTTAAGATGAGAAACGTGTGAGCTTTGTGAACGATGTAGTTCGTTTGAGCTGAAAAGTGACTGCCCATACCTGAAAAGAAGTCTTTATTGTAGGAAGACACAGAGCCTGGGATTTCACTCCATTTCTGAAGGGAAACACACAGCAGAGTTCTTATCCATTGATCACACTCTGCTTTAGAGCAAGAAGCACGCTCTAGCTTTCTAGAGTCTCTGAGATAGCAGGAAACGTGACTGTGCTGAGAACAAAAGAACGGTGATTCCTACACATACGGACCATATCTATTCCAACTCTGCTTCTGAAACTGATACAAAGCACTGGTCCTATAACATCCGATGCTTGTCAGTTATGATGAGAAACGTGTGAGCTTCGTGAACGATGTAGTTCGTTTGAGCTGAAACGTGACTGCCCTTCCCTGAAACGAAGTGTTGCTTGTTGGAAGACTCAGAACCTTGGGTTTAACTCCATTTCTGAAGTGAAACACACAGAAGGGTTCTCATATATACATCACACTCTGCTTGAAAGCAAGAAGGACGCTCTTGCTTTCTAGAATCTCTAATACAGCAGATAACATGTGTGTGCTGAGAGGAAAAGAACGGTGTTTCCTACACATTCAGACCATATCTAGTCCAACTCTGCTTCTGAAACTGATACAAAGCACTGGTATTCTCACATCCGATGCTTGTCAGTTAAGATGAGAAACGTGTTAGCTTCGTGAACGATGTAGTTCGTTTGAGCTGAAAAGTAACTGCCCTTACCTGAAACGAAGTGTTGCTTGTACGAAGACTCAGAACCTTGGGTTTAACTCCATTTCTGAAGTGAAACACACAGCAGGGTTCTCATATATACATCACACTCTGCTTGAAAGCAAGAAGGACGCTCTTGCTTTCTAGAATCTCTAATACAGCAGGAAACATGAGTGTGCTGAGACGAAATGAACGGTGTTTCCTACACATTCGGACCATATCTAGTCCAACTCTGCTTCTGAAACTGACACAAAGCACTGGTCCTCTAACATCTGATGCTTGTCATTTAAGATGAGAAACGTGTGAGCTTTCTGAACGATGTAGTTCGTTTGAGCTGTAAAGTAACTGCCCTTACCTGATTCGATGTCTTGCTTGTAGGAAGACTGAGACCCTGGGATTTAACTCCATTTCTGAAGGGAAACACACAGCAGAGTTCTCTTCCATGGATCACACTCTGCTTTAGAGCAAGAAGCACGCTATAGCTTTCTAGAGTCTCTAAGACAGCAGGAAATGTGAGTGTGCTGAGAACAATAGAATGGTGTGTCCTACACATATAGACTATATCTAGTCCAACTCTGCTTCTGAACCTGATACAAATCACTGGTCCTCTAACATCCAATGCTTGTCAGTTAAGATGAGAAACGTGTGAGCTTTGTGAACGATGTAGTTCGTTTGAGCTGAAAAGTGACTGCCCATACCTGAAACGAAGTCTTTATTGTAGGAAGACACAGAGCCTGGGATTTCACTCCATTTCTGAAGGGAAACACACAGCAGAGTTCTTATCCATTGATCACACTCTGCTTTAGAGCAAGAAGCACGCTCTAGCTTTCTAGAGTCTCTGAGATAGCAGGAAACGTGACTGTGCTGAGAACAAAAGAACGGTGATTCCTACACATACGGACCATATCTATTCCAACTCTGCTTCTGAAACTGATACAAAGCACTGGTCCTATAACATCCGATGCTTGTCAGTTATGATGAGAAACGTGTGAGCTTCGTGAACGATGTAGTTCGTTTGAGCTGAAACGTGACTGCCCTTCCCTGAAATGAAGTGTTGCTTGTTGGAAGACTCAGAACCTTGGGTTTAACTCCATTTCTGAAGTGAAACACACAGAAGGGTTCTCATATATACATCACACTCTGCTTGAAAGCAAGAAGGACGCTCTTGCTTTCTAGAATCTCTAATACAGCAGGAAACATGAGTGTGCTGAGAGGAAAAGAACGGTGTTTCCTACACATTCAGACCATATCTAGTCCAACTCTGCTTCTGAAACTGATACAAAGCACTGGTATTCTCACATCCGATGCTTGTCAGTTAAGATGAGAAACGTGTTAGCTTCGTGAACGATGTAGTTCGTTTGAGCTGAAAAGTAACTGCCCTTACCTGAAACGAAGTGTTGCTTGTACGAAGACTCAGAGCCTGGGGTTTAACTCCATATCTGAAGTGAAACACACTGCAGGGTTCCCATATATACATCACATTCTGCTTTAAAGCAAGAAGGACGCTCTTGCTTTCTAGAATCTCTAAGACAGCAGGAAACATGAGTGTCCTGAGAGGAAAAGAACGGTGTTTCCTACACATACGGACCATATCTAGTCCATCTCTGCTTCTGAAACTGAGACAAAGCACTGGTATTCTCACATCCGATGCTTGTCAGTTAAGATGAGAAACGTGTTAGCTTCGTGAACGATGTAGTTCGTTTGAGCTGAAAAGTAACTGCCCTTACCTGAAACGAAGTGTTGCTTGTACGAAGACTCAGAGCCTGGGGTTTAACTCCATATCTGAAGTGAAACACACTGCAGGGTTCCCATATATACATCACATTCTGCTTTAAAGCAAGAAGGACGCTCTTGCTTTCTAGAATCTCTAAGACAGCAGGAAACATGAGTGTCCTGAGAGGAAAAGAACGGTGTTTCCTACACATACGGACCATATCTAGTCCATCTCTGCTTCTGAAACTGAGACAAAGCACTGGTCCTCTAACATCCGATGCTTGTCATTTAAGAGGAGAAACGTGTGAGCTTTGTGAACGATGTAGTACGTTTGAGCTGTAAAGTTACTGCCTTTACCTGATTCGACGTCTTGCTTGTAGGAAGACTCAGAGCCTGGGATTTAACTCCATTTCTGAAGGGAAACACACAGCAGAGTTCTCTTCCATGGATCACACTCTGCTTTAGAGCAAGAAGCACGCTCTAGCTTTCTAGAGTCTCTAAGACAGCAGGAAATGTGAGTGTGCTGAGAACAAAAGAATGGTGTTTCCTACACATACAGACCATATCGAGTCCAACTCTGCCTCCGAAATTGATACAAAGCACTGGTCTTCTAACATCCAATGCTTGTCAGTTAAGATGAGAAACGTGTGAACTTCGTGAACGATGTAGTTCGTTTGAGCTGTGAAGTAACTGCCCTTACCTGAAATGAAGTTTTGCTTGTAGGAAGACTCAGAGCCTTGGGTTTAACTCCATTTCTGAAGTGAAACACACAGCAGGGTTCTCATATATACATCACACTCTGCTTTAAAGCAAGAAGGATGCTCTCGCTTTCTAGATTCTCTAAGACAGCAGGAAACTTGAGTGTGCTGAGAAGAAAAGAACGGTGTTTCCTACACATACGGACCATATCTAGTCCAACTCTGCTTCTGAGACTGATACAAAGCACTGGTCCTATAACATCCGATGCTTGTCAGTTAAGATGAGAAACGTGTGAGCTTCTTGAACAATGTAGTTCGTTTGAGCTGTAAAGTAACTGCCCTTACCTGATTCGAAGTCTTGCTTGTAGGAAGACTCAGAGCCTGGGCTTTAACTCCATTTCTGAAGGGAAACACACAGCAGAGTTCTCTTCCATGGATGACACTCTGCTTTAGAGCAAGAAGCACGCTCTACCTTTCTAGAGTCTCTAAGACAGCAGGGAATGTGAGTGTGCTGAGAACAAAAGAATGGTGTTTCCTACACATATGGACCATATCTATTCCAACTCTGCTTCTGAAACTGATACAAAGCACTGGTCCTATAACATCCGATGCTTGTCAGTTATGATGAGAAACGTGTGAGCTTCGTGAACGATGTAGTTCGTTTGAGCTGAAAAGTAACTGCCCTTACCTGAAACGAAGTGTTGCTTGTACGAAGACTCAGAGCCTGGGGTTTAACTCCATATCTGAAGTGAAACACACTGCAGGGTTCCAATATATACATCACATTCTGCTTTAAAGCAAGAAGGACGCTCTTGCTTTCTAGAATCTCTAATACAGCAGGAAACATGAGTGTCCTGAGAGGAAAAGAACGGTGTTTCCTACACATACGGACCATATCTAGTCCATCTCTGCTTCTGAAACTGAGACAAAGCACTGGTCCTCTAACATCCGATGCTTGTCATTTAAGAGGAGAAACGTGTGAGCTTTGTGAACGATGTAGTTCGTTTGAGCTGTAAAGTTACTGCCCTTACCTGATTCGACGTCTTGCTTGTAGGAAGACTCAGAGCCTGGGATTTAACTCCATTTCTGAAGGGAAACACACAGCAGAGTTCTCTTCCATGGATCACACTCTGCTTTAGAGCAAGAAGCACGCTCTAGCTTTCTAGAGTCTCTAAGACAGCAGGAAATGTGAGTGTGCTGAGAACAAAAGAATGGTGTTTCCTACACATACAGACCATATCGAGTCCAACTCTGCCTCCGAAATTGATACAAAGCACTGGTCCTCTAACATCCAATGCTTGTCAGTTAAGATGAGAAACGTGTGAGCTTCGTGAACGATGTAGTTCTTTTGAGCTGTGAAGTAACTGCCCTTACCTGAAATGAAGTTTTGCTTGTAGGAAGACTCAGAGCCTTGGGTTTAACTCCTTTTCTGAAGTGAAACACACAGCAGGGTTCTCATATATACATCACACTCTGCTTTAAAGCAAGAAGGACGCTCTCGCTTTCTAGATTCTCTAAGACAGCAGGAAACTTGAGTGTGCTGAGAAGAAAAGAACGGTGTTTCCTATACATACGGACCATATCTAGTCCAACTCATCTTCTGAGACTGATACAAAGCACTGGTCCTATAACATCCGATGCTTCTCAGTTAAGATGAGAAACGTGTGAGCTTCTTGAACGATGTAGTTCGTTTGAGCTGAAAAGTGACTGCCCTTACCTGAAACGAAGTCTTTATTGTAGGAAGACACAGAGCCTGGGATTTCACTCCATTTCTGAAGGGAAACACACAGCAGAGTTCTCATCCATGGATCAGACACTGCTTTAGAGCAAGAAGCACGCTCTAGCTTTCTAGATTCTCTAAGACAGCAGGAAACGTGACTGTGCTGAGAACAAAAGAACGGTGTTTCCTACACATTCGGACCATATCTATTCCAACTCTGCTTCTGAAACTGATACAAAGCACTGGTCCTATAACATTCGATGCTTGTCAGTTAAGATGAGAAACGTGTGAGCTTCGTGAACGATGTAGTTCGTTTGAGCTGAAAAGTAACTGCCCTTTCCTGAAACGAAGTGTTGCTTGTTGGAAGACTCAGAACCTTGGGTTTAACTCCATTTCTGAAGTGAAACACACAGCAGGGTTCTCATATATACATCACACTCTGCTTGAAAGCAAGAAGGACGCTCTTGCTTTCTAGAATCTCTAATACAGCAGGAAACATGAGTGTGCTGAGAGGAAATGAACGGTGTTTCCTACACATTCGGACCATATCTAGTCCAACTCTGCTTCTGAAACTGACACAAAGCACTGGTCCTCTAACATCCGATGCTTGTCATTTAAGATGAGAAACGTGTGAGCTTTGTGAACGATGTAGTTCGTTTGAGCTGTAAAGTAACTGCCCTTACCTGATTCGAACTCTTGCTTGTAGGAAGACTGAGACCCTGGGATTTAACTCCATTTCTGAAGGAAAACACCCAGCAGAGTTCTCTTCCATGGATCACACTCTGCTTTAGAGCAAGAAGCACGCTATAGCTTTCTAGAGTCTCTAAGACAGCAGGAAATGTGAGTGTGCTGAGAACAAAAGAATGGTGTGTCCTACACATATAGACTATATCTAGTCCAACTCTGCTTCTGAACCTGATACAAATCACTGGTCCTCTAACATCCAATGCTTGTCAGTTAAGATGAGAAACGTGTGAGCTTTGTGAATGATGTAGTTCGTTTGAGCTGAAAAGTGACTGCCCTTACCTGAAACGAAGTCTTTATTGTAGGAAGACACAGAGCCTGGGATTTCACTCCATTTCTGAAGGGAAACACACAGCAGAGTTCTTATCCATTGATCACACTCTGCTTTAGAGCAAGCAGCAGGCTCTACCTTTCTAGAGTCCCTGAGATAGCAGGAAACGTGACTGTGCTGAGAAAAAAAGAACGGTGATTCCTACACATACGGACCATATCTATTCCAACTCTGCTTCTGAAACTGATACAAAGCACTGGTATTCTCACATCCGATGCTTGTCAGTTAAGATGAGAAACGTGTGAGCTTTGTGAACGATGTAGTTCGTTTGAGCTGAAAAGTAACTGCCCTTACCTGAAACGAAGTGTTGCTTGTACGAAGACTCAGAGCCTGGGGTTTAACTCCATATCTGAAGTGAAACACACTGCAGGGTTCTCATATATACATCACACTCTGCTTTAAAGCAAGAAGGATGCTCTCGCTTTCTAGATTCTCTAAGACAGCAGGAAACTTGAGTGTGCTGAGAAGAAAAGTACGGTGTTTCCTACACATACGGACCATATCTATTCCAACTCTGCTTCTGAAACTGATACAAAGCACTGGTCCTATAACATTCGATGCTTGTCAGTTAAGATGAGAAACGTGTGAGCTTCGTGAATGATGTAGTTCGTTTGAGCTGAAAAGTAACTGCCCTTACCTGAAACGAAGTGTTGCTTGTTGGAAGACTCAGAACCTTGGGTTTAACTCCATTTCTGAAGTGAAACACACAGCAGGGTTCTCATATATACATCACACTCTGCTTGAAAGCAAGAAGGACGCTCTTGCTTTCTAGAATCTCTAATACAGCAGGAAACATGAGTGTGCTGAGAGGAAATGAACGGTGTTTCCTACACATTCGGACCACATCTAGTCCAACTCTGCTTCTGAAACTGACACAAAGCACTGGTCCTCTAACATCCGATGCTTGTCCTTTAAGATGAGAAACGTGTGACCTTTGTGAACGATGTAGTTCGTTTGAGCTGTAAAGTAACTGCCCTTACCTGATTCGAAGTCTTGCTTGTAGGAAGACTGAGACCCTGGGATTTAACTCCATTTCTGAAGGGAAACACACAGCAGAGTTCTCTTCCATGGATCACACTCTGCTTTAGAGCAAGAAGCACGCTATAGCTTTCTAGAGTCTCTAAGACAGCAGGAAATGTGAGTGTGCTGAGAACAAAAGAATGGTGTGTCCTACACATATAGACTATATCTAGTCCAACTCTGCTTCTGAACCTGATACAAATCACTGGTCCTCTAACATCCAATGCTTGTCAGTTAAGATGAGAAACGTGTGAGCTTCTTGAACGATGTAGTTCGTTTGAGCTGAAAAGTGACTGCCCTTACCTGAAACGAAGTCTTTATTGTAGGAGCACACAGAGCCTGGGATTTCACTCCATTTCTGAAGGGAAACACAGCAGAGTTCTCATCCATTGATCACACTCTGCTTTAGAGCAAGTAGCACGCTCTAGCTTTCTAGAGTCTCTAAGACAGCAGGAAACGTGAGTGTGTTGAGAACAAAAGAACAGTGTTTCCTACACATACGGACCATACCTAGTCCATCTCTGCTTCTGAAACTGCGACAAAGCACTGGTCGTCTAACATCCGATGCTATTCTCTTAAGATGAGAAACGTGTGAGCTTCGTGAACAATGTAGTTCGTTTGAGCTGTAAAGTAACTGCCCTTACCTGATTCGAAGTCTTGCTTGTAGGAAGACTCAGAGCCTGGGCTTTAACTCCATTTCTGAAGGGAAACACACAGCAGAGTTCTCTTCCATGGATGACACTCTGCTTTAGAGCAAGAAGCACGCTCTACCTTTCTAGAGTCTCTAAGACAGCAGGGAATGTGAGTGTGCTGAGAACAAAAGAATGGTGTTTCCTACACATATGGACCATATCTATTCCAACTCTGCTTCTGAAACTGATACAAAGCACTGGTCCTATAACATCCGATGCTTGTCAGTTATGATGAGAAACGTGTGAGCTTCGTGAACGATGTAGTTCGTTTGAGCTGAAAAGTAACTGCCCTTACCTGAAACGAAGTGTTGCTTGTACGAAGACTCAGAGCCTGGGGTTTAACTCCATATCTGAAGTGAAACACACTGCAGGGTTCCAATATATACATCACATTCTGCTTTAAAGCAAGAAGGACGCTCTTGCTTTCTAGAATCTCTAATACAGCAGGAAACATGAGTGTCCTGAGAGGAAAAGAACGGTGTTTCCTACACATACGGACCATATCTAGTCCATCTCTGCTTCTGAAACTGAGACAAAGCACTGGTCCTCTAACATCCGATGCTTGTCATTTAAGAGGAGAAACGTGTGAGCTTTGTGAACGATGTAGTTCGTTTGAGCTGTAAAGTTACTGCCCTTACCTGATTCGACGTCTTGCTTGTAGGAAGACTCAGAGCCTGGGATTTAACTCCATTTCTGAAGGGAAACACACAGCAGAGTTCTCTTCCATGGATCACACTCTGCTTTAGAGCAAGAAGCACGCTCTAGCTTTCTAGAGTCTCTAAGACAGCAGGAAATGTGAGTGTGCTGAGAACAAAAGAATGGTGTTTCCTACACATACAGACCATATCGAGTCCAACTCTGCCTCCGAAATTGATACAAAGCACTGGTCCTCTAACATCCAATGCTTGTCAGTTAAGATGAGAAACGTGTGAGCTTCGTGAACGATGTAGTTCTTTTGAGCTGTGAAGTAACTGCCCTTACCTGAAATGAAGTTTTGCTTGTAGGAAGACTCAGAGCCTTGGGTTTAACTCCTTTTCTGAAGTGAAACACACAGCAGGGTTCTCATATATACATCACACTCTGCTTTAAAGCAAGAAGGACGCTCTCGCTTTCTAGATTCTCTAAGACAGCAGGAAACTTGAGTGTGCTGAGAAGAAAAGAACGGTGTTTCCTATACATACGGACCATATCTAGTCCAACTCATCTTCTGAGACTGATACAAAGCACTGGTCCTATAACATCCGATGCTTCTCAGTTAAGATGAGAAACGTGTGAGCTTCTTGAACGATGTAGTTCGTTTGAGCTGAAAAGTGACTGCCCTTACCTGAAACGAAGTCTTTATTGTAGGAAGACACAGAGCCTGGGATTTCACTCCATTTCTGAAGGGAAACACACAGCAGAGTTCTCATCCATGGATCAGACACTGCTTTAGAGCAAGAAGCACGCTCTAGCTTTCTAGATTCTCTAAGACAGCAGGAAACGTGACTGTGCTGAGAACAAAAGAACGGTGTTTCCTACACATTCGGACCATATCTATTCCAACTCTGCTTCTGAAACTGAAACAAAGCACTGGTCCTATAACATTCGATGCTTGTCAGTTAAGATGAGAAACGTGTGAGCTTCGTGAACGATGTAGTTCGTTTGAGCTGAAAAGTAACTGCCCTTTCCTGAAACGAAGTGTTGCTTGTTGGAAGACTCAGAACCTTGGGTTTAACTCCATTTCTGAAGTGAAACACACAGCAGGGTTCTCATATATACATCACACTCTGCTTGAAAGCAAGAAGGACGCTCTTGCTTTCTAGAATCTCTAATACAGCAGGAAACATGAGTGTGCTGAGAGGAAATGAACGGTGTTTCCTACACATTCGGACCATATCTAGTCCAACTCTGCTTCTGAAACTGACACAAAGCACTGGTCCTCTAACATCCGATGCTTGTCATTTAAGATGAGAAACGTGTGAGCTTTGTGAACGATGTAGTTCATTTGAGCTGTAAAGTAACTGCCCTTACCTGATTCGAACTCTTGCTTGTAGGAAGACTGAGACCCTGGGATTTAACTCCATTTCTGAAGGAAAACACCCAGCAGAGTTCTCTTCCATGGATCACACTCTGCTTTAGAGCAAGAAGCACGCTATAGCTTTCTAGAGTCTCTAAGACAGCAGGAAATGTGAGTGTGCTGAGAACAAAAGAATGGTGTGTCCTACACATATAGACTATATCTAGTCCAACTCTGCTTCTGAACCTGATACAAATCACTGGTCCTCTAACATCCAATGCTTGTCAGTTAAGATGAGAAACGTGTGAGCTTTGTGAACGATGTAGTTCGTTTGAGCTGAAAAGTGACTGCCCTTACCTGAAACGAAGTCTTTATTGTAGGAAGACACAGAGCCTGGGATTTCACTCCATTTCTGAAGGGAAACACACAGCAGAGTTCTTATCCATTGATCACACTCTGCTTTAGAGCAAGCAGCAGGCTCTACCTTTCTAGAGTCCCTGAGATAGCAGGAAACGTGACTGTGCTGAGAAAAAAAGAACGGTGATTCCTACACATACGGACCATATCTATTCCAACTCTGCTTCTGAAACTGATACAAAGCACTGGTATTCTCACATCCGATGCTTGTCAGTTAAGATGAGAAACGTGTGAGCTTTGTGAACGATGTAGTTCGTTTGAGCTGAAAAGTAACTGCCCTTACCTGAAACGAAGTGTTGCTTGTACGAAGACTCAGAGCCTGGGGTTTAACTCCATATCTGAAGTGAAACACACTGCAGGGTTCTCATATATACATCACACTCTGCTTTAAAGCAAGAAGGATGCTCTCGCTTTCTAGATTCTCTAAGACAGCAGGAAACTTGAGTGTGCTGAGAAGAAAAGTACGGTGTTTCCTACACATACGGACCATATCTATTCCAACTCTGCTTCTGAGACTGATACAAAGCACTGGTCCTATAACATCCGATGCTTGTCAGTTAAGATGAGAAACGTGTGAGCTTCTTCAACGATGTAGTTCGTTTGAGCTGAAAAGTGACTGCCCTTTCCTGAAACGAAGTCTTTATTGTAGGAAGACACAGAGCCTGGGATTTCACTCCATTTCTGAAGGGAAACACACAGCAGAGTTCTCATCCATGGATCACACACTGCTTTAGAGCAAGATGCACGCTCTAGCTTTCTAGATTCTCTAAGACAGCAGGAAACGTGACTGTGCTGAGAACAAAAGTACGGTGTTTCCTACACATACGGACCATATCTATTCCAACTCTGCTTCTGAAACTGATACAAAGCACTGGTCCTATAACATTCGATGCTTGTCAGTTAAGATGAGAAACGTGTGAGCTTCGTGAACGATGTAGTTCGTTTGAGCTGAAAAGTAACTGCCCTTACCTGAAACGAAGTGTTGCTTGTTGGAAGACTCAGAACCTTGGGTTTAACTCCATTTCTGAAGTGAAACACACAGCAGGGTTCTCATATATACATCACACTCTGCTTGAAAGCAAGAAGGACGCTCTTGCTTTCTAGAATCTCTAATACAGCAGGAAACATGAGTGTGCTGAGAGGAAATGAACGGTGTTTCCTACACATTCGGACCATATCTAGTCCAACTCTGCTTCTGAAACTGACACAAAGCACTGGTCCTCTAACATCCGATGCTTGTCCTTTAAGATGAGAAACGTGTGACCTTTGTGAACGATGTAGTTCGTTTGAGCTGTAAAGTAACTGCCCTTACCTGATTCGAAGTCTTGCTTGTAGGAAGACTGAGACCCTGGGATTTAACTCCATTTCTGAAGGGAAACACACAGCAGAGTTCTCTTCCATGGATCACACTCTGCTTTAGAGCAAGAAGCACGCTATAGCTTTCTAGAGTCTCTAAGACAGCAGGAAATGTGAGTGTGCTGAGAACAAAAGAATGGTGTGTCCTACACATATAGACTATATCTAGTCCAACTCTGCTTCTGAACCTGATACAAATCACTGGTCCTCTAACATCCAATGCTTGTCAGTTAAGATGAGTAACGTGTGAGCTTTGTGAACGATGTAGTTCGTTTGAGCTGAAAAGTGACTGCCCTTACCTGAAACGAAGTCTTTATTGTAGGAAGAATCAGAGCCTGGGATTTCACTCCATTTCTGAAGGGAAACACACAGCAGAATTCTTATCCATTGATCACACTCTGCTTTAGAGCAAGAAGCACGCTCTAGCTTTCTAGAGTCTCTGAGATAGAAGGAAACGTGACTGTGCTGAGAACAAAAGAACGGTGATTCCTACACATACGGACCATATCTATTCCAACTCTGCTTCTGAAACTGATACAAAGCACTGGTCCTATAACATCCGATGCTTGTCAGTTATAATGAGAAACGTGTGAGCTTTGTGAACGATGTAGTTCGTTTGAGCTGAAACGTGACTGCCCTTCCCTGAAACGAAGTGTTGCTTGTTGGAAGACTCAGAACCTTGGGTTTAACTCCATTTCTGAAGTGAAACACACAGAAGGGTTCTCATATATACATCAAACTCTGCTTGAAAGCAAGAAGGACGCTCTTGCTTTCTAGAATCTCTAATACAGCAGGAAACATGAGTGTGCTGAGAGGAAAAGAACGGTGTTTCCTACACATTCAGACCATATCTAGTCCAACTCTGCTTCTGAAACTGATACAAAGCACTGGTATTCTCACATCCGATGCTTGTCAGTTAAGATGAGAAACGTGTTAGCTTCGTGAACGATGTAGTTCGTTTGAGCTGAAAAGTAACTGCCATTACCTGAAACGAAGTGATGCTTGTACGAAGACTCAGAGCCTGGGGTTTAACTCCATATCTGAAGTAAAACACACTGCAGGGTTCTCATATATACATCACACTATGCTTTAAAGAAAGAAGGATGCTCTCGCTTTCTAGATTCTCTAAGACAGCAGGAAACTTGAGTGTGCTGAGAAGAAAAGAACGGTGTTTCCTACACATACGGACCATATCTATTCCAACTCTGCTTCTGAGACTGATACAAAGCACTGGTCCTATAACATCCGATGCTTGTCAGTTAAGATGAGAAACGTGTGAGCTTCTTGAACGATGTAGTTCGTTTGAGCTGAAAAGTGACTGCCCTTACCTGAAACGAAGTCTTTATTGTAGGAAGACACAGAGCCTGGGATTTCACTCCATTTCTGAAGGGAAACACACAGCAGAGTTCTCATCCATGGATCACACACTGCTTTAGAGCAGGAAGCACGCTCTAGCTTTCTAGATTCTCTAAGACAGCAGGAAACGTGACTGTGCTGAGAACAAAAGAACGGTGTTTCCTACACATACGGACCATATCTATTCCAACTCTGCTTCTGAAACTGATACAAAGCACTGGTCCTATAACATTCGATGCTTGTCAGTTAAGATGAGAAACGTGTGAGCTTTGTGAACGATGTAGTTCGTTTGAGCTGAAAAGTAACTGCCCTTACCTGCAACGAAGTGTTGCTTGTTGGAAGACTCAGAACCTTGGGTTTAACTCCATTTCTGAAGTGAAACACACAGCAGGGTTCTCATATATACATCACACTCTGCTTGAAAGCAAGAAGGACGCTCTTGCTTTCTAGAATCTCTAAGACAGCAGGAAACATGAGTGTCCTGAGAGGAAAAGAACGGTGTTTCCTACACATACGGACCATATCTAGTCCATCTCTGCTTCTGAAACTGAGACAAAGCACTGGTCCTCTAACATCCGATGCTTGTCATTTAAGAGGAGAAACGTGTGAGCTTTGTGAACGATGTAGTACGTTTGAGCTGAAAAGTTACTGCCTTTACCTGATTCGACGTCTTGCTTGTAGGAAGACTCAGAGCCTGGGATTTAACTCCATTTCTGAAGGGAAACACACAGCAGAGTTCTCTTCCATGGATCACACTCTGCTTTAGAGCAAGAAGCACGCTCTAGCTTTCTAGAGTCTCTAAGACAGCAGGAAATGTGAGTGTGCTGAGAACAAAAGAATGGTGTTTCCTACACATACAGACCATATCGAGTCCAACTCTGCCTCCGAAATTGATACAAAGCACTGGTCCTCTAACATCCAATGCTTGTCAGTTAAGATGAGAAACGTGTGAGCTTTGTGAACGATGTAGTTCGTTTGAGCTGAAAAGTGACTGCCCATACCTGAAAAGAAGTCTTTATTGTAGGAAGACACAGAGCCTGGGATTTCACTCCATTTCTGAAGGGAAACACACAGCAGAGTTCTTATCCATTGATCACACTCTGCTTTAGAGCAAGAAGCACGCTCTAGCTTTCTAGAGTCTCTGAGATAGCAGGAAACGTGACTGTGCTGAGAACAAAAGAACGGTGATTCCTACACATACGGACCATATCTATTCCAACTCTGCTTCTGAAACTGATACAAAGCACTGGTCCTATAACATCCGATGCTTGTCAGTTATGATGAGAAACGTGTGAGCTTCGTGAACGATGTAGTTCGTTTGAGCTGAAACGTGACTGCCCTTCCCTGAAACGAAGTGTTGCTTGTTGGAAGACTCAGAACCTTGGGTTTAACTCCATTTCTGAAGTGAAACACACAGAAGGGTTCTCATATATACATCACACTCTGCTTGAAAGCAAGAAGGACGCTCTTGCTTTCTAGAATCTCTAATACAGCAGATAACATGTGTGTGCTGAGAGGAAAAGAACGGTGTTTCCTACACATTCAGACCATATCTAGTCCAACTCTGCTTCTGAAACTGATACAAAGCACTGGTATTCTCACATCCGATGCTTGTCAGTTAAGATGAGAAACGTGTTAGCTTCGTGAACGATGTAGTTCGTTTGAGCTGAAAAGTAACTGCCCTTACCTGAAACGAAGTGTTGCTTGTACAAAGACTCAGAGCCTGGGGTTTAACTCCATATCTGAAGTGAAACACACTGCAGGGTTCCCATATATACATCACATTCTGCTTTAAAGCAAGAAGGACGCTCTTGCTTTCTAGAATCTCTAAGACAGCAGGAAACATGAGTGTCCTGAGAGGAAAAGAACGGTGTTTCCTACACATACGGACCATATCTAGTCCATCTCTGCTTCTGAAACTGAGACAAAGCACTGGTATTCTCACATCCGATGCTTGTCAGTTAAGATGAGAAACGTGTTAGCTTCGTGAACGATGTAGTTCGTTTGAGCTGAAAAGTAACTGCCCTTACCTGAAACGAAGTGTTGCTTGTAGGAAGACTCAGAGCCTGGGCTTTAACTCCATTTCTGAAGGGAAACACACAGCAGAGTTCTCTTCCATGGATGACACTCTGCTTTAGAGCAAGAAGCACGCTCTACCTTTCTAGAGTCTCTAAGACAGCAGGGAATGTGAGTGTGCTGAGAACAAAAGAATGGTGTTTCCTACACATATGGACCATATCTATTCCAACTCTGCTTCTGAAACTGATACAAAGCACTGGTCCTATAACATCCGATGCTTGTCAGTTATGATGAGAAACGTGTGAGCTTCGTGAACGATGTAGTTCGTTTGAGCTGAAAAGTAACTGCCCTTACCTGAAACGAAGTGTTGCTTGTACGAAGACTCAGAGCCTGGGGTTTAACTCCATATCTGAAGTGAAACACACTGCAGGGTTCCAATATATACATCACATTCTGCTTTAAAGCAAGAAGGACGCTCTTGCTTTCTAGAATCTCTAATACAGCAGGAAACATGAGTGTCCTGAGAGGAAAAGAACGGTGTTTCCTACACATACGGACCATATCTAGTCCATCTCTGCTTCTGAAACTGAGACAAAGCACTGGTCCTCTAACATCCGATGCTTGTCATTTAAGAGGAGAAACGTGTGAGCTTTGTGAACGATGTAGTTCGTTTGAGCTGTAAAGTTACTGCCCTTACCTGATTCGACGTCTTGCTTGTAGGAAGACTCAGAGCCTGGGATTTAACTCCATTTCTGAAGGGAAACACACAGCAGAGTTCTCTTCCATGGATCACACTCTGCTTTAGAGCAAGAAGCACGCTCTAGCTTTCTAGAGTCTCTAAGACAGCAGGAAATGTGAGTGTGCTGAGAACAAAAGAATGGTGTTTCCTACACATACAGACCATATCGAGTCCAACTCTGCCTCCGAAATTGATACAAAGCACTGGTCCTCTAACATCCAATGCTTGTCAGTTAAGATGAGAAACGTGTGAGCTTCGTGAACGATGTAGTTCTTTTGAGCTGTGAAGTAACTGCCCTTACCTGAAATGAAGTTTTGCTTGTAGGAAGACTCAGAGCCTTGGGTTTAACTCCTTTTCTGAAGTGAAACACACAGCAGGGTTCTCATATATACATCACACTCTGCTTTAAAGCAAGAAGGACGCTCTCGCTTTCTAGATTCTCTAAGACAGCAGGAAACTTGAGTGTGCTGAGAAGAAAAGAACGGTGTTTCCTATACATACGGACCATATCTAGTCCAACTCATCTTCTGAGACTGATACAAAGCACTGGTCCTATAACATCCGATGCTTCTCAGTTAAGATGAGAAACGTGTGAGCTTCTTGAACGATGTAGTTCGTTTGAGCTGAAAAGTGACTGCCCTTACCTGAAACGAAGTCTTTATTGTAGGAAGACACAGAGCCTGGGATTTCACTCCATTTCTGAAGGGAAACACACAGCAGAGTTCTCATCCATGGATCAGACACTGCTTTAGAGCAAGAAGCACGCTCTAGCTTTCTAGATTCTCTAAGACAGCAGGAAACGTGACTGTGCTGAGAACAAAAGAACGGTGTTTCCTACACATTCGGACCATATCTATTCCAACTCTGCTTCTGAAACTGAAACAAAGCACTGGTCCTATAACATTCGATGCTTGTCAGTTAAGATGAGAAACGTGTGAGCTTCGTGAACGATGTAGTTCGTTTGAGCTGAAAAGTAACTGCCCTTTCCTGAAACGAAGTGTTGCTTGTTGGAAGACTCAGAACCTTGGGTTTAACTCCATTTCTGAAGTGAAACACACAGCAGGGTTCTCATATATACATCACACTCTGCTTGAAAGCAAGAAGGACGCTCTTGCTTTCTAGAATCTCTAATACAGCAGGAAACATGAGTGTGCTGAGAGGAAATGAACGGTGTTTCCTACACATTCGGACCATATCTAGTCCAACTCTGCTTCTGAAACTGACACAAAGCACTGGTCCTCTAACATCCGATGCTTGTCATTTAAGATGAGAAACGTGTGAGCTTTGTGAACGATGTAGTTCATTTGAGCTGTAAAGTAACTGCCCTTACCTGATTCGAACTCTTGCTTGTAGGAAGACTGAGACCCTGGGATTTAACTCCATTTCTGAAGGAAAACACCCAGCAGAGTTCTCTTCCATGGATCACACTCTGCTTTAGAGCAAGAAGCACGCTATAGCTTTCTAGAGTCTCTAAGACAGCAGGAAATGTGAGTGTGCTGAGAACAAAAGAATGGTGTGTCCTACACATATAGACTATATCTAGTCCAACTCTGCTTCTGAACCTGATACAAATCACTGGTCCTCTAACATCCAATGCTTGTCAGTTAAGATGAGAAACGTGTGAGCTTTGTGAACGATGTAGTTCGTTTGAGCTGAAAAGTGACTGCCCTTACCTGAAACGAAGTCTTTATTGTAGGAAGACACAGAGCCTGGGATTTCACTCCATTTCTGAAGGGAAACACACAGCAGAGTTCTTATCCATTGATCACACTCTGCTTTAGAGCAAGCAGCAGGCTCTACCTTTCTAGAGTCCCTGAGATAGCAGGAAACGTGACTGTGCTGAGAAAAAAAGAACGGTGATTCCTACACATACGGACCATATCTATTCCAACTCTGCTTCTGAAACTGATACAAAGCACTGGTATTCTCACATCCGATGCTTGTCAGTTAAGATGAGAAACGTGTGAGCTTTGTGAACGATGTAGTTCGTTTGAGCTGAAAAGTAACTGCCCTTACCTGAAACGAAGTGTTGCTTGTACGAAGACTCAGAGCCTGGGGTTTAACTCCATATCTGAAGTGAAACACACTGCAGGGTTCTCATATATACATCACACTCTGCTTTAAAGCAAGAAGGATGCTCTCGCTTTCTAGATTCTCTAAGACAGCAGGAAACTTGAGTGTGCTGAGAAGAAAAGTACGGTGTTTCCTACACATACGGACCATATCTATTCCAACTCTGCTTCTGAGACTGATACAAAGCACTGGTCCTATAACATCCGATGCTTGTCAGTTAAGATGAGAAACGTGTGAGCTTCTTCAACGATGTAGTTCGTTTGAGCTGAAAAGTGACTGCCCTTTCCTGAAACGAAGTCTTTATTGTAGGAAGACACAGAGCCTGGGATTTCACTCCATTTCTGAAGGAAAACACACAGCAGAGTTCTCATCCATGGATCACACACTGCTTTAGAGCAAGATGCACGCTCTAGCTTTCTAGATTCTCTAAGACAGCAGGAAACGTGACTGTGCTGAGAACAAAAGTACGGTGTTTCCTACACATACGGACCATATCTATTCCAACTCTGCTTCTGAAACTGATACAAAGCACTGGTCCTATAACATTCGATGCTTGTCAGTTAAGATGAGAAACGTGTGAGCTTCGTGAACGATGTAGTTCGTTTGAGCTGAAAAGTAACTGCCCTTACCTGAAACGAAGTGTTGCTTGTTGGAAGACTCAGAACCTTGGGTTTAACTCCATTTCTGAAGTGAAACACACAGCAGGGTTCTCATATATACATCACACTCTGCTTGAAAGCAAGAAGGACGCTCTTGCTTTCTAGAATCTCTAATACAGCAGGAAACATGAGTGTGCTGAGAGGAAATGAACGGTGTTTCCTACACATTCGGACCATATCTAGTCCAACTCTGCTTCTGAAACTGACACAAAGCACTGGTCCTCTAACATCCGATGCTTGTCCTTTAAGATGAGAAACGTGTGACCTTTGTGAACGATGTAGTTCGTTTGAGCTGTAAAGTAACTGCCCTTACCTGATTCGAAGTCTTGCTTGTAGGAAGACTGAGACCCTGGGATTTAACTCCATTTCTGAAGGGAAACACACAGCAGAGTTCTCTTCCATGGATCACACTCTGCTTTAGAGCAAGAAGCACGCTATAGCTTTCTAGAGTCTCTAAGACAGCAGGAAATGTGAGTGTGCTGAGAACAAAAGAATGGTGTGTCCTACACATATAGACTATATCTAGTCCAACTCTGCTTCTGAACCTGATACAAATCACTGGTCCTCTAACATCCAATGCTTGTCAGTTAAGATGAGTAACGTGTGAGCTTTGTGAATGATGTAGTTCGTTTGAGCTGAAAAGTGACTGCCCTTACCTGAAACGAAGTCTTTATTGTAGGAAGAATCAGAGCCTGGGATTTCACTCCATTTCTGAAGGGAAACACACAGCAGAATTCTTATCCATTGATCACACTCTGCTTTAGAGCAAGAAGCACGCTCTAGCTTTCTAGAGTCTCTGAGATAGAAGGAAACGTGACTGTGCTGAGAACAAAAGAACGGTGATTCCTACACATACGGACCATATCTATTCCAACTCTGCTTCTGAAACTGATACAAAGCACTGGTCCTATAACATCCGATGCTTGTCAGTTATAATGAGAAACGTGTGAGCTTTGTGAACGATGTAGTTCGTTTGAGCTGAAACGTGACTGCCCTTCCCTGAAACGAAGTGTTGCTTGTTGGAAGACTCAGAACCTTGGGTTTAACTCCATTTCTGAAGTGAAACACACAGAAGGGTTCTCATATATACATCAAACTCTGCTTGAAAGCAAGAAGGACGCTCTTGCTTTCTAGAATCTCTAATACAGCAGGAAACATGAGTGTGCTGAGAGGAAAAGAACGGTGTTTCCTACACATTCAGACCATATCTAGTCCAACTCTGCTTCTGAAACTGATACAAAGCACTGGTATTCTCACATCCGATGCTTGTCAGTTAAGATGAGAAACGTGTTAGCTTCGTGAACGATGTAGTTCGTTTGAGCTGAAAAGTAACTGCCATTACCTGAAACGAAGTGATGCTTGTACGAAGACTCAGAGCCTGGGGTTTAACTCCATATCTGAAGTAAAACACACTGCAGGGTTCTCATATATACATCACACTATGCTTTAAAGAAAGAAGGATGCTCTCGCTTTCTAGATTCTCTAAGACAGCAGGAAACTTGAGTGTGCTGAGAAGAAAAGAACGGTGTTTCCTACACATACGGACCATATCTATTCCAACTCTGCTTCTGAGACTGATACAAAGCACTGGTCCTATAACATCCGATGCTTGTCAGTTAAGATGAGAAACGTGTGAGCTTCTTGAACGATGTAGTTCGTTTGAGCTGAAAAGTGACTGCCCTTACCTGAAACGAAGTCTTTATTGTAGGAAGACACAGAGCCTGGGATTTCACTCCATTTCTGAAGGGAAACACACAGCAGAGTTCTCATCCATGGATCACACACTGCTTTAGAGCAGGAAGCACGCTCTAGCTTTCTAGATTCTCTAAGACAGCAGGAAACGTGACTGTGCTGAGAACAAAAGAACGGTGTTTCCTACACATACGGACCATATCTATTCCAACTCTGCTTCTGAAACTGATACAAAGCACTGGTCCTATAACATTCGATGCTTGTCAGTTAAGATGAGAAACGTGTGAGCTTTGTGAACGATGTAGTTCGTTTGAGCTGAAAAGTAACTGCCCTTACCTGCAACGAAGTGTTGCTTGTTGGAAGACTCAGAACCTTGGGTTTAACTCCATTTCTGAAGTGAAACACACAGCAGGGTTCTCATATATACATCACACTCTGCTTGAAAGCAAGAAGGACGCTCTTGCTTTCTAGAATCTCTAAGACAGCAGGAAACATGAGTGTCCTGAGAGGAAAAGAACGGTGTTTCCTACACATACGGACCATATCTAGTCCATCTCTGCTTCTGAAACTGAGACAAAGCACTGGTCCTCTAACATCCGATGCTTGTCATTTAAGAGGAGAAACGTGTGAGCTTTGTGAACGATGTAGTACGTTTGAGCTGAAAAGTTACTGCCTTTACCTGATTCGACGTCTTGCTTGTAGGAAGACTCAGAGCCTGGGATTTAACTCCATTTCTGAAGGGAAACACACAGCAGAGTTCTCTTCCATGGATCACACTCTGCTTTAGAGCAAGAAGCACGCTCTAGCTTTCTAGAGTCTCTAAGACAGCAGGAAATGTGAGTGTGCTGAGAACAAAAGAATGGTGTTTCCTACACATACAGACCATATCGAGTCCAACTCTGCCTCCGAAATTGATACAAAGCACTGGTCCTCTAACATCCAATGCTTGTCAGTTAAGATGAGAAACGTGTGAGCTTTGTGAACGATGTAGTTCGTTTGAGCTGAAAAGTGACTGCCCATACCTGAAAAGAAGTCTTTATTGTAGGAAGACACAGAGCCTGGGATTTCACTCCATTTCTGAAGGGAAACACACAGCAGAGTTCTTATCCATTGATCACACTCTGCTTTAGAGCAAGAAGCACGCTCTAGCTTTCTAGAGTCTCTGAGATAGCAGGAAACGTGACTGTGCTGAGAACAAAAGAACGGTGATTCCTACACATACGGACCATATCTATTCCAACTCTGCTTCTGAAACTGATACAAAGCACTGGTCCTATAACATCCGATGCTTGTCAGTTATGATGAGAAACGTGTGAGCTTCGTGAACGATGTAGTTCGTTTGAGCTGAAACGTGACTGCCCTTCCCTGAAACGAAGTGTTGCTTGTTGGAAGACTCAGAACCTTGGGTTTAACTCCATTTCTGAAGTGAAACACACAGAAGGGTTCTCATATATACATCACACTCTGCTTGAAAGCAAGAAGGACGCTCTTGCTTTCTAGAATCTCTAATACAGCAGATAACATGTGTGTGCTGAGAGGAAATGAACGGTGTTTCCTACACATTCGGACCATATCTAGTCCAACTCTGCTTCTGAAACTGACACAAAGCACTGGTCCTCTAACATCCGATGCTTGTCATTTAAGATGAGAAACGTGTGAGCTTTGTGAACGATGTAGTTCGTTTGAGCTGTAAAGTAACTGCCCTTACCTGATTCGAAGTCTTGCTTGTAGGAAGACTGAGACCCTGTGATTTAACTCCATTTCTGAAGGGAAACACACAGCAGAGTTCTCTTCCATGGATCACACTCTGCTTTAGAGCAAGAAGCACGCTCTAGCTTTCGAGAGTCTCTGAGATAGAAGGAAACGTGACTGTGCTGAGAACAAAAGAACGGTGATTCCTACACATACGGACCATATCTATTCCAACTCTGCTTCTGAAACTGATACAAAGCACTGGTCCTATAACATCCGATGCTTGTCAGTTATAATGAGAAACGTGTGAGCTTTGTGAACGATGTAGTTCGTTTGAGCTGAAACGTGACTGCCCTTCCCTGAAACGAAGTGTTGCTTGTTGGAAGACTCAGAACCTTGGGTTTAACTCCATTTCTGAAGTGAAACACACAGAAGGGTTCTCATATATACATCAAACTCTGCTTGAAAGCAAGAAGGACGCTCTTGCTTTCTAGAATCTCTAATACAGCAGGAAACATGAGTGTGCTGAGAGGAAAAGAACGGTGTTTCCTACACATTCAGACCATATCTAGTCCAACTCTGCTTCTGAAACTGATACAAAGCACTGGTATTCTCACATCCGATGCTTGTCAGTTAAGATGAGAAACGTGTTAGCTTCGTGAACGATGTAGTTCGTTTGAGCTGAAAAGTAACTGCCATTACCTGAAACGAAGTGATGCTTGTACGAAGACTCAGAGCCTGGGGTTTAACTCCATATCTGAAGTAAAACACACTGCAGGGTTCTCATATATACATCACACTATGCTTTAAAGAAAGAAGGATGCTCTCGCTTTCTAGATTCTCTAAGACAGCAGGAAACTTGAGTGTGCTGAGAAGAAAAGAACGGTGTTTCCTACACATACGGACCATATCTATTCCAACTCTGCTTCTGAGACTGATACAAAGCACTGGTCCTATAACATCCGATGCTTGTCAGTTAAGATGAGAAACGTGTGAGCTTCTTGAACGATGTAGTTCGTTTGAGCTGAAAAGTGACTGCCCTTACCTGAAACGAAGTCTTTATTGTAGGAAGACACAGAGCCTGGGATTTCACTCCATTTCTGAAGGGAAACACACAGCAGAGTTCTCATCCATGGATCACACACTGCTTTAGAGCAGGAAGCACGCTCTAGCTTTCTAGATTCTCTAAGACAGCAGGAAACGTGACTGTGCTGAGAACAAAAGAACGGTGTTTCCTACACATACGGACCATATCTATTCCAACTCTGCTTCTGAAACTGATACAAAGCACTGGTCCTATAACATTCGATGCTTGTCAGTTAAGATGAGAAACGTGTGAGCTTTGTGAACGATGTAGTTCGTTTGAGCTGAAAAGTAACTGCCCTTACCTGCAACGAAGTGTTGCTTGTTGGAAGACTCAGAACCTTGGGTTTAACTCCATTTCTGAAGTGAAACACACAGCAGGGTTCTCATATATACATCACACTCTGCTTGAAAGCAATAAGGACGCTCTTGCTTTCTAGAATCTCTAAGACAGCAGGAAACATGAGTGTCCTGAGAGGAAAAGAACGGTGTTTCCTACACATACGGACCATATCTAGTCCATCTCTGCTTCTGAAACTGAGACAAAGCACTGGTCCTCTAACATCCGATGCTTGTCATTTAAGAGGAGAAACGTGTGAGCTTTGTGAACGATGTAGTACGTTTGAGCTGTAAAGGTACTGCTTTACCTGATTCGACGTCTTGCTTGTAGGAAGACTCAGAGCCTGGGATTTAACTCCATTTCTGAAGGGAAACACACAGCAGAGTTCTCTTCCATGGATCACACTCTGCTTTAGAGCAAGAAGCACGCTCTAGCTTTCTAGAGTCTCTAAGACAGCAGGAAATGTGAGTGTGCTGAGAACAAAAGAATGGTGTTTCCTACACATACAGACCATATCGAGTCCAACTCTGCCTCCGAAATTGATACAAAGCACTGGTCCTCTAACATCCAATGCTTCTCAGTTAAGATGAGAAACGTGTGAGCTTTGTGAACGATGTAGTTCGTTTGAGCTGAAAAGTGACTGCCCATACCTGAAAAGAAGTCTTTATTGTAGGAAGACACAGAGCCTGGGATTTCACTCCATTTCTGAAGGGAAACACACAGCAGAGTTCTTATCCATTGATCACACTCTGCTTTAGAGCAAGAAGCACGCTCTAGCTTTCTAGAGTCTCTGAGATAGCAGGAAACGTGACTGTGCTGAGAACAAAAGAACGGTGATTCCTACACATACGGACCATATCTATTCCAACTCTGCTTCTGAAACTGATACAAAGCACTGGTCCTATAACATCCGATGCTTGTCAGTTATGATGAGAAACGTGTGAGCTTCGTGAACGATGTAGTTCGTTTGAGCTGAAACGTGACTGCCCTTCCCTGAAACGAAGTGTTGCTTGTTGGAAGACTCAGAACCTTGGGTTTAACTCCATTTCTGAAGTGAAACACACAGAAGGGTTCTCATATATACATCACACTCTGCTTGAAAGCAAGAAGGACGCTCTTGCTTTCTAGAATCTCTAATACAGCAGATAACATGAGTGTGCTGAGAGGAAAAGAACGGTGTTTCCTACACATTCAGACCATATCTAGTCCAACTCTGCTTCTGAAACTGATACAAAGCACTGGTATTCTCACATCCGATGCTTGTCAGTTAAGATGAGAAACGTGTTAGCTTCGTGAACGATGTAGTTCGTTTGAGCTGAAAAGTAACTGCCCTTACCTGAAACGAAGTGTTGCTTGTACGAAGACTCAGAGCCTGGGGTTTAACTCCATATCTGAAGTGAAACACACTGCAGGGTTCCCATATATACATCACATTCTGCTTTAAAGCAAGAAGGACGCTCTTGCTTTCTAGAATCTCTAAGACAGCAGGAAACATGAGTGTCCTGAGAGGAAAAGAACGGTGTTTCCTACACATACAGACCATATCTAGTCCATCTCTGCTTCTGAAACTGAGACAAAGCACTGGTCCTCTAACATCCGATGCTTGTCATTTAAGAGGAGAAACGTGTGAGCTTTGTGAACGATGTAGTTCGTTTGAGCTGTAAAGTTACTGCCCTTACCTGATTCGACGTCTTGCTTGTAGGAAGACTCAGAGCCTGGGATTTAACTCCATTTCTGAAGGGAAACACACAGCAGAGTTCTCTTCCATGGATCACACTCTGCTTTAGAGCAAGAAGCACGCTCTAGCTTTCTAGAGTCTCTAAGACAGCAGGAAATGTGAGTGTGCTGAGAACAAAAGAATGGTGTTTCCTACACATACAGGCCATATCGAGTCCAACTCTGCCTCCAAAATTGATACAAAGCACTGGTCCTCTAACATCCAATGCTTGTCAGTTAAAATGAGAAACGTGTGAACTTCGTGAACGATGTAGTTCGTTTGAGCTGTGAAGTAACTGCCCTTACCTGAAATGAAGTTTTGCTTGTAGGAAGACTCAGAGCCTTGGGTTTAACTCCATTTCTGAAGTGAAACACACAGCAGGGTTCTCATATATACATCACACTCTGCTTTAAAGCAAGAAGGACGCTCTCGCTTTCTAGATTCTCTAAGACAGCAGGAAACTTGAGTGTGCTGAGAAGAAAAGAACGGTGTTTCCTACACATACGGACCATATCTATTCCAACTCTGCTTCTGAGACTGATACAAAGCACTGGTCCTATAACATCCGATGCTTGTCAGTTAAGATGAGAAACGTGTGAGCTTCTTGAACGATGTAGTTCGTTTGAGCTGAAAAGTGACTGCCCTTACCTGAAACGAAGTCTTTATTGTAGGAAGACACAGAGCCTGGGATTTCACTCCATTTCTGAAGGGAAACACACAGCATAGTTCTCATCCATGGATCACACACTGCTTTAGAGCAGGAAGCACGCTCTAGCTTTCTAGATTCTCTAAGACAGCAGGAAACGTGACTGTGCTGAGAAAAAAAGAACGGTGTTTCCTACACATACGGACCATATCTATTCCAACTCTGCTTCTGAAACTGATACAAAGCACTGGTCCTATAACATTCGATGCTTGTCAGTTAAGATGAGAAACGTGTGAGCTTCGTGAACGATGTAGTTCGTTTGAGCTGAAAAGTAACTGCCCTTACCTGAAACGAAGTGTTGCTTGTTGGAAGACTCAGAACCTTGGGTTTAACTCCATTTCTGAAGTGAAACACACAGCAGGGTTCTCATATATACATCACACTCTGCTTGAAAGCAAGAAGGACGCTCTTGCTTTCTAGAATCTCTAATACAGCAGGAAACATGGGTGTGCTGAGAGGAAATGAACGGTGTTTCCTACACATTCGGACCATATCTAGTCCAACTCTGCTTCTGAGACTGATACAAAGCACTGGTCCTATAACATCCGATGCTTGTCAGTTAAGATGAGAAACGTGTGAGCTTCTTGAACGATGTAGTTCGTTTGAGCTGAAAAGTGACTGCCCTTACCTGAAACGAAGTCTTTATTGTAGGAGGACACAGAGCCTGGGATTTCACTCCATTTCTGAAGGGAAACACAGCAGAGTTCTCATCCATTGATCACACTCTGCTTTAGAGCAAGTAGCACGCTCTAGCTTTCTAGAGTCTCTAAGACAGCAGGAAACGTGAGTGTGTTGAGAACAAAAGAACAGTGTTTCCTACACATACGGACCATACCTAGTCCATCTCTGCTTCTGAAACTGCGACAAAGCACTGGTCGTCTAACATCCGATGCTATTCTCTTAAGATGAGAAACGTGTGAGCTTCGTGAACAATGTAGTTCGTTTGAGCTGTAAAGTAACTGCCCTTACCTGATTCGAACTCTTGCTTGTAGGAAGACTGAGACCCTGGGATTTAACTCCATTTCTGAAGGGAAACACACAGCAGAGTTCTCTTCCATGGATCACACTCTGCTTTAGAGCAAGAAGCACGCTCTAGCTTTCTAGAGTCTCTAAGACAGCAGGAAATGTGAGTGTGCTGAGAACAAAAGAATGGTGTTTCCTACACATGCAGACCATATCGAGTCCAACTCTGCCTCCGAAATTGATACAAAGCACTGGTCCTCTAACATCCAATGCTTGTCAGTTAAAATGAGAAACGTGTGAACTTCGTGAACGATGTAGTTCGTTTGAGCTGTGAAGTAACTGCCCTTACCTGAAATGAAGTTTTGCTTGTAGGAAGACTCAGAACCTTGGGTTTAACTCCATTTCTGAAGTGAAACACACAGCAGGGTTCTCATATATACATCACACTCTGCTTTAAAGCAAGAAGGACGCTCTCGCTTTCTAGATTCTCTAAGACAGCAGGAAACATGAGTGTGCTGAGAAGAAAAGAACGGTGTTTCCTACACATACGGACCATATCTAGTCCATCTCTGCTTCTGAAACTGAGACAAAGCACTGGTCCTCTAACATCCGATGCTTGTCATTTAAGAGGAGAAACGTGTGAGCTTTGTGAACGATGTAGTACGTTTGAGCTGAAACGTGACTGCCCTTCCCTGAAACGAAGTGTTGCTTGTTGGAAGACTCAGAACCTTGGGTTTAACTCCATTTCTGAAGTGAAACACACAGAAGGGTTCTCATATATACATCACACTCTGCTTGAAAGCAAGAAGGACGCTCTTGCTTTCTAGAATCTCTAATACAGCAGGAAACGTGACTGTGCTGAGAACAAAAGAACGGTGATTCCTACACATACGGACCATATCTATTCCAACTCTGCTTCTGAAACTGATACAAAGCACTGGTCCTATAACATCCGATGCTTGTCAGTTATGATGAGAAACGTGTGAGCTTCGTGAACGATGTAGTTCGTTTGAGCTGAAAAGTAACTGCCCTTACCTGAAACGAAGTGTTGCTTGTACGAAGACTCAGAGCCTGGGGTTTAACTCCATATCTGAAGTGAAACACACTGCAGGGTTCCCATATATACATCACATTCTGCTTTAAAGCAAGAAGGACGCTCTTGCTTTCTAGAATCTCTAAGACAGCAGGAAACATGAGTGTCCTGAGAGGAAAAGAACGGTGTTTCCTACACATACGGACCATATCTAGTCCATCTCTGCTTCTGAAACTGAGACAAAGCACTGGTCCTCTAACATCCGATGCTTGTCATTTAAGAGGAGAAACGTGTGAGCTTTGTGAACGATGTAGTTCGTTTGAGCTGTAAAGTTACTGCCCTTACCTGATTCGACGTCTTGCTTGTAGGAAGACTCAGAGCCTGGGATTTAACTCCATTTCTGAAGGGAAACACACAGCAGAGTTCTCTTCCATGGATCACACTCTGCTTTAGAGCAAGAAGCACGCTCTAGCTTTCTAGAGTCTCTAAGACAGCAGGAAATGTGAGTGTGCTGAGAACAAAAGAATGGTGTTTCCTACACATACAGACCATATCGAGTCCAACTCTGCCTCTGAAATTGATACAAAGCACTGGTCCTCTAACATCCAATGCTTGTCAGTTAAAATGAGAAACGTGTGAACTTCGTGAACGATGTAGTTCGTTTGAGCTGTGAAGTAACTGCCCTTACCTGAAATGAAGTTTTGCTTGTAGGAAGACTCAGAGCCTTGGGTTTAACTCCATTTCTGAAGTGAAACACACAGCAGGGTTCTCATATATACATCACACTCTGCTTTAAAACAAGAAGGACGCTCTCGCTTTCTAGATTCTCTAAGACAGCAGGAAACTTGAGTGTGCTGAGAAGAAAAGAACGGTGTTTCCTACACATACGGACCATATCTAGTCCAACTCTGCTTCTGAGACTGATACAAAGCACTGGTCCTATAACATCCGATGCTTGTCAGTTAAGATGAGAAACGTGTGAGCTTCTTGAACGATGTAGTTCGTTTGAGCTGAAAAGTGACTGCCCTTACCTGAAACGAAGTCTTTATTGTAGGAAGACACAGAGCCTGGGATTTCACTCCATTTCTGAAGGGAAACACACAGCATAGTTCTCATCCATGGATCACACACTGATTTAGAGCAGGAAGCACGCTCTAGCTTTCTAGAGTCTCTAAGACAGCAGGAAACGTGACTGTGCTGAGAAAAAAGAACGGTGTTTCCTACACATACGGACCATATCTATTCCAACTCTGCTTCTGAAACTGATACAAAGCACTGGTCCTATAACATTCGATGCTTGTCAGTTAAGATGAGAAACGTGTGAGCTTCGTGAACGATGTAGTTCGTTTGAGCTGAAAAGTAACTGCCCTTACCTGAAACGAAGTGTTGCTTGTTGGAAGACTCAGAACCTTGGGTTTAACTCCATTTCTGAAGTGAAACACACAGCAGGGTTCTCATATATACATCACACTCTGCTTGAAAGCAAGAAGGACGCTCTTGCTTTCTAGAATCTCTAATACAGCAGGAAACATGAGTGTGCTGAGAGGAAATGAACGGTGTTTCCTACACATTCGGACCATATCTAGTCCAACTCTGCTTCTGAAACTGACACAAAGCACTGGTCCTCTAACATCCGATGATTGTCATTTAAGATGAGAAACGTGTGAGCTTTGTGAACGATGTAGTTCGTTTGAGCTGTAAAGTAACTGCCCTTACCTGATTCGAAGTCTTGCTTGTAGGAAGACTGAGACCCTGGGATTTAACTCCATTTCTGAAGGGAAACACACAGCAGAGTTCTCTTCCATGGATCACACTCTGCTTTAGAGCAAGAAGCACGCTATAGCTTTCTAGAGTCTCTAAGACAGCAGGAAATGTGAGTGTGCTGAGAACAATAGAATGGTGTGTCCTACACATATAGACTATATCTAGTCCAACTCTGCTTCTGAAACTGATACAAAGCACTGGTCCTATAACATCTGATGCTTGTCAGTTATGATGAGAAACGTGTGAGCTTCGTGAACGATGTAGTTCGTTTGAGCTGAAACGTGACTGCCCTTCCCTGAAACGAAGTGTTGCTTGTTGGAAGACTCAGAACCTTGGGTTTAACTCCATTTCTGAAGTGAAACACACAGAAGGGTTCTCATATATACATCACAATCTGCTTGAAAGCAAGAAGGACGCTCTTGCTTTCTAGAATCTCTAATACAGCAGGAAACATGAGTGTGCTGAGAGGAAAAGAACGGTGTTTCCTACACATTCAGACCATATCTAGTCCAACTCTGCTTCTGAAACTGATACAAAGCACTGGTATTCTCACATCCGATGCTTGTCAGTTAAGATGAGAAACGTGTTAGCTTCTTGAACGATGTAGTTCGTTTGAGCTGAAAAGTAACTGCCCTTACCTGAAACGAAGTGTTGCTTGTACGAAGACTCAGAGCCTCGGGTTTAACTCCATATCTGAAGTGAAACACACTGCAGGGTTCCCATATATACATCACATTCTGCTTTAAAGCAAGAAGGACGCTCTTGCTTTCTAGAATCTCTAAGACAGCAGGAAACATGAGTGTCCTGAGAGGAAAAGAACGGTGTTTCCTACACATACGGACCATATCTAGTCCATCTCTGCTTCTGAAACTGAGACAAAGCACTGGTATTCTCACATCCGATGCTTGTCAGTTAAGATGAGAAACGTGTGAGCTTTGTGAACGATGTAGTTCGTTTGAGCTGAAAAGTAACTGCCCTTACCTGAAACGAAGTGTTGCTTGTACGAAGACTCAGAGCCTGGGGTTTAACTCCATATCTGAAGTGAAACACACTGCAGGGTTCCCATATATACATCACATTCTGCTTTAAAGCAAGAAGGACGCTCTTGCTTTCTAGAATCTCTAAGACAGCAGGAAACATGAGTGTCCTGAGAGGAAAAGAACGGTGTTTCCTACACATACGGACCATATCTAGTCCATCTCTGCTTCTGAAACTGAGACAAAGCACTGGTCTTCTAACATCCGATGCTTGTCATTTAAGAGGAGAAACGTGTGAGCTTTGTGAACGATGTAGTACGTTTGAGCTGTAAAGTTACTGCCTTTACCTGATTCGACGTCTTGCTTGTAGGAAGACTCAGAGCCTGGGATTTAACTCCATTTCTGAAGGGAAACACACAGCAGAGTTCTCTTCCATGGATCACACTCTGCTTTAGAGCAAGAAGCACGCTCTAGCTTTCTAGAGTCTCTAAGACAGCAGGAAATGTGAGTGTGCTGAGAACAAAAGAATGGTGTTTCCTACACATACAGACCATATCGAGTCCAACTCTGCCTCCAAAATTGATACAAAGCACTGGTCTTCTAACATCCAATGCTTGTCAGTTAAGATGAGAAACGTGTGAACTTCGTGAACGATGTAGTTCGTTTGAGCTGTGAAGTAACTGCCCTTACCTGAAATGAAGTTTTGCTTGTAGGAAGACTCAGAGCCTTGGGTTTAACTCCATTTCTGAAGTGAAACACACAGCAGGGTTCTCATATATACATCACACTCTGCTTTAAAGCAAGAAGGATGCTCTCGCTTTCTAGATTCTCTAAGACAGCAGGAAACTTGAGTGTGCTGAGAAGAAAAGAACGGTGTTTCCTACACATACGGACCATATCTAGTCCAACTCTGCTTCTGAGACTGATACAAAGCACTGGTCCTATAACATCCGATGCTTGTCAGTTAAGATGAGAAACGTGTGAGCTTCTTGAACGATGTAGTTCGTTTGAGCTGAAAAGTGACTGCCCTTACCTGAAACGAAGTCTTTATTGTAGGAGGACACAGAGCCTGGGATTTCACTCCATTTCTGAAGGGAAACACAGCAGAGTTCTCATCCATTGATCACACTCTGCTTTAGAGCAAGTAGCACGCTCTAGCTTTCTAGAGTCTCTAAGACAGCAGGAAACGTGAGTGTGTTGAGAACAAAAGAACAGTGTTTCCTACACATACGGACCATACCTAGTCCATCTCTGCTTCTGAAACTGCGACAAAGCACTGGTCGTCTAACATCCGATGCTATTCTCTTAAGATGAGAAACGTGTGAGCTTCGTGAACAATGTAGTTCGTTTGAGCTGTAAAGTAACTGCCCTTACCTGATTCGAACTCTTGCTTGTAGGAAGACTGAGACCCTGGGATTTAACTCCATTTCTGAAGGGAAACACACAGCAGAGTTCTCTTCCATGGATCACACTCTGCTTTAGAGCAAGAAGCACGCTCTAGCTTTCTAGAGTCTCTAAGACAGCAGGAAATGTGAGTGTGCTGAGAACAAAAGAATGGTGTTTCCTACACATACAGACCATATCGAGTCCAACTCTGCCTCCGAAATTGATACAAAGCACTGGTCCTCTAACATCCAATGCTTGTCAGTTAAGATGAGAAACGTGTGAGCTTTGTGAACGATGTAGTTCGTTTGAGCTGAAAAGTGACTGCCCATACCTGAAAAGAAGTCTTTATTGTAGGAAGACACAGAGCCTGGGATTTCACTCCATTTCTGAAGGGAAACACACAGCAGAGTTCTTATCCATTGATCACACTCTGCTTTAGAGCAAGAAGCACGCTCTAGCTTTCTAGAGTCTCTGAGATAGCAGGAAACGTGACTGTGCTGAGAACAAAAGAACGGTGATTCCTACACATACGGACCATATCTATTCCAACTCTGCTTCTGAAACTGATACAAAGCACTGGTCCTATAACATCCGATGCTTGTCAGTTAAGATGAGAAACGTGTGAGCTTCTTGAACGATGTAGTTCGTTTGAGCTGAAACGTGACTGCCCTTCCCTGAAACGAAGTGTTGCTTGTTGGAAGACTCAGAACCTTGGGTTTAACTCCATTTCTGAAGTGAAACACACAGAAGGGTTCTCATATATACATCACACTCTGCTTGAAAGCAAGAAGGACGCTCTTGCTTTCTAGAATCTCTAATACAGCAGATAACATGAGTGTGCTGAGAGGAAAAGAACGGTGTTTCCTACACATTCAGACCATATCTAGTCCAACTCTGCTTCTGAAACTGATACAAAGCACTGGTATTCTCACATCCGATGCTTGTCAGTTAAGATGAGAAACGTGTTAGCTAAGTGAACAATGTAGTTCGTTTGAGCTGAAAAGTAACTGCCCTTACCTGAAACGAAGTGTTGCTTGTACGAAGACTCAGAGCCTGGGGTTTAACTCCATATCTGAAGTGAAATACACTGCAGGGTTCCCATATATACATCACATTCTGCTTTAAAGCAAGAAGGACGCTCTTGCTTTCTAGAATCTCTAAGACAGCAGGAAACATGAGTGTCCTGAGAGGAAAAGAACGGTGTTTCCTACACATATGGACCATATCTAGTCCATCTCTGCTTCTGAAACTGAGACAAAGCACTGGTATTCTCACATCCGATGCTTGTCAGTTAAGATGAGAAACGTGTTAGCTTCGTGAACGATGTAGTTCGTTTGAGCTGAAAAGTAACTGCCCTTAACTGAAACGAAGTGTTTTTGTACGAAGACTCAGAGCCTGGGGTTTAACTCCATATCTGAAGTGAAACACACTGCAGGGTTCCCATATATACATCACATTCTGCTTTAAAGCAAGAAGGACGCTCTTGCTTTCTAGAATCTCTAAGACAGCAGGAAACATGAGTGTCCTGAGAGGAAAAGAACGGTGTTTCCTACACATACGGACCATATCTAGTCCATCTCTGCTTCTGAAACTGAGACAAAGCACTGGTCCTCTAACATCCGATGCTTGTCATTTAAGAGGAGAAACGTGTGAGCTTTGTGAACGATGTAGTACGTTTGAGCTGAAACGTGACTGCCCTTCCCTGAAACGAAGTGTTGCTTGTTGGAAGACTCAGAACCTTGGGTTTAACTCTATTTCTGAAGTGAAACACACAGAAGGGTTCTCATATATACATCACACTCTGCTTGAAAGCAAGAAGGACGCTCTTGCTTTCTAGAATCTCTAATACAGCAGGAAACGTGACTGTGCTGAGAACAAAAGAACGGTGATTCCTACACATACGGACCATATCTATTCCAACTCTGCTTCTGAAACTGATACAAAGCACTGGTCCTATAACATCCGATGCTTGTCAGTTATGATGAGAAACGTGTGAGCTTCGTGAACGATGTAGTTCGTTTGAGCTGAAAAGTAACTGCCCTTCCCTGAAACGAAGTGTTGCTTGTACGAAGACTCAGAGCCTGGGGTTTAACTCCATATCTGAAGTGAAACACACTGCAGGGTTCCCATATATACATCACATTCTGCTTTAAAGCAAGAAGGATGCTCTTGCTTTCTAGAATCTCTAAGACAGCAGGAAACATGAGTGTCCTGAGAGGAAAAGAACGGTGTTTCCTACACATACGGACCATATCTAGTCCATCTCTGCTTCTGAAACTGAGACAAAGCACTGGTCCTCTAACATCCGATGCTTGTCATTTAAGAGGAGAAACGTGTGAGCTTTGTGAACGATGTAGTTCGTTTGAGCTGTGAAGTTACTGCCCTTACCTGATTCGACGTCTTGCTTGTAGGAAGACTCAGAGCCTGGGATTTAACTCCATTTCTGAAGGGAAACACACAGCAGAGTTCTCTTCCATGGATCACACTCTGCTTTAGAGCAAGAAGCACGCTCTAGCTTTCTAGAGTCTCTAAGACAGCAGGAAACGTGACTGTGCTGAGAACAAAAGAACGGTGTTTCCTACACATACGGACCATATCTAGTCCAACTCTGCTTCTGAAACTGATACAAAGCACTGGTCCTATAACATTCGATGCTTGTCAGTTAATATGAGAAACGTGTGAGCTTCGTGAACGATGTAGTTCGTTTGAGCTGAAGAGTAACTGCCCTTACCTGAAACGAAGTGTTGCTTGTTGGAAGACTCAGAACCTTGGGTTTAACTCCATTTCTGAAGTGAAACACACAGCAGGGTTCTCATATATACATCACACTCTGCTTGAAAGCAAGAAGGACGCTCTTGCTTTCTAGAATCTCTAATACAGCAGGAAACATGAGTGTGCTGAGAGGAAATTAACGGTGTTTCCTACACATTCGGACCATATCTAGTCCAACTCTGCTTCTGAAACTGACACAAAGCACTGGTCCTCTAACATCCGATGCTTGTCATTTAAGATGAGAAACGTGTGAGCTTTGTGAACGATGTAGTTCGTTTGAGCTGTAAAGTAACTGCCCTTACCTGATTCGAAGTCTTGCTTGTAGGAAGACTGAGACCCTGGGATTTAACTCCATTTCTGAAGGGAAACACACAGCAGAGTTCTCTTCCATGGATCACACTCTGCTTTAGAGCAAGAAGCACGCTATAGCTTTCTAGAGTCTCTAAGACAGCAGGAAATGTGAGTGTGCTGAGAACAATAGAATGGTATGTCCTACACATATAGACTATATCTAGTCCAACTCTGCTTCTGAACCTGATAGAAATCACTGGTCCTCTAACATCCAATGCTTGTCAGTTAAGATGAGAAACGTGTGAGCTTTGTGAACGATGTAGTTCTTTTGAGCTGAAAAGTGACAGCCCATACCTGAAACGAAGTCTTTATTGTAGGAAGACACAGAGCCTGGGATTTCACTCCATTTCTGAAGGGAAACACACAGCAGAGTTCTTATCTATTGATCACACTCTGCTTTAGAGCAAGAAGCACGCTCTAGCTTTCTAGAGTCTCTGAGATAGCAGGAAACGTGACTGTGCTGAGAACAAAAGAACGGTGATTCCTACACATACGGACCATATCTATTCCAACTCTGCTTCTGAAACTGATACAAAGCACTGGTCCTATAACATCCGATGCTTGTCAGTTATGATGAGAAACGTGTGAGCTTCGTGAACGATGTAGTTCGTTTGAGCTGAAACGTGACTGCCCTTCCCTGAAACGAAGTGTTGCTTGTTGGAAGACTCAGAACCTTGGGTTTAACTCCATTTATGAAGTGAAACACACAGAAGGGTTCTCATATATACATCACACTCTGCTTGAAAGCAAGAAGGACGCTCTTGCTTTCTAGAATCTCTAATACAGCAGGAAACATGAGTGTGCTGAGAGGAAAAGAACGGTGTTTCCTACACATTCAGACCATATCTAGTCCAACTCTGCTTCTGAAACTGATACAAAGCACTGGTATTCTCACATCCGATGCTTGTCAGTTAAGATGAGAAACGTGTTAGCTTCGTGAACGATGTAGTTCGTTTGAGCTGAAAAGTAACTGCCCTTACCTGAAACGAAGTGTTGCTTGTACGAAGACTCAGAGCCTGGGCTTTAACTCCATATCTGAAGTGAAACACACTGCAGGGTTCCCATATATACATCACATTCTGCTTTAAAGCAAGAAGGACGCTCTTGCTTTCTAGAATCTCTAAGACAGCAGGAAACATGAGTGTCCTGAGAGGAAAAGAACGGTGTTTCCTACACATACGGACCATATCTAGTCCATCTCTGCTTCTGAAACTGAGACAAAGCACTGGTATTCTCACATCCGATGCTTGTCAGTTAAGATGAGAAACGTGTTAGCTTCGTGAACGATGTAGTTCGTTTGAGCTGAAAAGTAACTGCCCTTACCTGAAACGAAGTGTTGCTTGTACGAAGACTCAGAGCCTGGGGTTTAACTCCATTTCTGAAGGGAAACACACAGCAGAGTTCTCTTCCATGGATCACACTCTGCTTTAGAGCAAGAAGCACGCTCTAGCTTTCTAGAGTCTCTAAGACAGCAGGAAACGTGACTGTGCTGAGAACAAAAGAACGGTGTTTCCTACACATACGGACCATATCTAGTCCAACTCTGCTTCTGAAACTGATACAAAGCACTGGTCCTATAACATTCGATGCTTGTCAGTTAATATGAGAAACGTGTGAGCTTCGTGAACGATGTAGTTCGTTTGAGCTGAAGAGTAACTGCCCTTACCTGAAACGAAGTGTTGCTTGTTGGAAGACTCAGAACCTTGGGTTTAACTCCATTTCTGAAGTGAAACACACAGCAGGGTTCTCATATATACATCACACTCTGCTTGAAAGCAAGAAGGACGCTCTTGCTTTCTAGAATCTCTAATACAGCAGGAAACATGAGTGTGCTGAGAGGAAATTAACGGTGTTTCCTACACATTCGGACCATATCTAGTCCAACTCTGCTTCTGAAACTGACACAAAGCACTGGTCCTCTAACATCCGATGCTTGTCATTTAAGATGAGAAACGTGTGAGCTTTGTGAACGATGTAGTTCGTTTGAGCTGTAAAGTAACTGCCCTTACCTGATTCGAAGTCTTGCTTGTAGGAAGACTGAGACCCTGGGATTTAACTCCATTTCTGAAGGGAAACACACAGCAGAGTTCTCTTCCATGGATCACACTCTGCTTTAGAGCAAGAAGCACGCTATAGCTTTCTAGAGTCTCTAAGACAGCAGGAAATGTGAGTGTGCTGAGAACAATAGAATGGTATGTCCTACACATATAGACTATATCTAGTCCAACTCTGCTTCTGAACCTGATAGAAATCACTGGTCCTCTAACATCCAATGCTTGTCAGTTAAGATGAGAAACGTGTGAGCTTTGTGAACGATGTAGTTCTTTTGAGCTGAAAAGTGACAGCCCATACCTGAAACGAAGTCTTTATTGTAGGAAGACACAGAGCCTGGGATTTCACTCCATTTCTGAAGGGAAACACACAGCAGAGTTCTTATCCATTGATCACACTCTGCTTTAGAGCAAGAAGCACGCTCTAGCTTTCTAGAGTCTCTGAGATAGCAGGAAACGTGACTGTGCTGAGAACAAAAGAACGGTGATTCCTACACATACAGACCATATCTATTCCAACTCTGCTTCTGAAACTGATACAAAGCACTGGTCCTATAACATCCGATGCTTGTCAGTTATGATGAGAAACGTGTGAGCTTCGTGAACGATGTAGTTCGTTTGAGCTGAAACGTGACTGCCCTTCCCTGAAACGAAGTGTTGCTTGTTGGAAGACTCAGAACCTTGGGTTTAACTCCATTTATGAAGTGAAACACACAGAAGGGTTCTCATATATACATCACACTCTGCTTGAAAGCAAGAAGGACGCTCTTGCTTTCTAGAATCTCTAATACAGCAGGAAACATGAGTGTGCTGAGAGGAAAAGAACGGTGTTTCCTACACATTCAGACCATATCTAGTCCAACTCTGCTTCTGAAACTGATACAAAGCACTGGTATTCTCACATCCGATGCTTGTCAGTTAAGATGAGAAACGTGTTAGCTTCGTGAACGATGTAGTTCGTTTGAGCTGAAAAGTAACTGCCCTTACCTGAAACGAAGTGTTGCTTGTACGAAGACTCAGAGCCTGGGGTTTAACTCCATATCTGAAGTGAAACACACTGCAGGGTTCCCATATATACATCACATTCTGCTTTAAAGCAAGAAGGACGCTCTTGCTTTCTAGAATCTCTAAGACAGCAGGAAACATGAGTGTCCTGAGAGGAAAAGAACGGTGTTTCCTACACATACGGACCATATCTAGTCCATCTCTGCTTCTGAAACTGAGACAAAGCACTGGTATTCTCACATCCGATGCTTGTCAGTTAAGATGAGAAACGTGTTAGCTTCGTGAACGATGTAGTTCGTTTGAGCTGAAAAGTAACTGCCCTTACCTGAAACGAAGTGTTGCTTGTACGAAGACTCAGAGCCTGGGGTTTAACTCCATATCTGAAGTGAAACACACTGCAGGGTTCCCATATATACATCACATTCTGCTTTAAAGCAAGAAGGATGCTCTTGCTTTCTAGAATCTCTAAGACAGCAGGAAACATGAGTGTCCTGAGAGGAAAAGAACGGTGTTTCCTACACATACGGACCATATCTAGTCCATCTCTGCTTCTGAAACTGAGACAAAGCACTGGTCCTCTAACATCCGATGCTTGTCAGTTAATATGAGAAACGTGTGAGCTTTGTGAACGATGTAGTACGTTTGAGCTGTAAAGTTACTGCCTTTACCTGATTCGACGTCTTGCTTGTAGGAAGACTCAGAGCCTGGGATTTAACTCCATTTCTGAAGGGAAACACACAGCAGAGTTCTCTTCCATGGATCACACTCTGCTTTAGAGCAAGAAGCACGCTCTAGCTTTCTAGATTCTCTAAGACAGCAGGAAATGTGAGTGTGCTGAGAACAAAAGAATGGTGTTTCCTACACATACAGACCATATCGAGTCCAACTCTGCCTCCGAAATTGATACAAAGCACTGGTCTTCTAACATCCAATGCTTGTCAGTTAAGATGAGAAACGTGTGAACTTCGTGAACGATGTAGTTCGTTTGAGCTGTGAAGTAACTGCTTCATTTCAGTACCTGAAATGAAGTTTTGCTTGTAGGAAGACTCAGAGCCTTGGGTTTAACTCCATTTCTGAAGTGAAACACACAGCAGGGTTCTCATATATACATCACACTCTGCTTTAAAGCAAGAAGGATGCTCTCGCTTTCTAGATTCTCTAAGACAGCAGGAAACTTGAGTGTGCTGAGAAGAAAAGAACGGTGTTTCCTACACATACGGACCATATCTATTCCAACTCTGCTTCTGAAACTGACACAAAGCACTGGTCCTATAACATTCGATGCTTGTCAGTTAAGATGAGAAACGTGTGAACTTCGTGAACGATGTAGTTCGTTTGAGCTGTGAAGTAACTGCCCTTACCTGAAATGAAGTGTTGCTTGTTGGAAGACTCAGAACCTTGGGTTTAACTCCATTTCTGAAGTGAAACACACAGCAGGGTTCTCATATATACATCACACTCTGCTTGAAAGCAAGAAGGACGCTCTTGCTTTCTAGAATCTCTAATACAGCAGGAAACATGAGTGTGCTGAGAGGAAATGAACGGTGTTTCCTACACATTCGGACCATATCTAGTCCAACTCTGCTTCTGAAACTGACACAAAGCACTGGTCCTCTAGCATCCGATGCTTGTCATTTAAGATGAGAAACGTGTGAGCTTTGTGAACGATGTAGTTCGTTTGAGCTGTAAAGTAACTGCCCTTACCTGATTCGAAGTCTTGCTTGTAGGAAGACTGAGACCCTGGGATTTAACTCCATTTCTGAAGGGAAACACACAGCAGAGTTCTCTTCCATGGATCACACTCTGCTTTAGAGCAAGAAGCACGCTATAGCTTTCTAGAGTCTCTAAGACAGCAGGAAATGTGAGTGTGCTGAGAACAAAAGAATGGTGTTTCCTACACATACAGACCATATCGAGTCCAACTCTGCCTCCGAAATTGATACAAAGCACTGGTCCTCTAACATCCAATGCTTGTCAGATAAGATGAGAAACGTGTGAACTTCGTGAACGATGTAGTTCGTTTGAGCTGTGAAGTAACTGCCCTTACCTGAAATGAAGTTTTGCTTGTAGGAAGACTCAGAGCCTTGGGTTTAACTCCATTTCTGAAGGGAAACACACAGCAGAGTTCTCTTCCATGGATCACACTCTGCTTTAGAGCAAGAAGCACGCTATAGCTTTCTAGAGTCTCTAAGACAGCAGGAAATGTGAGTGTGCTGAGAACAAAAGAATGGTGTGTCCTACACATATAGACTATATCTAGTCCAACTCTGCTTCTGAACCTGATACAAATCACTGGTCCTCTAACATCCAATGCTTGTCAGTTAAGATGAGTAACGTGTGAGCTTTGTGAACGATGTAGTTCGTTTGAGCTGAAAAGTGACTGCCCTTACCTGAAACGAAGTCTTTATTGTAGGAAGACACAGAGACTGGGATTTCACTCCATTTCTCAAGGGAAACACACAGCAGAGTTCTTATCCATTGATCACACTCTGCTTTAGAGCAAGAAGCACGCTCTAGCTTTCTAGAGTCTCTGAGATAGCAGGAAACGTGACTGTGCTGAGAACAAAAGAACGGTGATTCCTACACATACGGACCATATCTATTCCAACTCTGCTTCTGAAACTGATACAAAGCACTGGTCCTATAACATCCGATGCTTGTCAGTTATGATGAGAAACGTGTGAGCTTCGTGAACGATGTAGTTCGTTTGAGCTGAAACGTGACTGCCCTTCCCTGAAACGAAGTGTTGCTTGTTGGAAGACTCAGAACCTTTGGTTTAACTCCATTTCTGAAGTGAAACACACAGAAGGGTTCTCATATATACATCACACTCTGCTTGAAAGCAAGAAGGACGCTCTTGCTTTCTAGAATCTCTAACACAGCAGGAAACATGAGTGTGCTGAGAGGAAAAGAACGGTGTTTCCTACACATTCAGACCATATCTAGTCCAACTCTGTTTCTGAAACTGATACAAAGCACTGGTATTCTCACATACGATGCTTGTCAGTTAAGATGAAAAACGTGTTAGCTTCATGAACGATGTAGTTCGTTTGAGCTGAAAAGTAACTGCCCTTACCTGAAACGAAGTGTTGCTTGTACGAAGACTCAGGGCCTGGGGTTTAACTCCATATCTGAAGTGAAACACACTGCAGGGTTTCCATATATACATCACATTCTGCTTTAAAGCAAGAAGGACGCTCTTGCTTTCTAGAATCTCTAAGACAGCAGGAAACATGAGTGTCCTGAGAGGAAAAGAACGGTGTTTCCTACACATACGGACCATATCTAGTCCATCTCTGCTTCTGAAACTGAGACAAAGCACTGGTCCTCTAACATCCGATGCTTGTCATTTAAGAGGAGAAACGTGTGAGCTTTGTGAACGATGTAGTACGTTTGAGCTGTAAAGTTACTGCCTTTACCTGATTCGACGTCTTGCTTGTAGGAAGACTCAGAGCCTGGGATTTAACTCCATTTCTGAAGGGAAACACACAGCAGAGTTCTCTTCCATGGATCACACTCTGCTTTAGAGCAAGAAGCACGCTCTAGCTTTCTAGAGTCTCTAAGACAGCAGGAAATGTGAGTGTGCTGAGAACAAAAGAATGGTGTTTCCTACACATACAGACCATATCGAGTCCAACTCTGCCTCCGAAATTGATACAAAGCACTGGTCCTCTAACATCCAATGCTTGTCAGTTAAGATGAGAAACGTGTGAACTTCGTGAACGATGTAGTTCGTTTGAGCTGTGAAGTAACTGCCCTTACCTGAAACCAAGTGTTGCTTGTACGAAGACTCAGAGCCTGGGGTTTAACTCCATATCTGAAGTGAAACACACTGCAGGGTTCCCATATATACATCACATTCTGCTTTAAAGCAAGAAGGACGCTCTTGCTTTCTAGAATCTCTAAGACAGCAGGAAACATGAGTGTCCTGAGAGGAAAAGAACGGCGTTTCCTACACATACGGACCATATCTAGTCCATCTCTGCTTCTGAAACTGAGACAAAGCACTGGTCCTCTAACATCCGATGCTTGTCATTTAAGAGGAGAAACGTGTGAGCTTTGTGAACGATGTAGTTCGTTTGAGCTGTAAAGTTACTGCCCTTACCTGATTCGACGTCTTGCTTGTAGGAAGAATCAGAGCCTGGGATTTAACTCCATTTCTGAAGGGAAACACACAGCAGAGTTCTCTTCCATGGATCACACTCTGCTTTAGAGCAAGAAGCACGCTATAGCTTTCTAGAGTCTCTAAGACAGCAGGAAATGTGAGTGTGCTGAGAACAAAAGAATGGTGTTTCCTACACATACAGACCATATCGAGTCCAACTCTGCATCTGAAATTGATACAAAGCACTGGTCCTCTAACATCCAATGCTTGTCAGTTAAGATGAGAAACGTGTGAACTTCGTGAACGATGTAGTTCGTTTGAGCTGTGAAGTAACTGCCCTTACCTGAAATGAAGTTTTGCTTGTAGGAAGACTCAGAGCCTTGGGTTTAACTCCATTTCTGAAGTGAAACACACAGCAGGGTTCTCATATATACATCACACTCTGCTTTAAAGCAAGAAGGATGCTCTCGCTTTCTGGATTCTCTAAGACAGCAGGAAACTTGAGTGTGCTGAGAAGAAAAGAACGGTGTTTCCTACACATACGGACCATATGTAGTCCAACTCTGCTTCTGAGACTGATACAAAGCACTGGTCCTATAACATCCGATGCTTGTCAGTTAAGATGAGAAACGTGTGAACTTCTTGAACGATGTAGTTAGTTTGACCTGAAAAGTGACTGCCCTTACCTGAAACGAAGTATTTATTGTAGGAAGACACAGAGCCTGGGATTTCACTCCATTTCTGAAGGGAAACACACAGCAGAGTTCTCATCCATGGATCACACACTGCTTTAGAGCAAGAAGCACGCTCTAGCTTTCTAGATTCTCTAAGACAGCAGGAAACGTGACTGTGCTGAGAACAAAAGAACGGTGTTTCCTACACATACGGACCATATCTATTCCAACTCTGCTTCTGAAACTGACACAAAGCACTGGTCCTATAACATTCGATGCTTGTCAGTTAAGATGAGAAACGTGTGAACTTCGTGAACGATGTAGTTCGTTTGAGCTGTGAAGTAACTGCCCTTACCTGAAATGAAGTGTTGCTTGTTGGAAGACTCAGAACCTTGGGTTTAACTCCATTTCTGAAGTGAAACACACAGCAGGGTTCTCATATATACATCACACTCTGCTTGAAAGCAAGAAGGACGCTCTTGCTTTCTAGAATCTCTAATACAGCAGGAAACATGAGTGTGCTGAGAGGAAATGAACGGTGTTTCCTACACATTCGGACCATATCTAGTCCAACTCTGCTTCTGAAACTGACACAAAGCACTGGTCCTCTAGCATCCGATGCTTGTCATTTAAGATGAGAAACGTGTGAGCTTTGTGAACGATGTAGTTCGTTTGAGCTGTAAAGTAACTGCCCTTACCTGATTCGAAGTCTTGCTTGTAGGAAGACTGAGACCCTGGGATTTAACTCCATTTCTGAAGGGAAACACACAGCAGAGTTCTCTTCCATGGATCACAATCTGCTTTAGAGCAAGAAGCACGCTATAGCTTTCTAGAGTCTCTAAGACAGCAGGAAATGTGAGTGTGCTGAGAACAAAAGAATGGTGTTTCCTACACATACAGACCATATCGAGTCCAACTCTGCCTCCGAAATTGATACAAAGCACTGGTCCTCTAACATCCAATGCTTGTCAGTTAAGATGAGAAACGTGTGAACTTCGTGAACGATGTAGTTCGTTTGAGCTGTGAAGTAACTGCCCTTACCTGAAATGAAGTTTTGCTTGTAGGAAGACTCAGAGCCTTGGGTTTAACTCCATTTCTGAAGTGAAACACACAGCAGGGTTCTCATATATACATCACATTCTGCTTTAAAGCAAGAAGGATGCTCTCGCTTTCTAGATTCTCTAAGACAGCAGGAAACTTGAGTGTGCTGAGAAGAAAAGAACGGTGTTTCCTACACATACGGACCATATCTAGTCCAACTCTGCTTCTGAGACTGATACAAAGCACTGGTCCTATAACATCCGATGCTTGTCAGTTAAGATGAGAAACGTGTGAGCTTCTTGAACGATGTAGTTCGTTTGAGCTGAAAAGTGACTGCCCTTACCTGAAACGAAGTCTTTATTGTAGGAAGACACAGAGCCTGGGATTTCACTCCATTTCTGAAGGGAAACACACAGCAGAGTTCTCATCCATGGATCACACACTGCTTTAGAGCAGGAAGCACGCTCTAGCTTTCTAGATTCTCTAAGACAGCAGGAAACGTGACTGTGCTGAGAACAAAAGAACGGTGTTTCCTACACATACGGACCATATCAATTCCAACTCTGCTTCTGAAACTGATACAAAGCACTGGTCCTATAACATTCGATGCTTGTCAGTTAAGATGAGAAACGTGTGAGCTTCGTGAACGATGTAGTTCGTTTGAGCTGAAAAGTAACTGCCCTTACCTGAAACGAAGTGTTGCTTGTTGGAAGACTCAGAACCTTGTGTTTAACTCCATTTCTGAAGTGAAACACACAGCAGGGTTCTCATATATACATCACACTCTGCTTGAAAGCAAGAAGGACGCTCTTGCTTTCTAGAATCTCTAATACAGCAGGAAACATGAGTGTGCTGAGAGGAAATGAACGGTGTTTCATACACATTCGGACCATATCTAGTCCAACTCTGCTTCTGAAACTGACACAAAGCACTGGTCCTCTAACATCCGATGCTTGTCATTTAAGATGAGAAACGTGTGAGCTTTGTGAACGATGTAGTTCATTTGAGCTGTAAAGTAACTGCCCTTACCTGATTCGAAGTCTTGCTTGTAGGAAGACTGAGACCCTGGGATTTAACTCCATTTCTGAAGGGAAACACACAGCAGAGTTCTCTTCCATGGATCACACTCTGCTTTAGAGCAAGAAGCACGCTATAGCTTTCTAGAGTCTCTAAGACAGCAGGAAATGTGAGTGTGCTGAGAACAAAAGAATGGTGTGTCCTACACATATAGACTATATCTAGTCCAACTCTGCTTCTGAACCTGATACAAATCACTGGTCCTCTAACATCCAATGCTTGTCAGTTAAGATGAGAAACGTGTGAGCTTTGTGAACGATGTAGTTCGTTTGAGCTGAAAAGTGACTGCCCTTACCTGAAACGAAGTCTTTATTGTAGGAAGACACAGAGCCTGGGATTTCACTCCATTTCTCAAGGGAAACACACAGCAGAGTTCTTATCCATTGATCACACTCTGCTTTAGAGCAAGAAGCAGGCTCTAGCTTTCTAGAGTCTCTGAGATAGCAGGAAACGTGACTGTGCTGAGAACAAAAGAACGGTGATTCCTACACATACGGACCATATCTATTCCAACTCTGCTTCTGAAACTGATACAAAGCACTGGTCCTATAACATCCAATGCTTGTCAGTTATGATGAGAAACGTGTGAGCTTCGTGAACAATGTAGTTCGTTTGAGCTGAAACGTGACTGCCCTTCCCTGAAACGAAGTGTTGCTTGTTGGAAGACTCAGAACCTTGGGTTTAACTCCATTTCTGAAGTGAAACACACAGAAGGGTTCTCATATATACATCACACTCTGCTTGAAAGCAAGAAGGACGCTCTTGCTTTCTAGAATCTCTAATACAGCAGGAAACATGAGTGTGCTGAGAGGAAAAGAACGGTGTTTCCTACACATTCAGACCATATCTAGTCCAACTCTGCTTCTGAAACTGATACAAAGCACTGGTATTCTCACATCCGATGCTTGTCAGTTAAGATGAGAAACGTGTTAGCTTCGTGAACGATGTAGTTCGTTTGAGCTGAAAAGTAACTGCCCTTACCTGAAACGAAGTGTTGCTTGTACGAAGACTCAGAGCCTTGGGTTTAACTCCATTTCTGAAGTGAAACACACAGCAGGGTTCTCATATATACATCACACTCTGCTTTAAAGCAAGAAGGATGCTCTCGCTTTCTGGATTCTCTAAGACAGCAGGAAACTTGAGTGTGCTGAGAAGAAAAGAACGGTGTTTCCTACACATACGGACCATATGTAGTCCAACTCTGCTTCTGAGACTGATACAAAGCACTGGTCCTATAACATCCGATGCTTGTCAGTTAAGATGAGAAACGTGTGAACTTCTTGAACGATGTAGTTAGTTTGACCTGAAAAGTGACTGCCCTTACCTGAAACGAAGTATTTATTGTAGGAAGACACAGAGCCTGGGATTTCACTCCATTTCTGAAGGGAAACACACAGCAGAGTTCTCATCCATGGATCACACACTGCTTTAGAGCAAGAAGCACGCTCTAGCTTTCTAGATTCTCTAAGACAGCAGGAAACGTGACTGTGCTGAGAACAAAAGAACGGTGTTTCCTACACATACGGACCATATCTATTCCAACTCTGCTTCTGAAACTGACACAAAGCACTGGTCCTATAACATTCGATGCTTGTCAGTTAAGATGAGAAACGTGTGAACTTCGTGAACGATGTAGTTCGTTTGAGCTGTGAAGTAACTGCCCTTACCTGAAATGAAGTGTTGCTTGTTGGAAGACTCAGAACCTTGGGTTTAACTCCATTTCTGAAGTGAAACACACAGCAGGGTTCTCATATATACATCACACTCTGCTTGAAAGCAAGAAGGACGCTCTTGCTTTCTAGAATCTCTAATACAGCAGGAAACATGAGTGTGCTGAGAGGAAATGAACGGTGTTTCCTACACATTCGGACCATATCTAGTCCAACTCTGCTTCTGAAACTGACACAAAGCACTGGTCCTCTAGCATCCGATGCTTGTCATTTAAGATGAGAAACGTGTGAGCTTTGTGAACGATGTAGTTCGTTTGAGCTGTAAAGTAACTGCCCTTACCTGATTCGAAGTCTTGCTTGTAGGAAGACTGAGACCCTGGGATTTAACTCCATTTCTGAAGGGAAACACACAGCAGAGTTCTCTTCCATGGATCACAATCTGCTTTAGAGCAAGAAGCACGCTATAGCTTTCTAGAGTCTCTAAGACAGCAGGAAATGTGAGTGTGCTGAGAACAAAAGAATGGTGTTTCCTACACATACAGACCATATCGAGTCCAACTCTGCCTCCGAAATTGATACAAAGCACTGGTCCTCTAACATCCAATGCTTGTCAGTTAAGATGAGAAACGTGTGAACTTCGTGAACGATGTAGTTCGTTTGAGCTGTGAAGTAACTGCCCTTACCTGAAATGAAGTTTTGCTTGTAGGAAGACTCAGAGCCTTGGGTTTAACTCCATTTCTGAAGTGAAACACACAGCAGGGTTCTCATATATACATCACATTCTGCTTTAAAGCAAGAAGGATGCTCTCGCTTTCTAGATTCTCTAAGACAGCAGGAAACTTGAGTGTGCTGAGAAGAAAAGAACGGTGTTTCCTACACATACGGACCATATCTATTCCAACTCTGCTTCTGAGACTGATACAAAGCACTGGTCCTATAACATCCGATGCTTGTCAGTTAAGATGAGAAACGTGTGAGCTTCTTGAACGATGTAGTTCGTTTGAGCTGAAAAGTGACTGCCCTTACCTGAAACGAAGTCTTTATTGTAGGAAGACACAGAGCCTGGGATTTCACTCCATTTCTGAAGGGAAACACACAGCAGAGTTCTCATCCATGGATCACACACTGCTTTAGAGCAGGAAGCACGCTCTAGCTTTCTAGATTCTCTAAGACAGCAGGAAACGTGACTGTGCTGAGAACAAAAGAACGGTGTTTCCTACACATACGGACCATATCTATTCCAACTCTGCTTCTGAAACTGATACAAAGCACTGGTCCTATAACATTCGATGCTTGTCAGTTAAGATGAGAAACGTGTGAGCTTCGTGAACGATGTAGTTCGTTTGAGCTGAAAAGTAACTGCCCTTACCTGAAACGAAGTGTTGCTTGTTGGAAGACTCAGAACCTTGTGTTTAACTCCATTTCTGAAGTGAAACACACAGCAGGGTTCTCATATATACATCACACTCTGCTTGAAAGCAAGAAGGACGCTCTTGCTTTCTAGAATCTCTAATACAGCAGGAAACATGAGTGTGCTGAGAGGAAATGAACGGTGTTTCCTACACATTCGGACCATATCTAGTCCAACTCTGCTTCTGAAACTGACACAAAGCACTGGTCCTCTAACATCCGATGCTTGTCATTTAAGATGAGAAACGTGTGAGCTTTGTGAACGATGTAGTTCATTTGAGCTGTAAAGTAACTGCCCTTACCTGATTCGAAGTCTTGCTTGTAGGAAGACTGAGACCCTGGGATTTAACTCCATTTCTGAAGGGAAACACACAGCAGAGTTCTCTTCCATGGATCACACTCTGCTTTAGAGCAAGAAGCACGCTATAGCTTTCTAGAGTCTCTAAGACAGCAGGAAATGTGAGTGTGCTGAGAACAAAAGAATGGTGTGTCCTACACATATAGACTATATCTAGTCCAACTCTGCTTCTGAACCTGATACAAATCACTGGTCCTCTAACATCCAATGCTTGTCAGTTAAGATGAGAAACGTGTGAGCTTTGTGAACGATGTAGTTCGTTTGAGCTGAAAAGTGACTGCCCTTACCTGAAACGAAGTCTTTATTGTAGGAAGACACAGAGCCTGGGATTTCACTCCATTTCTCAAGGGAAACACACAGCAGAGTTCTTATCCATTGATCACACTCTGCTTTAGAGCAAGAAGCAGGCTCTAGCTTTCTAGAGTCTCTGAGATAGCAGGAAACGTGACTGTGCTGAGAACAAAAGAACGGTGATTCCTACACATACGGACCATATCTATTCCAACTCTGCTTCTGAAACTGATACAAAGCACTGGTCCTATAACATCCGATGCTTGTCAGTTATGATGAGAAACGTGTGAGCTTCGTGAACAATGTAGTTCGTTTGAGCTGAAACGTGACTGCCCTTCCCTGAAACGAAGTGTTGCTTGTTGGAAGACTCAGAACCTTGGGTTTAACTCCATTTCTGAAGTGAAACACACAGAAGGGTTCTCATATATACATCACACTCTGCTTGAAAGCAAGAAGGACGCTCTTGCTTTCTAGAATCTCTAATACAGCAGGAAACATGAGTGTGCTGAGAGGAAAAGAACGGTGTTTCCTACACATTCAGACCATATCTAGTCCAACTCTGCTTCTGAAACTGATACAAAGCACTGGTATTCTCACATCCGATGCTTGTCAGTTAAGATGAGAAACGTGTTAGCTTCGTGAACGATGTAGTTCGTTTGAGCTGAAAAGTAACTGCCCTTACCTGAAACGAAGTGTTGCTTGTACGAAGACTCAGAGCCTGGGGTTTAACTCCATATCTGAAGTGAAACACACTGCAGGGTTCCCATATATACATCACATTCTGCTTTAAAGCAAGAAGGATGCTCTTGCTTTCTAGAATCTCTAAGACAGCAGGAAACATGAGTGTCCTGAGAGGAAAAGAACGGTGTTTCCTACACATACGGACCATATCTAGTCCATCTCTGCTTCTGAAACTGAGACAAAGCACTGGTCCTCTAACATCCGATGCTTGTCATTTAAGAGGAGAAACGTGTGAGCTTTGTGAACGATGTAGTTCGTTTGAGCTGTAAAGTTACTGCCCTTACCTGATTCGACGTCTTGCTTGTAGGAAGACTCAGAGCCTGGGATTTAACTCCATTTCTGAAGGGAAACACACAGCAGAGTTCTCTTCCATGGATCACACTCTGCCTTAGAGCAAGAAGCACGCTCTAGCTTTCTAGAGTCTCTAAGACAGCAGGAAATGTGAGTGTGCTGAGAACAAAAGAATGGTGTTTCCTACACATACAGACCATATCGAGTCCAACTCTGCCTCCGAAATTGATACAAAGCACTGGTCCTCTAACATCCAATGCTTGTCAGTTAAGATGAGAAACGTGTGAACTTCGTGAATGATGTAGTTCGTTTGAGCTGAAAAGTAACTGCCCTTACCTGAAACGAAGTGTTGCTTGTTGGAAGACTCAGAACCTTGGGTTTAACTCCATTTCTGAAGTGAAACACACAGCAGGGTTCTCATATATACATCACACTCTGCTTGAAAGCAAGAAGGACGCTCTTGCTTTCTAGAATCTCTAATACAGCAGGAAACATGAGTGTGCTGAGAGGAAATGAACGGTGTTTCCTACACATTCGGACCATATCTAGTCCAACTCTGCTTTTGAAACTGACACAAAGCACTGGTCCTCTAACATCCGATGCTTGTCATTTAAGATGAGAAACGTGTGAGCTTTGTGAACGATGTAGTTCATTTGAGCTGTAAAGTAACTGCCCTTACCTGATTCGAAGTCTTGCTTGTAGGAAGACTGAGACCCTGGGATTTAACTCCATTTCTGAAGGGAAACACACAGCAGAGTTCTCTTCCATGGATCACACTCTGCTTTAGAGCAAGAAGCACGCTATAGCTTTCTAGAGTCTCTAAGACAGCAGGAAATGTGAGTGTGCTGAGAACAAAAGAATGGTGTGTCCTACACATATAGACTATATCTAGTCCAACTCTGCTTCTGAACCTGATACAAATCACTGGTCCTCTAACATCCAATGCTTGTCAGTTAAGATGAGAAACGTGTGAGCTTTGTGAACGATGTAGTTCGTTTGAGCTGAAAAGTGACTGCCCTTACCTGAAACGAAGTCTTTATTGTAGGAAGACACAGAGCCTGGGATTTCACTCCATTTCTCAAGGGAAACACACAGCAGAGTTCTTATCCATTGATCACACTCTGCTTTAGAGCAAGAAGCAGGCTCTAGCTTTCTAGAGTCTCTGAGATAGCAGGAAACGTGACTGTGCTGAGAACAAAAGAACGGTGATTCCTACACATACGGAGCATATCTATTCCAACTCTGCTTCTGAAACTGATACAAAGCACTGGTCCTATAACATCCGATGCTTGTCAGTTATGATGAGAAACGTGTGAGCTTCGTGAACAATGTAGTTCATTTGAGCTGAAACGTGACTGCCCTTCCCTGAAACGAAGTGTTGCTTGTTGGAAGACTCAGAACCTTGGGTTTAACTCCATTTCTGAAGTGAAACACACAGAAGGGTTCTCATATATACATCACACTCTGCTTGAAAGCAAGAAGGACGCTCTTGCTTTCTAGAATCTCTAATACAGCAGGAAACATGAGTGTGCTGAGAGGAAAAGAACGGTGTTTCCTACACATTCAGACCATATCTAGTCCAACTCTGCTTCTGAAACTGATACAAAGCACTGGTATTCTCACATCCGATGCTTGTCAGTTAAGATGAGAAACGTGTTAGCTTCGTGAACGATGTAGTTCGTTTGAGCTGAAAAGTAACTGCCCTTACCTGAAACGAAGAGTTGCTTGTACGAAGACTCAGAGCCTGGGGTTTAACTCCATATCTGAAGTGAAACACACTGCAGGGTTCCCATATATACATCACATTCTGCTTTAAAGCAAGAAGGACGCTCTTGCTTTCTAGAATCTCTAAGACAGCAGGAAACATGAGTGTCCTGAGAGGAAAAGAACGGTGTTTCCTACACATACGGACCATATCTAGTCCATCTCTGCTTCTGAAACTGAGACAAAGCACTGGTCCTCTAACATCCGATGCTTGTCATTTAAGAGGAGAAACGTGTGAGCTTTGTGAACGATGTAGTTCGTTTGAGCTGTAAGTTACTGCCCTTACCTGATTCGACGTCTTGCTTGTAGGAAGACTCAGAGCCTGGGCTTTAACTCCATTTCTGAAGGGAAACACACAGCAGAGTTCTCTTCCATGGATCACACTCTGCCTTAGAGCAAGAAGCACGCTCTAGCTTTCTAGAGTCTCTAAGACAGCAGGAAATGTGAGTGTGCTGAGAACAAAAGAATGGTGTTTCCTACACATACAGACCATATCGAGTCCAACTCTGCCTCCGAAATTGATACAAAGCACTGGTCCTCTAACATCCAATGCTTGTCAGTTAAGATGAGAAACGTGTGAACTTCGTGAATGATGTAGTTCGTTTGAGCTGAAAAGTAACTGCCCTTACCTGAAACGAAGTGTTGCTTGTTGGAAGACTCAGAACCTTGGGTTTAACTCCATTTCTGAAGTGAAACACACAGCAGGGTTCTCATATATACATCACACTCTGCTTGAAAGCAAGAAGGACGCTCTTGCTTTCTAGAATCTCTAATACAGCAGGAAACATGAGTGTGCTGAGAGGAAATGAACGGTGTTTCCTACACATTCGGACCATATCTAGTCCAACTCTGCTTCTGAAACTGACACAAAGCACTGGTCCTCTAACATCCGATGCTTGTCATTTAAGATGAGAAACGTGTGAGCTTTGTGAACGATGTAGTTCATTTGAGCTGTAAAGTAACTGCCCTTACCTGATTCGAAGTCTTGCTTGTAGGAAGACTGAGACCCTGGGATTTAACTCCATTTCTGAAGGGAAACACACAGCAGAGTTCTCTTCCATGGATCACACTCTGCTTTAGAGCAAGAAGCACGCTATAGCTTTCTAGAGTCTCTAAGACAGCAGGAAATGTGAGTGTGCTGAGAACAAAAGAATGGTGTGTCCTACACATATAGACTATATCTAGTCCAACTCTGCTTCTGAACCTGATACAAATCACTGGTCCTCTAACATCCAATGCTTGTCAGTTAAGATGAGAAACGTGTGAGCTTTGTGAACGATGTAGTTCGTTTGAGCTGAAAAGTGACTGCCCTTACCTGAAACGAAGTCTTTATTGTAGGAAGACACAGAGCCTGGGATTTCACTCCATTTCTCAAGGGAAACACACAGCAGAGTTCTTATCCATTGATCACACTCTGCTTTAGAGCAAGAAGCAGGCTCTAGCTTTCTAGAGTCTCTGAGATAGCAGGAAACGTGACTGTGCTGAGAACAAAAGAACGGTGATTCCTACACATACGGACCATATCTATTCCAACTCTGCTTCTGAAACTGATACAAAGCACTGGTCCTATAACATCCGATGCTTGTCAGTTATGATGAGAAACGTGTGAGCTTCGTGAACAATGTAGTTCGTTTGAGCTGAAACGTGACTGCCCTTCCCTGAAACGAAGTGTTGCTTGTTGGAAGACTCAGAACCTTGGGTTTAACTCCATTTCTGAAGTGAAACACACAGAAGGGTTCTCATATATACATCACACTCTGCTTGAAAGCAAGAAGGACGCTCTTGCTTTCTAGAATCTCTAATACAGCAGGAAACATGAGTGTGCTGAGAGGAAAAGAACGGTGTTTCCTACACATTCAGACCATATCTAGTCCAACTCTGCTTCTGAAACTGATACAAAGCACTGGTATTCTCACATCCGATGCTTGTCAGTTAAGATGAGAAACGTGTTAGCTTCGTGAACGATGTAGTTCGTTTGAGCTGAAAAGTAACTGCCCTTACCTGAAACGAAGTGTTGCTTGTACGAAGACTCAGAGCCTGGGGTTTAACTCCATATCTGAAGTGAAACACACTGCAGGGTTCCCATATATACATCACATTCTGCTTTAAAGCAAGAAGGACGCTCTTGCTTTCTAGAATCTCTAAGACAGCAGGAAACATGAGTGTCCTGAGAGGAAAAGAACGGTGTTTCCTACACATACGGACCATATCTAGTCCATCTCTGCTTCTGAAACTGAGACAAAGCACTGGTCCTCTAATATCCGATGCTTGTCATTTAAGAGGAGAAACGTGTGAGCTTTGTGAACGATGTAGTTCGTTTGAGCTGTAAGTTACTGCCCTTACCTGATTCGACGTCTTGCTTGTAGGAAGACTCAGAGCCTGGGCTTTAACTCCATTTCTGAAGGGAAACACACAGCAGAGTTCTCTTCCATGGATCACACTCTGCCTTAGAGCAAGAAGCACGCTCTAGCTTTCTAGAGTCTCTAAGACAGCAGGAAATGTGAGTGTGCTGAGAACAAAAGAATGGTGTTTCCTACACATACAGACCATATCGAGTCCAACTCTGCCTCCGAAATTGATACCAAGCACTGGTCCTCTAACATCCAATGCTTGTCAGTTAAGATGAGAAACGTGTGAACTTCGTGAACGATGTAGTTCTTTTGAGCTGTGAAGTAACTGCCCTTACCTGAAATGAAGTTTTGCTTGTAGGAAGACTCAGAGCCTTGGGTTTAACTCCATTTCTGAAGTGAAACACACAGCAGGGTTCTCATATATACATCACACTCTGCTTTAAAGCAAGAAGGATGCTCTCGCTTTCTAGATTCTCTAGACAGCAGGAAACTTGAGTGTGCTGAGAAGAAAAGAACGGTGTTTCCTACACATACGGACCATATGTAGTCCAACTCTGCTTCTGAGACTGATACAAAGCACTGGTCCTCTAACATCCGATGCTTGTCAGTTAAGATGAGAAACGTGTGAGCTTCTTGAACGATGTAGTTCGTTTGAGCTGAAAAGTGACTGCCCTTACCTGAAACGAAGTCTTTATTGTAGGAAGACACAGAGCCTGGGATTTCACTCCATTTCTGAAGGGAAACACACAGCAGAGTTCTCATCCATGGATCACACACTGCTTTAGAGCAGGAAGCACGCTCTAGCTTTCTAGATTCTCTAAGACAGCAGGAAACGTGACTGTGCTGAGAACAAAAGAACGGTGTTTCCTACACATACGGACCATATCTATTCCAACTCTGCTTCTGAAACTGATACAAAGCACTGGTCCTATAACATTCGATGCTTGTCAGTTAAGATGAGAAACGTGTGAGCTTCGTGAACGATGTAGTTCGTTTGAGCTGAAAAGTAACTGCCCTTACCTGAAACGAAGTGTTGCTTGTTGGAAGACTCAGAACCTTGGGTTTAACTCCATTTCTGAAGTGAAACACACAGCAGGGTTCTCATATATACATCACACTCTGCTTGAAAGCAAGAAGGACGCTCTTGCTTTCTAGAATCTCTAATACAGCAGGAAACATGAGTGTGCTGAGAGGAAATGAACGGTGTTTCCTACACATTCGGACCATATCTAGTCCAACTCTGCTTCTGAAACTGACACAAAGCACTGGTCCTCTAACATCCAATGCTTGTCATTTAAGATGAGAATCGTGTGAGCTTTGTGAACGATGTAGTTCATTTGAGCTGTAAAGTAACTGCCCTTACCTGATTCGAAGTCTTGCTTGTAGGAAGACTGAGACCCTGGGATTTAACTCCATTTCTGAAGGGAAACACACAGCAGAGTTCTCTTCCATGGATCACACTCTGCTTTAGAGCAAGAAGCACGCTATAGCTTTCTAGAGTCTCTAAGACAGCAGGAAATGTGAGTGTGCTGAGAACAAAAGAATGGTGTGTCCTACACATATAGACTATATCTAGTCCAACTCTGCTTCTGAACCTGATACAAATCACTGGTCCTCTAACATCCAATGCTTGTCAGTTAAGATGAGAAACGTGTGAGCTTTGTGAACGATGTAGTTCGTTTGAGCTGAAAAGTGACTGCCCTTACCTGAAACGAAGTCTTTATTGTAGGAAGACACAGAGCCTGGGATTTCACTCCATTTCTCAAGGGAAACACACAGCAGAGTTCTTATCCATTGATCACACTCTGCTTTAGAGCAAGAAGCAGGCTCTAGCTTTCTAGAGTCTCTGAGATAGCAGGAAACGTGACTGTGCTGAGAACAAAAGAACGGTGATTCCTACACATACGGACCATATCTATTCCAACTCTGCTTCTGAAACTGATACAAAGCACTGGTCCTATAACATCCGATGCTTGTCAGTTATGATGAGAAACGTGTGAGCTTCGTGAACAATGTAGTTCGTTTGAGCTGAAACGTGACTGCCCTTCCCTGAAACGAAGTGTTGCTTGTTGGAAGACTCAGAACCTTGGGTTTAACTCCATTTCTGAAGTGAAACACACAGAAGGGTTCTCATATATACATCACACTCTGCTTGAAAGCAAGAAGGACGCTCTTGCTTTCTAGAATCTCTAATACAGCAGGAAACATGAGTGTGCTGAGAGGAAAAGAACGGTGTTTCCTACACATTCAGACCATATCTAGTCCAACTCTGCTTCTGAAACTGATACAAAGCACTGGTATTCTCACATCCGATGCTTGTCAGTTAAGATGAGAAACGTGTTAGCTTCGTGAACGATGTAGTTCGTTTGAGCTGAAAAGTAACTGCCCTTACCTGAAACGAAGTGTTGCTTGTACGAAGACTCAGAGCCTGGGGTTTAACTCCATATCTGAAGTGAAACACACTGCAGGGTTCCCATATATACATCACATTCTGCTTTAAAGCAAGAAGGACGCTCTTGCTTTCTAGAATCTCTAAGACAGCAGGAAACATGAGTGTCCTGAGAGGAAAAGAACGGTGTTTCCTACACATACGGACCATATCTAGTCCATCTCTGCTTCTGAAACTGAGACAAAGCACTGGTCCTCTAACATCCGATGCTTGTCATTTAAGAGGAGAAACGTGTGAGGTTTGTGAACGATGTAGTTCGTTTGAGCTGTAAAGTTACTGCCCTTACCTGATTCGACGTCTTGCTTGTAGGAAGAATCAGAGCCTGGGATTTAACTCCATTTCTGAAGGGAAACACACAGCAGAGTTCTCTTCCATGGATCACACTCTGCTTTAGAGCAAGAAGCACGCTCTAGCTTTCTAGAGTCTCTAAGACAGCAGGAAATGTGAGTGTGCTGAGAACAAAAGAATGGTGTTTCCTACACATACAGACCATATCGATTCCAACTCTGCCTCTGAAATTGATACAAAGCACTGGTCCTCTAACATCCAATGCTTGTCAGTTAAGATGAGAAACGTGTGAACTTCGTGAACGATGTAGTTCGTTTGAGCTGTGAAGTAACTGCCCTTACCTGAAATGAAGTTTTGCTTGTAGGAAGACTCAGAGCCTTGGGTTTAACTCCATTTCTGAAGTGAAACACACAGCAGGGTTCTCATATATACATCACACTCTGCTTTAAAGCAAGAAGGATGCTCTCGCTTTCTAGATTCTCTAAGACAGCAGGAAACTTGAGTGTGCTGAGAAGAAAAGAACGGTGTTTCCTACACATACGGACCATATGTAGTCCAACTCTGCTTCTGAGACTGATACAAAGCACTGGTCCTATAACATCCGATGCTTGTCAGTTAAGATGAGAAACGTGTGAACTTCTTGAACGATGTAGTTCGTTTGACCTGAAAAGTGACTGCCCTTACCTGAAACGAAGTATTTATTGTAGGAAGACACAGAGCCTGGGATTTCACTCCATTTCTGAAGGGAAACACACAGCAGAGTTCTCATCCATGGATCACACACTGCTTTAGAGCAAGAAGCACGCTCTAGCTTTCTAGATTCTCTAAGACAGCAGGAAACGTGACTGTGCTGAGAACAAAAGAACGGTGTTTCCTACACATACGGACCATATCTATTCCAACTCTGCTTCTGAAACTGACACAAAGCACTGGTCCTATAACATTCGATGCTTATCAGTTAAGATGAGAAACGTGAGAACTTCGTGAACGATGTAGTTCGTTTGAGCTGTGAAATAACTGCCCTTACCTGAAATGAAGTGTTGCTTGTTGGAAGACTCAGAACCTTGGGTTTAACTCCATTTCTGAAGAGAAACACACAGCAGGGTTCTCATATATACATCACACTCTGCTTGAAAGCAAGAAGGACGCTCTTGCTTTCTAGAATCTCTAATACAGCAGGAAACATGAGTGTGCTGAGAGGAAAAGAACGGTGTTTCCTACACATTCGGACCATATCTAGTCCAACTCTGCTTCTGAAACTGACACAAAGCACTGGTCCTCTAACATCCGATGCTTGTCATTTAAGATGAGAAACATGTGAGCTTTGTGAACGATGTAGTTCGTTTGAGCTATAAAGTTACTGCCCTTACCTGATTCGAAGTCCTGATTGTAGGAAGACTCAGACCCTGGGATTTAACTCCATTTCTGAAGGGAAACACACAGCAGAGTTCTCTTCCATGGATCACACTCTGCTTTAGAGCAAGAAGCACGCTCTAGCTTTCTAGAGTCTCTAAGACAGCAGGAAATGTGAGTGTGCTGAGAACAAAAGAATGGTGTTTCCTACACATACGGACCATATCTAGTCAAACTCTGCTTCTGAAACTGAGACAAAGCACTGGTCCTCTAACATCCATTGCTTGTCATTTAAGATGAGAAACAGTCAGCTTCGTGAACGATGTAGTTCGTTTGAGCTGTAAAGTAACGGCCCTTACCTGAATCGAAGTCTTGCTTGTAGGAAGACTCAGAGCCTGGGATTTAACTCCATTTCTGAAGTGAAACACACAGCAGGGTTCTCATATATACATCACACTCTGCTTTAAAGCAAGAAGGAAGCTCTTGCTTTCTAGAATCTCTAAGACAGCAGGAAACATGAGTGTGCTGAGAGGAAAAGAACGGTGTTTCCTACACATACGGACCATATCTAGTCCAACTCTGCTTCTGAAACTGATACAAGGCATTGGTCCTATAACGTCCGATGCTTGTCAGTTAAGATGAGAAACGTGTGAGCTTCTTGAATGATGTATTTTGTTTGAGCTGAAAAGTGACTGCCCTTACCTGAAACGAAGTCTTTATTGTAGGAAGACACAGACCCTGGGATTTCACTCCATTTCTGAAGGGAAACACAGCAGAGTTCTCATCCATTGATCACACTCTGCTTTAGAGCAAGTAGCACGCTCTAGCTTTCTAGAGTCTCTAAGAGAGCAGGAAACGTGAGTGTGTTGAGAACAAAAGAACGGTGTTTCCTACACATACAGACCATATCTAGTCCATCTCTGCTTCTGAAACTGCGACAAAGCACTGGTGCTCTAACATCAGATGCTATTCACTTAAGATGAGAAACGTGTGAGCTTCGTGAACAATGTAGTTTGTTTGAGCTGTAAAGTAACTGCCATTACCTGATTCGAAGTCTTGCTTGTAGGAAGACTCAGAGCCTGGGCTTTAACTCCATTTCTGAAGGGAAACACACAGCAGAGTTCTCTTCCATGGATCACACTCTGCTTTAGAGCAAGAAGCACGCTCTAGCTTTCTAGAGTCTCTAAGACAGCAGGAAATGTGAGTGTGCTGATAACAAAAGAATGGTGTTTCCTACACATACGGACCATATCGTGTCCAACTCTGCCTCTGAAATTGATACAAAGCACTGGTCCTCTAACATCCAATGCTTGTCAGTTAAGATGAGAAACGTGTGAACTTCGTGAACGATGTAGTTCGTTTGAGCTGTGAAGTAACTGCCCTTACCTGAAATGATGTTTTGCTTGTAGGAAGACTCAGCGCCTTGGGTTTAACTCCATTTCTGAAGTGAAATACACAGCAGGGTTCTCATATATACATCACACTCTGCTTTAAAGCAAGAAGGACGCTCTCGCTTTCTAGATTCTCTAAGACAGCAGGAAACTTGAGTGTGCTGAGAGGAAAAGAACGGTGTTTCCTACACATACGGACCATATCTAGTCCAACTCTGCTTCTGAAACTGATACAAAGCACTGGTCCTATAACATCCGATGCTTGTCAGTTAAGATGAGAAACGTGTGAGCTTCTTGAACGATGTAGTTCGTTTGAGCTGAAAAGTGACTGCCCTTACCTGAAACGAAGTCTTTATTGTAGGAAGACACAGAGCCTGGGATTTCACTCCATTTCTGAAGGGAAACACACAGCAGAGTTCTCATCCATGGATCACACACTGCTTTAGAGCAAGAATCAAGCTCTAGCTTTCTAGATTCTCTAAGACAGCAGGAAACGTGACTGTGATGAGAACAAAAGAACGGTGTTTCCTACACATACGGACCATATCTATTCCAACTCTGCTTCTGAAATTGATACAAAGCACTGGTCCTATAACATTCGATGCTTGTCAGTTAAGATGAGAAACATGTGAGCTTCTTGAACGATGTAGTTCGTTTGAGCTGAAAAGTAACTGCCCTTACCTGAAACGAAGTCTTTATTGTAGGAAGACACAGAGCTTGGGATTTCACTCCATTTCTGAAGGGGAACACAGCAGAGTTCTCATCCATTGATCACATTCTGCTTTAGAGCAAGTAGCACGCTCTAGCTTTCTAGAGTCTCTAAGACAGCAGGAAACGTGAGTGTGTTGAGAACAAAAGAACGGTGTTTCCTACACATACGGACCATATCTAGTCCATCTCTGCTTCTGAAACTGCGACAAAGCACTGGTCGTCTAACATCCGATGCTATTCACTTAAGATGAGAAACGTGTGAGCTTCGTGAACAATGTAGTTTGTTTGAGCTTTAAAGTAACTGCCCTTACCTGATTCGAAGTCTTGATTGTAGGAAGACTCAGAGCCTGGGCTTTAACTCCATTTCTGAAGGGAAACACACAGCAGATTCTCTTCCATGGATGACACTCTGCTTTAGAGCAAGAAGCACGCTCTAGCTTTCTAGAGTCTCTAAGACAGCAGGAAATGTGAGTGTGCTGAGAACAAAAGAATGGTGTTTCCTACACATTCGGACCATATCTAGTCCAACTCTGCTTCTGAACCTGATACAAAGCACTGGTATTCTCACATCAGATGCTTGTCAGTTAAGATGAGAAACGTGTTAGCTTCGTGAACGATGTAGTTCGTTTGAGCTGAAAAGTAACTGCCCTTACCTGAAACGAAGTTTTGCTTGTACAAAGACTCAGAGCCTGGGGTTTAACTCAATATCTGAAGTGAAACACACTGCAGGGTTCCCATATATACATCACATTCTGCTTTAAAGCAAGAAGGACGCTCTTGCTTTCTAGAATCTCTAAGGCAGCAGGAAACATGAGTGTCCTGAGAGGAAAAGAACGGTGTTTCCTACACATACGGACCATATCTAGTCCATCTCTGCTTCTGAAACTGAGACAAAGCACTGGTCCTCTAACTTCCGATGCTTGTCATTTAAGATGAGAAACGTGTGAGCTTTGTGAATGATGTAGTTCGTTTGAGCTGTAAAGTTCCTGCCCTTACCTGATTCGAAGTCTTGCTTGTAGGAAGACTCAGAGCCTGGGATTTAACTCCATTTCTGAAGGGAAACACACAGCAGAGTTCTCTTCCATGGATCACACTCTGCTTTAGAGCAAGAAGCACGCTCTAGCTTTCTAGAGTCTCTAAGACAGCAGGAAATGTGAGTGTGCTGAGAACAAAAGAATGGTGTTTCCTACACATACAGACCATATCGAGTCCAACTCTGCCTCTGAAATTGATACAAAGCACTGGTCTTCTAACATCCAATGCTTGTCAGTTAAGATGAGAAACGTGTGAACTTCGTGAACGATGTAGTTCCTTTGAGCTGTGAAGTAACTGCCCTTACCTGAAATGAAGTTTTGCTTGTAGGAAGACTCAGAACCTTGGGTTTAACTCCATTTCTGAAGTGAAACACACAGCAGGGTTCTCATATATACATCATACTCTGCTTTAAAGCAAGAAGGACGCTCTCGCTTTCTAGATTCTCTAAGACAGCAGGAAACTTGAGTGTGCTGAGAGGAAAAGAACAGTGTTTCCTACACATACGGACCATATCTAGTCCAACTCTGCTTCTGAGACTGATACAAAGCACTGGTCCTATAACATCCGATGCTTGTCAGTTAAGATGAGAAACGTGTGAGCTTCTTGAACGATGTAGTTCGTTTGAGCTGAAAAGTGACTGCCCTTAACTGAAACGAAGTCTTTATTGTAGGAAGACACAGAGCCTGGGATTTCACTCCATTTCAGAAGGGAAACACACAGCAGTGTTCTCATCCATGGATCACACACTGCTTTAGAGCAAGAAGCACGCTCTAGCTTTCTAGATTCTCTAAGACAGCATGAAACGTGACTGTGCTGAGAACAAAAGAACGGTGTTTCCTACACATACGGACCATATCTATTCCAACTCTGCTTCTGAAACTGATACAAAGCACAGGTCCTATAACATTCGATGCTTGTCAGTTAAGATGAGAAACGTGTGAGCTTCGTGAACGATGTAGTTCGTTTGAGCTGAAAAGTAACTGCCCTTACCTGAAACGAAGTGTTGCTTGTAGGAAGACTCAGAACCTTGGGTTTAACTCCATTTCTGAAGTGAAACACACAGCAGGCTTCTCATATATACATCACACTCTGCTTGAAAGCAAGAAGGACGCTCTTGCTTTCTAGAATCTCTAATACAGCAGGAAACATGAGTGTGCTGAGAGGAAAAGAACGGTGTTTCCTACACATACAGACCATATCTAGTCCAACTCTGCTTCTGAAACTGACACAAAGCACTGGTCCTATAACATCCGATGCTTGTCAGTTAAGATAAGAAACGTGTGAGCTTCGTTAACGATGTAGTTCATTTGAGCTGAAAAGTGACTGCCCTTACCTGAAACGAAGTCTTTAATGTAGGAAGACACAGAGCCTGGGATTTCACTCCAATTCTGAAGGGAAACATACAGCAGAGTTCTCTTCCATTGATCACACTCTGCTTTAGAGCAAGTAGCACGCTCTAGCTTTCTAGAGTCTCTAATACAGCAAGAAACGTGAGTGTGTTGAGAACAAAAGAGCGGTGTTTCCTACACATATGGACCATATCTAGTCCATCTCTGCTTCTGAAACTGAGACAAAGCACTGGTCCTCTAACATCCGATGCTTGTCATTTAAGATGAGAAACGTGTGAGCTTCGTGAACGATGTAGTTCGTTTGAGCTGTAAAGTAACTGCCCTTACCTGATTCGAAGTCTTGCTTGTAGGAAGACTGAGAGCCTGGGATTTAACTCCATTTCTGAAGGGAAACACACAGCAGAGTTCTCTTCCATGGATCACACTCTGCTTTAGAGCAAGAAGCACACTCTACCTTTCTAGAGTCTCTAAGACAGCAGGAAATGTGAGTGTGCTGGGAACAAAAGAATGGTGTGTCCTACACATATGGACCATATCGAGTCCAACTCTGCCTCTGAAATTGATACAGAGCACTGGTCTTCTAACATCCAATGCTTGTCAGTTAAGATGAGAAACATGTGAACTTCGTGAACGATGTAATTCGTTTGAGCTGTGAAGTAACTGCCCTTACCTGAAATGAAGTTTTGCTTGTAGGAAGACTCAGCGCCTTGGGTTTAACTCCATTTCTGAAGTGAAATACACAGCAGGGTTCTCATATATACATCACATTCTGCTTTAAAGCAAGAAGGACGCTCTCGCTTTCTAGATTCTCTAAGACAGCAGGAAACTTGAGTGTGCTGAGAGGAAAAGAACGGTGTTTCCTACACATACGGACCATATCTAGTCCAACTCTGCTTCTGAAACTGATACAAAGCACTGGTCCTATAACATCCGATGCTTGTCAGTTAAGATGAGAATCGTGTGAGCTTCTTGAACGATGTAGTTCGTTTGAGCTGAAAAGTGACTGCCCTTACCTGAAACGAAGTCTTTATTGTAGGAAGACACAGAGCCTGGGATTTCACTCCATTTCTGAAGGGAAACATACAGCAGAGTTCTCATCCATGGATCACACACTGCTTTAGAGCAAGAAGCACGCTCTAGCTTTCTAGATTCTCTAAGACAGCAGGAAACGTGACTGTGATGAGAACAAAAGAACGGTGTTTCCTACACATACGGACCATATCTATTCCAACTCTGCTTCTGAAACTGATACAAAGCACTGGTCCTATAACATTCGATGCTTGTCAGTTAAGATGAGGAACGTGTGAGCTTCTTGAATGATGTAGTTCCCTTTGAGCTGAAAAGTGACTGCCCTTACCTGAAACGAAGTCTTTATTGTAGGAAGACACAGAGCTTGGGATTTCACTCCATTTCTGAAGGGGAACACAGCAGAGTTCTCATCCATTGATCACACTCTGCTTTAGAGCAAGTAGCACGCTCTAGCTTTCTAGAGTCTCTAAGACAGCAGGAAACGTGAGTGTGTTGAGAACAAAAGAACGGTGTTTCCTACACATACGGACCATATCTAGTCCATCTCTGCTTCTGAAACTGCGACAAAGCACTGGTCGTCTAACATCCGATGCTATTCACTTAAGATGAGAAACGTGTGAGCTCCGTGAACAATGTAGTTTGTTTGAGCTGTAAAGTAACTGCCCTTACCTGATTCGAGGTCTTGCTCGTAGGAAGACTCAGAGCCTGGGATTTCACTCCATTTCTGAAGTGAAACACACAGCATAGTTCTCATCCATGGATCACACTCTGCTTCAGAGCAAGAAGCACGCTCTTGCTTTCTAGTCTCTCTAATACAGCAGGCAACGTGGTTGTGCTCAGAACAAAAGAACTGTGTTTCTGACACATACGGACCATATCAAGTCCAACTCTGCTTGTGAAACTGAAACAAACCACAGGTCCACTAACATTCAATGCTTGTCAGTTAAGATGTTAAACGTGTGAGCTTCGTGAACGGTGTAGTTCGTTTGAGCTGTAAAGTAACTGCCCTTACCTGATTCGAAGTCTTGCTTGTAGGAAGACACAGAGCCTGGAATTTAACTCCATTTCTGAAGGGAAACACACAGCATAGTTCTTTTCCATGGATCACACTCTGCTTTAGAGCAAGAAGCACACTCTTGCTTTCTAGATTCTCTAATACAGCAGGACACGTGGTTGTGCTCAGAACAAAAGAACTGTGTTTCCGACACATACGGACCATATGTAGTCCACCTCTGCTTGTGAAACTGAAACAAACCACAGGTCCACTAAGATCCAATACTTGTCATTTAAGATGATAAACGTGTGAGCTTCGTGAACGATGTAGTTCGTTTGAGCTGTAAAGTAACTGCCCTACCTGAAACGAATTCTTGTTTGTAGGAAGACTCAGAGCCTGGCATTTAACTCCATTTCTGAAGTGAAACCCACAGCAGAGTTCTCATCCATTGATCACACTCTGCTTTAGAGCAAGAAGCACGCTCTAGCTTTCTAGAATCTCGAAGACAGCAGGAAACGTGGTTGTGCTCAGAACAAAAGAACTGTGTTTCCTACACATACGGACCATGTCTAGTCCAACTCTGCTTGTGAAACTGTAACAAACCACAGGTCCACTAACATTCAATGCTTGTCAGTTAAGATGTTAAACGTGTGAGCTTCGTGAACTATGTAGTTCTTTTGAGCTGTAAAGTAACTGCCCTTACCTGATTCGAAGTCTTGCTTTTAGGAAGACACAGAGCCTGGGATTTAACTCCATTTCTGAAGTGAAACACATAGCAGGCTTCTCATATATACATCACACTCTGCTTTAAAACAAGAAGGACGCTCTTGCTTTCTAGATTCTCTAATACAGCAGGAAACACGGTTGTATTCAGAAAAAAGAACTGTGTTTCCTACACATACGGACCATATCTAGTCCAACTCTGCTTGTGAAACTGAAACAAACCACAGGTCCACTAACATCCAATGCTGGTCAGTGAAGATCAGAAACATGTGAGCTTCGTGAACGATGTAGTTTGTTTTGAGCTGTAAAGTAACTGCCCTTACCTGAAACGAAGCCTTCTTTGTAGGTAGACTCAGAGCCTGGGATTTAACTCCATTTCTGAAGTGTAACACACAGCAGAATTCTTATCCATTGATCACACTCTGCTTTAGAGCAAGAAGCACGCTCTAGCTTTCTAGAGTCTCTAAGACAGCAGGAAACTTGAGTGTGCTGAGAACAAAAGAACGGTGTTTCCAACACATACAGACCATATCTATTCCATCTGTGCTTCTGATACTGATACAAAGCACTGGTCCTATAACATCCGATGCTTGTCAGTTAAGATGAGAAACGTGTGAGCTTCGTGAACGATGTAGTTCGTTTGAGCTGTAAAGTAACTGCCCTTACCTGAAACGAAGTGTTGCTTGTAGGAACACTCAGAGCCTGGGGTTTAACTCCATTTCTGAAGTGAAACACACAGCAGGGTTCTCATATATACATCACACTCTGCTTTAAAGCAAGAAGGACGCACTTGCTTTCTAGAATCTCAGAGACAGGAGGAAACATGAGTGTGCTGAGAGGAAAAGAACGGTGTTTCCTACACATTCGGACCATATCGAGTCCAACTCTGCCTCTGAAATTGATACAAAGCTCAGGTCCTCTAAAATCCAATGGTTGTCATTTAAGATGAGAAACGTGTGAGCTTCGTGAAGGATGTAGTTTATTTGAGCTGAAAAGCGACTGCCCTTACCTGAAACAAAGTCTTGCTTGTAGGAAGACACAGAGCCTGGGATTTAACTCCATTTCTGAAGGGAAACACACAGCAGAGTTCTCCTCCATTGATCACACTCTGCTTTAGAGCAAGAAGCACGCTCTAGCTTTCTAGAGTCTCTAAGACAGCAGGAAACGTGAGTGTGCTGGGAACAAAAGAGTGGTGTTTCCTACACATACGGACCATATGTAGTCCAACTCTCCCTCTGAAATTGATACAAAGGACAGGTCGTCCAGCATCCAATGCTTCTCATTTAAGATGAGAAACGTGTGAGCTTCATGAACGATGTAGTTCCTTAGAGCTGAAAAGTGACTGCCCTTCCCTGAAACGAAGGCTTGCATTTTGGAAGACACAGAGCCTGGGATTTAACTCCATTTCTGAAGGGAAACACACAGCAGAGTTCTCATCCATGGATCACACTCTGCTTTAGAGCAAGAAGCACGCTCTTGCTTTCTAGATTCTCTAATACAGCAGGAAACGTGGTTGGGCTCAGAACAAATAACTGTGTTTCCAACACATACGGACCATATCTAGTCCCACTCAGCTTCTGAAACTGAAACAAACCACAGGTCCACTATCATTCAATGCTTGTCAGTTAAGATGATAAACGTGTGAGCTTCACGAACGATGTACTGCGTTTGAGCTGTAAAGAAACTGCCCTTACCTGAAAAGTATTCTTGATTTAGGAAGACTCAGAGCCTGGGATTTAACTCCATTTCTGAAGTGAAACAGACAGCAGGGTTCTCATATATACATCACACTCTGCTTTAAAACAAGAAGGACGCTCTTGCTTTCTAGAATCTCTAAGACAGCAGGAAACATGTGTGTTCTGAGAGCAGAAGAACGGTGTTTCCTACACATACGGACCATATCTAGTCCAACTCTGCTTCTGAAACAGATACAAACCACTGGTCCTCTAAAATCCAATGCTTGTCAGTTAAGATGAGAAACGTGTGAGCTTCTTGAATGATGTAGTTTGTTTGAGCTGAAAAGTGACTGCCCTTCCCTGAAACGAAAGCTTGCATGTTGGAAGACACAGAGCCTGGGATTTAACTCCATTTCTGAAGGGAAACACACAGCATAGTTCTCATCCATTGATCACACTCTGCTTCAGAGCAAGAAGTCCGCTCTTGCTTTCTAGATTCTCTAATACAGCAGGAAACGTGAGTGTGCTGAGAACAAAAGAACAGTGGTTCCTACACATACGGACCATATATATTCCAACTCTACTTCTGAAACTGATACAAAGCACTGGTCCTATAACATCCAATGCTTGTCGGTTAAGATGAGAAACGTGTGAGCTTCGTGAATGATGTAGTTCGTTTGAGTTGTAAAGTAAGTGCCCTTACCCGAAACGAAGTGTTGCTTGTAGGAAGACTAAGAGCCTGGGGTTTAACTCCATTTCTGAAGTGAAACAAGCAGGGTTCTCATATATACATCACACTCTGCTTTAAAGCAAGAAGGACGCTCTTGCTTTCTAGAATCTCTGAGACAGGAGGAAACATGAGTGTGCTGAGAGGAAAAGTACGGTGTTTCCTACACATTCGGACCATATCGAGTCCAACTCTGCCTCTGAAATTGATACAAAGCTCAGGTCCTCTAACATCTAATGGTTGTCATTTAAGATGAGAAACGTGTGAGCTTCGTGAAGGATGTAGTTTATTTGAGCTGAAAAGCGACTGCCCTTACCTGAAACGAATTCTTGCTTGTAGGAAGACACAGAGCCTGGGATTTAACTCCATTTCTGAAGGGAAACACACAGCAGAGTTCTCATCCATTGATAACACTCTGCTTTAGAGCAAGAAGCACGCTCTAGCTTTCTAGAGTCTCTAGGACAGCAGGAAACGTGAGTGTGCTGAGAACAAAAGAACGGTGTTTCCTACACATACGGACCATATCTAGTCCAACTCTGCCTCTGAAATTGATACAAAGCACAGGTAGTCCAGTATCCAATGCTTGTCATTTAAGATGAGAAACGTGTGAGCTTCGGGAACGATGTAGTTCGTTTGAGCTGTAACATAACTGCCCTTACCTGAAACGAAGACTTTTTTGTAGGAAGACTCAGAGCCCGGGATTTAACTCCATTTCTGAGGTGAAACACACAGCAGAGTTCTCATCCTTTGATCACAATCTGCTTTAGAGCAAGAAGCACGCTCTAGCTTTCTAGAGTCTCTAAGACAGCAGGAAACATGAGTGTGTTGAGAACAAAAGAACGGTGTTTCCTACACATACGGACCATATCTAGTCCATCTCTGCTTCTGAAACTGCGACAAAGCACTGGTCGTCTAACATCCGATGCTATTCACTTAAGATGAGAAACGTGTGAGCTCCGTGAACAATGTAGTTTGTTTGAGCTGTAAAGTAACTGCCCTTACCTGATTCGAGGTCTTGCTCGTAGGAAGACTCAGAGCCTGGGATTTCACTCCATTTCTGAAGTGAAACACACAGCATAGTTCTCATCCATGGATCACACTCTGCTTCAGAGCAAGAAGCACGCTCTTGCTTTCTAGACTCTCTAATACAGCAGGCAACGTGGTTGTGCTCAGAACAAAAGAACTGTGTTTCCGACACATACGGACCATATCAAGTCCAACTCTGCTTGTGAAACTGAAACAAACCACAGGTCCACTAACATTCAATGCTTGTCAGTTAAGATGTTAAACGTGTGAGCTTCGTGAACGGTGTAGTTCGTTTGAGCTGTAAAGTAACTGCCCTTACCTGATTCGAAGTCTTGCTTGTAGGAAGACACAGAGCCTGGAATTTAACTCCATTTCTGAAGGGAAACACACAGCATAGTTCTTTTCCATGGATCACACTCTGCTTTAGAGCAAGAAGCACACTCTTGCTTTCTAGATTCTCTAATACAGCAGACACGTGGTTGTGCTCAGAACAAAAGAACTGTGTTTCCGACACATACGGACCATATGTAGTCCACCTCTGCTTGTGAAACTGAAACAAACCACAGGTCCACTAAGATCCAATACTTGTCATTTAAGATGATAAACGTGTGAGCTTCGTGAACGATGTAGTTCGTTTGAGCTGTAAAGTAACTGCCCTACCTGAAACGAATTCTTGTTTGTAGGAAGACTCAGAGCCTGGCATTTAACTCCATTTCTGAAGTGAAACCCACAGCAGAGTTCTCATCCATTGATCACACTCTGCTTTAGAGCAAGAAGCACGCTCTAGCTTTCTAGAATCTCGAAGACAGCAGGAAACGTGGTTGTGCTCAGAACAAAAGAACTGTGTTTCCTACACATACGGACCATGTCTAGTCCAACTCTGCTTGTGAAACTGTAACAAACCACAGGTCCACTAACATTCAATGCTTGTCAGTTAAGATGTTAAACGTGTGAGCTTCGTGAACTATGTAGTTCTTTTGAGCTGTAAAGTAACTGCCCTTACCTGATTCGAAGTCTTGCTTTTAGGAAGACACAGAGCCTGGGATTTAACTCCATTTCTGAAGTGAAACACATAGCAGGCTTCTCATATATACATCACACTCTGCTTTAAAACAAGAAGGACGCTCTTGCTTTCTAGATTCTCTAATACAGCAGGAAACACGGTTGTATTCAGAAAAAAGAACTGTGTTTCCTACACATACGGACCATATCTAGTCCAACTCTGCTTGTGAAACTGAAACAAACCACAGGTCCACTAACATCCAATGCTGGTCAGTGAAGATCAGAAACATGTGAGCTTCGTGAACGATGTAGTTTGTTTTGAGCTGTAAAGTAACTGCCCTTACCTGAAACGAAGCCTTCTTTGTAGGAAGACTCAGAGCCTGGGATTTAACTCCATTTCTGAAGTGTAACACACAGCAGAATTCTTATCCATTGATCACACTCTGCTTTAGAGCAAGAAGCACGCTCTAGCTTTCTAGAGTCTCTAAGACAGCAGGAAACTTGAGTGTGCTGAGAACAAAAGAACGGTGTTTCCAACACATACAGACCATATCTATTCCATCTGTGCTTCTGATACTGATACAAAGCACTGGTCCTATAACATCCGATGCTTGTCAGTTAAGATGAGAAACGTGTGAGCTTCGTGAACGATGTAGTTCGTTTGAGCTGTAAAGTAACTGCCCTTACCTGAAACGAAGTGTTGCTTGTAGGAACACTCAGAGCCTGGGGTTTAACTCCATTTCTGAAGTGAAACACACAGCAGGGTTCTCATATATACATCACACTCTGCTTTAAAGCAAGAAGGACGCACTTGCTTTCTAGAATCTCAGAGACAGGAGGAAACATGAGTGTGCTGAGAGGAAAAGAACGGTGTTTCCTACACATTCGGACCATATCGAGTCCAACTCTGCCTCTGAAATTGATACAAAGCTCAGGTCCTCTAAAATCCAATGGTTGTCATTTAAGATGAGAAACGTGTGAGCTTCGTGAAGGATGTAGTTTATTTGAGCTGAAAAGCGACTGCCCTTACCTGAAACAAAGTCTTGCTTGTAGGAAGACACAGAGCCTGGGATTTAACTCCATTTCTGAAGGGAAACACACAGCAGAGTTCTCCTCCATTGATCACACTCTGCTTTAGAGCAAGAAGCACGCTCTAGCTTTCTAGAGTCTCTAAGACAGCAGGAAACGTGAGTGTGCTGGGAACAAAAGAGTGGTGTTTCCTACACATACGGACCATATGTAGTCCAACTCTCCCTCTGAAATTGATACAAAGGACAGGTCGTCCAGCATCCAATGCTTCTCATTTAAGATGAGAAACGTGTGAGCTTCATGAACGATGTAGTTCCTTAGAGCTGAAAAGTGACTGCCCTTCCCTGAAACGAAGGCTTGCATTTTGGAAGACACAGAGCCTGGGATTTAACTCCATTTCTGAAGGGAAACACACAGCATAGTTCTCATCCATGGATCACACTCTGCTTCAGAGCCAGAAGCACACTCTTGCTTTCTAGATTCTCTAATACAGCAGGAAACGTGGTTGGGCTCAGAACAAATAACTGTGTTTCCAACACATACGGACCATATCTAGTCCAACTCAGCTTCTGAAACTGAAACAAACCACAGGTCCACTAACATTCAATGCTTGTCAGTTAAGATGATAAACGTGTGAGCTTCACGAACGATGTACTGCGTTTGAGCTGTAAAGAAACTGCCCTTACCTGAAAAGTATTCTTGATTTAGGAAGACTCAGAGCCTGGGATTTAACTCCATTTCTGAAGTGAAACAGACAGCAGGGTTCTCATATATACATCACACTCTGCTTTAAAACAAGAAGGACGCTCTTGCTTTCTAGAATCTCTAAGACAGCAGGAAACATGTGTGTTCTGAGAGCAGAAGAACGGTGTTTCCTACACATACGGACCATATCTAGTCCAACTCTGCTTCTGAAACAGATACAAACCACTGGTCCTCTAAAATCCAATGCTTGTCAGTTAAGATGAGAAACGTGTGAGCTTCTTGAATGATGTAGTTTGTTTGAGCTGAAAAGTGACTGCCCTTCCCTGAAACGAAAGCTTGCATGTTGGAAGACACAGAGCCTGGGATTTAACTCCATTTCTGAAGGGAAACACACAGCATAGTTCTCATCCATTGATCACACTCTGCTTCAGAGCAAGAAGTCCGCTCTTGCTTTCTAGATTCTCTAATACAGCAGGAAACGTGAGTGTGCTGAGAACAAAAGAACAGTGGTTCCTACACATACGGACCATATATATTCCAACTCTACTTCTGAAACTGATACAAAGCACTGGTCCTATAACATCCAATGCTTGTCGGTTAAGATGAGAAACGTGTGAGCTTCGTGAATGATGTAGTTCGTTTGAGTTGTAAAGTAAGTGCCCTTACCCGAAACGAAGTGTTGCTTCTAGGAAGACTAAGAGCCTGGGGTTTAACTCCATTTCTGAAGTGAAACAAGCAGGGTTCTCATATATACATCACACTCTGCTTTAAAGCAAGAAGGACGCTCTTGCTTTCTAGAATCTCTGAGACAGGAGGAAACATGAGTGTGCTGAGAGGAAAAGAACGGTGTTTCCTACACATTCGGACCATATCGAGTCCAACTCTGCCTCTGAAATTGATACAAAGCTCAGGTCCTCTAACATCTAATGGTTGTCATTTAAGATGAGAAACGTGTGAGCTTCGTGAAGGATGTAGTTTATTTGAGCTGAAAAGCGACTGCCCTTACCTGAAACGAATTCTTGCTTGTAGGAAGACACAGAGCCTGGGATTTAACTCCATTTCTGAAGGGAAACACACAGCAGAGTTCTCATCCATTGATAACACTCTGCTTTAGAGCAAGAAGCACGCTCTAGCTTTCTAGAGTCTCTAGGACAGCAGGAAACGTGAGTGTGCTGAGAACAAAAGAACGGTGTTTCCTACACATACGGACCATATCTAGTCCAACTCTGCCTCTGAAATTGATACAAAGCACAGGTAGTCCAGTATCCAATGCTTGTCATTTAAGATGAGAAACGTGTGAGCTTCGGGAACGATGTAGTTCGTTTGAGCTGTAACATAACTGCCCTTACCTGAAACGAAGACTTTTTTGTAGGAAGACTCAGAGCCCGGGATTTAACTCCATTTCTGAGGTGAAACACACAGCAGAGTTCTCATCCTTTGATCACAATCTGCTTTAGAGCAAGAAGCACGCTCTAGCTTTCTAGAGTCTCTAAGACAGCAGGAAACGAGAGTGTGCCCAGAACAAAAGAATGGTGTTTCCTACACATATAGACCATGTCTAGTTCTAATGTGCTTCTGAAACAGACACAAACCACAGGTCCTCTAACATCCAATGCTTGTCAGTTAAGATGAGAAACGATTGAGCTTCGTGAACGATGTAGTTCGTTTGACCTGAAAAGTGACTGCCCTTACCTGAAAGGAAGTCTTGCTTGTAGGAAGACACAGAGCCTGGAATTTAACTCCATTTCTGAAGTGAAACACACAACAGAGTTCTCATCCATATATCACACTCTGCTTTAGAGCAAGAAGCACGCTCTAGCTTTCCAGAGTCTCTAAGATATCAGGAAACGTGTGTGTGATGAGAACAAAAGAAAGGTGTTTCCACACATACAGACCATACCTAGTCCAACTATACTTCTGAAACTGATACAAAGCATTGGTCCTCTAACATCCAATGCTTGTCAGTTAAGATGAGAAACATGTTAGCTTAGTGAACGATGTAGTTCATTCGAGCTGAAAAGTGACTGCCCTTACCTGAAACGATGTCTTGCTTGTAGGAAGACACAGAGCCTGGAATTTAACTCCATTTCTGAAGGGAAAAACACAGCATAGTTCCAATCCATGGATCACACTCTGCTTTAGAGCAAGAAGCACGCTCTAGCTTTGTAGAGTCTCTAATATAGCAGGAAACATGAGTGTGCTCAGAACAAATGAACGGTGTTTCCTACACATACGGACCATATCTAATCCAACTCTGCTTCTGATACTGAAACAAACCACAGGTCCTCTAACATCCAATGCTTGTCAGTTAAGATGAGAAACGTGTGAGCTTCGTGAACGATGTAGTTCCTTTGAGCTGAGAAGTGATTGCTTTTACCTGAAATGAACACTTGATTGTAGGAAGTCACAGAGCTTGGCATTTAACTACATTGAAGAAGGGAAACAAACAGAAGAGTTCTCATCCATTGATCACACTCTGCTTTAGAGCAAGAAGCACGCTCTTGCTTTCTAGAGTCTCTAAGACAGCAGGAAACGTGAGTGTGCTGAGAACAATAGAACGGTGTTTCCTACACATACGACCATATCTAATCCAACACTGCCTCTGAAATTGATACAAAGCACAGGTCCTCTAAGATCCAATGCTTGTCATTTAAAAGGAGAAACGTGTGAGCTTCGTGAGCGATGTAATTATTTTGAGCTGTTAGTAACTGCCCTTATATGAAACGAAGTCTTGCTTTTAGGAAGACTCAGAGCCTGGGATTTAACTCCATTTCTGAAGTGAAACACACCGCGGAGTTTTCATATATAGATCACACTCTGCTTTAGAGCAAGAAGAACACTCTTGCTTTGTAGAGACTCTAGACAGCAGGAAACATGAGTGTGCTGAGAACAAAAGGACGGTGTTTCCTACACATACGGACCATATCTACTCGAACTCTGCCTCTGAAATTGATACAAAGCACAGGTCCTATAACATCCAATGCTTGTCATTTGAGATGAGAAACGTGTGAGCTTTGGGAACGATGTATTTCATTTGAGCTGTAAAGGAACTGCCCTTACCTGAAATGAAGTCTTGTTTGTAGGAAGACTCAGAGCCTGGTATTTAACTCCATTTTTGAAGTGAAACACACAGCCGAGTTCTCTTCCATTGACCACACTCTGCTTTAGAGCAAGAAGCACGCTCTAGCTTTCTAGAGTCTCTAAGACAGCAGGAAAATTGAGTGTGCTGAGAACAAATGAACAGTGTTTCCTACACATACAGATCATATCTAGTCCAACTCTACTTCTGAAACTGAAACAAACAACAGGTCCTCTAACATCCAATGCTTGTCAGTTACGATGAGAAACGTGTGAGCTTCGTGAACGATGTACTTCTTTTGAGCTGTAAAGTAACTTCCCTTACCTGAAACGAAGTCTTGCTTGTAGGAAGACACAGAGCCTGGGATTTAACTCAGTTTCTGAACGGAAACACACAACACAGTTCTCATCCATGGATCACACACTGCTTTAGAGCAAGAAGCACGCTCTTGCTTTCTAGAGTCTCTAAGACATCAGGAAACGTGAGTGTGCTGAGAACAAAAGAATGCTGTTTCCGACACATACGGACCATATCTATTCCAACTCTGTTTCTGAAACTGATACAAAGCACTGGTATTCTCACATACGATGCTTGTCAGTTAAGATGAAAAACGTGTTAGCTTCATGAACGATGTAGTTCGTTTGAGCTGAAAAGTAACTGCCCTTACCTGAAACGAAGTGTTGCTTGTACGAAGACTCAGGGCCTGGGGTTTAACTCCATATCTGAAGTGAAACACACTGCAGGGTTCCCATATATACATCACATTCTGCTTTAAAGCAAGAAGGACGCTCTTGCTTTCTAGCATCTCTAAGACAGCAGGAAACATGAGTGTCCTGAGAGGAAAAGAACGGTGTTTCCTACACATACGGACCATATCTAGTCCATCTCTGCTTCTGAAACTGAGACAAAGCACTGGTCCTCTAACATCCGATGCTTGTCATTTAAGAGGAGAAACGTGTGAGCTTTGTGAACGATGTAGTACGTTTGAGCTGTAAAGTTACTGCCTTTACCTGATTCGACGTCTGGCTTGTAGGAAGACTCAGAGCCTGGGATTTAACTCCATTTCTGAAGGGAAACACACAGCAGAGTTCTCTTCCATGGATCACACTCTGCTTTAGAGCAAGAAGCACGCTCTAGCTTTCTAGAGTCTCTAAGACAGCAGGAAATGTGAGTGTGCAGAGAACAAAAGCATGGTGTTTCCTACACATACAGACCATATCGAGTCCAACTCTGCCTCCGAAATTGATACAAAGCACTGGTCCTCTAACATCCAATGCTTGTCAGTTAAGATGAGAATCGTGTGAGCTTTGTGAACGATGTAGTTCGTTTGAGCTGAAAAGTGACTGCCCTTACCTGAAACGAAGTCTTTATTGTAGGAAGACACAGAGCCTGGGATTTCACTCCATTTCTGAAGGGAAACACACAGCAGAGTTCTTATCCATTGATCACACTCTGCTTTAGAGCAAGAAGCAGGCTCTAGCTTTCTAGAGTCTCTGAGATAGCAGGAAACGTGACTGTGCTGAGAACAAAAGAACGGTGATTCCTACACATACGGACCATATCTATTCCAACTCTGCTTCTGAAACTGATACAAAGCACTGGTCCTATAACATCCGATGCTTGTCAGTTATGATGAGAAACGTGTGAGCTTCGTGAACGATGTAGTTCGTTTGAGCTGAAACGTGACTGCCCTTCCCTGAAACGAAGTGTTGCTTGTTGGAAGACTCAGAACCTTGGGTTTAACTCCATTTCTGAAGTGAAACACACAGAAGGGTTCTCATATATACATCACACTCTGCTTGAAAGCAAGAAGGACGCTCTTGCTTTCTAGAATCTCTAATACAGCAGGAAACATGAGTGTGCTGAGAGGAAAAGAACGGTGTTTCCTACACATTCAGACCATATCTAGTCCAACTCTGCTTCTGAAACTGATACAAAGCACTGGTATTCTCACATCCGATGCTTGTCAGTTAAGATGAGAAACCTGTTAGCTTCGTGAACGATGTAGTTCGTTTGAGCTGAAAAGTAACTGCCCTTACCTGAAACGAAGTGTTGCTTGTACGAAGACTCAGAGCCTGGGGTTTAACTCCATATCTGAAGTGAAACACACTGCAGGGTTACCATATATACATCACATTCTGCTTTAAAGCAAGAAGGACGCTCTTGCTTTCTAGAATCTCTAAGACAGCAGGAAACATGAGTGTCCTGAGAGGAAAAGAACGGTGTTTCCTACACATACGGACCATATCTAGTCCATCTCTGCTTCTGAAACTGAGACAAAGCACTCGTCCTCTAACATCCGATGCTTGTCATTTAAGAGGAGAAACGTGTGAGCTTTGTGAACGATGTAGTTCGTTTGAGCTGTAAAGTTACTGCCCTTACCTGATTCGACGTCTTGCTTGTAGGAAGAATCAGAGCCTGGGATTTAACTCCATTTCTGAAGGGAAACACACAGCAGAGTTCTCTTCCATGGATCACACTCTGCTTTAGAGCAAGAAGCACGCTCTAGCTTTCTAGAGTCTCTAAGACAGCAGGAAATGTGAGTGTGCTGAGAACAAAAGAATGGTGTTTCCTACACATACAGACCATATCGAGTCCAACTCTGCCTCTGAAATTGATACAAAGCACTGGTCCTCTAACATCCAATGCTTGTCAGTTAAGATGAGAAACGTGTGAACTTCGTGAACGATGTAGTTCGTTTGAGCTGTGAAGTAACTGCCCTTACCTGAAATGAAGTTTTGCTTGTAGGAAGACTCAGAGCCTTGGGTTTAACTCCATTTCTGAAGTGAAACACACAGCAGGGTTCTCATATATACATCACACTCTGCTTTAAAGCAAGAAGGATGCTCTCGCTTTCTAGATTCTCTAAGACAGAAGGAAACTTGAGTGTGCTGAGAAGAAAAGAACGGTGTTTCCTACACATACGGACCATATGTAGTCCAACTCTGCTTCTGAGACTGATACAAAGCACTGGTCCTCTAACATCCGATGCTTGTCAGTTAAGATGAGAAACGTGTGAACTTCTTGAACGATGTAGTTCGTTTGAGCTGAAAAGTGACTGCCCTTACCTGAAACGAAGTATTTATTGTAGGAAGACACAGAGCCTGGGATTTCACTCCATTTCTGAAGGGAAACACACAGCAGAGTTCTCATCCATGGATCACACACTGCTTTAGAGCAAGAAGCACGCTCTAGCTTTCTAGATTCTCTAAGACAGCAGGAAACGTGACTGTGCTGAGAACAAAAGAACGGTGTTTCCTACACATATGGACCATATCTATTCCAACTCTGCTTCTGAAACTGACACAAAGCACTGGTCCTATAACATTCGATGCTTGTCAGTTAAGATGAGAAACGTGTGAACTTCGTGAACGATGTAGTTCGTTTGAGCTGTGAAGTAACTGCCCTTACCTGAAATGAAGTTTTGCTTGTACGAAGACTCAGAACCTTGGGTTTAACTCCATTTCTGAAGTGAAACACACAGCAGGGTTCTCATATATACATCACACTCTGCTTGAAAGCAAGAAGGACGCTCTTGCTTTCTAGAATCTCTAATACAGCAGGAAACATGAGTGTGCTGAGAGGAAAAGAACGGTGTTTCCTACACATTCGGACCATATCTAGTCCAACTCTGCTTCTGAAACTGACACAAAGCACTGGTCCTCTAACATCCGATGCTTGTCATTTAAGAGGAGAAACGTGTGAGCTTTGTGAACGATGTAGTTCGTTTGAGCTGTAAAGTTACTGCCCTTACCTGATTCGAAGTCCTGATTGTAGGAAGACTCAGAGCCTGGGATTTAACTCCATTTCTGAAGGGAAACACACAGCAGAGTTCTCTTCCATGGATCACACTCTGCTTTAGAGCAAGAAGCACGCTCTAGCTTTCTAGAGTCTCTAAGACAGCAGGAAATGTGAGTGTGCTGAGAACAAAAGAATGGTGTTTCCTACACATACGGACCATATCTAGTCAAACTCTGCTTCTGAAACTGAGACAAAGCACTGGTCCTCTAACATCCATTGCTTGTCATTTAAGATGAGAAACAGTGAGCTTCGTGAACGATGTAGTTCGTTTGAGCTGTAAAGTAACGGCCCTTACCTGAATCGAAGTCTTGCTTGTAGGAAGACTCAGAGCCTGGGATTTAACTCCATTTCTGAAGTGAAACACACAGCAGGGTTCTCATATATACATCACACTCTGCTTTAAAGCAAGAAGGAAGCTCTTGCTTTCTAGAATCTCTAAGAGAGCAGGAAACGTGAGTGTGTTGAGAACAAAAGAACGGTGTTTCCTACACATACAGACCATATCTAGTCCATCTCTGCTTCTGAAACTGCGACAAAGCACTGGTCCTCTAACATCAGATGCTATTCACTTAAGATGAGAAACGTGTGAGCTTCGTGAACAATGTAGTTTGTTTGAGCTGTAAAGTAACTGCCATTACCTGATTCGAAGTCTTGCTTGTAGGAAGACTCAGAGCCTGGGCTTTAACTCCATTTCTGAAGGGAAACACACAGCAGAGTTCTCTTCCATGGATCACACTCTGCTTTAGAGCAAGAAGCACGCTCTAGCTTTCTAGAGTCTCTAAGACAGCAGGAAATGTGAGTGTGCTGATAACAAAAGAATGGTGTTTCCTACACATACGGACCATATCGTGTCCAACTCTGCCTCTGAAATTGATACAAAGCACTGGTCCTCTAACATCCAATGCTTGTCAGTTAAGATGAGAAACGTGTGAACTTCGTGAACGATGTAGTTCGTTTGAGCTGTGAAGTAACTGCCCTTACCTGAAATGATGTTTTGCTTGTAGGAAGACTCAGCGCCTTGGGTTTAACTCCATTTCTGAAGTGAAATACACAGCAGGGTTCTCATATATACATCACACTCTGCTTTAAAGCAAGAAGGACGCTCTCGCTTTCTAGATTCTCTAAGACAGCAGGAAACTTGAGTGTGCTGAGAGGAAAAGAACGGTGTTTCCTACACATACGGACCATATCTAGTCCAACTCTGCTTCTGAGACTGATACAAAGCACTGGTCCTATAACATCCGATGCTTGTCAGTTAAGATGAGAAACGTGTGAGCTTCTTGAACGATGTAGTTCGTTTGAGCTGAAAAGTGACTGCCCTTAACTGAAACGAAGTCTTTATTGTAGGAAGACACAGAGCCTGGGATTTCACTCCATTTCTGAAGGGAAACACACAGCAGTGTTCTCATCCATGGATCACACACTGCTTTAGAGCAAGAAGCACGCTCTAGCTTTCTAGATTCTCTAAGACAGCAGGAAACGTGACTGTGCTGAGAACAAAAGAACGGTGTTTCCTACACATACGGACCATATCTATTCCAACTCTGCTTCTGAAACTGATACAAAGCACAGGTCCTATAACATTCGATGCTTGTCAGTTAAGATGAGAAACGTGTGAGCTTCGTGAACGATGTAGTTCGTTTGAGCTGAAAAGTAACTGCCCTTACCTGAAACGAAGTGTTGCTTGTAGGAAGACTCAGAACCTTGGGTTTAACTCCATTTCTGAAGTGAAACACACAGCAGGGTTCTCATATATACATCACACTCTGCTTGAAAGCAAGAAGGACGCTCTTGCTTTCTAGAATCTCTAAGACAGCAGGAAACATGAGTGTGCTGAGAGGAAAAGAACGGTGTTTCCTACACATACAGACCATATCTAGTCCAACTCTGCTTCTGAAACTGACACAAAGCACTGGTCCTATAACATCCGATGCTTGTCAGTTAAGATAAGAAACGTGTGAGCTTCGTTAACGATGTAGTTCATTTGAGCTGAAAAGTGACTGCCCTTACCTGAAACGAAGTCTTTAATGTAGGAAGACACAGAGCCTGGGATTTCACTCCAATTCTGAAGGGAAACATACAGCAGAGTTCTCTTCCATTGATCACACTCTGCTTTAGAGCAAGTAGCACGCTCTAGCTTTCTAGAGTCTCTAATACAGCAAGAAACGTGAGTGTGTTGAGAACAAAAGAGCGGTGTTTCCTACACATATGGCCCATATCTAGTCCATCTCTGCTTCTGAAACTGAGACAAAGCACTGGTCCTCTAACATCCGATGCTTGTCATTTAAGATGAGAAACGTGTGAGCTTTGTGAACGATGTAGTTCGTTTGAGCTGTAAAGTAACTGCCCTTACCTGATTCGAAGTCTTGCTTGTAGGAAGACTGAGAGCCTGGGATTTAACTCCATTTCTGAAGGGAAACACACAGCAGAGTTCTCTTCCATGGATCACACTCTGCTTTAGAGCAAGAAGCACGCTCTAGCTTTCTAGAGTCTCTAAGACAGCAGGAAATGTGAGTGTGCTGGGAACAAAAGAATGGTGTGTCCTACACATATGGACCATATCGAGGCCAACTCTGCCTCTGAAATTGAAACAGAGCACTGGTCTTCTAACATCCAATGCTTGTCAGTTAAGATGAGAAACATGTGAACTTCGTGAACGATGTAATTCGTTTGAGCTGTGAAGTAACTGCCCTTACCTGAAATGAAGTTTTGCTTGTAGGAAGACTCAGCGCCTTGGGTTTAACTCCATTTCTGAAGTGAAATACACAGCAGGGTTCTCATATATACATCACACTCTGCTTTAAAGCAAGAAGGACGCTCTCGCTTTCTAGATTCTCTAAGACAGCAGGAAACTTGAGTGTGCTGAGAGGAAAAGAACGGTGTTTCCTACACATACGGACCATATCTAGTCCAACTCTGCTTCTGAAACTGATACAAAGCACTGGTCCTATAACATCCGATGCTTGTCAGTTAAGATGAGAATCGTGTGAGCTTCTTGAACGATGTAGTTCGTTTGAGCTGAAAAGTGACTGCCCTTACCTGAAACGAAGTCTTTATTGTAGGAAGACACAGAGCCTGGGATTTCACTCCATTTCTGAAGGGAAACATACAGCAGAGTTCTCATCCATGGATCACACACTGCTTTAGAGCAAGAAGCACGCTCTAGCTTTCTAGATTCTCTAAGACAGCAGGAAACGTGACTGTGCTGAGAACAAAAGAACGGTGTTTCCTACACATACGGACCATATCTATTCCAACTCTGCTTCTGAAACTGATACAAAGCACTGGTCCTATAACATTCGATGCTTGTCAGTTAAGATGAGAAACGTGTGAGCTTCTTGAACGATGTAGTTTGTTTGAGCTGAAAAGTGACTGCCCTTACCTGAAACGAAGTCTTTATTGTAGGAAGACACAGAGCTTGGGATTTCACTCCATTTCTGAAGGGGAACACAGCAGAGTTCTCATTCATTGATCACACTCTGCTTTAGAGCAAGTAGCACGCTCTAGCTTTCTAGAGTCTCTAAGACAGCAGGAAACGTGAGTGTGTTGAGAACAAAAGAACGGTGTTTCCTACACATACGGACCATATCTAGTCCATCTCTGCTTCTGAAACTGCGACAAAGCACTGGTCGTCTAACATCCGATGCTATTCACTTAAGATGAGAAACGTGTGAGCTCCGTGAACAATGTAGTTTGTTTGAGCTGTAAAGTAACTGCCCTTACCTGATTCGAGGTCTTGCTCGTAGGAAGACTCAGAGCCTTGGATTTCACTCCATTTCTGAAGTGAAACACACAGCATAGTTCTCATCCATGGATCACACTCTGCTTCAGAGCAAGAAGCACGCTCTTGCTTTCTAGACTCTCTAATACAGCAGGAAACGTGGTTGTCCTCAGAACAAAAGAACTGTGTTTCCGACACATACGGACCATATCAAGTCCAACTCTGCTTGTGAAACTGAAACAAACCACAGGTCCACTAACATTCAATGCTTGTCAGTTAAGATGTTAAACGTGTGAGCTTCGTGAACGGTGTAGTTCGTTTGAGCTGTAAAGTAACTGCCCTTACCTGATTCGAAGTCTTGCTTGTAGGAAGACACAGAGCCTGGAATTTAACTCCATTTCTGAAGGGAAACACACAGCATAGTTCTTTTCCATGGATCACACTCTGCTTTAGAGCAAGAAGCACACTCTTGCTTTCTAGATTCTCTAATACAGCAGGACACGTGGTTGTGCTCAGAACAAAAGAACTGTGTTTTCGACACATACGGACCATATGTAGTCCACCTCTGCTTGTGAAACTGAAACAAACCACAGGTCCACTAAGATCCAATACTTGTCATTTAAGATGATAAACGTGTGAGCTTCGTGAACGATGTAGTTCGTTTGAGCTGTAAAGTAACTGCCCTACCTGAAACGAATTCTTGTTTGTAGGAAGACTCAGAGCCTGGCATTTAACTCCATTTCTGAAGTGAAACCCACAGCAGAGTTCTCATCCATTGATCACACTCTGCTTTAGAGCAAGAAGCACGCTCTAGCTTTCTAGAATCTCGAAGACAGCAGGAAACGTGGTTGTGCTCAGAACAAAAGAACTGTGTTTCCTACACATACGGACCATGTCTAGTCCAACTCTGCTTGTGAAACTGTAACAAACCACAGGTCCACTAACATTCAATGCTTGTCAGTTAAGATGTTAAACGTGTGAGCTTCGTGAACTATGTAGATCTTTTGAGCTGTAAAGTAACTGCCCTTACCTGATTCGAAGTCTTGCTTTTAGGAAGACTCAGAGCCTGGGATTTAACTCCATTTCTGAAGTGAAACACATAGCAGGCTTCTCATATATACATCACACTCTGCTTTAAAACAAGAAGGACGCTCTTGCTTTCTAGATTCTCTAATACAGCAGGAAACACGGTTGTATTCAGAAAAAAGAACTGTGTTTCCTACACATACGGACCATATCTAGTCCAACTCTGCTTGTGAAACTGAAACAAACCACAGGTCCACTAACATCCAATGCTGGTCAGTGAAGATCAGAAACATGTGAGCTTCGTGAACGATGTAGTTTGTTTTGAGCTGTAAAGTAACTGCCCTTACCTGAAACGAAGCCTTCTTTGTAGGAAGACTCAGAGCCTGGGATTTAACTCCATTTCTGAAGTGTAACACACAGCAGAATTCTTATCCATTGATCACACTCTGCTTTAGAGCAAGAAGCACGCTCTAGCTTTCTAGAGTCTCTAAGACAGCAGGAAACTTGAGTGTGCTGAGAACAAAAGAACGGTGTTTCCAACACATACAGACCATATCTATTCCATCTGTGCTTCTGATACTGATACAAAGCACTGGTCCTATAACATCCGATGCTTGTCAGTTAAGATGAGAAACGTGTGAGCTTCGTGAACGATGTAGTTCGTTTGAGCTGTAAAGTAACTGCCCTTACCTGAAACGAAGTGTTGCTTGTAGGAACACTCAGAGCCTGGGGTTTAACTCCATTTCTGAAGTGAAACACACAGCAGGGTTCTCATATATACATCACACTCTGCTTTAAAGCAAGAAGGACGCACTTGCTTTCTAGAATCTCAGAGACAGGAGGAAACATGAGTGTGCTGAGAGGAAAAGAACGGTGTTTCCTACACATTCGGACCATATCGAGTCCAACTCTGCCTCTGAAATTGATACAAAGCTCAGGTCCTCTAAAATCCAATGGTTGTCATTTAAGATGAGAAACGTGTGAGCTTCGTGAAGGATGTAGTTTATTTGAGCTGAAAAGCGACTGCCCTTACCTGAAACAAAGTCTTGCTTGTAGGAAGACACAGAGCCTGGGATTTAACTCCATTTCTGAAGGGAAACACACAGCAGAGTTCTCCTCCATTGATCACACTCTGCTTTAGAGCAAGAAGCACGCTCTAGCTTTCTAGAGTCTCTAAGACAGCAGGAAACGTGAGTGTGCTGGGAACAAAAGAGTGGTGTTTCCTACACATACGGACCATATGTAGTCCAACTCTCCCTCTGAAATTGATACAAAGGACAGGTCGTCCAGCATCCAATGCTTCTCATTTAAGATGAGAAACGTGTGAGCTTCATGAACGATGTAGTTCCTTAGAGCTGAAAAGTGACTGCCCTTCCCTGAAACGAAGGCTTGCATTTTGGAAGACACAGAGCCTGGGATTTAACTCCATTTCTGAAGGGAAACACACAGCATAGTTCTCATCCATGGATCACACTCTGCTTCAGAGCCAGAAGCACACTCTTGCTTTCTAGATTCTCTAATACAGCAGGAAACGTGGTTGGGCTCAGAACAAATAACTGTGTTTCCAACACATACGGACCATATCTAGTCCAACTCAGCTTCTGAAACTGAAACAAACCACAGGTCCACTAACATTCAATGCTTGTCAGTTAAGATGATAAACGTGTGAGCTTCACGAACGATGTACTGCGTTTGAGCTGTAAAGAAACTGCCCTTACCTGAAAAGTATTCTTGATTTAGGAAGACTCAGAGCCTGGGATTTAACTCCATTTCTGAAGTGAAACAGACAGCAGGGTTCTCATATATACATCACACTCTGCTTTAAAACAAGAAGGACGCTCTTGCTTTCTAGAATCTCTAAGACAGCAGGAAACATGTGTGTTCTGAGAGCAGAAGAACGGTGTTTCCTACACATACGGACCATATCTAGTCCAACTCTGCTTCTGAAACAGATACAAACCACTGGTCCTCTAAAATCCAATGCTTGTCAGTTAAGATGAGAAACGTGTGAGCTTCTTGAATGATGTAGTTTGTTTGAGCTGAAAAGTGACTGCCCTTCCCTGAAACGAAAGCTTGCATGTTGGAAGACACAGAGCCTGGGATTTAACTCCATTTCTGAAGGGAAACACACAGCATAGTTCTCATCCATTGATCACACTCTGCTTCAGAGCAAGAAGTCCGCTCTTGCTTTCTAGATTCTCTAATACAGCAGGAAACGTGAGTGTGCTGAGAACAAAAGAACAGTGGTTCCTACACATACGGACCATATATATTCCAACTCTACTTCTGAAACTGATACAAAGCACTGGTCCTATAACATCCAATGCTTGTCGGTTAAGATGAGAAACGTGTGAGCTTCGTGAATGATGTAGTTCGTTTGAGTTGTAAAGTAAGTGCCCTTACCCGAAACGAAGTGTTGCTTCTAGGAAGACTAAGAGCCTGGGGTTTAACTCCATTTCTGAAGTGAAACAAGCAGGGTTCTCATATATACATCACACTCTGCTTTAAAGCAAGAAGGACGCTCTTGCTTTCTAGAATCTCTGAGACAGGAGGAAACATGAGTGTGCTGAGAGGAAAAGAACGGTGTTTCCTACACATTCGGACCATATCGAGTCCAACTCTGCCTCTGAAATTGATACAAAGCTCAGGTCCTCTAACATCTAATGGTTGTCATTTAAGATGAGAAACGTGTGAGCTTCGTGAAGGATGTAGTTTATTTGAGCTGAAAAGCGACTGCCCTTACCTGAAACGAATTCTTGCTTGTAGGAAGACACAGAGCCTGGGATTTAACTCCATTTCTGAAGGGAAACACACAGCAGAGTTCTCATCCATTGATAACACTCTGCTTTAGAGCAAGAAGCACGCTCTAGCTTTCTAGAGTCTCTAGGACAGCAGGAAACGTGAGTGTGCTGAGAACAAAAGAACGGTGTTTCCTACACATACGGACCATATCTAGTCCAACTCTGCCTCTGAAATTGATACAAAGCACAGGTAGTCCAGTATCCAATGCTTGTCATTTAAGATGAGAAACGTGTGAGCTTCGGGAACGATGTAGTTCGTTTGAGCTGTAACATAACTGCCCTTACCTGAAACGAAGACTTTTTTGTAGGAAGACTCAGAGCCCGGGATTTAACTCCATTTCTGAGGTGAAACACACAGCAGAGTTCTCATCCTTTGATCACAATCTGCTTTAGAGCAAGAAGCACGCTCTAGCTTTCTAGAGTCTCTAAGACAGCAGGAAACGAGAGTGTGCCCAGAACAAAAGAATGGTGTTTCCTACACATATAGACCATGTCTAGTTCTAATGTGCTTCTGAAACAGACACAAACCACAGGTCCTCTAACATCCAATGCTTGTCAGTTAAGATGAGAAACGATTGAGCTTCGTGAACGATGTAGTTCGTTTGACCTGAAAAGTGACTGCCCTTACCTGAAAGGAAGTCTTGCTTGTAGGAAGACACAGAGCCTGGAATTTAACTCCATTTCTGAAGTGAAACACACAACAGAGTTCTCATCCATATATCACACTCTGCTTTAGAGCAAGAAGCACGCTCTAGCTTTCCAGAGTCTCTAAGATATCAGGAAACGTGTGTGTGATGAGAACAAAAGAAAGGTGTTTCCACACATACAGACCATACCTAGTCCAACTATACTTCTGAAACTGATACAAAGCATTGGTCCTCTAACATCCAATGCTTGTCAGTTAAGATGAGAAACATGTTAGCTTAGTGAACGATGTAGTTCATTCGAGCTGAAAAGTGACTGCCCTTACCTGAAACGATGTCTTGCTTGTAGGAAGACACAGAGCCTGGAATTTAACTCCATTTCTGAAGGGAAAAACACAGCATAGTTCCAATCCATGGATCACACTCTGCTTTAGAGCAAGAAGCACGCTCTAGCTTTGTAGAGTCTCTAATATAGCAGGAAACATGAGTGTGCTCAGAACAAATGAACGGTGTTTCCTACACATACGGACCATATCTAATCCAACTCTGCTTCTGATACTGAAACAAACCACAGGTCCTCTAACATCCAATGCTTGTCAGTTAAGATGAGAAACGTGTGAGCTTCGTGAACGATGTAGTTCCTTTGAGCTGAGAAGTGATTGCTTTTACCTGAAATGAACACTTGATTGTAGGAAGTCACAGAGCTTGGCATTTAACTACATTGAAGAAGGGAAACAAACAGAAGAGTTCTCATCCATTGATCACACTCTGCTTTAGAGCAAGAAGCACGCTCTTGCTTTCTAGAGTCTCTAAGACAGCAGGAAACGTGAGTGTGCTGAGAACAATAGAACGGTGTTTCCTACACATACGACCATATCTAATCCAACACTGCCTCTGAAATTGATACAAAGCACAGGTCCTCTAAGATCCAATGCTTGTCATTTAAAAGGAGAAACGTGTGAGCTTCGTGAGCGATGTAATTATTTTGAGCTGTTAGTAACTGCCCTTATATGAAACGAAGTCTTGCTTTTAGGAAGACTCAGAGCCTGGGATTTAACTCCATTTCTGAAGTGAAACACACCGCGGAGTTTTCATATATAGATCACACTCTGCTTTAGAGCAAGAAGAACACTCTTGCTTTGTAGAGACTCTAGACAGCAGGAAACATGAGTGTGCTGAGAACAAAAGGACGGTGTTTCCTACACATACGGACCATATCTACTCGAACTCTGCCTCTGAAATTGATACAAAGCACAGGTCCTATAACATCCAATGCTTGTCATTTGAGATGAGAAACGTGTGAGCTTTGGGAACGATGTATTTCATTTGAGCTGTAAAGGAACTGCCCTTACCTGAAATGAAGTCTTGTTTGTAGGAAGACTCAGAGCCTGGTATTTAACTCCATTTTTGAAGTGAAACACACAGCCGAGTTCTCTTCCATTGACCACACTCTGCTTTAGAGCAAGAAGCACGCTCTAGCTTTCTAGAGTCTCTAAGACAGCAGGAAAATTGAGTGTGCTGAGAACAAATGAACAGTGTTTCCTACACATACAGATCATATCTAGTCCAACTCTACTTCTGAAACTGAAACAAACAACAGGTCCTCTAACATCCAATGCTTGTCAGTTACGATGAGAAACGTGTGAGCTTCGTGAACGATGTACTTCTTTTGAGCTGTAAAGTAACTTCCCTTACCTGAAACGAAGTCTTGCTTGTAGGAAGACACAGAGCCTGGGATTTAACTCAGTTTCTGAACGGAAACACACAACACAGTTCTCATCCATGGATCACACACTGCTTTAGAGCAAGAAGCACGCTCTTGCTTTCTAGAGTCTCTAAGACATCAGGAAACGTGAGTGTGCTGAGAACAAAAGAATGCTGTTTCCGACACATACGGACCATATCTATTCCAACTCTGTTTCTGAAACTGATACAAAGCACTGGTATTCTCACATACGATGCTTGTCAGTTAAGATGAAAAACGTGTTAGCTTCATGAACGATGTAGTTCGTTTGAGCTGAAAAGTAACTGCCCTTACCTGAAACGAAGTGTTGCTTGTACGAAGACTCAGGGCCTGGGGTTTAACTCCATATCTGAAGTGAAACACACTGCAGGGTTCCCATATATACATCACATTCTGCTTTAAAGCAAGAAGGACGCTCTTGCTTTCTAGCATCTCTAAGACAGCAGGAAACATGAGTGTCCTGAGAGGAAAAGAACGGTGTTTCCTACACATACGGACCATATCTAGTCCATCTCTGCTTCTGAAACTGAGACAAAGCACTGGTCCTCTAACATCCGATGCTTGTCATTTAAGAGGAGAAACGTGTGAGCTTTGTGAACGATGTAGTACGTTTGAGCTGTAAAGTTACTGCCTTTACCTGATTCGACGTCTGGCTTGTAGGAAGACTCAGAGCCTGGGATTTAACTCCATTTCTGAAGGGAAACACACAGCAGAGTTCTCTTCCATGGATCACACTCTGCTTTAGAGCAAGAAGCACGCTCTAGCTTTCTAGAGTCTCTAAGACAGCAGGAAATGTGAGTGTGCAGAGAACAAAAGCATGGTGTTTCCTACACATACAGACCATATCGAGTCCAACTCTGCCTCCGAAATTGATACAAAGCACTGGTCCTCTAACATCCAATGCTTGTCAGTTAAGATGAGAATCGTGTGAGCTTTGTGAACGATGTAGTTCGTTTGAGCTGAAAAGTGACTGCCCTTACCTGAAACGAAGTCTTTATTGTAGGAAGACACAGAGCCTGGGATTTCACTCCATTTCTGAAGGGAAACACACAGCAGAGTTCTTATCCATTGATCACACTCTGCTTTAGAGCAAGAAGCAGGCTCTAGCTTTCTAGAGTCTCTGAGATAGCAGGAAACGTGACTGTGCTGAGAACAAAAGAACGGTGATTCCTACACATACGGACCATATCTATTCCAACTCTGCTTCTGAAACTGATACAAAGCACTGGTCCTATAACATCCGATGCTTGTCAGTTATGATGAGAAACGTGTGAGCTTCGTGAACGATGTAGTTCGTTTGAGCTGAAACGTGACTGCCCTTCCCTGAAACGAAGTGTTGCTTGTTGGAAGACTCAGAACCTTGGGTTTAACTCCATTTCTGAAGTGAAACACACAGAAGGGTTCTCATATATACATCACACTCTGCTTGAAAGCAAGAAGGACGCTCTTGCTTTCTAGAATCTCTAATACAGCAGGAAACATGAGTGTGCTGAGAGGAAAAGAACGGTGTTTCCTACACATTCAGACCATATCTAGTCCAACTCTGCTTCTGAAACTGATACAAAGCACTGGTATTCTCACATCCGATGCTTGTCAGTTAAGATGAGAAACCTGTTAGCTTCGTGAACGATGTAGTTCGTTTGAGCTGAAAAGTAACTGCCCTTACCTGAAACGAAGTGTTGCTTGTACGAAGACTCAGAGCCTGGGGTTTAACTCCATATCTGAAGTGAAACACACTGCAGGGTTACCATATATACATCACATTCTGCTTTAAAGCAAGAAGGACGCTCTTGCTTTCTAGAATCTCTAAGACAGCAGGAAACATGAGTGTCCTGAGAGGAAAAGAACGGTGTTTCCTACACATACGGACCATATCTAGTCCATCTCTGCTTCTGAAACTGAGACAAAGCACTCGTCCTCTAACATCCGATGCTTGTCATTTAAGAGGAGAAACGTGTGAGCTTTGTGAACGATGTAGTTCGTTTGAGCTGTAAAGTTACTGCCCTTACCTGATTCGACGTCTTGCTTGTAGGAAGAATCAGAGCCTGGGATTTAACTCCATTTCTGAAGGGAAACACACAGCAGAGTTCTCTTCCATGGATCACACTCTGCTTTAGAGCAAGAAGCACGCTCTAGCTTTCTAGAGTCTCTAAGACAGCAGGAAATGTGAGTGTGCTGAGAACAAAAGAATGGTGTTTCCTACACATACAGACCATATCGAGTCCAACTCTGCCTCTGAAATTGATACAAAGCACTGGTCCTCTAACATCCAATGCTTGTCAGTTAAGATGAGAAACGTGTGAACTTCGTGAACGATGTAGTTCGTTTGAGCTGTGAAGTAACTGCCCTTACCTGAAATGAAGTTTTGCTTGTAGGAAGACTCAGAGCCTTGGGTTTAACTCCATTTCTGAAGTGAAACACACAGCAGGGTTCTCATATATACATCACACTCTGCTTTAAAGCAAGAAGGATGCTCTCGCTTTCTAGATTCTCTAAGACAGAAGGAAACTTGAGTGTGCTGAGAAGAAAAGAACGGTGTTTCCTACACATACGGACCATATGTAGTCCAACTCTGCTTCTGAGACTGATACAAAGCACTGGTCCTCTAACATCCGATGCTTGTCAGTTAAGATGAGAAACGTGTGAACTTCTTGAACGATGTAGTTCGTTTGAGCTGAAAAGTGACTGCCCTTACCTGAAACGAAGTATTTATTGTAGGAAGACACAGAGCCTGGGATTTCACTCCATTTCTGAAGGGAAACACACAGCAGAGTTCTCATCCATGGATCACACACTGCTTTAGAGCAAGAAGCACGCTCTAGCTTTCTAGATTCTCTAAGACAGCAGGAAACGTGACTGTGCTGAGAACAAAAGAACGGTGTTTCCTACACATACGGACCATATCTATTCCAACTCTGCTTCTGAAACTGACACAAAGCACTGGTCCTATAACATTCGATGCTTGTCAGTTAAGATGAGAAACGTGTGAACTTCGTGAACGATGTAGTTCGTTTGAGCTGTGAAGTAACTGCCCTTACCTGAAATGAAGTTTTGCTTGTACGAAGACTCAGAACCTTGGGTTTAACTCCATTTCTGAAGTGAAACACACAGCAGGGTTCTCATATATACATCACACTCTGCTTGAAAGCAAGAAGGACGCTCTTGCTTTCTAGAATCTCTAATACAGCAGGAAACATGAGTGTGCTGAGAGGAAAAGAACGGTGTTTCCTACACATTCGGACCATATCTAGTCCAACTCTGCTTCTGAAACTGACACAAAGCACTGGTCCTCTAACATCCGATGCTTGTCATTTAAGAGGAGAAACGTGTGAGCTTTGTGAACGATGTAGTTCGTTTGAGCTGTAAAGTTACTGCCCTTACCTGATTCGAAGTCCTGATTGTAGGAAGACTCAGAGCCTGGGATTTAACTCCATTTCTGAAGGGAAACACACAGCAGAGTTCTCTTCCATGGATCACACTCTGCTTTAGAGCAAGAAGCACGCTCTAGCTTTCTAGAGTCTCTAAGACAGCAGGAAATGTGAGTGTGCTGAGAACAAAAGAATGGTGTTTCCTACACATACGGACCATATCTAGTCAAACTCTGCTTCTGAAACTGAGACAAAGCACTGGTCCTCTAACATCCATTGCTTGTCATTTAAGATGAGAAACAGTGAGCTTCGTGAACGATGTAGTTCGTTTGAGCTGTAAAGTAACGGCCCTTACCTGAATCGAAGTCTTGCTTGTAGGAAGACTCAGAGCCTGGGATTTAACTCCATTTCTGAAGTGAAACACACAGCAGGGTTCTCATATATACATCACACTCTGCTTTAAAGCAAGAAGGAAGCTCTTGCTTTCTAGAATCTCTAAGAGAGCAGGAAACGTGAGTGTGTTGAGAACAAAAGAACGGTGTTTCCTACACATACAGACCATATCTAGTCCATCTCTGCTTCTGAAACTGCGACAAAGCACTGGTCCTCTAACATCAGATGCTATTCACTTAAGATGAGAAACGTGTGAGCTTCGTGAACAATGTAGTTTGTTTGAGCTGTAAAGTAACTGCCATTACCTGATTCGAAGTCTTGCTTGTAGGAAGACTCAGAGCCTGGGCTTTAACTCCATTTCTGAAGGGAAACACACAGCAGAGTTCTCTTCCATGGATCACACTCTGCTTTAGAGCAAGAAGCACGCTCTAGCTTTCTAGAGTCTCTAAGACAGCAGGAAATGTGAGTGTGCTGATAACAAAAGAATGGTGTTTCCTACACATACGGACCATATCGTGTCCAACTCTGCCTCTGAAATTGATACAAAGCACTGGTCCTCTAACATCCAATGCTTGTCAGTTAAGATGAGAAACGTGTGAACTTCGTGAACGATGTAGTTCGTTTGAGCTGTGAAGTAACTGCCCTTACCTGAAATGATGTTTTGCTTGTAGGAAGACTCAGCGCCTTGGGTTTAACTCCATTTCTGAAGTGAAATACACAGCAGGGTTCTCATATATACATCACACTCTGCTTTAAAGCAAGAAGGACGCTCTCGCTTTCTAGATTCTCTAAGACAGCAGGAAACTTGAGTGTGCTGAGAGGAAAAGAACGGTGTTTCCTACACATACGGACCATATCTAGTCCAACTCTGCTTCTGAGACTGATACAAAGCACTGGTCCTATAACATCCGATGCTTGTCAGTTAAGATGAGAAACGTGTGAGCTTCTTGAACGATGTAGTTCGTTTGAGCTGAAAAGTGACTGCCCTTAACTGAAACGAAGTCTTTATTGTAGGAAGACACAGAGCCTGGGATTTCACTCCATTTCTGAAGGGAAACACACAGCAGTGTTCTCATCCATGGATCACACACTGCTTTAGAGCAAGAAGCACGCTCTAGCTTTCTAGATTCTCTAAGACAGCAGGAAACGTGACTGTGCTGAGAACAAAAGAACGGTGTTTCCTACACATACGGACCATATCTATTCCAACTCTGCTTCTGAAACTGATACAAAGCACAGGTCCTATAACATTCGATGCTTGTCAGTTAAGATGAGAAACGTGTGAGCTTCGTGAACGATGTAGTTCGTTTGAGCTGAAAAGTAACTGCCCTTACCTGAAACGAAGTGTTGCTTGTAGGAAGACTCAGAACCTTGGGTTTAACTCCATTTCTGAAGTGAAACACACAGCAGGGTTCTCATATATACATCACACTCTGCTTGAAAGCAAGAAGGACGCTCTTGCTTTCTAGAATCTCTAAGACAGCAGGAAACATGAGTGTGCTGAGAGGAAAAGAACGGTGTTTCCTACACATACAGACCATATCTAGTCCAACTCTGCTTCTGAAACTGACACAAAGCACTGGTCCTATAACATCCGATGCTTGTCAGTTAAGATAAGAAACGTGTGAGCTTCGTTAACGATGTAGTTCATTTGAGCTGAAAAGTGACTGCCCTTACCTGAAACGAAGTCTTTAATGTAGGAAGACACAGAGCCTGGGATTTCACTCCAATTCTGAAGGGAAACATACAGCAGAGTTCTCTTCCATTGATCACACTCTGCTTTAGAGCAAGTAGCACGCTCTAGCTTTCTAGAGTCTCTAATACAGCAAGAAACGTGAGTGTGTTGAGAACAAAAGAGCGGTGTTTCCTACACATATGGCCCATATCTAGTCCATCTCTGCTTCTGAAACTGAGACAAAGCACTGGTCCTCTAACATCCGATGCTTGTCATTTAAGATGAGAAACGTGTGAGCTTTGTGAACGATGTAGTTCGTTTGAGCTGTAAAGTAACTGCCCTTACCTGATTCGAAGTCTTGCTTGTAGGAAGACTGAGAGCCTGGGATTTAACTCCATTTCTGAAGGGAAACACACAGCAGAGTTCTCTTCCATGGATCACACTCTGCTTTAGAGCAAGAAGCACGCTCTAGCTTTCTAGAGTCTCTAAGACAGCAGGAAATGTGAGTGTGCTGGGAACAAAAGAATGGTGTGTCCTACACATATGGACCATATCGAGGCCAACTCTGCCTCTGAAATTGAAACAGAGCACTGGTCTTCTAACATCCAATGCTTGTCAGTTAAGATGAGAAACATGTGAACTTCGTGAACGATGTAATTCGTTTGAGCTGTGAAGTAACTGCCCTTACCTGAAATGAAGTTTTGCTTGTAGGAAGACTCAGCGCCTTGGGTTTAACTCCATTTCTGAAGTGAAATACACAGCAGGGTTCTCATATATACATCACACTCTGCTTTAAAGCAAGAAGGACGCTCTCGCTTTCTAGATTCTCTAAGACAGCAGGAAACTTGAGTGTGCTGAGAGGAAAAGAACGGTGTTTCCTACACATACGGACCATATCTAGTCCAACTCTGCTTCTGAAACTGATACAAAGCACTGGTCCTATAACATCCGATGCTTGTCAGTTAAGATGAGAATCGTGTGAGCTTCTTGAACGATGTAGTTCGTTTGAGCTGAAAAGTGACTGCCCTTACCTGAAACGAAGTCTTTATTGTAGGAAGACACAGAGCCTGGGATTTCACTCCATTTCTGAAGGGAAACATACAGCAGAGTTCTCATCCATGGATCACACACTGCTTTAGAGCAAGAAGCACGCTCTAGCTTTCTAGATTCTCTAAGACAGCAGGAAACGTGACTGTGCTGAGAACAAAAGAACGGTGTTTCCTACACATACGGACCATATCTATTCCAACTCTGCTTCTGAAACTGATACAAAGCACTGGTCCTATAACATTCGATGCTTGTCAGTTAAGATGAGAAACGTGTGAGCTTCTTGAACGATGTAGTTTGTTTGAGCTGAAAAGTGACTGCCCTTACCTGAAACGAAGTCTTTATTGTAGGAAGACACAGAGCTTGGGATTTCACTCCATTTCTGAAGGGGAACACAGCAGAGTTCTCATTCATTGATCACACTCTGCTTTAGAGCAAGTAGCACGCTCTAGCTTTCTAGAGTCTCTAAGACAGCAGGAAACGTGAGTGTGTTGAGAACAAAAGAACGGTGTTTCCTACACATACGGACCATATCTAGTCCATCTCTGCTTCTGAAACTGCGACAAAGCACTGGTCGTCTAACATCCGATGCTATTCACTTAAGATGAGAAACGTGTGAGCTCCGTGAACAATGTAGTTTGTTTGAGCTGTAAAGTAACTGCCCTTACCTGATTCGAGGTCTTGCTCGTAGGAAGACTCAGAGCCTTGGATTTCACTCCATTTCTGAAGTGAAACACACAGCATAGTTCTCATCCATGGATCACACTCTGCTTCAGAGCAAGAAGCACGCTCTTGCTTTCTAGACTCTCTAATACAGCAGGAAACGTGGTTGTCCTCAGAACAAAAGAACTGTGTTTCCGACACATACGGACCATATCAAGTCCAACTCTGCTTGTGAAACTGAAACAAACCACAGGTCCACTAACATTCAATGCTTGTCAGTTAAGATGTTAAACGTGTGAGCTTCGTGAACGGTGTAGTTCGTTTGAGCTGTAAAGTAACTGCCCTTACCTGATTCGAAGTCTTGCTTGTAGGAAGACACAGAGCCTGGAATTTAACTCCATTTCTGAAGGGAAACACACAGCATAGTTCTTTTCCATGGATCACACTCTGCTTTAGAGCAAGAAGCACACTCTTGCTTTCTAGATTCTCTAATACAGCAGGACACGTGGTTGTGCTCAGAACAAAAGAACTGTGTTTTCGACACATACGGACCATATGTAGTCCACCTCTGCTTGTGAAACTGAAACAAACCACAGGTCCACTAAGATCCAATACTTGTCATTTAAGATGATAAACGTGTGAGCTTCGTGAACGATGTAGTTCGTTTGAGCTGTAAAGTAACTGCCCTACCTGAAACGAATTCTTGTTTGTAGGAAGACTCAGAGCCTGGCATTTAACTCCATTTCTGAAGTGAAACCCACAGCAGAGTTCTCATCCATTGATCACACTCTGCTTTAGAGCAAGAAGCACGCTCTAGCTTTCTAGAATCTCGAAGACAGCAGGAAACGTGGTTGTGCTCAGAACAAAAGAACTGTGTTTCCTACACATACGGACCATGTCTAGTCCAACTCTGCTTGTGAAACTGTAACAAACCACAGGTCCACTAACATTCAATGCTTGTCAGTTAAGATGTTAAACGTGTGAGCTTCGTGAACTATGTAGATCTTTTGAGCTGTAAAGTAACTGCCCTTACCTGATTCGAAGTCTTGCTTTTAGGAAGACTCAGAGCCTGGGATTTAACTCCATTTCTGAAGTGAAACACATAGCAGGCTTCTCATATATACATCACACTCTGCTTTAAAACAAGAAGGACGCTCTTGCTTTCTAGATTCTCTAATACAGCAGGAAACACGGTTGTATTCAGAAAAAAGAACTGTGTTTCCTACACATACGGACCATATCTAGTCCAACTCTGCTTGTGAAACTGAAACAAACCACAGGTCCACTAACATCCAATGCTGGTCAGTGAAGATCAGAAACATGTGAGCTTCGTGAACGATGTAGTTTGTTTTGAGCTGTAAAGTAACTGCCCTTACCTGAAACGAAGCCTTCTTTGTAGGAAGACTCAGAGCCTGGGATTTAACTCCATTTCTGAAGTGTAACACACAGCAGAATTCTTATCCATTGATCACACTCTGCTTTAGAGCAAGAAGCACGCTCTAGCTTTCTAGAGTCTCTAAGACAGCAGGAAACTTGAGTGTGCTGAGAACAAAAGAACGGTGTTTCCAACACATACAGACCATATCTATTCCATCTGTGCTTCTGATACTGATACAAAGCACTGGTCCTATAACATCCGATGCTTGTCAGTTAAGATGAGAAACGTGTGAGCTTCGTGAACGATGTAGTTCGTTTGAGCTGTAAAGTAACTGCCCTTACCTGAAACGAAGTGTTGCTTGTAGGAACACTCAGAGCCTGGGGATTAACTCCATTTCTGAAGTGAAACACACAGCAGGGTTCTCATATATACATCACACTCTGCTTTAAAGCAAGAAGGACGCACTTGCTTTCTAGAATCTCAGAGACAGGAGGAAACATGAGTGTGCTGAGAGGAAAAGAACGGTGTTTCCTACACATTCGGACCATATCGAGTCCAACTCTGCCTCTGAAATTGATACAAAGCTCAGGTCCTCTAAAATCCAATGGTTGTCATTTAAGATGAGAAACGTGTGAGCTTCGTGAAGGATGTAGTTTATTTGAGCTGAAAAGCAACTGCCCTTACCTGAAACGAAGTCTTGCTTGTAGGAAGACACAGAGCCTGGGATTTAACTCCATTTCTGAAGGGAAACACACAGCAGAGTTCTCCTCCATTGATCACACTCTGCTTTAGAGCAAGAAGCATGCTCTAGCTTTCTAGAGTCTCTAAGACAGCAGGAAACGTGAGTGTGCTGGGAACAAAAGAATGGTGTTTCCTACACATACGGACCATATGTAGTCCAACTCTCCCTCTGAAATTGATACAAAGGACAGGTCGTCCAGCATCCAATGCTTCTCATTTAAGATGAGAAACGTGTGAGCTTCGGGAACGATGTAGTTCGTTTGAGCTGTAACATAACTGCCCTTACCTGAAACGAAGACTTTTTTGTAGGAAGACTCAGAGCCTGGCATTTAACTCCATTTCTGAGGTGAAACACACAGCAGAGTTCTCATCCATTGAACACACTCTGCTTTAGAGCAAGAAGCACGCTCTAGCTTTCTAGAGTCTCTAAGACAGCAGGAAACGTGAGTGTGCTGAGAACAAAAGAACGGTGTTTCCTACACATGCGGACCATATCTAGACCAACTCTGCTTCTGAAACTGATACAAACCACTGGTCCTCTAACATCCAATGCTTGTCAGTTAAGATGAGAAATGTGTGAGCTTCGTGAACGATGTAGTTCCTTAGAGCTGAAAAGTGACTGCCCTTCCCTGAAACGAAGGCTTGCATTTTGGAAGACACAGAGCCTGGGATTTAACTCCATTTCTGAAGGGAAACACACAGCATAGTTCTCATCCATGGATCACACTCTGCTTCAGAGCCAGAAGCACACTCTTGCTTTCTAGATTCTCTAATACAGCAGGAAACGTGGTTGGGCTCAGAACAAATAACTGTGTTTCCAACACATACGGACCATATCTAGTCCAACTCAGCTTCTGAAACTGAAACAAACCACAGGTCCACTAACATTCAATGCTTGTCAGTTAAGATGATAAACGTGTGAGCTTCATGAACGATGTAGTGCGTTTGAGCTGTAAAGAAACTGCCCTTACCTGAAAAGTATTCTTGATTTAGGAAGACTCAGAGCCTGGGATTTAACTCCATTTCTGAAGTGAAACAGACAGCAGGGTTCTCATATATACATCACACTCTGCTTTAAAACAAGAAGGACGCTCTTGCTTTCTAGAATCTCTAAGACAGCAGGAAACATGTGTGTTCTGAGAGCAGAAGAACGGTGTTTCCTACACATACGGACCATATCTAGTCCAACTCTGCTTCTGAAACAGATACAAACCACTGGTCCTCTAAAATCCAATGCTTGTCAGTTAAGATGAGAAACGTGTGAGCTTCTTGAATGATGTAGTTTGTTTGAGCTGAAAAGTGACTGCCCTTCCCTGAAACGAAAGCTTGCATGTTGGAAGACACAGAGCCTGGGATTTAACTCCATTTCTGAAGGGAAACACACAGCATAGTTCTCATCCATTGATCACACTCTGCTTCAGAGCAAGAAGTCCGCTCTTGCTTTCTAGATTCTCTAATACAGCAGGAAACGTGAGTGTGCTGAGAACAAAAGAACAGTGGTTCCTACACATACGGACCATATATATTCCAACTCTACTTCTGAAACTGATACAAAGCACTGGTCCTATAACATCCAATGCTTGTCGGTTAAGATGAGAAACGTGTGAGCTTCGTGAATGATGTAGTTCGTTTGAGTTGTAAAGTAAGTGCCCTTACCCGAAACGAAGTGTTGCTTGTAGGAAGACTAAGAGCCTGGGGTTTAACTCCATTTCTGAAGTGAAACAAGCAGGGTTCTCATATATACATCACACTCTGCTTTAAAGCAAGAAGGACGCTCTTGCTTTCTAGAATCTCTGAGACAGGAGGAAACATGAGTGTGCTGAGAGGAAAAGAACGGTGTTTCCTACACATTCGGACCATATCGAGTCCAACTCTGCCTCTGAAATTGATACAAAGCTCAGGTCCTCTAAAATCCAATGGTTGTCATTTAAGATGAGAAACGTGTGAGCTTCGTGAAGGATGTAGTTTATTTGAGCTGAAAAGCAACTGCCCTTACCTGAAACGAAGTCTTGCTTGTAGGAAGACACAGAGCCTGGGATTTAACTCCATTTCTGAAGGGAAACACACAGCAGAGTTCTCCTCCATTGATCACACTCTGCTTTAGAGCAAGAAGCATGCTCTAGCTTTCTAGAGTCTCTAAGACAGCAGGAAACGTGAGTGTGCTGGGAACAAAAGAATGGTGTTTCCTACACATACGGACCATATGTAGTCCAACTCTCCCTCTGAAATTGATACAAAGGACAGGTCGTCCAGCATCCAATGCTTCTCATTTAAGATGAGAAACGTGTGAGCTTCGGGAACGATGTAGTTCGTTTGAGCTGTAAAGTAACTGCCCTTACCTGAAACGAAGACTTTTTTGTAGGAAGACTCAGAGCCTGGCATTTAACTCCATTTCTGAGGTGAAACACACAGCAGAGTTCTCATCCATTGAACACACTCTGCTTTAGAGCAAGAAGCACGCTCTAGCTTTCTAGAGTCTCTAAGACAGCAGGAAACGTGAGTGTGCTGAGAACAAAAGAACGGTGTTTCCTACACATACGGACCATATCTAGACCAACTCTGCTTCTGAAACTGATACAAACCACTGGTCCTCTAACATCCAATGCTTGTCAGTTAAGATGAGAAATGTGTGAGCTTCGTGAACGATGTAGTTCCTTAGAGCTGAAAAGTGACTGCCCTTCCCTGAAACGAAGGCTTGCATTTTGGAAGACACAGAGCCTGGGATTTAACTCCATTTCTGAAGGGAAACACACAGCATAGTTCTCATCCATGGATCACACTCTGCTTCAGAGCCAGAAGCACACTCTTGCTTTCTAGATTCTCTAATACAGCAGGAAACGTGGTTGGGCTCAGAACAAATAACTGTGTTTCCAACACATACGGACCATATCTAGTCCCACTCAGCTTCTGAAACTGAAACAAACCACAGGTCCACTATCATTCAATGCTTGTCAGTTAAGATGATAAACGTGTGAGCTTCACGAACGATGTACTGCGTTTGAGCTGTAAAGAAACTGCCCTTACCTGAAAAGTATTCTTGATTTAGGAAGACTCAGAGCCTGGGATTTAACTCCATTTCTGAAGTGAAACAGACAGCAGGGTTCTCATATATACATCACACTCTGCTTTAAAACAAGAAGGACGCTCTTGCTTTCTAGAATCTCTAAGACAGCAGGAAACATGTGTGTTCTGAGAGCAGAAGAACGGTGTTTCCTACACATACGGACCATATCTAGTCCAACTCTGCTTCTGAAACAGATACAAACCACTGGTCCTCTAAAATCCAATGCTTGTCAGTTAAGATGAGAAACGTGTGAGCTTCTTGAATGATGTAGTTTGTTTGAGCTGAAAAGTGACTGCCCTTCCCTGAAACGAAAGCTTGCATGTTGGAAGACACAGAGCCTGGGATTTAACTCCATTTCTGAAGGGAAACACACAGCATAGTTCTCATCCATTGATCACACTCTGCTTCAGAGCAAGAAGTCCGCTCTTGCTTTCTAGATTCTCTAATACAGCAGGAAACGTGAGTGTGCTGAGAACAAAAGAACAGTGGTTCCTACACATACGGACCATATATATTCCAACTCTACTTCTGAAACTGATACAAAGCACTGGTCCTATAACATCCAATGCTTGTCGGTTAAGATGAGAAACGTGTGAGCTTCGTGAATGATGTAGTTCGTTTGAGTTGTAAAGTAAGTGCCCTTACCCGAAACGAAGTTTTGCTTGTAGGAAGACTAAGAGCCTGGGGTTTAACTCCATTTCTGAAGTGAAACAAGCAGGGTTCTCATATATACATCACACTCTGCTTTAAAGCAAGAAGGACGCTCTTGCTTTCTAGAATCTCTGAGACAGGAGGAAACATGAGTGTGCTGAGAGGAAAAGAACGGTGTTTCCTACACATTCGGACCATATCGAGTCCAACTCTGCCTCTGAAATTGATACAAAGCTCAGGTCCTCTAACATCTAATGGTTGTCATTTAAGATGAGAAACGTGTGAGCTTCGTGAAGGATGTAGTTTATTTGAGCTGAAAAGCAACTGCCCTTACCTGAAACGAAGTCTTGCTTGTAGGAAGACACAGAGCCTGGGATTTAACTCCATTTCTGAAGGGAAACACACAGCAGAGTTCTCCTCCATTGATCACACTCTGCTTTAGAGCAAGAAGCATGCTCTAGCTTTCTAGAGTCTCTAAGACAGCAGGAAACGTGAGTGTGCTGGGAACAAAAGAATGGTGTTTCCTACACATACGGACCATATGTAGTCCAACTCTCCCTCTGAAATTGATACAAAGGACAGGTCGTCCAGCATCCAATGCTTCTCATTTAAGATGAGAAACGTGTGAGCTTCGGGAACGATGTAGTTCGTTTGAGCTGTAAAGTAACTGCCCTTACCTGAAACGAAGACTTTTTTGTAGGAAGACTCAGAGCCTGGCATTTAACTCCATTTCTGAGGTGAAACACACAGCAGAGTTCTCATCCATGGATCACAAACTGCTTTAGAGCAAGAAGCACGCTCTAGCTTTCTAGAGTCTCTAAGACAGCAGGAAACGTGAGTGTGCTGAGAACAAAAGAACGGTGTTTCCTACACATACGGACCATATCTAGACCAACTCTGCTTCTGAAACTGATACAAACCACTGGTCCTCTAACATCCAATGCTTGTCAGTTAAGATGAGAAATGTGTGAGCTTCGTGAACGATGTAGTTCCTTAGAGCTGAAAAGTGACTGCCCTTCCCTGAAACGAAGGCTTGCATTTTGGAAGACACAGAGCCTGGGATTTAACTCCATTTCTGAAGGGAAACACACAGCATAGTTCTCATCCATGGATCACACTCTGCTTCAGAGCCAGAAGCACACTCTTGCTTTCTAGATTCTCTAATACAGCAGGAAACGTGGTTGGGCTCAGAACAAATAACTGTGTTTCCAACACATACGGACCATATCTAGTCCCACTCAGCTTCTGAAACTGAAACAAACCACAGGTCCACTATCATTCAATGCTTGTCAGTTAAGATGATAAACGTGTGAGCTTCACGAACGATGTACTGCGTTTGAGCTGTAAAGAAACTGCCCTTACCTGAAAAGTATTCTTGATTTAGGAAGACTCAGAGCCTGGGATTTAACTCCATTTCTGAAGTGAAACAGACAGCAGGGTTCTCATATATACATCACACTCTGCTTTAAAACAAGAAGGACGCTCTTGCTTTCTAGAATCTCTAAGACAGCAGGAAACATGTGTGTTCTGAGAGCAGAAGAACGGTGTTTCCTACACATACGGACCATATCTAGTCCAACTCTGCTTCTGAAACAGATACAAACCACTGGTCTTCTAAAATCCAATGCTTGTCAGTTAAGATGAGAAACGTGTGAGCTTCTTGAATGATGTAGTTTGTTTGAGCTGAAAAGTGACTGCCCTTCCCTGAAATGAAAGCTTGCATGTTGGAAGACACAGAGCCTGGGATTTAACTCCATTTCTGAAGGGAAACACACAGCAGAGTTCTCATCCATGGATCACACACTGCTTTAGAGCAAGAAGCAAGCTCTAGCTTTCTAGATTCTCTAAGACAGCAGGAAACGTGACTGTGATGAGAACAAAAGAACGGTGTTTCCTACACATACGGACCATATCTATTCCAACTCTGCTTCTGAAACTGATACAAAGCACTGGTCCTATAACATTCGATGCTTGTCAGTTAAGATGAGAAACATGTGAGCTTCTTGAACGATGTAGTTCGTTTGAGCTGAAAAGTGACTGCCCTTACCTGAAACGAAGTCTTTATTGTAGGAAGACACAGAGCTTGGGATTTCACTCCATTTCTGAAGGGGAACACAGCAGAGTTCTCATCCATTGATCACATTCTGCTTTAGAGCAAGTAGCACGCTCTAGCTTTCTAGAGTCTCTAAGACAGCAGGAAACGTGAGTGTGTTGAGAACAAAAGAACGGTGTTTCCTACACATACGGACCATATCTAGTCCATCTCTGCTTCTGAACCTGCGACAAAGCACTGGTCGTCTAACATCCGATGCTATTCACTTAAGATGAGAAACGTGTGAGCTTCGTGAACAATGTAGTTTGTTTGAGCTGTAAAGTAACTGCCCTTACCTGATTCGAATTCTTGCTTGTAGGAAGACTCAGAGCCTGGGCTTTAACTCCATTTCTGAAGGGAAACACACAGCAGATTCTCTTCCATGGATGACACTCTGCTTTAGAGCAAGAAGCACGCTCTAGCTTTCTAGAGTCTCTAAGACAGCAGGAAATGTGAGTGTGCTGAGAACAAAAGAATGGTGTTTCCTACACATTCGGACCATATCTAGTCCAACTCTGCTTCTGAACCTGATACAAAGCACTGGTATTCTCACATCAGATGCTTGTCAGTTAAGATGAGAAACGTGTTAGCTTCGTGAACGATGTAGTTCGTTTGAGCTGAAAAGTAACTGCCCTTACCTGAAACGAAGTTTTGCTTGTACAAAGACTCAGAGCCTGGGGTTTAACTCCATATCTGAAGTGAAACACACTGCAGGGTTCCCATATATACATCACATTCTGCTTCAAAGCAAGAAGGACGCTCTTGCTTTCTAGAATCTCTAAGGCAGCAGGAAACATGAGTGTCCTGAGAGGAAAAGAACGGTGTTCCCTACACATACGGACCATATCTAGTCCATCTCTGCTTCTGAAACTGAGACAAAGCACTGGTCCTCTAACTTCCGATGCTTGTCATTTAAGATGAGAAACGTGTGAGCTTTGTGAATGATGTAGTTCGTTTGAGCTGTAAAGTTACTGCCCTTACCTGATTCGAAGTCTTGCTTGTAGGAAGACTCAGAGCCTGGGATTTAACTCCATTTCTGAAGGGAAACACACAGCAGAGTTCTCTTCCATGGATCACACTCTGCTTTAGAGCAAGAAGCACGCTCTAGCTTTCTAGAGTCTCTAAGACAGCAGGAAATGTGAGTGTGCTGAGAACAAAAGAATGGTGTTTCCTACACATACAGACCATATCGAGTCCAACTCTGCCTCTGAAATTGATACAAAGCACTGGTCTTCTAACATCCAATGCTTGTCAGTTAAGATGAGAAACGTGTGAACTTCGTGAACGATGTAGTTCGTTTGAGCTGTGAAGTAACTGCCCTTACCTGAAATGAAGTTTTGCTTGTAGGAAGACTCAGAACCTTGGGTTTAACTCCATTTCTGAAGTGAAACACACAGCAGGGTTCTCATATATACATCACACTCTGCTTTAAAGCAAGAAGGACGCTCTCGCTTTCTAGATTCTCTAAGACAGCAGGAAACTTGAGTGTGCTGAGAGGAAAAGAACGGTGTTTCCTACACATACGGACCATATCTAGTCCAACTCTGCTTCTGAGACTGATACAAAGCACTGGTCCTATAACATCCGATGCTTGTCAGTTAAGATGAGAAACGTGTGAGCTTCTTGAACGATGTAGTTCGTTTGAGCTGAAAAGTGACTGCCCTTAACTGAAACGAAGTCTTTATTGTAGGAAGACACAGAGCCTGGGATTTCACTCCATTTCTGAAGGGAAACACACAGCAGTGTTCTCATCCATGGATCACACACTGCTTTAGAGCAAGAAGCACGCTCTAGCTTTCTAGATTCTCTAAGACAGCAGGAAACTTGACTGTGCTGAGAACAAAAGAACGGTGTTTCCTACACATACGGACCATATCTATTCCAACTCTGCTTCTGAAACTGATACAAAGCACAGGTCCTATAACATTCGATGCTTGTCAGTTAAGATGAGAAACGTGTGAGCTTCGTGAACGATGTAGTTCGATTGAGCTGAAAAGTAACTGCCCTTACCTGAAACGAAGTGTTGCTTGTAGGAAGACTCAGAACCTTGGGTTTAACTCCATTTCTGAAGTGAAACACACAGCAGGGTTCTCATATATACATCACACTCTGCTTGAAAGCAAGAAGGACGCTCTTGCTTTCTAGAATCTCTAAGACAGCAGGAAACATGAGTGTGCTGAGAGGAAAAGAACGGTGTTTCCTACACATACAGACCATATCTAGTCCAACTCTGCTTCTGAAACTGACACAAAGCACTGGTCCTATAACATCCGATGCTTGTCAGTTAAGATAAGAAACGTGTGAGCTTCGTTAACGATGTAGTTCATTTGAGCTGAAAAGTGACTGCCCTTACCTGAAACGAAGTCTTTAATGTAGGAAGACACAGAGCCTGGGATTTCACTCCAATTCTGAAGGGAAACATACAGCAGAGTTCTCTTCCATTGATCGCACTCTGCTTTAGAGCAAGTAGCACGCTCTAGCTTTCTAGAGTCTCTAATACAGCAAGAAACGTGAGTGTGTTGAGAACAAAAGAGCGGTGTTTCCTACACATATGGCCCATATCTAGTCCATCTCTGCTTCTGAAACTGAGACAAAGCACTGGTCCTCTAACATCCGATGCTTGTCATTTAAGATGAGAAACGTGTGAGCTTTGTGAACGATGTAGTTCGTTTGAGCTGTAAAGTAACTGCCCTTACCTGATTCGAAGTCTTGCTTGTAGGAAGACTGAGAGCCTGGGATTTAACTCCATTTCTGAAGGGAAACACACAGCAGAGTTCTCTTCCATGGATCACACTCTGCTTTAGAGCAAGAAGCACGCTATAACTTTCTAGAGTCTCTAAGACAGCAGGAAATGTGAGTGTGCTGGGAACAAAAGAATGGTGTGTCCTACACATATGGACCATATCGAGGCCAACTCTGCCTCTGAAATTGAAACAGAGCACTGGTCTTCTAACATCCAATGCTTGTCAGTTAAGATGAGAAACATGTGAACTTCATGAACGATGTAATTCGTTTGAGCTGTGAAGTAACTGCCCTTACCTGAAATGAAGTTTTGCTTGTAGGAAGACTCAGCGCCTTGGGTTTAACTCCATTTCTGAAGTGAAATACACAGCAGGGTTCTCATATATACATCACACTCGGCTTTAAAGCAAGAAGGACGCTCTCGCTTTCTAGATTCTCTAAGACAGCAGGAAACTTGAGTGTGCTGAGAGGAAAAGAACGGTGTTTCCTACACATACGGACCATATCTAGTCCAACTCTGCTTCTGAAACTGATACAAAGCACTGGTCCTATAACATCCGATGCTTGTCAGTTAAGATGAGAATCGTGTGAGCTTCTTGAACGATGTAGTTCGTTTGAGCTGAAAAGTGACTGCCCTTACCTGAAACGAAGTCTTTATTGTAGGAAGACACAGAGCCTGGGATTTCACTCCATTTCTGAAGGGAAACATACAGCAGAGTTCTCATCCATGGATCACACACTGCTTTAGAGCAAGAAGCACGCTCTAGCTTTCTAGATTCTCTAAGACAGCAGGAAACGTGACTGTGCTGAGAACAAAAGAACGGTGTTTCCTACACATACGGACCATATCTATTCCAACTCTGCTTCTGAAACTGATACAAAGCACTGGTCCTATAACATTCGATGCTTGTCAGTTAAGATGAGAAACGTGTGAGCTTCTTGAACGATGTAGTTTGTTTGAGCTGAAAAGTGACTGCCCTTACCTGAAACGAAGTCTTTATTGTAGGAAGACACAGAGCTTGGGATTTCACTCCATTTCTGAAGGGGAACACAGCAGAGTTCTCATCCATTGATCACACTCTGCTTTAGAGCAAGTAGCACGCTCTAGCTTTCTAGAGTCTCTAAGACAGCAGGAAACGTGAGTGTGTTGAGAACAAAAGAACGGTGTTTCCTACACATACGGACCATATCTAGTCCATCTCTGCTTCTGAAACTGCGACAAAGCACTGGTCGTCTAACATCCGATGCTATTCACTTAAGATGAGAAACTTGTGAGCTCCGTGAACAATGTAGTTTGTTTGAGCTGTAAAGTAACTGCCCTTACCTGATTCGAGGTCTTGCTCGTAGGAAGACTCAGAGCCTTGGATTTCACTCCATTTCTGAAGTGAAACACACAGCATAGTTCTCATCCATGGATCACACTCTGCTTCAGAGCAAGAAGCACGCTCTTGCTTTCTAGACTCTCTAATACAGCAGGAAACGTGGTTGTCCTCAGAACAAAAGAACTGTGTTTCCGACACATACGGACCATATCAAGTCCAACTCTGCTTGTGAAACTGAAACAAACCACAGGTCCACTAACATTCAATGCTTGTCAGTTAAGATGTTAAACGTGTGAGCTTCGTGAACGGTGTAGTTCGTTTGAGCTGTAAAGTAACTGCCCTTACCTGATTCGAAGTCTTGCTTGTAGGAAGACACAGAGCCTGGAATTTAACTCCATTTCTGAAGGGAAACACACAGCATAGTTCTTTTCCATGGATCACACTCTGCTTTAGAGCAAGAAGCACACTCTTGCTTTCTAGATTCTCTAATACAGCAGGACACGTGGTTGTGCTCAGAACAAAAGAACTGTGTTTTCGACACATACGGACCATATGTAGTCCACCTCTGCTTGTGAAACTGAAACAAACCACAGGTCCACTAAGATCCAATACTTGTCATTTAAGATGATAAACGTGTGAGCTTCGTGAACGATGTAGTTCGTTTGAGCTGTAAAGTAACTGCCCTACCTGAAACGAATTCTTGTTTGTAGGAAGACTCAGAGCCTGGCATTTAACTCCATTTCTGAAGTGAAACCCACAGCAGAGTTCTCATCCATTGATCACACTCTGCTTTAGAGCAAGAAGCACGCTCTAGCTTTCTAGAATCTCGAAGACAGCAGGAAACGTGGTTGTGCTCAGAACAAAAGAACTGTGTTTCCTACACATACGGACCATGTCTAGTCCAACTCTGCTTGTGAAACTGTAACAAACCACAGGTCCACTAACATTCAATGCTTGTCAGTTAAGATGTTAAACGTGTGAGCTTCGTGAACTATGTAGTTCTTTTGAGCTGTAAAGTAACTGCCCTTACCTGATTCGAAGTCTTGCTTTTAGGAAGACTCAGAGCCTGGGATTTAACTCCATTTCTGAAGTGAAACACATAGCAGGCTTCTCATATATACATCACACTCTGCTTTAAAACAAGAAGGACGCTCTTGCTTTCTAGATTCTCTAATACAGCAGGAAACACGGTTGTATTCAGAAAAAAGAACTGTGTTTCCTACACATACGGACCATATCTAGTCCAACTCTGCTTGTGAAACTGAAACAAACCACAGGTCCACTAACATCCAATGCTGGTCAGTGAAGATCAGAAACATGTGAGCTTCGTGAACGATGTAGTTTGTTTTGAGCTGTAAAGTAACTGCCCTTACCTGAAACGAAGCCTTCTTTGTAGGAAGACTCAGAGCCTGGGATTTAACTCCATTTCTGAAGTGTAACACACAGCAGAATTCTTATCCATTGATCACACTCTGCTTTAGAGCAAGAAGCACGCTCTAGCTTTCTAGAGTCTCTAAGACAGCAGGAAACTTGAGTGTGCTGAGAACAAAAGAACGGTGTTTCCAACACATACAGACCATATCTATTCCATCTGTGCTTCTGATACTGATACAAAGCACTGGTCCTATAACATCCGATGCTTGTCAGTTAAGATGAGAAACGTGTGAGCTTCTTGAACGATGTAGTTCGTTTGAGCTGTAAAGTAACTGCCCTTACCTGAAACGAAGTGTTGCTTGTAGGAACACTCAGAGCCTGGGGATTAACTCCATTTCTGAAGTGAAACACACAGCAGGGTTCTCATATATACATCACACTCTGCTTTAAAGCAAGAAGGACGCACTTGCTTTCTAGAATCTCAGAGACAGGAGGAAACATGAGTGTGCTGAGAGGAAAAGAACGGTGTTTCCTACACATTCGGACCATATCGAGTCCAACTCTGCCTCTGAAATTGATACAAAGCTCAGGTCCTCTAAAATCCAATGGTTGTCATTTAAGATGAGAAACGTGTGAGCTTCGTGAAGGATGTAGTTTATTTGAGCTGAAAAGCAACTGCCCTTACCTGAAACGAAGTCTTGCTTGTAGGAAGACACAGAGCCTGGGATTTAACTCCATTTCTGAAGGGAAACACACAGCAGAGTTCTCCTCCATTGATCACACTCTGCTTTAGAGCAAGAAGCATGCTCTAGCTTTCTAGAGTCTCTAAGACAGCAGGAAACGTGAGTGTGCTGGGAACAAAAGAATGGTGTTTCCTACACATACGGACCATATGTAGTCCAACTCTCCCTCTGAAATTGATACAAAGGACAGGTCGTCCAGCATCCAATGCTTCTCATTTAAGATGAGAAACGTGTGAGCTTCGGGAACGATGTAGTTCGTTTGAGCTGTAACATAACTGCCCTTACCTGAAACGAAGACTTTTTTGTAGGAAGACTCAGAGCCTGGCATTTAACTCCATTTCTGAGGTGAAACACACAGCAGAGTTCTCATCCATTGAACACACTCTGCTTTAGAGCAAGAAGCACGCTCTAGCTTTCTAGAGTCTCTAAGACAGCAGGAAACGTGAGTGTGCTGAGAACAAAAGAACGGTGTTTCCTACACATACGGACCATATCTAGACCAACTCTGCTTCTGAAACTGATACAAACCACTGGTCCTCTAACATCCAATGCTTGTCAGTTAAGATGAGAAATGTGTGAGCTTTGTGAACGATGTAGTTCCTTAGAGCTGAAAAGTGACTGCCCTTCCCTGAAACGAAGGCTTGCATTTTGGAAGACACAGAGCCTGGGATTTAACTCCATTTCTGAAGGGAAACACACAGCATAGTTCTCATCCATGGATCACACTCTGCTTCAGAGCCAGAAGCACACTCTTGCTTTCTAGATTCTCTAATACAGCAGGAAACGTGGTTGGGCTCAGAACAAATAACTGTGTTTCCAACACATACGGACCATATCTAGTCCAACTCAGCTTCTGAAACTGAAACAAACCACAGGTCCACTAACATTCAATGCTTGTCAGTTAAGATGATAAACGTGTGAGCTTCATGAACGATGTAGTGCGTTTGAGCTGTAAAGAAACTGCCCTTACCTGAAAAGTATTCTTGATTTAGGAAGACTCAGAGCCTGGGATTTAACTCCATTTCTGAAGTGAAACAGACAGCAGGGTTCTCATATATACATCACACTCTGCTTTAAAACAAGAAGGACGCTCTTGCTTTCTAGAATCTCTAAGACAGCAGGAAACATGTGTGTTCTGAGAGCAGAAGAACGGTGTTTCCTACACATACGGACCATATCTAGTCCAACTCTGCTTCTGAAACAGATACAAACCACTGGTCCTCTAAAATCCAATGCTTGTCAGTTAAGATGAGAAACGTGTGAGCTTCTTGAATGATGTAGTTTGTTTGAGCTGAAAAGTGACTGCCCTTCCCTGAAACGAAAGCTTGCATGTTGGAAGACACAGAGCCTGGGATTTAACTCCATTTCTGAAGGGAAACACACAGCATAGTTCTCATCCATTGATCACACTCTGCTTCAGAGCAAGAAGTCCGCTCTTGCTTTCTAGATTCTCTAATACAGCAGGAAACGTGAGTGTGCTGAGAACAAAAGAACAGTGGTTCCTACACATACGGACCATATATATTCCAACTCTACTTCTGAAACTGATACAAAGCACTGGTCCTATAACATCCAATGCTTGTCGGTTAAGATGAGAAACGTGTGAGCTTCGTGAATGATGTAGTTCGTTTGAGTTGTAAAGTAAGTGCCCTTACCCGAAACGAAGTGTTGCTTGTAGGAAGACTAAGAGCCTGGGGTTTAACTCCATTTCTGAAGTGAAACAAGCAGGGTTCTCATATATACATCACACTCTGCTTTAAAGCAAGAAGGACGCTCTTGCTTTCTAGAATCTCTGAGACAGGAGGAAACATGAGTGTGCTGAGAGGAAAAGAACGGTGTTTCCTACACATTCGGACCATATCGAGTCCAACTCTGCCTCTGAAATTGATACAAAGCTCAGGTCCTCTAAAATCCAATGGTTGTCATTTAAGATGAGAAACGTGTGAGCTTCGTGAAGGATGTAGTTTATTTGAGCTGAAAAGCAACTGCCCTTACCTGAAACGAAGTCTTGCTTGTAGGAAGACACAGAGCCTGGGATTTAACTCCATTTCTGAAGGGAAACACACAGCAGAGTTCTCCTCCATTGATCACACTCTGCTTTAGAGCAAGAAGCATGCTCTAGCTTTCTAGAGTCTCTAAGACAGCAGGAAACGTGAGTGTGCTGGGAACAAAAGAATGGTGTTTCCTACACATACGGACCATATGTAGTCCAACTCTCCCTCTGAAATTGATACAAAGGACAGGTCGTCCAGCATCCAATGCTTCTCATTTAAGATGAGAAACGTGTGAGCTTCGGGAACGATGTAGTTCGTTTGAGCTGTAAAGTAACTGCCCTTACCTGAAACGAAGACTTTTTTGTAGGAAGACTCAGAGCCTGGCATTTAACTCCATTTCTGAGGTGAAACACACAGCAGAGTTCTCATCCATTGAACACACTCTGCTTTAGAGCAAGAAGCACGCTCTAGCTTTCTAGAGTCTCTAAGACAGCAGGAAACGTGAGTGTGCTGAGAACAAAAGAACGGTGTTTCCTACACATACGGACCATATCTAGACCAACTCTGCTTCTGAAACTGATACAAACCACTGGTCCTCTAACATCCAATGCTTGTCAGTTAAGATGAGAAATGTGTGAGCTTCGTGAACGATGTAGTTCCTTAGAGCTGAAAAGTGACTGCCCTTCCCTGAAACGAAGGCTTGCATTTTGGAAGACACAGAGCCTGGGATTTAACTCCATTTCTGAAGGGAAACACACAGCATAGTTCTCATCCATGGATCACACTCTGCTTCAGAGCCAGAAGCACACTCTTGCTTTCTAGATTCTCTAATACAGCAGGAAACGTGGTTGGGCTCAGAACAAATAACTGTGTTTCCAACACATACGGACCATATCTAGTCCCACTCAGCTTCTGAAACTGAAACAAACCACAGGTCCACTATCATTCAATGCTTGTCAGTTAAGATGATAAACGTGTGAGCTTCACGAACGATGTACTGCGTTTGAGCTGTAAAGAAACTGCCCTTACCTGAAAAGTATTCTTGATTTAGGAAGACTCAGAGCCTGGGATTTAACTCCATTTCTGAAGTGAAACAGACAGCAGGGTTCTCATATATACATCACACTCTGCTTTAAAACAAGAAGGACGCTCTTGCTTTCTAGAATCTCTAAGACAGCAGGAAACATGTGTGTTCTGAGAGCAGAAGAACGGTGTTTCCTACACATACGGACCATATCTAGTCCAACTCTGCTTCTGAAACAGATACAAACCACTGGTCCTCTAAAATCCAATGCTTGTCAGTTAAGATGAGAAACGTGTGAGCTTCTTGAATGATGTAGTTTGTTTGAGCTGAAAAGTGACTGCCCTTCCCTGAAACGAAAGCTTGCATGTTGGAAGACACAGAGCCTGGGATTTAACTCCATTTCTGAAGGGAAACACACAGCATAGTTCTCATCCATTGATCACACTCTGCTTCAGAGCAAGAAGTCCGCTCTTGCTTTCTAGATTCTCTAATACAGCAGGAAACGTGAGTGTGCTGAGAACAAAAGAACAGTGGTTCCTACACATACGGACCATATATATTCCAACTCTACTTCTGAAACTGATACAAAGCACTGGTCCTATAACATCCAATGCTTGTCGGTTAAGATGAGAAACGTGTGAGCTTCGTGAATGATGTAGTTCGTTTGAGTTGTAAAGTAAGTGCCCTTACCCGAAACGAAGTTTTGCTTGTAGGAAGACTAAGAGCCTGGGGTTTAACTCCATTTCTGAAGTGAAACAAGCAGGGTTCCCATATATACATCACACTCTGCTTTAAAGCAAGAAGGACGCTCTTGCTTTCTAGAATCTCTGAGACAGGAGGAAACATGAGTGTGCTGAGAGGAAAAGAACGGTGTTTCCTACACATTCGGACCATATCGAGTCCAACTCTGCCTCTGAAATTGATACAAAGCTCAGGTCCTCTAACATCTAATGGTTGTCATTTAAGATGAGAAACGTGTGAGCTTCGTGAAGGATGTAGTTTATTTGAGCTGAAAAGCAACTGCCCTTACCTGAAACGAAGTCTTGCTTGTAGGAAGACACAGAGCCTGGGATTTAACTCCATTTCTGAAGGGAAACACACAGCAGAGTTCTCCTCCATTGATCACACTCTGCTTTAGAGCAAGAAGCATGCTCTAGCTTTCTAGAGTCTCTAAGACAGCAGGAAACGTGAGTGTGCTGGGAACAAAAGAATGGTGTTTCCTACACATACGGACCATATGTAGTCCAACTCTCCCTCTGAAATTGATACAAAGGACAGGTCGTCCAGCATCCAATGCTTCTCATTTAAGATGAGAAACGTGTGAGCTTCGGGAACGATGTAGTTCGTTTGAGCTGTAAAGTAACTGCCCTTACCTGAAACGAAGACTTTTTTGTAGGAAGACTCAGAGCCTGGCATTTAACTCCATTTCTGAGGTGAAACACACAGCAGAGTTCTCATCCATGGATCACAAACTGCTTTAGAGCAAGAAGCACGCTCTAGCTTTCTAGAGTCTCTAAGACAGCAGGAAACGTGAGTGTGCTGAGAACAAAAGAACGGTGTTTCCTACACATACGGACCATATCTAGACCAACTCTGCTTCTGAAACTGATACAAACCACTGGTCCTCTAACATCCAATGCTTGTCAGTTAAGATGAGAAATGTGTGAGCTTCGTGAACGATGTAGTTCCTTAGAGCTGAAAAGTGACTGCCCTTCCCTGAAACGAAGGCTTGCATTTTGGAAGACACAGAGCCTGGGATTTAACTCCATTTCTGAAGGGAAACACACAGCATAGTTCTCATCCATGGATCACACTCTGCTTCAGAGCCAGAAGCACACTCTTGCTTTCTAGATTCTCTAATACAGCAGGAAACGTGGTTGGGCTCAGAACAAATAACTGTGTTTCCAACACATACGGACCATATCTAGTCCCACTCAGCTTCTGAAACTGAAACAAACCACAGGTCCACTATCATTCAATGCTTGTCAGTTAAGATGATAAACGTGTGAGCTTCACGAACGATGTACTGCGTTTGAGCTGTAAAGAAACTGCCCTTACCTGAAAAGTATTCTTGATTTAGGAAGACTCAGAGCCTGGGATTTAACTCCATTTCTGAAGTGAAACAGACAGCAGGGTTCTCATATATACATCACACTCTGCTTTAAAACAAGAAGGACGCTCTTGCTTTCTAGAATCTCTAAGACAGCAGGAAACATGTGTGTTCTGAGAGCAGAAGAACGGTGTTTCCTACACATACGGACCATATCTAGTCCAACTCTGCTTCTGAAACAGATACAAACCACTGGTCCTCTAAAATCCAATGCTTGTCAGTTAAGATGAGAAACGTGTGAGCTTCTTGAATGATGTAGTTTGTTTGAGCTGAAAAGTGACTGCCCTTCCCTGAAACGAAAGCTTGCATGTTGGAAGACACAGAGCCTGGGATTTAACTCCATTTCTGAAGGGAAACACACAGCATAGTTCTCATCCATTGATCACACTCTGCTTCAGAGCAAGAAGTCCGCTCTTGCTTTCTAGATTCTCTAATACAGCAGGAAACGTGAGTGTGCTGAGAACAAAAGAACAGTGGTTCCTACACATACGGACCATATATATTCCAACTCTACTTCTGAAACTGATACAAAGCACTGGTCCAATAACATCCAATGCTTGTCGGTTAAGATGAGAAACGTGTGAGCTTCGTGAATGATGTAGTTCGTTTGAGTTGTAAAGTAAGTGCCCTTACCCGAAACGAAGTGTTGCTTGTAGGAAGACTAAGAGCCTGGGGTTTAACTCCATTTCTGAAGTGAAACAAGCAGGGTTCTCATATATACATCACACTCTGCTTTAAAGCAAGAAGGACGCTCTTGCTTTCTAGAATCTCTGAGACAGGAGGAAACATGAGTGTGCTGAGAGGAAAAGAACGGTGTTTCCTACACATTCGGACCATATCGAGTCCAACTCTGCCTCTGAAATTGATACAAAGCTCAGGTCCTCTAAAATCCAATGGTTGTCATTTAAGATGAGAAACGTGTGAGCTTCGTGAAGGATGTAGTTTATTTGAGCTGAAAAGCAACTGCCCTTACCTGAAACGAAGTCTTGCTTGTAGGAAGACACAGAGCCTGGGATTTAACTCCATTTCTGAAGGGAAACACACAGCAGAGTTCTCCTCCATTGATCACACTCTGCTTTAGAGCAAGAAGCATGCTCTAGCTTTCTAGAGTCTCTAAGACAGCAGGAAACGTGAGTGTGCTGGGAACAAAAGAATGGTGTTTCCTACACATACGGACCATATGTAGTCCAACTCTCCCTCTGAAATTGATACAAAGGACAGGTCGTCCAGCATCCAATGCTTCTCATTTAAGATGAGAAACGTGTGAGCTTCGGGAACGATGTAGTTCGTTTGAGCTGTAAAGTAACTGCCCTTACCTGAAACGAAGACTTTTTTGTAGGAAGACTCAGAGCCTGGCATTTAACTCCATTTCTGAGGTGAAACACACAGCAGAGTTCTCATCCATTGAACACACTCTGCTTTAGAGCAAGAAGCACGCTCTAGCTTTCTAGAGTCTCTAAGACAGCAGGAAACGTGAGTGTGCTGAGAACAAAAGAACGGTGTTTCCTACACATACGGACCATATCTAGACCAACTCTGCTTCTGAAACTGATACAAACCACTGGTCCTCTAACATCCAATGCTTGTCAGTTAAGATGAGAAATGTGTGAGCTTCGTGAACGATGTAGTTCCTTAGAGCTGAAAAGTGACTGCCCTTCCCTGAAACGAAGGCTTGCATTTTGGAAGACACAGAGCCTGGGATTTAACTCCATTTCTGAAGGGAAACACACAGCATAGTTCTCATCCATGGATCACACTCTGCTTCAGAGCCAGAAGCACACTCTTGCTTTCTAGATTCTCTAATACAGCAGGAAACGTGGTTGGGCTCAGAACAAATAACTGTGTTTCCAACACATACGGACCATATCTAGTCCCACTCAGCTTCTGAAACTGAAACAAACCACAGGTCCACTATCATTCAATGCTTGTCAGTTAAGATGATAAACGTGTGAGCTTCACGAACGATGTACTGCGTTTGAGCTGTAAAGAAACTGCCCTTACCTGAAAAGTATTCTTGATTTAGGAAGACTCAGAGCCTGGGATTTAACTCCATTTCTGAAGTGAAACAGACAGCAGGGTTCTCATATATACATCACACTCTGCTTTAAAACAAGAAGGACGCTCTTGCTTTCTAGAATCTCTAAGACAGCAGGAAACATGTGTGTTCTGAGAGCAGAAGAACGGTGTTTCCTACACATACGGACCATATCTAGTCCAACTCTGCTTCTGAAACAGATACAAACCACTGGTCCTCTAAAATCCAATGCTTGTCAGTTAAGATGAGAAACGTGTGAGCTTCTTGAATGATGTAGTTTGTTTGAGCTGAAAAGTGACTGCCCTTCCCTGAAACGAAAGCTTGCATGTTGGAAGACACAGAGCCTGGGATTTAACTCCATTTCTGAAGGGAAACACACAGCATAGTTCTCATCCATTGATCACACTCTGCTTCAGAGCAAGAAGTCCGCTCTTGCTTTCTAGATTCTCTAATACAGCAGGAAACGTGAGTGTGCTGAGAACAAAAGAACAGTGGTTCCTACACATACGGACCATATATATTCCAACTCTACTTCTGAAACTGATACAAAGCACTGGTCCTATAACATCCAATGCTTGTCGGTTAAGATGAGAAACGTGTGAGCTTCGTGAATGATGTAGTTCGTTTGAGTTGTAAAGTAAGTGCCCTTACCCGAAACGAAGTTTTGCTTGTAGGAAGACTAAGAGCCTGGGGTTTAACTCCATTTCTGAAGTGAAACAAGCAGGGTTCCCATATATACATCACACTCTGCTTTAAAGCAAGAAGGACGCTCTTGCTTTCTAGAATCTCTGAGACAGGAGGAAACATGAGTGTGCTGAGAGGAAAAGAACGGTGTTTCCTACACATTCGGACCATATCGAGTCCAACTCTGCCTCTGAAATTGATACAAAGCTCAGGTCCTCTAACATCTAATGGTTGTCATTTAAGATGAGAAACGTGTGAGCTTCGTGAAGGATGTAGTTTATTTGAGCTGAAAAGCAACTGCCCTTACCTGAAACGAAGTCTTGCTTGTAGGAAGACACAGAGCCTGGGATTTAACTCCATTTCTGAAGGGAAACACACAGCAGAGTTCTCCTCCATTGATCACACTCTGCTTTAGAGCAAGAAGCATGCTCTAGCTTTCTAGAGTCTCTAAGACAGCAGGAAACGTGAGTGTGCTGGGAACAAAAGAATGGTGTTTCCTACACATACGGACCATATGTAGTCCAACTCTCCCTCTGAAATTGATACAAAGGACAGGTCGTCCAGCATCCAATGCTTCTCATTTAAGATGAGAAACGTGTGAGCTTCGGGAACGATGTAGTTCGTTTGAGCTGTAAAGTAACTGCCCTTACCTGAAACGAAGACTTTTTTGTAGGAAGACTCAGAGCCTGGCATTTAACTCCATTTCTGAGGTGAAACACACAGCAGAGTTCTCATCCATGGATCACAAACTGCTTTAGAGCAAGAAGCACGCTCTAGCTTTCTAGAGTCTCTAAGACAGCAGGAAACGTGAGTGTGCTGAGAACAAAAGAACGGTGTTTCCTACACATACGGACCATATCTAGACCAACTCTGCTTCTGAAACTGATACAAACCACTGGTCCTCTAACATCCAATGCTTGTCAGTTAAGATGAGAAATGTGTGAGCTTCGTGAACGATGTAGTTCCTTAGAGCTGAAAAGTGACTGCCCTTCCCTGAAACGAAGGCTTGCATTTTGGAAGACACAGAGCCTGGGATTTAACTCCATTTCTGAAGGGAAACACACAGCATAGTTCTCATCCATGGATCACACTCTGCTTCAGAGCCAGAAGCACACTCTTGCTTTCTAGATTCTCTAATACAGCAGGAAACGTGGTTGGGCTCAGAACAAATAACTGTGTTTCCAACACATACGGACCATATCTAGTCCCACTCAGCTTCTGAAACTGAAACAAACCACAGGTCCACTATCATTCAATGCTTGTCAGTTAAGATGATAAACGTGTGAGCTTCACGAACGATGTACTGCGTTTGAGCTGTAAAGAAACTGCCCTTACCTGAAAAGTATTCTTGATTTAGGAAGACTCAGAGCCTGGGATTTAACTCCATTTCTGAAGTGAAACAGACAGCAGGGTTCTCATATATACATCACACTCTGCTTTAAAACAAGAAGGACGCTCTTGCTTTCTAGAATCTCTAAGACAGCAGGAAACATGTGTGTTCTGAGAGCAGAAGAACGGTGTTTCCTACACATACGGACCATATCTAGTCCAACTCTGCTTCTGAAACAGATACAAACCACTGGTCCTCTAAAATCCAATGCTTGTCAGTTAAGATGAGAAACGTGTGAGCTTCTTGAATGATGTAGTTTGTTTGAGCTGAAAAGTGACTGCCCTTCCCTGAAACGAAAGCTTGCATGTTGGAAGACACAGAGCCTGGGATTTAACTCCATTTCTGAAGGGAAACACACAGCATAGTTCTCATCCATTGATCACACTCTGCTTCAGAGCAAGAAGTCCGCTCTTGCTTTCTAGATTCTCTAATACAGCAGGAAACGTGAGTGTGCTGAGAACAAAAGAACAGTGGTTCCTACACATACGGACCATATATATTCCAACTCTACTTCTGAAACTGATACAAAGCACTGGTCCAATAACATCCAATGCTTGTCGGTTAAGATGAGAAACGTGTGAGCTTCGTGAATGATGTAGTTCGTTTGAGTTGTAAAGTAAGTGCCCTTACCCGAAACGAAGTTTTGCTTGTAGGAAGACTAAGAGCCTGGGGTTTAACTCCATTTCTGAAGTGAAACAAGCAGGGTTCTCATATATACATCAGACTCTGCTTTAAAGCAAGAAGGACGCTCTTGCTTTCTAGAATCTCTGAGACAGGAGGAAACATGAGTGTGCTGAGAGGAAAAGAACGGTGTTTCCTACACATTCGGACCATATCGAGTCCAACTCTGCCTCTGAAATTGATACAAAGCTCAGGTCCTCTAACATCTAATGGTTGTCATTTAAGATGAGAAACGTGTGAGCTTCGTGAAGGATGTAGTTTATTTGAGCTGAAAAGCGACTGCCCTTACCTGAAACGAATTCTTGCTTGTAGGAAGACACAGAGCCTGGGATTTAACTCCATTTCTGAAGGGAAACACACAGCAGAGTTCTCATCCATTGATAACACTCTGCTTTAGAGCAAGAAGCACGCTCTAGCTTTCTAGAGTCTCTAGGACAGCAGGAAACGTGAGTGTGCTGAGAACAAAAGAACGGTGTTTCCTACACATACGGACCATATCTAGTCCAACTCTGCCTCTGAAATTGATACAAAGCACAGGTAGTCCAGTATCCAATGCTTGTCATTTAAGATGAGAAACGTGTGAGCTTCGGGAACGATGTAGTTCGTTTGAGCTGTAACGTAACTGCCCTTACCTGAAACGAAGACTTTTTTGTAGGAAGACTCAGAGCCCGGGATTTAACTCCATTTCTGAGGTGAAACACACAGCAGAGTTCTCATCCTTTGATCACAATCTGCTTTAGAGCAAGAAGCACGCTCTAGCTTTCTAGAGTCTCTAAGACAGCAGGAAACGAGAGTGTGCCCAGAACAAAAGAATGGTGTTTCTTACACATATAGCCCATGTCTAGTTCTACTGTGCTTCTGAAACAGACACAAACCACAGGTCCTCTAACATCCAATGCTTGTCAGTTAAGATGAGAAACGAGTGAGCTTCGTGAACGATGTAGTTCGTTTGACCTGAAAAGTGACTGCCCTTACCTGAAAGGAAGTCTTGCTTGTAGGAAGACACAGAGCCTGGAATTTAACTCCATTTCTGAAGTGAAACACACAACAGAGTTCTCATCCATATATCACACTCTGCTTTAGAGCAAGAAGCACGCTCTAGCTTTCCAGAGTCTCTAAGATATCAGGAAACGTGTGTGTGATGAGAACAAAAGAAAGGTGTTTCCACACATACAGACCATACCTAGTCCAACTATACTTCTGAAACTGATACAAAGCATTGGTACTCTAACATCCAATGCTTGTCAGTTAAGATGAGAAACATGTTAGCTTAGTGAACGATGTAGTTCATTCGAGCTGAAAAGTGACTGCCCTTACCTGAAACGATATCTTGCTTGTAGGAAGACACAGAGCCTGGAATTTAACTCCATTTCTGAAGGGAAAAACACAGCATAGTTCCAATCCATGGATCACACTCTCCTTTAGAGCAAGAAGCACGCTCTAGCTTTGTAGAGTCTCTAATATAGCAGGAAACATGAGTGTGCTCAGAACAAATGAACGGTGTTTCCTACACATACGGACCATATCTAATCCAACTCTGCTTCTGATACTGAAACAAACCACAGGTCCTCTAACATCCAATGCTTGTCAGTTAAGATGAGAAACGTGTGAGCTTCGTGAACGATGTAGTTCCTTTGAGCTGAGAAGTGATTGCTTCTACCTGAAATGAACACTTGATTGTAGGAAGTCACAGAGCTTGGCATTTAACTACATTGAAGAAGGGAAACAAACAGAAGAGTTCTCATCCATTGATCACACTCTGCTTTAGAGCAAGAAGCACGCTCTTGCTTTCTAGAGTCTCTAAGACAGCAGGAAACATGAGTGTGCTGAGAACAATAGAACGGTGTTTCCTACACATACGACCATATCTAATCCAACACTGCCTCTGAAATTGATACAAAGCACAGGTCCTCTAAGATCCAATGCTTGTCATTTAAAAGGAGAAACGTGTGAGCTTCGTGAGCGATGTAATTATTTTGAGCTGTTAGTAACTGCCCTTATATGAAACGAAGTCTTGCTTTTAGGAAGACTCAGAGCCTGGGATTTAACTCCATTTCTGAAGTGAAACACACCGCGGAGTTTTCATATATAGATCACACTCTGCTTTAGAGCAAGAAGAACACTCTTGCTTTGTAGAGACTCTAGACAGCAGGAAACATGAGTGTGCTGAGAACAAAAGGACGGTGTTTCCTACACATACGGACCATATCTACTCGAACTCTGCCTCTGAAATTGATACAAAGCACAGGTCCTATAACATCCAATGCTTGTCATTTGAGATGAGAAACGTGTGAGCTTTGGGAACGATGTATTTCATTTGAGCTGTAAAGGAACTGCCCTTACCTGAAATGAAGTCTTGTTTGTAGGAAGACTCAGAGCCTGGTATTTAACTCCATTTTTGAAGTGAAACACACAGCCGAGTTCTCTTCCATTGACCACACTCTGCTTTAGAGCAAGAAGCACGCTCTAGCTTTCTAGAGTCTCTAAGACAGCAGGAAAATTGAGTGTGCTGAGAACAAATGAACAGTGTTTCCTACACATACAGATCATATCTAGTCCAACTCTACTTCTGAAACTGAAACAAACAACAGGTCCTCTAACATCCAATGCTTGTCAGTTACGATGAGAAACGTGTGAGCTTCGTGAACGATGTACTTCTTTTGAGCTGTAAAGTAACTTCCCTTACCTGAAACGAAGTCTTGCTTGTAGGAAGACACAGAGCCTGGGATTTAACTCAGTTTCTGAACGGAAACACACAACACAGTTCTCATCCATGGATCACACACTGCTTTAGAGCAAGAAGCACGCTCTTGCTTTCTAGAGTCTCTAAGACATCAGGAAACGTGAGTGTGCTGAGAACAAAAGAATGCTGTTTCCGACACATACGGACCATATCTATTCCAACTCTGTTTCTGAAACTGATACAAAGCACTGGTCCTATAACATCCGATGCTTGTCAGTTAAGATGAGAAACGTGTGAGATTCGTGAACGATGTAGTTCGTTTGAGCTGTAAAGTAACTGCCCTTACCTGAAACGAAGTCTTGCATGTTGGAAGACAAAGAGCCTGGGATTTAACTCCATTTCTGAAGTGAAACACACAGCAGCGTTCTCATATATACATCACACTCTGCTTTAAAACAAGAAGAACGCTCTTGCTTTCTAGAATCTCTAAGACAGCAGGAAACATGAGTTTGCTGAGAGCAAAAGAACGGTGTTTCCTACACATTCGGACCATATCGAGTCCAACTCTGCCTCTGAAATTGATACAAAGCTCAGGTCCTCTAACATCCATTGCTTGTCATTTAAGATGTGAAACATGTAAGCTTCGTGAAGGATGTAGTTCATTTGAGCTGAAATGTGTCTGCCCTTACCTGAAACGAAGTCTTTATTGTAGGAAGACACAGAGCCTGGGATTTAACTCCATTTCTGAAGGGAAACACACAGCATAGTTTTCTTCCATGGATCACACTCTGCTTTAGAGCAAGAAGCACGCTCTTGCTTTCTAGATTCTCTAATACAGCAGAAAAAGTGAGTGTGCTAAGAACAAATGAACAGTGTTTCCTACACATACGGACCATATCTAGTCCAACTCTGCTTCTGAAACTGATACAAAGCACTGGTCCTCTAACATCCAATGCTTGTCAGTTAAGATGAGAAACGTGTGAGCTTCGAGAACGATGTAGTTCGTTTGAGGAGAAAAGTGACTGCCCTTACTTGAAAGGAATTCTTGCATGTAGGAAGACACAGAACCTGGAATTTAACTCAATTTCTGAAGGGAAACACACAACAGAGTTATCATATATAGATCACACTCTGCTTTAGAGCAAGAAGCACGCTCTTGCTTTCCAGAGTCACTAAGACAGCAGGAAACCTGAGTGTGATGAGAACAAAAGAACGGTGTTTCCTACACATACGGACCATATCTAGTCCAACTCTGCTTCTGAAACTGATACAAACCACTGGTCCTCTAACATCCAATGCTTGTCAGTTAAGATGAGAAATGTGTGAGCTTCGTGAACGATGTAGTTCCTTAGAGCTGAAAAGTGACTGCCCTTCCCTGAAACGAAGGCTTGCATTTTGGAAGACACAGAGCCTGGGATTTAACTCCATTTCTGAAGGGAAACACACAGCATAGTTCTCATCCATGGATCACACTCTGCTTCAGAGCCAGAAGCACACTCTTGCTTTCTAGATTCTCTAATACAGCAGGAAACGTGGTTGGGCTCAGAACAAATAACTGTGTTTCCAACACATACGGACCATATCTAGTCCCACTCAGCTTCTGAAACTGAAACAAACCACAGGTCCACTATCATTCAATGCTTGTCAGTTAAGATGATAAACGTGTGAGCTTCACGAACGATGTACTGCGTTTGAGCTGTAAAGAAACTGCCCTTACCTGAAAAGTATTCTTGATTTAGGAAGACTCAGAGCCTGGGATTTAACTCCATTTCTGAAGTGAAACAGACAGCAGGGTTCTCATATATACATCACACTCTGCTTTAAAACAAGAAGGACGCTCTTGCTTTCTAGAATCTCTAAGACAGCAGGAAACATGTGTGTTCTGAGAGCAGAAGAACGGTGTTTCCTACACATACGGACCATATCTAGTCCAACTCTGCTTCTGAAACAGATACAAACCACTGGTCCTCTAAAATCCAATGCTTGTCAGTTAAGATGAGAAACGTGTGAGCTTCTTGAATGATGTAGTTTGTTTGAGCTGAAAAGTGACTGCCCTTCCCTGAAACGAAAGCTTGCATGTTGGAAGACACAGAGCCTGGGATTTAACTCCATTTCTGAAGGGAAACACACAGCATAGTTCTCATCCATTGATCACACTCTGCTTCAGAGCAAGAAGTCCGCTCTTGCTTTCTAGATTCTCTAATACAGCAGGAAACGTGAGTGTGCTGAGAACAAAAGAACAGTGGTTCCTACACATACGGACCATATATATTCCAACTCTACTTCTGAAACTGATACAAAGCACTGGTCCAATAACATCCAATGCTTGTCGGTTAAGATGAGAAACGTGTGAGCTTCGTGAATGATGTAGTTCGTTTGAGTTGTAAAGTAAGTGCCCTTACCCGAAACGAAGTTTTGCTTGTAGGAAGACTAATAGCCTGGGGTTTAACTCCATTTCTGAAGTGAAACAAGCAGGGTTCTCATATATACATCACACTCTGCTTTAAAGCAAGAAGGACGCTCTTGCTTTCTAGAATCTCTGAGACAGGAGGAAACATGAGTGTGCTGAGAGGAAAAGAACGGTGTTTCCTACACATTCGGACCATATCGAGTCCAACTCTGCCTCTGAAATTGATACAAAGCTCAGGTCCTCTAACATCTAATGGTTGTCATTTAAGATGAGAAACGTGTGAGCTTCGTGAAGGATGTAGTTTATTTGAGCTGAAAAGCGACTGCCCTTACCTGAAACGAATTCTTGCTTGTAGGAAGACACAGAGCCTGGGATTTAACTCCATTTCTGAAGGGAAACACACAGCAGAGTTCTCATCCATTGATAACACTCTGCTTTAGAGCAAGAAGCACGCTCTAGCTTTCTAGAGTCTCTAGGACAGCAGGAAACGTGAGTGTGCTGAGAACAAAAGAACGGTGTTTCCTACACATACGGACCATATCTAGTCCAACTCTGCCTCTGAAATTGATACAAAGCACAGGTAGTCCAGTATCCAATGCTTGTCATTTAAGATGAGAAACGTGTGAGCTTCGGGAACGATGTAGTTCGTTTGAGCTGTAACGTAACTGCCCTTACCTGAAACGAAGACTTTTTTGTAGGAAGACTCAGAGCCCGGGATTTAACTCCATTTCTGAGGTGAAACACACAGCAGAGTTCTCATCCTTTGATCACAATCTGCTTTAGAGCAAGAAGCACGCTCTAGCTTTCTAGAGTCTCTAAGACAGCAGGAAACGAGAGTGTGCCCAGAACAAAAGAATGGTGTTTCTTACACATATAGCCCATGTCTAGTTCTACTGTGCTTCTGAAACAGACACAAACCACAGGTCCTCTAACATCCAATGCTTGTCAGTTAAGATGAGAAACGAGTGAGCTTCGTGAACGATGTAGTTCGTTTGACCTGAAAAGTGACTGCCCTTACCTGAAAGGAAGTCTTGCTTGTAGGAAGACACAGAGCCTGGAATTTAACTCCATTTCTGAAGTGAAACACACAACAGAGTTCTCATCCATATATCACACTCTGCTTTAGAGCAAGAAGCACGCTCTAGCTTTCCAGAGTCTCTAAGATATCAGGAAACGTGTGTGTGATGAGAACAAAAGAAAGGTGTTTCCACACATACAGACCATACCTAGTCCAACTATACTTCTGAAACTGATACAAAGCATTGGTCCTCTAACATCCAATGCTTGTCAGTTAAGATGAGAAACATGTTAGCTTAGTGAACGATGTAGTTCATTCGAGCTGAAAAGTGACTGCCCTTACCTGAAACGATGTCTTGCTTGTAGGAAGACACAGAGCCTGGAATTTAACTCCATTTCTGAAGGGAAAAACACAGCATAGTTCCAATCCATGGATCACACTCTCCTTTAGAGCAAGAAGCACGCTCTAGCTTTGTAGAGTCTCTAATATAGCAGGAAACATGAGTGTGCTCAGAACAAATGAACGGTGTTTCCTACACATACGGACCATATCTAATCCAACTCTGCTTCTGATACTGAAACAAACCACAGGTCCTCTAACATCCAATGCTTGTCAGTTAAGATGAGAAACGTGTGAGCTTCGTGAACGATGTAGTTCCTTTGAGCTGAGAAGTGATTGCTTCTACCTGAAATGAACACTTGATTGTAGGAAGTCACAGAGCTTGGCATTTAACTACATTGAAGAAGGGAAACAAACAGAAGAGTTCTCATCCATTGATCACACTCTGCTTTAGAGCAAGAAGCACGCTCTTGCTTTCTAGAGTCTCTAAGACAGCAGGAAACATGAGTGTGCTGAGAACAATAGAACGGTGTTTCCTACACATACGACCATATCTAATCCAACACTGCCTCTGAAATTGATACAAAGCACAGGTCCTCTAAGATCCAATGCTTGTCATTTAAAAGGAGAAACGTGTGAGCTTCGTGAGCGATGTAATTATTTTGAGCTGTTAGTAACTGCCCTTATATGAAACGAAGTCTTGCTTTTAGGAAGACTCAGAGCCTGGGATTTAACTCCATTTCTGAAGTGAAACACACCGCGGAGTTTTCATATATAGATCACACTCTGCTTTAGAGCAAGAAGAACACTCTTGCTTTGTAGAGACTCTAGACAGCAGGAAACATGAGTGTGCTGAGAACAAAAGGACGGTGTTTCCTACACATACGGACCATATCTACTCGAACTCTGCCTCTGAAATTGATACAAAGCACAGGTCCTATAACATCCAATGCTTGTCATTTGAGATGAGAAACGTGTGAGCTTTGGGAACGATGTATTTCATTTGAGCTGTAAAGGAACTGCCCTTACCTGAAATGAAGTCTTGTTTGTAGGAAGACTCAGAGCCTGGTATTTAACTCCATTTTTGAAGTGAAACACACAGCCGAGTTCTCTTCCATTGACCACACTCTGCTTTAGAGCAAGAAGCACGCTCTAGCTTTCTAGAGTCTCTAAGACAGCAGGAAAATTGAGTGTGCTGAGAACAAATGAACAGTGTTTCCTACACATACAGATCATATCTAGTCCAACTCTACTTCTGAAACTGAAACAAACAACAGGTCCTCTAACATCCAATGCTTGTCAGTTACGATGAGAAACGTGTGAGCTTCGTGAACGATGTACTTCTTTTGAGCTGTAAAGTAACTTCCCTTACCTGAAACGAAGTCTTGCTTGTAGGAAGACACAGAGCCTGGGATTTAACTCAGTTTCTGAACGGAAACACACAACACAGTTCTCATCCATGGATCACACACTGCTTTAGAGCAAGAAGCACGCTCTTGCTTTCTAGAGTCTCTAAGACATCAGGAAACGTGAGTGTGCTGAGAACAAAAGAATGCTGTTTCCGACACATACGGACCATATCTATTCCAACTCTGTTTCTGAAACTGATACAAAGCACTGGTCCTATAACATCCGATGCTTGTCAGTTAAGATGAGAAACGTGTGAGATTCGTGAACGATGTAGTTCGTTTGAGCTGTAAAGTAACTGCCCTTACCTGAAACGAAGTCTTGCATGTTGGAAGACAAAGAGCCTGGGATTTAACTCCATTTCTGAAGTGAAACACACAGCAGCGTTCTCATATATACATCACACTCTGCTTTAAAACAAGAAGAACGCTCTTGCTTTCTAGAATCTCTAAGACAGCAGGAAACATGAGTTTGCTGAGAGCAAAAGAACGGTGTTTCCTACACATTCGGACCATATCGAGTCCAACTCTGCCTCTGAAATTGATACAAAGCTCAGGTCCTCTAACATCCATTGCTTGTCATTTAAGATGTGAAACATGTAAGCTTCGTGAAGGATGTAGTTCATTTGAGCTGAAATGTGTCTGCCCTTACCTGAAACGAAGTCTTTATTGTAGGAAGACACAGAGCCTGGGATTTAACTCCATTTCTGAAGGGAAACACACAGCATAGTTTTCTTCCATGGATCACACTCTGCTTTAGAGCAAGAAGCACGCTCTTGCTTTCTAGATTCTCTAATACAGCAGAAAAAGTGAGTGTGCTAAGAACAAATGAACAGTGTTTCCTACACATACGGACCATATCTAGTCCAACTCTGCTTCTGAAACTGATACAAAGCACTGGTCCTCTAACATCCAATGCTTGTCAGTTAAGATGAGAAACGTGTGAGCTTCGAGAACGATGTAGTTCGTTTGAGGAGAAAAGTGACTGCCCTTACTTGAAAGGAATTCTTGCATGTAGGAAGACACAGAACCTGGAATTTAACTCAATTTCTGAAGGGAAACACACAACAGAGTTATCATATATAGATCACACTCTGCTTTAGAGCAAGAAGCACGCTCTTGCTTTCCAGAGTCACTAAGACAGCAGGAAACCTGAGTGTGATGAGAACAAAAGAACGGTGTTTCCTACACATATGGACCATATCTAGTCCAACTCTGCTTGTGAAACTGAAACAACCCACAGGTCCACTAACATCCAATGATTGTCAATTAAGATGAGAAACGTGTGAACTTCATGAACGATGTAGTTGGTTTGAGCTGTAAAGTAACTGCCCATACCTGAAACGAGGTCTTGTTTGTAGGAAGACACTGAGCCTGGGATTTAACTCCATTTCTGAAGTGAAACACACAGCAGGCTTCTCATATATACATCACACTCTGCTTTAAAACAAGAAGGACGCTCTTGCTTTCTAGATTCTCTAATACAGCAGGAAACACGGTTGTATTCAGAAAAAAGAACTGTGTTTCCTACACATACGGACCATATCTAGTCCAACTCTGCTTGTGAAACTGAAACAAACCACAGGTCCACTAACATCCAATGCAGGTCAGTGAAGATCAGAAACATGTGAGCTTCGTGAACGATGTAGTTTGTTTTGAGCTGTAAAGTAACTGCCCTTACCTGAAACGAAGTCTTGTTTGTAGGAAGACTCAGAGCCTGGGATTTAACTCCATTTCTGAAGTGTAACACACAGCAGAATTCTTATCCATTGATCACACTCTGCTTTAGAGCAAGAAGCACGCTCTAGCTTTCTAGAGTCTCTAAGACAGCAGGAAACTTGAGTGTGCTGAGAACAAAAAAACGGTGTTTCCAACACATACAGACCATATCTCTTCCATCTGTGCTTCTGATACTGATACAAAGCACTGGTCCTATAACATCCGATGCTTGTCAGTTAAGATGAGAAACGTGTGAGCTTCGTGAACGATGTAGTTCGTTTGAGCTGTAAAGTAACTGCCCTTACCTGAAACGAAGTGTTGCTTGTAGGAACACTCAGAGCCTGGGGTTTAACTCCATTTCTGAAGTGAAACACACAGCAGGGTTCTCATATATACATCACACTCTGCTTTAAAGCAAGAAGGATGCACTTGCTTTCTAGAATCTCAGAGACAGGAGGAAACATGAGTGTGCTGAGAGGAAAAGAACGGTGTTTCCTACACATTCGGACCATATCGAGTCCAACTCTGCCTCTGAAATTGATACAAAGCTCAGGTCCTCTAAAATCCAATGGTTGTCATTTAAGATGAGAAACGTGTGAGCTTCGTGAAGGATGTAGTTTATTTGAGCTGAAAAGCGACTGCCCTTACCAGAAACGAAGTCTTTATTGTAGGAAGACACAGAGCCTGGGATTTAACTCCATTTCTGAAGGGAAACACACAGCAGAGTTCTCATCCATTGATCACACTCTGCTTTAGAGCAAGAACCGCGCTCTAGCTTTCTAGAATCTCTAAGACAGCAGGAAACGTGAGTGTGCTGGGAACAAAAGAATGGTGTTTCCTACACATACGGACCATATCTAGTCCAACTCTGCCTCTGAAATTGATACAAAGGACAGGTCGTCCAGCATCCAATGCTTCTCATTTAAGATGAGAAACGTGTGAGCTTCGGGAACGATGTAGTTCGTTTGAGCTGTAAAGTAACTGCCCTTACCTGAAACGAAGACTTTTTTGTAGGAAGACTCAGAGCCTGGCATTTAACTCCATTTCTGAGGTGAAACACACAGCAGAGTTCTCATCCATTGAACACACTCTGCTTTAGAGCAAGAAGCACGCTCTAGCTTTCTAGAGTCTCTAAGACAGCAGGAAACGTGAGTGTGCTGAGAACAAAAGAACGGTGTTTCCTACACATACGGACCATATCTAGACCAACTCTGCTTCTGAAACTGATACAAAGCACTGGTCCTCTAACATCCAATGCTTGTCAGTTAAGATGAGAAATGTGTGAGCTTCGTGAACGATGTAGTTCCTTAGAGCTGAAAAGTGACTGCCCTTCCCTGAAACGAAGGCTTGCATTTTGGAAGACACAGAGCCTGGGATTTAACTCCATTTCTGAAGGGAAACACACAGCATAGTTCTCATCCATGGATCACACTCTGCTTCAGAGCCAGAAGCACACTCTTGCTTTCTAGATTCTCTAATACAGCAGGAAACGTGGTTGGGCTCAGAACAAATAACTGTGTTTCCAACACATACGGACCATATCTAGTCCAACTCAGCTTCTGAAACTGAAACAAACCACAGGTCCACTAACATTCAATGCTTGTCAGTTAAGATGATAAACGTGTGAGCTTCGTGAACGATGTAGTGCGTTTGAGCTGTAAAGAAACTGCCCTAACCTGAAAAGTATTCTTGATTTAGGAAGACTCAGAGCCTGGGATTTAACACCATTTCTGAAGTGAAACAGATAGCAGGGTTTTCATATATACATCACACTCTGCTTTAAAACAAGAAGGACGCTCTTGCTTTCTAGAATCTCTAAGACAGCAGGAAACATGTGTGTTCTGAGAGCAGAAGAACGGTGTTTCCTACACATTCGGACCATATCAAGTCCAACTCTGCCTCTGAAATTGATACAAAGCTCAGTTCCTCTAACATCCATTGCTTGTCATTTAAGATGTGAAACGTGTAAGCTTCGTGAAGGATGTAGTTCATTTGAGCTGAAATGTGACTGCCCTTACCTGAAACGAAGTCTTTATTGTAGGAAGACACAGAGCCTGGGATTTAACTCCATTTCTGAAGGGAAACACACAACAGAGTTCTCATATATAGATCACACTCTGCTTTAGAGCAAGAAGCACGCTCTTGCTTTCCAGAGTCACTAAGACAGCAGGAAACCTTAGTGTGATGAGAACAAAAGAACGGTGTTTCCTACACATACGGACCATATCTAGTCCAACTCTGCTTCTGAAACTGATACAAAGCACTGGTCCTCTAACATCCAATGCTTGTCAGTTAAGATGAGAAACGTGTGAGCTTCGAGAACGATGTAGTTCATTTGTGCTGAAAAGTGACTGCCCTTCCCTGAAACGAAGTCTTGCATGTTGGAAGACACAGAGCCTGGGATTTAACTCCATTTCTGAAGGGAAACACACAGCATAGTTCTCATCCTTGGATCACACTCTGCTTTAGAGCAAGAAGAACGCTCTAGCTTTCTATATTCTCTAAGACAGCAGGAATCGTGAGTGTGCTAAGAACAAATGAACGGTGTTTCCTACACATACGGACCATATCTATTCCAACTCTGCTTCTGAAACTGATACAAAGCACTGGTCCTCTAACATCCAATGCTTGTCAGTTAAGATGAGAAACGTGTGAGCTTCGTCAACGATATAGTTCGTTTAAGATGAAAAGTGACTGCCCTTACCTGAAACGACGTCTTGCTTGTAGGAAGACACAGAGCCTGGAATTTAACTCGATTTCTGAAGGGAAACACACAGCATAGTTCTCATCCATGGATCACACTCTGCTTTAGAGCAAGAAGCACGCTCTTGCTTTCTCGAGTATCTAATATACTAGGAAACGTCAGTGTGCTCAGAAGAAAAGAATGGTGTTTCCTATACATACGGACCATATCTAGTTAAACTCTGCTTGAAATTGATACAAAGAAAAGGTCCTCTAACACCAAATACTTCTCAGTTAATATGAGAAACGTGTGAGCTTCGTGAACGATGTAGTTCATTTGAGCTGCAAAGTCACTGCCCTTACCTGAAACGAACTTTTCTTGTAGGAAGACTCAGAGCCTGGGATTTAACTGCATTTCTGAAGTGAAACACAGAGCATAGTTCTCATCCATGGATCACACTCTGCTTTGGAGCAAGAAGCAGGCTCTTGCTTTCTAGAGGATCTAATACAGCAGGAAAGGTTAGTGTGCCCAGAACAAAAGAATGGTGTTTCTTACACATATAGACCATGTCTAGTTCTACTGTGCTTCTGAAACAGACACAAACCACAGGTCCTCTAACATCCAATGCTTGTCAGTTAAGATGAGAAACGAGTGAGCTTCGTGAACGATGTAGTTCGTTTGACCTGAAAAGTGACTGCCCTTACCTGAAAGGAAGTCTTGCTTGTAGGAAGACACAGAGCCTGGAATTTAACTCCATTTCTGAAGTGAAACACACAACAGAGTTCTCATCCATATATCACACTCTGCTTTAGAGCAAGAAGCACGCTCTAGCTTTCCAGAGTCTCTAAGATATCAGGAAACGTGTGTGTGATGAGAACAAAAGAAAGGTGTTTCCTACACATACAGACCATACCTAGTCCAACTATACTTCTGAAACTGATACAAAGCATTGGTCCTCTAACATCCAATGCTTGTCAGTTAAGATGAGAAATGTGTGAGCTTCGTGAACGATGTAGTTCCTTAGAGCTGAAAATTGACTGCCCTTCCCTGAAACGAAGGCTTGCATTTTGGAAGACACAGAGCCTGGGATTTAACTCCATTTCTGAAGGGAAACACACAGCATAGTTCTCATCCATGGATCACACTCTGCTTCAGAGCCAGAAGCACACTCTTGCTTTCTAGATTCTCTAATACAGCAGGAAACGTGGTTGGGCTCAGAACAAATAACTGTGTTTCCAACACATACGGACCATATCTAGTCCAACTCAGCTTCTGAAACTGAAACAAACCACAGGTCCACTAACATTCAATGCTTGTCAGTTAAGATGATAAACGTGTGAGCTTCGTGAACGATGTAGTGCGTTTGAGCTGTAAAGAAACTGCCCTAACCTGAAAAGTATTCTTGATTTAGGAAGACTCAGAGCCTGGGATTTAACACCATTTCTGAAGTGAAACAGATAGCAGGGTTCTCATATATACATCACACTCTGCTTTAAAACAAGAAGGACGCTCTTGCTTTCTAGAATCTCTAAGACAGCAGGAAACATGTGTGTTCTGAGAGCAGAAGAACGGTGTTTCCTACACATTCGGACCATATCAAGTCCAACTCTGCCTCTGAAATTGATACAAAGCTCAGTTCCTCTAACATCCATTGCTTGTCATTTAAGATGTGAAACGTGTAAGCTTCGTGAAGGATGTAGTTCATTTGAGCTGAAATGTAACTGCCCTTACCTGAAACGAAGTCTTTATTGTAGGAAGACACAGAGCCTGGGATTTAACTCCATTTCTGAAGGGAAACACACAACAGAGTTCTCATATATAGATCACACTCTGCTTTAGAGCAAGAAGCACGCTCTTGCTTTCCAGAGTCACTAAGACAGCAGGAAACCTTAGTGTGATGAGAACAAAAGAACGGTGTTTCCTACACATACGGACCATATCTAGTCCAACTCTGCTTCTGAAACAGATACAAACCACTGGTCCTCTAAAATCCAATGCTTGTCAGTTAAGATGAGAAACGTGTGAGCTTCTTGAATGATGTAGTTTGTTTGAGCTGAAAAGTGACTGCCCTTCCCTGAAACGAAAGCTTGCATGTTGGAAGACACAGAGCCTGGGATTTAACTCCATTTCTGAAGGGAAACACACAGCATAGTTCTCATCCATTGAACACACTCTGCTTCAGAGCAAGAAGTCCGCTCTTGCTTTCTAGATTCTCTAATACAGCAGGAAACGTGAGTGTGCTGAGAACAAAAGAACAGTGGTTCCTACACATACGGACCATATATATTCCAACTCTACTTCTGAAACTGATACAAAGCACTGGTCCTATAACATCCAATGCTTGTCGGTTAAGATGAGAAACGTGTGAGCTTCGTGAATGATTTAGTTCGTTTGAGCTGTAAAGTAACTGCCCTTACCCGAAACGAAGTGTTGCTTGTAGGAAGACTCAGAGCCTGGGGTTTAACTCCATTTCTGAAGTGAAACAAGCAGGGTTCTCATATATACATCACACTCTGCTTTAAAGCAAGAAGGACGCTCTTGCTTTCTAGAATCTCTGAGACAGGAGGAAAAATGAGTGTGCTGAGAGGAAAAGAACGGTGTTTCCTACACATTCGGACCATATCGAGTCCAAATAAGCCTCTGAAATTGATACAAAGCTCAGGTCCTCTAACATCCAATGCTTGTCATTTAAGATGAGAAACGTGTGAGCTTCGTGAAGGATGAAGTTCATTTGAGCTGAAAAGTGACTGCCCTTACCTGAAACGAAGTCTTTTTGTAGGAAGACACAGAGCCTGGGATTTAACTCCATTTCTGAAGGGAAACACACAGCATAGTTCTCATCCTTGGATCACACTCTGCTTTAGAGCAAGAAGAACGCTCTAGCTTTCTATATTCTCTAAGACAGCAGGAATCGTGAGTGTGCTAAGAACAAATGAACGGTGTTTCCTACACATACGGACCATATCTATTCCAACTCTGCTTCTGAAACTGATACAAAGCACTGGTCCTCTAACATCCAATGCTTGTCAGTTAAGATGAGAAACGTGTGAGCTTCGTCAACGATATAGTTCGTTTAAGATGAAAAGTGACTGCCCTTACCTGAAACGACGTCTTGCTTGTAGGAAGACACAGAGCCTGGAATTTAACTCGATTTCTGAAGGGAAACACACAGCATAGTTCTCATCCATGGATCACACTCTGCTTTAGAGCAAGAAGCACGCTCTTGCTTTCTCGAGTATCTAATATACTAGGAAACGTCAGTGTGCTCAGAAGAAAAGAATGGTGTTTCCTATACATACGGACCATATCTAGTTAAACTCTGCTTGAAATTGATACAAAGAAAAGGTCCTCTAACACCAAATACTTCTCAGTTAATATGAGAAACGTGTGAGCTTCGTGAACGATGTAGTTCATTTGAGCTGCAAAGTCACTGCCCTTACCTGAAACGAACTTTTCTTGTAGGAAGACTCAGAGCCTGGGATTTAACTGCATTTCTGAAGTGAAACACAGAGCATAGTTCTCATCCATGGATCACACTCTGCTTTGGAGCAAGAAGCAGGCTCTTGCTTTCTAGAGGATCTAATACAGCAGGAAAGGTTAGTGTGCCCAGAACAAAAGAATGGTGTTTCTTACACATATAGACCATGTCTAGTTCTACTGTGCTTCTGAAACAGACACAAACCACAGGTCCTCTAACATCCAATGCTTGTCAGTTAAGATGAGAAACGAGTGAGCTTCGTGAACGATGTAGTTCGTTTGACCTGAAAAGTGACTGCCCTTACCTGAAAGGAAGTCTTGCTTGTAGGAAGACACAGAGCCTGGAATTTAACTCCATTTCTGAAGTGAAACACACAACAGAGTTCTCATCCATATATCACACTCTGCTTTAGAGCAAGAAGCACGCTCTAGCTTTCCAGAGTCTCTAAGATATCAGGAAACGTGTGTGTGATGAGAACAAAAGAAAGGTGTTTCCTACACATACAGACCATACCTAGTCCAACTATACTTCTGAAACTGATACAAAGCATTGGTCCTCTAACATCCAATGCTTGTCAGTTAAGATGAGAAATGTGTGAGCTTCGTGAACGATGTAGTTCCTTAGAGCTGAAAATTGACTGCCCTTCCCTGAAACGAAGGCTTGCATTTTGGAAGACACAGAGCCTGGGATTTAACTCCATTTCTGAAGGGAAACACACAGCATAGTTCTCATCCATGGATCACACTCTGCTTCAGAGCCAGAAGCACACTCTTGCTTTCTAGATTCTCTAATACAGCAGGAAACGTGGTTGGGCTCAGAACAAATAACTGTGTTTCCAACACATACGGACCATATCTAGTCCAACTCAGCTTCTGAAACTGAAACAAACCACAGGTCCACTAACATTCAATGCTTGTCAGTTAAGATGATAAACGTGTGAGCTTCGTGAACGATGTAGTGCGTTTGAGCTGTAAAGAAACTGCCCTTACCTGAAAAGTATTCTTGATTTAGGAAGACTCAGAGCCTGGGATTTAACACCATTTCTGAAGTGAAACAGATAGCAGGGTTCTCATATATACATCACACTCTGCTTTAAAACAAGAAGGACGCTCTTGCTTTCTAGAATCTCTAAGACAGCAGGAAACATGTGTGTTCTGAGAGCAGAAGAACGGTGTTTCCTACACATTCGGACCATATCAAGTCCAACTCTGCCTCTGAAATTGATACAAAGCTCAGTTCCTCTAACATCCATTGCTTGTCATTTAAGATGTGAAACGTGTAAGCTTCGTGAAGGATGTAGTTCATTTGAGCTGAAATGTAACTGCCCTTACCTGAAACGAAGTCTTTATTGTAGGAAGACACAGAGCCTGGGATTTAACTCCATTTCTGAAGGGAAACACACAACAGAGTTCTCATATATAGATCACACTCTGCTTTAGAGCAAGAAGCACGCTCTTGCTTTCCAGAGTCACTAAGACAGCAGGAAACCTTAGTGTGATGAGAACAAAAGAACGGTGTTTCCTACACATACGGACCATATCTAGTCCAACTCTGCTTCTGAAACAGATACAAACCACTGGTCCTCTAAAATCCAATGCTTGTCAGTTAAGATGAGAAACGTGTGAGCTTCTTGAATGATGTAGTTTGTTTGAGCTGAAAAGTGACTGCCCTTCCCTGAAACGAAAGCTTGCATGTTGGAAGACACAGAGCCTGGGATTTAACTCCATTTCTGAAGGGAAACACACAGCATAGTTCTCATCCATTGAACACACTCTGCTTCAGAGCAAGAAGTCCGCTCTTGCTTTCTAGATTCTCTAATACAGCAGGAAACGTGAGTGTGCTGAGAACAAAAGAACAGTGGTTCCTACACATACGGACCATATATATTCCAACTCTACTTCTGAAACTGATACAAAGCACTGGTCCTATAACATCCAATGCTTGTCGGTTAAGATGAGAAACGTGTGAGCTTCGTGAATGATTTAGTTCGTTTGAGCTGTAAAGTAACTGCCCTTACCCGAAACGAAGTGTTGCTTGTAGGAAGACTCAGAGCCTGGGGTTTAACTCCATTTCTGAAGTGAAACAAGCAGGGTTCTCATATATACATCACACTCTGCTTTAAAGCAAGAAGGACGCTCTTGCTTTCTAGAATCTCTGAGACAGGAGGAAAAATGAGTGTGCTGAGAGGAAAAGAACGGTGTTTCCTACACATTCGGACCATATCGAGTCCAAATAAGCCTCTGAAATTGATACAAAGCTCAGGTCCTCTAACATCCAATGCTTGTCATTTAAGATGAGAAACGTGTGAGCTTCGTGAAGGATGAAGTTCATTTGAGCTGAAAAGTGACTGCCCTTACCTGAAACGAAGTCTTTTTGTAGGAAGACACAGAGCCTGGGATTTAACTCCATTTCTGAAGGGAAACACACAGCATAGTTCTCATCCTTGGATCACACTCTGCTTTAGAGCAAGAAGAACGCTCTAGCTTTCTATATTCTCTAAGACAGCAGGAATCGTGAGTGTGCTAAGAACAAATGAACGGTGTTTCCTACACATACGGACCATATCTATTCCAACTCTGCTTCTGAAACTGATACAAAGCACTGGTCCTCTAACATCCAATGCTTGTCAGTTAAGATGAGAAACGTGTGAGCTTCGTCAACGATATAGTTCGTTTAAGATGAAAAGTGACTGCCCTTACCTGAAACGACGTCTTGCTTGTAGGAAGACACAGAGCCTGGAATTTAACTCGATTTCTGAAGGGAAACACACAGCATAGTTCTCATCCATGGATCACACTCTGCTTTAGAGCAAGAAGCACGCTCTTGCTTTCTCGAGTATCTAATATACTAGGAAACGTCAGTGTGCTCAGAAGAAAAGAATGGTGTTTCCTATACATACGGACCATATCTAGTTAAACTCTGCTTGAAATTGATACAAAGAAAAGGTCCTCTAACACCAAATACTTCTCAGTTAATATGAGAAACGTGTGAGCTTCGTGAACGATGTAGTTCATTTGAGCTGCAAAGTCACTGCCCTTACCTGAAACGAACTTTTCTTGTAGGAAGACTCAGAGCCTGGGATTTAACTGCATTTCTGAAGTGAAACACAGAGCATAGTTCTCATCCATGGATCACACTCTGCTTTGGAGCAAGAAGCAGGCTCTTGCTTTCTAGAGGATCTAATACAGCAGGAAAGGTTAGTGTGCCCAGAACAAAAGAATGGTGTTTCTTACACATATAGACCATGTCTAGTTCTACTGTGCTTCTGAAACAGACACAAACCACAGGTCCTCTAACATCCAATGCTTGTCAGTTAAGATGAGAAACGAGTGAGCTTCGTGAACGATGTAGTTCGTTTGACCTGAAAAGTGACTGCCCTTACCTGAAAGGAAGTCTTGCTTGTAGGAAGACACAGAGCCTGGAATTTAACTCCATTTCTGAAGTGAAACACACAACAGAGTTCTCATCCATATATCACACTCTGCTTTAGAGCAAGAAGCACGCTCTAGCTTTCCAGAGTCTCTAAGATATCAGGAAACGTGTGTGTGATGAGAACAAAAGAAAGGTGTTTCCTACACATACAGACCATACCTAGTCCAACTATACTTCTGAAACTGATACAAAGCATTGGTCCTCTAACATCCAATGCTTGTCAGTTAAGATGAGAAATGTGTGAGCTTCGTGAACGATGTAGTTCCTTAGAGCTGAAAATTGACTGCCCTTCCCTGAAACGAAGGCTTGCATTTTGGAAGACACAGAGCCTGGGATTTAACTCCATTTCTGAAGGGAAACACACAGCATAGTTCTCATCCATGGATCACACTCTGCTTCAGAGCCAGAAGCACACTCTTGCTTTCTAGATTCTCTAATACAGCAGGAAACGTGGTTGGGCTCAGAACAAATAACTGTGTTTCCAACACATACGGACCATATCTAGTCCAACTCAGCTTCTGAAACTGAAACAAACCACAGGTCCACTAACATTCAATGCTTGTCAGTTAAGATGATAAACGTGTGAGCTTCGTGAACGATGTAGTGCGTTTGAGCTGTAAAGAAACTGCCCTTACCTGAAAAGTATTCTTGATTTAGGAAGACTCAGAGCCTGGGATTTAACACCATTTCTGAAGTGAAACAGATAGCAGGGTTCTCATATATACATCACACTCTGCTTTAAAACAAGAAGGACGCTCTTGCTTTCTAGAATCTCTAAGACAGCAGGAAACATGTGTGTTCTGAGAGCAGAAGAACGGTGTTTCCTACACATTCGGACCATATCAAGTCCAACTCTGCCTCTGAAATTGATACAAAGCTCAGTTCCTCTAACATCCATTGCTTGTCATTTAAGATGTGAAACGTGTAAGCTTCGTGAAGGATGTAGTTCATTTGAGCTGAAATGTAACTGCCCTTACCTGAAACGAAGTCTTTATTGTAGGAAGACACAGAGCCTGGGATTTAACTCCATTTCTGAAGGGAAACACACAACAGAGTTCTCATATATAGATCACACTCTGCTTTAGAGCAAGAAGCACGCTCTTGCTTTCCAGAGTCACTAAGACAGCAGGAAACCTTAGTGTGATGAGAACAAAAGAACGGTGTTTCCTACACATACGGACCATATCTAGTCCAACTCTGCTTCTGAAACAGATACAAACCACTGGTCCTCTAAAATCCAATGCTTGTCAGTTAAGATGAGAAACGTGTGAGCTTCTTGAATGATGTAGTTTGTTTGAGCTGAAAAGTGACTGCCCTTCCCTGAAACGAAAGCTTGCATGTTGGAAGACACAGAGCCTGGGATTTAACTCCATTTCTGAAGGGAAACACACAGCATAGTTCTCATCCATTGATCACACTCTGCTTCAGAGCAAGAAGTCCGCTCTTGCTTTCTAGATTCTCTAATACAGCAGGAAACGTGAGTGTGCTGAGAACAAAAGAACAGTGGTTCCTACACATACGGACCATATATATTCCAACTCTACTTCTGAAACTGATACAAAGCACTGGTCCTATAACATCCAATGCTTGTCGGTTAAGATGAGAAACGTGTGAGCTTCGTGAATGATTTAGTTCGTTTGAGCTGTAAAGTAACTGCCCTTACCCGAAACGAAGTGTTGCATGTAGGAAGACTCAGAGCCTGGGGTTTAACTCCATTTCTGAAGTGAAACAAGCAGGGTTCTCATATATACATCACACTCTGCTTTAAAGCAAGAAGGACGCTCTTGCTTTCTAGAATCTCTGAGACAGGAGGAAAAATGAGTGTGCTGAGAGGAAAAGAACGGTGTTTCCTACACATTCGGACCATATCGAGTCCAACTCTGCCTCTGAAATTGATACAAAGCTCAGGTCCTCTAACATCTAATGGTTGTCATTTATGATGAGAAACGTGTGAGCTTCGTGAAGGATGTAGTTTATTTGAGCTGAAAAGCGACTGCCCTTACCTGAAACGAAGTCTTGCTTGTAGGAAGACACAGAGCCTGGGATTTAACTCCATTTCTGAAGGGAAACACACAGCAGAGTTCTCATCCATTGATAACACTCTGCTTTAGAGCAAGAAGCACGCTCTAGCTTTCTAGAGTCTCTAAGACAGCAGGAAACGTGAGTGTGCTGAGAACAATAGAACAGTGTTTCCTACACATACGGACCATATCTAGTCCAACACTGCCTCTGAAATTGATACAAAGCACAGGTAGTCCATTATTCAATTGCTTGTCATTTAAGATGAGAAACGTGTGAGCTCGGGAACGATGTAGTTCGTTTGAGCTGTAAAGTAACTGCCCTTACCTGAAACGAAGACTTTTTTGTAGGAAGACTCAGAGCCTGGCATTTAACTCCATTTCTGAGGTGAAACACACAGCAGAGTTCTCATCCATTGATCACACTCTGCTTTAGAGCAAGAAGCACGCTCTAGCTTTCTAGAGTCTCTAAGACAGCAGGAAACGAGAGTGTGCTGAGAACAAAAGAACGGTGTTTCCTACACATACGGACCATATCTAGTCCAACTCTGCTTCTGAAACTGATACAAAGCACTGGTCCTCTAACATCCAATGCTTGTCAGTTAAGATGAGAAACGTGTGAGCTTCGAGAACGATGTAGTTCATTTGTGCTGAAAAGTGACTGCCCCTCCCTGAAACGAAGTCTTGCATGTTGGAAGACACAGAGCCTGGGATTTAACTCCATTTCTGAAGGGAAACACACAGCATAGTTCTCATCCTTGGATCACACTCTGCATTAGAGCAAGAAGAACGCTCTAGCTTTCTATATTCTCTAAGACAGCAGGAATCGTGAGTGTGCTAAGAACAAATGAACGGTGTTTCCTACACATACGGACCATATCTATTCCAACTCTGCTTCTGAAACTGATACAAAGCACTGGTCCTCTAACATCCAATGCTTGTCAGTTAAGATGAGAAACGTGTGAGCTTCGTCAACGATATAGTTCGTTTAAGATGAAAAGTGACTGCCCTTACCTGAAACGACGTCTTGCTTGTAGGAAGACACAGAGCCTGGAATTTAACTCGATTTCTGAAGGGAAACACACAGCATAGTTCTCATCCATGGATCACACTCTGCTTTAGAGCAAGAAGCACGCTCTTGCTTTCTCGAGTATCTAATATACTAGGAAACGTCAGTGTGCTCAGAAGAAAAGAATGGTGTTTCCTATACATACGGACCATATCTAGTTAAACTCTGCTTGAAATTGATACAAAGAAAAGGTCCTCTAACACCAAATACTTCTCAGTTAATATGAGAAACGTGTGAGCTTCGTGAACGATGTAGTTCATTTGAGCTGCAAAGTCACTGCCCTTACCTGAAACGAACTTTTCTTGTAGGAAGACTCAGAGCCTGGGATTTAACTGCATTTCTGAAGTGAAACACAGAGCATAGTTCTCATCCATGGATCACACTCTGCTTTGGAGCAAGAAGCAGGCTCTTGCTTTCTAGAGGATCTAATACAGCAGGAAAGGTTAGTGTGCCCAGAACAAAAGAATGGTGTTTCTTACACATATAGACCATGTCTAGTTCTACTGTGCTTCTGAAACAGACACAAACCACAGGTCCTCTAACATCCAATGCTTGTCAGTTAAGATGAGAAACGAGTGAGCTTCGTGAACGATGTAGTTCGTTTGACCTGAAAAGTGACTGCCCTTACCTGAAAGGAAGTCTTGCTTGTAGGAAGACACAGAGCCTGGAATTTAACTCCATTTCTGAAGTGAAACACACAACAGAGTTCTCATCCATATATCACACTCTGCTTTAGAGCAAGAAGCACGCTCTAGCTTTCCAGAGTCTCTAAGATATCAGGAAACGTGTGTGTGATGAGAACAAAAGAAAGGTGTTTCCTACACATACAGACCATACCTAGTCCAACTATACTTCTGAAACTGATACAAAGCATTGGTCCTCTAACATCCAATGCTTGTCAGTTAAGATGAGAAATGTGTGAGCTTCGTGAACGATGTAGTTCCTTAGAGCTGAAAATTGACTGCCCTTCCCTGAAACGAAGGCTTGCATTTTGGAAGACACAGAGCCTGGGATTTAACTCCATTTCTGAAGGGAAACACACAGCATAGTTCTCATCCATGGATCACACTCTGCTTCAGAGCCAGAAGCACACTCTTGCTTTCTAGATTCTCTAATACAGCAGGAAACGTGGTTGGGCTCAGAACAAATAACTGTGTTTCCAACACATACGGACCATATCTAGTCCAACTCAGCTTCTGAAACTGAAACAAACCACAGGTCCACTAACATTCAATGCTTGTCAGTTAAGATGATAAACGTGTGAGCTTCGTGAACGATGTAGTGCGTTTGAGCTGTAAAGAAACTGCCATTACCTGAAAAGTATTCTTGATTTAGGAAGACTCAGAGCCTGGGATTTAACACCATTTCTGAAGTGAAACAGATAGCAGGGTTCTCATATATACATCACACTCTGCTTTAAAACAAGAAGGACGCTCTTGCTTTCTAGAATCTCTAAGACAGCAGGAAACATGTGTGTTCTGAGAGCAGAAGAACGGTGTTTCCTACACATTCGGACCATATCAACTCCAACTCTGCCTCTGAAATTGATACAAAGCTCAGTTCCTCTAACATCCATTGCTTGTCATTTAAGATGTGAAACGTGTAAGCTTCGTGAAGGATGTAGTTCATTTGAGCTGAAATGTGACTGCCCTTACCTGAAACGAAGTCTTTATTGTAGGAAGACACAGAGCCTGGGATTTAACTCCATTTCTGAAGGGAAACACACAACAGAGTTCTCATATATAGATCACACTCTGCTTTAGAGCAAGAAGCACGCTCTTGCTTTCCAGAGTCACTAAGACAGCAGGAAACCTTAGTGTGATGAGAACAAAAGAACGGTGTTTCCTACACATACGGACCATATCTAGTCCAACTCTGCTTCTGAAACAGATACAAACCACTGGTCCTCTAAAATCCAATGCTTGTCAGTTAAGATGAGAAACGTGTGAGCTTCTTGAATGATGTAGTTTGTTTGAGCTGAAAAGTGACTGCCCTTCCCTGAAACGAAAGCTTGCATGTTGGAAGACACAGAGCCTGGGATTTAACTCCATTTCTGAAGGGAAACACACAGCATAGTTCTCATCCATTGATCACACTCTGCTTCAGAGCAAGAAGTCCGCTCTTGCTTTCTAGATTCTCTAATACAGCAGGAAACGTGAGTGTGCTGAGAACAAAAGAACAGTGGTTCCTACACATACGGACCATATATATTCCAACTCTACTTCTGAAACTGATACAAAGCACTGGTCCTATAACATCCAATGCTTGTCGGTTAAGATGAGAAACGTGTGAGCTTCGTGAACGATGTAGTTCGTTTGAGCTGTAAAGTAACTGCCCTTACCTGAAACGAAGTGTTGCTTGTAGGAACACTCAGAGCCTGGGGTTTAACTCCATTTCTGAAGTGAAACACACAGCAGGGTTCTCATATATACATCACACTCTGCTTTAAAGCAAGAAGGACGCACTTGCTTTCTAGAATCTCAGAGACAGGAGGAAACATGAGTGTGCTGAGAGGAAAAGAACGGTGTTTCCTACACATTCGGACCATATCGAGTCCAACTCTGCCTCTGAAATTGATACAAAGCTCAGGTCCTCTAAAATCCAATGGTTGTCATTTAAGATGAGAAACGTGTGAGCTTCGTGAAGGATGTAGTTTATTTGAGCTGAAAAGCGACTGCCCTTACCAGAAACGAAGTCTTGCTTGTAGGAAGACACAGAGCCTGGGATTTAACTCCATTTCTGAAGGGAAACACACAGCAGAGTTCTCATCCATTGATCACACTCTGCTTTAGAGCAAGAACCACGCTCTAGCTTTCTAGAATCTCTAAGACAGCAGGAAACGTGAGTGTGCTGGGAACAAAAGAATGGTGTTTCCTACACATACGGACCATATCTAGTCCAACTCTGCCTCTGAAATTGATACAAAGGACAGGTCGTCCAGCATCCAATGCTTCTCATTTAAGATGAGAAACGTGTGAGCTTCGGGAACGATGTAGTTCGTTTGAGCTGTAAAGTAACTGCCCTTACCTGAAACGAAGACTTTTTTGTAGGAAGACTCAGAGCCTGGCATTTAACTCCATTTCTGAGGTGAAACACACAGCAGAGTTCTCATCCATTGAACACACTCTGCTTTAGAGCAAGAAGCACGCTCTAGCTTTCTAGAGTCTCTAAGACAGCAGGAAACGTGAGTGTGCTGAGAACAAAAGAACGGTGTTTCCTACACATACGGACCATATCTAGACCAACTCTGCTTCTGAAACTGATACAAAGCACTGGTCCTCTAACATCCAATGCTTGTCAGTTAAGATGAGAAATGTGTGAGCTTCGTGAACGATGTAGTTCCTTAGAGCTGAAAAGTGACTGCCCTTCCCTGAAACGAAGGCTTGCATTTTGGAAGACACAGAGCCTGGGATTTAACTCCATTTCTGAAGGGAAACACACAGCATAGTTCTCATCCATGGATCACACTCTGCTTCAGAGCCAGAAGCACACTCTTGCTTTCTAGATTCTCTAATACAGCAGGAAACGTGGTTGGGCTCAGAACAAATAACTGTGTTTCCAACACATACGGACCATATCTAGTCCAACTCAGCTTCTGAAACTGAAACAAACCACAGGTCCACTAACATTCAATGCTTGTCAGTTAAGATGATAAACGTGTGAGCTTCGTGAACGATGTAGTGCGTTTGAGCTGTAAAGAAACTGCCCTAACCTGAAAAGTATTCTTGATTTAGGAAGACTCAGAGCCTGGGATTTAACACCATTTCTGAAGTGAAACAGATAGCAGGGTTTTCATATATACATCACACTCTGCTTTAAAACAAGAAGGACGCTCTTGCTTTCTAGAATCTCTAAGACAGCAGGAAACATGTGTGTTCTGAGAGCAGAAGAACGGTGTTTCCTACACATTCGGACCATATCAAGTCCAACTCTGCCTCTGAAATTGATACAAAGCTCAGTTCCTCTAACATCCATTGCTTGTCATTTAAGATGTGAAACGTGTAAGCTTCGTGAAGGATGTAGTTCATTTGAGCTGAAATGTGACTGCCCTTACCTGAAACGAAGTCTTTATTGTAGGAAGACACAGAGCCTGGGATTTAACTCCATTTCCGAAGGGAAACACACAACAGAGTTCTCATATATAGATCACACTCTGCTTTAGAGCAAGAAGCACGCTCTTGCTTTCCAGAGTCACTAAGACAGCAGGAAACCTTAGTGTGATGAGAACAAAAGAACGGTGTTTCCTACACATACGAACCATATCTAGTCCAACTCTGCTTCTGAAACTGATACAAAGCACTGGTCCTCTAACATCCAATGCTTGTCAGTTAAGATGAGAAACGTGTGAGCTTCGAGAACGATGTAGTTCATTTGTGCTGAAAAGTGACTGCCCTTCCCTGAAACGAAGTCTTGCATGTTGGAAGACACAGAGCCTGGGATTTAACTCCATTTCTGAAGGGAAACACACAGCATAGTTCTCATCCTTGGATCACACTCTGCTTTAGAGCAAGAAGAACGCTCTAGCTTTCTATATTCTCTAAGACAGCAGGAATCGTGAGTGTGCTAAGAACAAATGAACGGTGTTTCCTACACATACGGACCATATCTATTCCAACTCTGCTTCTGAAACTGATACAAAGCACTGGTCCTCTAACATCCAATGCTTGTCAGTTAAGATGAGAAACGTGTGAGCTTCGTCAACGATATAGTTCGTTTAAGATGAAAAGTGACTGCCCTTACCTGAAACGACGTCTTGCTTGTAGGAAGACACAGAGCCTGGAATTTAACTCGATTTCTGAAGGGAAACACACAGCATAGTTCTCATCCATGGATCACACTCTGCTTTAGAGCAAGAAGCACGCTCTTGCTTTCTCGAGTATCTAATATACTAGGAAACGTCAGTGTGCTCAGAAGAAAAGAATGGTGTTTCCTATACATACGGACCATATCTAGTTAAACTCTGCTTGAAATTGATACAAAGAAAAGGTCCTCTAACACCAAATACTTCTCAGTTAATATGAGAAACGTGTGAGCTTCGTGAACGATGTAGTTCATTTGAGCTGCAAAGTCACTGCCCTTACCTGAAACGAACTTTTCTTGTAGGAAGACTCAGAGCCTGGGATTTAACTGCATTTCTGAAGTGAAACACAGAGCATAGTTCTCATCCATGGATCACACTCTGCTTTGGAGCAAGAAGCAGGCTCTTGCTTTCTAGAGGATCTAATACAGCAGGAAAGGTTAGTGTGCCCAGAACAAAAGAATGGTGTTTCTTACACATATAGACCATGTCTAGTTCTACTGTGCTTCTGAAACAGACACAAACCACAGGTCCTCTAACATCCAATGCTTGTCAGTTAAGATGAGAAACGAGTGAGCTTCGTGAACGATGTAGTTCGTTTGACCTGAAAAGTGACTGCCCTTACCTGAAAGGAAGTCTTGCTTGTAGGAAGACACAGAGCCTGGAATTTAACTCCATTTCTGAAGTGAAACACACAACAGAGTTCTCATCCATATATCACACTCTGCTTTAGAGCAAGAAGCACGCTCTAGCTTTCCAGAGTCTCTAAGATATCAGGAAACGTGTGTGTGATGAGAACAAAAGAAAGGTGTTTCCTACACATACAGACCATACCTAGTCCAACTATACTTCTGAAACTGATACAAAGCATTGGTCCTCTAACATCCAATGCTTGTCAGTTAAGATGAGAAATGTGTGAGCTTCGTGAACGATGTAGTTCCTTAGAGCTGAAAATTGACTGCCCTTCCCTGAAACGAAGGCTTGCATTTTGGAAGACACAGAGCCTGGGATTTAACTCCATTTCTGAAGGGAAACACACAGCATAGTTCTCATCCATGGATCACACTCTGCTTCAGAGCCAGAAGCACACTCTTGCTTTCTAGATTCTCTAATACAGCAGGAAACGTGGTTGGGCTCAGAACAAATAACTGTGTTTCCAACACATACGGACCATATCTAGTCCAACTCAGCTTCTGAAACTGAAACAAACCACAGGTCCACTAACATTCAATGCTTGTCAGTTAAGATGATAAACGTGTGAGCTTCGTGAACGATGTAGTGCGTTTGAGCTGTAAAGAAACTGCCATTACCTGAAAAGTATTCTTGATTTAGGAAGACTCAGAGCCTGGGATTTAACACCATTTCTGAAGTGAAACAGATAGCAGGGTTCTCATATAGACATCACACTCTGCTTTAAAACAAGAAGGACGCTCTTGCTTTCTAGAATCTCTAAGACAGCAGGAAACATGTGTGTTCTGAGAGCAGAAGAACGGTGTTTCCTACACATTCGGACCATATCAACTCCAACTCTGCCTCTGAAATTGATACAAAGCTCAGTTCCTCTAACATCCATTGCTTGTCATTTAAGATGTGAAACGTGTAAGCTTCGTGAAGGATGTAGTTCATTTGAGCTGAAATGTGACTGCCCTTACCTGAAACGAAGTCTTTATTGTAGGAAGACACAGAGCCTGGGATTTAACTCCATTTCTGAAGGGAAACACACAACAGAGTTCTCATATATAGATCACACTCTGCTTTAGAGCAAGAAGCACGCTCTTGCTTTCCAGAGTCACTAAGACAGCAGGAAACCTTAGTGTGATGAGAACAAAAGAACGGTGTTTCCTACACATACGGACCATATCTAGTCCAACTCTGCTTCTGAAACAGATACAAACCACTGGTCCTCTAAAATCCAATGCTTGTCAGTTAAGATGAGAAACGTGTGAGCTTCTTGAATGATGTAGTTTGTTTGAGCTGAAAAGTGACTGCCCTTCCCTGAAACGAAAGCTTGCATGTTGGAAGACACAGAGCCTGGGATTTAACTCCATTTTTGAAGGGAAACACACAGCATAGTTCTCATCCATTGATCACACTCTGCTTCAGAGCAAGAAGTCCGCTCTTGCTTTCTAGATTCTCTAATACAGCAGGAAACGTGAGTGTGCTGAGAACAAAAGAACAGTGGTTCCTACACATACGGACCATATATATTCCAACTCTACTTCTGAAACTGATACAAAGCACTGGTCCTATAACATCCAATGCTTGTCGGTTAAGATGAGAAACGTGTGAGCTTCGTGAATGATTTAGTTCGTTTGAGCTGTAAAGTAACTGCCCTTACCTGAAACGAAGTCTTATTTGTAGGAAGACTCAGAGCCTGGGATTTAACTCCATTTCTGAAGTGTAACACACAGCAGAATTCTTATCCATTGATCACACTCTGCTTTAGTGCAAGAAGCACGCTCTAGCTTTCTAGAGTCTCTAAGACAGCAGGAAACTTGAGTGTGCTGAGAACAAAAAAAACGGTGTTTCCAACACATACAGACCATATCTCTTCCATCTGTGCTTCTGATACTGATACAAAGCACTGGTCCTATAACATCCGATGCTTGTCAGTTAAGATGAGAAACGTGTGAGCTTCGTGAACGATGTAGTTCGTTTGAGCTGTAAAGTAACTGCCCTTACCTGAAACGAAGTGTTGCTTGTAGGAACACTCAGAGCCTGGGGTTTAACTCCATTTCTGAAGTGAAACACACAGCAGGGTTCTCATATATACATCACACTCTGCTTTAAAGCAAGAAGGACGCACTTGCTTTCTAGAATCTCAGAGACAGGAGGAAACATGAGTGTGCTGAGAGGAAAAGAACGGTGTTTCCTACACATTCGGACCATATCGAGTCCAACTCTGCCTCTGAAATTGATACAAAGCTCAGGTCCTCTAAAATCCAATGGTTGTCATTTAAGATGAGAAACGTGTGAGCTTCGTGAAGGATGTAGTTTATTTGAGCTGAAAAGCGACTGCCCTTACCAGAAACGAAGTCTTGCTTGTAGGAAGACACAGAGCCTGGGATTTAACTCCATTTCTGAAGGGAAACACACAGCAGAGTTCTCATCCATTGATCACACTCTGCTTTAGAGCAAGAACCACGCTCTAGCTTTCTAGAATCTCTAAGACAGCAGGAAACGTGAGTGTGCTGGGAACAAAAGAATGGTGTTTCCTACACATACGGACCATATCTAGTCCAACTCTGCCTCTGAAATTGATACAAAGGACAGGTCGTCCAGCATCCAATGCTTCTCATTTAAGATGAGAAACGTGTGAGCTTCGGGAACGATGTAGTTCGTTTGAGCTGTAAAGTAACTGCCCTTACCTGAAACGAAGACTTTTTTGTAGGAAGACTCAGAGCCTGGCATTTAACTCCATTTCTGAGGTGAAACACACAGCAGAGTTCTCATCCATTGAACACACTCTGCTTTAGAGCAAGAAGCACGCTCTAGCTTTCTAGAGTCTCTAAGACAGCAGGAAACGTGAGTGTGCTGAGAACAAAAGAACGGTGTTTCCTACACATACGGACCATATCTAGACCAACTCTGCTTCTGAAACTGATACAAAGCACTGGTCCTCTAACATCCAATGCTTGTCAGTTAAGATGAGAAATGTGTGAGCTTCGTGAACGATGTAGTTCCTTAGAGCTGAAAAGTGACTGCCCTTCCCTGAAACGAAGGCTTGCATTTTGGAAGACACAGAGCCTGGGATTTAACTCCATTTCTGAAGGGAAACACACAGCATAGTTCTCATCCATGGATCACACTCTGCTTCAGAGCCAGAAGCACACTCTTGCTTTCTAGATTCTCTAATACAGCAGGAAACGTGGTTGGGCTCAGAACAAATAACTGTGTTTCCAACACATACGGACCATATCTAGTCCAACTCAGCTTCTGAAACTGAAACAAACCACAGGTCCACTAACATTCAATGCTTGTCAGTTAAGATGATAAACGTGTGAGCTTCGTGAATGATGTAGTGCGTTTGAGCTGTAAAGAAACTGCCCTTACCTGAAAAGTATTCTTGATTTAGGAAGACTCAGAGCCTGGGATTTAACTCCATTTCTGAAGGGAAACACACAGCATAGTTCTCATCCATTGATCACACTCTGCTTCAGAGCAAGAAGTCCGCTCTTGCTTTCTAGATTCTCTAATACAGCAGGAAACGTGAGTGTGCTGAGAACAAAAGAACAGTGGTTCCTACACATACGGACCATATATATTCCAACTCTACTTCTGAAACTGATACAAAGCACTGGTCCTATAACATCCAATGCTTGTCGGTTAAGATGAGAAACGTGTGAGCTTCGTGAATGATTTAGTTCGTTTGAGCTGTAAAGTAACTGCCCTTACCCGAAACGAAGTGTTGCTTGTAGGAAGACTCAGAGCCTGGGATTTAACTCCATTTCTGAAGTGAAACACACAACAGAGTTCTCATCCATTGTTCACACTCTGCTTTACAGCAAGAAGCACGCTCTTGCTTTCTAGAGTCTCTAAGACAGCAGGAAACATGAGTGTGCTGAGAACAAAAGAACGGTGTTTCTTACACATATGGACCATATCTAGTCCAACTCTACTTCTGAAACTGAAACAAACAACAGGTCCTCTAACATCCAATGCTTGTCAGTTACGATGAGAAACGTGTGAGCTTCGTGAACGATGTACTTCTTTTGAGCTGTAAAGTAACTTCCCTTACCAGAAACGAAGTCTTGCTTGTAGGAAGACACATAGCCTGGGATTTAACTCCATTTCTGAACGGAAACACACAACACAGTTCTCATCCATGGATCACACACTGCTTTAGAACAAGAAGCACGCTCTTGCTTTCCAGTTTCACTAAGACAGCAGGAAACCTGAGTGTGATGAGAACAAAAGAACGGTGTTTCCTACACATACGGACCATATCTAGTCCAACTCTGCTTCTGAAACTGATACAAAGCACTGGTCGTCTAACATTAGATGCTTGTCAGTTAAGATGAGAAATGTGTGAGCTTCCTGAACGATGTTGTACGTTTGAGCTAAAAAGTGACTGCCCTTACCTGAAACGAAGTCATGCTTGTAGGAACACACAGAGCCTGGGATTTAACTCCATTTCTGAAGGGAAACACACAACAGAGTTCTCATCCATGGATCACACTCTGCTTTAGAGCAAGAAGCATGCTCTTGGTTTCTAGAGTCTATAATACAGCAGGAAACTTGAGTGTGCTCAGAAGAAAAGAACCGTGTTTCCTCTACAAACATACCATATCTAGTTCAACTCTGCTTGAAATTGATACAAAGCAAAGGTCCTCTAACATCCAATGCTAATCAGTTTAGATGAGAAATGTGTGAGCTTCCTGAACGATATAGTTCGTTTTAGCTGTAAACTAAATGCCCTTACTTGAAACGAAGTCTTCCTTGTAGGAAGACTCAGAGCATGGGACTTAACACCATTTCTGAAGTGAAACACACAATAGAGTTCTCATCCATTGATCACACTCTGCTTTAGAGCAAGAAGCACGCTCTTGCTTCTAGAGTCTCTAATACAGCAGGAAACGTGAGTGTGCTCAGAACAAAAGATCGGTGTTTCCTACACATACGAACCATATCTAGTTCAACTCTGCTTCTGAAAATTAAACAAACCACAGGTCGTCTAACATCCAATGGTTGTCAGTGAAGATGAGAAACGGGTGAGCTTCGTGAACGATGTAGTTCGTTTGAGCTGAAAGTAACTGCCCTTACTTGAAATGAAGTCTTCCTTGTAGGAAGACACAGAGCCTGGGTTTTAACTCCATTTCTGAAGTGAAACACACAGCATAGTTCTCTTCCATTGATCACACTCTGCTTTAGAGCAAGAAGCATGCTCTTGCTTTCTAGAGTCTGTAATACAGCAGGAAACGTGAGTGTGCTCAGAAGAAAAGAACCGTGTTTCCTAAACAAACAGACCATATCAAGTTCAACTCTGCTTGAAATTGATACAAAGCAAAGGTCCTCTAACATCCAATGCTAATCAGTTTAGATGAGAAATGTATGAGCTTCGTGAACGATATAGTTCGTTTGAGCTGTAAATTAAATGCCCTTACCTGAAACGAAGTCTTGCTTGTAGGAAGACTCAGAGCCTGGTATTTAACTCCCTTTCTGAAGTGAAACACACAACAGAGTTCTCATCCATTGATCACACTCTGCTTTAGAGCAAGAAGCACGCTCTTGCTTTCTAGAGTCTCTAATACAGCAGGAAACGTGAGTGTGCGAAGAACAAAAGAATGGTGTTTCCTACACATAGGAACCATATCTAGTTCAACTCTACTTCTGAAACTGAAACAAACCACAGGTCGTCTAACATCCAATGCTTGTCAGTGAAGATGAGAAACGGGTGAGCTTTGTGAACGATGTAGTTCGTTTGAGCTGAAAGTAACTGCCCTTACTTGAAATGAAGTCTTCCTTGTAGGAAGACTCAGAGCATGGGACTTAACTCCATTTCTGAAGTGAAACACACAACACAGTTCTCATCCATTGATCACACTCTGCTTTAGAGCAAGAAGCACGCTCTTGCTTCACACAGTCTCCAATACAGCAGGAACATGAGTGTGCTCAGAACAAAAGAACGGTGTTTCTTACACATACGGACCTTATCTAGTCCAACTCTGCTACTGAAACTGATACAAAGCACTGGTCATCTAACATCCAATGCTTGTGAATTAAGATGAGAAAGGTGTGAGCTTCATGAACGATGTAGATTGTTTGAGCTGAAAAGTGACTGCCCTTGCCTGAACCGAAGTCTTGCTTGTAGGAAGACACAGAGCATGGAATTTAACTCCATTTCTGAAGGGAAAAACACAGCATAGTTCCAATCCATGGATCACACTCTGCTTTAGAGCAAGAAGCACGCTCTAGCTTTGTATAGTCTCTAATATAGCAGGAAACATGTGTGTGCTCAGAACAAATGAACGGTGTTTCCTACACATACGGACCATATCTAATCCAACTCTGGGTCTGATACTGAAACAAACCACAGGTCCTCTAACATCCAATGCTTGTCAGTTAAAATGAGAAACGTGTGAGCTTTGTGAACCATGTAGTTTGTTTGAGCTGAAAAGTGACTGCCCTTACCTGAAACGAAGTCTTGCTTGTAGGAAGACTCAGAGCCTGGGATTTAACTCCATTTCCGAAGTAAAACACACAACAGAGTTCTCATCCATTGATCACACTCTGCTTTAGAGCAAGAAGCACGCTCTTGCTTTCTAGAGTCTCCACTACAGCAGGAACATGAGTGTGCTCACAACAAAAGAACGGTGTTTCTTACACATACGGACCATATCTAGTCCAACTCTGATACTGAAACTGATACAAAGCACTGGTCATCTTACATCCAATGCTTGTCAGTTAAGATGAGAAACGTGTGAGCTTCGTGAACGATGTAGTTCGTTTGAGCTGTAAAGTAACTTCCCTTACCTGAAACGAATTCTTGCTTGTAGGAAGACTCAGAGCCTGGGATTTAACTCCATTTCCGAAGTGAACACACAACAGAGTTCTCATCCATTGATCACACTCTCATTTAGAGCAAGAAGCACGCCCTTGCTTTCTAGAGTGTGTAATACAGCACGAAACGTTAGTGTGCTCAGGAGAAAAGAACCGTGTTTCCTATACATACAGACCATATCTAGTTCAACTCTGCTTGAAATTGATACAAAGGAAAGGTCGTCTAACATCCAATGCTAATCAGTTTAGATGAGAAATGTGTGAGCTTCGTGAACGATATAGTTCGTTTGAGCTGTAAACTAAATGCCCTTACCTGAAACGAAGTCTTGCTTGTACTAAGACTCAGAGCCTGGTATTTAACTCCATTTCTTAAGTGAAACACACAACAGAGTTCTCATCCATTGATCACACTCTGCTTTAGAGCAAGAAGCACGCTCTAGATTTCTAGATTCTCTAAGACATCAGGAAACTTGAGTGTGCTGAGAACAAATGAACAGTGTTTCCTACACATACAGATCATATCTAGTCCAACTCTGCTTCTGAAACTGATACAAATCATTGGTCTTCTAACATCCAATGCTTGTCAGTTAAGATGAGAAACGTCTGAGCTTTGTGAACGATGTAGTTTGTTTGAGCTGAAAAGTGACTGCCCTTACCTGAAACGAAGTCTTGCTTGTAGGAAGACTCAGAGCCTGGTATTTAACTCCATTTCTGAAGTGAAACACACAAAAGAGTTCTCATCCATTGATCACACTCTGCTTTAGAGCCAGAAGCACGCTCTTGCTTTCTAGAGTCTGTAATACAGCAGGAAACGTGCGTGTGCTCAGAACAAAAGATTGGTGTTTCTTACACATACGGACCATATCTAGTCCAACTCTGATACTGAAACTGATACAAAGCACTGGTCATCTAACATCCAATGCTTGTCAGTTAAGATGAGAAACGTGTGAGCTTCGTGAACGATGTAGTTCGTTTGAGCTGTAAAGTAACTTCCCTTACCTGAAGAGAATTCTTGCTTGTAGGAAGACTCAGAGCCTGGGATTTAACTCCATTTCCGAAGTGAAACACACAACAGAGTTCTCATCCATTGATCACACTCTGCTTTAGAGCAAGAAGCACGCTCTTGCTTTCTAGAGTCTGTAATACAGCAGGAAACATGAGTGTGCTCAGAAGAAAAGAACCGTGTTTCCTAAACAAACAGACCATATCAAGTTCAACTCTGCTTGAAATTAATACAAAGCAAAGGTCCTATAACATCCAATGCTAATCAGTTTAGATGAGAAATGTATGAGCTTCGTGAACGATAGAGTTCGTTTGAGCTGTAAACTAAATGCCCTTACCTGAAACGAAGTCTTGCTTGTAGGAAGACTCAGAGCCTGGTATTTAACTCCCTTTCTGAAGTGAAACACACAACAGTGTTCTCATCCATTGATCACACTCTGCTTTAGAGCAGGAAACATGCTCTTGCTTTCTACAGTCTCTAATACATCAGGAAACGTGAGTGTGCTCAGAACAAAAGAACGGTGTTTTCTACACACACGAACCATATCTAGTTCAACTCTGCTTCTTAAACTGAAACAAACCAAAGGTCCTCTCATCCAATGCTTGTCAGTTAAGATGAGAAACGTGTGAGCTTCCTGAACGATGTAGATTGTTTGAGCTGAAAAGTGACTGCCCTTGCCTGAACCGAAGTCTTGCTTGTAGGAAGACACAGAGCCTGGAATTTAACTCCATTTCTGAAGGGAAAAACACAGCATAGTTCCAATCCATAGATCACACTCTGCTTTAGAGCAAGAAGCACGCTCTAGCTTTGTATAGTCTCTAATATAGCAGGAAACATGTGTGTGCTCAGAACAAATGAACGGTGTTTCCTACACATACGGACCATATCTAATCCAACTCTGGTTCTGATACTGAAACAAACCACAGGTCCTCTAACATCCAATGCTTGTCAGTTAAAATGAGAAACGTGTGAGCTTTGTGAACCATGTAGTTTGTGTGAGCTGAAAAGTGACTGCCCTTACCTGAAACGAAGTCTTGCTTGTAGGAAGACTCAGAGCCTGGAATTTAACTCCATTTCTGAAGTAAAACACACAACAGAGTTCTCATCCATTGATCACACTCTGCTTTAGAGCAAGAAGCACGCTCTTGCTTTCTAGAGTCTCCAATACAGCAGGAACATGAGTGTGCTCAGAACAAAAGAAAGGTGTTTCTTACACATACGGACCATATCTAGTCCAACTCTGATACTGAAACTGATACAAAGCACTGGTCATCTAACATCCAATGCTTGTCAGTTAAGATGAGAAACGTGTGAGCTTCGTGAACGATGTAGTTCGTTTGAGCTGTAAAGTAACTTCCCTTACCTGAAACGAATGTTTGCTTGTAGGAAGACTCAGAGCCTGGGATTTAACTACATTTCCGAAGTGAACACACAACAGAGTTCTCATCCATTGATCACACTCTGCTTTAGAGCAAGAAGCACGCTCTTGCTTTCTAGAGTGTGTAATACAGCACGAAACGTTAGTGTGCTCAGGAGAAAAGAACCGTGTTTCCTATACATACAGACCATATCTAGTTCAACTCTGCTTGAAATTGATACAAAGCAAAGGTCCTCTAACATCCAATGCTAATCAGTTTAGATGAGAAATGTGTGAGCTTCGTGAACGATATAGTTCGTTTGAGCTGTAAACTAAATGCCCTTACCTGAAACGAAGTCTTCCTTGTAGGAAGACTCAGAGCATGGGATTTAACTCCATTTCTGAAGTGAAACACACAACACAGTTCTCATCCATTGATCACACTCTGCTTTAGAGCAAGAAGCACACTCTGGCTTTCTACAGTCTCCACTACAGCAGGAACATGAGTGTGCTCACAACAAAAGAATGGTGTTTCCTACACATACGGACCATATCTAGTCCAACTCTGCTTCTGAAACTGAAACAAACCAAAGGTCCTCTAACATCCAATGCTTGTCAGTTAAGATGAGAAACGTGTGAGCTTCGTGAACGATGTAGTTCGTTTGAGCGGAAAAGTGACTTCCCTTACCTGAAACGAAGTCTTGCTTGTAGGAAGACAAAGAGCCTGGGATTTAACTCCATTTCTGAAGGGAAACACACAACACAATTCTCATCCATGGATCACACACTGCTTTAGAGCAAGAAGCACGCTCTTGCTTTCTACAGTCTCTAATACAGCAGGAAACGTGCGTGTGCTGAGAAAAAAGAATGGTGTTTCTTACACATACGCACCATATCTATTCCAACTCTGCTTCTGAAACTGATACAAAGCACTGGTCGTCTAACATTCGATGCTTGTCAGTTAAGATGAGAAACGGGTGAGCTTCGTGAACGATGTAGTTCGTTTGAGCTGAAAGTAACTGCCCTTATTTGAAATGAAGTCTTCCATGTAGGAAGACTCAGAGCATGGGACTTAACTTCATTTCTCAAGTGAAACACCCAACAGAGTTCTCATCCATTGATCACACTCTGCTTTAAAGCAAGATGTACGCTCTAGATTTCTAGAGTCTCTAAGACAGCAGGAAACTTGAGTGTGCTGAGAACAAATGAACAGTGTTTCCTACACATACAGATCATATCTAGTCCAACTCTGCTTCTGAAACTGATACAAATCATTGGTCTTCTAACATCCAATGCTTGTCAGTTAAGATGAGAAACGTCTGAGCTTTGTGAACGATGTAGTTTGTTTGAGCTGAAAAGTGACTGCCCTTACCTGAAACGAAGTCTTGCTTGTACTAAGACTCAGAGCCTGGGATTAAACTCCATTTCTGAAGTGAAACACACAACAGAGTTGTCATCCATTGTTCACACTCTGCTTTACATCAAGAAGCACGCTCTTGCTTTCTTGACTCTCCGAGACAGCAGGAAACGTGAGTGTGCTCAGAACAAAAGAACGGTGTTTCCTACACATACGGACCATATCTAGTCCAACTCTGCTTCTGAAACTGAAACAAACCAAAGGTCCTCCAACATCCAATGCTTGTCAGTTAAAATGAGAAACGTGTGAGCTTCCTGAACGATGTAGATTGTTTGAGCTGAAAAGTGACTGCCCTTGCCTGAAACGAAGTCTTGCTTGTAGGAGGACACAGAGCCTGGGATTTAACTCCATTTCTGTAGGGAATCACATAACACAGTTCTCATCCATGGATCACACTCTGCTTTAGAGCAAGAAGCATGCTCTAGCTTTCTAGAGTCTCTAAGACAGCATGAAACTTGAGTGTGCTGAGAAGAAATGAACGGTGTTTCCTACACATACGGATCATATCTAGTCCAACTCTGCTTCTGAAACTGATACAATGCACTGGTCCTCTAACATTCAATGCTTGTCAGTTAAGATGAGAAACGTGTGAGCTTCCTGAACGATGTAGTTCGTTTGAGCTGAAAAGTGACTTCCCTTACCTGAAACGAAGTCTTGCTTGTAGGAAGACAAAGAGCCTGGGATTTAACTCCATTTCTGAAGGGAAACACACAACACAATTCTCATCCATGGATCACACACTGCTTTAGAGCAAGAAGAACGCTCTTGCTTTCTACAGTCTCTAATACAGCAGGAAACTTTAGTGTGCTCAGAAGAAAAGAACCGTGTTTCCTATACATACAGACCATATCTAGTTCAACTCTGCTTGAAATTGATACAAAGCAAAGGTCCTCTAACATCCAATGCTAATCAGTTTAGATGAGAAATGTGTGAGCTTCGTGAACGATATAGTTCGTTTGAGCTGTAAACTAAATGCCCTTACCTGAAACGAAGTCTTGCTTGTAGGAAGACTCAGAGCCTGGGATTTAACTCCATTTCTTAAGTGAAGCACACAACAGAGTTCTCATCCATTGATCACACTCTGCTTTAGAGCAAGAAGCACGCTCTAGATTTCTAGAGTCTCTAAGACAGCAGGAAACGTGAGTGTGCTCAGAACAAAAGAACGGTGTTTCCTACACATACGAACCATATCTAGTTCAACTCTGCTTCTGAAACTGAAACAAACCACATGTCGTCTAACATCCAATGCTTGTCAGTGAAGATGAGAAACGGGTGAGCTTCGTGAACGATGTAGTTCGTTTGAGCTGAAAGTAACTGCCCTTATTTGAAATGAAGTCTTCCTTGTAGGAAGACTCAGAGCATGGGACTTAACTTCATTTCTGAAGTGAAACACCCAACAGAGTTCTCATCCATTGATCACCCTCTGCTTTAAAGCAAGAAGTACGCTCTAGATTTCTAGAGTCTCTAAGACAGCAGGAAACTTGAGTGTGCTGAGAACAAATGAACAGTGTTTCCTACACATACAGATCATATCTAGTCTAACTCTGCTTCTGAAACTGATACAAATCATTGGTCTTCTAACATCCAATGCTTGTCAGTTAAGATGAGAGACGTCTGAGCTTTGTGAACGATGTAGTTTGTTTGAGCTGAAAAGTGACTTCCCTTACCTGAAACGAAGTCTTGCTTGTAGGAAGACAAAGAGCCTGGGATTTAACTCCATTTCTGAAGGGAAACACACAACACAATTCTCATCCATGGATCACACACTGCTTTAGAGCAAGAAGCACGCTCTTGCTTTCTATAGTCTCTAATACAGCAGGAAACGTGCGTGTGCTGAGAAAAAAGAATGGTGTTTCTTACACATACGCACCATATCTATTCCAACTCTGCTTCTGAAACTGATACAAAGCACTGGTCTTCTAACATTCGATGCTTGTCAGTTAAGATGAGAAACGTGTGAGCTTCCTGAACGATGTAGTTCGTTTGAGCGGAAAAGTGACTTCCCTTACCTGAAACGAATTCTTGCTTGTAGGAAGACTCAGAGCCTGGGATTTAACTCCATTTCCGAAGTGAAACACACAACAGAGTTCTCATCCATTGATCACACTCTCATTTAGAGCAAGAAGCACGCTCTTGCTTTCTAGAGTCTGTAATACAGCAGGAAAATTTAGTGTGCTCAGAAGAAAAGAACCGTGTTTCCTATACATACAGACCATATCTAGTTCAACTCTGCTTGAAATTGATACAAAGCAAAGGTCCTCTAACATCCAATGCTAATCAGTTTAGATGAGAAATGTGTGAGCTTCGTGAACGATATAGTTCGTTTGAGCTGTAAACTAAATGCCCTTACCTGAAACGAAGTCTTGCTTGTAGGAAGACTCAGAGCCTGGTATTTAACTCCATTTCTTAAGTGAAGCACACAACAGAGTTCTCATCCATTGATCACACTCTGCTTTAGAGCAAGAAGCACGCTCTAGATTTCTAGAGTCTCTAAGACAGCAGGAAACGTGAGTGTGCTCAGAACAAAAGAACGGTGTTTCCTACACATACGAACCATATCTAGTTCAACTCTGCTTCTGAAACTGAAACAAACCACATGTCGTCTAACATCAAATGCTTGTCAGTGAAGATGAGAAACGGGTGAGCTTCGTGAACGATGTAGTTCGTTTGAGCTGAAAGTAACTGCCCTTATTTGAAATGAAGTCTTCCTTGTAGGAAGACTCAGAGCATGGGACTTAACTTCATTTCTGAAGTGAAACACCCAACAGAGTTCTCATCCATTGATCATACTCTGCTTTAAAGGAAGAAGCACGCTCTAGATTTCTAGAGTCTCTAAGACAGCAGGAAACTTGAGTGTGCTGAGAACAAATGAACAGTGTTTCCTACACATACAGATCATATCTGGTCCAACTCTGCTTCTGAAACTGATACAAATCATTGGTATTCTAACATCCAATGCTTGTCAGTTAAGATGAGAAACGTCTGAGCTTTGTGAACGATGTAGATTGTTTGAGCTGAAAAGTGACTGCCCTTGCCTGAAATGAAGTCTTGCTTGTAGGAGGACACAGAGCCTGGGATTTAACTCCATTTCTGAAGGGAATCACATAACACAGTTCTCATCCATGGATCACACTCTGCTTTAGAGCAAGAAGCACGCTCTAGCTTTCTAGAGTCTCTAAGACAGCAGGAAACTTGAGTGTGCTGAGAAGAAATGAACGGTGTTTCCTACACATACGGATCATATCTAGTCCAACTCTGCTTCTGAAACTGATACAAAGCACTGGACCTCTAACATTCAATGCTTGTCAATTAAGATGAGAAACGTGTGAGCTTCCTGAACGATGTAGTTCGTTTGAGCTGAAAAGTGACTTCCCTTACCTGAAACGAAGTCTTGCTTGTAGGAAGACAAAGAGCCTGGATTTAACTCCATTTATGAAGGGAAGCACACAACACAATCCTCATCCATGGATCACACACTGCTTTAGAGCAAGAAGCACGCTCTTGCTTTCTACAGTCTCTAATACAGCAGGAAACGTGTATGTGCTCAGACGAAAAGAACCGTGTTTCCTATACAAACAGATCATATCTAGTCCAACTCTGCTTCTGAAACTGATACAAATCATTGGTCTTCTAACATCCAATGCTTGTCAGTTAAGATGAGAAACGTCTGAGCTTTGTGAACGATGTAGTTTGTTTGAGCTGAAAAGTGACTGCCCTTACCTGAAACGAAGTCTTGCTTGTAGGAAGACTCAGAGCCTGGTATTTAACTCCATTTCTGAAGTGAAACACACAACAGAGTTCTCATCCATTGATCACACTCTGCTTTAGAGCCAGAAGCACGCTCTTGCTTTCTAGAGTCTCCAATACATCAGGAACATGAGTGTGCTCAGAACAAAAGAACGGTGTTTCTTACACATACAGACCATATCTAGTCCAACTCTGCTTCTGAAACTGAAACAAACCACATGTCGTCTAACATCCAATGCTTGTCAGTGAAGATGAGAAACGGGTGAGCTTCGTGAACGATGTAGTTCGTTTGAGCTGAAAGTAACTGCCCTTATTTGAAATGAAGTCTTCCTTGTAGGAAGACTCAGAGCATGGGATTTAACTCCATTTCTGAAGTGAAACACACAACACAGTTCTCATCCATTGACATAATCTGCTTTAGAGCAAGAAGCACGCTCTGGCTTTCTACAGTCTCCACTACAGCAGGAACATGAGTGTGCTCACAACAAAAGAATGGTGTTTCTTACACATACAGACCATATCTAGTCCAACTCTGCTACTGAAACTGATACAAAGCACTGGTCATCTAACATCCAATGCTTGTCAGTTAAGATGAGAAACGAGTGAGCTTCGTGAACGATGTAGTTCGTTTGAGCTGTAAAGTAACTTCCCTTACATGAAACGAATTCTTGCTTGTAGGAAGACTCAGAGCCTGGGATTTAACTCCATTTCTGAAGTGAAACACACAACAGAGTTCTCATCCATTGATCACACTCTGCTTCAGAGCAAGAAGCACGCTCTTGCTTTCTAGAGTCTGTAATACAGCAGGAAACGTGTATGTGCTCAGACGAAAAGAACCGTGTTTCCTATACAAACAGACCATATCTAGTTCAACTCTGCTTGAAATTGATACAAAGCAAAGGTCCTCTAACATCCAATGCTAATCAGTTTAGATGAGAAATGTGTGAGCTTTGTGAACGATATAGTTCGTTTGAGCTGTAAACTATATGCCCTTACCTGAAACGAAGTCTTGCTTGTAGGAAGACTCAGAGCCTGGTATTTAACTCCATTTCTGAAGTGAAACACACAACAGAGTTCTCATCCATTGATCACACTCTGCTTTAGAGCCAGAAGCATGCTCTTGATTTCTAGAGTCTCCAATACAGCAGGAACATGAGTGTGCTCAGAACAAAAGAACGGTGTTTCTTACACATACGGACCATATCTAGTCCAACTCTGCTTCTGAAACTGAAACAAACCAAAGGTCCTCTAACATCCAATGCTTGTCAGTTAAGATGAGATACGTGTGAGCTTCCTGAACGATGTATATTGTTTGAGCTGAAAAGTGACTGCCCTTGCCTGAAACGAAGTCTTGCTTGTAGGAGGACACAGAGCCTGGGATTTAACTCCATTTCTGAAGGGAATCACATAACACAGTTCTCATCCGTGGATCACACTCTGCTTTAGAGCAAGAAGCACGCTCTAGCTTTCTAGAGTCTCTAAGACAGCAGGAAACTTGAGTGTGCTGAGAAGAAATGAACGGTGTTTCCTACACATACGGATCATATCTAGTCCAACTCTGCTTCTGAAACTGATACAAAGCACTGGTCCTCTAACATTCAATGCTTGTCAGTTAAGATGAGAAGCGTGTGATCTTCCTGAACGATGTAGTTCGTTTGAGCTGAAAAGTGACTTCCCTTACGTGAAACGAAGTCTTGCTTGTAGGAAGACAAAGAGCCTGGGATTTAACTCCATTTCTGAAGGGAAACACACAACACAATTCTCATCCATGGATCACACACTGCTTTAGAGCAAGAAGCACGCTCTTGCTTTCTACAGTCTCTAATACAGCAGGAAACGTGCTTGTGCTGAGAAAAAAGAATGGTGTTTCTTACACATACGCACCATATCTATTCAAACTCTGCTTCTGAAACTGATAAAAAGCACTGGTCGTCTAACATTCGATGCTTGTCAGTTAAGATGAGAAACTTGTGAGCTTCCTGAACGATGTAGTTCATTTGAGCGGAAAAGTGACTTCTCTTACCTGAAACGAATTCTTGCTTGTAGGAAGACTCAGAGCCTGGGATTTAACTCCATTTCCTAAGTGAAACACACAACAGAGTTGTCATCCATTGTTCACACTCTGCTTTACAGCAAGAAGCACGCTCTTGCTTTCTAGACTCTCTGAGACAGCAGGAAACATGAGTGTGATGAGAACAAAAGAACGTTGTTTCCTAAACATACGGACCATATCTAGTCCAACTCTGCTTCTTAAACTGATACAAAGCACTGGTCCTCTAACATTCAATGCTTGTCAGTTAAGATGAGAAACGTGTGAGCTTCGTGATCGATGTAGCTTATTTGAGGTGAAAATTGACTGCCCTTACCTGAAAAGAAGTCTTGCATTTAGGAAGACTAAGAGCCTGGGATTTAACTCCATTTCTGAAGGGAAACACACAACAGAGTTCTCATCCATTGATCACACTCTGCTTTAGAGCAAGAAGCACGCTCTTGCTTTCTAGAGTCTCTAATACAGCAGGAAACTTGAGTGTGCTCAGAACAAAAGAACGGTGTTTCCTACACATACGAACCATATCTAGTTCAACTCTGCTTCTGAAACTGAAACAAACCACATGTCGTCTAACATCCCATGCTTGTCAGTGAAGATGAGAAACGGGTGAGCTTCGTGAACGATATAATTCGTTTGAGCTGTAAACTAAATGCCCTTACCTGAAACGAAGTCTTGCTTGTAGGAAGATTCAGAGCCTGGTATTTAACTCCATTTCTTAAGTGAATCACACAACAGAGTTCTCATCCATTGATCACACTCTGCTTTAGAGCAAGAAGCACGCTCTTGATTTCTAGAGTCTCTAGACAGCAGGAAACTTGAGTGTGCTGAGGACAAATGAACAGTGTTTCTACACATACAGATCATATCTAGTCCAACTCTGCTTCTGAAAGTGATACAAATCATTGCTCTTCTAACATCCAATTCTTGTCAGTTAAGATGAGTAACGTCTGAGATTTGTGAAAGATGAAGTTTGTTTGAGCTAAAAAGTGACTGCCCTTACCTGAAACGAAGTCTTGCTTGTACTAAGACTAAGAGCCTGGGATTTAACTCCATTTCTGAAGTGAAACACACAACAAGTTCTCATCAATTGATCACACTCTGCTTTCGAGCAAGAAGCACGCTCTAGATTTCTAGAGTCTCTAAGACAGCAGGAAACTTGAGTGTGCTGAGAACAAATAAACGGTGTTTCCTACACATACAGATCATATCAAGTCCAACTCTGCTTCTGAAACTGATACAAATCATTGGTCTTCTAACATCCAATGTTTGTCAGTTAAGATGAGAAATGTCTGAGCTTTGTTAACGATGTAGTTTGTTTGAGCTGAAACGTGACTGCCCTTACCTGAAACGAAGTCTTGCTTGTAGGAAGACTCAAAGCCTGGTATTTAACTCCATTTCTGAAGTGAAACACACAACAGAGATCTCATCCATTGTTCACACTCTGCTTTACAGCAAGAAGCACGCTCTAGCTTTCTAGAGTCTCTCAGACAGCAGGAACATGAGTGTGCTGGGAACAAAAGAACGGTGTTTCTTACACATATGGACCATATCTAGTCCAACTCTACTTCTGAACTGAAACAAACACCAGGTCCTCTAACATCCAATGCTTGTCAGTTACGATGAGAAACGTGTGAGATTCGTGAACGATGTACTTCCTTTGAGCTGTAAAGTAACTTCCCTTACCTGAAACGAAGTCATGCTTGTAGGAAGACACAGAGCCTGGGATTTAACTCCATTTCTGAACGGAAACACACAACACAGTTCTCATCCATGGATCACACACTGCTTTAGAGCAAGAAGCATGTTCTTGCTTTCTAGAGTCTGTAATACAGCAGGAAACGTGCGTGTGCTGAGAAAAAAGAATGGTGTTTCTTAAACATACGCACCATATCTATTCCAACTCTGCTTCTGAAACTGATACAAAGCACTGGTCGTCTAACATTAGATGCTTGTCAGTTAAGATGAGAAACGTGTGAGCTTCCTGAACGATGTAGTTCGTTTGAGCGGAAAAGTGACTTCCCTTACCTGAAACGAATTCTTGCTTGTAGGAAGACTCAGAGCCTGGATTTAACTCCATTTCCGAAGTGAAACACACAACAGAGTTCTCATCCATTGATCACACTCTGCTTTAGAGCAAGAAGCACGCTCTTGCTTTCTAGAGTGTGTAATACAGCAGGAAACGTTAGTGTGCTCAGAAGAAAAGAACCGTGTTTCCTATACATACAGACCATATCTAGTTCAACTCTGCTTGAAATTGATAGAAAGCAAAGGTCCTCTAACATCCAATGCTAATCAGTTTAGATGAGAAATGTGTGAGCTTTGTGAACGATGTAGTTTGTTTGAGCTGAAAGTAACTGCCCTTATTTGAAATGAAGTCTTCCTTGTAGGAAGACTCAGAGCATGGGATTTAACTCCATTTCTGAAGTGAAACACACAACACAGTTCTCATCCATTGACATAATCTGCTTTAGAGCAAGAAGCACGCTCTGGCTTTCTACAGTCTCCACTACAGCAGGAACATGAGTGTGCTCACAACAAAAGAATGGTGTTTCTTACACATACAGACCATATCTAGTCCAACTCTGCTACTGAAACTGATACAAAGCACTGGTCATCTAACATCCAATGCTTGTCAGTTAAGATGAGAAACGAGTGAGCTTCGTGAACGATGTAGTTCGTTTGAGCTGTAAAGTAACTTCCCTTACATGAAACGAATTCTTGCTTGTAGGAAGACTCAGAGCCTGGGATTTAACTCCATTTCTGAAGTGAAACACACAACAGAGTTCTCATCCATTGATCACACTCTGCTTCAGAGCAAGAAGCACGCTCTTGCTTTCTAGAGTCTGTAATACAGCAGGAAACGTGTATGTGCTCAGACGAAAAGAACCGTGTTTCCTATACAAACAGACCATATCTAGTTCAACTCTGCTTGAAATTGATACAAAGCAAAGGTCCTCTAACATCCAATGCTAATCAGTTTAGATGAGAAATGTGTGAGCTTTGTGAACGATATAGTTCGTTTGAGCTGTAAACTATATGCCCTTACCTGAAACGAAGTCTTGCTTGTAGGAAGACTCAGAGCCTGGTATTTAACTCCATTTCTGAAGTGAAACACACAACAGAGTTCTCATCCATTGATCACACTCTGCTTTAGAGCCAGAAGCATGCTCTTGATTTCTAGAGTCTCCAATACAGCAGGAACATGAGTGTGCTCAGAACAAAAGAACGGTGTTTCTTACACATACGGACCATATCTAGTCCAACTCTGCTTCTGAAACTGAAACAAACCAAAGGTCCTCTAACATCCAATGCTTGTCAGTTAAGATGAGATACGTGTGAGCTTCCTGAACGATGTATATTGTTTGAGCTGAAAAGTGACTGCCCTAGCCTGAAACGAAGTCTTGCTTGTAGGAGGACACAGAGCCTGGGATTTAACTCCATTTCTGAAGGGAATCACATAACACAGTTCTCATCCGTGGATCACACTCTGCTTTAGAGCAAGAAGCACGCTCTAGCTTTCTAGAGTCTCTAAGACAGCAGGAAACTTGAGTGTGCTGAGAAGAAATGAACGGTGTTTCCTACACATACGGATCATATCTAGTCCAACTCTGCTTCTGAAACTGATACAAAGCACTGGTCCTCTAACATTCAATGCTTGTCAGTTAAGATGAGAAGCGTGTGATCTTCCTGAACGATGTAGTTCGTTTGAGCTGAAAAGTGACTTCCCTTACGTGAAACGAAGTCTTGCTTGTAGGAAGACAAAGAGCCTGGGATTTAACTCCATTTCTGAAGGGAAACACACAACACAATTCTCATCCATGGATCACACACTGCTTTAGAGCAAGAAGCACGCTCTTGCTTTCTACAGTCTCTAATACAGCAGGAAACGTGCTTGTGCTGAGAAAAAAGAATGGTGTTTCTTACACATACGCACCATATCTATTCAAACTCTGCTTCTGAAACTGATAAAAAGCACTGGTCGTCTAACATTCGATGCTTGTCAGTTAAGATGAGAAACTTGTGAGCTTCCTGAACGATGTAGTTCATTTGAGCGGAAAAGTGACTTCTCTTACCTGAAACGAATTCTTGCTTGTAGGAAGACTCAGAGCCTGGGATTTAACTCCATTTCCTAAGTGAAACACACAACAGAGTTGTCATCCATTGTTCACACTCTGCTTTACAGCAAGAAGCACGCTCTTGCTTTCTAGACTCTCTGAGACAGCAGGAAACATGAGTGTGATGAGAACAAAAGAACGTTGTTTCCTAAACATACGGACCATATCTAGTCCAACTCTGCTTCTTAAACTGATACAAAGCACTGGTCCTCTAACATTCAATGCTTGTCAGTTAAGATGAGAAACGTGTGAGCTTCGTGATCGATGTAGCTTATTTGAGGTGAAAATTGACTGCCCTTACCTGAAAAGAAGTCTTGCATTTAGGAAGACTAAGAGCCTGGGATTTAACTCCATTTCTGAAGGGAAACACACAACAGAGTTCTCATCCATTGATCACACTCTGCTTTAGAGCAAGAAGCACGCTCTTGCTTTCTAGAGTCTCTAATACAGCAGGAAACTTGAGTGTGCTCAGAACAAAAGAACGGTGTTTCCTACACATACGAACCATATCTAGTTCAACTCTGCTTCTGAAACTGAAACAAACCACATGTCGTCTAACATCCCATGCTTGTCAGTGAAGATGAGAAACGGGTGAGCTTCGTGAACGATATAATTCGTTTGAGCTGTAAACTAAATGCCCTTACCTGAAACGAAGTCTTGCTTGTAGGAAGATTCAGAGCCTGGTATTTAACTCCATTTCTTAAGTGAATCACACAACAGAGTTCTCATCCATTGATCACACTCTGCTTTAGAGCAAGAAGCACGCTCTTGATTTCTAGAGTCTCTAGACAGCAGGAAACTTGAGTGTGCTGAGGACAAATGAACAGTGTTTCTACACATACAGATCATATCTAGTCCAACTCTGCTTCTGAAAGTGATACAAATCATTGCTCTTCTAACATCCAATTCTTGTCAGTTAAGATGAGTAACGTCTGAGATTTGTGAAAGATGAAGTTTGTTTGAGCTAAAAAGTGACTGCCCTTACCTGAAACGAAGTCTTGCTTGTACTAAGACTAAGAGCCTGGGATTTAACTCCATTTCTGAAGTGAAACACACAACAAGTTCTCATCAATTGATCACACTCTGCTTTCGAGCAAGAAGCACGCTCTAGATTTCTAGAGTCTCTAAGACAGCAGGAAACTTGAGTGTGCTGAGAACAAATAAACGGTGCTTCCTACACATACAGATCATATCAAGTCCAACTCTGCTTCTGAAACTGATACAAATCATTGGTCTTCTAACATCCAATGTTTGTCAGTTAAGATGAGAAATGTCTGAGCTTTGTTAACGATGTAGTTTGTTTGAGCTGAAACGTGACTGCCCTTACCTGAAACGAAGTCTTGCTTGTAGGAAGACTCAAAGCCTGGTATTTAACTCCATTTCTGAAGTGAAACACACAACAGAGATCTCATCCATTGTTCACACTCTGCTTTACAGCAAGAAGCACGCTCTAGCTTTCTAGAGTCTCTCAGACAGCAGGAACATGAGTGTGCTGGGAACAAAAGAACGGTGTTTCTTACACATATGGACCATATCTAGTCCAACTCTACTTCTGAACTGAAACAAACACCAGGTCCTCTAACATCCAATGCTTGTCAGTTACGATGAGAAACGTGTGAGATTCGTGAACGATGTACTTCCTTTGAGCTGTAAAGTAACTTCCCTTACCTGAAACGAAGTCATGCTTGTAGGAAGACACAGAGCCTGGGATTTAACTCCATTTCTGAACGGAAACACACAACACAGTTCTCATCCAAGGATCACACACTGCTTTAGAGCAAGAAGCATGTTCTTGCTTTCTAGAGTCTGTAATACAGCAGGAAACGTGCGTGTGCTGAGAAAAAAGAATGGTGTTTCTTAAACATACGCACCATATCTATTCCAACTCTGCTTCTGAAACTGATACAAAGCACTGGTCGTCTAACATTAGATGCTTGTCAGTTAAGATGAGAAACGTGTGAGCTTCCTGAACGATGTAGTTCGTTTGAGCGGAAAAGTGACTTCCCTTACCTGAAACGAATTCTTGCTTGTAGGAAGACTCAGAGCCTGGATTTAACTCCATTTCCGAAGTGAAACACACAACAGAGTTCTCATCCATTGATCACACTCTGCTTTAGAGCAAGAAGCACGCTCTTGCTTTCTAGAGTGTGTAATACAGCAGGAAACGTTAGTGTGCTCAGAAGAAAAGAACCGTGTTTCCTATACATACAGACCATATCTAGTTCAACTCTGCTTGAAATTGATAGAAAGCAAAGGTCCTCTAACATCCAATGCTAATCAGTTTAGATGAGAAATGTGTGAGCTTCGTGAACGATATAGTTCGTTTGAGCTGTAAACTAAATGCCCTTACCTGAAACGAAGTCTTGCTTGTAGGAAGACTCAGAGCCTGGTATTTAACTCCATTTCTTAAGTGAAACACACAACAGAGTTCTCATCCATTGATCACACTCTGCTTTAGAGCAAGAAGCATGCTCTAGATTTCTAGAGTCTCTAACACAGCAGGAAACTTGAGTGTGCTGAGAGAAAATGAACAGTGTTTCTTACACATACAGATCATATGTAGTCCAACTCTGCTTCTGAAACTGATACAAATCATTGGTCTTCTAACCTCCAATGCTTGTCAGTTAAGATGAGAAACGTCTGAGCTTTTTGAACGATGTATTTTTTTTGAGCTGAAAAGTGACTTCCCTTACCTGAAACGAATTCTTGCTGGTAGGAAGACTCAGAGCCTGGTATTTAACTCCATTTCTGAAGTGAAACACACAACAGAGTTCTCATCCATTGATCACACTCCGCTTTAGAGCCAGAAGCACGCTCTTGCTTTCTAGAGTCTCCAATACAGCAGGAACATGAGTGTGCTCAGAACAAAAGAACGGTGTTTCTTACACATACGGACCATATCTAGTCCAACTCTGATACTGAAACTGATACAAAGCACCGGTCCTCTAACATTCAATGCTTGTCAGTTAAGATGAGAAACGTGTGAGCTTCGTGAACGATGTAGTTCGTTTGAGCTGTAAAGTAACTTCCCTTACCTGAAACGAATTCTTGATTGTAGGAAGATTCAGAGCCTGGGATTTAACTCCATTTCCGAAGTGAAACACACAACAGAGTTCTCATCCATTGATCACACTCTGCTTTAGAGCAAGAAGCACGCTCTTGCTTCCTAGAGTGTGTAATACAGCAGGAAACGTTAGTGTGCTCAGAAGAAAAGAACCGTGTCCTATACATACAGACCATATCTAGTTCAACTCTGCTTGAAATTGATACAAAGCAAAGGTCCTCTAACATCCAATGCTAATCACTTAAGATGAGAAATGTGTGAGCTTCGTGAACGATGTAGTTCGTTTGAGCTGTAAACTAAATGCCCTTACCTGAAACGAAGTCTTGCTTGTAGGAAGACTCAGAGCCTGGTATTTAACTCCATTTCTTAAGTGAAACACACAACAGAGTTCTCATCCATTTATCACACTCTGCTTTAGAGCAAGAAGCACGCTCTAGATTTCTAGAGTCTCTAAGACAGCAGGAAACTTGAGTGTGCTGAGAACAAATGAACGGTGTTTCCTACACATACAGATCATATCTAGTCCAACTCTGCTTCTGAAACTGATACAAATCATTGGTCTTCTAACATCCAATGCTTGTCAGTTAAGATGAGAAACGTCTGAGCTTTGTGAACGATGTAGATTGTTTGAGCTGAAAAGTGACTGCCCTTACCTGAAACGAAGTCTTGCTTTTAGGAAGACTCAGAGCCTGGTATTTAACTCCATTTCTGAAGTGAAACACACAACAGAGTTCTCATCCATTGATCACACTCCGCTTTAGAGCAAGAAGCACACTTTAGATTTCTAGAGTCTCTAAGAGAGCAGGAAAATTGTGTGTGCTGAGAACAAGTGAACGGTGTTTCCTACACCTACAGACCATATCTAGTCCAACTCTGCTTCTGAAACTGTAACAAACCAAAGGTCCTCTAACATCCAATGCTTGTCAGTTAAGATGAGAAACGTGTGAGCTTCCTGAACGCTGTAGATTGCTTGAGCTGAAAAGTGACTGCCCTTGCCTGAAATGAATTCTTGTTTGTAGGAAGACAAAGAGCCTGGGATTTAACTCCATTTCTGAAGGGAAACACACAACACAATTCTCATCCATGGATAACACACTGCTTTAGAGCAAGAAGCACGCTCTTGCTTTCTACAGTCTCTAATACAGCAGGAAACGTGCGTGTGCTGAGAAAAAAGAATGGTGTTTCTTACACATACGCACCTTATCTATTCCAACTCTGCTTCTGAAACTGATACAAAGCACTGGTCGTCTAACATTCGATGCTTGTCAGTTAAGATGACAAACGTGTGAGCTTCCTGAACGATGTAGTTCGTTTGAGCGGAAAAGTGACTTCCCTTACCTGAAACGAATTCTTGCTTGTAGGAAGACTCAGAGCCTGGGATTTAACTCCATTTCCGAAGTGAAACACACAACAGAGTTCTCATCCATTGATCACACTCTGCTTTAGAGCAAGAAGCACGCTCTTGCTTTCTAGAGTGTGTAATACAGCAGGAAACGTGAGTATGCTCAGAAGAAAAGAACCGTGTTTCCTATACATACAGACCATATCTAGTTCAACTCTGCTTGAAATTGATACAAAGCAAAGGTCCTCTAACATCCAATGCTAATCAGTTTGGATGAGAAATGTGTGAGCTTCGTGAACGATATAGTTCGTTTGAGCTGTAAACTAAATGCCCTTACCTGAAACGAAGTCTTGCTTGTAGGAAGACTAAGAGCCTGGTATTTAACTCCATTTCTGATGTGAAACACAAAACAAGTTCTCATCCATTGATCACACTCTTCTTTAGACCAAGAAGCACGCTCTAGATTTCTAGAGTCTCTAAGACAGCAGGAAACTTGAGTGTGCTGAGAACAAATAAACGGTGTTTCCTACACATACAGATCATATCTAGTCCAACTCTGCTTCTGAAACTGATACAAATCATTGGTCTTCTAACATCCAATGCTTCTCAGTTATGATGAGAAACGTCTGAGCTTTGTGAACGATGTAGTTTGTTTGAGCTGAAAAGTGAATGCCCTTACCTGAAACGAAGTCTTGCTTGTACTAAGACTCAGAGCCTGGGATTTAACTCCATTTCTGAAGTGAAACACACAACAGAGTTGTCATCCATTGTTCACACTCTGCTTTAGAGCAAGAAGCACGCTCTTGCTTTCTAGACTCTCTGAGACAGCAGGAAACATGTGTGTGATGAGAACAAAAGAACGTTGTTTCCTAAACATACGGACCATATCTAGTCCAACTCTGGTTCTTAAACTGATACAAAGCACTGGTCCTCTAACATTCAATGCTTGTCAGTTAAGATGAGAAACGTGTGAGCTTCGTGAACAATGTAGTTTATTTGAGGTGAAAATTGACTGCCCTTACCTGAAAAGAAGTCTTGCTTTTAGGAAGACTCAGAGCCTGGGATTTAACTCCATTTCTGAAGGGAAACACACAACAGAGTTCTCATCCATTGATCACACTCTGCTTTAGAGCAAGAAGCACGCTCTTGCTTTCTAGAGTCTCTAATACAGCAGGAAACGTGAGTGTGCTCATAACAAAAGTACGGTGTTTCCTACACATACGGACCATATCTAGTCCAACTCTGCTTCTGAAACTGAAACAAACCAAAGGTCCTCTAACATCCAATGCTTGTCAGTTAAGATGAGAACCGTGTGAGCTTCCTGAACGATGTAGATTGTTTGAGCTGAAAAGTGACTGCCCGTGCCTGAAACGAAGTCTTGCTTGTAGGAGATCACAGAGCCTGGGATTTAACTCCATTTCTGAAGGGAATCACATAACACAGTTCTCATCCATGGATCACACTCTGCTTTAGAGCAAGAAGCACGCTCTAGCTTTCTAGAGTCTCTAAGACAGCAGGAAACTTGAGTGTGCTGAGAAGAAATGAACGGTGTTTCCTACACATACAGATCATATCTAGTCCAACTCTGCTTCTGAAACTGATACAAATCATTGGTCTTCTAACATCCAATGCTTCTCAGTTATGATGAGAAACGTCTGAGCTTTGTGAACGATGTAGTTTGTTTGAGCTGAAAAGTGAATGCCCTTACCTGAAAGGAAGTCTTGCTTGTACTAAGACTCAGAGCCTGGGATTTAACTCCATTTCTGAAGTGAAACACACAACAGAGTTGTCATCCATTGTTCACACTCTGCTTTAGAGCAAGAAGCACGCTCTTGCTTTCTAGACTCTCTGAGACAGCAGGAAACATGTGTGTGATGAGAACAAAAGAACGTTGTTTCCTAAACATACGGACCATATCTAGTCCAACTCTGCTTCTTAAACTGATACAAAGCACTGGTCCTCTAACATTCAATGCTTGTCAGTTAAGATGAGAAACGTGTGAGCTTCGTGAACAATGTAGTTTATTTGAGGTGAAAATTGACTGCCCTTACCTGAAAAGAAGTCTTGCTTTTAGGAAGACTCAGAGCCTGGGATTTAACTCCATTTCTGAAGGGAAACACACAACAGAGTTCTCATCCATTGATCACACTCTGCTTTAGAGCAAGAAGCACGCTCTTGCTTTCTAGAGTCTCTAATACAGCAGGAAACGTGAGTGTGCTCATAACAAAAGTACGGTGTTTCCTACACATACGGACCATATCTAGTCCAACTCTGCTTCTGAAACTGAAACAAACCAAAGGTCCTCTAACATCCAATGCTTGTCAGTTAAGATGAGAACCGTGTGAGCTTCCTGAACGATGTAGATTGTTTGAGCTGAAAAGTGACTGCCCGTGCCTGAAACGAAGTCTTGCTTGTAGGAGATCACAGAGCCTGGGATTTAACTCCATTTCTGAAGGGAATCACATAACACAGTTCTCATCCATGGATCACACTCTGCTTTAGAGCAAGAAGCACGCTCTAGCTTTCTAGAGTCTCTAAGACAGCAGGAAACTTGAGTGTGCTGAGAAGAAATGAACGGTGTTTCCTACACATACGGATCATATCTAGTCCAACTCAGCTTCTGAAACTGATACAAAGCACTGGTCCTCTAACATTCAATGCTTGTCAGTTAAGATGAGAAACGTGTGATCTGCCTGAACGATGTAGTTCGTTTGAGCTGAAAAGTGACTTCCCTTACCTGAAACGAAGTCTTGCTTGTAGGAAGACAAAGAACCTGGGATTTAACTCCATTTCTGAAGGGAAACACACAACACAATTCTCATCCATGGATCACACACTGCTTTAGAGCAAGAAGCACGCTCTTGCTTTCTACAGTCTCTAATACAGCAGGAAACGTGCGTGTGCTGAGAAAAAAGAATGGTGTTTCTTACACATACGCACCTTATCTATTCCAACTCTGCTTCTGAAACTGATACAAAGCACTGGACCTCTAACATTCGATGCTTGTCAGTTAAGATGAGAAACGTGTGAGCTTCCTGAACGATGTAGTTTGTTTGAGCGGAAAAGTGACTTCCCTTACCTGAAACGAATTCTTGCTTGTAGGAAGACTCAGAGCCTGGGATTTAACTCCATTTCCGAAGTGAAACACACAACAGAGTTCTCATCCATTGATCGCACTCTGCTTTAGAGCAAGAAGCACGCTCTAGATTTCTAGAGTCTCTAAGTCAGCAGGAAATTGAGTGTGCTGAGAACAAATGAACTGTGTTTCCTACACATACCAATCATATCTAGTCCAACTCTACTTCTGAAACTGATACAAATCATTGGTCTTCTAACATCCAATGCTTGTCAGTTAAGATGAGAAACGTCTGAGCTTTGTGAACGATGTAGTTTGTTTGAGCTGAAAAGTGACTGCCCTTACCTGAAATGAAGTCTTGCTTGTACTAAGACTCAGATCCTGGGATTTAACTCCATTTCTGAAGTGAAACACACAACAGAGTTGTGATCCATTGTTCACACTCTGCTTTACAGCAAGAAGCACGCTCTTGCTTTCTAGACTCTCTGAGACAGCAGGAAACATGAGTGTGCTCAGAACAAAAGGACGGTGTTTCTTACACATCCGGACCATATCTAGTCCAACTCTGATACTGAAACTGATACAAAGCACTGGTCATGTAACATCCAATGCTTGTCAGTTAAGATGAGAAACGTGTGAGCTTCGTGATCAATGTAGTTTATTTGAGGTGAAAATTGACTGCCCTTACCTGAAAAGAAGTCTTGCTTTTAGGAAGACTCAGAGCCTGGGATTTAACTCCATTTCTGAAGTGAAACACACAACAGAGTTCTCATCCATTGATCACACTCTGCTTTAGAGCAAGAAGCACGCTCTTGCTTTCTAGAGTCTCTAATACAGCAGGAAACGTGAGTGTGCTCATAACAAAAGTACGGTGTTTCCTACACATACGGACCATATCTAGTCCAACTCTGCTTCTGAAACTGAAACAAACCAAAGGTCCTCTAACATCCAATGCTTGTCAGTTAAGATGAGAAACGTGTGAGCTTCCTGAACGATGTAGATTGTTTGAGCTGAAAAGTGACTGCCCTTGCCTGAAACGAAGTCTTGCTTGTAGGAGGACACAGAGCCTGGGATTTAACTCCATTTCTGAAGGGAATCACATAACACAGTTCTCATCCATGGATCACACTCCGCTTTAGAGCAAGAAGCACGCTCTTGCTTTCTACAGTCTCTAATACAGCAGGAAACGTGCGTGTGCTGAGAAAAAAGAATGGTGTTTCTTACACATACGCACCTTATCTATTCCAACTCTGCTTCTGAAACTGATACAAAGCACTGGTCGTCTAACATTCGATGCTTGTCAGTTAAGATGAGAAACGTGTGAGCTTCCTGAACGATGTAGTTTGTTTGAGCGGAAAAGTGACTTCCCTTATCTGAAACGAATTCTTGCTTGTAGGAAGACTCAGAGCCTGGGATTTAACTCCATTTCCGAAGTGAAACACACAACAGAGTTCTCATCCATTGATCACACTCAGCTTTAGAGCAAGAAGCACCCTCTTGCTTTCTAGAGTCTGTAATACAGCAGGAAACGAGAGTGTGCTCAGAAGAAAAGAACCGTGTTTCCTATACATACAGACCATATCTAGTTCAACTCTGCTTGAAATTGATACAAAGCAACGGTCCTCTAACATCCAATGCTAATCAGTTTAGATGAGAAATGTGTGAGCTTCGTGAACGATATTGTTCGTTTGAGCTGTAATCTAAATGCCCTTACCTGAAACGAAGTCTTGCTTGTAGGAAGACTCAGAGCCTGGTATTTAACTCCATTTGTTAAGTGAAACACACAACAGAGTTCTCATCCATTGATCATACTCTGCTTTAGAGCAAGAAGCACGCTCTAGATTTCTAGAGTCTCTAAGTCAGCAGGAAATTGAGTGTGCTGAGAACAAATGAACAGTGTTTCCTACACATACAGATCCTATCTAGTCCAACTCTACTTCTGAAACTGATACAAATCATTGGTCTTCTAACATCCAATGCTTGTCAGTTAAGATGAGAAACGTCTGAGCTTTGTGAACGATGTAGTTTGTTTGAGCTGAAAAGTGACTGCCCTTACCTGAAACGAAGTCTTGCTTGTACTAAGACTCAGAGCCTGGGATTTAACTCCATTTCTGAAGTGAAACACACAACAGAGTTCTCATCCATTGATCACACTCCGCTTTAGAGCAAGAAGCACACTTTAGATTTCTAGAGTCTCTAAGAGAGCAGGAAAATTGTGTGTGCTGAGAACAAGTGAACGGTGTTTCCTACACCTACAGACCATATCTAGTCCAACTCTGCTTCTGAAACTGAAACAAACCAAAGGTCCTCTAACATCAAATGCTTGTCAGTTAAGATGAGAAACGTGTGAGCTTCCTGAACGCTGTAGATTGTTTGAGCTGAAAAGTGACTGCCCTTGCCTGAAATGAATTCTTGCTTGTAGGAAGACAAAGAGCCTGGGATTTAACTCCATTTCTGAAGGGAAACACACAACACAATTCTCATCCATGGATAACACACTGCTTTAGAGCAAGAAGCACGCTCTTGCTTTCTACAGTCTCTAATACAGCAGGAAACGTGCGTGTGCTGAGAAAAAAGAATGGTGTTTCTTACACATACGCACCTTATCTATTCCAACTCTGCTTCTGAAACTGATACAAAGCACTGGTCGTCTAACATTCGATGCTTGTCAGTTAAGATGACAAACGTGTGAGCTTCCTGAACGATGTAGTTCGTTTGAGCGGAAAAGTGACTTCCCTTACCTGAAACGAATTCTTGCTTGTAGGAAGACTCAGAGCCTGGGATTTAACTCCATTTCCGAAGTGAAACACACAACAGAGTTCTCATCCATTGATCACACTCTGCTTTAGAGCAAGAAGCACGCTCTTGCTTTCTAGAGTGTGTAATACAGCAGGAAACGTGAGTATGCTCAGAAGAAAAGAACCGTGTTTCCTATACATACAGACCATATCTAGTTCAACTCTGCTTGAAATTGATACAAAGCAAAGGTCCTCTAACATCCAATGCTAATCAGTTTGGATGAGAAATGTGTGAGCTTCGTGAACGATATAGTTCGTTTGAGCTGTAAACTAAATGCCCTTACCTGAAACGAAGTCTTGCTTGTAGGAAGACTAAGAGCCTGGTATTTAACTCTATTTCTGAAGTGAAACACACAACAAGTTCTCATCCATTGATCACACTCTTCTTTAGAGCAAGAAGCACGCTCTAGATTTCTAGAGTCTCTAAGACAGCAGGAAACTTGAGTGTGCTGAGAACAAATAAACGGTGTTTCCTACACATACAGATCATATCTAGTCCAACTCTGCTTCTGAAACTGATACAAATCATTGGTCTTCTAACATCCAATGCTTGTCAGTTATGATGAGAAACGTCTGAGCTTTGTGAACGATGTAGTTTGTTTGAGCTGAAAAGTGAATGCCCTTACCTGAAACGAAGTCTTGCTTGTACTAAGACTCAGAGCCTGGGATTTATCTCCATTTCTGAAGTGAAACACACAACAGAGTTGTCATCCATTGTTCACACTCTGCTTTAGAGCAAGAAGCACGCTCTTGCTTTCTAGACTCTCTGAGACAGCAGGAAACATGTGTGTGATGAGAACAAAAGAACGTTGTTTCCTAAACATATGGACCATATCTAGTCCAACTCTGCTTCTTAAACTGATACAAAGCACTGGTCCTCTAACATTCAATGCTTGTCAGTTAAGATGAGAAACGTGTGAGCTTCGTGATCAATGTAGTTTATTTGAGGTGAAAATTGACTGCCCTTACCTGAAAAGAAGTCTTGCTTTTAGGAAGACTCAGAGCCTGGGATGTAACTCCATTTCTGAAGGGAAACACACAACAGAGTTCTCATCCATTGATCACACTCTGCTTTAGAGCAAGAAGCACGCTCTTGCTTTCTAGAGTCTCTAATACAGCAGGAAACGTGAGTGTGCTCATAACAAAAGTACGGTGTTTCCTACACATACGGACCATATCTAGTCCAACTCTGCTTCTGAAACTGAAACAAACCAAAGGTCCTCTAACATCCAATGCTTGTCAGTTAAGATGAGAACCGTGTGAGCTTCCTGAACGATGTAGATTGTTTGAGCTGAAAAGTGACTGCCCGTGCCTGAAACGAAGTCTTGCTTGTAGGAGATCACAGAGCCTGGGATTTAACTCCATTTCTGAAGGGAATCACATAACACAGTTCTCATCCATGGATCACACTCTGCTTTAGAGCAAGAAGCACGCTCTAGCTTTCTAGAGTCTCTAAGACAGCAGGAAACTTGAGTGTGCTGAGAAGAAATGAACGGTGTTTCCTACACATACGGATCATATCTAGTCCAACTCAGCTTCTGAAACTGATACAAAGCACTGGTCCTCTAACATTCAATGCTTGTCAGTTAAGATGAGAAACGTGTGATCTGCCTGAACGATGTAGTTCGTTTGAGCTGAAAAGTGACTTCCCTTACCTGAAACGAAGTCTTGCTTGTAGGAAGACAAAGAACCTGGGATTTAACTCCATTTCTGAAGGGAAACACACAACACAATTCTCATCCATGGATCACACACTGCTTTAGAGCAAGAAGCACGCTCTTGCTTTCTACAGTCTCTAATACAGCAGGAAACGTGCGTGTGCTGAGAAAAAAGAATGGTGTTTCTTACACATACGCACCTTATCTATTCCAACTCTACTTCTGAAACTGATACAAAGCACTGGTCGTCTAACATTCGATGCTTGTCAGTTAAGATGAGAAACGTCTGAGCTTTGTGAACGATGTAGTTTGTTTGAGCTGAAAAGTGACTGCCCTTGCCTGAAACGAAGTCTTGCTTGTAGGAGGACACAGAGCCTGGGATTTAACTCCATTTCTGAAGGGAATCACATAACACAGTTCCCATCCATGGATCACACTCTGCTTTAGAGCAAGAAGCACGCTCTTGCTTTCTACAGTCTCTAATACAGCAGGAAACGTGCGTGTGCTGAGAAAAAAGAATGGTGTTTCTTACACATACGCACCTTATCTATTCCAACTCTGCTTCTGAAACTGACACAAAGCACTGGTCGTCTAACATTCGATGCTTGTCAGTTAAGATGAGAAACGTGTGAGCTTCCTGAACGATGTAGTTTGTTTGAGCGGAAAAGTGACTTCCCTTACCTGAAACGAATTCTTGCTTGTAGGAAGACTCAGAGCCTGGGATTTAACTCCATTTCCGAAGTGTAACACACAACAGAGTTCTCATCCATTGATCACACTCAGCTTTAGAGCAAGAAGCACCCTCTTGCTTTCTAGAGTCTGTAATACAGCAGGAAACGAGAGTGTGCTCAGACGAAAAGAACCGTGTTTCCTATACAAACAGACCATATCTAGTTCAACTCTGCTTGAAATTGATACAAAGCAACGGTCCTCTAACATCCAATGCTAATCAGTTTAGATGAGAAATGTGTGAGCTTCGTGAACGATATTGTTCGTTTGAGCTGTAATCTAAATGCCCTTACCTGAAACGAAGTCTTGCTTGTAGGAATACTCAGAGCCTGGTATTTAACTCCATTTGTTAAGTGAAACACACAACAGAGTTCTCATCCATTGATCACACTCTGCTTTAGAGCAAGAAGCACGCTCTAGATTTCTAGAGTCTCTAAGTCAGCAGGAAACTTGAGTGTGCTGAGAACAAATGAACAGTGTTTCCTACACATACAGATCCTATCTAGTCCAACTCTACTTCTGAAACTGATACAAATCATTGGTCTTCTAACATCCAATGCTTGTCAGTTAAGATGAGAAACGTCTGAGCTTTGTGAACGATGTAGTTTGTTTGAGCTGAAAAGTGACTGCCCTTACCTGAAACGAAGTCTTGCTTGTACTAAGACTCAGAGCCTGGGATTTAACTCCATTTCTGAAGTGAAACACACAACAGAGTTGTCATCCATTGTTCACACTCTGCTTTACAGCAAGAAGCACGCTCTTGCTTTCTAGACTCTCTGAGACAGCAGGAAACATGAGTGTGATGAGAACAAAAGAACGTTGTTTCCTAAACATATGGACCATATCTAGTCCAACTCTGCCTCTTCAACTGATACAAAGCACTGGTCCTCTAACATTCAATGCTTGTCAGTTAAGATGAGAAATGTGTGAGCTTCGTGATCGATGTAGTTTGTTTGAGGTGAAAAGTGACTGCCCACACCTGAAACGAAGTCTTGCTTTTAGGAAGACTCAGAGCCTGGGATTTAACTCCATTTCTGAAGTGAAACACACAACAGAGTTCTCATCCATTGATCACACTCTGCTTTAGAGCAAGATGCACGCTTGCTTTCTAGAGTCTGTAATACAGCAGGAAACTTGTATGTGCTCAGACGAAAAGAACCGTGTTTCCTATACAAACAGACCATATCTAGTTCAACTCTGCTTGAAATTGATACAAAGCAAAGGTCCTCTAACATCCAATGCTAATCAGTTTAGATGAGAAATGTGTGAGCTTTGTGAACGATATAGTTCGTTTTAGCTGTAAACTAAATGCCCTTACCTGAAACGAAGTCTTGCTTGTAGGAAGACTCAGAGCCTGATATTTAACTCCATTTCTGAAGTGAAACACACAACAGAGTTCTCATCCATTGATCACACTCTGCTTTAGAGCCAGAAGCACGCTCTTGCTTTCTAGAGTCTCCAATACAGCAGGAACATGAGTGTGCTCAGAACAAAAGGACGGTGTTTCTTACACATACGGACCATATCTAGTCCAACTCTGATACTGAAACTGATACAAAGCACTGGTCATCTAACATCCAATGCTTGTCAGTTAAGATGAGAAACGTGTGAGCTTTGTGAACGATGTAGTTCGTTTGAGCTTTAAAGTAACTTCCCTTACCTGAAACGAATTCTTGCTTGTAGGAAGACTCAGAGCCTGGGATTTAACTCCATTTCTGAAGTGAAACACACAACAGGGTTCTCATCCATTGATCACACTCCGCTTTAGAGCAAGAGGCACGCTCTTGCTTTCTAGAGTGTGTAATACAGCAGGAAACGTGAGTGTGCTCAGAAGAAAAGAACCGTGTTTCCTATACATACAGACCATATCTAGTTCAACTCTGCTTGAAATTGATACAAAGCAAAGGTCCTCTAACATCCAATGCTAATCAGTTTAGATGAGAAATGTGTGAGCTTCGTGAACGATATAGTTCGTTTGAGCTGTAAAATAAATGCCCTTACCTGAAACGAAGTCTTGCTTGTAGGAAGACTCAGAGCCTGGTATTTAACTCCATTTCTTAAGGGAAACACACAACAGAGTTCTCATCCATTGTTCACACTCTGCTTTAGAGCAAGAAGCACGCTCTAGGTTTCTAGAGTCTCTAGACAGCAGGAAACTTGAGTGTGCTGAGAACAAATGAACAGTGTTTCTACACATACAGATCATATCTAGTCCAACTCTGCTTCTGAAACTGATACAAATCATTGGTCTTCTAACATCCAATGCTTGTCAGTTAAGATGAGAAACGTCTGAGCTTTTTGAACGATGTAGTTTGTTTGAGCTGAAAAGTGACTGCCCTTACCTGAAACGAAGTCTTGCTTGTACTAAGACTCAGAGCCTGGGATTTAACTCCATTTCTGAAGTGAAACACACAACAGAGTTGTCATCCATTGTTCACACTCTGCTTTACAGCAAGAAGCACGCTCTTGCTTTCTAGACTCTCTGAGACAGCAGGAAACATGAGTGTGAAGAGAACAAAAGAACGTTGTTTCCTAAACATATGGACCATATCTAGTCCAAATCTGCCTCTTCAACTGATACAAAGCACTGGTCCTCTAACATTCAATGCTTGTCAGTTAAGATGAGAAATGTGTGAGCTTCGTGATCGATGTAGTTTGTTTGAGGTGAAAAGTGACTGCCCACACCTGAAACGAAGTCTTGCTTTTAGGAAGACTCAGAGCCTGGGATTTAACTCCATTTCTGAAGTGAAACACACAACAGAGTTCTCATCCATTGATCACACTCTGCTTTAGAGCAAGATGCACGCTCTTGCTTTCTAGAGTCTGTAATACAGCAGGAAACTTGTATGTGCTCAGACGAAAAGAACCGTGTTTCCTATACAAACAGACCATATCTAGTTCAACTCTGCTTGAAATTGATACAAAGCAAAGGTCCTCTAACATCCAATGCTAATCAGTTTAGATGAGAAATGTGTGAGCTTTGTGAACGATATAGTTCGTTTTAGCTGTAAACTAAATGCCCTTACCTGAAACGAAGTCTTGCTTGTAGGAAGACTCAGAGCCTGATATTTAACTCCATTTCTGAAGTGAAACACACAACAGAGTTCTCATCCATTGATCACACTCTGCTTTAGAGCCAGAAGCACGCTCTTGCTTTCTAGAGTCTCCAATACAGCAGGAACATGAGTGTGCTCAGAACAAAAGGACGGTGTTTCTTACACATACGGACCATATCTAGTCCAACTCTGATACTGAAACTGATACAAAGCACTGGTCATCTAACATCCAATGCTTGTCAGTTAAGATGAGAAACGTGTGAGCTTTGTGAACGATGTAGTTCGTTTGAGCTTTAAAGTAACTTCCCTTACCTGAAACGAATTCTTGCTTGTAGGAAGACTCAGAGCGTGGTATTTAACTCCATTTCTGAAGTGAAACACACAACAGAGTTCTCATCCATTGATCACACTCTGCTTTAGAGCAAGAGGCACGCTCTTGCTTTCTAGAGTGTGTAATACAGCAGGAAACGTGAGTGTGCTCAGAAGAAAAGAAGGGTGTTTCCCACACATACGAACCATATCTAGTTCAACTCTGCTTCTGAAACTGAAACAAACCACAGGTCGTCTAACATCCAATGCTTTTCAGTGAAGATGAGAAACGGGTGAGCTTCGTGAATGATGTAGTTCGTTTGAGCTGAAAGTAACTGCCCTTACTTGAAATGAAGTCTTCCTTGTAGGAAGACTCAAAGCATGGTATTTAACTCCATTTCTGAAGTGAAACACACAACACAGTTCTCATCAATTGATCACACTCTGCTTTAGAGCAAGAAGCACGCTCTAGATTTCTAGATTCTCTAAGACAGCAGGAAACTTGAGTGTGCTGAGAACAAATGAACAGTGTTTCTACACATACAGATCATATCTAGTCCAACTCTGCTTCTGAAACTGATACAAATCATTGGTCTTCTAACATCCAATGCTTGTCAGTTAAGATGAGAAACGTCTGAGCTTCGTGAACGATGTAGTTTGTTTGTGCTGAAAAGTGACTGCCCTTACCTGAAACGAAGTCTTGCTTGTACTAAGACTCAGAGCCTGGGATTTAACTCCATTTCTGAAGTGAAACACACAGCAGAGTTGTCATCCATTGTTCACACTCTGCTTTACAGCAAGAAGCACGCTCTTGCTTTCTAGACTCTCTGAGACAGCAGGAAACATGAGTGTGATGAGAACAAAAGAACGTTGTTTCCTAAACATATGGACCATATCTAGTCCAACTCTGTTTCTTCAACTGATACAAAGCACTGGTCCTCTAACATTCAATGCTTGTCAGTTAAGATGAGAAATGTGTGAGCTTCGTGATCGATGTAGTTTGTTTGAGGTGAAAAGTGACTGCCCACACCTGAAACGAAGTCTTGCTTTTAGGAAGACTCAGAGCCTGGGATTTAACTCCATTTCTGAAGTGAAACACACAACAGAGTTGTCATCCATTGTTCACACTCTGCTTTACAGCAAGAAGCACGCTCTTGCTTTCTAGACTCTCTGAGACAGCAGGAAACATGAGTGTGATGAGAACAAAAGAACGTTGTTTCCTAAACATATGGACCATATCTAGTCCAACTCTGCTTCTTCAACTGATACAAAGCACTGGTCCTCTAACATTCAATGCTTGTCAGTTAAGATGAGAAATGTGTGAGCTTCGTGATCGATGTAGTTTGTTTGAGGTGAAAAGTGACTGCCCACACCTGAAACGAAGTCTTGCTTTTAGGAAGACTCAGAGCCTGGGATTTAACTCCATTTCTGAAGTGAAACACACAACAGAGTTCTCATCCATTGATCACACTCTGCTTTAGAGCAAGATGCACGCTCTTGCTTTCTAGAGTCTGTAATACAGCAGGAAACTTGTATGTGCTCAGACGAAAAGAACCGTGTTTCCTATACAAACAGACCATATCTAGTTCAACTCTGCTTGAAATTGATACAAAGCAAAGGTCCTCTAACATCCAACGCTAATCAGTTTAGATGAGAAATGTGTGAGCTTTGTGAACGATATAGTTCGTTTTAGCTGTAAACTAAATGCCCTTACCTGAAACGAAGTCTTGCTTGTAGGAAGACTCAGAGCCTGATATTTAACTCCATTTCTGAAGTGAAACACACAACAGAGTTCTCATCCATTGATCACACTCTGCTTTAGAGCCAGAAGCACGCTCTTGCTTTCTAGAGTCTCCAATACAGCAGGAACATGAGTGTGCTCAGAACAAAAGGACGGTGTTTCTTACACATACGGACCATATCTAGTCCAACTCTGATACTGAAACTGATACAAAGCACTGGTCATCTAACATCCAATGCTTGTCAGTTAAGATGAGAAACGTGTGAGCTTTGTGAACGATGTAGTTCGTTTGAGCTTTAAAGTAACTTCCCTTACCTGAAACGAATTCTTGCTTGTAGGAAGACTCAGAGCCTGGGATTTAACTCCATTTCTGAAGTGAAACACACAACAGGGTTCTCATCCATTGATCACACTCCGCTTTAGAGCAAGAGGCACGCTCTTGCTTTCTAGAGTGTGTAATACAGCAGGAAACGTGAGTGTGCTCAGAAGAAAAGAACCGTGTTTCCTATACATACAGACCATATCTAGTTCAACTCTGCTTGAAATTGATACAAAGCAAAGGTCCTCTAACATCCAATGCTAATCAGTTTAGATGAGAAATGTGTGAGCTTCGTGAACGATATAGTTCGTTTGAGCTGTAAAATAAATGCCCTTACCTGAAACGAAGTCTTGCTTGTAGGAAGACTCAGAGCCTGGTATTTAACTCCATTTCTTAAGGGAAACACACAACAGAGTTCTCATCCATTGTTCACACTCTGCTTTAGAGCAAGAAGCACGCTCTAGGTTTCTAGAGTCTCTAGACAGCAGGAAACTTGAGTGTGCTGAGAACAAATGAACAGTGTTTCTACACATACAGATCATATCTAGTCCAACTCTGCTTCTGAAACTGATACAAATCATTGGTCTTCTAACATCCAATGCTTGTCAGTTAAGATGAGAAACGTCTGAGCTTTTTGAACGATGTAGTTTGTTTGAGCTGAAAAGTGACTGCCCTTACCTGAAACGAAGTCTTGCTTGTACTAAGACTCAGAGCCTGGGATTTAACTCCATTTCTGAAGTGAAACACACAACAGAGTTGTCATCCATTGTTCACACTCTGCTTTACAGCAAGAAGCACGCTCTTGCTTTCTAGACTCTCTGAGACAGCAGGAAACATGAGTGTGAAGAGAACAAAAGAACGTTGTTTCCTAAACATATGGACCATATCTAGTCCAAATCTGCCTCTTCAACTGATACAAAGCACTGGTCCTCTAACATTCAATGCTTGTCAGTTAAGATGAGAAATGTGTGAGCTTCGTGATCGATGTAGTTTGTTTGAGGTGAAAAGTGACTGCCCACACCTGAAACGAAGTCTTGCTTTTAGGAAGACTCAGAGCCTGGGATTTAACTCCATTTCTGAAGTGAAACACACAACAGAGTTCTCATCCATTGATCACACTCTGCTTTAGAGCAAGATGCACGCTCTTGCTTTCTAGAGTCTGTAATACAGCAGGAAACTTGTATGTGCTCAGACGAAAAGAACCGTGTTTCCTATACAAACAGACCATATCTAGTTCAACTCTGCTTGAAATTGATACAAAGCAAAGGTCCTCTAACATCCAATGCTAATCAGTTTAGATGAGAAATGTGTGAGCTTTGTGAACGATATAGTTCGTTTTAGCTGTAAACTAAATGCCCTTACCTGAAACGAAGTCTTGCTTGTAGGAAGACTCAGAGCCTGATATTTAACTCCATTTCTGAAGTGAAACACACAACAGAGTTCTCATCCATTGATCACACTCTGCTTTAGAGCCAGAAGCACGCTCTTGCTTTCTAGAGTCTCCAATACAGCAGGAACATGAGTGTGCTCAGAACAAAAGGACGGTGTTTCTTACACATACGGACCATATCTAGTCCAACTCTGATACTGAAACTGATACAAAGCACTGGTCATCTAACATCCAATGCTTGTCAGTTAAGATGAGAAACGTGTGAGCTTTGTGAACGATGTAGTTCGTTTGAGCTTTAAAGTAACTTCCCTTACCTGAAACGAATTCTTGCTTGTAGGAAGACTCAGAGCGTGGTATTTAACTCCATTTCTGAAGTGAAACACACAACAGAGTTCTCATCCATTGATCACACTCTGCTTTAGAGCAAGAGGCACGCTCTTGCTTTCTAGAGTGTGTAATACAGCAGGAAACGTGAGTGTGCTCAGAAGAAAAGAAGGGTGTTTCCCACACATACGAACCATATCTAGTTCAACTCTGCTTCTGAAACTGAAACAAACCACAGGTCGTCTAACATCCAATGCTTTTCAGTGAAGATGAGAAACGGGTGAGCTTCGTGAATGATGTAGTTCGTTTGAGCTGAAAGTAACTGCCCTTACTTGAAATGAAGTCTTCCTAGTAGGAAGACTCAAAGCATGGTATTTAACTCCATTTCTGAAGTGAAACACACAACACAGTTCTCATCAATTGATCACACTCTGCTTTAGAGCAAGAAGCACGCTCTAGATTTCTAGATTCTCTAAGACAGCAGGAAACTTGAGTGTGCTGAGAACAAATGAACAGTGTTTCTACACATACAGATCATATCTAGTCCAACTCTGCTTCTGAAACTGATACAAATCATTGGTCTTCTAACATCCAATGCTTGTCAGTTAAGATGAGAAACGTCTGAGCTTCGTGAACGATGTAGTTTGTTTGTGCTGAAAAGTGACTGCCCTTACCTGAAACGAAGTCTTGCTTGTACTAAGACTCAGAGCCTGGGATTTAACTCCATTTCTGAAGTGAAACACACAGCAGAGTTGTCATCCATTGTTCACACTCTGCTTTACAGCAAGAAGCACGCTCTTGCTTTCTAGACTCTCTGAGACAGCAGGAAACATGAGTGTGATGAGAACAAAAGAACGTTGTTTCCTAAACATATGGACCATATCTAGTCCAACTCTGTTTCTTCAACTGATACAAAGCACTGGTCCTCTAACATTCAATGCTTGTCAGTTAAGATGAGAAATGTGTGAGCTTCGTGATCGATGTAGTTTGTTTGAGGTGAAAAGTGACTGCCCACACCTGAAACGAAGTCTTGCTTTTAGGAAGACTCAGAGCCTGGGATTTAACTCCATTTCTGAAGTGAAACACACAACAGAGTTGTCATCCATTGTTCACACTCTGCTTTACAGCAAGAAGCACGCTCTTGCTTTCTAGACTCTCTGAGACAGCAGGAAACATGAGTGTGATGAGAACAAAAGAACGTTGTTTCCTAAACATATGGACCATATCTAGTCCAACTCTGCTTCTTCAACTGATACAAAGCACTGGTCCTCTAACATTCAATGCTTGTCAGTTAAGATGAGAAATGTGTGAGCTTCGTGATCGATGTAGTTTGTTTGAGGTGAAAAGTGACTGCCCACACTTGAAACGAAGTCTTGCTTTTAGGAAGAATCAGAGCCTGGGATTTAACTCCATTTCTGAAGTGAAACACACAACAGAGTTCTCATCCATTGATCACACTCTGCTTTAGAGCAAGAAGCACGCTCTTGCTTTCTAGAGTCTGTAATACAGCAGGAAACTTGTATGTGCTCAGACGAAAAGAACCGTGTTTCCTATACAAACAGACCATATCTAGTTCAACTCTGCTTGAAATTGATAGAAAGCAAAGGTCCTCTAACATCCAATGCTAATCAGTTTAGATGAGAAATGTGTGAGCTTTGTGAACGATATAGTTCGTTTTAGCTGTAAACTAAATGCCCTTACCTGAAACGAAGTCTTGCTTGTAGGAAGACTCAGAGCCTGGTATTTAACTCCATTTCTGAAGTGAAACACACAACAGAGTTCTCATCCATTGATCACACTCCTCTTTAGAGCAAGAAGCACGCTCTTGCTTTCTAGAGTCTGTAATACAGCAGGAAACGTTAGTGTGCTCAGAAGAAAAGTACCGTGTTTCCTATACGTACAGACCATATCTAGTTCAACTCTGCTTGAAATTGATACAAAGCAAAGGTCCTCTAACATCCAATGCTAATCAGTTTAGAGGAGAAATGTGTGAGCTTCGTGAACGATATAGTTCGTTTGAGCTGTAAACTAAATGCCCTTACCTGAAACGAAGTCTTGCTTGTAGGAAGACTCAGAGCCTGGTATTTAACTCCATTTCTGAAGTGAAACACACAACAAGTTCTCATCCATTGATCACACTCTTCTTTAGATCAAGAAGCACGCTCTAGATTTCTAGAGTCTCTAAGACAGCAGGAAACTTGAGTGTGCTGAGAACAAATAACCGGTGTTTCCTACACATACAGATCATATCTAGTCCAACTCTGCTTCTGAAACTGATACAAATAATTGGTCTTCTAACATCCAATGCTTGTCAATTAAGATGAGAAACGTGTGAGCTTCGTGATCGATATAGTTTATTTGAGGTGAAAATTGACTGCCCTTACCTGAAAAGAAGTCTTGCTTTTAGGAAGACTCAGAGTCTGGGATTTAACTCCATTTCTGAAGGGAAACACACAACAGAGTTCTCATCCATTGATCACACTCTGCTTTAGAGCAAGAAGCACGCTCTTGCTTTCTAGAGTCTCTAATACAGCAGGAAACGTGAGTGTGCTCAGAACAAAAGAACAGTGTTTCCTACACATATGAACCATATCTAGTTCAACTCTGCTTCTGAAACTGAAACAAACCACATGTCGTCTAACATCCAATGCTTGTCAGTGAAGATGAGAAACGGGTGAGCTTCGTGAACGATGTAGTTCGTTTGAGCTGAAAGTAACTGCCCTTATTTGAAATGAAGTCTTCCTTGTAGGAACACTCAGAGCATGGGATTTAACTCCATTTCTGAAGTGAAACACACAACACAGTTCTCATCCATTGATCACACTCTGCTTTAGAGCAAGAAGCACGCTCTGGCTTTCTACACTCTCCACTACAGCAGGAACATGAGTGTGCTCACAACAAAAGAACGGTGTTTCCTACACATACGGACCATATCTAGTCCAACTCTGCTTCTGAAACTGATACAAAGCACTGGTCCTCTAACATTCAATGCTTGTCAGTTAAGATGAGAAACGTGTGAGCTTCGTGATCGATGTAGTTTATTTGAGGTGAAAATTGACTGCCCTTACCTGAAAAGAATTCTTGCTTTTAGGAAGACTCAGAGCCTGGGATTTAACTCCATTTCTGAAGGGAAACACACAACAGAGTTCTCATCCATTGATCACACTCTGCTTTAGAGCAAGAAGCACGCTCTAGATTTCTAGAGTCTCTAAGTCAGCAGGAAACTTGAGTGTGCTGAGAACAAATGAACAGTGTTTCCTACACATACAGATCATATCTAATCCAACTCTACTTCTGAAACTGATACAAATCATTGGTCTTCTAACATCCAATGCTTGTCAGTTAAGATGAGAAACGTCTGAGCTTTGTGAACGATGTAGTTTGTTTGAGCTGAAAAGTGACTGCCCTTACCTGAAACGAAGTCTTGCTTGTACTAAGACTCAGAGCCTGGGATTTAACTCCATTTCTGAAGTGAAACACACAACAGAGTTGTCATCCATTGTTCACACTCTGCTTTACAGCAAGAAGCACGCTCTTGCTTTCTAGACTCTCTGAGACAGCAGGAAACATGAGTGTGATGAGAACAAAAGAACGTTGTTTCCTAAACATATGGACCATATCTAGTCCAACTCTGCTTCTTCAACTGATACAAAGCACTGGTCCTCTAACATTCAATGCTTGTCAGTTAAGATGAGAAATGTGTGAGCTTCGTGATCGATGTAGTTTGTTTTAAGTGAAAAGTGACTGCCCACACCTGAAAGGAGGTCTTGCTTTTAGGAAGACTCAGAGCCTGGGATTTAACTCCATTTCTGAAGTGAAACACACAACAGAGTTCTCATCCATTGATCACACTCTGCTTTAGAGCAAGAAGCACGCTCTTGCTTTCTAGAGTCTGTAATACAGCAGGAAACTTGTATGTGCTCAGACGAAAAGAACCGTGTTTCCTATACAAACAGACCATATCTAGTTCAACTCTGCTTGAAATTGATACAAAGCAAAGGTCCTCTAACATCCAATGCTAATCATTTTAGATGAGAAATGTGTGAGCTTTGTGAACGATATAGTTCGTTTTAGCTGTAAACTAAATGCCCTTACCTGAAACGAAGTCTTGCTTGTAGGAAGACTCAGAGCCTGATATTTAACTCCATTTCTGAAGTGAAACACACAACAGAGTTCTCATCCATTGATCACACTCTGCTTTAGAGCCAGAAGCACGCTCTTCCTTTCTAGAGTCTCCAATACAGCAGGAACATGAGTGTGCTCAGAACAAAAGGACGGTGTTTCTTACACATACGGACCATATCTAGTCCAACTCTGATACTGAAACTGATACAAAGCACTGGTCATCTAACATCCAATGCTTGTCAGTTAAGATGAGAAACGTGTGAGCTTTGTGAACGATGTAGTTCGTTTGAGCTTTAAAGTAACTTCCCTTACCTGAAACGAATTCTTGCTTGTAAGAAGACTCAGAGCGTGGTATTTAACTCCATTTCTGAAGTGAAACACACAACAGAGTTCTCATCCATTGATCACACTCTGCTTTAGAGCAAGAAGCACGCTCTTGCTTTCTAGAGTCTCTAATACAGCAGGAAACGTGAGTGTGCTCAGAAGAAAAGAATCGTGTTTCCTATACATACAGACCATATCTAGTTCAACTCTGCTTGAAATTGATACAAAGCAAAGGTCCTCTAACATCCAATGCTAATCAGTTTAGATGAGAAATGTGTGAGCTTCGTGAACGATATAGTTCGTTTGAGCTGTAAACTAAATGCCCTTACCTGAAACGAAGTCTTGCTTGTAGGAAGACTCAGAGCCTGGTATTTAACTCCATTTCTTAAGTGAAACACACATCAGAGTTCTCATCCATTGATCACACTCTGCTTTAGAGCAAGAAGCACGCTCTAGGTTTCTAGAGTCTCTAGACAGCAGGAAACTTGAGTGTGCTGAGAACAAATGAACAGTGTTTCTACACATACAGATCATATCTAGTCCAACTCTGCTTCGGAAACTGATACAAATCATTGGTCTTCTAACATCCAATGCTTGTCAGTTAAGATGAGAAACGTCTGAGCTTTGTGAACGATGTAGTTTGTTTGAGCTGAAAAGTGACTGCCCTTACCTGAAACGAAGTCTTGCTTGTACTAAGACTCAGAGCCTGGGATTTAACTCCATTTCTGAAGTGAAACACACAACAGAGTTGTCATCCATTGTTCACACTCTGCTTTACAGCAAGAAGCACGCTCTTGCTTTCTAGACTCTCTGAGACAGCAGGAAACATGAGTGTGATGAGAACAAAAGAACGTTGTTTCCTAAACATATGGACCATATCTAGTCCAACTCTGTTTCTTCAACTGATACAAAGCACTGGTCCTGTAACATTCAATGCTTGTCAGTTAAGATGAGAAATGTGTGAGCTTCGTGATCAATGTAGTTTGTTTGAGGTGAAAAGTGACTGCCCACACCTGAAACGAAGTCTTGCTTTTAGGAAGACTCAGAGCCTGGGATTTAACTCCATTTCTGAAGTGAAACACACAACAGAGATCTCATCCATTGATCACACTCTGCTTTAGAGCAAGAAGCACGCTCTTGCTTTCTAGAGTCTGTAATACAGCAGGAAACTTGAGTGTGCTGAGAACAAATGAACAGTGTTTCCTACACATACAGATCATATCTAATCCAACTCTACTTCTGAAACTGATACAAATCATTGGTCTTCTAACATCCAATGCTTGTCAGTTAAGATGAGAAACGTCTGAGCTTTGTGAACGATGTAGTTTGTTTGAGCTGAAAAGTGACTGCCCTTACCTGAAACGAAGTCTTGCTTGTACTAAGACTCAGAGCCTGGGATTTAACTCCATTTCTGAAGTGAAACACACAACAGAGTTGTCATCCATTGTTCACACTCTGCTTTACAGCAAGAAGCACGCTCTTGCTTTCTAGACTCTCTGAGACAGCAGGAAACATGAGTGTGATGAGAACAAAAGAACGTTGTTTCCTAAACATATGGACCATATCTAGTCCAACTCTGCTTCTTCAACTGATACAAAGCACTGGTCCTCTAACATTCAATGCTTGTCAGTTAAGATGAGAAATGTGTGAGCTTCGTGATCGATGTAGTTTGTTTTAAGTGAAAAGTGACTGCCCACACCTGAAAGGAGGTCTTGCTTTTAGGAAGACTCAGAGCCTGGGATTTAACTCCATTTCTGAAGTGAAACACACAACAGAGTTCTCATCCATTGATCACACTCTGCTTTAGAGCAAGAAGCACGCTCTTGCTTTCTAGAGTCTGTAATACAGCAGGAAACTTGTATGTGCTCAGACGAAAAGAACCGTGTTTCCTATACAAACAGACCATATCTAGTTCAACTCTGCTTGAAATTGATACAAAGCAAAGGTCCTCTAACATCCAATGCTAATCATTTTAGATGAGAAATGTGTGAGCTTTGTGAACGATATAGTTCGTTTTAGCTGTAAACTAAATGCCCTTACCTGAAACGAAGTCTTGCTTGTAGGAAGACTCAGAGCCTGATATTTAACTCCATTTCTGAAGTGAAACACACAACAGAGTTCTCATCCATTGATCACACTCTGCTTTAGAGCCAGAAGCACGCTCTTCCTTTCTAGAGTCTCCAATACAGCAGGAACATGAGTGTGCTCAGAACAAAAGGACGGTGTTTCTTACACATACGGACCATATCTAGTCCAACTCTGATACTGAAACTGATACAAAGCACTGGTCATCTAACATCCAATGCTTGTCAGTTAAGATGAGAAACGTGTGAGCTTTGTGAACGATGTAGTTCGTTTGAGCTTTAAAGTAACTTCCCTTACCTGAAACGAATTCTTGCTTGTAAGAAGACTCAGAGCGTGGTATTTAACTCCATTTCTGAAGTGAAACACACAACAGAGTTCTCATCCATTGATCACACTCTGCTTTAGAGCAAGAAGCACGCTCTTGCTTTCTAGAGTCTCTAATACAGCAGGAAACGTGAGTGTGCTCAGAAGAAAAGAATCGTGTTTCCTATACATACAGACCATATCTAGTTCAACTCTGCTTGAAATTGATACAAAGCAAAGGTCCTCTAACATCCAATGCTAATCAGTTTAGATGAGAAATGTGTGAGCTTCGTGAACGATATAGTTCGTTTGAGCTGTAAACTAAATGCCCTTACCTGAAACGAAGTCTTGCTTGTAGGAAGACTCAGAGCCTGGTATTTAACTCCATTTCTTAAGTGAAACACACATCAGAGTTCTCATCCATTGATCACACTCTGCTTTAGAGCAAGAAGCACGCTCTAGGTTTCTAGAGTCTCTAGACAGCAGGAAACTTGAGTGTGCTGAGAACAAATGAACAGTGTTTCTACACATACAGATCATATCTAGTCCAACTCTGCTTCGGAAACTGATACAAATCATTGGTCTTCTAACATCCAATGCTTGTCAGTTAAGATGAGAAACGTCTGAGCTTTGTGAACGATGTAGTTTGTTTGAGCTGAAAAGTGACTGCCCTTACCTGAAACGAAGTCTTGCTTGTACTAAGACTCAGAGCCTGGGATTTAACTCCATTTCTGAAGTGAAACACACAACAGAGTTGTCATCCATTGTTCACACTCTGCTTTACAGCAAGAAGCACGCTCTTGCTTTCTAGACTCTCTGAGACAGCAGGAAACATGAGTGTGATGAGAACAAAAGAACGTTGTTTCCTAAACATATGGACCATATCTAGTCCAACTCTGTTTCTTCAACTGATACAAAGCACTGGTCCTGTAACATTCAATGCTTGTCAGTTAAGATGAGAAATGTGTGAGCTTCGTGATCAATGTAGTTTGTTTGAGGTGAAAAGTGACTGCCCACACCTGAAACGAAGTCTTGCTTTTAGGAAGACTCAGAGCCTGGGATTTAACTCCATTTCTGAAGTGAAACACACAACAGAGATCTCATCCATTGATCACACTCTGCTTTAGAGCAAGAAGCACGCTCTTGCTTTCTAGAGTCTGTAATACAGCAGGAAACTTGTATGTGCTCAGACGAAAAGAACCGTGTTTCCTATACAAACAGACCATATCTAGTTCAACTCTGCTTGAAATTGATACAAAGCAAAGGTCCTCTAACATCCAATGCTAATCATTTTAGATGAGAAATGTGTGAGCTTTGTGAACGATATAGTTCGTTTTAGCTGTAAACTAAATGCCCTTACCTGAAACGAAGTCTTGCTTGTAGGAAGACTCAGAGCCTGATATTTAACTCCATTTCTGAAGTGAAACACACAACAGAGTTCTCATCCATTGATCACACTCTGCTTTAGAGCCAGAAGCACGCTCTTGCTTTCTAGAGTCTCCAATACAGCAGGAACATGAGTGTGCTCAGAACAAAAGGACGGTGTTTCTTACACATACGGACCATATCTAGTCCAACTCTGATACTGAAACTGATACAAAGCACTGGTCATCTAACATCCAATGCTTGTCAGTTAAGATGAGAAACGTGTGAGCTTCGTGAACGATGTAGTTCGTTTGAGCTTTAAAGTAACTTCCCTTACCTGAAACGAATTCTTGCTTGTAGGAAGACTCAGAGCGTGGTATTTAACTCCATTTCTGAAGTGAAACACACAACAGAGTTCTCATCCATTGATCACACTCTGCTTTAGAGCAAGAAGCACGCTCTTGCTTTCTAGAGTCTCTAATACAGCAGGAAACATGAGTGTGCTCAGAATAAAAGAAGGGTGTTTCCCACACATACGAACCATATCTAGTTCAACTCTGCTTCTGAAACTGAAACAAACCACAGGTCGTCTAACATCCAATGCTTGTCAGTGAAGATGAGAAACGGGTGAGCTTCGTGAATGATGTAGTTCGTTTGAGCTGAAAGTAACTGCCCTTACTTGAAATGAAGTCTTCCTTGTAGGAAGACTCAAAGCATGGTATTTAACTCCATTTCTGAAGTGAAACACACAACACAGTTCTCATCAATTGATCACACTCTGCTTTAGAGCAAGAAGCACGCTCTAGATTTCTAGATTCTCTAAGAAAGCAGGAAAATTGAGTGTGCTGAGAACAAATGAACGGTGTTTCCTACACCTACAGACCATATCTAGTCCAACTCTGCTTCTGAAACTGATACAAATCATTTGTCTTCTAACATCCAATGCTTGTCAGTTAAGATGAGAAACGTCTGAGCTTCGTGAACGATGTAGTTTGTTTGTGCTGAAAAGTGACTGCCCTTAACTGAAAGGAAGTCTTGCTTGTAGTAAGACTCAGAGCCTGGGATTTAACTCCATTTCTGATGTGAAACGCACAGCAGAGTTCTCATCCATTGTTCACACTTTGCTTTACAGCAAGATGCACGCTCTTGCTTTCTAGACTCTCTGAGACAGCAGGAAAGATGCGTGTGATGAGAACAAAAGTACGGTGTTTCCCACACATACGGACCATATCTAGTCCAACTCTGCTTCTGAAACTGAAACAAACCAAAGGTCCTCTAACATCCAATGCTTGTCAGTTAAGATGAGAAACGTGTGAGCTTCCTGAACGATGTAGATTGTTTGAGCTGAAAAGTGACTGCCCTTGCCTGAAACGAAGTCTTGCTTGTAGGAGGACACAGAGCCTGGGATTTAACTCCATTTCTGAAGGGAATCACATAACACAGTTCTCATCTGTGGATCACACTCTGCTTTAGAGCAAGAAGCACGCTCTAGCTTTCTAGAGTCTCTAAGACAGCAGGAAACTTGAGTGTGCTGAGAAGAAATGAACGGTGTTTCCTACACATACGGATCATATCTAGTCCAACTCTGCTTCTGAAACTGATACAAAGCACTGGTCCTCTAACATTCAATGCTTGTCAGTTAAGATGAGAAATGTGTGAGCTTCGTGATCGATGTAGTTTGTTTTAAGTGAAAAGTGACTGCCCACACCTGAAAGGAGGTCTTGCTTTTAGGAAGACTCAGAGCCTGGGATTTAACTCCATTTCTGAAGTGAAACACACAACAGAGTTCTCATCCATTGATCACACTCTGCTTTAGAGCAAGAAGCACGCTCTTGCTTTCTAGAGTCTGTAATACAGCAGGAAACTTGTATGTGCTCAGACGAAAAGAACCGTGTTTCCTATACAAACAGACCATATCTAGTTCAACTCTGCTTGAAATTGATACAAAGCAAAGGTCCTCTAACATCCAATGCTAATCATTTTAGATGAGAAATGTGTGAGCTTTGTGAACGATATAGTTCGTTTTAGCTGTAAACTAAATGCCCTTACCTGAAACGAAGTCTTGCTTGTAGGAAGACTCAGAGCCTGATATTTAACTCCATTTCTGAAGTGAAACACACAACAGAGTTCTCATCCATTGATCACACTCTGCTTTAGAGCCAGAAGCACGCTCTTCCTTTCTAGAGTCTCCAATACAGCAGGAACATGAGTGTGCTCAGAACAAAAGGACGGTGTTTCTTACACATACGGACCATATCTAGTCCAACTCTGATACTGAAACTGATACAAAGCACTGGTCATCTAACATCCAATGCTTGTCAGTTAAGATGAGAAACGTGTGAGCTTTGTGAACGATGTAGTTCGTTTGAGCTTTAAAGTAACTTCCCTTACCTGAAACGAATTCTTGCTTGTAAGAAGACTCAGAGCGTGGTATTTAACTCCATTTCTGAAGTGAAACACACAACAGAGTTCTCATCCATTGATCACACTCTGCTTTAGAGCAAGAAGCACGCTCTTGCTTTCTAGAGTCTCTAATACAGCAGGAAACGTGAGTGTGCTCAGAAGAAAAGAACCGTGTTTCCTATACATACAGACCATATCTAGTTCAACTCTGCTTGAAATTGATACAAAGCAAAGGTCCTCTAACATCCAATGCTTGTCAGTTAAGATGAGAAACGTCTGAGCTTTGTGAACGATGTAGTTTGTTTGAGCTGAAAAGTGACTGCCCTTACCTGAAACGAAGTCTTGCTTGTACTAAGACTCAGAGCCTGGGATTTAACTCCATTTCTGAAGTGAAACACACAACAGAGTTGTCATCCATTGTTCACACTCTGCTTTACAGCAAGAAGCACGCTCTTGCTTTCTAGACTCTCTGAGACAGCAGGAAACATGAGTGTGATGAGAACAAAAGAACGTTGTTTCCTAAACATATGGACCATATCTAGTCCAACTCTGTTTCTTCAACTGATACAAAGCACTGGTCCTGTAACATTCAATGCTTGTCAGTTAAGATGAGAAATGTGTGAGCTTCGTGATCAATGTAGTTTGTTTGAGGTGAAAAGTGACTGCCCACACCTGAAACGAAGTCTTGCTTTTAGGAAGACTCAGAGCCTGGGATTTAACTCCATTTCTGAAGTGAAACACACAACAGAGATCTCATCCATTGATCACACTCTGCTTTAGAGCAAGAAGCATGCTCTTGCTTTCTAGAGTCTGTAATACAGCAGGAAACTTGTATGTGCTCAGACGAAAAGAACCGTGTTTCCTATACAAACAGACCATATCTAGTTCAACTCTGCTTGAAATTGATACAAAGCAAAGGTCCTCTAACATCCAATGCTAATCATTTTAGATGAGAAATGTGTGAGCTTTGTGAACGATATAGTTCGTTTTAGCTGTAAACTAAATGCCCTTACCTGAAACGAAGTCTTGCTTGTAGGAAGACTCAGAGCCTGATATTTAACTCCATTTCTGAAGTGAAACACACAACAGAGTTCTCATCCATTGATCACACTCTGCTTTAGAGCCAGAAGCACGCTCTTCCTTTCTAGAGTCTCCAATACAGCAGGAACATGAGTGTGCTCAGAACAAAAGGACGGTGTTTCTTACACATACGGACCATATCTAGTCCAACTCTGATACTGAAACTGATACAAAGCACTGGTCATCTAACATCCAATGCTTGTCAGTTAAGATGAGAAACGTGTGAGCTTCGTGAACGATGTAGTTCGTTTGAGCTTTAAAGTAACTTCCCTTACCTGAAACGAATTCTTGCTTGTAGGAAGACTCAGAGCGTGGTATTTAACTCCATTTCTGAAGTGAAACACACAACAGAGTTCTCAACCATTGATCACACTCTGCTTTAGAGCAAGAAGCACGCTCTTGCTTTCTAGAGTCTCTAATACAGCAGGAAACATGAGTGTGCTCAGAATAAAAGAAGGGTGTTTCCCACACATACGAACCATATCTAGTTCAACTCTGCTTCTGAAACTGAAACAAACCACAGGTCGTCTAACATCCAATGCTTGTCAGTGAAGATGAGAAACGGGTGAGCTTCGTGAATGATGTAGTTCGTTTGAGCTGAAAGTAACTGCCCTTACTTGAAATGAAGTCTTCCTTGTAGGAAGACTAAAAGCATGGTATTTAACTCCATTTCTGAAGTGAAACACACAACACAGTTCTCATCAATTGATCACACTCTGCTTTAGAGCAAGAAGCACGCTCTAGATTTCTAGATTCTCTAAGAAAGCAGGAAAATTGAGTGTGCTGAGAACAAATGAACGGTGTTTCCTACACCTACAGACCATATCTAGTCCAACTCTGCTTCTGAAACTGATACAAATCATTGGTCTTCTAACATCCAATGCTTGTCAGTTAAGATGAGAAACGTCTGAGCTTCGTGAACGATGTAGTTTGTTTGTGCTGAAAAGTGACTGCCCTTAACTGAAAGGAAGTCTTGCTTGTAGTAAGACTCAGAGCCTGGGATTTAACTCCATTTCTGATGTGAAACGCACAGCAGAGTTCTCATCCATTGTTCACACTTTGCTTTACAGCAAGATGCACGCTCTTGCTTTCTAGACTCTCTGAGACAGCAGGAAAGATGCGTGTGATGAGAACAAAAGTACGGTGTTTCCCACACATACGGACCATATCTAGTCCAACTCTGCTTCTGAAACTGAAACAAACCAAAGGTCCTCTAACATCCAATGCTTGTCAGTTAAGATGAGAAACGTGTGAGCTTCCTGAACGATGTAGATTGTTTGAGCTGAAAAGTGACTGCCCTTGCCTGAAACGAAGTCTTGCTTGTAGGAGGACACAGAGCCTGGGATTTAACTCCATTTCTGAAGGGAATCACATAACACAGTTCTCATCTGTGGATCACACTCTGCTTTAGAGCAAGAAGCACGCTCTAGCTTTCTAGAGTCTCTAAGACAGCAGGAAACTTGAGTGTGCTGAGAAGAAATGAACGGTGTTTCCTACACATACTGATCATATCTAGTCCAACTTTGCTTCTGAAACTGATACAAAGCACTGGTCCTCTAACATTCAATGCTTGTCAGTTAAGATGAGAAACGTGTGAGCTTCCTGAACGATGTAGTTCGTTTGAGCTGAAAAGTGACTTCCCTTACCTGAAACGAAGTCTTGCTTGTAGGAAGACAAAGAGCCTGGGATTAACTCCATTTCTGAAGGGAAACACACAACACAATTCTCATCCATGGATCACACACTGCTTTAGAGCAAGAAGCACGATCTTGCTTTCTAGAGTCTGTAATACAGCAGGAAACGTTAGTGTGCTCAGAAGAAAAGAACCGTGTTTCCTATACATACAGACCATATCTAGTTCAACTCTGCTTGAAATTGATACAAAGCAAAGGTCCTCTAACATCCAATGCTAATCAGTTTAGATGAGAAATTTGTGAGCTTCGTGAACGATATAGTTCGTTTGAGCTGTAATCTAAATGCCCTTACCTGAAACGAAGTCTTGCTTGTAGGAAGACTCAGGGCCTGGTATTTAACTCCATTTCTTAAGTGAAACACACAACAGAGTTCTCATCCATTGATCACACTCTACTTTAGAGCCAGAAGCACGCTCTTCCTTTCTAGAGTCTCCAATACAGCAGGAACATGAGTGTGCTCAGAACAAAAGGACGGTGTTTCTTACACATACGGACCATATCTAGTCCAACTCTGATACTGAAACTGATACAAAGCACTGGTCATCTAACATCCAATGCTTGTCAGTTAAGATGAGAAACGTGTGAGCTTCGTGAACGATGTAGTTCGTTTGAGCTTTAAAGTAACTTCCCTTACCTGAAACGAATTCTTGCTTGTAGGAAGACTCAGAGCGTGGTATTTAACTCCATTTCTGAAGTGAAACACACAACAGAGTTCTCATCCATTGATCACACTCTGCTTTAGAGCAAGAAGCACGCTCTTGCTTTCTAGAGTCTCTAATACAGCAGGAAACATGAGTGTGCTCAGAATAAAAGAAGGGTGTTTCCCACACATACGAACCATATCTAGTTCAACTCTGCTTCTGAAACTGAAACAAACCACAGGTCGTCTAACATCCAATGCTTGTCAGTGAAGATGAGAAACGGGTGAGCTTCGTGAATGATGTAGTTCGTTTGAGCTGAAAGTAACTGCCCTTACTTGAAATGAAGTCTTCCTTGTAGGAAGACTCAAAGCATGGTATTTAACTCCATTTCTGAAGTGAAACACACAACACAGTTCTCATCAATTGATCACACTCTGCTTTAGAGCAAGAAGCACGCTCTAGATTTCTAGATTCTCTAAGAAAGCAGGAAAATTGAGTGTGCTGAGAACAAATGAACGGTGTTTCCTACACCTACAGACCATATCTAGTCCAACTCTGCTTCTGAAACTGATACAAATCATTGGTCTTCTAACATCCAATGCTTGTCAGTTAAGATGAGAAACGTCTGAGCTTCGTGAACGATGTAGTTTGTTTGTGCTGAAAAGTGACTGCCCTTAACTGAAAGGAAGTCTTGCTTGTAGTAAGACTCAGAGCCTGGGATTTAACTCCATTTCTGATGTGAAACGCACAGCAGAGTTCTCATCCATTGTTCACACTTTGCTTTACAGCAAGATGCACGCTCTTGCTTTCTAGACTCTCTGAGACAGCAGGAAAGATGCGTGTGATGAGAACAAAAGTACGGTGTTTCCCACACATACGGACCATATCTAGTCCAACTCTGCTTCTGAAACTGAAACAAACCAAAGGTCCTCTAACATCCAATGCTTGTCAGTTAAGATGAGAAACGTGTGAGCTTCCTGAACGATGTAGATTGTTTGAGCTGAAAAGTGACTGCCCTTGCCTGAAATGAAGTCTTGCTTGTAGGAGGACACAGAGCCTGGGATTTAACTCCATTTCTGAAGGGAATCACATAACACAGTTCTCATCTGTGGATCACACTCTGCTTTAGAGCAAGAAGCACGCTCTAGCTTTCTAGAGTCTCTAAGACAGCAGGAAACTTGAGTGTGCTGAGAAGAAATGAACGGTGTTTCCTACACATACGGATCATATCTAGTTCAACTCTGCTTCTGAAACTGATACAAAGCACTGGTCCTCTAACATTCAATGCTTGTCAGTTAAGATGAGAAACGTGTGAGCTTCCTGAACGATGTAGTTCCTTTGAGCTGAAAAGTGACTTCCCTTACCTGAAACGAAGTCTTGCTTGTAGGAAGACAAAGAGCCTGGGATTAACTCCATTTCTGAAGGGAAACACACAACACAATTCTCATCCATGGATCACACACTGCTTTAGAGCAAGAAGCACGATCTTGCTTTCTAGAGTCTGTAATACAGCAGGAAACGTTAGTGTGCTCAGAAGAAAAGAACCGTGTTTCCTATACATACAGACCATATCTAGTTCAACTCTGCTTGAAATTGATACAAAGCAAAGGTCCTCTAACATCCAATGCTAATCAGTTTAGATGAGAAATTTGTGAGCTTCGTGAACGATATAGTTCGTTTGAGCTGTAATCTAAATGCCCTTACCTGAAACGAAGTCTTGCTTGTAGGAAGACTCAGGGCCTGGTATTTAACTCCATTTCTTAAGTGAAACACACAACAGAGTTCTCATCCATTGATCACACTCTACTTTAGAGCTAGAAGCACGCTCTAGATTTCTAGAGTCTCTAAGTCAGCAGGAAACTTGAGTGTGCTGAGAACAAATGAACAGTGTTTCCTACACATACAGATCATATCTAGTCCAACTCTACTTCTGAAACTGATACAAATCATTGGTCTTCTAACATCCAATGCTTGTCAGTTAAGATGAGAAACGTCTGAGCTTTGTGAACGATGTAGTTTGTTTGAGCTGAAAACTGACTGCCCTTACCTGAAACGAAGTCTTGCTTGTAAAAAGACTCAGAGCCTGGGATTTAACTCCATTTCTGAAGTGAAACACACAACAGAGTTGTCATCCATTGTTCACACTCTGCTTTACAGCAAGAAGCACGCTCTTGCTTTCTAGACTCTCTGAGACAGCAGGAAACATGAGTGTGATGAGAACAAAAGAACGTTGTTTCCTAAACATATGGACCATATCTAGTCCAACTCTGCTTCTTCAACTGATACAAAGCACTGGTCCTCTAACATTCAATGCTTGTCAGTTAAGATGAGAAATGTGTGAGCTTCGTGATCGATGTAGTTTGTTTGAGGTGAAAAGTGACTGCCCACACTTGAAACGAAGTCTTGCTTTTAGGAAGAATCAGAGCCTGGGATTTAACTCCATTTCTGAAGTGAAACACACAACAGAGTTCTCATCCATTGATCACACTCTGCTTTAGAGCAAGAAGCACGCTCTTGCTTTCTAGAGTCTCTAATACAGCAGGAAACGTGAGTGTGCTCAGAAGAAAAGAACCGTGTTTCCTATACATACAGACCATATCTAGTTCAACTCTGCTTGAAATTGATACAAAGCAAAGGTCCTCTAACATCCAATGCTAATCAGTTTAGATGAGAAATGTGTGAGCTTCGTGAACGATATAGTTCGTTTGAGCTGTAAACTAAATGCCCTTACCTGAAACGAAGTCTTGCTTGTAGGAAGACTCAGAGCCTGGTATTTAACTCCATTTCTTAAGTGAAACACACATCAGAGTTCTCATCCATTGATCACACTCTGCTTTAGAGCAAGAAGCACGCTCTAGGTTTCTAGAGTCTCTAGACAGCAGGAAACTTGAGTGTGCTGAGAACAAATGAACAGTGTTTCTACACATACAGATCATATCTAGTCCAACTCTGCTTCGGAAACTGATACAAATCATTGGTCTTCTAACATCCAATGCTTGTCAGTTAAGATGAGAAACATCTGAGCTTTGTGAACGATGTAGTTTGTTTGAGCTGAAAAGTGACTGCCCTTACCTGAAACGAAGTCTTGCTTGTACTAAGACTCAGAGCCTGGGATTTAACTCCATTTCTGAAGTGAAACACACAACAGAGTTGTCATCCATTGTTCACACTCTGCTTTACAGCAAGAAGCACGCTCTTGCTTTCCAGACTCTCTGAGACAGCAGGAATCATGAGTGTGATGAGAACAAAAGAACGTTGTTTCCTAAACATATGGACCATATCTAGTCCAACTCTGTTTCTTCAACTGATACAAAGCACTGGTCCTGTAACATTCAATGCTTGTCAGTTAAGATGAGAAATGTGTGAGCTTCGTGATCAATGTAGTTTGTTTGAGGTGAAAAGTGACTGCCCACACCTGAAACGAAGTCTTGCTTTTAGGAAGACTCAGAGCCTGGGATTTAACTCCATTTCTGAAGTGAAACACACAACAGAGATCTCATCCATTGATCACACTCTGCTTTAGAGCAAGAAGCACGCTCTTGCTTTCTAGAGTCTGTAATACAGCAGGAAACTTGTATGTGCTCAGACGAAAAGAACCGTGTTTCCTATACAAACAGACCATATCTAGTTCAACTCTGCTTGAAATTGATACAAAGCAAAGGTCCTCTAACATCCAATGCTAATCATTTTAGATGAGAAATGTGTGAGCTTTGTGAACGATATAGTTCGTTTTAGCTGTAAACTAAATGCCCTTACCTGAAACGAAGTCTTGCTTGTAGGAAGACTCAGAGCCTGATATTTAACTCCATTTCTGAAGTGAAACACACAACAGAGTTCTCATCCATTGATCACACTCTGCTTTAGAGCCAGAAGCACGCTCTTCCTTTCTAGAGTCTCCAATACAGCAGGAACATGAGTGTGCTCAGAACAAAAGGACGGTGTTTCTTACACATACGGACCATATCTAGTCCAACTCTGATACTGAAACTGATACAAAGCACTGGTCATCTAACATCCAATGCTTGTCAGTTAAGATGAGAAACGTGTGAGCTTCGTGAACGATGTAGTTCGTTTGAGCTTTAAAGTAACTTCCCTTACCTGAAACGAATTCTTGCTTGTAGGAAGACTCAGAGCGTGGTATTTAACTCCATTTCTGAAGTGAAACACACAACAGAGTTCTCATCCATTGATCACACTCTGCTTTAGAGCAAGAAGCACGCTCTTCCTTTCTAGAGTCTCCAATACAGCAGGAAACATGAGTGTGCTCAGAATAAAAGAAGGGTGTTTCCCACACATACGAACCATATCTAGTTCAACTCTGCTTCTGAAACTGAAACAAACCACAGGTCGTCTAACATCCAATGCTTGTCAGTGAAGATGAGAAACGGGTGAGCTTCGTGAATGATGTAGTTCGTTTGAGCTGAAAGTAACTGCCCTTACTTGAAATGAAGTCTTCCTTGTAGGAAGACTCAAAGCATGGTATTTAACTCCATTTCTGAAGTGAAACACACAACACAGTTCTCATCAATTGATCACACTCTGCTTTAGAGCAAGAAGCACGCTCTAGATTTCTAGATTCTCTAAGAAAGCAGGAAAATTGAGTGTGCTGAGAACAAATGAACGGTGTTTCCTACACCTACAGACCATATCTAGTCCAACTCTGCTTCTGAAACTGATACAAATCATTGGTCTTCTAACATCCAATGCTTGTCAGTTAAGATGAGAAACGTCTGAGCTTCGTGAACGATGTAGTTTGTTTGTGCTGAAAAGTGACTGCCCTTAACTGAAAGGAAGTCTTGCTTGTAGTAAGACTCAGAGCCTGGGATTTAACTCCATTTCTGATGTGAAACGCACAGCAGAGTTCTCATCCATTGTTCACACTTTGCTTTACAGCAAGATGCACGCTCTTGCTTTCTAGACTCTCTGAGACAGCAGGAAAGATGCGTGTGATGAGAACAAAAGTACGGTGTTTCCCACACATACGGACCATATCTAGTCCAACTCTGCTTCTGAAACTGAAACAAACCAAAGGTCCTCTAACATCCAATGCTTGTCAGTTAAGATGAGAAACGTGTGAGCTTCCTGAACGATGTAGATTGTTTGAGCTGAAAAGTGACTGCCCTTGCCTGAAACGAAGTCTTGCTTGTAGGAGGACACAGAGCCTGGGATTTAACTCCATTTCTGAAGGGAATCACATAACACAGTTCTCATCTGTGGATCACACTCTGCTTTAGAGCAAGAAGCACGCTCTAGCTTTCTAGAGTCTCTAAGACAGCAGGAAACTTGAGTGTGCTGAGAAGAAATGAACGGTGTTTCCTACACATACTGATCATATCTAGTCCAACTTTGCTTCTGAAACTGATACAAAGCACTGGTCCTCTAACATTCAATGCTTGTCAGTTAAGATGAGAAACGTGTGAGCTTCCTGAACGATGTAGTTCGTTTGAGCTGAAAAGTGACTTCCCTTACCTGAAACGAAGTCTTGCTTGTAGGAAGACAAAGAGCCTGGGATTAACTCCATTTCTGAAGGGAAACACACAACACAATTCTCATCCATGGATCACACACTGCTTTAGAGCAAGAAGCACGATCTTGCTTTCTAGAGTCTGTAATACAGCAGGAAACGTTAGTGTGCTCAGAAGAAAAGAACCGTGTTTCCTATACATACAGACCATATCTAGTTCAACTCTGCTTGAAATTGATACAAAGCAAAGGTCCTCTAACATCCAATGCTAATCAGTTTAGATGAGAAATTTGTGAGCTTCGTGAACGATATAGTTCGTTTGAGCTGTAATCTAAATGCCCTTACCTGAAACGAAGTCTTGCTTGTAGGAAGACTCAGGGCCTGGTATTTAACTCCATTTCTTAAGTGAAACACACAACAGAGTTCTCATCCATTGATCACACTCTACTTTAGAGCCAGAAGCACGCTCTTCCTTTCTAGAGTCTCCAATACAGCAGGAACATGAGTGTGCTCAGAACAAAAGGACGGTGTTTCTTACACATACGGACCATATCTAGTCCAACTCTGATACTGAAACTGATACAAAGCACTGGTCATCTAACATCCAATGCTTGTCAGTTAAGATGAGAAACGTGTGAGCTTCGTGAACGATGTAGTTCGTTTGAGCTTTAAAGTAACTTCCCTTACCTGAAACGAATTCTTGCTTGTAGGAAGACTCAGAGCGTGGTATTTAACTCCATTTCTGAAGTGAAACACACAACAGAGTTCTCATCCATTGATCACACTCTGCTTTAGAGCAAGAAGCACGCTCTTGCTTTCTAGAGTCTCTAATACAGCAGGAAACATGAGTGTGCTCAGAATAAAAGAAGGGTGTTTCCCACACATACGAACCATATCTAGTTCAACTCTGCTTCTGAAACTGAAACAAACCACAGGTCGTCTAACATCCAATGCTTGTCAGTGAAGATGAGAAACGGGTGAGCTTCGTGAATGATGTAGTTCGTTTGAGCTGAAAGTAACTGCCCTTACTTGAAATGAAGTCTTCCTTGTAGGAAGACTCAAAGCATGGTATTTAACTCCATTTCTGAAGTGAAACACACAACACAGTTCTCATCAATTGATCACACTCTGCTTTAGAGCAAGAAGCACGCTCTAGATTTCTAGATTCTCTAAGAAAGCAGGAAAATTGAGTGTGCTGAGAACAAATGAACGGTGTTTCCTACACCTACAGACCATATCTAGTCCAACTCTGCTTCTGAAACTGATACAAATCATTGGTCTTCTAACATCCAATGCTTGTCAGTTAAGATGAGAAACGTCTGAGCTTCGTGAACGATGTAGTTTGTTTGTGCTGAAAAGTGACTGCCCTTAACTGAAAGGAAGTCTTGCTTGTAGTAAGACTCAGAGCCTGGGATTTAACTCCATTTCTGATGTGAAACGCACAGCAGAGTTCTCATCCATTGTTCACACTTTGCTTTACAGCAAGATGCACGCTCTTGCTTTCTAGACTCTCTGAGACAGCAGGAAAGATGCGTGTGATGAGAACAAAAGTACGGTGTTTCCCACACATACGGACCATATCTAGTCCAACTCTGCTTCTGAAACTGAAACAAACCAAAGGTCCTCTAACATCCAATGCTTGTCAGTTAAGATGAGAAACGTGTGAGCTTCCTGAACGATGTAGATTGTTTGAGCTGAAAAGTGACTGCCCTTGCCTGAAACGAAGTCTTGCTTGTAGGAGGACACAGAGCCTGGGATTTAACTCCATTTCTGAAGGGAATCACATAACACAGTTCTCATCTGTGGATCACACTCTGCTTTAGAGCAAGAAGCACGCTCTAGCTTTCTAGAGTCTCTAAGACAGCAGGAAACTTGAGTGTGCTGAGAAGAAATGAACGGTGTTTCCTACACATACGGATCATATCTAGTCCAACTCTGCTTCTGAAACTGATACAAAGCACTGGTCCTCTAACATTCAATGCTTGTCAGTTAAGATGAGAAACGTGTGAGCTTCCTGAACGATGTAGTTCCTTTGAGCTGAAAAGTGACTTCCCTTACCTGAAACGAAGTCTTGCTTGTAGGAAGACAAAGAGCCTGGGATTAACTCCATTTCTGAAGGGAAACACACAACACAATTCTCATCCATGGATCACACACTGCTTTAGAGCAAGAAGCACGATCTTGCTTTCTAGAGTCTGTAATACAGCAGGAAACGTTAGTGTGCTCAGAAGAAAAGAACCGTGTTTCCTATACATACAGACCATATCTAGTTCAACTCTGCTTGAAATTGATACAAAGCAAAGGTCCTCTAACATCCAATGCTAATCAGTTTAGATGAGAAATTTGTGAGCTTCGTGAACGATATAGTTCGTTTGAGCTGTAATCTAAATGCCCTTACCTGAAACGAAGTCTTGCTTGTAGGAAGACTCAGGGCCTGGTATTTAACTCCATTTCTTAAGTGAAACACACAACAGAGTTCTCATCCATTGATCACACTCTACTTTAGAGCTAGAAGCACGCTCTAGATTTCTAGAGTCTCTAAGTCAGCAGGAAACTTGAGTGTGCTGAGAACAAATGAACAGTGTTTCCTACACATACAGATCATATCTAGTCCAACTCTACTTCTGAAACTGATACAAATCATTGGTCTTCTAACATCCAATGCTTGTCAGTTAAGATGAGAAACGTCTGAGCTTTGTGAACGATGTAGTTTGTTTGAGCTGAAAACTGACTGCCCTTACCTGAAACGAAGTCTTGCTTGTAAAAAGACTCAGAGCCTGGGATTTAACTCCATTTCTGAAGTGAAACACACAACAGAGTTGTCATCCATTGTTCACACTCTGCTTTACAGCAAGAAGCACGCTCTTGCTTTCTAGACTCTCTGAGACAGCAGGAAACATGAGTGTGATGAGAACAAAAGAACGTTGTTTCCTAAACATATGGACCATATCTAGTCCAACTCTGCTTCTTCAACTGATACAAAGCACTGGTCCTCTAACATTCAATGCTTGTCAGTTAAGATGAGAAATGTGTGAGCTTCGTGATCGATGTAGTTTGTTTGAGGTGAAAAGTGACTGCCCACACTTGAAACGAAGTCTTGCTTTTAGGAAGAATCAGAGCCTGGGATTTAACTCCATTTCTGAAGTGAAACACACAACAGAGTTCTCATCCATTGATCACACTCTGCTTTAGAGCAAGAAGCACGCTCTTGCTTTCTAGAGTCTGTAATACAGCAGGAAACGTGTATGTGCTCAGACGAAAAGAACAGTGTTTCCTATACAAACAGACCATATCTAGTTCAACTCTGCTTGAAATTGATAGAAAGCAAAGATCCTCTAACATCCAATGCTAATCAGTTAGGATGAGAAATGTGTGAGCTTTGTGAACGATATAGTTCGTTTTAGCTGTAAACTAAATGCCCTTACCTGAAACGAAGTCTTGCTTGTAGGAAGACTCAGGGCCTGGTATTTAACTCCATTTCTTAAGTGAAACACACAACAGAGTTCTCATCCATTGATCACACTCTACTTTAGAGCCAGAAGCACGCTCTTCCTTTCTAGAGTCTCCAATACAGCAGGAACATGAGTGTGCTCAGAACAAAAGGACGGTGTTTCTTACACATACGGACCATATCTAGTCCAACTCTGATACTGAAACTGATACAAAGCACTGGTCATCTAACATCCAATGCTTGTCAGTTAAGATGAGAAACGTGTGAGCTTCGTGAACGATGTAGTTCGTTTGAGCTGTAAAGTAACTTCCCTTACCTGAAACGAATTCTTGCTTGTAGGAAGACTCAGAGCGTGGTATTTAACTCCATTTCTGAAGTGAAACACACAACAGAGTTCTCATCCATTGATCACACTCTGCTTTAGAGCAAGTAGCACGCTCTTGCTTTCTAGAGTCTCTAATACAGCAGGAAACATGAGTGTGCTCAGAATAAAAGAAGGGTGTTTCCCACACATACGAACCATATCTAGTTCAACTCTGCTTCTGAAACTGAAACAAACCACAGGTCGTCTAACATCCAATGCTTGTCAGTGAAGATGAGAAACGGGTGAGCTTCGTGAATGATGTAGTTCGTTTGAGCTGAAAGTAACTGCCCTTACTTGAAATGAAGTCTTCCTTGTAGGAAGACTCAAAGCATGGTATTTAACTCCATTTCTGAAGTGAAACACACAACACAGTTCTCATCAATTGATCACACTCTGCTTTAGAGCAAGAAGCACGCTCTAGATTTCTAGATTCTCTAAGAAAGCAGGAAAATTGAGTGTGCTGAGAACAAATGAACGGTGTTTCCTACACCTACAGACCATATCTAGTCCAACTCTGCTTCTGAAACTGATACAAATCATTGGTCTTCTAACATCCAATGCTTGTCAGTTAAGATGAGAAACGTCTGAGCTTCGTGAACGATGTAGTTTGTTTGTGCTGAAAAGTGACTGCCCTTAACTGAAAGGAAGTCTTGCTTGTAGTAAGACTCAGAGCCTGGGATTTAACTCCATTTCTGATGTGAAACGCACAGCAGAGTTCTCATCCATTGTTCACACTTTGCTTTACAGCAAGATGCACGCTCTTGCTTTCTAGACTCTCTGAGACAGCAGGAAAGATGCGTGTGATGAGAACAAAAGTACGGTGTTTCCCACACATACGGACCATATCTAGTCCAACTCTGCTTCTGAAACTGAAACAAACCAAAGGTCCTCTAACATCCAATGCTTGTCAGTTAAGATGAGAAACGTGTGAGCTTCCTGAACGATGTAGATTGTTTGAGCTGAAAAGTGACTGCCCTTGCCTGAAACGAAGTCTTGCTTGTAGGAGGACACAGAGCCTGGGATTTAACTCCATTTCTGAAGGGAATCACATAACACAGTTCTCATCTGTGGATCACACTCTGCTTTAGAGCAAGAAGCACGCTCTAGCTTTCTAGAGTCTCTAAGACAGCAGGAAACTTGAGTGTGCTGAGAAGAAATGAACGGTGTTTCCTACACATACGGATCATATCTAGTCCAACTCTGCTTCTGAAACTGATACAAAGCACTGGTCCTCTAACATTCAATGCTTGTCAGTTAAGATGAGAAACGTGTGAGCTTCCTGAACGATGTAGTTCGTTTGAGCTGAAAAGTGACTTCCCTTACCTGAAACGAAGTCTTGCTTGTAGGAAGACAAAGAGCCTGGGATTAACTCCATTTCTGAAGGGAAACACACAACACAATTCTCATCCATGGATCACACACTGCTTTAGAGCAAGAAGCACGATCTTGCTTTCTAGAGTCTGTAATACAGCAGGAAACGTTAGTGTGCTCAGAAGAAAAGAACCGTGTTTCCTATACATACAGACCATATCTAGTTCAACTCTGCTTGAAATTGATACAAAGCAAAGGTCCTCTAACATCCAATGCTAATCAGTTTAGATGAGAAATTTGTGAGCTTCGTGAACGATATAGTTCGTTTGAGCTGTAATCTAAATGCCCTTACCTGAAACGAAGTCTTGCTTGTAGGAAGACTCAGGGCCTGGTATTTAACTCCATTTCTTAAGTGAAACACACAACAGAGTTCTCATCCATTGATCACACTCTACTTTAGAGCTAGAAGCACGCTCTAGATTTCTAGAGTCTCTAAGTCAGCAGGAAACTTGAGTGTGCTGAGAACAAATGAACAGTGTTTCCTACACATACAGATCATATCTAGTCCAACTCTACTTCTGAAACTGATACAAATCATTGGTCTTCTAACATCCAATGCTTGTCAGTTAAGATGAGAAACGTCTGAGCTTTGTGAACGATGTAGTTTGTTTGAGCTGAAAAGTGACTGCCCTTACCTGAAACGAAGTCTTGCTTGTAAAAAGACTCAGAGCCTGGGATTTAACTCCATTTCTGAAGTGAAACACACAACAGAGTTGTCATCCATTGTTCACACTCTGCTTTACAGCAAGAAGCACGCTCTTGCTTTCTAGACTCTCTGAGACAGCAGGAAACATGAGTGTGATGAGAACAAAAGAACGTTGTTTCCTAAACATATGGACCATATCTAGTCCAACTCTGCTTCTTCAACTGATACAAAGCACTGGTCCTCTAACATTCAATGCTTGTCAGTTAAGATGAGAAATGTGTGAGCTTCGTGATCGATGTAGTTTGTTTGAGGTGAAAAGTGACTGCCCACACTTGAAACGAAGTCTTGCTTTTAGGAAGAATCAGAGCCTGGGATTTAACTCCATTTCTGAAGTGAAACACACAACAGAGTTCTCATCCATTGATCACACTCTGCTTTAGAGCAAGAAGCACGCTCTTGCTTTCTAGAGTCTGTAATACAGCAGGAAACTTGTATGTGCTCAGACGAAAAGAACCGTGTTTCCTATACAAACAGACCATATCTAGTTCAACTCTGCTTGAAATTGATAGAAAGCAAAGATCCTCTAACATCCAATGCTAATCAGTTAGGATGAGAAATGTGTGAGCTTTGTGAACGATATAGTTCGTTTTAGCTGTAAACTAAATGCCCTTACCTGAAACGAAGTCTTGCTTGTAGGAAGACTCAGAGCCTGGTATTTAACTCCATTTCTGAAGTGAAACACACAACAGAGTTCTCATCCATTGATCACACTCTGCTTTAGAGCCAGAAGCACGCTCTTGATTTCTAGAGTCTCCAATACAGCAGGAACATGAGTGTGCTCAGAACGAAAGGACGGTGTTTCTTACACATCCGGACCATATCTAGTCCAACTCTGATACTGAAACTGATACAAAGCACTGGTCATCTAACATCCAATGCTTGTCAGTTAAGATGAGAAACGTGTGAGCTTCGTGAACGATGTAGTTCGTTTGAGCTGTAAAGTAACTTCCCTTACCTGAAACGAATTCTTGCTTGTAGGAAGACTCAGAGCCTGGGATTTAACTCCATTTCTGAAGTGAAACACACAACAGAGTTCTCATCCATTGATCACACTCCTCTTTAGAGCAAGAAGCACGCTCTTGCTTTCTAGAGTCTGTAATACAGCAGGAAACGATAGTGTGCTCAGAGGATAAGTACCGTGTTTCCTATACATACAGACCATATCTAGTTCAACTCTGCTTGAAATTGATACAAAGCAAAGGTCCTCTAACATCCAATGCTAATCAGTTTAGATGAGAAATGTGTGAGCTTCGTGAACGATATAGTTCGTTTGAGCTGTAAACTAAATGCCCTTACCTGAAACGAAGTCTTGCTTGTAGGAAGACTCAGAGCCTGGTATTTAACTCCATTTCTGAAGTGAAACAAACAACAAGTTCTCATCCATTGATCACACTCTTCTTTAGATCAAGAAGCACGCTCTAGATTTCTAGAGTCTCTAAGACAGCAGGAAACTTGAGTGTGCTGAGAACAAATAAACGGTGTTTCCTACACATACAGATCATATCTAGTCCAACTCTGCTTCTGAAACTGATACAAATAATTGGTCTTCTAACATCCAATGCTTGTCAATTAAGATGAGAAACGTGTGAGCTTCGTGATCGATGTAGTTTATTTGAGGTGAAAATTGACTGCCCTTACCTGAAAAGAAGTCTTGCTTTTAGGAAGACTCAGAGCCTGGGATTTAACTCCATTTCTGAAGGGAAACACACAACAGAGTTCTCATCCATTGATCACACTCTGCTTTAGAGCAAGAAGCACGCTCTTGCTTTCTAGAGTCTCTAATACAGCAGGAAACGTGAGTGTGCTCAGAACAAAAGAACAGTGTTTCCTACACATATGAACCATATCTAGTTCAACTCTGCTTCTGAAACTGAAACAAACCACATGTCGTCTAACATCCAATGCTTGTCAGTGAAGATGAGAAACGGGTGAGCTTCGTGAACGATGTAGTTCGTTTGAGCTGAAAGTAACTGCCCTTATTTGAAATGAAGTCTTCCTTGTAGGAACACTCAGAGCATGGGATTTAACTCCATTTCTGAAGTGAAACACACAACACAGTTCTCATCCATTGATCACACTCTGCTTTAGAGCAAGAAGCACGCTCTGGCTTTCTACACTCTCCACTACAGCAGGAACATGAGTGTGCTCACAACAAAAGAACGGTGTTTCCTACACATACGGACCATATCTAGTCCAACTCTGCTTCTGAAACTGATACAAAGCACTGGTCCTCTAACATTCAATGCTTGTCAGTTAAGATGAGAAACGTGTGAGCTTCGTGATCGATGTAGTTTATTTGAGGTGAAAATTGACTGCCCTTACCTGAAAAGAATTCTTGCTTTTAGGAAGACTCAGAGCCTGGGATTTAACTCCATTTCTGAAGGGAAACACACAACAGAGTTCTCATCCATTGATCACACTCTGCTTTAGAGCAAGAAGCACGCTCTAGATTTCTAGAGTCTCTAAGTTAGCAGGAAACTTGAGTGTGCTGAGAACAAATGAACAGTGTTTCCTACACATACAGATCATATCTAGTCCAACTCTACTTCTGAAACTGATACAAATCATTGGTCTTCTAACATCCAATGCTTGTCAGTTAAGATGAGAAACGTCTGAGCTTTGTGAACGATGTAGTTTGTTTGAGCTGAAAAGTGACTGCCCTTACCTGAAACGAAGTCTTGCTTGTACTAAGACTCAGAGCCTGGGATTTAACTCCATTTCTGAAGTGAAACACACAACAGAGTTGTCATCCATTGTTCACACTCTGCTTTACAGCAAGAAGCACGCTCTTGCTTTCTAGACTCTCTGAGACAGCAGGAAACATGAGTGTGATGAGAACAAAAGAACGTTGTTTCCTAAACATATGGACCATATCTAGTCCAACTCTGCTTCTTCAACTGATACAAAGCACTGGTCCTCTAACATTCAATGCTTGTCAGTTAAGATGAGAAATGTGTGAGCTTCGTGATCGATGTAGTTTGTTTTAAGTGAAAAGTGACTGCCCACACCTGAAAGGAGGTCTTGCTTTTAGGAAGACTCAGAGCCTGGGATTTAACTCCATTTCTGAAGTGAAACACACAACAGAGTTCTCATCCATTGATCACACTCTGCTTTAGAGCAAGAAGCACGCTCTTGCTTTCTAGAGTCTGTAATACAGCAGGAAACTTGTATGTGCTCAGACGAAAAGAACCGTGTTTCCTATACAAACAGACCATATCTAGTTCAACTCTGCTTGAAATTGATACAAAGCAAAGGTCCTCTAACATCCAATGCTAATCATTTTAGATGAGAAATGTGTGAGCTTTGTGAACGATATAGTTCGTTTTAGCTGTAAACTAAATGCCCTTACCTGAAACGAAGTCTTGCTTGTAGGAAGACTCAGAGCCTGATATTTAACTCCATTTCTGAAGTGAAACACACAACAGAGTTCTCATCCATTGATCACACTCTGCTTTAGAGCCAGAAGCACGCTCTTCCTTTCTAGAGTCTCCAATACAGCAGGAACATGAGTGTGCTCAGAACAAAAGGACGGTGTTTCTTACACATACGGACCATATCTAGTCCAACTCTGATACTGAAACTGATACAAAGCACTGGTCATCTAACATCCAATGCTTGTCAGTTAAGATGAGAAACGTGTGAGCTTTGTGAACGATGTAGTTCGTTTGAGCTTTAAAGTAACTTCCCTTACCTGAAACGAATTCTTGCTTGTAGGAAGACTCAGAGCGTGGTATTTAACTCCATTTCTGAAGTGAAACACACAACAGAGTTCTCATCCATTGATCACACTCTGCTTTAGAGCAAGAAGCACGCTCTTGCTTTCTAGAGTCTCTAATACAGCAGGAAACGTGAGTGTGCTCAGAAGAAAAGAACCGTGTTTCCTATACATACAGACCATATGTAGTTCAACTCTGCTTGAAATTGATACAAAGCAAAGGTCCTCTAACATCCAATGCTAATCAGTTTAGATGAGAAATGTGTGAGCTTCGTGAACGATATAGTTCGTTTGAGCTGTAAACTAAATGCCCTTACCTGAAACGAAGTCTTGCTTGTAGGAAGACTCAGAGCCTGGTATTTAACTCCATTTCTTAAGTGAAACACACATCAGAGTTCTCATCCATTGATCACACTCTGCTTTAGAGCAAGAAGCACGCTCTAGGTTTCTAGAGTCTCTAGACAGCAGGAAACTTGAGTGTGCTGAGAACAAATGAACAGTGTTTCTACACATACAGATCATATCTAGTCCAACTCTGCTTCTGAAACTGATACAAATCATTGGTCTTCTAACATCCAATGCTTGTCAGTTAAGATGAGAAACGTCTGAGCTTTGTGAACGATGTAGTTTGTTTGAGCTGAAAAGTGACTGCCCTTACCTGAAACGAAGTCTTGCTTGTACTAAGACTCAGAGCCTGGGATTTAACTCCATTTCTGAAGTGAAACACACAACAGAGTTGTCATCCATTGTTCACACTCTGCTTTACAGCAAGAAGCACGCTCTTGCTTTCTAGACTCTCTGAGACAGCAGGAAACATGAGTGTGATGAGAACAAAAGAACGTTGTTTCCTAAACATATGGACCATATCTAGTCCAACTCTGTTTCTTCAACTGATACAAAGCACTGGTCCTGTAACATTCAATGCTTGTCAGTTAAGATGAGAAATGTGTGAGCTTCGTGATCAATGTAGTTTGTTTGAGGTGAAAAGTGACTGCCCACACCTGAAACGAAGTCTTGCTTTTAGGAAGACTCAGAGCCTGGGATTTAACTCCATTTCTGAAGTGAAACACACAACAGAGATCTCATCCATTGATCACACTCTGCTTTAGAGCAAGAAGCACGCTCTTGCTTTCTAGAGTCTGTAATACAGCAGGAAACTTGTATGTGCTCAGACGAAAAGAACCGTGTTTCCTATACAAACAGACCATATCTAGTTCAACTCTGCTTGAAATTGATACAAAGCAAAGGTCCTCTAACATCCAATGCTAATCATTTTAGATGAGAAATGTGTGAGCTTTGTGAACGATATAGTTCGTTTTAGCTGTAAACTAAATGCCCTTACCTGAAACGAAGTCTTGCTTGTAGGAAGACTCAGAGCCTGATATTTAACTCCATTTCTGAAGTGAAACACACAACAGAGTTCTCATCCATTGATCACACTCTGCTTTAGAGCCAGAAGCACGCTCTTCCTTTCTAGAGTCTCCAATACAGCAGGAACATGAGTGTGCTCAGAACAAAAGGACGGTGTTTCTTACACATACGGACCATATCTAGTCCAACTCTGATACTGAAACTGATACAAAGCACTGGTCATCTAACATCCAATGCTTGTCAGTTAAGATGAGAAACGTGTGAGCTTCGTGAACGATGTAGTTCGTTTGAGCTTTAAAGTAACTTCCCTTACCTGAAACGAATTCTTGCTTGTAGGAAGACTCAGAGCGTGGTATTTAACTCCATTTCTGAAGTGAAACACACAACAGAGTTCTCATCCATTGATCACACTCTGCTTTAGAGCAAGAAGCACGCTCTTGCTTTCTAGAGTCTCTAATACAGCAGGAAACATGAGTGTGCTCAGAATAAAAGAAGGGTGTTTCCCACACATACGAACCATATCTAGTTCAACTCTGCTTCTGAAACTGAAACAAACCACAGGTCGTCTAACATCCAATGCTTGTCAGTGAAGATGAGAAACGGGTGAGCTTCGTGAATGATGTAGTTCGTTTGAGCTGAAAGTAACTGCCCTTACTTGAAATGAAGTCTTCCTTGTAGGAAGACTCAAAGCATGGTATTTAACTCCATTTCTGAAGTGAAACACACAACACAGTTCTCATCAATTGATCACACTCTGCTTTAGAGCAAGAAGCACGCTCTAGATTTCTAGATTCTCTAAGAAAGCAGGAAAATTGAGTGTGCTGAGAACAAATGAACGGTGTTTCCTACACCTACAGACCATATCTAGTCCAACTCTGCTTCTGAAACTGATACAAATCATTGGTCTTCTAACATCCAATGCTTGTCAGTTAAGATGAGAAACGTCTGAGCTTCGTGAACGATGTAGTTTGTTTGTGCTGAAAAGTGACTGCCCTTAACTGAAAGGAAGTCTTGCTTGTAGTAAGACTCAGAGCCTGGGATTTAACTCCATTTCTGATGTGAAACGCACAGCAGAGTTCTCATCCATTGTTCACACTTTGCTTTACAGCAAGATGCACGCTCTTGCTTTCTAGACTCTCTGAGACAGCAGGAAAGATGCGTGTGATGAGAACAAAAGTACGGTGTTTCCCACACATACGGACCATATCTAGTCCAACTCTGCTTCTGAAACTGAAACAAACCAAAGGTCCTCTAACATCCAATGCTTGTCAGTTAAGATGAGAAACGTGTGAGCTTCCTGAACGATGTAGATTGTTTGAGCTGAAAAGTGACTGCCCTTGCCTGAAACGAAGTCTTGCTTGTAGGAGGACACAGAGCCTGGGATTTAACTCCATTTCTGAAGGGAATCACATAACACAGTTCTCATCTGTGGATCACACTCTGCTTTAGAGCAAGAAGCACGCTCTAGCTTTCTAGAGTCTCTAAGACAGCAGGAAACTTGAGTGTGCTGAGAAGAAATGAACGGTGTTTCCTACACATACGGATCATATCTAGTCCAACTCTGCTTCTGAAACTGATACAAAGCACTGGTCCTCTAACATTCAATGCTTGTCAGTTAAGATGAGAAACGTGTGAGCTTCCTGAACGATGTAGTTCGTTTGAGCTGAAAAGTGACTTCCCTTACCTGAAACGAAGTCTTGCTTGTAGGAAGACAAAGAGCCTGGGATTAACTCCATTTCTGAAGGGAAACACACAACACAATTCTCATCCATGGATCACACACTGCTTTAGAGCAAGAAGCACGATCTTGCTTTCTAGAGTCTGTAATACAGCAGGAAACGTTAGTGTGCTCAGAAGAAAAGAACCGTGTTTCCTATACATACAGACCATATCTAGTTCAACTCTGCTTGAAATTGATACAAAGCAAAGGTCCTCTAACATCCAATGCTAATCAGTTTAGATGAGAAATTTGTGAGCTTCGTGAACGATATAGTTCGTTTGAGCTGTAATCTAAATGCCCTTACCTGAAACGAAGTCTTGCTTGTAGGAAGACTCAGGGCCTGGTATTTAACTCCATTTCTTAAGTGAAACACACAACAGAGTTCTCATCCATTGATCACACTCTACTTTAGAGCTAGAAGCACGCTCTAGATTTCTAGAGTCTCTAAGTCAGCAGGAAACTTGAGTGTGCTGAGAACAAATGAACAGTGTTTCCTACACATACAGATCATATCTAGTCCAACTCTACTTCTGAAACTGATACAAATCATTGGTCTTCTAACATCCAATGCTTGTCAGTTAAGATGAGAAACGTCTGAGCTTTGTGAACGATGTAGTTTGTTTGAGCTGAAAAGTGACTGCCCTTACCTGAAACGAAGTCTTGCTTGTAAAAAGACTCAGAGCCTGGGATTTAACTCCATTTCTGAAGTGAAACACACAACAGAGTTGTCATCCATTGTTCACACTCTGCTTTACAGCAAGAAGCACGCTCTTGCTTTCTAGACTCTCTGAGACAGCAGGAAACATGAGTGTGATGAGAACAAAAGAACGTTGTTTCCTAAACATATGGACCATATCTAGTCCAACTCTGCTTCTTCAACTGATACAAAGCACTGGTCCTCTAACATTCAATGCTTGTCAGTTAAGATGAGAAATGTGTGAGCTTCGTGATCGATGTAGTTTGTTTGAGGTGAAAAGTGACTGCCCACACTTGAAACGAAGTCTTGCTTTTAGGAAGAATCAGAGCCTGGGATTTAACTCCATTTCTGAAGTGAAACACACAACAGAGTTCTCATCCATTGATCACACTCTGCTTTAGAGCAAGAAGCACGCTCTTGCTTTCTAGAGTCTGTAATACAGCAGGAAACTTGTATGTGCTCAGACGAAAAGAACCGTGTTTCCTATACAAACAGACCATATCTAGTTCAACTCTGCTTGAAATTGATACAAAGCAAAGGTCCTCTAACATCCAATGCTTGTCAGTTAAGATGAGAAACGTCTGAGCTTTGTGAACGATGTAGTTTGTTTGAGCTGAGAAGTGACTGCCCTTACCTGAAACGAAGTCTTGCTTGTACTAAGACTCAGAGCCTGGGATTTAACTCCATTTCTGAAGTGAAACACACAGCAGAGTTCTCATCCATTGTTCACACTCTGCTTTACAGCAAGAAGCACGCTCTTGCTTTCTAGACTCTCTGAGACAGCAGGAAACATGAGTGTGATGAGAACAAAAGAACGTTGTATCCTAAACATACGGAACATATCTAGTCCAACTGTGCTTCTGAAACTGATACAAAGCACTGGTCCTCTAACATTCAATGCTTGTCAGTTAAGATGAGAAACGTGTGAGCTTCGTGATCGATGTAGTTTTTTTTGAGTTGAAAAGTGACTGCCCTTGCCTGAAACGAAGTCTTGCTTGTAGGAGGACACAGAGCCTGGGATTTAACTCCATTTCTGAAGGGAATCACATAACACAGTTCTCATCCGTGGATCACACTCTGCTTTAGAGCAAGAAGCACGCTCTAGCTTTCTAGAGTCTCTAATACAGCAGGAAACGTGAGTGTGCTCAGAATAAAAGAACGGTGTTTCCTACACATACAGATCATATCTAGTCCAACTCTGCTTCTGAAACTGATACAAATCATTGGTCTTCTAACATCCAATGCTTGTCAGTTAAGATGAGAAACGTCTGAGCTTTGTGAACGATGTAGTTTGTTTGAGCTGAAAAGTGACTGCCCTTACCTGAAACGAAGTCTTGCTTGTACTAAGACTCAGAGCCTGGGATTTAACTCCATTTCTGAAGTGAAACACACAACAGAGTTGTCATCCATTGTTCACACTCTGCTTTACAGCAAGAAGCACGCTCTTGCTTTCTAGACTCTCTGAGACAGCAGGAAACATGAGTGTGATGAGAACAAAAGAACGTTGTTTCCTAAACATATGGACCATATCTAGTCCAACTCTGTTTCTTCAACTGATACAAAGCACTGGTCCTGTAACATTCAATGCTTGTCAGTTAAGATGAGAAATGTGTGAGCTTCGTGATCAATGTAGTTTGTTTGAGGTGAAAAGTGACTGCCCACACCTGAAACGAAGTCTTGCTTTTAGGAAGACTCAGAGCCTGGGATTTAACTCCATTTCTGAAGTGAAACACACAACAGAGATCTCATCCATTGATCACACTCTGCTTTAGAGCAAGAAGCACGCTCTTGCTTTCTAGAGTCTGTAATACAGCAGGAAACTTGTATGTGCTCAGACGAAAAGAACCGTGTTTCCTATACAAACAGACCATATCTAGTTCAACTCTGCTTGAAATTGATACAAAGCAAAGGTCCTCTAACATCCAATGCTAATCATTTTAGATGAGAAATGTGTGAGCTTTGTGAACGATATAGTTCGTTTTAGCTGTAAACTAAATGCCCTTACCTGAAACGAAGTCTTGCTTGTAGGAAGACTCAGAGCCTGATATTTAACTCCATTTCTGAAGTGAAACACACAACAGAGTTCTCATCCATTGATCACACTCTGCTTTAGAGCCAGAAGCACGCTCTTCCTTTCTAGAGTCTCCAATACAGCAGGAACATGAGTGTGCTCAGAACAAAAGGACGGTGTTTCTTACACATACGGACCATATCTAGTCCAACTCTGATACTGAAACTGATACAAAGCACTGGTCATCTAACATCCAATGCTTGTCAGTTAAGATGAGAAACGTGTGAGCTTCGTGAACGATGTAGTTCGTTTGAGCTGTAAAGTAACTTCCCTTACCTGAAACGAATTCTTGCTTGTAGGAAGACTCAGAGCGTGGTATTTAACTCCATTTCTGAAGTGAAACACACAACAGAGTTCTCATCCATTGATCACACTCTGCTTTAGAGCAAGAAGCACGCTCTTGCTTTCTAGAGTCTCTAATACAGCAGGAAACATGAGTGTGCTCAGAATAAAAGAAGGGTGTTTCCCACACATACGAACCATATCTAGTTCAACTCTGCTTCTGAAACTGAAACAAACCACAGGTCGTCTAACATCCAATGCTTGTCAGTGAAGATGAGAAACGGGTGAGCTTCGTGAATGATGTAGTTCGTTTGAGCTGAAAGTAACTGCCCTTACTTGAAATGAAGTCTTCCTTGTAGGAAGACTCAAAGCATGGTATTTAACTCCATTTCTGAAGTGAAACACACAACACAGTTCTCATCAATTGATCACACTCTGCTTTAGAGCAAGAAGCACGCTCTAGATTTCTAGATTCTCTAAGAAAGCAGGAAAATTGAGTGTGCTGAGAACAAATGAACGGTGTTTCCTACACCTACAGACCATATCTAGTCCAACTCTGCTTCTGAAACTGATACAAATCATTGGTCTTCTAACATCCAATGCTTGTCAGTTAAGATGAGAAACGTCTGAGCTTCGTGAACGATGTAGTTTGTTTGTGCTGAAAAGTGACTGCCCTTAACTGAAAGGAAGTCTTGCTTGTAGTAAGACTCAGAGCCTGGGATTTAACTCCATTTCTGATGTGAAACGCACAGCAGAGTTCTCATCCATTGTTCACACTTTGCTTTACAGCAAGATGCACGCTCTTGCTTTCTAGACTCTCTGAGACAGCAGGAAAGATGCGTGTGATGAGAACAAAAGTACGGTGTTTCCCACACATACGGACCATATCTAGTCCAACTCTGCTTCTGAAACTGAAACAAACCAAAGGTCCTCTAACATCCAATGCTTGTCAGTTAAGATGAGAAACGTGTGAGCTTCCTGAACGATGTAGATTGTTTGAGCTGAAAAGTGACTGCCCTTGCCTGAAACGAAGTCTTGCTTGTAGGAGGACACAGAGCCTGGGATTTAACTCCATTTCTGAAGGGAATCACATAACACAGTTCTCATCTGTGGATCACACTCTGCTTTAGAGCAAGAAGCACGCTCTAGCTTTCTAGAGTCTCTAAGACAGCAGGAAACTTGAGTGTGCTGAGAAGAAATGAACGGTGTTTCCTACACATACGGATCATATCTAGTCCAACTCTGCTTCTGAAACTGATACAAAGCACTGGTCCTCTAACATTCAATGCTTGTCAGTTAAGATGAGAAACGTGTGAGCTTCCTGAACGATGTAGTTCGTTTGAGCTGAAAAGTGACTTCCCTTACCTGAAACGAAGTCTTGCTTGTAGGAAGACAAAGAGCCTGGGATTAACTCCATTTCTGAAGGGAAACACACAACACAATTCTCATCCATGGATCACACACTGCTTTAGAGCAAGAAGCACGATCTTGCTTTCTAGAGTCTGTAATACAGCAGGAAACGTTAGTGTGCTCAGAAGAAAAGAACCGTGTTTCCTATACATACAGACCATATCTAGTTCAACTCTGCTTGAAATTGATACAAAGCAAAGGTCCTCTAACATCCAATGCTAATCAGTTTAGATGAGAAATTTGTGAGCTTCGTGAACGATATAGTTCGTTTGAGCTGTAATCTAAATGCCCTTACCTGAAACGAAGTCTTGCTTGTAGGAAGACTCAGGGCCTGGTATTTAACTCCATTTCTTAAGTGAAACACACAACAGAGTTCTCATCCATTGATCACACTCTACTTTAGAGCTAGAAGCACGCTCTAGATTTCTAGAGTCTCTAAGTCAGCAGGAAACTTGAGTGTGCTGAGAACAAATGAACAGTGTTTCCTACACATACAGATCATATCTAGTCCAACTCTACTTCTGAAACTGATACAAATCATTGGTCTTCTAACATCCAATGCTTGTCAGTTAAGATGAGAAACGTCTGAGCTTTGTGAACGATGTAGTTTGTTTGAGCTGAAAAGTGACTGCCCTTACCTGAAACGAAGTCTTGCTTGTAAAAAGACTCAGAGCCTGGGATTTAACTCCATTTCTGAAGTGAAACACACAACAGAGTTGTCATCCATTGTTCACACTCTGCTTTACAGCAAGAAGCACGCTCTTGCTTTCTAGACTCTCTGAGACAGCAGGAAACATGAGTGTGATGAGAACAAAAGAACGTTGTTTCCTAAACATATGGACCATATCTAGTCCAACTCTGCTTCTTCAACTGATACAAAGCACTGGTCCTCTAACATTCAATGCTTGTCAGTTAAGATGAGAAATGTGTGAGCTTCGTGATCGATGTAGTTTGTTTGAGGTGAAAAGTGACTGCCCACACTTGAAACGAAGTCTTGCTTTTAGGAAGAATCAGAGCCTGGGATTTAACTCCATTTCTGAAGTGAAACACACAACAGAGTTCTCATCCATTGATCACACTCTGCTTTAGAGCAAGAAGCACGCTCTTGCTTTCTAGAGTCTGTAATACAGCAGGAAACTTGTATGTGCTCAGACGAAAAGAACCGTGTTTCCTATACAAACAGACCATATCTAGTTCAACTCTGCTTGAAATTGATACAAAGCAAAGGTCCTCTAACATCCAATGCTTGTCAGTTAAGATGAGAAACGTCTGAGCTTTGTGAACGATGTAGTTTGTTTGAGCTGAGAAGTGACTGCCCTTACCTGAAACGAAGTCTTGCTTGTACTAAGACTCAGAGCCTGGGATTTAACTCCATTTCTGAAGTGAAACACACAGCAGAGTTCTCATCCATTGTTCACACTCTGCTTTACAGCAAGAAGCACGCTCTTGCTTCCTAGACTCTCTGAGACAGCAGGAAACATGAGTGTGATGAGAACAAAAGAACGTTGTATCCTAAACATACGGAACATATCTAGTCCAACTGTGCTTCTGAAACTGATACAAAGCACTGGTCCTCTAACATTCAATGCTTGTCAGTTAAGATGAGAAACGTGTGAGCTTCGTGATCGATGTAGTTTTTTTTGAGTTGAAAAGTGACTGCCCTTGCCTGAAACGAAGTCTTGCTTGTAGGAGGACACAGAGCCTGGGATTTAACTCCATTTCTGAAGGGAATCACATAACACAGTTCTCATCCGTGGATCACACTCTGCTTTAGAGCAAGAAGCACGCTCTAGCTTTCTAGAGTCTCTAATACAGCAGGAAACGTGAGTGTGCTCAGAATAAAAGAACGGTGTTTCCTACACATACAGATCATATCTAGTCCAACTCTGCTTCTGAAACTGATACAAATCATTGGTCTTCTAACATCCAATGCTTGTCAGTTAAGATGAGAAACGTCTGAGCTTTGTGAACGATGTAGTTTGTTTGAGCTGAAAAGTGACTGCCCTTACCTGAAACGAAGTCTTGCTTGTACTAAGACTCAGAGCCTGGGATTTAACTCCATTTCTGAAGTGAAACACACAACAGAGTTGTCATCCATTGTTCACACTCTGCTTTACAGCAAGAAGCACGCTCTTGCTTTCTAGACTCTCTGAGACAGCAGGAAACATGAGTGTGATGAGAACAAAAGAACGTTGTTTCCTAAACATATGGACCATATCTAGTCCAACTCTGTTTCTTCAACTGATACAAAGCACTGGTCCTGTAACATTCAATGCTTGTCAGTTAAGATGAGAAATGTGTGAGCTTCGTGATCAATGTAGTTTGTTTGAGGTGAAAAGTGACTGCCCACACCTGAAACGAAGTCTTGCTTTTAGGAAGACTCAGAGCCTGGGATTTAACTCCATTTCTGAAGTGAAACACACAACAGAGATCTCATCCATTGATCACACTCTGCTTTAGAGCAAGAAGCACGCTCTTGCTTTCTAGAGTCTGTAATACAGCAGGAAACTTGTATGTGCTCAGACGAAAAGAACCGTGTTTCCTATACAAACAGACCATATCTAGTTCAACTCTGCTTGAAATTGATACAAAGCAAAGGTCCTCTAACATCCAATGCTAATCATTTTAGATGAGAAATGTGTGAGCTTTGTGAACGATATAGTTCGTTTTAGCTGTAAACTAAATGCCCTTACCTGAAACGAAGTCTTGCTTGTAGGAAGACTCAGAGCCTGATATTTAACTCCATTTCTGAAGTGAAACACACAACAGAGTTCTCATCCATTGATCACACTCTGCTTTAGAGCCAGAAGCACGCTCTTCCTTTCTAGAGTCTCCAATACAGCAGGAACATGAGTGTGCTCAGAACAAAAGGACGGTGTTTCTTACACATACGGACCATATCTAGTCCAACTCTGATACTGAAACTGATACAAAGCACTGGTCATCTAACATCCAATGCTTGTCAGTTAAGATGAGAAACGTGTGAGCTTCGTGAACGATGTAGTTCGTTTGAGCTGTAAAGTAACTTCCCTTACCTGAAACGAATTCTTGCTTGTAGGAAGACTCAGAGCGTGGTATTTAACTCCATTTCTGAAGTGAAACACACAACAGAGTTCTCATCCATTGATCACACTCTGCTTTAGAGCAAGAAGCACGCTCTTGCTTTCTAGAGTCTCTAATACAGCAGGAAACATGAGTGTGCTCAGAATAAAAGAAGGGTGTTTCCCACACATACGAACCATATCTAGTTCAACTCTGCTTCTGAAACTGAAACAAACCACAGGTCGTCTAACATCCAATGCTTGTCAGTGAAGATGAGAAACGGGTGAGCTTCGTGAATGATGTAGTTCGTTTGAGCTGAAAGTAACTGCCCTTACTTGAAATGAAGTCTTCCTTGTAGGAAGACTCAAAGCATGGTATTTAACTCCATTTCTGAAGTGAAACACACAACACAGTTCTCATCAATTGATCACACTCTGCTTTAGAGCAAGAAGCACGCTCTAGATTTCTAGATTCTCTAAGAAAGCAGGAAAATTGAGTGTGCTGAGAACAAATGAACGGTGTTTCCTACACCTACAGACCATATCTAGTCCAACTCTGCTTCTGAAACTGATACAAATCATTGGTCTTCTAACATCCAATGCTTGTCAGTTAAGATGAGAAACGTCTGAGCTTCGTGAACGATGTAGTTTGTTTGTGCTGAAAAGTGACTGCCCTTAACTGAAAGGAAGTCTTGCTTGTAGTAAGACTCAGAGCCTGGGATTTAACTCCATTTCTGATGTGAAACGCACAGCAGAGTTCTCATCCATTGTTCACACTTTGCTTTACAGCAAGATGCACGCTCTTGCTTTCTAGACTCTCTGAGACAGCAGGAAAGATGCGTGTGATGAGAACAAAAGTACGGTGTTTCCCACACATACGGACCATATCTAGTCCAACTCTGCTTCTGAAACTGAAACAAACCAAAGGTCCTCTAACATCCAATGCTTGTCAGTTAAGATGAGAAACGTGTGAGCTTCCTGAACGATGTAGATTGTTTGAGCTGAAAAGTGACTGCCCTTGCCTGAAACGAAGTCTTGCTTGTAGGAGGACACAGAGCCTGGGATTTAACTCCATTTCTGAAGGGAATCACATAACACAGTTCTCATCTGTGGATCACACTCTGCTTTAGAGCAAGAAGCACGCTCTAGCTTTCTAGAGTCTCTAAGACAGCAGGAAACTTGAGTGTGCTGAGAAGAAATGAACGGTGTTTCCTACACATACGGATCATATCTAGTCCAACTCTGCTTCTGAAACTGATACAAAGCACTGGTCCTCTAACATTCAATGCTTGTCAGTTAAGATGAGAAACGTGTGAGCTTCCTGAACGATGTAGTTCGTTTGAGCTGAAAAGTGACTTCCCTTACCTGAAACGAAGTCTTGCTTGTAGGAAGACAAAGAGCCTGGGATTAACTCCATTTCTGAAGGGAAACACACAACACAATTCTCATCCATGGATCACACACTGCTTTAGAGCAAGAAGCACGATCTTGCTTTCTAGAGTCTGTAATACAGCAGGAAACGTTAGTGTGCTCAGAAGAAAAGAACCGTGTTTCCTATACATACAGACCATATCTAGTTCAACTCTGCTTGAAATTGATACAAAGCAAAGGTCCTCTAACATCCAATGCTAATCAGTTTAGATGAGAAATTTGTGAGCTTCGTGAACGATATAGTTCGTTTGAGCTGTAATCTAAATGCCCTTACCTGAAACGAAGTCTTGCTTGTAGGAAGACTCAGGGCCTGGTATTTAACTCCATTTCTTAAGTGAAACACACAACAGAGTTCTCATCCATTGATCACACTCTACTTTAGAGCTAGAAGCACGCTCTAGATTTCTAGAGTCTCTAAGTCAGCAGGAAACTTGAGTGTGCTGAGAACAAATGAACAGTGTTTCCTACACATACAGGTCATATCTAGTCCAACTCTACTTCTGAAACTGATACAAATCATTGGTCTTCTAACATCCAATGCTTGTCAGTTAAGATGAGAAACGTCTGAGCTTTGTGAACGATGTAGTTTGTTTGAGCTGAAAAGTGACTGCCCTTACCTGAAACGAAGTCTTGCTTGTAAAAAGACTCAGAGCCTGGGATTTAACTCCATTTCTGAAGTGAAACACACAACAGAGTTGTCATCCATTGTTCACACTCTGCTTTACAGCAAGAAGCACGCTCTTGCTTTCTAGACTCTCTGAGACAGCAGGAAACATGAGTGTGATGAGAACAAAAGAACGTTGTTTCCTAAACATATGGACCATATCTAGTCCAACTCTGCTTCTTCAACTGATACAAAGCACTGGTCCTCTAACATTCAATGCTTGTCAGTTAAGATGAGAAATGTGTGAGCTTCGTGATCGATGTAGTTTGTTTGAGGTGAAAAGTGACTGCCCACACTTGAAACGAAGTCTTGCTTTTAGGAAGAATCAGAGCCTGGGATTTAACTCCATTTCTGAAGTGAAACACACAACAGAGTTCTCATCCATTGATCACACTCTGCTTTAGAGCAAGAAGCACGCTCTTGCTTTCTAGAGTCTGTAATACAGCAGGAAACTTGTATGTGCTCAGACGAAAAGAACCGTGTTTCCTATACAAACAGACCATATCTAGTTCAACTCTGCTTGAAATTGATACAAAGCAAAGGTCCTCTAACATCCAATGCTTGTCAGTTAAGATGAGAAACGTCTGAGCTTTGTGAACGATGTAGTTTGTTTGAGCTGAGAAGTGACTGCCCTTACCTGAAACGAAGTCTTGCTTGTACTAAGACTCAGAGCCTGGGATTTAACTCCATTTCTGAAGTGAAACACACAGCAGAGTTCTCATCCATTGTTCACACTCTGCTTTACAGCAAGAAGCACGCTCTTGCTTTCTAGACTCTCTGAGACAGCAGGAAACATGAGTGTGATGAGAACAAAAGAACGTTGTATCCTAAACATACGGAACATATCTAGTCCAACTGTGCTTCTGAAACTGATACAAAGCACTGGTCCTCTAACATTCAATGCTTGTCAGTTAAGATGAGAAACGTGTGAGCTTCGTGATCGATGTAGTTTTTTTTGAGTTGAAAAGTGACTGCCCTTGCCTGAAACGAAGTCTTGCTTGTAGGAGGACACAGAGCCTGGGATTTAACTCCATTTCTGAAGGGAATCACATAACACAGTTCTCATCCGTGGATCACACTCTGCTTTAGAGCAAGAAGCACGCTCTAGCTTTCTAGAGTCTCTAATACAGCAGGAAACGTGAGTGTGCTCAGAATAAAAGAACGGTGTTTCCTACACATACGAACCATATCTAGTTCAACTCTGCTTCTGAAACTGAAACAAACCACAGGTCGTCTAACATCCAATGCTTGTCAGTGAAGATGAGAAACGTGTGAGCTTCGTGAACGATGTAGTTCGTTTGAGCTGAAAGTAACTACCCTTACTTGAAATGAAGTCTTTCTTGTAGGAAGACTCAGAGCATGGGATTTAACTCCATTTCTGAAGTGAAACACACAACACAGTCTTATCCATTGATCACACTCTGCTTTAGAGCCAGAAGCACGCTCTGGCTTTCTAGAGTCTCCAATACAGCAGGAACATGAGTGTGCTCAGAACAAAAGAACGGTGTTTCTTACACATATGGACCATATCTAGTCCAACTCTGATACTGAAACTGATACAAAGCACTGGTCATCTAACATCCAATGCTTGTCAGTTAAGATGAGAAACGAGTGAGCTTCGTGAACGATGTAGTTCGTTTGAGCTGTAAAGTAACTTCCCTTACATGATACGAATCTTGCTTGTAGGAAGACTCAGAGCCTGGGATTTAACTCCATTTCTGAAGTGAAACACACAACAGAGTTCTCATCCATTGATCACACTCTGCTTTAGAGCAAGAAGCACGCTCTTGCTTTCTAGAGTCTGAAATATAGCAGGAAACGTGTATGTGCTCAGACGAAAAGAACCGTGTTTCTTATACAAACAGACCATATCTAGTTCAACTCTGCTTGAAATTGATACAAAGCAAAGGTCCTCTAACATCCAATGCTAATCAGTTTAGATGAGAAATGTGTGAGCTTCTTGAACGATATATTTCGTTTGAGCTGTAATCTAAATGCCCTTACCTGAAACGAAGTATTGCTTGTAGGAAGACTCAGAGCCTGGTATTTAACTCCATTTCTGAAGTGAAACACACAACACAGTTCTCATCCATTGATCACACTCGGCTTTATAGCAAGAAGCACGCTCTAGATTTCTAGAGTCTCTAAGACAGCAGGAAACATGAGTGTGCTGAGAACAAGTGAACGGTGTTTCCTACACCTACAGACCATATCTAGTCCAACTCTGCTTCTGAAACTGATACAAATCATTGGTCTTCTAACATCCAATGCTTGTCAGTTAAGATGAGAAACGTCTGAGCTTCGTGAACGATGTAGTTTGTTTGTGCTGAAAAGTGACTGCCCTTAACTGAAAGGAAGTCTTGCTTGTAGTAAGACTCAGAGCCTGGGATTTAACTCCATTTCTGATGTGAAACGCACAGCAGAGTTCTCATCCATTGTTCACACTTTGCTTTACAGCAAGATGCACGCTCTTGCTTTCTAGACTCTCTGAGACAGCAGGAAACATGAGTGTGATGAGAACAAAAGTACGGTGTTTCCTACACATACGGACCATATCTATTCCAACTCTGCTTCTGAAACTGAAACAAACCAAAGGTCCTCTAACATCCAATGCTTGTCAGTTAAGATGAGAAACGTGTGAGCTTCCTGAACGATGTAGATTGTTTTAGCTGAAAAGTGACTGCCCTTGCCTGAAACGAAGTCTTGCTTGTAGGAGGACACAGAGCCTGGGATTTAACTCCATTTCTGAAGGGAATCACATAACACAGTTCTCATCCGTGGATCACACTCTGCTTTAGAGCAAGAAGCACGCTCTAGATTTCTAGAGTCTCTAAGACAGCAGGAAACATGAGTGTGCTGAGAACAAATGAACTGTGTTTCCTACACATATGGATATTATCTAGTCCAACTCTGCTTCTGAAACTGATACAAAGCACTGGTCCTCTAACATCCAATGCTTGTCAGTGAAGATGAGAAACGGGTGAGCTTTGTGAACGATGTAGTTCGTTTGAGCTGAAAGTAACTGCCCTTATTTGAAAGGAAGTCTTCCTTGTAGGAAGACTCAGAGCATGGGATTTAACTCCATTTCTGAAGTGAAACACACAACACAGTTCTCATCCATTGATCACACTCTGCTTTAGAGCAAGAAGCACGCTCTTGCTTTCTAAAGTCTCCACTACAGCAGGAACATGAGTGTGCTCACAACAAAAGAACGGTGTTTCTTACACATACGGACCATATCTAGTCCAACTCTGCTACTGAAACTGATACAAAGCACTGGTCATCTAACATCTGATGCTTGTCAGTTAAGATGAGAAACGTGTGAGCTTCCTGAACGATGTAGTTCGTTTGAGCTGTAAAGTAACTTCCCTTACCTGAAACGAAGTCTTGCTTGTAGGAAGACAGGGAGCCTGGGATTTAACTCCATTTCTGAACGGAAACACACAACACAGTTCTCATCCATGGATCCCACACTGTTTTAGAGCAAGAATCACGCTCTTGCTCTCTACAGTCTCTAATAGAGCAAGAAACGTGTGTGTGCTTAAAAAAAAAGATGGTGTTTCTTACACATAGGCACCATATCTATTCCAACTCTGCTTCTGAAAGTGATACAAAGCACTGGTCGTCTAACATTAGATGCTTGTCAGTTAAGATGAGAAAAGTGTGAGCTTTGTGAACGATGTAGTTCGTTTGAGTTGTAAAGTAACTTCCCTTACCTGAAACGAATTCTTGCTTGTAGGAAGACTCAGAGCCTGGGATTTAACTCCATTTCCGAAGTGAAACACACAACAGAGTTCTCATCCATTGATCACACTCTGCTTTAGAGAAAGAAGCACGCTCTTGCTTTCTAGAATCTGTAATACAGCAGGAAACGTTAGTGTGCTCAGAAGAAAAGAACCGTGTTTCCTATACATACAGACCATATCTAGTACAACTCTGCTTGAAATTGATACAAAGCAAAGGTCCTCTAACATCCAATGCTAATCAGTTTAGATGAGAAATGTGTGAGCTTCGTGTACGATATAGTTCGTTTCAGCTGTAAAATAAATGCCCTTACCTGAAACGAAGTCTTGCTTGTAGGAAGACTCAGAGCCTGGTATTTAACTCCATTTCTTAAGTGAAACACACAACAGAGTTCTCATCCATTGATCACACTCTGCTTTGGAGCAAGAAGCACTCTCTAGATTTCTAGAGTCTCTAAGACAGCAGGAAACTTGAGTGTGCTGAGAACAAATGAACGGTGTTTCCTACACATACAGATCATATCTAGTCCAACTCTGCTTCTGAAACTGATACAAATCATTGGTCTTCTAACATGCAATGCTTTTCAGTTAAGATGAGAAACGTCTGAGCTTTGTGAACGATGTACTTTGTTTGAGCTGAAAAGTGACTGCCCTTACCTGAAACGAAGTCTTGCTTGTACTAAGACTCAGAGCCTGGGATTTAACTCCATTTCTGAAGTGAAACACACAGGAGAGTTGTCATCCATTGTTCACACTCTGCTTTACAGCAAGAAGCACGCTCTTGCTTTCTAGAGTCTCTAATACAGCAGGAAACGTGAGTGTGCTCAGAACAAAAGAACGTTGTTTCCTAAACATACGGACCATATCTATTCCAACTCTGCTTCTGAAACTGATACAAAGCACTGGTCGTCTAACATTCGATGCGTGTTAGTTAAGATGAGAAACGTGTGAGCTTCCTGAACGATGTAGTTCGTTTGAGCTGAAAAGTGACTGTCCTTACCTGAAACGAAGTCTTGCTTGTAGGAAGACCAAGAGACTGGGATTTAACTCCATTTCTGAAGGGAAACACACAACACAGTTCTCATCCATGGATCACACTCTGCTTTAGAGCAAGAAGCACACTCTTGCTTTCTGGAGCCTCTAATACAGCAGGAAAAGTGAGTGTGCTCAGAACAAAAGAATGGTGTTTCCTACACATACAAACCATATCTAGTTCAACTCTGCTTCTGAAACTGAAACAAACCACATGTCATCTTACATCCAATGCTTGTCAGTGAAGATGAGAAATGAGTGAGCTTTGTGAACGATGTAGTTCGTTTGAGCTGAATGTAACTGCCCTTATTTGAAATGAAGTCTTCCTTGTAGGAAGACTCAGAGCATGGGATTTAACTACATTTCTGAAGTGAAACACACAACACAGTTCTCATCCATTGATCACACTCTGCTTTAGAGCAAGAAGCACGCTCTTGCTTTCTAGAGTCTCCACTACAGCAGGAACATGAGTGTGCTCACAACAAAAGAACGGTGTTTCTTAAACAGACGGACCATATCTGGTCCAACTCTGATACTGAAAGTGATACAAAGCACTGGTCATCTAACATCTGATGCTTGTCAGTTAAGATGAGAAACGTGTGTGCTTCGTGAACGATGTAGTTCCTTTGAGCTATAAAGTAACTTCCCTTACCTGAAACGAATTCTTCTTGTAGGAAGACTCAGAGCCTGGGATTTAACTCCATTTCTGAAGTGAAACACACAACAGAGTTCTCATCCATTGATCACACTCTGCTTTAGAGCAAGAAGCACGCTCTTGCTTTCTAGAGTCTGTAATACAGCAGGAAACGTGAGTGTGATCAGAAGAAAAGAAACGTGTTTCCTATACATACAGACCATATCTAGTTCAACTCTGCTTGAAATTGATACAAAGCAAAGGTCCTCTAACATCCAATGCTAATCAGTTTAGATGAGAAATGTGTGAGCTTCTTGAACGATATATTTCGTTTGAGCTGTAAACTAAATGCCCTTACCTGAAACGAAGTCTTGCTTGTAGGAAGACTCAGAGCCTGGTATTTAACTCCATTTCTGAAGTGAAACACACAACAGAGTTCTCATCCATTGATCACACTCTGCTTTATATCAAGAAGCACGCTCTAGATTTCTAGAGTCCCTAAGACAGCAGGAAAATTGAGTGTGCTGAGAACAAATGAACGGTGTTTCCTACACATACAGACCATATCGAGTCCAACTCTGCTTCTGAAACTGATACAAATCATTGGTCTTCTAACATCCAATGCTTGTCAGTTAAGATGAGAAACGTCTGAGCTTCGTGAACAATGTAGTTTGTTTGAGCTGAAAAGTGCCTGCCCTTACCTGAAACGAAATCTTGCTTGTAGTAAGACTCAGAGCCTGGGATTTAACTCCATTTCTGATGTGAAACACACAGCAGAGTTCTCATGCATTGTTCACACTTTGCTTTACAGCAAGAAGCACGCTCTTGCTTTCTAGACTCTCTGAGACAGCAGGAAACATGAGTGTGATGAACAAAAGAACGGTGTTTCCTACACATACGGACCATATCTAATCCAAATCTGCTTCTGAAACTGAAACAAACAACAGGTCCACTAACATCCAATGCTTGTCAGTTAAGATGAGAAACGTGTGAGTTTCGTGAAGGATGTAGTTCGTTTGAGCTGTAAAGTAACTTCCCTTACCTGAAACGAAGTCTTGCTTGTAGGAAGACACAGAGCCTGGGATTTAACTCCATTTCTGAAGGGAAACACACAACACAGTTCTCATCCATGGATCACACACTGCTTTAGAGCAAGAAGCACGCTCTTGCTTTCTACAGTCTCTAATACAGCAGGAAACATGCGTGTGCTAAGAAAAAAGAATGGTGTTTCTTACACATACGCACCATATCTATTCAAACTGTGCTTCTGAAACTGATACAAAGCACTGGTCGTCTAACATTCGATGCGTGTCAGTTAAGATGAGAAACGTGTGAGCTTCCTGAACGATGTAGTTCGTTTGAGCTGAAAAGTGACTGCCCTTACATGAAACGAAGTCTTGCTTGTAGGAACACAGATCCTGGGATTTAACTCCATTTCTGAAGGGAAACACACAACACAGTTCTCATCCATGGATCACACTCTGCTTTAGAGCAAGAAGCACACTCTTGCTTTCTAGAGGCTCTAAAACAGCAGGAAACGTGAGTGTGCTCAGAACAAAAGAACGGTGTTTCCTACACATACAAACCATATCTAGTTCAACTCTGCTTCTGAAACTGAAACAAACTACATGTCATCTAACATCCAATGCTTGTCAGTGAATGAGAAACGGGTGAGCTTTGTGAACGATGGAGTTCGTTTGAGCTGAAAGTAACTGCCATTATTTAAAATGAAGTCTTCCTTGTAGGAAGACTCAGAGCATGGGATTTAACTCCATTTCTGAAGTGAAACACACAACAGAGTTCTCATCCATTGTTGACACTCTACTTTAGAGCAAGAAGCACGCTCTTGCTTTCTAGAGTCTCTAAGACAGCAGGAAACATGAGTGTGCTGAGAACAAAAGAACGGTGTTTCTTACACATATGCACCAAATCTAGTACAACTCTACTTCTGAAACTGAAACAAACAACAGGTCCCCTAACATCCAATGCTTGTCAGTTACGCTGACAAAAGTGTGATATTCGTGAACGATGTACTTCTTTTGAGCTGTAAAGTAACTTCCCTTACCTGAAACGAAGTCTTGCTTGTAGGAAGACACGGAGCCTGGGATTTAACTCCATTTCTGAACGGAAACACACAACACAGTTCTCATCCATGGATCCCACACTGCTTTAGAGCAAGAATCACGCTCTTGCTTTCTACAGTCTCTAATAGAGCAAGAAACGTGTGTGTGCTTAAAAAAAAAGATTGTGTTTCTTACACCTACGCACCATATCTATTCCAACTCTGCTTCTGAAAGTGATACAAAGCACTGGTCGTCTAACATTCGATGCGTGTCAGTTAAGATGAGAAACGTGTGAGCTTCCTGAACGATGTAGTTCGTTTGAGCTGAAAAGTGACTGCCCTTACCTGAAACGAAGTCTTGCTTGTAGGAACACAGAGCCTGGGATTTAACTCCATTTCTGAAGGGAAACACACAACACAGTTCTCATCCATGGATCACACTCTGCTTTAGAGCAAGAAGCACACTCTTGCTTTCTGGAGCCTCTAATACAGCAGGAAAAGTGAGTGTGCTCAGAACAAAAGAATGGTGTTTCCTACACATACAAACCATATCTAGTTCAACTCTGCTTCTGAAACTGAAACAAACCACATGTCATCTAACATCCAATGCTTGTCAGTGAAGATGAGAAATGGGTGAGCTTTGTGAACGATGTAGTTCGTTTGAGCTGAATGTAACTGCCCTTATTTGAAATGAAGTCTTCCTTGTAGGAAGACTCAGAGCATGGGATTTAACTCCATTTCTGAAGTGAAACACACAACAGAGTTCTCATCCATTGATCACACTCTGCTTTAGAGCAAGAAGCACGCTCTTGCTTTCTAGAGTCTGTAATACAGCAGGAAACGTGAGTGTGATCAGAAGAAAAGAAACGTGTTTCCTATACATACAGACCATATCTAGTTCAACTCTGCTTGAAATTGATACAAAGCAAAGGTCCTCTAACATCCAATGCTAATCAGTTTAGATGAGAAATGTGTGAGCTTCTTGAACGATATATTTCGTTTGAGCTGTAAACTAAATGCCCTTACCTGAAACGAAGTCTTGCTTGTAGGAAGACTCAGAGCCTGGTATTTAACTCCATTTCTGAAGTGAAACACACAACAGAGTTCTCATCCATTGATCACACTCTGCTTTATATCAAGAAGCACGCTCTAGATTTCTAGAGTCCCTAAGACAGCAGGAAAATTGAGTGTGCTGAGAACAAATGAACGGTGTTTCCTACACATACAGACCATATCGAGTCCAACTCTGCTTCTGAAACTGATACAAATCATTGGTCTTCTAACATCCAATGCTTGTCAGTTAAGATGAGAAACGTCTGAGCTTCGTGAACAATGTAGTTTGTTTGAGCTGAAAAGTGCCTGCCCTTACCTGAAACGAAATCTTGCTTGTAGTAAGACTCAGAGCCTGGGATTTAACTCCATTTCTGATGTGAAACACACAGCAGAGTTCTCATGCATTGTTCACACTTTGCTTTACAGCAAGAAGCACGCTCTTGCTTTCTAGACTCTCTGAGACAGCAGGAAACATGAGTGTGATGAAGAAAAGAACGGTGTTTCCTACACATACGGACCATATCTAATCCAAATCTGCTTCTGAAACTGAAACAAACAACAGGTCCACTAACATCCAATGCTTGTCAGTTAAGATGAGAAACGTGTGAGTTTCGTGAAGGATGTAGTTCGTTTGAGCTGTAAAGTAACTTCCCTTACCTGAAACGAAGTCTTGCTTGTAGGAAGACACAGAGCCTGGGATTTAACTCCATTTCTGAAGGGAAACACACAACACAGTTCTCATCCATGGATCACACACTGCTTTAGAGCAAGAAGCACGCTCTTGCTTTCTACAGTCTCTAATACAGCAGGAAACATGCGTGTGCTGAGAAAAAAGAATGGTGTTTCTTACACATACGCACCATATCTATTCAAACTCTGCTTCTGAAACTGATACAAAGCACTGGTCGTCTAACATTCGATGCGTGTCAGTTAAGATGAGAAACGTGTGAGCTTCCTGAACGATGTAGTTCGTTTGAGCTGAAAAGTGACTGCCCTTACATGAAACGAAGTCTTGCTTGTAGGAACACAGAGCCTGGGATTTAACTCCATTTCTGAAGGGAAACACACAACACAGTTCTCATCCATGGATCACACTCTGCTTTAGAGCAAGAAGCACACTCTTGCTTTCTAGAGGCTCTAATACAGCAGGAAACGTGAGTGTGCTCAGAACAAAAGAACGGTGTTTCCTACACATACAAACCATATCTAGTTCAACTCTGCTTCTGAAACTGAAACAAACCACATGTCATCTAACATCCAATGCTTGTCAGTGAATGAGAAACGGGTGAGCTTTGTGAACGATGGAGTTCGTTTGAGCTGAAAGTAACTGCCATTATTTAAAATGAAGTCTTCCTTGTAGGAAGACTCAGAGCATGGGATTTAACTCCATTTCTGAAGTGAAACACACAACAGAGTTCTCATCCATTGTTGAAACTCTACTTTAGAGCAAGAAGCACGCTCTTGCTTTCTAGAGTCTCTAAGACAGCAGGAAACATGAGTGTGCTGAGAACAAAAGAACGGTGTTTCTTACACATATGCACCAAATCTAGTACAACTCTACTTCTGAAACTGAAACAAACAACAGGTCCCCTAACATCCAATGCTTGTCAGTTACGCTGACAAAAGTGTGATATTCGTGAACGATGTACTTCTTTTGAGCTGTAAAGTAACTTCCCTTACCTGAAACGAAGTCTTGCTTGTAGGAAGACACGGAGCCTGGGATTTAACTCCATTTCTGAACGGAAACACACAACACAGTTCTCATCCATGGATCCCACACTGCTTTAGAGCAAGAATCACGCTCTTGCTTTCTACAGTCTCTAATAGAGCAAGAAACGTGTGTGTGCTTAAAAAAAAAGATTGTGTTTCTTACACCTACGCACCATATCTATTCCAACTCTGCTTCTGAAAGTGATACAAAGCACTGGTCGTCTAACATTCGATGCGTGTCAGTTAAGATGAGAAACGTGTGAGCTTCCTGAACGATGTAGTTCGTTTGAGCTGAAAAGTGACTGCCCTTACCTGAAACGAAGTCTTGCTTGTAGGAACACAGAGCCTGGGATTTAACTCCATTTCTGAAGGGAAACACACAACACAGTTCTCATCCATGGATCACACTCTGCTTTAGAGCAAGATGCACACTCTTGCTTCCTGGAGCCTCTAATACAGCAGGAAAAGTGAGTGTGCTCAGAACAAAAGAATGGTGTTTCCTACACATACAAAGCATATCTAGTTCAAATCTGCTTCTGAAATTGAAACAAACCACATGTCATCTAACATCCAATGCTTGTCAGTGAAGATGGGAAATGGGTGAGCTTTGTGAACGATGTAGTTCGTTTGAGCTGAAAGTAACTGCCCTTATTTGAAATGAAGTCTTCCTTGTAGGAAGACTCAGAGCATGGGATTTAACTACATTTCTGAAGTGAAACACACAACACAGTTCTCATCCATTGATCAAACTCTGCTTTAGAGCAAGAAGCACGCTCTTGCTTTCAAGAGTCTCCACTACAGCAGGAACATGAGTGTGCTCACAACAAAAGAACGGTGTTTCTTACACAGACGGACCATATCTAGTCCAACTCTGCTACTGAAACTGATACAAAGCACTGGTCATCTAACATCTGATGCTTGTCAGTTAAGATGAGAAACGTGTGAGCTTCGTGAACGATGTAGTTCGTTTGAGCTATAAAGTAACTTCCCTTACCTGAAACGAATTCTTGCTTGTAGGAAGACTCAGAGCCTGGGATTTAACTCCATTTCTGATGTGAAACACACAGCAGAGTTCTCATGCATTGTTCACACTTTGCTTTACAGCAAGAAGCACGCTCTTGCTTTCTAGACTCTCTGAGACAGCAGGAAACATGAGTGTGATGAGAACAAAAGAACGGTGTTTCCTACACATACGGACCATATCTAGTCCAACTCTGCTTCTGAAAATGAAACAAACAACAGGTCCACTAACATCCAATGCTTGTCAGTTAAGATGAGAAACGTGTGAGTTTCGTGAACGATGTAGTTCGTTTGAGCTGTAAAGTAACTTCCCTTACCTGAAACGAAGTCTTGCTTGTAGGAAGACACAGAGCCTGGGATTTAACTCCATTTCTGAAGGGAAACACACAACACAGTTCTCATCCATGGATCACACACTGCTTTAGAGCAAGAAGCACGCTCTTGCTTTCTACAGTCTCTAATAAAGCAGGAAACGTGCGTGTGCTGAGAAAAAAGAATCGTGTTTCTTACACATACGCACCATATCTATTCAAACTCTGCTTCTGAAACTGATACAAAGCACTGGTCGTCTAACATTCGATGCGTGTCAGTTAAGATGAGAAACGTGTGAGCTTCCTGAATGATGTAGTTCGTTTGAGCTGAAAAGTGACTGCCCTTACCTGCAACGAAGTCTTGCTTGTAAGAACACAGAGCCTGGGATTTAACTCCATTTCTGAAGGGAAACACACAACACAGTTCTCATCCATGGATCACACTCTGCTTTAGAGCAAGAAGCACACTCTTGCTTTCTGGAGCCTCTAATACAGCAGGAAACGTGAGTGTGCTCAGAACAAAAGAATGGTGTTTCCTACACATACAAACCATATCTAGTTCAACTCTGCTTCTGAAACTGAAACAAACCACATGTCATCTAACATCCAATGCTTGTTAGTGAAGATGAGAAACGGGTGAGCTTTGTGAACGATGTAGTTCGTTTGAGCTGAAAGTAACTGCCCTTATTTGAAATGAAGTCTTCCTTGTAGGAAGACTCAGAGCATGGGATTTAACTACATTTCTGAAGTGAAACACACAACACAGTTCTCATCCATTGATCACACTCTGCTTTAGAGCAAGAAGCACGCTCTTGCTTTCTAAAGTCTCCACTACAGCAGGAACATGAGTGTGCTCACAACAAAAGAACGGTGTTTCTTACACATACGGACCATATCTAGTCCAACTCTGCTACTGAAACTGATACAAAGCACTGGTCATCTAACATCTGATGCTTGTCAGTTAAGATGAGAAACGTGTGATCTTCGTGAACGATGTAGTTCGTTTGAGCTCTAAAGAAACTGCCCTTCCCTGAAAGGAATTCTTGCTTGTAGGAAGACTCAGAGCCTGGGATTTAACTCCATTTCTGAAGTGAAACACACAACAGAGTTCTCATCCATTGATCACCCTCTGCTTTAGAGCAAGAAGCACGCTCTTGCTTTCTAGTGTCTGTAATACAGCAGGAAACGTGAGTGTGCTCAGAAGAAAAGACCCGTGTTTCCTATACAAACAGACCATATCTAGTTCAACTCTGCTTGAAATTGATACAAAGCAAAGGTCCTCTAACATCCAATGATTGTCAGTGAGGATGAGAAAGGTGTGAGATTCGTGAACGATGTAGTTCGTTTGAGCTGAAAGTAACTGCCCTTACTTGAAATGAAGTCTTGCTTGTAGGAAGACTCAGAGCATGGGATTTAACTCCATTTCTGAAGTGAAACACACAACACAGTCTCATCCATTGATCACACTCTGCTTTAGAGCCAGAAGCACGCTCTGGCTTTCTAGAGTCTCCAATACAGCAGGAACATGAGTGTGCTCAGAACAAAAGAACGGTGTTTCTTACACATATGGACCATATCTAGTCCAACTCTGATACTGAAACTGATACAAAGCACTGGTCATCTAACATCCAATGCTTGTCAGTTAAGATGAGAAACGAGTGAGCTTCGTGAACGATGTAGTTCGTTTGAGCTGTAAAGTAACTTCCCTTACATGAAACGAATCTTGCTTGTAGGAAGACTCAGAGCCTGGGATTTAACTCCATTTCTGAAGTGAAACACACAACAGAGTTCTCATCCATTGATCACACTCTGCTTTAGAGCAAGAAGCACGCTCTTGCTTTCTAGAGTCTGAAATACAGCAGGAAACGTGTATGTGCTCAGACGAAAAGAACCGTGTTTCTTATACAAACAGACCATATGTAGTTCAACTCTGCTTGAAATTGATACAAAGCAAAGGTCCTCTAACATCCAATGCTAATCAGTTTAGATGAGAAATGTGTGAGCTTCTTGAACGATATATTTCGTTTGAGCTGTAAACTAAATGCCCTTACCTGAAACGAAGTATTCCTTGTAGGAAGACTCAGAGCCTGGGATTTAACTCCATTTCTGATGTGAAACACACAGCAGAGTTCTCATGCATTGTTCACACTTTGCTTTAGAGCAAGAAGAACACTCTTGCTTTCTAGACTCTCTGAGACAGCAGGAAACATGAGTGTGATGAGAACAAAAGAACGGTGTTTCCTACACATACGGACCATATCTAGTCCAACTCTGCTTCTGAAACTGAAACAAACAACAGGTCCACTAACATCCAATGCTTGTCAGTTAAGATGAGAAACGTGTGAGCTTCCTGAACGATGTAGTTCGTTTGAGCTGAAAAGTGACTGCCCTTACATGAAACGAAGTCTTGCTTGTAGGAACACAGAGCCTGGGATTTAACTCCATTTCTGAAGGGAAACACACAACACAGTTCTCATCCATGGATCACACTCTGCTTTAGAGCAAGAAGCACACTCTTGCTTTCTAGAGGCTCTAATAGAGCAGGAAACGTGAGTGTGCTCAGAACAAAAGAACGGTGTTTCCTACACATACAAACCATATCTAGTTCAACTCTGCTTCTGAAACTGAAACAAACCACATGTCATCTAACATCCAATGCTTGTCAGTGAGATGAGAAACGGGTGAGCTTTGTGAACGATGTAGTTCGTTTGAGCTGAAAGTAACTGCCATTATTTGAAATGAAGTCTTCCTTGTAGGAAGACTCAGAGCATGGGATTTAACTCCATTTCTGAAGGGAAACACACAACAGAGTTCTCATCCATTGTTCACACTCTACTTTACAGCAAGAAGCACGCTCTTGCTTTCTAGAGTCTCTAAGACAGCAGGAAAATTGAGTGTGCTGAGAACAAATGAACGGTGTTTCCTACACATACAGACCATATCTAGTCCAACTCTGCTTCTGAAACTGATACAAATCATTGGTCTTCTAACATCCAATGCTTGTCAGTTAAGATGAGAAACGTGTGAGCTTCCTGAACGATGTAGTTCGTTTGAGCTGAAAAGTGACTGCTCTTACCTGCAACGAAGTCTTGCTTGTAGGAACACAGAGCCTGGGATTTAACTCCATTTCTGAAGGGAAACACACAACACAGTTCTCATCCATGGATCACACTCTGCTTTAGAGCAAGAAGCACACTCTTGCTTTCTAGAGGCTCTAATACAGCAGGAAACGTGAGTGTGCTCAGAACAAAAGAACGGTGTTTCCTACACATACAAACCATATCTAGTTCAACTCTGCTTCTGAAACTGAAACAAACCACATGTCATCTAACATCCAATGCTTGTCAGTGAAGATGAGAAACGGGTGAGCTTAGTGAACGATGTAGTTCGTTTGAGCTGAAAGTAACTGCCCTTATTTGAAATGAAGTCTTCCTTGTAGGAAGACTCAGAGCATGGGATTTAACTCCATTTCTGAAGTGAAACACACAACACAGTTCTCATCCATTGATCACACTCTGCTTTAGAGCAAGAAGCACGCTCTTGCTTTCTAAAGTCTCCACTGCAGCAGGAACATGAGTGTGCTCACAACAAAAGAACGGTGTTTCTTACACATACAGACCATATCTAGTCCAACTCTGCTACTGAAACTGATACAAAGCACTGGTCATCTAACATCTGATGCTTGTCAGTTAAGATGAGAAACGTGTGAGCTTTGTGAACGATGTAGTTCGTTTGAGCTGTAAAGTAACTTCCCTTACCTGAAACGAATTCTTGCTTGTAGGAAGACTCAGAGCCTGGGATTTAACTCCATTTCTGAAGTGAAACACACAACAGAGTTCTCATCCATTGTTCACACTCTACTTTACAGCAAGAAGCACGCTCTTGCTTTCTAGAGTCTCTAAGACAGCAGGAAACATGAGTGTGCTGAGAACAAAAGAACGGTGTTTCTTACACATATGCACCAAATCTAGTACAACTCTACTTCTGAAACTGAAACAAACAACAGGTCCCCTAACATCCAATGCTTGTCAGTTACGCTGACAAAAGTGTGATATTCGTGAACGATGTACTTCTTTTGAGCTGTAAAGTAACTTCCCTTACCTGAAACGAAGTCTTGCTTGTAGGAAGACACGGAGCCTGGGATTTAACTCCATTTCTGAACGGAAACACACAACACAGTTCTCATCCATGGATCCCACACTGCTTTAGAGCAAGAATCACGCTCTTGCTTTCTACAGTCTCTAATAGAGCAAGAAACGTGTGTGTGCTTAAAAAAAAAGATTGTGTTTCTTACACCTACGCACCATATCTATTCCAACTCTGCTTCTGAAAGTGATACAAAGCACTGGTCGTCTAACATTCGATGCGTGTCAGTTAAGATGAGAAACGTGTGAGCTTCCTGAACGATGTAGTTCGTTTGAGCTGAAAAGTGACTGCCCTTACCTGAAACGAAGTCTTGCTTGTAGGAACACAGAGCCTGGGATTTAACTCCATTTCTGAAGGGAAACACACAACACAGTTCTCATCCATGGATCACACTCTGCTTTAGAGCAAGAAGCACACTCTTGCTTTCTGGAGCCTCTAATACAGCAGGAAAAGTGAGTGTGCTCAGAACAAAAGAATGGTGTTTCCTACACATACAAACCATATCTAGTTCAACTCTGCTTCTGAAACTGAAACAAACCACATGTCATCTAACATCCAATGCTTGTCAGTGAAGATGAGAAATGGGTGAGCTTTGTGAACGATGTAGTTCGTTTGAGCTGAATGTAACTGCCCTTATTTGAAATGAAGTCTTCCTTGTAGGAAGACTCAGAGCATGGGATTTAACTACATTTCTGAAGTGAAACACACAACACAGTTCTCATCCATTGATCACACTCTGCTTTAGAGCAAGAAGCACGCTCTTGCTTTCTAGAGTCTCCACTACAGCAGGAACATGAGTGTGCTCACAACAAAAGAATGGTGTTTCTTAAACAGGCGGACCATATCTAGTCCAACTCTGCTACTGAAAGTGATACAAAGCACTGGTCATCTAACATCTGATGCTTGTCAGTTAAGATGAGAAACGTGTGTGCTTCTTGAACGATGTAGTTCCTTTGAGCTATAAAGTAACTTCCCTTACCTGAAACGAATTCTTCTTGTAGGAAGACTCAGAGCCTGGGATTTAACTCCATTTCTGAAGTGAAACACACAACAGAGTTCTCATCCATTGATCACACTCTGCTTTAGAGCAAGAAGCACGCTCTTGCTTTCTAGAGTCTGTAATACAGCAGGAAACGTGAGTGTGATCAGAAGAAAAGAAACGTGTTTCCTATACATACAGACCATATCTAGTTCAACTCTGCTTGAAATTGATACAAAGCAAAGGTCCTCTAACATCCAATGCTAATCAGTTTAGATGAGAAATGTGTGAGCTTCTTGAACGATATATTTCGTTTGAGCTGTAAACTAAATGCCCTTACCTGAAACGAAGTCTTGCTTGTAGGAAGACTCAGAGCCTGGTATTTAACTCCATTTCTGAAGTGAAACACACAACAGAGTTCTCATCCATTGATCACACTCTGCTTTATATCAAGAAGCACGCTCTAGATTTCTAGAGTCCCTAAGACAGCAGGAAAATTGAGTGTGCTGAGAACAAATGAACGGTGTTTCCTACACATACAGACCATATCGAGTCCAACTCTGCTTCTGAAACTGATACAAATCATTGGTCTTCTAACATCCAATGCTTGTCAGTTAAGATGAGAAACGTCTGAGTTTCGTGAACAATGTAGTTTGTTTGAGCTGAAAAGTGCCTGCCCTTACCTGAAACGAAATCTTGCTTGTAGTAAGACTCAGAGCCTGGGATTTAACTCCATTTCTGATGTGAAACACACAGCAGAGTTCTCATGCATTGTTCACACTTTGCTTTACAGCAAGAAGCACGCTCTTGCTTTCTAGACTCTCTGAGACAGCAGGAAACATGAGTGTGATGAACAAAAGAACGGTGTTTCCTACACATACGGACCATATCTAATCCAAATCTGCTTCTGAAACTGAAACAAACAACAGGTCCACTAACATCCAATGCTTGTCAGTTAAGATGAGAAACGTGTGAGTTTCGTGAAGGATGTAGTTCGTTTGAGCTGTAAAGTAACTTCCCTTACCTGAAACGAAGTCTTGCTTGTGGGAAGACACAGAGCCTGGGATTTAACTCCATTTCTGAAGGGAAACACACAACACAGTTCTCATCCATGGATCACACACTGCTTTAGAGCAAGAAGCACGCTCTTGCTTTCTACAGTCTCTAATACAGCAGGAAACATGCGTGTGCTGAGAAAAAAGAATGGTGTTTCTTACACATACGCACCATATCTATTCAAACTCTGCTTCTGAAACTGATACAAAGCACTGGTCGTCTAACATTCGATGCGTGTCAGTTAAGATGAGAAACGTGTGAGCTTCCTGAACGATGTAGTTCGTTTGAGCTGAAAAGTGACTGCCCTTACATGAAACGAAGTCTTGCTTGTAGGAACACAGAGCCTGGGATTTAACTCCATTTCTGAAGGGAAACACACAACACAGTTCTCATCCATGGATCACACTCTGCTTTAGAGCAAGAAGCACACTCTTGCTTTCTAGAGGCTCTAATACAGCAGGAAACGTGAGTGTGCTCAGAACAAAAGAACGGTGTTTCCTACACATACAAACCATATCTAGTTCAACTCTGCTTCTGAAACTGAAACAAACCACATGTCATCTAACATCCAATGCTTGTCAGTGAATGAGAAACGGGTGAGCTTTGTGAACGATGGAGTTCGTTTGAGCTGAAAGTAACTGCCATTATTTAAAATGAAGTCTTCCTTGTAGGAAGACTCAGAGCATGGGATTTAACTCCATTTCTGAAGTGAAACACACAACAGAGTTCTCATCCATTGTTGACACTCTACTTTAGAGCAAGAAGCACGCTCTTGCTTTCTAGAGTCTCTAAGACAGCAGGAAACATGAGTGTGCTGAGAACAAAAGAACGGTGTTTCTTACACATATGCACCAAATCTAGTACAACTCTACTTCTGAAACTGAAACAAACAACAGGTCCCCTAACATCCAATGCTTGTCAGTTACGCTGACAAAAGTGTGATATTCGTGAACGATGTACTTCTTTTGAGCTGTAAAGTAACTTCCCTTACCTGAAACGAAGTCTTGCTTGTAGGAAGACACGGAGCCTGGGATTTAACTCCATTTCTGAACGGAAACACACAACACAGTTCTCATCCATGGATCCCACACTGCTTTAGAGCAAGAATCACGCTCTTGCTTTCTACAGTCTCTAATAGAGCAAGAAACGTGTGTGTGCTTAAAAAAAAGATTGTGTTTCTTACACCTATGCACCATATCTATTCCAACTCTGCTTCTGAAAGTGATACAAAGCACTGGTCGTCTAACATTCGATGCGTGTCAGTTAAGATGAGAAACGTGTGAGCTTCCTGAACGATGTAGTTCGTTTGAGCTGAAAAGTGACTGCCCTTACCTGCAACGAAGTCTTGCTTGTAGGAACACAGAGCCTGGGAATTAACTCCATTTCTGAAGGGAAACACACAACACAGTTCTCATCCATGGATCACACTCTGCTTTAGAGCAAGAAGCACACTCTTGCTTTCTAGAGGCTCTAATAGAGCAGGAAACGTGAGTGTGCTCAGAACAAAAGAACGGTGTTTCCTACACATACAAACCATATCTAGTTCAACTCTGCTTCTGAAACTGAAACAAACCACATGTCATCTAACATCCAATGCTTGTCAGTGAGATGAGAAACGGGTGAGCTTTGTGAACGATGTAGTTCGTTTGAGCTGAAAGTAACTGCCATTATTTGAAATGAAGTCTTCCTTGTAGGAAGACTCAGAGCATGGGATTTAACTCCATTTCTGAAGGGAAACACACAACAGAGTTCTCATCCATTGTTCACACTCTACTTTACAGCAAGAAGCACGCTCTTGCTTTCTAGAGTCTCTAAGACAGCAGGAAAATTGAGTGTGCTGAGAACAAATGAACGGTGTTTCCTACACATACAGACCATATCTAGTCCAACTCTGCTTCTGAAACTGATACAAATCATTGGTCTTCTAACATCCAATGCTTGTCAGTTAAGATGAGAAACGTGTGAGCTTCCTGAACGATGTAGTTCGTTTGAGCTGAAAAGTGACTGCTCTTACCTGCAACGAAGTCTTGCTTGTAGGAACACAGAGCCTGGGATTTAACTCCATTTCTGAAGGGAAACACACAACACAGTTCTCATCCATGGATCACACTCTGCTTTAGAGCAAGAAGCACACTCTTGCTTTCTAGAGGCTCTAATACAGCAGGAAACGTGAGTGTGCTCAGAACAAAAGAACGGTGTTTCCTACACATACAAACCATATCTAGTTCAACTCTGCTTCTGAAACTGAAACAAACCACATGTCATCTAACATCCAATGCTTGTCAGTGAAGATGAGAAACGGGTGAGCTTAGTGAACGATGTAGTTCGTTTGAGCTGAAAGTAACTGCCCTTATTTGAAATGAAGTCTTCCTTGTAGGAAGACTCAGAGCATGGGATTTAACTCCATTTCTGAAGTGAAACACACAACACAGTTCTCATCCATTGATCACACTCTGCTTTAGAGCAAGAAGCACGCTCTTGCTTTCTAAAGTCTCCACTGCAGCAGGAACATGAGTGTGCTCACAACAAAAGAACGGTGTTTCTTACACATACAGACCATATCTAGTCCAACTCTGCTACTGAAACTGATACAAAGCACTGGTCATCTAACATCTGATGCTTGTCAGTTAAGATGAGAAACGTGTGAGCTTTGTGAACGATGTAGTTCGTTTGAGCTGTAAAGTAACTTCCCTTACCTGAAACGAATTCTTGCTTGTAGGAAGACTCAGAGCCTGGGATTTAACTCCATTTCTGAAGTGAAACACACAACAGAGTTCTCATCCATTGTTCACACTCTACTTTACAGCAAGAAGCACGCTCTTGCTTTCTAGAGTCTCTAAGACAGCAGGAAACATGAGTGTGCTGAGAACAAAAGAACGGTGTTTCTTACACATATGCACCAAATCTAGTACAACTCTACTTCTGAAACTGAAACAAACAACAGGTCCCCTAACATCCAATGCTTGTCAGTTACGCTGACAAAAGTGTGATATTCGTGAACGATGTACTTCTTTTGAGCTGTAAAGTAACTTCCCTTACCTGAAACGAAGTCTTGCTTGTAGGAAGACACGGAGCCTGGGATTTAACTCCATTTCTGAACGGAAACACACAACACAGTTCTCATCCATGGATCCCACACTGCTTTAGAGCAAGAATCACGCTCTTGCTTTCTACAGTCTCTAATAGAGCAAGAAACGTGTGTGTGCTTAAAAAAAAAGATTGTGTTTCTTACACCTACGCACCATATCTATTCCAACTCTGCTTCTGAAAGTGATACAAAGCACTGGTCGTCTAACATTCGATGCGTGTCAGTTAAGATGAGAAACGTGTGAGCTTCCTGAACGATGTAGTTCGTTTGAGCTGAAAAGTGACTGCCCTTACCTGAAACGAAGTCTTGCTTGTAGGAACACAGAGCCTGGGATTTAACTCCATTTCTGAAGGGAAACACACAACACAGTTCTCATCCATGGATCACACTCTGCTTTAGAGCAAGAAGCACACTCTTGCTTTCTGGAGCCTCTAATACAGCAGGAAAAGTGAGTGTGCTCAGAACAAAAGAATGGTGTTTCCTACACATACAAACCATATCTAGTTCAACTCTGCTTCTGAAACTGAAACAAACCACATGTCATCTAACATCCAATGCTTGTCAGTGAAGATGAGAAATGGGTGAGCTTTGTGAACGATGTAGTTCGTTTGAGCTGAATGTAACTGCCCTTATTTGAAATGAAGTCTTCCTTGTAGGAAGACTCAGAGCATGGGATTTAACTACATTTCTGAAGTGAAACACACAACACAGTTCTCATCCATTGATCACACTCTGCTTTAGAGCAAGAAGCACGCTCTTGCTTTCTAGAGTCTCCACTACAGCAGGAACATGAGTGTGCTCACAACAAAAGAATGGTGTTTCTTAAACAGACGGACCATATCTAGTCCAACTCTGCTACTGAAAGTGATACAAAGCACTGGTCATCTAACATCTGATGCTTGTCAGTTAAGATGAGAAACGTGTGTGCTTCTTGAACGATGTAGTTCCTTTGAGCTATAAAGTAACTTCCCTTACCTGAAACGAATTCTTCTTGTAGGAAGACTCAGAGCCTGGGATTTAACTCCATTTCTGAAGTGAAACACACAACAGAGTTCTCATCCATTGATCACACTCTGCTTTAGAGCAAGAAGCACGCTCTTGCTTTCTAGAGTCTGTAATACAGCAGGAAACGTGAGTGTGATCAGAAGAAAAGAAACGTGTTTCCTATACATACAGACCATATCTAGTTCAACTCTGCTTGAAATTGATACAAAGCAAAGGTCCTCTAACATCCAATGCTAATCAGTTTAGATGAGAAATGTGTGAGCTTCTTGAACGATATATTTCGTTTGAGCTGTAAACTAAATGCCCTTACCTGAAACGAAGTCTTGCTTGTAGGAAGACTCAGAGCCTGGTATTTAACTCCATTTCTGAAGTGAAACACACAACAGAGTTCTCATCCATTGATCACACTCTGCTTTATATCAAGAAGCACGCTCTAGATTTCTAGAGTCCCTAAGACAGCAGGAAAATTGAGTGTGCTGAGAACAAATGAACGGTGTTTCCTACACATACAGACCATATCGAGTCCAACTCTGCTTCTGAAACTGATACAAATCATTGGTCTTCTAACATCCAATGCTTGTCAGTTAAGATGAGAAACGTCTGAGTTTCGTGAACAATGTAGTTTGTTTGAGCTGAAAAGTGCCTGCCCTTACCTGAAACGAAATCTTGCTTGTAGTAAGACTCAGAGCCTGGGATTTAACTCCATTTCTGATGTGAAACACACAGCAGAGTTCTCATGCATTGTTCACACTTTGCTTTACAGCAAGAAGCACGCTCTTGCTTTCTAGACTCTCTGAGACAGCAGGAAACATGAGTGTGATGAACAAAAGAACGGTGTTTCCTACACATACGGACCATATCTAATCCAAATCTGCTTCTGAAACTGAAACAAACAACAGGTCCACTAACATCCAATGCTTGTCAGTTAAGATGAGAAACGTGTGAGTTTCGTGAAGGATGTAGTTCGTTTGAGCTGTAAAGTAACTTCCCTTACCTGAAACGAAGTCTTGCTTGTAGGAAGACACAGAGCCTGGGATTTAACTCCATTTCTGAAGGGAAACACACAACACAGTTCTCATCCATGGATCACACACTGCTTTAGAGCAAGAAGCACGCTCTTGCTTTCTACAGTCTCTAATACAGCAGGAAACATGCGTGTGCTGAGAAAAAAGAATGGTGTTTCTTACACATACGCACCATATCTATTCAAACTCTGCTTCTGAAACTGATACAAAGCACTGGTCGTCTAACATTCGATGCGTGTCAGTTAAGATGAGAAACGTGTGAGCTTCCTGAACGATGTAGTTCGTTTGAGCTGAAAAGTGACTGCCCTTACATGAAACGAAGTCTTGCTTGTAGGAACACAGAGCCTGGGATTTAACTCCATTTCTGAAGGGAAACACACAACACAGTTCTCATCCATGGATCACACTCTGCTTTAGAGCAAGAAGCACACTCTTGCTTTCTAGAGGCTCTAATACAGCAGGAAACGTGAGTGTGCTCAGAACAAAAGAACGGTGTTTCCTACACATACAAACCATATCTAGTTCAACTCTGCTTCTGAAACTGAAACAAACCACATGTCATCTAACATCCAATGCTTGTCAGTGAATGAGAAACGGGTGAGCTTTGTGAACGATGGAGTTCGTTTGAGCTGAAAGTAACTGCCATTATTTAAAATGAAGTCTTCCTTGTAGGAAGACTCAGAGCATGGGATTTAACTCCATTTCTGAAGTGAAACACACAACAGAGTTCTCATCCATTGTTCACACTCTACTTTACAGCAAGAAGCACGCTCTTGCTTTCTAGAGTCTCTAAGACAGCAGGAAACATGAGTGTGCTGAGAACAAAAGAACGGTGTTTCTTACACATATGCACCAAATCTAGTACAACTCTACTTCTGAAACTGAAACAAACAACAGGTCCCCTAACATCCAATGCTTGTCAGTTACGCTGACAAAAGTGTGATATTCGTGAACGATGTACTTCTTTTGAGCTGTAAAGTAACTTCCCTTACCTGAAACGAAGTCTTGCTTGTAGGAAGACACGGAGCCTGGGATTTAACTCCATTTCTGAACGGAAACACACAACACAGTTCTCATCCATGGATCCCACACTGCTTTAGAGCAAGAATCACGCTCTTGCTTTCTACAGTCTCTAATAGAGCAAGAAACGTGTGTGTGCTTAAAAAAAAGATTGTGTTTCTTACACCTATGCACCATATCTATTCCAACTCTGCTTCTGAAAGTGATACAAAGCACTGGTCGTCTAACATTCGATGCGTGTCAGTTAAGATGAGAAACGTGTGAGCTTCCTGAACGATGTAGTTCGTTTGAGCTGAAAAGTGACTGCCCTTACCTGCAACGAAGTCTTGCTTGTAGGAACACAGAGCCTGGGATTTAACTCCATTTCTGAAGGGAAACTCACAACACAGTTCTCATCCATGGATCACACTCTGCTTTAGAGCAAGAAGCACACTCTTGCTTTCTAGAGGCTCTAATAGAGCAGGAAACGTGAGTGTGCTCAGAACAAAAGAACGGTGTTTCCTACACATACAAACCATATCTAGTTCAACTCTGCTTCTGAAACTGAAACAAACCACATGTCATCTAACATCCAATGCTTGTCAGTGAGATGAGAAACGGGTGAGCTTTGTGAACGATGTAGTTCGTTTGAGCTGAAAGTAACTGCCATTATTTGAAATGAAGTCTTCCTTGTAGGAAGACTCAGAGCATGGGATTTAACTCCATTTCTGAAGGGAAACACACAACAGAGTTCTCATCCATTGTTCACACTCTACTTTACAGCAAGAAGCACGCTCTTGCTTTCTAGAGTCTCTAAGACAGCAGGAAAATTGAGTGTGCTGAGAACAAATGAACGGTGTTTCCTACACATACAGACCATATCTAGTCCAACTCTGCTTCTGAAACTGATACAAATCATTGGTCTTCTAACATCCAATGCTTGTCAGTTAAGATGAGAAACGTGTGAGCTTCCTGAACGATGTAGTTCGTTTGAGCTGAAAAGTGACTGCTCTTACCTGCAACGAAGTCTTGCTTGTAGGAACACAGAGCCTGGGATTTAACTCCATTTCTGAAGGGAAACACACAACACAGTTCTCATCCATGGATCACACTCTGCTTTAGAGCAAGAAGCACACTCTTGCTTTCTAGAGGCTCTAATACAGCAGGAAACGTGAGTGTGCTCAGAACAAAAGAACGGTGTTTCCTACACATACAAACCATATCTAGTTCAACTCTGCTTCTGAAACTGAAACAAACCACATGTCATCTAACATCCAATGCTTGTCAGTGAAGATGAGAAACGGGTGAGCTTAGTGAACGATGTAGTTCGTTTGAGCTGAAAGTAACTGCCCTTATTTGAAATGAAGTCTTCCTTGTAGGAAGACTCAGAGCATGGGATTTAACTCCATTTCTGAAGTGAAACACACAACACAGTTCTCATCCATTGATCACACTCTGCTTTAGAGCAAGAAGCACGCTCTTGCTTTCTAAAGTCTCCACTGCAGCAGGAACATGAGTGTGCTCACAACAAAAGAACGGTGTTTCTTACACATACAGACCATATCTAGTCCAACTCTGCTACTGAAACTGATACAAAGCACTGGTCATCTAACATCTGATGCTTGTCAGTTAAGATGAGAAACATGTGAGCTTTGTGAACGATGTAGTTCGTTTGAGCTGTAAAGTAACTTCCCTTACCTGAAACGAATTCTTGCTTGTAGGAAGACTCAGAGCCTGGGATTTAACTCCATTTCTGAAGTGAAACACACAACAGAGTTCTCATCCATTGTTCACACTCTACTTTACAGCAAGAAGCACGCTCTTGCTTTCTAGAGTCTCTAAGACAGCAGGAAACATGAGTGTGCTGAGAACAAAAGAACGGTGTTTCTTACACATATGCACCAAATCTAGTACAACTCTACTTCTGAAACTGAAACAAACAACAGGTCCCCTAACATCCAATGCTTGTCAGTTACGCTGACAAAAGTGTGATATTCGTGAACGATGTACTTCTTTTGAGCTGTAAAGTAACTTCCCTTACCTGAAACGAAGTCTTGCTTGTAGGAAGACACGGAGCCTGGGATTTAACTCCATTTCTGAACGGAAACACACAACACAGTTCTCATCCATGGATCCCACACTGCTTTAGAGCAAGAATCACGCTCTTGCTTTCTACAGTCTCTAATAGAGCAAGAAACGTGTGTGTGCTTAAAAAAAAAGATTGTGTTTCTTACACCTACGCACCATATCTATTCCAACTCTGCTTCTGAAAGTGATACAAAGCACTGGTCGTCTAACATCCAATGCTTGTCAGTGAAGATGAGAAATGGGTGAGCTTTGTGAACGATGTAGTTCGTTTGAGCTGAATGTAACTGCCCTTATTTGAAATGAAGTCTTCCTTGTAGGAAGACTCAGAGCATGGGATTTAACTACATTTCTGAAGTGAAACACACAACACAGTTCTCATCCATTGATCACACTCTGCTTTAGAGCAAGAAGCACGCTCTTGCTTTCTAGAGTCTCCACTACAGCAGGAACATGAGTGTGCTCACAACAAAAGAATGGTGTTTCTTAAACAGACGGACCATATCTAGTCCAACTCTGCTACTGAAAGTGATACAAAGCACTGGTCATCTAACATCTGATGCTTGTCAGTTAAGATGAGAAACGTGTGTGCTTCTTGAACGATGTAGTTCCTTTGAGCTATAAAGTAACTTCCCTTACCTGAAACGAATTCTTCTTGTAGGAAGACTCAGAGCCTGGGATTTAACTCCATTTCTGAAGTGAAACACACAACAGAGTTCTCATCCATTGATCACACTCTGCTTTAGAGCAAGAAGCACGCTCTTGCTTTCTAGAGTCTGTAATACAGCAGGAAACGTGAGTGTGATCAGAAGAAAAGAAACGTGTTTCCTATACATACAGACCATATCTAGTTCAACTCTGCTTGAAATTGATACAAAGCAAAGGTCCTCTAACATCCAATGCTAATCAGTTTAGATGAGAAATGTGTGAGCTTCTTGAACGATATATTTCGTTTGAGCTGTAAACTAAATGCCCTTACCTGAAACGAAGTCTTGCTTGTAGGAAGACTCAGAGCCTGGTATTTAACTCCATTTCTGAAGTGAAACACACAACAGAGTTCTCATCCATTGATCACACTCTGCTTTATATCAAGAAGCACGCTCTAGATTTCTAGAGTCCCTAAGACAGCAGGAAAATTGAGTGTGCTGAGAACAAATGAACGGTGTTTCCTACACATACAGACCATATCGAGTCCAACTCTGCTTCTGAAACTGATACAAATCATTGGTCTTCTAACATCCAATGCTTGTCAGTTAAGATGAGAAACGTCTGAGTTTCGTGAACAATGTAGTTTGTTTGAGCTGAAAAGTGCCTGCCCTTACCTGAAACGAAATCTTGCTTGTAGTAAGACTCAGAGCCTGGGATTTAACTCCATTTCTGATGTGAAACACACAGCAGAGTTCTCATGCATTGTTCACACTTTGCTTTACAGCAAGAAGCACGCTCTTGCTTTCTAGACTCTCTGAGACAGCAGGAAACATGAGTGTGATGAACAAAAGAACGGTGTTTCCTACACATACGGACCATATCTAATCCAAATCTGCTTCTGAAACTGAAACAAACAACAGGTCCACTAACATCCAATGCTTGTCAGTTAAGATGAGAAACGTGTGAGTTTCGTGAAGGATGTAGTTCGTTTGAGCTGTAAAGTAACTTCCCTTACCTGAAACGAAGTCTTGCTTGTAGGAAGACACAGAGCCTGGGATTTAACTCCATTTCTGAAGGGAAACACACAACACAGTTCTCATCCATGGATCACACACTGCTTTAGAGCAAGAAGCACGCTCTTGCTTTCTACAGTCTCTAATACAGCAGGAAACATGCGTGTGCTGAGAAAAAAGAATGGTGTTTCTTACACATACGCACCATATCTATTCAAACTCTGCTTCTGAAACTGATACAAAGCACTGGTCGTCTAACATTCGATGCGTGTCAGTTAAGATGAGAAACGTGTGAGCTTCCTGAACGATGTAGTTCGTTTGAGCTGAAAAGTGACTGCCCTTACATGAAACGAAGTCTTGCTTGTAGGAACACAGAGCCTGGGATTTAACTCCATTTCTGAAGGGAAACACACAACACAGTTCTCATCCATGGATCACACTCTGCTTTAGAGCAAGAAGCACACTCTTGCTTTCTAGAGGCTCTAATACAGCAGGAAACGTGAGTGTGCTCAGAACAAAAGAACGGTGTTTCCTACACATACAAACCATATCTAGTTCAACTCTGCTTCTGAAACTGAAACAAACCACATGTCATCTAACATCCAATGCTTGTCAGTGAATGAGAAACGGGTGAGCTTTGTGAACGATGGAGTTCGTTTGAGCTGAAAGTAACTGCCATTATTTAAAATGAAGTCTTCCTTGTAGGAAGACTCAGAGCATGGGATTTAACTCCATTTCTGAAGTGAAACACACAACAGAGTTCTCATCCATTGTTCACACTCTACTTTACAGCAAGAAGCACGCTCTTGCTTTCTAGAGTCTCTAAGACAGCAGGAAACATGAGTGTGCTGAGAACAAAAGAACGGTGTTTCTTACACATATGCACCAAATCTAGTACAACTCTACTTCTGAAACTGAAACAAACAACAGGTCCCCTAACATCCAATGCTTGTCAGTTACGCTGACAAAAGTGTGATATTCGTGAACGATGTACTTCTTTTGAGCTGTAAAGTAACTTCCCTTACCTGAAACGAAGTCTTGCTTGTAGGAAGACACGGAGCCTGGGATTTAACTCCATTTCTGAACGGAAACACACAACACAGTTCTCATCCATGGATCCCACACTGCTTTAGAGCAAGAATCACGCTCTTGCTTTCTACAGTCTCTAATAGAGCAAGAAACGTGTGTGTGCTTAAAAAAAAGATTGTGTTTCTTACACCTATGCACCATATCTATTCCAACTCTGCTTCTGAAAGTGATACAAAGCACTGGTCGTCTAACATTCGATGCGTGTCAGTTAAGATGAGAAACGTGTGAGCTTCCTGAACGATGTAGTTCGTTTGAGCTGAAAAGTGACTGCCCTTACCTGCAACGAAGTCTTGCTTGTAGGAACACAGAGCCTGGGATTTAACTCCATTTCTGAAGGGAAACTCACAACACAGTTCTCATCCATGGATCACACTCTGCTTTAGAGCAAGAAGCACACTCTTGCTTTCTAGAGGCTCTAATAGAGCAGGAAACGTGAGTGTGCTCAGAACAAAAGAACGGTGTTTCCTACACATACAAACCATATCTAGTTCAACTCTGCTTCTGAAACTGAAACAAACCACATGTCATCTAACATCCAATGCTTGTCAGTGAGATGAGAAACGGGTGAGCTTTGTGAACGATGTAGTTCGTTTGAGCTGAAAGTAACTGCCATTATTTGAAATGAAGTCTTCCTTGTAGGAAGACTCAGAGCATGGGATTTAACTCCATTTCTGAAGGGAAACACACAACAGAGTTCTCATCCATTGTTCACACTCTACTTTACAGCAAGAAGCACGCTCTTGCTTTCTAGAGTCTCTAAGACAGCAGGAAAATTGAGTGTGCTGAGAACAAATGAACGGTGTTTCCTACACATACAGACCATATCTAGTCCAACTCTGCTTCTGAAACTGATACAAATCATTGGTCTTCTAACATCCAATGCTTGTCAGTTAAGATGAGAAACGTGTGAGCTTCCTGAACGATGTAGTTCGTTTGAGCTGAAAAGTGACTGCTCTTACCTGCAACGAAGTCTTGCTTGTAGGAACACAGAGCCTGGGATTTAACTCCATTTCTGAAGGGAAACACACAACACAGTTCTCATCCATGGATCACACTCTGCTTTAGAGCAAGAAGCACACTCTTGCTTTCTAGAGGCTCTAATACAGCAGGAAACGTGAGTGTGCTCAGAACAAAAGAACGGTGTTTCCTACACATACAAACCATATCTAGTTCAACTCTGCTTCTGAAACTGAAACAAACCACATGTCATCTAACATCCAATGCTTGTCAGTGAAGATGAGAAACGGGTGAGCTTAGTGAACGATGTAGTTCGTTTGAGCTGAAAGTAACTGCCCTTATTTGAAATGAAGTCTTCCTTGTAGGAAGACTCAGAGCATGGGATTTAACTCCATTTCTGAAGTGAAACACACAACACAGTTCTCATCCATTGATCACACTCTGCTTTAGAGCAAGAAGCACGCTCTTGCTTTCTAAAGTCTCCACTGCAGCAGGAACATGAGTGTGCTCACAACAAAAGAACGGTGTTTCTTACACATACAGACCATATCTAGTCCAACTCTGCTACTGAAACTGATACAAAGCACTGGTCATCTAACATCTGATGCTTGTCAGTTAAGATGAGAAACATGTGAGCTTTGTGAACGATGTAGTTCGTTTGAGCTGTAAAGTAACTTCCCTTACCTGAAACGAATTCTTGCTTGTAGGAAGACTCAGAGCCTGGGATTTAACTCCATTTCTGAAGTGAAACACACAACAGAGTTCTCATCCATTGTTCACACTCTACTTTACAGCAAGAAGCACGCTCTTGCTTTCTAGAGTCTCTAAGACAGCAGGAAACATGAGTGTGCTGAGAACAAAAGAACGGTGTTTCTTACACATATGCACCAAATCTAGTACAACTCTACTTCTGAAACTGAAACAAACAACAGGTCCCCTAACATCCAATGCTTGTCAGTTACGCTGACAAAAGTGTGATATTCGTGAACGATGTACTTCTTTTGAGCTGTAAAGTAACTTCCCTTACCTGAAACGAAGTCTTGCTTGTAGGAAGACACGGAGCCTGGGATTTAACTCCATTTCTGAACGGAAACACACAACACAGTTCTCATCCATGGATCCCACACTGCTTTAGAGCAAGAATCACGCTCTTGCTTTCTACAGTCTCTAATAGAGCAAGAAACGTGTGTGTGCTTAAAAAAAAAGATTGTGTTTCTTACACCTACGCACCATATCTATTCCAACTCTGCTTCTGAAAGTGATACAAAGCACTGGTCGTCTAACATCCAATGCTTGTCAGTGAAGATGAGAAATGGGTGAGCTTTGTGAACGATGTAGTTCGTTTGAGCTGAATGTAACTGCCCTTATTTGAAATGAAGTCTTCCTTGTAGGAAGACTCAGAGCATGGGATTTAACTACATTTCTGAAGTGAAACACACAACACAGTTCTCATCCATTGATCACACTCTGCTTTAGAGCAAGAAGCACGCTCTTGCTTTCTAGAGTCTCCACTACAGCAGGAACATGAGTGTGCTCACAACAAAAGAATGGTGTTTCTTAAACAGACGGACCATATCTAGTCCAACTCTGCTACTGAAAGTGATACAAAGCACTGGTCATCTAACATCTGATGCTTGTCAGTTAAGATGAGAAACGTGTGTGCTTCTTGAACGATGTAGTTCCTTTGAGCTATAAAGTAACTTCCCTTACCTGAAACGAATTCTTCTTGTAGGAAGACTCAGAGCCTGGGATTTAACTCCATTTCTGAAGTGAAACACACAACAGAGTTCTCATCCATTGATCACACTCTGCTTTAGAGCAAGAAGCACGCTCTTGCTTTCTAGAGTCTGTAATACAGCAGGAAACGTGAGTGTGATCAGAAGAAAAGAAACGTGTTTCCTATACATACAGACCATATCTAGTTCAACTCTGCTTGAAATTGATACAAAGCAAAGGTCCTCTAACATCCAATGCTAATCAGTTTAGATGAGAAATGTGTGAGCTTCTTGAACGATATATTTCGTTTGAGCTGTAAACTAAATGCCCTTACCTGAAACGAAGTCTTGCTTGTAGGAAGACTCAGAGCCTGGTATTTAACTCCATTTCTGAAGTGAAACACACAACAGAGTTCTCATCCATTGATCACACTCTGCTTTATATCAAGAAGCACGCTCTAGATTTCTAGAGTCCCTAAGACAGCAGGAAAATTGAGTGTGCTGAGAACAAATGAACGGTGTTTCCTACACATACAGACCATATCGAGTCCAACTCTGCTTCTGAAACTGATACAAATCATTGGTCTTCTAACATCCAATGCTTGTCAGTTAAGATGAGAAACGTCTGAGTTTCGTGAACAATGTAGTTTGTTTGAGCTGAAAAGTGCCTGCCCTTACCTGAAACGAAATCTTGCTTGTAGTAAGACTCAGAGCCTGGGATTTAACTCCATTTCTGATGTGAAACACACAGCAGAGTTCTCATGCATTGTTCACACTTTGCTTTACAGCAAGAAGCACGCTCTTGCTTTCTAGACTCTCTGAGACAGCAGGAAACATGAGTGTGATGAACAAAAGAACGGTGTTTCCTACACATACGGACCATATCTAATCCAAATCTGCTTCTGAAACTGAAACAAACAACAGGTCCACTAACATCCAATGCTTGTCAGTTAAGATGAGAAACGTGTGAGTTTCGTGAAGGATGTAGTTCGTTTGAGCTGTAAAGTAACTTCCCTTACCTGAAACGAAGTCTTGCTTGTAGGAAGACACAGAGCCTGGGATTTAACTCCATTTCTGAAGGGAAACACACAACACAGTTCTCATCCATGGATCACACACTGCTTTAGAGCAAGAAGCACGCTCTTGCTTTCTACAGTCTCTAATACAGCAGGAAACATGCGTGTGCTGAGAAAAAAGAATGGTGTTTCTTACACATACGCACCATATCTATTCAAACTCTGCTTCTGAAACTGATACAAAGCACTGGTCGTCTAACATTCGATGCGTGTCAGTTAAGATGAGAAACGTGTGAGCTTCCTGAACGATGTAGTTCGTTTGAGCTGAAAAGTGACTGCCCTTACATGAAACGAAGTCTTGCTTGTAGGAACACAGAGCCTGGGATTTAACTCCATTTCTGAAGGGAAACACACAACACAGTTCTCATCCATGGATCACACTCTGCTTTAGAGCAAGAAGCACACTCTTGCTTTCTAGAGGCTCTAATACAGCAGGAAACGTGAGTGTGCTCAGAACAAAAGAACGGTGTTTCCTACACATACAAACCATATCTAGTTCAACTCTGCTTCTGAAACTGAAACAAACCACATGTCATCTAACATCCAATGCTTGTCAGTGAATGAGAAACGTGTGAGCTTCCTGATCGATGTAGTTCGTTTGAGCTGAAAAGTGACTGTCCTTACCTGAAACGAAGTCTTGCTTGTAGGAAGACCCAGAGCCTGGGATTTAACTCCATTTCTGAAGTGAAACACACAACAGAGTTCTCATCCATTGTTCACACTCTACTTTACAGCAAGAAGCACGCTCTTGCTTTCTAGAGTCTCTAAGACAGCAGGAAACATGAGTGTGCTGAGAACAAAAGAACGGTGTTTCTTACACATATGGACCAAATCTAGTCCAACTCTACTTCTGAAACTGAAACAAACAACAGGTCCTCTAACATCCAATGCTTGTCAGTTACGCTGAGAAAAGTGTGAGATTCGTGAACGATGTACTTCGTTTGAGCTGTAAAGTAACTTCCCTTACCTGAAACGAAGTCTTGCTTGTAGGAAGACACGGAGCCTGGGATTTAACTCCATTTCTGAACGGAAACACACAACACAGTTCTCATCCATGGATCCCACACTGTTTTAGAGCAAGAATCACGCTCTTGCTTTCTACAGTCTCTAATAGAGCAAGAAACGTGTGTGTGCTTAAAAAAAAAAGATGGTGTTTCTTACACCTACGCACCATATCTATTCCAACTCTGCTTCTGAAAGTGATACAAAGCACTGGTCGTCTAACATTAGATGATTGTCAGTTAAGATGAGAAAAGTGTGAGCTTTGTGAACAATGTAGTTCGTTTGAGTTGTAAAGTAACTTCCCTTACCTGAAACGAATTCTTGCTTGTAGGAAGACTCAGAGCCTGGGATTTAACTCCATTTCCGAAGTGAAACACACAACAGAGTTCTCATCCATTGATCACACTCTGCTTTAGAGAAAGAAGCACGCTCTTGCTTTCTAGAGTCTGTAATACAGCAGGAAACGTTAGTGTGCTCAGAAGAAAAGAACCGTGTTTCCTATACATACAGACCATATCTAGTACAACTCTGCTTGAAATTGATACAAAGCAAAGGTCCTCTAACATCCAATGCTAATCAGTTTAGATGAGAAATGTGTGAGCTTCGTGTACGATATAGTTCGTTTCAGCTGTAAACTAAATGCCCTTACCTGAAACGAAGTCTTGCTTGTAGGAAGACTCAGAGCCTGGTATTTAACTCCATTTCTTAAGTGAAACACACAACAGAGTTCTCATCCATTGATCACACTCTGCTTTGGAGCAAGAAGCACTCTCTAGATTTCTAGAGTCTCTAAGACAGCAGGAAACTTGAGTGTGCTGAGAACAAATGAACGGTGTTTCCTACACATACAGATCATATCTAGTCCAACTCTGCTTCTGAAACTGATACAAATCATTGGTCTTCTAACATGCAATGCTTGTCAGTTAAGATGAGAAACGTCTGAGCTTTGTGAACGATGTACTTTGTTTCAGCTGAAAAGTGACTGCCCTTACCTGAAACGAAGTCTTGCTTGTACTAAGACTCAGAGCCTGGGATTTAACTCCATTTCTGAAGTGAAACACACAGGAGAGTTGTCATCCATTGTTCACACTCTGCTTTACAGCAAGAAGCACGCTCTTGCTTTCTAGAGTCTGTAATACAGCAGGAAACGTGAGTGTGCTCAGAACAAAAGAACGTTGTTTCCTAAACATACGGACCATATCTATTCCAACTCTGCTTCTGAAAGTGATACAAAGCACTGGTCGTCTAACATTCGATGCGTGTTAGTTAAGATGAGAAACGTGTGAGCTTCCTGATCGATGTAGTTCGTTTGAGCTGAAAAGTGACTGTCCTTACCTGAAACGAAGTCTTGCTTGTAGGAAGACCCAGAGCCTGGGATTTAACTCCATTTCTGAAGGGAAACACACAACACAGTTCTCATCCATGGATCACACTCTGCTTTAGAGGAAGAAGCACACTCTTGCTTTCTGGAGCCTCTAATACAGCAGGAAAAGTGAGTGTGCTCAGAACAAAAGAATGGTGTTTCCTACACATACAAACCATATCTAGTTCAACTCTGCTTCTGAAACTGAAACAAACCACATGTCATCTAACATCCAATGCTTGTCAGTGAAGATGAGAAATGGGTGAGCTTTGTGAACGATGTAGTTCGTATGAGCTGAAAGTAACTGCCCTTATTTGAAATGAAGTCTTCCTTGTAGGAAGACTCAGAGCATGGGATTTAACTACATTTCTGAAGTGAAACACACAACACAGTTCTCATCCATTGATCACACTCTGCTTTAGAGCAAGAAGCACGCTCTTGCTTTCTAGACTCTCTGAGACAGCAGGAAACATGAGTGTGATGAGAACAAAAGAACGGAGTTTCCTACACATACGGACCATATCTAGTCCAACTCTGCTTCTGAAACTGAAACAAACAACAGGTCCACTAACATCCAATGCTTGTCCGTTAAGATGAGAAACGTGTGAGCTTCCTGAACGATGTAGTTCGTTTGAGCTGAAAAGTGACTGCCCTTACCTGAAACGAAGTCTTGCTTGTAGGAACACAGAGCCTGGGATTTAACTCCATTTCTGAAGGGAAACACACAACACAGTTCTCATCCATGGATCACACTCTGCTTTAGAGCAAGAAGCACACTCTTGCTTTCTGGAGCCTCTAATACAGCAGGAAAAGTGAGTGTGCTCAGAACAAAAGAATGGTGTTTCCTACACATACAAACCATATCTAGTTCAACTCTGCTTCTGCAACTGAAACAAACCACATGTCATCTAACATCCAATGCTTGTCAGTGAAGATGAGAAATGGGTGAGCTTTGTGAACGATGTAGTTCGTTTGAGCTGAAAGTAACTGCCCTTATTTGAAATGAAGTCTTCCTTGTAGGAAGACTCAGAGCATGGGATTTAACTACATTTCTGAAGTGAAACACACAACACAGTTCTCATCCATTGATCACACTCTGCTTTAGAGCAAGAAGCACGCTCTTGCTTTCTAGAGTCTCCACTACAGCAGGAACATGAGTGTGCTCACAACAAAAGAACGGTGTTTCTTACACAGACGGACCATATCTAGTCCAACTCTGATACTGAAACTGATACAAAGCACTGGTCATCTAACATCTGATGCTTGTCAGTTAAGATGAGAAACGTGTGAGCTTCGTGAACGATGTAGTTCGTTTGAGCTATAAAGTAACTTCCCTTACCTGAAACGAATTCTTGCTTGTAGGAAGACTCAGAGCCTGGGATTTAACTCCATTTCTGATGTGAAACACACAGCAGAGTTCTCATGCATTGTTCACACTTTGCTTTACAGCAAGAAGCACGCTCTTGCTTTCTAGACTCTCTGAGACAGCAGGAAACATGAGTGTGATGAGAACAAAAGAACGGTGTTTCCTACACATACGGACCATATCTAGTCCAACTCTGCTTCTGAAACTGAAACAAACAACAGGTCCACTAACATCCAATGCTTGTCAGTTAAGATGAGAAACGTGTGAGTTTCGTGAAATATGTAGTTCGTTTGAGCTGTAAAGTAACTTCCCTTACCTGAAACGAAGTCTTGCTTGTAGGAAGACACAGAGCCTGGGATTTAACTCCATTTCTGAAGGGAAACACACAACACAGTTCTCATCCATGGATCACACACTGCTTTAGAGCAAGTAGCACGCTCTTGCTTTCTACAGTCTCTAATAAAGCAGGAAACGTGCGTGTGCTGAGAAAAAAGAATCGTGTTTCTTACACATACGAACCATATCTATTCAAACTCTGCTTCTGAAACTGATACAAAGCACTGGTCGTCTAACATTCGATGCGTGTCAGTTAAGATGAGAAACGTGTGAGCTTCCTGAATGATGTAGTTCGTTTGAGCTGAAAAGTGACTGCCCTTACCTGCAACGAAGTCTTGCTTGTAGGAACACAGAGCCTGGGATTTAACTCCATTTCTGAAGGGAAACACACAACACAGTTCTCATCCATGGATCACACTCTGCTTTAGAGCAAGAAGCACACTCTTGCTTTCTGGAGCCTCTAATACAGCAGGAAACGTGAGTGTGCTCAGAACAAAAGAACGGTGTTTCCTACACATACAAACCATATCTAGTTCAACTCTGCTTCTGAAACTGAAACAAACCACATGTCATCTAACATCCAATGCTTGTCAGTGAAGATGAGAAACGGGTGAGCTTTGTGAACGATGTAGTTCGTTTGAGCTGAAAGTAACTGCCCTTATTTGAAATGAAGTCTTCCTTGTAGGAAGACTCAGAGCATGGGATTTAACTCCATTTCTGAAGGGAAACACACAACAGAGTTCTCATCCATTGTTCACACTCTACTTTACAGCAAGAAGCACGCTCTTGCTTTCTAGAGTCTCTAAGACAGCAGGAAACATGAGTGTGCTGAGAACAAAAGAACGGTGTTTCTTACACATATGCACCAAATCTAGTACAACTCTACTTCTGAAACTGAAACAAACAACAGGTCCCCTAACATCCAAAGCTTGTCAGTTACGCTGAGAAAAGTGTGATATTCGTGAACGATGTACTTCGTTTGAGTTGTAAAGTAACTTCCCTTCCCTGAAACGAAGTCTTGCTTGTAGGAAGACACGGAGCCTGGGATTTAACTCCATTTCTGAACGGAAACACACAACACAGTTCTCATCCATGGATCCCACACTGCTTTAGAGCAAGAATCACGCTCTTGCTTTCTACAGTCTCTAATAGAGCAAGAAACTTGTGTGTGCTTAAAAAAAAAGATGGTGTTTCTTACACCTACGCACCATATCTATTCCAACTCTGCTTCTGAAAGTGATACAAAGCACTGGTCGTCTAACATTCGATGCGTGTCAGTTAAGATGAGAAACGTGTGAGCTTCCTGAACGATGTAGTTCGTTTGAGCTGAAAGTAACTGCCCTTATTTGAAATGAAGTCTTCCTTGTAGGAAGACTCAGAGCATGGGATTTAACTCCATTTCTGAAGTGAAACACACAACACAGTTCTCATCCATTGATCACACTCTGCTTTATAGCAAGAAGCACGCTCTAGATTTCTAGAGTCTCTAAGACAGCAGGAAAATTGAGTGTGCTGAGAACAAATGAACGGTGTTTCCTACACATACAGACCATATCTAGTCCAACTCTGCTTCTGAAACTGATACAAATCATTGGTCTTCTAACATCCAATGCTTGTCAGTTAAGATGAGAAACGTGTGAGCTTCCTGAACGATGTAGTTCGTTTGAGCTGAAAAGTGACTGCTCTTACCTGAAACGAAGTCTTGCTTGTAGGAACACAGAGCCTGGGATTTAACTCCATTTCTGAAGGGAAACACACAACACAGTTCTCATCCATGGATCACACTCTGCTTTAGAGCAAGAAGCACACTCTTGCTTTCTAGAGGCTCTAATACAGCAGGAAACGTGAGTGTGCTCAGAACAAAAGAACGGTGTTTCCTACACATACAAACCATATCTAGTTCAACTCTGCTTCTGAAACTGAAACAAACCACATGTCATCTAACATCCAATGCTTGTCAGTGAAGATGAGAAACGGGTGAGCTTTGTGAACGATGTAGTTCGTTTGAGCTGAAAGTAACTGCCCTTATTTGAAATGAAGTCTTCCTTGTAGGAAGACTCAGAGCATGGGATTTAACTCCATTTCTGAAGTGAAACACACAACACAGTTCTCATCTATTGATCACACTCTGCTTTAGAGCAAGAAGCACGCTCTTGCTTTCTAAAGTCGCCACTACAGCAGGAACATGAGTGTGCTCACAACAAAAGAACGGTGTTTCTTACACATACGGACCATATCTAGTCCAACTCTGCTACTGAAACTGATACAAAGCCCTGGTCATCTAACATCTGATGCTTGTCAGTTAAGATGAGAAACGTGTGAGCTTCGTGAACGATGTAGTTCGTTTGAGCTGTAAAGTAACTTCCCTTACCTGAAACGAATTCTTGCTTGTAGGAAGACTCAGAGCCTGGGATTTAACTCCATTTCTGAAGTGAAACACACAACAGAGTTCTCATCCATTGTTCACACTCTACTTTACAGCAAGAAGCACGCTCTTGCTTTCTAGAGTCTCTAAGACAGCAGGAGACATGAGTGTGCTGAGAACAAAAGAACGGTGTTTCTTACACATATGGACCAAATCTAGTCCAACTCTACTTCTGAAACTGAAACAAACAACAGGTCCTCTAACATCCAATGCTTGTCAGTTACGCTGAGAAAAGTGTGAGATTCGTGAACGATGTACTTCGTTTGAGCTGTAAAGTAACTTCCCTTACCTGAAACGAAGTCTTGCTTGTAGGAAGACACGGAGCCTGGGATTTAACTCCATTTCTGAACGGAAACACACAACACAGTTCTCATCCATGGATCCCACACTGTTTTAGAGCAAGAATCACGCTCTTGCTTTCTACAGTCTCTAATAGAGCAAGAAACGTGTGTGTGCTTAAAAAAAAAAGATGGTGTTTCTTACACATATGCACCAAATCTATTCCAACTCTGCTTCTGAAAGTGATACAAAGCACTGGTCGTCTAACATTAGATGCTTGTCAGTTAAGATGAGAAAAGTGTGAGCTTTGTGAACAATGTAGTTCGTTTGAGTTGTAAAGTAACTTCCCTTACCTGAAATGAATTCTTGCTTGTAGGAAGACTCAGAGCCTGGGATTTAACTCCATTTCCGAAGTGAAACACACAACAGAGTTCTCATCCATTGATCACACTCTGCTTTAGAGAAAGAAGCATGCTCTTGCTTTCTAGAGTCTGTAATACAGCAGGAAACGTTAGTGTGCTCAGAAGAAAAGAACCGTGTTTCCTATACATACAGACCATATCTAGTACAACTCTGCTTGAAATTGATACAAAGCAAAGGTCCTCTAACATCCAATGCTAATCAGTTTAGGTGAGAAATGTGTGAGCTTCGTGTACGATATAGTTCGTTTCAGCTGTAAAATAAATGCCCTTACCTGAAATGAAGTCTTGCTTGTAGGAAGACTCAGAGCCTGGTATTTAACTCCATTTCTTAAGTGAAACACACAACAGAGTTCTCATCCATTGATCACACTCTGCTTTGGAGCAAGAAGCACTCTCTAGATTTCTAGAGTCTCTAAGACAGCAGGAAACTTGAGTGTGCTGAGAACAAATGAACGGTGTTTCCTACACATACAGATCATATCTAGTCCAACTCTGCTTCTGAAACTGATACAAATCATTGGTCTTCTAACATGCAATGCTTGTCAGTTAAGATGAGAAACGTCTGAGCTTTGTGAACGATGTACTTTGTTTGAGCTGAAAAGTGACTGCCCTTACCTGAAACGAAGTCTTGCTTGTACTAAGACTCAGAGCCTGGGATTTAACTCCATTTCTGAACTGAAACACACAGGAGAGTTGTCATCCATTGTTCACACTCTGCTTTACAGCAAGAAGCACGCTCTTGCTTTCTAGAGTCTCTAATACAGCAGGAAACGTGAGTGTGCTCAGAACAAAAGAACGTTGTTTCCTAAACATACGGACCATATCTATTCCAACTCTGCTTCTGAAACTGATACAAAGCACTGGTCGTCTAACATTCGATGCGTGTCAGTTAAGATGAGAAACGTGTGAGCTTCCTGAATGATGTAGTTCGTTTGAGCTGAAAAGTGACTGCCCTTACCTGCAACGAAGTCTTGCTTGTAGGAACACAGAGCCTGGGATTTAACTCCATTTCTGAAGGGAAACACACAACACAGTTCTCATCCATGGATCACACTCTGCTTTAGAGCAAGAAGCACACTCTTGCTTTCTGGATCCTCTAATACAGCAGGAAACGTGAGTGTGCTCAGAACAAAAGAACGGTGTTTCCTACACATACAAACCATATCTAGTTCAACTCTGCTTCTGAAACTGAAACAAACCACATGTCATCTAACATCCAATGCTTGTCAGTGAAGATGAGAAACGGGTGAGCTTTGTGAACGATGTAGTTCGTTTGAGCTGAAAGTAACTGCCCTTATTTGAAATGAAGTCTTCCTTGTAGGAAGACTCAGAGCATGGGATTTAACTCCATTTCTGAAGTGAAACACACAACACAGTTCTCATCTATTGATCACACTCTGCTTTAGAGCAAGAAGCACGCTCTTGCTTTCTAAAGTCTCCACTACAGCAGGAACATCAGTGTGCTCACAACAAAAGAACGGTGTTTCTTACACATACGGACCATATCTAGTCCAACTCTGCTACTGAAACTGATACAAAGCCCTGGTCATCTAACATCTGATGCTTGTCAGTTAAGATGAGAAACGTGTGAGCTTCGTGAACGATGTAGTTCGTTTGAGCTGTAAAGTAACTTCCCTTACATGAAACGAATCTTGCTTGTAGGAAGACTCAGAGCCTGGGATTTAACTCCATTTCTGAAGTGAAACACAGAACAGAGTTCTCATCCATTGATCACACTCTGCTTTAGAGCAAGAAGCACGCTCTTGCTTTCTAGAGTCTGAAATACAGCAGGAAACGTGTATGTGCTCAGACGAAAAGAACCGTGTTTCTTATACAAACAGACCATATCTAGTTCAACTCTGCTTGAAATTGATACAAAGCAAAGGTCCTCTAACATCCAATGCTAATCAGTTTAGATGAGAAATGTGTGAGCTTCTTGAACGATATATTTCGTTTGAGCTGTAAACTAAATGCCCTTACCTGAAACGAAGTATTCCTTGTAGGAAGACTCAGAGCCTGGGATTTAACTCCATTTCTGATGTGAAACACACAGCAGAGTTCTCATGCATTGTTCACACTTTGCTTTACAGCAAGAAGCACGCTCTTGCTTTCTAGACTCTCTGAGACAGCAGGAAACATGAGTGTGATGAGAACAAAAGAACGGTGTTTCCTACACATACGGACCATATCTAGTCCAACTCTGCTTCTGAAACTGAAACAAACAACAGGTCCACTAACATCCAATGCTTGTCAGTTAAGATGAGAAACGTGTGACCTTCCTGAACGATGTAGTTCGTTTGAGCTGAAAAGTGACTGCCCTTACATGAAACGAAGTCTTGCTTGTAGGAACACAGAGCCTGGGATTTAACTACATTTCTGAAGGGAAACACACAACACAGTTCTCATCCATGGATCACACTCTGCTTCAGAGCAAGAAGCACACTCTTGCCTTCTAGAGGCTCTAATACAGGAGGAAACGTGAGTGTGCTCAGAACAAAAGAACGGTGTTTCCTACACATACAAACCATATCTAGTTCAACTCTGCTTCTTAAACTGAAACAAACCACATGTCATCTAACATCCAATGCTTGTCAGTGAAGATGAGAAACGGGTGAGCTTTGTGAACGATGTAGTTCGTTTGAGCTGAAAGTAACTGCCCTTATTTGAAATGAAGTCTTCCTTGTAGGAAGACTCAGAGCATGGGATTTAACTCCATTTCTGAAGGGAAACACACAACAGAGTTCTCATCCATTGTTCACACTCTACTTTACAGCAAGAAGCACGCTCTTGCTTTCTAGAGTCTCTAAGACAGCAGGAAACATGAGTGTGCTGAGAACAAAAGAACGGTGTTTCTTACACATATGCACCAAATCTAGTACAACTCTACTTCTGAAACTGAAACAAACAACAGGTCCCCTAACATCCAATGCTTGTCAGTTACGCTGAGAAAAGTGTGATATTCGTGAACGATGTACTTCGTTTGAGTTGTAAAGTAACTTCCCTTACCTGAAACGAAGTCTTGCTTGTAGGAAGACACGGAGCCTGGGATTTAACTCCATTTCTGAACGGAAACACACAACACAGTTCTCATCCATGGATCCCACACTGCTTTAGAGCAAGAATCACGCTCTTGCTTTCTACAGTCTCTAATAGAGCAAGAAACGTGTGTGTGCTTAAAAAAAAAGATGGTGTTTCTTACACCTACGCACCATATCTATTCCAACTCTGCTTCTGAAAGTGATACAAAGCACTGGTCGTCTAACATTCGATGCGTGTCAGTTAAGATGAGAAACGTGTGAGCTTCCTGAACGATGTAGTTCATTTGAGCTGAAAAATGACTGCCCTTACCTGAAACGAAGTCTTGCTTGTAGGAACACAGAGCCTGGGATTTAACTCCATTTCTGAAGGGAAACACACAACACAGTTCTCATCCATGGATCACACTCTGCTTTAGAGCAAGAAGCACACTCTTGCTTTCTGGAGCCTCTAATACAGCAGGAAAAGTGAGTGTGCTCAGAACAAAAGAATGGTGTTTCCTACACATACAAACCATATCTAGTTCAACTTTGCTTCTGAAACTGAAACAAACCACATGTCATCTAACATCCAATGCTTGTCAATGAAGATGAGAAATGGGTGAGCTTTGTGAACGATGTAGTTCGTTTGAGCTGAAAGTAACTGCCCTTATTTGAAATGAAGTCTTCCTTGTAGGAAGACTCAGAGCATGGGATTTAACTACATTTCTGAAGTGAAACACACAACACAGTTCTCATCCATTGATCACACTCTGCTTTAGAGCAAGAAGCACGCTCTTGCTTTCTAGAGTCTCCACTACAGCAGGAACATGAGTGTGCTCACAACAAAAGAACGGTGTTTCTTACACAGACGGACCATATCTAGTCCAACTCTGATACTGAAACTGATACAAAGCACTGGTCATCTAACATCTGATGCTTGTCAGTTAAGATGAGAAACGTGTGAGCTTCGTCAACGATGTAGTTCGTTTGAGCTATAAAGTAACTTCCCTTACCTGAAACGAATTCTTGCTTGTAGGAAGACTCAGAGCCTGGGATTTAACTCCATTTCTGATGTGAAACACACAGCAGAGTTCTCATGCATTGTTCACACTTTGCTTTACAGCAAGAAGCACGCTCTTGCTTTCTAGACTCTCTGAGACAGCAGGAAACATGAGTGTGATGAGAACAAAAGAACGGTGTTTCCTACACATACAAACCATATCTAGTTCAACTCTGCTTCTTAAACTGAAACAAACCACATGTCATCTAACATCCAATGCTTGTCAGTGAAGATGAGAAACGGGTGAGCTTTGTGAACGATGTAGTTCGTTTGAGCTGAAAGTAACTGCCCTTATTTGAAATGAAGTCTTCCTTGTAGGAAGACTCAGAGCATGGGATTTAACTCCATTTCTGAAGTGAAACACACAACACAGTTCTCATCCATTGATCACACTCTGCTTTAGAGCAAGAAGCACGCTCTTGCTTTCTAAAGTCTCCACTACAGCAGGAACATGAGTGTGCTCACAACAAAAGAACGGTGTTTCTTACACATACGGACCATATCTAGTCCAACTCTGCTACTGAAACTGATACAAAGCACTGGTCATCTAACATCCAATGCTTGTCAGTGAAGATGAGAAACGTGTGATCTTCGTGAACGATGTAGTTCGTTTGAGCTGAAAGTAACGGCCCTTATTTGAAATGAAGTCTTCCTTGTAGGAAGACTCAGAGCATGGGATTTAACTCCATTTCTGAAGTGAAACACACAACACAGTTCTCATCCATTGATCACCCTCTGCTTTAGAGCAAGAAGCACGCTCTTGCTTTCTAGTGTCTGTAATACAGCAGGAAACGTGAGTGTGCTCAGAAGAAAAGACCCGTGTTTCCTATACAAACAGACCATATCTAGTTCAACTTTGCTTGAAATTGATACAAAGCAAAGGTCCTCTAACATCCAATGACTGTCAGTGAGGATGAGAAAGGTGTGAGATTCGTGAACGATGTAGTTCGTTTGAGCTGAAAGTAACTGCCCTTACTTGAAATGAAGTATTGCTTGTAGGAAGACTCAGAGCATGGGACTTAACTCCATTTCTGAAGTGAAACACACAACACAGTTCTCATCCATTGATCACACTCTGCTTTAGAGCAAGAAGCACGCTCCTGCTTTACAGAGTCTCCAATACAGCAGGAACATGATTGTTCTCAGAACAAAAGAACGGTATTTCTTACACATACGGACCATATCTAGTCCAACTCTGATACTGAAACTGATACAAAGCACTGGTCATCTAACATCCAATGCTTGTCAGTGAAGATGAGAAACGTGTGAGCTTCGTGAACGATGTAGGTTCGTTTGAGCTGTAAAATAACTTCCCTTACCTGAAACGAATTCTTGCTTGTAGGAAAACTCAGAGCCTGGGATTTAACTCCATTTCTGAAGTGAAACACACAATGGAGTTCTCATCCATTGATCACACTCTGCTTTAGAGCAAGAAGCACGCTCTTGCTTTCTAGAGTTTCTAATACAGCAGGAAACGTGAGTGTGCTCAGAAGAAAAGAACCGTGCTTCATATACATACAGACCATATCTAGTTCAACTCTGCTTGAAATTGATACAAAGCAAAGGTCCTCTAACATACAATGCTAATCAGTTAAGATGAGAAACGTGTGAGCTTCGTGAACAATATAGTTCGTTTCAGCTGTAAACTAAATGCCCTTACCTGAAACGAAGTCTTGCTTGTAGGAAGATTCAGAGCCTGGTATTTAACTCCATTTCTGAAGTGAAACAGACAACAGAGTTCTCATCCATTGATCACACTCTGCTTTAGAGCAAGAAGCACGCTCTAGATTTCTAGAGTCTCTAAGACAGCAGGAAACTTGAGTGTGCTGAGAACAAATGAACGGTGTTTCCTACACATACAGATCATATCTGGTCCAATTCTGCTTCTGAAACTGATACAAATCATTGGTCTTCTAACATCCAATGCTTGTCAGTTAAGATGAGAAACGTCTGAGCTTCGTGAACGATGTATTTTGTTTGAGCTGAAAAGTGACTGCCCTTACCTGAAACGAAGTCTTGCTTGTAGTAAGACTAAGAGCTTGGGATTTAACTCCATTTCTTATGTGAAACACACAGCAGAGTTCTCATCCATTGTTCACACTCTGCTTTACAGCAAGAAGCACGATCTTGCTTTCTAGACTCTCTGAGACAGCAGGAAACATGAGTGTGATGAGAACAAAAGAATGTTGTTTCCTAAACATACGGACCATATCTAGTCCAACTCTGCTTCTGGAACTGAAACAAACAACAGGTCCACTAACATCCAATGCTTGTCAGTTAAGATGAGAAACGTGTGAGTTTCGTGAACGATGTAGTTCCTTTGAGCTGTAAAGTAACTTCCCTTACCTGAAACGAAGTCTTGCTTGTAGGAAGACACAGAGCCTGGGATTTAACTCCATTTCTGAAGGGAAACACACAACACAGTTCTCATCCATGGATCACACACTGCTTTAGAGCAAGAAGCACGCTCTTGCTTTCTACAGTCTCTAATAAAGCAGGAAACGTGCGTGTGCTGAGAAAAAAGAATCGTGTTTCTTACACATACAAACCATATCTAGTTCAACTCTGCTTCTGAAACTGAAACAAACCACATGTCATCTAACATCCAATGCTTGTCAGTGAAGATGAGAAACGGGTGAGCTTTGTGAACGATGTAGTTCGTTTGAGCTGAAAGTAACTGCCCTTATTTGAAATGAAGTCTTCCTTGTAGGAAGACTCAGAGCATGGGATTTAACTCCATTTCTGAAGTGAAACACACAACACAGTTCTCATCCATTGATCACACTCTGCTTTAGAGCAAGAAGCACGCTCTTGCTTTCTAAAGTCTCCACTACAGCAGGAACATGAGTGTGCTCACAACAAAAGAACGGTGTTTCTTACACATACGGACCATATCTAGTCCAACTCTGCTACTGAAACTGATACAAAGCACTGGTCATCTAACATCTGATGCTTGTCAGTTAAGATGAGAAACGTGTGATCTTCGTGAACGACGTAGTTCGTTTGAGCTGTAAAGAAACTGCCCTTCCCTGAAACGAATTCTTGCTTGTAGGAAGACTCAGAGCCTGGGATTTAACTCCATTTCTGAAGTGAAACACACAACACAGTTCTCATCCATTGATCACCCTCTGCTTTAGAGCAAGAAGCACGCTCTTGCTTTCTAGTGTCTGTAATACAGCAGGAAACGTGAGTGTGCTCAGAAGAAAAGACCCGTGTTTCCTATACAAACAGACCATATCTAGTTCAACTCTGCTTGAAATTGATACAAAGAAAAGGTCCTCTAACATCCAATGACTGTCAGTGAGGATGAGAAAGGTGTGAGATTCGTGAACGATGTAGTTCGTTTGAGCTGAAAGTAACTGCCCTTACTTGAAATGAAGTCTTGCTTGTAGGAAGACTCAGAGCATGGGACTTAACTCCATTTCTGAAGTGAAACACACAACACAGTTCTCATCCATTGATCACACTCTGCTTTAGAGCAAGAAGCACGCTCCTGCTTTACAGAGTCTCCAATACAGCAGGAACATGATTGTTCTCAGAACAAAAGAACGGTATTTCTTACACATACGGACCATATCTAGTCCAACTCTGATACTGAAACTGATACAAAGCACTGGTCATCTAACATCCAATGCTTGTCAGTGATGATGAGAAACGTGTGAGCTTCGTGAACGATGTAGGTTCGTTTGAGCTGTAAAGTAACTTCCCTTACCTGAAACGAATTCTTGCTTGTAGGAAAACTCAGAGCCTGGGATTTAACTCCATTTCTGAAGTGAAACACACAATGGAGTTCTCATCCATTGATCACACTCTGCTTTAGAGCAAGAAGCACGCTCTTGCTTTCTAGAGTCTCTAATACAGCAGGAAACGTGAGTGTGCTCAGAAGAAAAGAACCGTGCTTCATATACATACGGACGATATCTAGTTCAACTCTGCTTGAAATTGATACAAAGCAAAGGTCCTCTAACATACAATGCTAATCAGTTAAGATGAGAAACTTGTGAGCTTCGTGAACAATATAGTTCGTTTCAGCTGTAAACTAAATGCCCTTACCTGAAACGAAGTCTTGCTTGTAGGAAGATTCAGAGCCTGTTATTTAACTCCATTTCTGAAGTGAAACACACAACAGAGTTCTCATCCATTGATCACACTCTGCTTTAGAGCAAGAAGCACGCTCTAGATTTCTAGAGTCTCTAAGACAGCAGGAACGTTGAGTGTGCTGAGAACAAATGAACGGTGTTTCCTACACATACAGATCATATCTGGTCCAATTCTGCTTCTGAAACTGATACAAATCATTGGTCTTCTAACATCCAATGCTTGTCAGTTAAGATGAGAAACGTCTGAGCTTCGTGAACGATGTATTTTGTTTGAGCTGAAAAGTGACTGCCCTTACCTGAAACGAAGTCTTGCTTGTATTAAGACTAAGAGCTTGGGATTTAACTCCATTTCTTATGTGAAACACACAGCAGAGTTCTCATCCATTGTTCACACTTTGCTTTACAGCAAGAAGCACGATCTTGCTTTCTAGACTCTCTGAGACAGCAGGAAACATGAGTGTGATGAGAACAAAAGAACGTTGTTTCCTAAACATACGGACCATATCTAGTCCAACTCTGCTTCTGAAACTGAATCAAAGCACTGGTCCTCTAACATTCAATGCTTGTCAGTTAAGATGAGAAACGTGTAAGCTTCGTGATCGATGTAATTTGTTGGAGTAGAAAAGTGACTGCCCTTACCTGAAACGAAGTCTTGCTTTTAGGAAGACTCAGAGCCTGATATTTAACTCCATTTCTGAAGTGAAACACACAACAGAGTTCTCATGCATTGATCACACTCTGCTTTAGAGCAAGAAGCACGCTCTTGCTTTCTAGAGTCTCTAATACAGCAGGAAACGTGAGTGTGCTCAGAACAAAAGAACGGTGTTTCCTACACATACAAACCATATCTAGTTCAACTCTGCTTCTGAAACTGAAACAAACCACAGTACGTCTAACATCCAATGCTTGTCAGTGAAGATGAGAAACGGGTGAGCTTTGTGAACGATGTAGTTCGTTTGAACTGAAAGTAACTGCCCTTACTTGAAATGAAGTCTTCCTTGTAGGAAGACTCAGAGCATGGGATTTAACTCCATTTCTGAAGTGAAACACACAACACATTTCTCATCCATTAATAATACTCTGCTTTAGAGCAAGAAGCACGCTCTTGCTTTCTAGAGTCTCTAATACAGCAGGAAACGTGAGTGTGCTCAGAACAAAAGAACGGTGTTTCCTACACATACAAACCATATCTAGTTCAACTCTGCTTCTGAAACTGAAACAAACCACAGGTCGTCTAACATCCAATGCTTGTCAGTGAAGATGAGAAACGGGTGAGCTTTGTGAACGATGTAGTTCGTTTGAACTGAAAGTAACTGCCCTTACTTGAAATGAAGTCTTCCTTGTAGGAAGACTCAGAGCATGGGATTTAACTCCATTTCTGAAGTGAAACACACAACACAGTTCTCATCCATTGATCACACTCTGCTTTACAGCAAGAAGCACGCTCTTGCTTTCTAGAGTCTCTAAGACAGCAGGAAACGTGAGTGTGCTCAGAAGAAAAGAACCGTGCTTCATATACATACGGACCATATCTAGTTCAACTCTGCTTGAAATTGATACAAAGCAAAGGTCCTCTAACATCCAATGCTAATCAGTTAAGATGAGAAACCTGTGAGCTTCGTGAACAATATAGTTCGTTTCAGCTGTAAACTAAATGCCCTTACCTGAAACGAAGTCTTGCTTGTAGGAAGACTCAGAGCCTGGTATTTAACTCCATTTCTGAAGTGAAACACACAACAGAGTTCTCATCCATTGATCACACTCTTCTTTAGAGCAAGAAGCACGCTCTTGCTTTCTAGAGTCTCCAATAGAGCAGGAAACGTGAGTGTGCTCAGAACAAAAGAACGGTGTTTCCTACACATACAAACCATATCTAGTTCAACTCTGCTTCTGAAACTGAAACAAACCACAGGTCGTCTAACATCCAAAGCTTGTCAGTGGAGATGAGAAACGGGTGAGCTTCATGAACCATGTAGTTCGTTTGAGCTGAAAGTAACTGCCCTTACTTGAAATGAAGTCTTCCTTTTAGGAAGACTCAGAGCATGGGACTTAACTCCATTTCTGAAGTGAAACACACAACACAGTTCTCATCCATTGATCACACTCTGCTTTAGAGCAAGAAGCACGCTACTGCGTTACAGAGTCTCCAATACAGCAGAAACATGAGTGTGCTCTGAACAAAAGAACGGTGTTTCTTACACATACGGACCATATCTAGTCCAACTCTGATACTGAAACTGATACAAAGCACTGGTAATCTAACATCCAATGCTTGTCAGTTAAGATGAGAAACGTGTGAGCTACGGGAAACGATGTAGTTCGTTTGAGCTGTAAAGTAACTTCCCTTACCTGAAACGAATTCTTGCTTGTAGGAAGACTCAGAGCCTGGGATTTAACTCCATTTCTGAAGTGAAAACCACAACAGAGTTCTCATCCATTGATCACACTCTGCTTTAGAGCAAGAAGCATGCTCTGGCTTTCTAGAGTCTGTAATAAAGCAGGAAACTTGAGTGTGCTCAGAAGAAAAGAACTGTGTTTCCTATACAAACAGACCATATCTAGTTCAACTCTGCTTGAAATTGATACAAAGCAAAGGTCCTCTAACATCCAATGCTAATCAGTTTAGATGAGAAATGTGTGAGCTTCGTGAACGATATAGTTCGTTTTAGCTGTAAACTAAATGCCCTTACCTGAAACGAAGTCTTGCTTGTAGGAAGACTCAGAGCCTGGTATTTAACTCCATTTCTGATGTGAAACACATAACAGAGTTCTCATCCATTGATCACACTCTTCTTTAGAGCAAGAAGCACGCTCTTGCTTTCTAGAGTCTCCAATAGAGCAGGAAACGTGAGTGTGCTCAGAACAAAAGAACGGTGTTTCCTACACATACAAACCATATCTAGTTCAACTCTGCTTCTGAAACTGAAACAAACCACAGGTCGTCTAACATCCAAAGCTTGTCAGTGAAGATGAGAAACGGGTGAGCTTCATGAACCATGTAGTTCGTTTGAGCTGAAAGTAACTGCCCTTACTTGAAATGAAGTCTTCCTGTTAGGAAGACTCAGAGCATGGGACTTAACTCCATTTCTGAAGTGAAACACACAACACAGTTCTCATCCATTGATCACACTCTGCTTTAGAGCAAGAAGCACGCTCCTGCGTTACAGAGTCTCCAATACAGCAGAAACATGAGTGTGCTCTGAACAAAAGAACGGTGTTTCTTACACATACGGACCATATCTAGTCCAACTCTGCTACTGAAACTGATACAAAGCACTGGTAATCTAACATCCAATGCTTGTCAGTTAAGATGAGAAACGTGTGAGCTACGGGAAACGATGTAGTTCGTTTGAGCTGTAAAGTAACTTCCCTTACCTGAAACGAATTCTTGCTTGTAGGAAGACTCAGAGCCTGGGATTTAACTCCATTTCTGAAGTGAAAACCACAACAGAGTTCTCATCCATTGATCACACTCTGCTTTAGAGCAAGAAGCATGCTCTGGCTTTCTAGAGTCTGTAATAAAGCAGGAAACTTGAGTGTGCTCAGAAGAAAAGAACTGTGTTTCCTATACAAACAGACCATATCTAGTTCAACTCTGCTTGAAATTGATACAAAGCAAAGGTCCTCTAACATCCAATGCTAATCAGTTTAGATGAGAAATGTGTGAGCTTCGAGAACGATATAGTTCGTTTTAGCTGTAAACTAAATGCCCTTACCTGAATCGAAGTCTTGCTTGTAGGAAGACTCAGAGCCTGGTATTTAACTCCATTTCTGATGTGAAACACATAACAGAGTTCTCATCCATTGATCACACTCTGCTTTAGAGCAAGAAGCACGCTCTTGCTTTCTAGAGTCTCTAATACAGCAGGAAACGTGAGTGTGCTCAGAAGAAAAGAACGGTGTTTCCTACACATACGAACCATAACTAGTTCAACTCTGCTTCTGAAACTGAAACAAACCACAGGTCGTCTAACATCCAATGCTTGTCAGTGAAGATGAGAAACGGGTGAGCTTCGTGAACGATGTAGTTTGTTTGAGCTGAAAGTAACTGCCCTTACTTGAAATGAAGTCTTCCTTGTAGGAAGACTCAGAGCATGGGACTTAACTCCATTTCTGAAGTGAAACACACAACACAGTTCTCATCCATTGATCACACTCTGCTTTAGAGCAAGAAGCACGCTCTTGCTTTACAAAGTCTCCACTACAGCAGGAACATGAGTGTGCTCAGAACAAAAGAACGGTGTTTCTTACACATACGGACCATATCTAGTCCAACTCTGCTTCTGAAACTGATACAAAGCACTGGTCCTCTAACATTCAATGCTTGTCAGTTAAGATGAGAAACGTGTGAGCTTCGTGAACGACGTAGTTCGTTTGAGCTGTAAAGTGACTTCCCTTACCTGAAACGAATTCTTGCTTGTAGGAAGACTCAGAGCCTGGTATTTAACTCCATTTCTTAAGTGAAACACACAACAGAGTTCTCATCCATTGATCACACTCTGCTTTACAGCAAGAAGCACGCTCCTGCTTTCTAGAGTGTCTAATACAGCAGGAAACGTGAGAGTGCTCAGAACAAAAGAACGGTGTTTCCTACACATACGAACCATATCTAGTTCAACTCTGCTTCTGAAACTGAAACAAACCACAGGTCGTCTAACATCCAATGCTTGTCAGTGAAGATGAGAAACGGGTGAGCTTTGTGAATGATGTAGTGCGTTTGAGCTGAAAAGTGACTGCCCTTACCTGAAATGAAGTCTTGCTTGTAGTAAGACTCAGAGCCTGGGATTTAACTCCATTTCTGATGTGAAACACACAGCAGAGTTCTCATCCATTGTTCACACTTTGCTTTACAGCAAGAAGCACGCTCTTGCTTTCTAGACTCTCTGAGACAGCAGGAAACATGAGTGTGATGAGAACAAAAGAACGGTGTTTCCTACACATACGGACCATATCTAGTCCAACTCTGATACTGAAACTGATACAAAGCACTGGTCATCTAACATCCAATGCTTGTCAGTTAAGATGAGAAACGTGTGAGCTTCGTGAACGATGTAGTTCGTTTGAGCTGTAAAGTACCTTCCCTTACCTGAAACGAATTCTTGCTTGTAGGAAGACTCAGAGCCTGGGATTTAACTCCATTTCTGAAGTGAAACACACAACACAGTTCTCATCCATTGATCACACTCTGCTTTAGAGCAAGAAGCACGCTCTTGCTTTCTAGAGTCTGTAATACAGCAGGAAACGTGAGTGTGCTCAGAAGAAAAGAACCGTGTTTCCTATACATACAGACCATATCTAGTTCAACTCTGCTTGAAATTGATACAAAACAAAGGTCCTCTAACATCCAATGCTAATCAGTTTAGATGAGAAATGTGTGAGCTTCGTGAACGATATAGTTCGTTTGAGCTGTAAAATAAATGCCCTTACCTGAAACGAAGTCTTGCATGTAGGAAGACTCAGAGCCTGGTATTTAACTCCATTTCTGAATGAAACACACAACAGAGTTCTCTTCCATTGATCACACTCTGCTTTAGAGCAAGAAGCATGCTCTAGATTTCTAGAGTCTCTAAGACAGCAGGAAACTTGTGTGTGCTGAGAACAAATGAACGGTGTTTCCTACACATACAGACCATATCTAGTCCAACTCTGCTTCTGAAACTGATACAAATCATTGGTCTTCTAACATCCAACGCTTGTCAGTTAAGATGAGAAACGTCTGAGCTTCGTGAACGATGTAGTTTGTTTGAGCTGAAAAGTGACTGCCCTTACCTGAAAAAGTCTTGCTTGTAGTAAGACTCAGAGCCTGGGATTAAACTACATTTCTGATGTGAAACACACATCAGAGTTCTCATCCATTGTTCACACTCTGCTTTACAGCAAGAAGCACGCTCTTGCTTTCTAGACTCTCTGAGTCAGCAGGAAACATGAGTGTGATGAGAACAAAAGAACGGTGTTTCCTACACATACGGACTCTATCTAGTCCAACTCTGCTTCTGAAACTGAAACAAACCAAAGGTCCTCTAACATCCAATGCTTGTCAGTTAAGATGAGAAACGTGTGAGCTTCCTGAACGATGTAGATTGTTTGAGCTGAAAAGTGACTGCCCTTCCCTGAAACGAAGTCTTGCTTGTAGGAGGACACAGAGCCTGGGATTTAACTCCATTTCTGAAGGGAATCACATAACACAGTTCTCATCCATGGATCACACTCTGCTTTAGAGCAAGAAGCACACTCTAGCTTTCTAGAGTCTCTAAGACAGCAGGAAACTTGAGTGTGCTGAGAAGAAATGAACGGTGTTTCCTACACATACAGATCATATCTAGTCCAACTCTGCTTCTGAAACTGATACAAAGCACTGGTCCTCTGACATTCAATGCTTGTCAGTTAAGATGAGAAACGTGTGAGCTTCGTGATCGATGTAGTTTGTTTGAGTTGAAAAGTGACTGCCCTTACCTGAAACGAAGTCTTGCTTTTAGGAAGACTCAGAGCCTGGTATTTAACTCCGTTTCTGAAGTAAAACACACAACAGAGTTCTGATCCATTGTTCACACTCTGCTTTATAGCAAGAAGCACGCTCTTGCTTTCTAGAGTCTCAGAGACAGCAGGAAACATGACTGTGCTGAGAACAAAAGAATGGTGTTTCTTACACAAATGGACCATATCTAGTTCAACTCTGCTTGAAATTGATACAAAGCAAAGGTCCTCTAACATCCAATGCTAATCAGTTTAGATGAGAAATGTGTGAGCTTCCTGAACGATGTAGTTTGTTTGAGCTGAAAAGTGACTGCCCTTACCTGCAACGAAGTCTTGCTTGTAGGAAGACACAGAGCCTGGGATTTAACTCCATTTCTGAAGGGAAACACATAACACAGTTCTCATCCATGCATCACACTCTGCTTTAGAGCAAGAAGCACACTCTTGCTTTCCAGAGCCTACAATACAGCAGGAAAATAGAGTGTGCTCAGAACAAAAGAACGGTGTTTCCTACACATACAAACAATATCTAGTTCAACTCTGCTTCTGAAACTGAAACAAACCACAGGTCGTCTAACATCCAATGCTGGTCAGTGAAGATGAGAAACGGGTGAGCTTCGTGAACGATGTAGTTCGTTTGAGCTGTAAAATAAATGCCTTTATCTGAAACAAAGTCCTGCATGTAGGAAGACTCAGAGCCTGGGATTAAAGTACATTTCTGATGTGAAACACACAGCAGAGTTCTCATCCATTTTTCACACTCTGCTTTACAGCAAGAAGAACGCTCTTGCTTTCTAGACTCTCTGAGACAGCAGGAAACATGAGTGTGATGAGAACAAAAGAACGGTGTTTCCTACACATACGGACCATATCTAGTCCAACTCTGCTTCTGAAACTGAAACAAACCAAATGTCCTCTAACATCCAATGCTTGTCAGTTAAGATGAGAAACGTGTGAGCTTCCTGAACGATGTAGATTGTTTGAGCTGAAAAGTGACTGCCCTTCCCTGAAACGAAGTCTTGCTTGTAGGAGGACACAGAGCCTGGGATTTAACTCCATTTCTGAAGGGAATCACATAACACAGTTCTCATCCATGGATCACACTCTGCTTTAGAGCAAGAAGCACGCTCCAGCTTTCTAGAGTCTCTAAGACAGCAGGAAACTTGAGTGTGCTGAGAAGAAATGAACGGTGTTTCCTACACATACAGATCATATCTAGTCCAACTCTGCTTCTGAAACTGAAACAAACCACAGATCCTAAAACATCCAATGCTTCTCAGTTAAGATGAGAAACGTGTGAGCTTTGTGAACGATATAGATCGTTTGAGCTGTAAAGTAAATGCCCTTACCTGTAACGAATTCTTGCTTGTAGGAAGACTCAGAGCCTGGGATTTAACTCCATTTCTGAAGTGAAACACACAACAGAGTTGACATCCATGGATCACACTCTGCTTTAGAGCAAGAAGCATGCTCTTTCTTTCTAGAGTCTCCATTACAGCAGGAAACATGAGTGTGCTGAGAACAAAAAACGGTGTTTCTTACACATATGGACCATATCTACTTCAACTCTGCTTGAAATTGATACAAAGCAAACGTCCTCTAACATCCAATGCTAATCAGTTTAGATGTGAAACGTGTGAGCTTCCTGAACGATATAGTTCGTTTGAGCTGTAAACTAAATGCCCTTACGAGAAACGAATTCTTGCTTGTAGGAAGACACAGAGTCTGGTATTTAACTCCATTTCTGATATGAAACACACAACACAGTTCTCATCCCTTGATCACACTCTGCTTTAGAGCAAGAAGAACGCTCTATATTTCTAGAGTCTCTAAGACAGCAGGAAACTTGATTGTGCTGAGAACAAATGAACGGTGTTTCCTACACATACAGATCATATCTAGTCCAACTCTGCTTCTGAAACTGAAACAAACCACAGATCCTAAAACATCCAATGCTTCTCAGTTAAGATGAGAAACGTGTGAGCTTTGTGAACGTTATAGTTCGTTTGAGCTGTAAAGTAAATGCCCTACCTGAAATGAAGTCTTGCTTGTAGGATGACTCAGAGCCTTGTATTTAACTCCATTTCTGAAGTGAAACACACAGCAGAGTTCTCATCTATTGATCACACTCTGCTTTAGAGCCAGAAGCACGCTCTTGCTTTCTAGAGTCTCCACTACAGCAGGAAACAAGAGTGTGCTGAGAACAAAAGAACGGTGTTTCTTACACATAGGGACCATATCTAGTCCAACTCTGCTACTGAAACTGATACAATGCACTAGTCCTCTAATATCCAATGCTTGTTAATTAAGCTGAGAAACGTATGAGCTTCGTGAACGATGTAGTTCCTTTCAGCTGTAAAGTAAATGCCCTTACCTGAAACGAAATCTTGATTGTAGGAAGACTCAGAGCCTAGGATTTAACGTCATATCTGAAGTGAAACACACAACAGAGTTCTCATCCATTGATCACACTCTGCTTTAGAGCAAGAAGCTCTTGCTTTCTAGAGTCTCTACGACAGCAGGAACGTTGAGTGTGCTGAGAACAAATGAACGGTGTTTCCTACAAATACGGATCATATCTAGTCCAACTCTGCTTCTGAAAATGATACAAAGCACTGGTCCTCTAACATTCAATGCTTCTCAGCTAAGATGAGAAACGTGTGAGCTTCGTGATCGATGTAGTTTGTTTGAGCTGAAAGTAACTGCCCTTACTTGAAATGAAGTCTTCCTTGTAGGAAGACTCAGAGCATGGGATTTAACTCCATTTCTGAAGTGAAACATACAACACACTTCTCATCTATTGATCACACTCTGCTTTAGAGCAAGAAGCACGCTCTTGCTTTCTAGAGTCTCCACTACAGCAAGAAACATGAGTGTGCTGAGAACAAAAGAACGGTGTTTCTTACACATACAGACCATATCTAGTCCAACTCTGCTACTGAAACTGATACAAAGCACTGGTCCTCTAACATCCAATGCTTGTCAGTTAAGATGAGAAACGTGTGAGCTTCGTGAACGATGTAGTTCATTTGAGATGTAAAGTAACTTCCCATACCTGAAACGAATTCTTGCTTGTAGGAAGACTCAGAGCCAGTGATTTAACTCCATTTCTGAAGTGAAACACACAACAGAGTTCTCAACCCTGGATCATACACTTTCTATAGCAAGCAGCACACTCTATCTTTCTAGAATCTCTAACACAGCAGGAAACTTGAGAATGCTGAGAACAAATGAACGGTGTTTCCAACCCATATGGATCATATTTAGTCCAACTCTGATTCTGAAACTGATAAAAATCATTGGTCTTCTAACATCCAATGCTTGTCAGTTAAGATGAGAAACGTCTGAGCTTCGTGAACGATGTAGTTTGTTTGAGCCGAAATGTGACTGCCCTTACCTGAAACGAAGTCTTGCTTGTAGTAAGACTCAGAGCCTGGGATTTAACTCCATTTCTGAAGTGAAACACACAGCAGAGTACTCATCCATTGTTCACACTTTGCTTTACAGCAAGAAGCACGCTCTTGCTTTCTAGACTCTCTGAGACAGCAGGAAACATGAGTGTGATGAGAACAAAACAACGGTGTTTCCTAAACATATGGACCATATCTAGTCCAACTCTGCTTCTGAAACTGAAACAAACCAAAGGTCCTCTAAGATCCAATGCTTGTCACTTAAGATGAGAAACGTGTGAGCTTCCTGAACGATGTAGATTGTTTGAGCTGAAAAGTGACTGCCCTTGCCTGAAATGAAGTCTTGCTTGTACGAGGACACAGAGCCAGGGATTTAACTCCATTTCTGAAGGGAATCACATAACACAGTTCTCATCCATGGATCACACTCTGCTTTAGAGCAAGAAGCACGCTCTTGCTTTCTAGAGTGTCCACTACAGCAGGAAACATGAATGTGCTGAGAACAAAAAACTGTTTCTTACATATACGGACCATATCTAGTCCAAATCTGCTTCTGAAACTGATACAAAGCACTGGTCCTCTAACTACCAATGCTTGTCAGTTAAGATGAGAAACGTGTGAGCTTCGTGATCCATGTAGTTTTTTGAGCTGAAAAGTGGCTGCCCTTACGTGAAACGAAGTCTTGATTGTAGGAAGACTCAGAGCCTGGGATTTAACTCCAATTCTGAAGTGAAACACACAACGGAGTTCTCATCTATTGATCACACTCTGCTTTAGAGCCAGAAGCACGCTCTTGCTTTCTAGAGTCTCCACTACAGCAGGAAACAAGAGTGTGCTGAGAACAAAAGAACGGTGTTTCTTACACATAGGGACCATATCTAGTCCAACTCTGCTACTGAAACTGATACAAAGCACTAGTCCTCTAATATCCAATGCTTGTTAATTAAGCTGAGAAACGTGTGAGCTTCGTGAACGATGTAGTTCCTTTCAGCTGTAAAGTAAATGCCCTTACCTGAAACGAATTCTTGATTGTAGGAAGACTCAGAGCCTAGGATTTAACGTCATATCTGAAGTGAAACACACAACAGAGTTCTCATCCATTGATCACACTCTGCTTTAGAGCAAGAAGCTCTTGCTTTCTAGAGTCTCTAAGACAGCAGGAACGTTGAGTGTGCTGAGAACAAATGAACGGTGTTTCCTACAAATACGGATCATATCTAGTCCAAATCTGCTTCTGAAAATGATACAAAGCACTGGTCCTCTAACATTCAATGCTTCTCAGCTAAGATGAGAAACGTGTGAGCTTCGTGATCGATGTAGTTTGTTTGAACTGAAAAGTGACTGCCCTTACCTGAAATGAAGTCTTACTTGTAGGAAGACTCAGAGCCTGGGATTTAACTCCATTTATGAAGTGAAACACACAGCAGAGTTCTCATCCATTGTTCTCACTCTGCTTTACAGCAAGAAGCACGCTCTTGCTTTCTACAGTCTCTAAGACAGCAGGAAACATGAGTGTGATAGAACAAAGAACGGTGTTTCCTACACATACGGACCATATCTAGTCCAACTCTGCTTCTGAAACTGAAACAAACCAAAGGTCCTCTAAGATCCAATGTTTGTCACTTAAGATGAGAAACGTGTGAGCTTCCTGAACGAAGTAGATTGTTTGAGCTGAAAAGTGACTGCCCTTGCCTGAAATGAAGTCTTGCTTGTACGAGGACACAGAGCCAGGGATTTAACTCCATTTCTGAAGGGAATCACATAACACAGTTCTCATCCATGGATCACACTCTGCTTTAGAGCAAGAAGCACGCTCTTGCTTTCTAGAGTCTCTAATACAGCAGGAAACGTGAGTGTTCTCAGAAGAAAAGAACCGTGCTTCATATACATACGGACCATATCTATTTCAACTCTGCTTGAAATTTATACAAAGCAAAGGTCTTCTAACATCCAATGCTAATCAGTTAAGATGAGAAACGTGTGAGCTTCGTGAACTTTATAGTGCGTTTTAGCTGTAAACTAAATGCCCTTACCTGAAAGGAAGTCTTGCTTGTAGGAAGACTCAGAGCAAGGGATTTAAATCCATTTCTGAAGTGAAACACACAACAGAGTTCTCATCTATTGATCACACTCTGCTTTAGAGCCAGAAGCACGCTCTTGCTTTCTAGAGTCTCCACTACAGCAGGAAACAAGAGTGTGCTGAGAACAAAAGAACGGTGTTTCTTACACATAGGGACCATATCTAGTCCAACTCTGCTACTGAAACTGATACAAAGCACTAGTCCTCTAATATCCAATGCTTGTTAATTAAGCTGAGAAACGTGTGAGCTTCGTGAACGATGTAGTTCCTTTCAGCTGTAAAGTAAATGCCCTTACCTGAAACGAATTCTTGATTGTAGGAAGACTCAGAGCCTAGGATTTAACGTCATATCTGAAGTGAAACACACAACAGAGTTCTCATCCATTGATCACACTCTGCTTTAGAGCAAGAAGCTCTTGCTTTCTAGAGTCTCTAAGACAGCAGGAACGTTGAGTGTGCTGAGAACAAATGAACGGTGTTTCCTACAAATACGGATCATATCTAGTCCAACTCTGCTTCTGAAAATGATACAAAGCACTGGTCCTCTAACATTCAATGCTTCTCAGCTAAGATGAGAAACGTGTGAGCTTCGTGATCGATGTAGTTTGTTTGAACTGAAAACTGACTGCCCTTACCTGAAATGAAGTCTTACTTGTAGGAAGACTCAGAGCCTGGTATTTAACTCCATTTATGAAGTGAAACACACAACAGAGTTCTCATCCATTGTTCACACTCTGCTTTACAGCAAGAAGCACGCTATTGCTTTCTAGAGTCTCTAAGACAGCAGGAAACATGAGTGTGATGAGAACAAAGAACGGTGTTTCCTACACATACGGACCATATCTAGTCCAACTCTGCTTCTGAAACTGAAACAAACAACAGGTCCTCTAACATCCAATGCTTGTCAGTTAAGATGAGAAATGTGTGAGCTTCGTGAACGATGCAGTTCGTTTGAGCTGAAAAGTGACTGCCCTTACCTGAAACGAATTCTTGCTTGTAGGAAGACTCAGAGCCTGGGATTTAACTCCATTTCTGAAGTGAAACACACAACAGAGTTCTCATCCATTGATCACACTCTGCTTTAGAGCAAGAAGCACGCTCTTGCTTTCTAGAGTCTGTAATATAGCATGAAACGTGAGTATGCTCAGAAGAAAAGAACCGTGTTTCCTATACATACAGACCATATCTAGTTCAACTCTGCTTGAAATTGATACAATGCAATGGTCCTCTAACATCCAATGATAATCAGTTTAGATGAGAAACGTGTGAGCTTCGTGATCGATGGAGTTTGTTTGAGCTGAAAAGTTACTGCCCTTATCTGAAATGAAGTCTTGCTTTTTATAAGACTCAGAGCCTGGTATTTAACTCCATTTCTGAAGGGAAACACACAACACAGTTCTCATCCATGGATCTCACACTGCTTTAGAGCAAGAAGCACGCTCTTGCTTTCTACAGTCTCTAATACAGCAGGAAACGTGAGTGTGCGGAGAATAAAGAATGGTGTTTCCTACACATACGGACCATATCTAGTCCAAATCTGCTTCTGAAACTGAAACAAACAACAGGTCCTCTAACATCCAATGCTTGTCAGTTAAGATGATAAAGGTGTGAGCTTCGTGAACGATGCAGTTCGTTTGAGCTGAAAAGTGACTGCCCTTACCTGAAACGAATTCTTGCTTGTAGGAAGACTCAGAGCCTGGGATTTAACTCCATTTCTGAAGTGAAACACACAACAGAGTTCTCATCCATTGATCACACTCTGCTTTAGAGCAAGAAGCACGCTCTTGCTTTCTAGGGTCTGTAATACAGCATGAAACGTGAGTGTGCTCAGAAGAAAAGAACCGTGTTTCCTATACATACAGACCATATCTAGTTCAACTCTGCTTGAAATTGATACAAAGCAAAGGTCCTCTAACATCCAATGCTAATCAGTTTAGATGAGAAACGTGTGAGCTTCGTGAATGATATAGTTCGTTTGAGCTGTAAACTAAATGCCCTTACCTGAAACGAAGTCTTGCTTGTAGGAAGACGCAGAGCCTGGTATTTAACTCCATTTCTGAAGTGAAACACACAACAGAGTTCTCTTCCATTGATCACACACTGCTTTAGAGCAAGAAGCACGCTCTTGCTTTCTAGAATCTCTAAGTCAGCAGGAAACTTGAGTGTGCTGAGAACAAATGAACGGTTTTTCCTACACATACAGATCATGTCTAGTCCAACTCTGCTTCTGAAACTGATACAAATCATTGGTCTTCTAACATGCAATGCTTGTCAGTTAAGATGAGAAACGTGTGAGCTTCGTGATCGATGTAGTTTGTTTGAGCTGAAAAGTGACTGCCCTTATCTGAAACGAAGTCTTGCTTGTAGGAAGATTCAGAGCCTGGTATTTAACTCCATTTCTGAAGTGAAACACACAACAGAGTTCTCATCCATTGTTCACACTCTGCTTTACAGCAAGAAGCATGCTCTTGCTTTCTAGAGTCTCCAAGACAGCAGGAAACATGACTGTGATGAGAACAAATGAACGGTGTTTCCTACACATACGGACCATATCTAGTCCAACTCTGCTCCTTAAACTGAAACAAACAACAGGTCCTCTAACATCCAATGCTTGTCAGTTAAGATGAGAAACGTGTGAGCTTCCTGAACGATGTAGAGTGTTTGAGCTGAAAAGGGACTGCCCTTGCCTGACACGAAGTCTTGCTTGTAGGAGGACACAGAGCCTGGGATTTAACTCCATTTCTGAAGGGAATCACATAACATCGTTCTCATCCAGGGATCACACTCTGCTTTAGAGCAAGAAGCACGCTCTATCTTTCTAGAGTCTCTAAGACAACAGGAAACTTGAGTGTGCTGAGAAGAAATGCACGGTGTTTCCTACACATACGGATCATATCTAGTCCAACTCTGCTTCTGAAACTAATACAAAGCACTGGTCCTCTAACATTCAATGCTTGTCTGTTAAGATGAGAAACGTGTGAGCTTCGTGATCGATGTAGTTTGTTTGAGCTGAAACGTGACTGCCCTTACCTGAAATGAAGTCTTGCTTGTAGGAAGACTCAGAGCCTGGGATTTAACTCCATTTCTGAAGGGAAACACACAACACAGTTCTCATCCATGGATCACACACTGCTTTAGAGCAAGAAGCATGCTCTTGCTTCATACAGTCTCTAATACAGCAGGAAACGTGAGTGTGCTGAGAAAAAAGAATGGTGTTTCTTACACATACGCACCATATCTATTCCAACTCTGCTTCTGAAACTGATACAAAGCACTGGTCATCTAACATTTGATGCTTGTAAGTTAAGATGAGAAACGTGTGAGCTTCCTGAACAATGTAGTTCATTTGAGCTGAAAAGTGACTGCCCTTACCTGAAACGAAGTCTTGCTTGTAGGAAGACACAGAGCCTGGGATTTAACTCCATTTCTGAAGTGAAACACACAACAGAGTTCTCATCCATTGATCACACTCTGCTTTAGAGCAAGAAGCATGCTCTTGCTTTCTAGAGTCTCCACTACAGCAGGAAACAAGAGTGTGCTGAGAACCAAAGAACGGTGTTTCTTACACATACGGACCATATCTAGTCCAACTCTGCTATTGAAACTGATACAAAGCACTGGTCCTCTAATATCCAATGCTTGTCAGTTAAGCTGAGATGCGTGTGAGCTTCGTGAACGATGTAGTTCCTTTCAGCTGTAAAGTAAATGCCCTTACCTGAAACGAATTCTTGCTTGTAGGAAGACTCAGAGCCTGGGAATTAACGTCATATCTGAAGTGAAACACACAATAGAGTTATCATCCATTGATCACACTCTGCTTTAGAGCAAGAAGCACGCTCTTGCTTTCTAGAGTCTCTAAGACAACAGGAACGTTGAGTGTGCTGAGAACAAATGAACGTTGTTTCCTACACAAACGGATCATATCTAGTCCAACTCTGCTTCTGAAAATGATACAAAGCACTGGTCCTCTAACATTCAATGCTTCTCAGTTAAGATCAGAAACGTGTGAGCTTCGTGATCGATGTAGTTTGTTTGAGCTGAAAAGTGACTACCCTTACCTGAAACGAATTCTTGCCTGTAGGAAGACTCAGAGCCTGGGATTTAACTCCATTTCTGTAGTGAAACACACAACAGAGTTCTCATCCATGGATCACACTCTGCTTTAGAGCAAGAAGCATGCTCTTGCTTTCTAGAGTCCTCACTACAGCAGGAAACATGAGTGTGCTGAGAACAAAAAACGGTGTTTCTTACACATATGGACCATATCTACTTCAACTCTGCTTGAAATTGATACAAAGCAAAGGTCCTCTAACATCCAATGCTAATCAGTTTAGATGTGAAACGTGTGAGCTTCCTGAACGATATAGTTCGTTTGAGCTGTAAACTAAATGCCCTTACCTGAAACGAATTCTTGCTTGTAAGAAGACACAGAGCCTGGTATTTAACTCCATTTCTGAAATGAAACACACAACACAGTTCTCATCCCTTGATCACACTCTGCTTTAGAGCAAGAAGAACGCTCTAGATTTCTAGAGTCTCTAAGACAGCAGGGAACTTGAGTGTGCTGAGAACAAATGAACGGTGTTTCCTACACATACAGATCATATCTAGTCCAACTCTGCTTATGAAACTGAAACAATATACAGATCCTAAAACATCCAATGCTTCTCAGTTAAGATGAGAAACGTGTGAGCTTTGTGAACGATATAGTTCGTTTGAGTTGTAAAGTAAATGCCCTTACCTGAAATGAAGTCTTGCTTGTAGGATGACTCAGAGCCTTGTATTTAACTCCATTTTTGAAGTGAAACACACAGCAGAGTTCTCATCTATTGATCACACTCTGCTTTAGAGCAAGAAGCACGCTCTTGCTTTCTAGAGTCTCCACTACAGCAAGAAACATGAGTGTGCTGAGAACAAAAGAACGGTGTTTCTTACACATACACCATATCTAGTCCAACTCTGCTACTGAAACTGATACAAAGCCCTGGTCCTCTAACATCCAATGCTTGTCAGTTAAGATGAGAAACGTGTGAGCTTCGTGAACGATGTAGTTCATTTGAGCTGTAAAGTAACTTCCCATACCTGAAATGAATTCTTGCTTGTAGGAAGACTCAGAGCCTGGGATTTAACTCCATTTCTGAAGTGAAACACACAACAGAGTTCTCATTCATTGATCACACACTGCTTTAGAGCAAGAAGCACGCTCTTGCATTCTAGAGTCTCTAATACAGCAGGAAATATGAGTGTGCTGAGAACAAAAGAACGGTGTTTCTTACACATACGGACCATATTTAGTCCAACTCTGCTTCTGAAACTGATACAAAGCACTGGTCCTCTAACTACCAATGCTTGACAGTTAAGATGAGAAACGTGTGAGCTTCGTGATCCATGTAGTTTTTTGAGCTGAAAAGTGGCTGCCATTACGTGAAACGAAATCTTGATTGTAGGAAGACTCAGAGCCTGGTATTTAACTCCATTTCTGAAGTGAAACACACAACAGAGTTCTCATCCATTGATCACACTCTGCTTTAGAGCAAGAAGCACGCTCTAGATTTCTAGAGTCTCTAAAACAGCAGGAAACTTGAGTGTGCTGAGAACAAATGAACGGTGTTGCCTACATATACAGATCATATCTAGTCCAACTCTGCTTCTGAAACTGATACAAATCATTGGTCTTCTAACATCTAATGCTTGTCAGTTAAGATGAGAAACGTGTGAGCTTCGGAACCGATGTAATTCTTTTGAGCTGAAAAGTGACTGCCCTTACCTGAAACGAAGTCTTGCTTGTAGGAAGACTCAGAGCCGGGGATTTAACTCAATTTCTGAAGTGAAACCCACAGTAGAGTTCTAATCCATGGTTCACACTCTGCTTTAGAGCCAGAAGCACGCTCTTGCTTTGCAGAGTCTCTAATAGAGCAGGAAAACTGAGTGTACTCAGAACAAAAGAACGGTGTTTCCTACACATACGGACCATATCTAGTTCAAATCTGCTTCTGAAACTGAAACAAACCACAGGTCGTCTAACATCCAATGCTTGTCAGTGAAGATGAGAAACGTGTGACCTTCGTGAACGATGTAGATCGTTTGAGCTGAAAGTAACTGACCTTAAGTGAAATGAAGTCTTCCTTGTAGGAATACTCAGAGCATGGGATTTAACACCATTTCTGAAGTGAAACACACAACACACTTCTCATCCATTGATCAGACTCTGCTTTAGAGCAAGAAGCACGCTCTTGCTCTCTAGAGTCTCCACTACAGCAGAAAACAAGAGTGTGCTGAGAACAAAAGAACGCTGTTTCTTACACATACGGACCATATCTAGTCCAACTCTGCTACTGAAACTGATACAAAGCACTGGTCCTCTAATATACAATGCTTGTCAGTTAAGATGAGAAACGTATGAGCTTCGTGAATGATGTAGTTCGTTTGAGCTGTAAAGTAAATGCCCTTACCTGAAACGAATTCTTGCTTGTAGGAAGACTCAGAGCCTGGGATTTTACTTCATATCTGAAGTGAAACACACAACAGAGTTCTCATCCATTGATCACACTCTGCTTTAGAGAAATAAGCACGCTCTAGCTTTCTAGAGTCTCTAAGACAGCAGGGACGTTGAGTGTTCTGAGAACAAATGAACGGTGTTTCCTACACATACGGATCATATCTAGTCCAACTCTCCTTCTGAAACTGATACAAATCACTGGACTTCTAACATCCAATGCTTGTTAGTTAAGATGAGAAACGTGTCAGCCTCATGAAAGATGTAGTTTGTTTGAGCTGAAAAGTGACTGCCCTTACCTGAAATGAAGGCTTGCTTGTAGGATGACTCAGAGCATGGTATTTAACTCCATTTCTGAAGTGAAAAACACATCAGAGTTCTCATCCATTGATCACACTCTGCTTTACAGAAAGAAAGATGCCCTTGCTTTCTAGACTCTCTAAGACAGCAGGAAACATGAGTGTGATAAGAACAAAAGAACGGTGTTTCCTACACATACGGATCATATCTAGTCCAACTCTGCTACTGAAACTGAAACAAACCAAAAGTCCTCTAACATCCAATGCTTCTCAGTTAAGATGAGAAACGTGTGAGCTTCGTGAACGATGTAGTTCATTTGAGCTGTAAGGTAACTTCCCATACCTGATACGAATTCTTGCTTGTAGGAAGACTCAGAGCCTGGGATTTAACTCCATTTCTGAAGTGAAACACACAACAGAGTTCTCATCCATTGATCACACACTGCTTTAGAGCAAGAAGCACGCTCTTGCTTCCTATAGTCTCTAATACAGCAGGAAACGCGAGTGTGTTCAGAAGAAAAGAACCGCGCTACCTATACATACAGACAATATCTAGTTCAACTATGCATGAAATTGACACAAAGCAAAGGTCCTCTAACATCCAATGCTTCTCAGTTAAGATGAGAAACGTGTGAGCTTCGTGAATGATATAGTTCGTTTGAGCTGTAAAGTAAATGCCCTTACCTGAAAATAATTCTTGCTTGTAGGAAGACTCAGAGCCTGGGATTTATCTCCATATATGATGTGAAACACACAACAGAGTTCTCATCCATTGATCACACTCTGCTTTAGAGCAAGAAGCATGCTCTTGCTGTCTAGAGTCTCTAAGACAGCAGGAACGTTGAGTGTGCTGAGAACAAATGAACGGTGTTTCCTACACATACAGATCATATCTAGTCCAACTCTGCTTCTGAAACTGAAACAAATCATTGGTCTTCTAACATCCAATGCTTGTCAGTTAAGATGAGAAACGTGTGAGCTTCGTGAACGATGTAGTTGTTTGAGCTGAAAAGTGACTGCCCTTACCTGAAATGAAGTCTTGCTTGTAGGATGACTCAGAGCCTGGTATTTAACTCCATTTCTGAAGGGAAACACACAGCAGAGTTCTCATCCATTGATCACACTCTGCTTTACAGCAAGAAACACGCTCTTGCATTCTAGACTCTCTAAGACAGCAGGAAACATGAGTGTGATGAGAACAAAAGAACGGTGTTTCTTACACATACAGACCATATCTAGTCCAACTCTGCTTCTGAGACTGATATAAAGCACAGGTCGTGTAACATCCAATGCTTGTCAGTGAAGATGAGAAACGGGTGAGCTTCGTTAAAGATGTAGTTCATTTGAGCTGAAAGTAACTGCCCTTACTTGAAATGAATTCTTCCTTGTAGGAAGACTCAGAGCATGGGATTTAACTCCATTTCTGAAGTGAAACACACAACAGTGTTCTCAGCTCTTGATCACACTCTTTTCTAAAGCAAGAAGCTCACTCTAGCTTTCTAGAATCTCTAAGACAGCAGGAAACTTGAGTGTGCTGAGAAGAAATGAACGGTGTTTCCTACACATATGGATATTATCTAGTCCAACTCTGCTTCTGAAACTGATACAAAGCACTGGTCCTCTAACATCCAATGATTGTCAGTTAAGATGAGCAACGTGTGAACTTCGTGACCGATGTAATTCGTTTGAGCTGAAAAGTGACTGCCCTTACCTGAAACGAAGTCTTGCTTGTAGGAAGACTCAGAGCCGGGGATTTAACTCCATATCTGAAGTGAAACCCACAGCAGAGTTCTCATCCATTGTTCACACTCTGCTTTAGAGCAAGAAGCATGCTCTTTCTTTCCAGAGTCTCTAATAGAGCAGGAAACCTGAGTGTGCTCAGAACAAAAGAACGGTGTTTCCTACACATAAGGATCATATCTAGTTCAACTCTGCTTCTGAAACTGAAACAAACCACACATCGTCTAACATCCAATGCTTGTCAGTTAAGATGAGAAACGTGTGAGCTTCCTGAACGAAGTAGTTCGTTTGAGCTGTAAACTATTTGCCCTTACCTGAAACGAAGTTTTGCTGGTAGGACAACTCAGAGCCTGGGATTTAACTCCATTTCTGAAGTGAATCACACAAAATAGTTCTCATCCATTGATCACACTCTGCTTTAGAGCAAGAAGCATGCTCTTTTTTTCTAGAGTCTCTAATACAGCAGGTAACATGAGTGTGCTGAGAACAAAAGAACGGTGTTTCTTACACCTACAGACCATATTTAGTCCAACTCTGCTTCTGAAACTGATACAAAGCCCTTGTCCTCTAACTACCAATTCTTGTCAGTTAAGATGAGAAACGTGTGAGCTTCGTGACCGATGTAATTCATTTGAGCTGAAAAGTGTCTGCCCTTATCTGAAATGATGTCTTGCTTGTAGGAAGACTCAGAGCCGGGGATTTAACTCCATTTCTGAAGTGAAACCCACGGCAGAGTTCTCATCCATGGTTCACACTCTGCTTTAGATCAAGAAGCACGCTCTTGCTTTCCAGAGTCTCCAATAGACCAGGAAACCTGAGTGTGCTCAGAACAAAAGAACGGTGTTTCCTACACATACAAATCATATCGAGTCCAACTCTGCTTCTGAAACTGATACAAATCACTGGTCTTCTAACATCCAATGCTTGTCAGTTAATATGAGAAACGTGTGAGCTTTGTGAACGATGTAGTTTGTTTGAGCTGAAAAGTGACTGCCCTTACCTGAAATGAAGTCTTGCTTGTAGGATGACTCAGAGCCTGGTATTTAACTCCATTTCTGAAGTGAAACACACAGCAGAGTTGTCATCCATTGATCACACTCTGCTTTACAGCAAGAAACACGCTCTTGCTTTCTAGACTCTCTAAGACAGCAGGAAACATGAGTGTGATGAGAACAAAAGAACGGTGTTTCCTACACATACGGACCATATCTAGTCCAACTCTGCTTCTGAGACTGATACAAAGCACAGGTCGTGTAACATCCAATGCTTGTCAGTGAAGATGAGAAACGTGTGAGCTTCGTGAACGATGTAGTTCGTTTGAGCTGAATGTAACTGCCCTTACTTGAAGTCTTCCTTGTAGGAAGACTCAGAGCATGGGATTTAACTCCATTTCTGAAGTGGAACACACAACACAGTTCTCATCTATTGATCAGACTCTGCTTTAGAGCAAGAAGCACGCTCTTGCTTCCTAGAGTCTCTAATACAGCAGGAAACGCGAGTGTGTTCAGAAGAAAAGAACCGCACTTCCTATACATACGGACCATATCTAGTTCAACTATGCATGAAATTGATACAAAGCAAAGGTCCTCTAACATCCAATGCTAATAAGTTAAGAAGAGAAACGTGTGATCTTCGTGAACGATATAGTTCGTTTGAGCTGTAAACTAAATGCCCTTACCTGAAACGAAGTCTTGCTTGTAGGAAGACTCAGAGCCTGGGATTTAACTCCATTTCTGAAGTGAAACACACAGCAGAGTTCTCATCCATTGTTCACACTCTGCTTTACAGCAAGAAACACCTTCTTGCTTTCTAGAGTCTCTAAGACAGCAGGAAACATGAGTGTCATGAGAACAAAAGAACGGTGTTTCCTACACATATGGACCATATCTTGTCCAATTCTGCTTCTGAAACTGAAACAAACCACAGATCCTGAAACATCCAATGCTTCTCAGTTAAGATGAGAAACGTGTGAGCTTCGTGAATGATATAGTTCGTTTGAGCTGTAAAGTAAATGCCCTTACCTGAAAATAATTCTTGCTTGTAGGAAGACTCAGAGCCTGGGATTTATCTCCATATATGATGTGAAACACACAACAGAGTTCTCTTCCATTGATCACACTCTGCTTTAGAGCAAGAAGCATGCTCTTGCTGTCTAGAGTCTCTAAGACAGCAGGAACGTTGAGTGTGCTGAGAACAAATGAACGGTGTTTCCTCCACATACAGATCATATCTAGTCCAACTCTCCTTCTGAAACTGATACAAATCATTGGTCTTCTAACATCCAATGCTTGTCAGTTAAGATGAGAAACGTGTGAGCTTCGCGAACGATGTAGTTAGTTTGAGCTGAAAAGTGCCGGCCCTTACCTGAAACGAAGTCTTGCTTGTAGTAAGACTCAGAGCCTGGGATTTAACTCCATTTCTGAAGTGAAACCCACAGCAGAGTTCTCATCCATTGTTCACACTGTGCTTTACAAAAGAAACACGCTCTTGTTTTCTAGAGTCTCTAAGACAGCAGGAAAGTTGAGTGTGATGAGAACAAATGAACGGTGTTTCCTACACATACAGATCATATCTAGTCCAACTCTCCATATGAAACTGATACAAATCACTGGGCTTCTAACATCCAATGCTTGTCAGTTAAGATGAGAAACGTGTGAGCTTCGTGAACGATGTAGTTGTTTGAGCTGAAAAGTGACTGCCCTTACCTGAAATGAAGTCTTGCTTGTAGGATGACTCAGAGCCTGGTATTTAACTCCATTTCTGAAGGGAAACACACAGCAGAGTTCTCATCCATTGATCACACTCTGCTTTACAGCAAGAAACACGCTCTTGCATTCTAGACTCTCTATGACAGCAGGAAACATGAGTGTGATGAGAACAAAAGAACGGTGTTTCTTACACATACGGACCATATCTAGTCCAACTCTCCTTCTGAAACTGATACAAATCATTGGTCTTCTAACATCCAATGCTTGTCAGTTAAGATGAGAAACGTGTGAGCTTCGTGAACGATGTAGTTAGTTTGAGCTGAAAAGTGCCTGCCCTTAACTGAAACGAAGTCTTGCTTGTAGTAAGACTCAGAGCATGGGATTTAACTCCATTTCTGAAGTGAAACATACAAGACACTTCTCATCTATTGATCACACTCTGCTTTAGAGCAAGAAGCACGCTCTTGCTTTCTAGAGTCTCCACTACAGCAAGAAACATGAGTGTGCTGAGAACAAAAGAACGGTGTTTCTTACACATACAGACCATATCTAGTCCAACTCTGCTACTGAAACTTATACAAAGCACTGGTCCTCTAACATCCAATGCTTGTCAGTTAAGATGAGGAATGTGTGAGCTTCGTGAACGATGTAGTTCATTTGAGATGTAAAGTAACTTCCCATACCTGAAATGAATTCTTGCTTGTATTTAGACTCAGTGTCAGTGATTTAACTCCATTTCTGAAGTGAAACACACAGCAGAGTTCTCAGCCCTGGATAACACTCTTTCTATAGCAAGAAGCAAACTCTATCTTTCTAGAATCTCTAACACAGCAGGAAACTTGAGTGTGCTGAGAACAAATGAACGGAGTTTCCTACCCATATGGATCATATTTAGTCCAACTCTGATTCTGAAACTAATACAAAGCACTTGTCCTCTAACTACAAATGCTTGTCAGTTAAGATGAGAAACGTGTAAGCTTTGTGACCGAGGTAATTCGTTTGAGCTGAAAAGTGACTGCCCTTACCTGAAACGAAGTTTTGCTTGTAGGAAGACTCAGAGCCTGGTATTTAACTCCATTTCTGAAGTGAAACACACAGCAGAGTTCTCATCCATTGATCACACTCTGCTTTACAGCAAGAAACACGCTCTTGCTTTCTAGACTCTCTAAGACAGCAGGAAACATGAGTGTGATGAGAACAAAAGAACGGTTTTTCCTACACATACGGACCATATCTAGTCCAACTCTGCTTCTGAGACTGATACAAAACACAGGTCGTGTAACATCCAATGCTTATCAGTGAAGATGAGAAACGTGTGAGCTTCGTGAACGATGTAGTTCGTTTGAGCTGTAAAGTAACTGCCCTTACCTGAAACGAAGTCTTGCTTGTAGGAAGACTCAGAGCCAGGGATTTAACTCCATTTCTGAAGTGAAACACACAACAGAGTTCTCAGCCCTTGATCACACTCTTTTCTATAGCAAGAAGCACACTCTAGCTTTCTAGAATCTCTAAGACAGCAGGTAACATGAGTGTGCTGAGAACAAAAGAACGGTGTTTCTTACACCTATGGACCATATTTAGTCCAACTCTGCTTCTGAAACTGAAACAAAGCCCTTGTCCTCTAACTACCAATTCTTGTCAGTTAAGATGAGAACCGTGTGAGCTTCGTGACCGATGTAATTCGTTTGAGCTGAAAAGTGTCTTCCCTTATCTGAAATGATGTCTTGCTTGTAGGAAGACTCAGAGCCGGGGATTTAACTCCATTTCTGAAGTGAAACCCACGGCAGAGTTCTCATCCATGGTTCACACTCTGCTTTAGATCAAGAAGCACGCTCTTGCTTTCCAGAGTCTCCAATAGACCAGGAAACCTGAGTGTGCTCAGAACAAAAGAACGGTGTTTCCTACACATACAAATCATATCGAGTCCAACTCTGCTTCTGAAACTGATACAAATCACTGGTCTTCTAACATCCAATGCTTGTCAGTTAATATGAGAAACGTGTGAGCTTTGTGAACGATGTAGTTTGTTTGAGCTGAAAAGTGACTGCCCTTACCTGAAATGAAGTCTTGCTTGTAGGATGACTCAGAGCCTGGTATTTAACTCCATTTCTGAAGTGAAACACACAGCAGAGTTGTCATCCATTGATCACACTCTGCTTTACAGCAAGAAACACGCTCTTGCTTTCTAGACTCTCTAAGACAGCAGGAAACATGAGTGTGATGAGAACAAAAGAACGGTGTTTCCTACACATACGGACCATATCTAGTCCAACTCTGCTTCTGAGACTGATACAAAGCACAGGTCGTGTAACATCCAATGCTTGTCAGTGAAGATGAGAAACGTGTGAGCTTCGTGAACGATGTAGTTCGTTTGAGCTGAATGTAACTGCCCTTACTTGAAGTCTTCCTTGTAGGAAGACTCAGAGCATGGGATTTAACTCCATTTCTGAAGTGGAACACACAACACAGTTCTCATCTATTGATCAGACTCTGCTTTAGAGCAAGAAGCACGCTCTTGCTTCCTAGAGTCTCTAATACAGCAGGAAACGCGAGTGTGTTCAGAAGAAAAGAACCGCACTTCCTATACATACGGACCATATCTAGTTCAACTATGCATGAAATTGATACAAAGCAAAGGTCCTCTAACATCCAATGCTAATAAGTTAAGAAGAGAAACGTGTGATCTTCGTGAACGATATAGTTCGTTTGAGCTGTAAACTAAATGCCCTTACCTGAAACGAAGTCTTGCTTGTAGGAAGACTCAGAGCCTGGGATTTAACTCCATTTCTGAAGTGAAACACACAGCAGAGTTCTCATCCATTGTTCACACTCTGCTTTACAGCAAGAAACACCTTCTTGCTTTCTAGAGTCTCTAAGACAGCAGGAAACATGAGTGTCATGAGAACAAAAGAACGGTGTTTCCTACACATATGGACCATATCTTGTCCAATTCTGCTTCTGAAACTGAAACAAACCACAGATCCTGAAACATCCAATGCTTCTCAGTTAAGATGAGAAACGTGTGAGCTTCGTGAATGATATAGTTCGTTTGAGCTGTAAAGTAAATGCCCTTACCTGAAAATAATTCTTGCTTGTAGGAAGACTCAGAGCCTGGGATTTATCTCCATATATGATGTGAAACACACAACAGAGTTCTCTTCCATTGATCACACTCTGCTTTAGAGCAAGAAGCATGCTCTTGCTGTCTAGAGTCTCTAAGACAGCAGGAACGTTGAGTGTGCTGAGAACAAATGAACGGTGTTTCCTCCACATACAGATCATATCTAGTCCAACTCTCCTTCTGAAACTGATACAAATCATTGGTCTTCTAACATCCAATGCTTGTCAGTTAAGATGAGAAACGTGTGAGCTTCGCGAACGATGTAGTTAGTTTGAGCTGAAAAGTGCCGGCCCTTACCTGAAACGAAGTCTTGCTTGTAGTAAGACTCAGAGCCTGGGATTTAACTCCATTTCTGAAGTGAAACCCACAGCAGAGTTCTCATCCATTGTTCACACTGTGCTTTACAAAAGAAACACGCTCTTGTTTTCTAGAGTCTCTAAGACAGCAGGAAAGTTGAGTGTGATGAGAACAAATGAACGGTGTTTCCTACACATACAGATCATATCTAGTCCAACTCTCCATATGAAACTGATACAAATCACTGGGCTTCTAACATCCAATGCTTGTCAGTTAAGATGAGAAACGTGTGAGCTTCGTGAACGATGTAGTTGTTTGAGCTGAAAAGTGACTGCCCTTACCTGAAATGAAGTCTTGCTTGTAGGATGACTCAGAGCCTGGTATTTAACTCCATTTCTGAAGGGAAACACACAGCAGAGTTCTCATCCATTGATCACACTCTGCTTTACAGCAAGAAACACGCTCTTGCATTCTAGACTCTCTATGACAGCAGGAAACATGAGTGTGATGAGAACAAAAGAACGGTGTTTCTTACACATACGGACCATATCTAGTCCAACTCTCCTTCTGAAACTGATACAAATCATTGGTCTTCTAACATCCAATGCTTGTCAGTTAAGATGAGAAACGTGTGAGCTTCGTGAACGATGTAGTTAGTTTGAGCTGAAAAGTGCCTGCCCTTAACTGAAACGAAGTCTTGCTTGTAGTAAGACTCAGAGCATGGGATTTAACTCCATTTCTGAAGTGAAACATACAAGACACTTCTCATCTATTGATCACACTCTGCTTTAGAGCAAGAAGCACGCTCTTGCTTTCTAGAGTCTCCACTACAGCAAGAAACATGAGTGTGCTGAGAACAAAAGAACGGTGTTTCTTACACATACAGACCATATCTAGTCCAACTCTGCTACTGAAACTTATACAAAGCACTGGTCCTCTAACATCCAATGCTTGTCAGTTAAGATGAGGAATGTGTGAGCTTCGTGAACGATGTAGTTCATTTGAGATGTAAAGTAACTTCCCATACCTGAAATGAATTCTTGCTTGTATTTAGACTCAGTGTCAGTGATTTAACTCCATTTCTGAAGTGAAACACACAGCAGAGTTCTCAGCCCTGGATAACACTCTTTCTATAGCAAGAAGCAAACTCTATCTTTCTAGAATCTCTAACACAGCAGGAAACTTGAGTGTGCTGAGAACAAATGAACGGAGTTTCCTACCCATATGGATCATATTTAGTCCAACTCTGATTCTGAAACTAATACAAAGCACTTGTCCTCTAACTACAAATGCTTGTCAGTTAAGATGAGAAACGTGTAAGCTTTGTGACCGAGGTAATTCGTTTGAGCTGAAAAGTGACTGCCCTTACCTGAAACGAAGTTTTGCTTGTAGGAAGACTCAGAGCCTGGTATTTAACTCCATTTCTGAAGTGAAACACACAGCAGAGTTCTCATCCATTGATCACACTCTGCTTTACAGCAAGAAACACGCTCTTGCTTTCTAGACTCTCTAAGACAGCAGGAAACATGAGTGTGATGAGAACAAAAGAACGGTTTTTCCTACACATACGGACCATATCTAGTCCAACTCTGCTTCTGAGACTGATACAAAACACAGGTCGTGTAACATCCAATGCTTATCAGTGAAGATGAGAAACGTGTGAGCTTCGTGAACGATGTAGTTCGTTTGAGCTGTAAAGTAACTGCCCTTACCTGAAACGAAGTCTTGCTTGTAGGAAGACTCAGAGCCAGGGATTTAACTCCATTTCTGAAGTGAAACACACAACAGAGTTCTCAGCCCTTGATCACACTCTTTTCTATAGCAAGAAGCACACTCTAGCTTTCTAGAATCTCTAAGACAGCAGGTAACATGAGTGTGCTGAGAACAAAAGAACGGTGTTTCTTACACCTATGGACCATATTTAGTCCAACTCTGCTTCTGAAACTGAAACAAAGCCCTTGTCCTCTAACTACCAATTCTTGTCAGTTAAGATGAGAACCGTGTGAGCTTCGTGACCGATGTAATTCGTTTGAGCTGAAAAGTGTCTTCCCTTATCTGAAATGATGTCTTGCTTGTAGGAAGACTCAGAGCCGGGGATTTAACTCCATTTCTGAAGTGAAACCCACGGCAGAGTTCTCATCCATGGTTCACACTCTGCTTTAGATCAAGAAGCACGCTCTTGCTTTCCAGAGTCTCCAATAGACCAGGAAACCTGAGTGTGCTCAGAACAAAAGAACGGTGTTTCCTACACATACAAATCATATCGAGTCCAACTCTGCTTCTGAAACTGATACAAATCACTGGTCTTCTAACATCCAATGCTTGTCAGTTAATATGAGAAACGTGTGAGCTTTGTGAACGATGTAGTTTGTTTGAGCTGAAAAGTGACTGCCCTTACCTGAAATGAAGTCTTGCTTGTAGGATGACTCAGAGCCTGGTATTTAACTCCATTTCTGAAGTGAAACACACAGCAGAGTTGTCATCCATTGATCACACTCTGCTTTACAGCAAGAAACACGCTCTTGCTTTCTAGACTCTCTAAGACAGCAGGAAACATGAGTGTGATGAGAACAAAAGAACGGTGTTTCCTACACATACGGACCATATCTAGTCCAACTCTGCTTCTGAGACTGATACAAAGCACAGGTCGTGTAACATCCAATGCTTGTCAGTGAAGATGAGAAACGTGTGAGCTTCGTGAACGATGTAGTTCGTTTGAGCTGAATGTAACTGCCCTTACTTGAAGTCTTCCTTGTAGGAAGACTCAGAGCATGGGATTTAACTCCATTTCTGAAGTGGAACACACAACACAGTTCTCATCTATTGATCAGACTCTGCTTTAGAGCAAGAAGCACGCTCTTGCTTCCTAGAGTCTCTAATACAGCAGGAAACGCGAGTGTGTTCAGAAGAAAAGAACCGCACTTCCTATACATACGGACCATATCTAGTTCAACTATGCATGAAATTGATACAAAGCAAAGGTCCTCTAACATCCAATGCTAATAAGTTAAGAAGAGAAACGTGTGATCTTCGTGAACGATATAGTTCGTTTGAGCTGTAAACTAAATGCCCTTACCTGAAACGAAGTCTTGCTTGTAGGAAGACTCAGAGCATGGGATTTAACTCCATTTCTGAAGTGGAACACACAACACAGTTCTCATCTATTGATCACACTCTGCTTTAGAGCAAGAAGCACGCTCTTGGTTTCTAGAGTCTCTACTACAGCAAGAAACATGAGTGTGCTGACAACAAAAGAACGGTGTTTCTTACACATACAGACCATATCTAGTCCAACTCTGCTACTGAAACTGATACAAAGCACTGGTCCTCTAACATCCAATGCTTCTCAGTTAAGATGAGAAATGTGTGAGCTTCGTGAACGATGTAGTTCATTTGAGCTGTAAAGTAACTTCCCATACCTGAAACGAATTCTTGCTTGTAGGAAGACTCAGAGCCTGGGATTTAACTCCGTTTCTGAAGTGAAACACACAATAGTGTTCTCATCCATTGATCACACACTGCTTTAGAGCAAGAAGCACGCTCTTGCTTTCTAGAGTCTCTAATACAGCAGGAAACGTGAGTGTGCTCAGAAGAAAAGAACCGCGCTTCCTATACATACGGACCATATCTATTTCAACTATGCTTGAAATTGATACAAAGCAAAGGTCCTCTAACATCCAATGCTAATCAGGTAAGAAGAGAAACGTGTGAGCTTAGTGAACGATATAGTTCGTTTGAGCTGTAAACTAAATGCCCTTACCTGAAACGAAGTCTTGCTTGTATGAAGACTCAGAGCCTGGGATTTAACTCCATTTCTGAAGTGAAACACATAACAGAGTTCTCATCCATTGATCACACTCTGCTTTAGAGCAAGAAGCACGCTCTAGATTTCTAGAGTCTCTAAGACAACAGGAAATTTGAGTGTGCTTTGAACAAATGAACGGTGTTTCCTAAACATGCAGATCATATCTAGTCCAACTCTGCTTCTGAAACTGATACAAATCATTGGTCTTCTAACATCCAATGTTTGTCAGTTAAGATGAGAAACGTGTGAGCTTCGTGAACGATGTAGTTAGTTTGAGCTGAAAAGTGCCTGCCTGTACCTGAAACGAAGTCTTGCTTGTAGTAAGACTCAGAGCCTGGGATTTAACTCCATTTCTGAAGTGAAACACACAGCAGAGTTTTCATCAATTGTTCACACTCTGCTTTCCAGCAAGAAGCACGCTCTGCTTTTGAGACTCTCTAAGGCATCAGGAAACATGAGTGTGATGAGAACAAATGAACGGTGTTTCCTCCACATACGGACCATATCTAGTCCAACTCTGCTTCTGACACTGAAACAAACCAAAGGTCCTCTAACATCCAATGCATGTCAGTTAAGATGAGAAACGTGTGAGCTTCCTGAACAATGTAGATGGTATGAGCTGAAAAGTGACTGCCCTTGCCTGAAACGAAGTCTTGCTTGTAAGAAGACACCGATCCTGGGATTTAACACCATTTCTGAAGGGAATCACATAACACTGTTCTCATCCATGGATCAAACTCTGCTTTAGAGCAAGAAGCACGCTCTAGCTTAGTAGAGTCTCTAAGACAGCAGGAAACGTGAGAGTGCTCAGAAGAAAAGAACCGTGTTTCCTATACATACGGACCATATCTAGTCCAACTCTGCTTCTGAAACTGAAACAAACCAAAGGTTCTCTAACATCCAATGCTTGTCAGTTAAGATGAAACGTGTGAGCTTCCTGAACAATGTAGTTTGTTTGAGCTGAAAAGTGACTGCCCTTTCCTGAAACAAAGTGTTGCTTGTAGGAAGACTCAGAGCCTGGGATTTAACTCCATTACTGAAGGGAAACACACAACACAGTTCTCATCCATGGATCACAATCTGTTTTAGATCAAGAAGCACGCTCTTGCTTTCTAGAGTCTCTAATACAGAAGGAAACCTGAGTGTGCTCAGAAGAAAAGAACCGTGTTTCCTATACATATGGACCATATCTAGTTCAACTCTGCTTAAAATTGATACAAAGCAAAGGGCCTCTAACATCCAATGCGTCTCAGTTAAGATGAGAAACGTGTGAGATTCGTGAACGATGTAGTTCGTTTGAGCTGTAAAGTAACTGCCCTTACCTGAAACGAAGTCTTGCTTGTAGGAAGACTCAGAGCCAGGGTTTTAACTCCATTTCTGAAGTGAAACACACAGCAGAGTTCTCATCCATTGTTCACACTCTGCTTTAGTGCAAGAAGCACGCTCTTGCTTTCTAGATTCTCCACTACAGCAGGAAACATGAGTGTGCTGACAAAAAAAGAACGGTGTTTCTCACCCATACGGACCATATCTAGTCCAACTCTGCTGCTGAAACTGATACAAATTACTGTTCCTCTAACATCCAATGCATGTCAGTTACGATGAGAAACGTGTGAGCTTCCTGAACGATGTAGTTCGTTTGACCTGTAAACTAAATGCCCTTACTTGAAACGAAGTCTTGCTTGTAGGATGACTCAGAGCCTGGGATTTAACTCCATTTCTGAAGTGAAACACACAACACAGTTCTCATCAGTTGATCACACTTTGCTTTAGAGCAAGAAGCACACTCTAGCTTTCTAGAGTCACTAATACAGCAGGAAATATGAGTGTGCTGAGAACAAAAGAACGGTGTTTCTTACACCTATGGACCATATTTAGTCCAACTCTGCTTCTGAAACTGATACAAAGCACTTGGCCTCTACCTACCAATGCTTGTCAGTTAAGATGAGAACCGTGTGAGCTTCGTGACCAATGTAATTCGTTTGAGCTGAAAAGTGTCTGCCCTTATCTGAAACGATGTCTTGCTTGTAGGAAGACTCAGAGCCGGGGATTTAACTCCATTTCTGAAGTGAAACCCACGGCAGAGTTCTCATCCATGGTTCACACTATGCTTTAGATCAAGAAGCACGCTCTTGCTTTCCAGAGTCTCCAATAGACCAGGAAACCTGAGTGTGCTCAGAACAAAAGAACGGTGTTTCCTACACATACAAATCATATCGAGTCCAACTCTGCTTCTGAAACTGATACAAATCACTGGTCTTCTAACATCCAATGCTTGTCAGTTAATATGAGAAACGTGTGAGCTTTGTGAACGATGTAGTTTGTTTGAGCTGAAAAGTGACTGCCCTTACCTGAAATGAAGTCTTGCTTGTAGGATGACTCAGAGCCTGGTATTTAACTCCATTTCTGAAGTGAAACACACAGCAGAGTTCTCATCCATTGATCACACTCTGCTTTACAGCAAGAAAAACGCTCTTGCTTTCTAGACTCTCTAAGACAGCAGGAAACATGAGTGTGATGAGAACAAAAGAACGGTGTTTCCTACACATACGGACCATATCTAGTCCAACTCTGCTTCTGAGACTGATACAAAGCACAGGTCGTGTAACATCCAATGCTTGTCAGTGAAGATGAGAAACGTGTGAGCTTCGTGAACGATGTAGTTCGTTTGAGCTGAATGTAACTGCCCTTACTTGAAGTCTTCCTTGTAGGAAGACTCAGAGCATGGGATTTAACTCCATTTCTGAAGTGGAACACACAACACAGTTCTCATCTATTGATCAGACTCTGCTTTAGAGCAAGAAGCACGCTCTTGCTTCCTAGAGTCTCTAATACAGCAGGAAACGCGAGTGTGTTCAGAAGAAAAGAACCGCACTTCCTATACATACGGACCATATCTAGTTCAACTATGCATGAAATTGATACAAAGCAAAGGTCCTCTAACATCCAATGCTAATAAGTTAAGAAGAGAAACGTGTGATCTTCGTGAACGATATAGTTCGTTTGAGCTGTAAACTAAATGCCCTTACCTGAAACGAAGTCTTGCTTGTAGGAAGACTCAGAGCCTGGGATTTAACTCCATTTCTGAAGTGAAACACACAGCAGAGTTCTCATCCATTGTTCACACTCTGCTTTACAGCAAGAAACACCTTCTTGCTTTCTAGAGTCTCTAAGACAGCAGGAAACATGAGTGTCATGAGAACAAAAGAACGGTGTTTCCTACACATATGGACCATATCTTGTCCAATTCTGCTTCTGAAACTGAAACAAACCACAGATCCTGAAACATCCAATGCTTCTCAGTTAAGATGAGAAACGTGTGAGCTTCGTGAATGATATAGTTCGTTTGAGCTGTAAAGTAAATGCCCTTACCTGAAAATAATTCTTGCTTGTAGGAAGACTCAGAGCCTGGGATTTATCTCCATATATGATGTGAAACACACAACAGAGTTCTCTTCCATTGATCACACTCTGCTTTAGAGCAAGAAGCATGCTCTTGCTGTCTAGAGTCTCTAAGACAGCAGGAACGTTGAGTGTGCTGAGAACAAATGAACGGTGTTTCCTCCACATACAGATCATATCTAGTCCAACTCTCCTTCTGAAACTGATACAAATCATTGGTCTTCTAACATCCAATGCTTGTCAGTTAAGATGAGAAACGTGTGAGCTTCGCGAACGATGTAGTTAGTTTGAGCTGAAAAGTGCCGGCCCTTACCTGAAACGAAGTCTTGCTTGTAGTAAGACTCAGAGCCTGGGATTTAACTCCATTTCTGAAGTGAAACCCACAGCAGAGTTCTCATCCATTGTTCACACTGTGCTTTACAAAAGAAACACGCTCTTGTTTTCTAGAGTCTCTAAGACAGCAGGAAAGTTGAGTGTGATGAGAACAAATGAACGGTGTTTCCTACACATACAGATCATATCTAGTCCAACTCTCCATATGAAACTGATACAAATCACTGGGCTTCTAACATCCAATGCTTGTCAGTTAAGATGAGAAACGTGTGAGCTTCGTGAACGATGTAGTTGTTTGAGCTGAAAAGTGACTGCCCTTACCTGAAATGAAGTCTTGCTTGTAGGATGACTCAGAGCCTGGTATTTAACTCCATTTCTGAAGGGAAACACACAGCAGAGTTCTCATCCATTGATCACACTCTGCTTTACAGCAAGAAACACGCTCTTGCATTCTAGACTCTCTATGACAGCAGGAAACATGAGTGTGATGAGAACAAAAGAACGGTGTTTCTTACACATACGGACCATATCTAGTCCAACTCTCCTTCTGAAACTGATACAAATCATTGGTCTTCTAACATCAAATGCTTGTCAGTTAAGATGAGAAACGTGTGAGCTTCGTGAACGATGTAGTTAGTTTGAGCTGAAAAGTGCCTGCCCTTAACTGAAACGAAGTCTTGCTTGTAGTAAGACTCAGAGCATGGGATTTAACTCCATTTCTGAAGTGAAACATACAAGACACTTCTCATCTATTGATCACACTCTGCTTTAGAGCAAGAAGCACGCTCTTGCTTTCTAGAGTCTCCACTACAGCAAGAAACATGAGTGTGCTGAGAACAAAAGAACGGTGTTTCTTACACATACAGACCATATCTAGTCCAACTCTGCTACTGAAACTTATACAAAGCACTGGTCCTCTAACATCCAATGCTTGTCAGTTAAGATGAGGAATGTGTGAGCTTCGTGAACGATGTAGTTCATTTGAGATGTAAAGTAACTTCCCATACCTGAAATGAATTCTTGCTTGTATTTAGACTCAGTGTCAGTGATTTAACTCCATTTCTGAAGTGAAACACACAGCAGAGTTCTCAGCCCTGGATAACACTCTTTCTATAGCAAGAAGCAAACACTATCTTTCTAGAATCTCTAACACAGCAGGAAACTTGAGTGTGCTGAGAACAAATGAACGGAGTTTCCTACCCATATGGATCATATTTAGTCCAACTCTGATTCTGAAACTAATACAAAGCACTTGTCCTCTAACTACAAATGCTTGTCAGTTAAGATGAGAAACGTGTAAGCTTTGTGACCGAGGTAATTCGTTTGAGCTGAAAAGTGACTGCCCTTACCTGAAACGAAGTTTTGCTTGTAGGAAGACTCAGAGCCTGGTATTTAACTCCATTTCTGAAGTGAAACACACAGCAGAGTTCTCATCCATTGATCACACTCTGCTTTACAGCAAGAAACACGCTCTTGCTTTCTAGACTCTCTAAGACAGCAGGAAACATGAGTGTGATGAGAACAAAAGAACGGTTTTTCCTACACATACGGACCATATCTAGTCCAACTCTGCTTCTGAGACTGATACAAAACACAGGTCGTGTAACATCCAATGCTTATCAGTGAAGATGAGAAACGTGTGAGCTTCGTGAACGATGTAGTTCGTTTGAGCTGTAAAGTAACTGCCCTTACCTGAAACGAAGTCTTGCTTGTAGGAAGACTCAGAGCCAGGGATTTAACTCCATTTCTGAAGTGAAACACACAACAGAGTTCTCAGCCCTTGATCACACTCTTTTCTATAGCAAGAAGCACACTCTAGCTTTCTAGAATCTCTAAGACAGCAGGTAACATGAGTGTGCTGAGAACAAAAGAACGGTGTTTCTTACACCTATGGACCATATTTAGTCCAACTCTGCTTCTGAAACTGAAACAAAGCCCTTGTCCTCTAACTACCAATTCTTGTCAGTTAAGATGAGAACCGTGTGAGCTTCGTGACCGATGTAATTCGTTTGAGCTGAAAAGTGTCTTCCCTTATCTGAAACCATGTCTTGCTTGTAGGAAGACTCAGAGCCGGGGATTTAACTCCATTTCTGAAGTGAAACCCATGGCAGAGTTCTCATCCATGGTTCACACTATGCTTTAGATCAAGAAGCACGCTCTTGCTTTCCAGAGTCTCCAATAGACCAGGAAACCTGAGTGTGCTCAGAACAAAAGAACGGTGTTTCCTACACATACAAATCATATCGAGTCCAACTCTGCTTCTGAAACTGATACAAATCACTGGTCTTCTAACATCCAATGCTTGTCAGTTAATATGAGAAACGTGTGAGCTTTGTGAACGATGTAGTTTGTTTGAGCTGAAAAGTGACTGCTCTTACCTGAAATGAAGTCTTGCTTGTAGGATGACTCAGAGCCTGGTATTTAACTCCATTTCTGAAGTGAAACACACAGCAGAGTTCTCATCCATTGATCACACTCGGCTTTACAGCAAGAAACATGCTCTTGCTTTCTAGACTCTCTAAGACAGCAGGAAACATGAGTGTGATGAGAACAAAAGAACGGTGTTTCCTACACATACGGACCATATCTAGTCCAACTCTGCTTCTGAGACTGATACAAAGCACAGGTCGTGTAACATCCAATGCTTGTCAGTGAAGATGAGAAACGTGTGAGCTTCGTGAACGATGTAGTTCATTTGAGCTGAATGTAACTGCCCTTAATTGAAGTCTTCCTTGTAGGAAGACTCAGAGCATGGGATTTTACTCCATTTCTGAAGTGGAACACACAACACAGTTCTCATCTATTGATCACACTCTGCTTTAGAGCAAGAAGCACGCTCTTGGTTTCTAGAGTCTCTACTACAGCAAGAAACATGAGTGTGCTGACAACAAAAGAACGGTGTTTCTTACACATACAGACCATATCTAGTCCAACTCTGCTACTGAAACTGATACAAAGCACTGGTCCTCTAACATCCAATGCTTCTCAGTTAAGATGAGAAATGTGTGAGCTTCGTGAACGATGTAGTTCATTTGAGCTGTAAAGTAACTTCCCATACCTGAAACGAATTCTTGCTTGTAGGAAGACTCAGAGCCTGGGATTTAACTCCATTTCTGAAGTGAAACACACAATAGTGTTCTCATCCATTGATCACACACTGCTTTAGAGCAAGAAGCACGCTCTTGCTTTCTAGAGTCTCTAATACAGCAGGAAACGTGAGTGTGCTCAGAAGAAAAGAACCGCGCTTCCTATACATACGGACCATATCTATTTCAACTATGCTTGAAATTGATACAAAGCAAAGGTCCTCTAACATCCAATGCTAATCAGGTAAGAAGAGAAACGTGTGAGCTTAGTGAACGATATAGTTCGTTTGAGCTGTAAACTAAATGCCCTTACCTGAAACGAAGTCTTGCTTGTATGAAGACTCAGAGCCTGGGATTTAACTCCATTTCTGAAGTGAAACACATAACAGAGTTCTCATCCATTGATCACACTCTGCTTTAGAGCAAGAAGCACGCTCTAGATTTCTAGAGTCTCTAAGACAACAGGAAATTTGAGTGTGCTTTGAACAAATGAACGGTGTTTCCTAAACATGCAGATCATATCTAGTCCAACTCTGCTTCTGAAACTGATACAAATCATTGGTCTTCTAACATCCAATGTTTGTCAGTTAAGATGAGAAACGTGTGAGCTTCGTGAACGATGTAGTTAGTTTGAGCTGAAAAGTGCCTGCCTGTACCTGAAACGAAGTCTTGCTTGTAGTAAGACTCAGAGCCTGGGATTTAACTCCATTTCTGAAGTGAAACACACAGCAGAGTTTTCATCAATTGTTCACACTCTGCTTTCCAGCAAGAAGCACGCTCTGCTTTTGAGACTCTCTAAGGCATCAGGAAACATGAGTGTGATGAGAACAAATGAACGGTGTTTCCTCCACATACGGACCATATCTAGTCCAACTCTGCTTCTGACACTGAAACAAACCAAAGGTCCTCTAACATCCAATGCATGTCAGTTAAGATGAGAAACGTGTGAGCTTCCTGAACAATGTAGATGGTATGAGCTGAAAAGTGACTGCCCTTGCCTGAAACGAAGTCTTGCTTGTAAGAAGACACCGATCCTGGGATTTAACACCATTTCTGAAGGGAATCACATAACACTGTTCTCATCCATGGATCAAACTCTGCTTTAGAGCAAGAAGCACGCTCTAGCTTAGTAGATTCTCTAAGACAGCAGGAAACGTGAGAGTGCTCAGAAGAAAAGAACCGTGTTTCCTATACATACGGACCATATCTAGTCCAACTCTGCTTCTGAAACTGAAACAAACCAAAGGTTCTCTAACATCCAATGCTTGTCAGTTAAGATGAAACGTGTGAGCTTCCTGAACAATGTAGTTTGTTTGAGCTGAAAAGTGACTGCCCTTTCCTGAAACAAAGTGTTGCTTGTAGGAAGACTCAGAGCCTGGGATTTAACTCCATTACTGAAGGGAAACACACAACACAGTTCTCATCCATGGATCACAATCTGTTTTAGATCAAGAAGCACGCTCTTGCTTTCTAGAGTCTCTAATACAGAAGGAAACCTGAGTGTGCTCAGAAGAAAAGAACCGTGTTTCCTATACATATGGACCATATCTAGTTCAACTCTGCTTAAAATTGATACAAAGCAAAGGGCCTCTAACATCCAATGCGTCTCAGTTAAGATGAGAAACGTGTGAGATTCGTGAACGATGTAGTTCGTTTGAGCTGTAAAGTAACTGCCCTTACCTGAAACGAAGTCTTGCTTGTAGGAAGACTCAGAGCCAGGGTTTTAACTCCATTTCTGAAGTGAAACACACAGCAGAGTTCTCATCCATTGTTCACACTCTGCTTTAGTGCAAGAAGCACGCTCTTGCTTTCTAGATTCTCCACTACAGCAGGAAACATGAGTGTGCTGACAAAAAAAGAACGGTGTTTCTCACCCATACGGACCATATCTAGTCCAACTCTGCTGCTGAAACTGATACAAATTACTGTTCCTCTAACATCCAATGCATGTCAGTTACGATGAGAAACGTGTGAGCTTCCTGAACGATGTAGTTCGTTTGACCTGTAAACTAAATGCCCTTACTTGAAACGAAGTCTTGCTTGTAGGATGACTCAGAGCCTGGGATTTAACTCCATTTCTGAAGTGAAACACACAACACAGTTCTCATCAGTTGATCACACTTTGCTTTAGAGCAAGAAGCACACTCTAGCTTTCTAGAGTCACTAATACAGCAGGAAATATGAGTGTGCTGAGAACAAAAGAACGGTGTTTCTTACACCTATGGACCATATTTAGTCCAACTCTGCTTCTGAAACTGATACAAAGCACTTGGCCTCTACCTACCAATGCTTGTCAGTTAAGATGAGAACCGTGTGAGCTTCGTGACCAATGTAATTCGTTTGAGCTGAAAAGTGTCTGCCCTTATCTGAAACGATGTCTTGCTTGTAGGAAGACTCAGAGCCGGGGATTTAACTCCATTTCTGAAGTGAAACCCACGGCAGAGTTCTCATCCATGGTTCACACTATGCTTTAGATCAAGAAGCACGCTCTTGCTTTCCAGAGTCTCCAATAGACCAGGAAACCTGAGTGTGCTCAGAACAAAAGAACGGTGTTTCCTACACATACAAATCATATCGAGTCCAACTCTGCTTCTGAAACTGATACAAATCACTGGTCTTCTAACATCCAATGCTTGTCAGTTAATATGAGAAACGTGTGAGCTTTGTGAACGATGTAGTTTGTTTGAGCTGAAAAGTGACTGCCCTTACCTGAAATGAAGTCTTGCTTGTAGGATGACTCAGAGCCTGGTATTTAACTCCATTTCTGAAGTGAAACACACAGCAGAGTTCTCATCCATTGATCACACTCTGCTTTACAGCAAGAAAAACGCTCTTGCTTTCTAGACTCTCTAAGACAGCAGGAAACATGAGTGTGATGAGAACAAAAGAACGGTGTTTCCTACACATACGGACCATATCTAGTCCAACTCTGCTTCTGAGACTGATACAAAGCACAGGTCGTGTAACATCCAATGCTTGTCAGTGAAGATGAGAAACGTGTGAGCTTCGTGAACGATGTAGTTCGTTTGAGCTGTAAAGTAACTGCCCTTACCTGAAACGAAGTCTTGCTTGTAGGAAGACTCAGAGCCAGGGATTTAACTCCATTTCTGAAGTGAAACACACAACAGAGTTCTCAGCCCTTGATCACACTCTTTTCTACAGCAAGAAGCACACTCTAGCTTTCTAGAATTTCTAAGACAGCAGGAAACATGAGTGTGCTGAGAAGAAATGAACGGTGTTTCCTACACATATGGATATTATCTAGTCCAACTCTGCTTCTGAAACTGATACAAAGCACTGGTCCTCTAACATCCAATGATTGTCAGTTAAGATGAGCAACGTGTGAACTTCACGACCGATGTAATTCGTTTGAGCTAAAAATTGACTGCCCTTACCTGAAACGAAGTCTTGCTTGTAGGAAGACTCAGAGCCGGGGATTTAACTCCATTTCTGAAGTGAAACCCACAGCAGAGTTCTCATCCATTGTACACACTCTGCTTTATAGCAAGAAGCATGCTCTTTCTTTCCAGAGTCTCTAAGACAGCAGGAAACATGAGTGTGATGAGAACAAAAGAACGGTGTTTCCTACACATACGGACCATATCTAGTCCAACTCTGCTTCTGAGACTGATACAAAGCACAGGTCGTGTAACATCCAATGCTTGTCAGTGAAGATGAGAAACGTGTGAGCTTCGTGAACGATGTAGTTCGTTTGAGCTGTAAAGTAACTGCCCTTACCTGAAACGAAGTCTTGCTTATAGGAAGACTCAGAGCCAGGGTTTTAACTCCATTTCTGAAGTGAAACACACAACAGAGTTCTCAGCCCTTGATCACACTCTTTTCTACAGCACGAAGCACACTCTAGCTTTCTAGAATTTCTAAGACAGCAGGAAACTTGAGTGTGCTGAGAAGAAATGAACGGTGTTTCCTACACATATGGATATTATCTAGTTCAACTCTGCTTCTGAAACTGATACAAAGCACTGGTCCTCTAACATCCAATGATTGTCAGTTAAGATGAGCAACGTGTGAACTTCATGACCGATGTAATTCGTTTGAGCTGAAAAGTGACTGCCCTTACCTGAAACGAAGTCTTGCTTGTAGGAAGACTCAGAGCCTGGGATTTAACTCCATTTCTGAAGTGAAACACACAACACAGTTCTCATCCATTGATCACACTCTGCTTTAGAGCAAGAAGCATGCTCTTTCTTTCCAGAGTCTCTAATAGAGCAGGAAACCTGAGTGTGCTCAGAACAAAAGAACGGTGTTTCCTACACATAAGGACCATATCTAGTTCAACTCTGCTTCTGAAACTGAAACAAACCACATGTCGTCTAACATCCAATGCTTGTCAGTTAAGATGAGAAACGTGTGAGCTTCCTGAACGATGTAGTTCGTTTGAGCTGTAAACTATTTGCCCTTACCTGAAACGAAGTCTTGCTTGTAGGACAACTCAGAGCCTGGGATTTAACTCCATTTCTGAAGTGAAACACACAAAACAGTTCTCATCCATTTATCACACTCTGCTTTAGAGCAATAAGCATGCTCTTGCTTTCTAGAGTCTCTAATACAGCAGGTAACATGAGTGTGCTGAGAACAAAAGAACTGTGTTTCTTACACCTACGGACCATATTTAGTCCAACTCTGCTTCTGAAACTGATACAAAGCCCTTGTCCTCTAACTACCAATTCTTGTCAGTTAAGATGAGAAACGTGTGAGCTTCGTGACCGATGTAATTCGTTTGAGCTGAAAAGTGTCTGCCCTTACCTGAAACGATGTCTTGCTTGTAGGAAGACTCAGAGCCGGGGATTTAACTCCTTTTCTGTTGTGAAACCCACGGCAGAGTTCTCATCCATGGTTCACACTCTGCTTTAGAGCAAGAAGCACGCTCTTGCTTTCCAGAGTCTCCAATAGAGCAGGAAACCTGAGTGTGCTCAGAACAAAAGAACGGAGTTTACTACACATACAAATCATATCGAGTCCAACTCTCCTTCTGAAACTGATACAAATCACTGGTCTTCCAACATCCAATGCTTGTCAGTTAATATGAGAAACGTGTGAGCTTCGTGAACGATGTAGTTTGTTTGAGCTGAAAAGTGACTGCCCTTACCTGAAATGAAGTCTTGCTTGTAGGATGACTCAGAGCCTGGTATTTAACTCCATTTCTGAAGGGAAACACACAGCAGTGTTCTCATCCATTGATCACACTCTGCTTTACAGCAAGAAACACGCTCTTGCTTTCTATACTCTCTAAGACAGCAGGAAACATGAGTGTGATGAGAACAAAAGAACGGTGTTTCCTACACATACGGACCATATCTAGTCCAACTCTGCTTCTGAGACTGATACAAAGCACAGGTCGTGTAACATCCAATGCTTGTCAGTGAAGATGAGAAACGTGTGAGCTTCGTGAACAATATAGTTCGTTTGAGCTGAATGTAACTACCCTTACTTGAAATGAAGTCTTCCTTGTAGGAAGACTCAGAGCATGGGATTTAACTCCATTTCTGAAGTGAAACACACAACACAGTTCTCATCTATTGATCACACTCTGCTTTAGAACAAGAAGCACGCTCTTGGTTTCTAGAGTCTTTACTACAGCAAGAAACATGAGTATGCTGAGAACAAAAGAACGGTGTTTCTTACATATACAGACCATATCTAGTCCAACTCTGCTACTGAAACTGATACAAAGCACTGGTCCTCTAACATCCAATGCTTGTCAGTTAAGATGAGAAACGTGTGAGCTTCGTGAACGATGTAGTTCATTTGAGCTGTAAAGTAACTTCCCATACCTGAAACGAATTCTTGCTTGTAGGAGGACTCAGAGCCTGGGATTTAACTCCATTTCTGAAGTGAAACACACAACAGTGTTCTCATCCATTGATCACACACTGCTTTAGAGCAAGAAGCACGCTCTTGCTTTCTAGAGTCTCTAATACAGCAGGAAACGTGAGTGTGCTCAGAAGAAAAGAACCGTGCTTCCTATACATACGGACCATATCTAGTTCAACTATGCTTGAAATTGATACAAAGCAAAGGTCCTCTAACATCCAATGCTAATCAGTTAAGAAGAGAAACATGTGAGCTTAGTGAACGATATAGTTGGTTAGAGCTGTAAACTAAATGCCCTTACCTGAAACGAAGTCTTGCTTGTAGGAAGACTCAGAGCCTGGGATTTAACTCCATTTCTGAAGTGAAACACACAACAGAGTTCTCATCCATTGATCACACTCTACTTTAGAGCAAGAAGCATGCTCTAGATTTCTAGAGTCTCTAAGACAACAGGAAATTTGAGTGTGCTTTGAACAAATGAACGGTGTTTCCTAAACATGCAGATCATATCTAGTCCAACTCTGCTTCTGAAACTGAAACAAACCAAAGGTCCTCTAACATCCAATGCTTGTCAGTTAAGATGAGAAACGTGTGAGCTTCCTGAACAATGTAGATGGTATGAGCTGAAAAGTTACTGCCCTTGCCTGAAAGGAAGTATTGCTTGTAAGAAGACACAGATCCTGGGATTTAACACCATTTCTGAAGGGAATCACATAACACAGTTATCATCCATGGATCAAACTCTGCTTTAGAGCAAGAAGCACGCTCTAGCTTAGTAGAGTCTCTAAGACAGCAGGAAACGTGAGTGTGCTCAGAAGAAAAGAACCATGTTTCCTATACATACGGACCATATCTAGTCCAACTCTGCTTCTGAAACTGAAACAAACCAAAGGTCCTCTAACATCCAATGCTTGTCAGTTAAGATGAAACCTGTGAGCTTCCTGAACGATGTAGTTTGTTTGAGCTGAAAAGTGACTGCCCTTACCTGAAACGAAGTGTTGCTTGTAGGAAGACTCAGAGCCTGGGATTTAACTGCATTTCTGAAGGGAAACACACAACACAGTTCTCATCCATGGATCACACTCTGCTTTAGAGCAAGAAGCACGCACTTGCTTTCTAGATTCTCTAATACAGAAGGAAACCTGAGTGTGCTCAGAAGAAAAGAACCGTGTTTCCTATACATATGGACCATATCTAGTTCAACTCTGCTTGAAATTGATACAAAGCAAAGGGCCTCTAATATCCAATGCTTCTCAGTTAAGATGAGAAACGTGTGAGATTCGTGAACGATGTAGTTCGTTTGAGCTGTAAAGTAACTGCCCTTACCTGAAACCAAGTCTTGCTTGTAGGAAGACTCAGAGCCAGGGTTTTAACTCCATTTCTGAAGTGAAACACTCAACAGAGTTCTTAGCCCTTGATCAAACTCTGCTTTAGAGCAAGAAGCACTGTCTAGCTTTCTAGAATCTCTAAGACAGCAGGAAACTAGAGTGTGCTGAGAACAAATGAATGGTGTTTCCTACACATATGGATATTATCTAGTCCAACTCGGCTTCTAAATCTGAAACAAACCACAGGTCGTCTAACATCCAATGCTTGTCAGTGAAGATGAGAAACGTGTGAGCTTTGTGAACGATGTAGTTCCTTTGAACTGAAAGTTACTGCCCTTACTTGAAATGAAGTCTTCCTTGTAGGAAGACTCAGAGCATGGGATTTAACTCCATTTCTGAAGGGAAACACACAGCAGAGTTCTCATCCATTGTTCACACTCTGCTTTAGAGCAAGAAGCATGCTCTTGCTTTCCAGAGTCTCTAATAGAGCAGGAAACCTGAGTGTGCTCAGAACAAAAGAACGGTGTTTCCTACACATACAGACCATGTCTAGTTCAACTCTGCTTCTGTAACTGAAACAAACCACACGACATCTAACATCCAATGCTTGTCAGTGAAGATGAGAAACGTGTGAGCTTCGTGAACTTGTAGTTCCTTTGAGCTGAAAGTTACTGGCCTTACTTGAAATGAAGTCTTCCTTGTAGGAAGACTCAGAGCCTGGGATTTAAGTCCATTTCTGAATGAAACACACAACACAGTTCTCATCCATTGATCACACTCTGCTTTAGAGCAAGAAGCACGCTCTTGCTTTCTAGATTCTCCACTACAGCAGGAAACATGAGTGTGCTGAGAAAAAAAGAACGGTGTTTCTTACCCATACGGACCATATCTAGTCCAACTCTGCTGCTGAAACTGATACAAATTACTGGTCCTCTAACATCCAATGCTTGTCAGTTAAGATGAGAAAAATGTGAGCTTCCTGAACGATGTAGTTTGTTTGAGCGGTAAACTAAATGCCCTTACCTGCAACGAAGTCTTGCTTGTAGGATGACTCAGGGCCTGGGATTTAACTCCATTTCTGAAGTGAAACACACAACACGGTTCTCATCAGTTGATCACACTTTGCTTTAGAGCAAGAAGCATGCTCTTGCTTTCTAGAGTCACTAATACAGCAGGAAACATGAGTGTGCTGAGAACAAAAGAACGGTGTTTCTTACACCTACAGACCATATTTAGTCCATCTCTGCTTCTGAAACTGATACAAAGCACTTGTCCTCTAACTACCAATGCTTGTCACTTAAGATGAGAAACGTGTGAGCTTCGTGACCGATGTAATTCGTTTGAGCTGGAAAGTGACTGCCCTTACCTGAAACGAAGTCTTGCTTGTAGGAAGACTAAGAACCTGGTATTTAACTCCATTTCTGAAGTGAAACACACAACAGAGTTCTCATCCATTGAGTACACTCTGCTTTAGAGCAAGAAGCACAATCTAGATTTCTAGAGTCCCTAAGACAGCAGGAAACTTGAGTGTGCTTAGAAGAAATGGACGGTGTTTCCTACACATACAGATCATATCTAGTCCAACTCTGCTTCTGAAACTGATACAAATCATTGGTCTTCTAACATCCAATGCTTGTCAGTTAAGATGAGAAACGTGTGAGCTTCGTGAACGATGTAGTTTGTTTGAGCTGAAAAGTGACTGTTCTTACCTCAATGAAGACTTGCTTGTAGTAAGACTCAGAGCCTGGAATTTAACTCCATTTCTGACGTGAAACACACAGCAGAGTTCTCATCCATTTTTCACACTCTGCTTTACAGCAAGAAGCACGCTTTGCTTTCTAGACTCTCTAAGACAGCAGGAAACATGAGTGTGATGAGAACAAAAGAACGGTGTTTCCTACACATACGGACCATATCTAGTCCAACTCTGCTTCTGAGACTGATACAAAGCACAGGTCGTGTAACATCCAATGCTTTTCAGTGAAGATGAGAAACGTGTGAGCTTCGTGAACGATGTAGTTCATTTGAGCTGAATGTAACTGCCCTTACTTGAAATGATGTCTTCCTTGTAGGAAGACTCAGAGCATGGGATTTAACTCCATTTCTGAAGTGAAACACACAACACAGTTCTCATCTATTTATCACACTCTGCTTTAGAGCAAGAAGCACGCTCTTGGTTTCTAGAGTCTCCACTACAGCAAGAAACATGAGTGTGCTGAGAACAAAAGAACGGTGTTTCTTACACATACAGACCATATCTAGTCCAACTCTGCTACTGAAACTGATAGAAAGCACTGGTCCTCTAACATCCAATGCTTGTCAATTAAGATGAGAAACGTGTGAGCTTCGTGAACGATGTAGTTCATTTGAGATGTAAAGTAGCTTCCCATACCTGAAACGAATTCTTGCTTGCAGGAAGACTCAGAGCCTGGGATTTAACTCCATTTCTGAAGTGAAACACACAACAGTGTTCTCATCCATTGATCACACACTGCTTTAGAGCAAGAAGCACGCTCTTGCTTTCTAGAGTCTCTAATACAGCAGGAAACGTGAGTGTGCTCAGAAGAAAAGAACTGCGCTTCCTATACATACGGACCATATCTAGTTCAACTATGCTTGAAATTGATACAAAGCAAAGGTCCTCTAACATCCAATGCTAATCAGTTAAGCAGAGAAACATGTGAGCTTAGTGAATGATATAGTTCGTTTGAGCTGTAAACTAAATGCCCTTACCTGAAACGAAGTCTTGCTTGTAGGAAGACTCAGAGCCTGGGATTTAACTCCATTTCTGAAGTGAAACACACAACAGAGTTCTCATCCATTGATCACACTCTGCTTTAGAGCAAGAAGCACGCTCTAGATTTCTAGAGTCTCTAAGACAGCAGGAAACATGAGTGTGCTGAGAACAAATGAACTGTGTTTCCTACACATATGGATATTATCTAGTCCAACTCTGCTTCTGAAACTGATACAAAGCACTGGTCCTCTAACATCCAATGATTGTCAGTTAAGATGAGGAACGTGTGAACTTCGTGACCAATGTAATTCGTTTGAGCTGAAAAGTGACTGCCCTTACCTGAAACGAAGTCTTGCTTGTAGGAAGACTCAGAGCCGGGGATTTAACTCCATTTCTGAAGTGAAACCCACAGCAGAGTTCTCATCCATTGTTCACACTCTGCTTTAGAGCAAGAAGCATGCTCTTGCTTTTCAGAGTCTCTAATAGAGCAGGAAACCTGAGTGTGCTCAAAACAAAGGAACGGTGTTTCCTACACATACGGACCATATCTAGTTCAACTCTGCTTCTAAACTGAAACAAACCACATGTCGTCTAACATCCAATGCTTGTCAGTGAAGATGAGAAACGTGTGAGCTTCGTGAACTATGTAGTTCCTTTGAGCTGAAAGTTACTGCCCTTGCCTGAAACGAAGTCTTGCTTGTAGGAAGACACAGAGCCTGGGATTTAACTCCATTTCTGAAGGAAATCACATAACACAGTTCTCATCCATTGATCACACTCTGCTTTACAGCAAGAAGCACGCTCTAGCTTTCTAGAGTCTCTAAGACAGCAGGAAACTTGAGTGTGCTGAGAAGAAAGGAACGGTGTTTCCTACACATACGGATCATATCTAGTCCAACTCTGCTTCTGAAACTGATACAAAGCACTGCTCCTCTAACATTCAATGCTTGTCAGTTAAGATGAGAAACGTGTGAGCTTCGTGAACGATGTAGATTGTTTGAGCTGAAAAGTGACTACCCTTACCTCAAACGAAGTCTTGCTTGTAGTAAGACTCAGAGCCTGGACTTTAACTCCATTTCTGAAGTGAAACACACAGCAGAGTTCTCATCCATTGTTCACACTATGCTTTACAGCAAGAAGCACGCTTTGCTTTCTAGACTCTCTAAGAAATCAGGAAACATGAGTGTGATGAGAACAAAAGAACGGTGTTTCCTACAGTACGGACTCTATCTAGTCCAACTCTGCTTCTGAAACTGAAACAAACCAAAGGTCCTCTAACATCCAATGCTTGTTAGTTAAGATGAGAAACGTGTGAGCTTCCTGAACGATGTAGTTTGTTTGAGCTGAAAAGTGACTGCCCTTACCTGAAACGAAGTCTTGCTTGTAGAAAGACTCAGACCCTGGGATTTAATTCCATTTCTGAAGGGAAACACACAACACAGTTCTCATCCATGGATCACACTCTTCTTTAGAGCAAGAAGCACGCTCTTGCTTTCTAGAGTCTCTAATACAGAAGTCAACCTGAGTGTGCTCAGAAGAAAAGAACGGTGTTTCCTACACATACTGACAATATCTAGTTCAACTCTGCTTGAAATTGATACAAAGCAAAGGGCCCCTAACATCCAATGCTTCTCAGTTAAGATGAGAAACGTGTGAGATTCGTGAACGATGTAGTTCCTTTGAGCTGAAAGTTACTGCCCTTACTTGAAATGAAGTCTTCCTTGTAGGAAGACTCAGAGCATGGGATTTAACTCCATTTCTGAAGTGAAACACACAACACAGTTCTCATCCATTGATCACACTCTGCTTTAGAGCAAGAAGCATGCTCTTGCTTTCCAGAGTCTCTAATAGAGCAGGAAACCTGAGTGTGCTCAGAACAAAAGAACGGTGTTTCCTACACATAGGGACCATATCTAGCTCAACTCTACTTCTGAAACTGAAACAAACCACACGTCGTCTAACAACCAATGCTTGTCATTGAAGATGAGAAGCGTGTGAGCTTCGTGAACTATGTAGTTCCTTTGAGCTGAAAGTTACTGCCCTTACTTGAAATGAAGTCTTCCTTGAAGGAAGATTCAGAGCATGGGATTTAACTCCATTTATGAAGTGAAACACACAACAGAGTTCTCAGCCCTTGATCACACTCTTTTCTATAGCAAGAAGCACACTGAAGCTTTCTAGAATATCTAAGAGAGCAGGAAACTTGAGTGTGCTGAGAAGAAATGAACGGTGTTTCCTACACATACGGATCATATCTAGTCCAACTCTGCTTCTGAAACTGATACAAAGCACTAGTCCTCTAACATTCAATGCTTGTCAGTTAAGATGAGAAATGTGTGAGCTTCGTGATCGATGTAGTTTGTTTGAGCTGAAAAGGGACTGCCCTTACCTGAAACGAAGTCTTGCTTGTAGGAGGACTCAGAGCCTGGGATTTAACTCCATTTCTGAAGGGAAACACACAGCATAGTTCTCAGCCATTGATCACACTCTGCTTTAGAGCAAGAAGTACGCTCTTGCTTTCTAGAGTCTCTAAAAAAGAAGGAAACGTGAGTGGGCTCAGAAGAAAAGAACTGTGTTTATTATACATACGAACCATATCTAGTTCAACTCTCTTTGAAATTGATACAAAGCAAAGGTCCTCTAACATCCAATGCTTCTCAGTTCAGATGAGAAACGTGTGAGCTTAGTGAACGATGTAATTCGTTTGAGCTGTAAAGTAACTGCCCTTACTTGAAACGAAGTCTTGCTTGTAGGAAGACTCAGAGCCAGGGATTTAACTCCATTTCTGAAGTGAAACATACAAAAGAGTTCTCAGTCCTTGATCACACTCTTTTCTATAGCAAGAAGCACACTCTAGCTTTCTAGAATCTCTAAAAGAGCAGGAAACTTGAGTGTGCTGAGAACAAATGAACTGTGTTTCCTACACCTATGGATATTATCTAGTTCAACTCTGCTTCTGAAACTGATACAAAGCACTGGTCCTCTAACATCCAATGATTGTCAGTTAAGATGTGGAACGTGTGAACTTAGTGACCTATGTAATTCGTTTGAGCTGAAAAGTGACTGCCCTTACCTGAAACGAAGTCTTGCTTGTAGGAAGACTCAGAGCCGGGGATATAACTCCATTTCTGAAGTGAAACCCACAGCAGAGTTCTCATCCATTGTTCACACTCTGCTTCAGAGCAGGAAGCACGCTTTGCTTTCTAGACTCTCTAAGACAGCAGGACACATGAGTATGATGAGAACAAAAGAACGGTGTTTCCTACAGTACGGACTGTATCTAGTCCAACTCTGCTTCTGAAACTGAAACCAACCAAAGGTCCTCTAACATCCAATGCTTGTCAGTTAAGATGAGAAACGTGTGAGCTTCCTGAACGATGTAGTTTGTTTGAGCTGAAAAGTGACTGCCCTTACCTGAAATGAAGTGTTGCTTGTAGGAAGACTCAGAGCCTGGGATTTAACTCCATTTCTGAAGGGAAACACACAACACAGTTCTCATCCATGGATCACACTCTGCTTTAGAGCAAGAAGCACGCTCTTGCTTTCTAGATTCTCCACTACAGCAGGAAACATGAGTGTGCTGAGAACAAAAGAACGGTGTTTCTTACACATACGGACCATATCTAGTCCAACTCTGCTGCTGAAACTGATACAAATTACTGGTCCTCTAACATCCAATGCTTGTCAGTTAAGATGAGAAACGTGTGAGCTTCCTGAACGATGTAGTTCCTTTGAGCTGTAAACTAAATGCCCTTACCTGAAACGAAGTCTTGCTTGTAGGACGACTCAGAGCCTGGGATTTAACTCCATTTCTGAAGTGAAACACACAACCCAGTTCTCATCCATTGATCACACTCTGATTTACAGCAAGAAGCATGCTCTTGCTTTTTAGAGTCACTAATACAGCAGGAAACATGAGTGTGCTGAGAACAAAGAACGGTGTTTCTTACACCTACGGACCATATTTAGTCCAACTCTGCTTCTGAAACTGATACAAAGCACTTGTCCTCTAACTACCAATGGTTGTCAGTTAAGATGAGAAACGTGTGAGCTTCGTCACCGAGGTAATTCATTTGAGCTGAAAAGTGACTGCCCTTACCTGAAACGAAGTCTTGCTTGTAGGAAGACTCAGAGCCAGGGTTTTAACTCCATTTCTGAAGTGAAACACACAACAGAGTTCTCAGCCCTTGATCACACTCTTTTCTGTAGCAAGAAGCACACTCTAGCTTTCTAGAATCTCTAAGACAGCAGGAAACTAGAGTGTGCTGAGAAAAAATGAACGGTGTTTCCTACACATATGGATATTATCTAGTCCAAATCAGATTCTAAATCTGAAACAAACCACAGGTCGTCTAACATCCAATGCTTGTCAGTGAAGATGAGAAACGTGTGAGCTTCGTGAACGATGTAGTTCCTTTGAGCTGAAAGTTACTGCCCTTACTTGAAATGAAGTCTTCCTTGTAGGAAGACTCAGAGCATGGGATTTAACTCCATTTCTGAAGTGAAACACACAACACAGTTCTCATCCATTGATCACACTCTGCTTTAGAGCAAGAAGCACGCTCTTGCTTTCTAGAGTCTCCACTACAGCAGGAAACATGAGTGTGCTGAGAAAAAAAGAACCGTGTTTCTTACACATACGGACTATATCTAGTCCAACTCTGCTTCTGAAACTGAAACAAACGAAAGGTCCTCTAACATCCAATGCTTGTCAGTTAAGATGAGAAACGTGTGAGCTTCCTGAACGATGTAGATCGTTTGAGCTGAAAAGTGACTGCCCTTGCCTGAAACGAAGTCTTGCTTGTAGGAAGACTCAGAGCCTGCTATTTAACTCCATTTCTGAAGTGAAACACACAACAGAGTTCTCATCCATTGAGCACACTCTGCTTTAGAGCAAGAAGCACAATCTAGATTTCTAGAGTCCCTATGACAGCAGGAAACTTGAGTGTGCTTAGAAGAAATGAACGGTGTTTCCTACACATACAGATCATATCTAGTCCAACTCTGCTTCTGAAACTGATACAAATCATTGGTCTTCTAACATCCAATGCTTGTCAGTTAAGATGAGAAACTTGTGAGCTTCGTGAACGATGTAGTTTGTTTGAGCTGAAAAGTGACTGCCCTTACCTGAAACGAAGTCTTGCTTGTAGTAAGACTCAGAGCTTGGACTTTAACTCCATTTCTGAAGTGAAACACACAGCAGAGTTCTCATCCATTGTTCACACTCTGCTTTACAGCAAGAAGCACGCTTTGCTTTCTAGACTCTCTAAGACAGCAGGAAACATGAGTGTGATGAGAACAAAAGAACGGTGTATCCCACAGTACGGACTGTATCTAGTCCAACTCTGCTTCTGAAACTGAAACAAACCAAAGGTCCTCTAACATCCAATGCTTGTCAGTTAAGATGAGAAACGTGTGAGCTTTCTGAACGATGTAGTTTGTTTGAGCTGAAAAGTGACTGCCCTTACCTGAAACGAAGTCTTGCTTGTAGGAAGACTCAGAGCCTGGGATTTAACTCCATTTCTGAAGGGAAACACACAACACAGTTCTCATCCATGGATCACACTCTGCTTTACAGCAAGAAGCATGCTCTATCTTTCTAGAGTCTCTAAGAAAGCAGGAAACTTGAGTGTGCTGAGAAGAAATGAACGGTGTTTCCTACACGTACGGATCATATCTAGTCCAACTCTGCTTCTGAAACTGATACAAAGCACTGGTCCTCTAACATCCAATGCTTGTCAGTTAAGATGAGAAACGTGTGAGCTTTGTGAACAATGTAGTTCGTTTGAGGTGTAAAGTGACTGCACTTACCTGAAAAGAAGTAGTGCTTGTAGGAAGACACAGAGTCTGGGATTTAACTCCATTTCTGAAGGGAAACACACAGCATAGTTCTCATCCATGGATCACACTCTGCTTTGGATCAAGAAGCACGCTCTTGCTTCTAGATTCTCTAATACAGCAGGAAACTTGAGTCAGCTCAGAACAAAAGAACGGTGTTTCTTACACATACGGATCATATCTAGTTCATCTCTGCTTCTGAAACTGAAACAAACCACACGTCCTTTCAAATCCAATTCTTGTGAGTTAAGATGAGAAACGGGTGAGCTTCGTGAACGATGTAGTTCGTTTGAGCTGAAAAGTGACTGTCCTTACTTGAAACGAAGTCTTGCATGTTGGAAGATACAGAGCCTGGGATTTAACTCCATTTCTGAAGGGAAACAACAGCATAGTTATCATCCATGGATCACAGTCTGATTTAGAGCAAGAAGCACGCTCGTGCTTCTAGAATCTCTAATAGAGCAGGACACTTGAGTCAGCTCAGAACAAAAGAACGCTGTTTCTTACACATACGGACGATATCTAGTTCATCTCTGCTTCTGAAACTGAAGTAAACCACATGTCCTCTAACATCCAATGCTTGTCAGTTAAATTGAGAAACTTGTGAGCTTCGTGAACAATATAGTTCGTTTGAGCTGAAAAGTGACTGCCCTTACTTGAAACAAAGTCTTGCTTGTAGGATGACACAGAGCCTGGGATTTAACTCCATTTCTGAAGTGAAACACACAGCAGACTTCTCATCCATGGATCACACTCTGCTTTAGAGCAAGAAGGACGCTCTAGCTTTCTAGAGTCTCTAAGACAGCAGGAAATGTGAGTATGCTGAGAACAAAAGAACGGTGTTTCCTACACATACGGACCATATCTAGTCCAACTCTGCTTCTGAAACTGATACAAAGCACTGGTCCTCTAACATCCAATGCTTGTCAGTTAAGATGAGAAACGTGTGAGATTCGTGAACAATGTAGTTCGTTTGAGCTTAAAAGTGACTGCACTTACCTGAAAAGATGTAGTGCTTGTAGGAAGACACCGAGCCTGGGATTTAACTCCATTTCTGAAGGGAAACACACAGCAGTGTTCTCATCCATTGATCACACTCTGCTTTAGAGCAAGAAGCACGCTCTTGCTTTCTAGAGTCTCTAGTACAGCAGGAAACGTGTGTGTACTGAGAACAAAAGAACGGTGTTTCCTACACATACGGACCATAACTAGTCCAACTCTGCCTCTGAAACTGATACAAAGTACTGGTCCTCTAACATCCAATGCTTGTCAGGTAAGATGGGAAACTTGTTAGCTTCGTGTACGATGTAGTTCCTTTGAGCTGAAAAGTGACTGCCCTTGCCTGAAACGCCATCCAGCTTGTAGGAAGACACAGAGCCTGGGATTTAACTCCATTTCTGAAGGGAAACACACAGGAGAGTTCTCATCCATAGATCACACTCTGCTTTAGAGCAAGAAGCACGCTCTTGCTTCCTGGAGTCTCTAATACAGCAGGAAACATGAGTGTGCTCAGAAGAAAAGAACAGGGTTTCCTACATACGGACCATATCTAGTCCAACTCTGCTTCTGAAACTGATACAAAGCACTGGTCCTCTAACATCCAATGCTTGTCAGTTAATATGAGAAACGTGTGAGCTTCGTGAACAATGTAGTTCGTTTGAGGTGTTTACCTCAAAAAAAAAGAAGTAGTGCTTGTAGGAAGACACAGAGCCTGGGATTTAACTCCATTTCTGAAGGGAAACACACAGCAGAGTTCTCATCCATGGATCACACTCTGCTTTAGATCATAAGCACGCTCTTGCTTCTAGATTCTCTAATACAGCAGAAAACTTGTGTCAGCTCAGAACAAAAGAACGGTGTTCCTTACACAAACGGACCATATCTACTTCATCTCTGCTTCTGAAACTGAAACAAACCACAGGTCCTCTAACATCCAATGCTTGTCAGTTAAGATGAGAAACGTGTGAGCTCTGTGAACGATGTAGTTCGTTTGAGCTGAAAAGTGACTGTTCTTACTTGAAACGAAGTCTTGCTTGTAGGAAGACACAGAGCCTGGGATTTAACTCCATTTCTGAAGGGAAACAACAGCATAGTAATCATCCATGGATCACACTCTGCTTTAGAGCAAGAAGCACGCTCTTGCTTTCTAGAGTCTGTAGTACAGCAGGAAAAGTGAGTGTGCTGAGAACAAAAGAACGGTGTTTCCTACACATACGGACCATATCTAGTCCAACTCTGCCTCTGAAACTGATACAATGTACTGGTCCTCTAACATCCAATGCTTGTCAGATAAGATGGGAAACTTGATAGCTTCATGTACGATGTAGTTCCTTTGAGCTGAAAAGTGACTGCCCTTGCATGAAACGCCATCCAGCATGTAGGAAGACACAGAGCCTGGGATTTAACTCCATTTCTGAAGGGAAACACACAGGAGAGTTCTCATCCATAGATCACACTCTGGTTTAGAGCAAGAAGCATGCTCTTGCTTCCTGGAGTCTCTAATACAGCAGGAAACGTGAGTGTGCTCAGAAGAAAAGAACAGGGTTTCCTATACATACTGCCCTTATCTAGTTCAAGTCTGCTTGAAATTGATACAAAGCAAAGGTTCTCTAACATCCAATGTTTCTCAGTTATGATGAGCAACATGTAAGCATCGTGAACGATGTAGTGTGTTTGAGCTGAAAAGTGACTGCCCTTACCTGTAACGAAGTAGTGCTTGTAGGAAGACACATAGCTTGGAATTTAACTCCATTTCTGAAGGGAAACACACAGCAGAGTTCTCATCCATAGATCACACTCTGCTTTAGAGCAAGAAGCACGCTCTTGTTTCTAGATTCTCTAATAGAGCAGGAAACTTGAGTCATCTCAGAATAAAAGAACAGTGTTTCTTACACATACGGACCATATCTAGTCCAACTCTGCTTCTGAAACTGATACAAAGCACTGGTCCTCTAACATCCAATGCTTGTCAGTTAAGATGAGAAACGTGTGAGCTTGTGAACGATGTAGTTCATTTGAGCTAAAAAATGACTGCCCTTACATGAAACGAAGTCTTGCTTGTAGGAAGACACAGAGCCTGGAATTTAACTCCATTTCTGAAGGGAAACACACAGCAGAGTTCTCATCCATTGTTCACACTCTGCTTTAGAGCAAGAAGAACGATCTAGCTTTCTAGATTCTCTAATACAGCAGGAAATTTGAGTCAGCTCAGAACAAAGAATGCTGTTTGTTACACACACAGACCATATCTAGTTCATCTCTGCTCCTGAAACTGAAACAAACCACACATCCTCTAACATCCAATGCTTGTCAGTTAAGATGAGAAACGTGTGAGCTTCGTGAACGATGTAGTTCCTTTCAGCTGAAAAGTTACTGCCCTTACTTAAAACGAAGTCTTGCTTGAAGGAAGACACAGAGCCTGGGATTTAACTCCATTTCTGAAGGGAAACACAGAGGAGAGTTCTCATCCACAGATCACACTCTGCTTCAGAGCAAGAAGCACGCTCTTGCTTCCTAGAGTCTCTAATACAGCAGGAAACGTGAGTGTGCTCAGAAGAAAAGAACAGTGTTTCCTACACCTAGGGACCATATCTAGTCCAACTATGCTTCTGAAACTGATACAAAGCACTGGTCCTCTAACATCCAATGCTTGTCAGTTAAGATGAGAAACGTGTGAGCTCGGGAACGATGTAGTTCATTTGAGCTGAAAAGTGACTGCCCTTACCTGAAACGAAGTCTTGCTTGTAGGAAGACTCAGAACCTGGTATTTAACTCCATTTCTGAAGTGAAACACACAACAGAGTTCTCATCCATTGAGTACACTCTGCTTTAGAGCAAGAAGCACAATCTAGATTTCTAGAGTCCCTAAGACAGCAGGAAACTTGAGTGTGCTTAGAAGAAATGGTCGGTGTTTCCTACACATACAGATCATATCTAGTCCAACTCTGCTTCTGAAACTGATACAAATCATTGGTCTTCTAACATCCAATGCTTGTCAGTTAAGATGAGAAACGTGTGAGCTTCGTGAACGATGTAGTTTGTTTGAGCTGAAAAGTGACTGTTCTTACCTCAATGAAGACTTGCTTGTAGTAAGACTCAGAGCCTGGAATTTACCTCCATTTCTGACGTGAAACACACAGCAGAGTTCTCATCCATTTTTCACACTCTGCTTTACAGCAAGAAGCATGCTTTGCTTTCTAGACTCTCTAAGACAGCAGGAAACATGAGTGTGATGAGAACAAAAGAACGGTGTTTCCTACACATACGGACCATATCTAGTCCAACTCTGCTTCTGAGACTGATACAAAGCACAGGTCGTGTAACATCCAATGCTTTTCAGTGAAGATGAGAAACGTGTGAGCTTCGTGAACGATGTAGTTCATTTGAGCTGAATGTAACTGCCCTTACTTGAAATGATGTCTTCCTTGTAGGAAGACTCAGAGCATGGGATTTAACTCCATTTCTGAAGTGAAACACACAACACAGTTCTCATCTATTTATCACACTCTGCTTTAGAGCAAGAAGCACGCTCTTGGTTTCTAGAGTCTCCACTACAGCAAGAAACATGAGTGTGCTGAGAACAAAAGAACGGTGTTTCTTACACATACAGACCATATCTAGTCCAACTCTGCTACTGAAACTGATAGAAAGCACTGGTCCTCTAACATCCAATGCTTGTCAATTAAGATGAGAAACGTGTGAGCTTCGTGAACGATGTAGTTCATTTGAGATGTAAAGTAGCTTCCCATACCTGAAACGAATTCTTGCTTGCAGGAAGACTCAGAGCCTGGGATTTAACTCCATTTCTGAAGTGAAACACACAACAGTGTTCTCATCCATTGATCACACACTGCTTTAGAGCAAGAAGCACGCTCTTGCTTTCTAGAGTCTCTAATACAGCAGGAAACGTGAGTGTGCTCAGACGAAAAGAACTGCGCTTCCTATACATACGGACCATATCTAGTTCAACTATGCTTGAAATTGATACAAAGCAAAGGTCCTCTAACATCCAATGCTAATCAGTTAAGAAGAGAAACATGTGAGCTTAGTGAATGATATAGTTCGTTTGAGCTGTAAACTAAATGCCCTTACCTGAAACGAAGTCTTGCTTGTAGGAAGACTCAGAGCCTGGGATTTAACTCCATTTCTGAAGTGAAACACACAACAGAGTTCTCATCCATTGATCACACTCTGCTTTAGAGCAAGAAGCACGCTCTAGATTTCTAGAGTCTCTAAGACAGCAGGAAACATGAGTGTGCTGAGAACAAATGAACTGTGTTTCCTACACATATGGATATTATCTAGTCCAACTCTGCTTCTGAAACTGATACAAAGCACTGGTCCTCTAACATCCAATGATTGTCAGTTAAGATGAGGAACGTGTGAACTTCGTGACCAATGTAATTCGTTTGAGCTGAAAAGTGACTGCCCTTACCTGAAACGAAGTCTTGCTTGTAGGAAGACTCAGAGCCGGGGATTTAACTCCATTTCTGAAGTGAAACCCACAGCAGAGTTCTCATCCATTGTTCACACTCTGCTTTAGAGCAAGAAGCATGCTCTTGCTTTTCAGAGTCTCTAATAGAGCAGGAAACCTGAGTGTGCTCAAAACAAAGGAACGGTGTTTCCTACACATACGGACCATATCTAGTTCAACTCTGCTTCTAAACTGAAACAAACCACATGTCGTCTAACATCCAATGCTTGTCAGTGAAGATGAGAAACGTGTGAGCTTCGTGAACTATGTAGTTCCTTTGAGCTGAAAGTTACTGCCCTTGCCTGAAACGAAGTCTTGCTTGTAGGAAGACACAGAGCCTGGGATTTAACTCCATTTCTGAAGGAAATCACATAACACAGTTCTCATCCATTGATCACACTCTGCTTTACAGCAAGAAGCACGCTCTAGCTTTCTAGAGTCTCTAAGACAGCAGGAAACTTGAGTGTGCTGAGAAGAAAGGAACGGTGTTTCCTACACATACGGATCATATCTAGTCCAACTCTGCTTCTGAAACTGATACAAAGCACTGCTCCTCTAACATTCAATGCTTGTCAGTTAAGATGAGAAACGTGTGAGCTTCGTGAACGATGTAGATTGTTTGAGCTGAAAAGTGACTACCCTTACCTCAAACGAAGTCTTGCTTGTAGTAAGACTCAGAGCCTGGACTTTAACTCCATTTCTGAAGTGAAACACACAGCAGAGTTCTCATCCATTGTTCACACTATGCTTTACAGCAAGAAGCACGCTTTGCTTTCTAGACTCTCTAAGAAATCAGGAAACATGAGTGTGATGAGAACAAAAGAACGGTGTTTCCTACAGTACGGACTCTATCTAGTCCAACTCTGCTTCTGAAACTGAAACAAACCAAAGGTCCTCTAACATCCAATGCTTGTCAGTTAAGATGAGAAACGTGTGAGCTTCCTGAACGATGTAGTTTGTTTGAGCTGAAAAGTGACTGCCCTTACCTGAAACGAAGTCTTGCTTGTAGAAAGACTCAGACCCTGGGATTTAATTCCATTTCTGAAGGGAAACACACAACACAGTTCTCATCCATGGATCACACTCTTCTTTAGAGCAAGAAGCACGCTCTTGCTTTCTAGAGTCTCTAATACAGAAGTCAACCTGAGTGTGCTCAGAAGAAAAGAACGGTGTTTCCTACACATACTGACAATATCTAGTTCAACTCTGCTTGAAATTGATACAAAGCAAAGGGCCCCTAACATCCAATGCTTCTCAGTTAAGATGAGAAACGTGTGAGATTCGTGAACGATGTAGTTCCTTTGAGCTGAAAGTTACTGCCCTTACTTGAAATGAAGTCTTCCTTGTAGGAAGACTCAGAGCATGGGATTTAACTCCATTTCTGAAGTGAAACACACAACACAGTTCTCATCCATTGATCACACTCTGCTTTAGAGCAAGAAGCATGCTCTTGCTTTCCAGAGTCTCTAATAGAGCAGGAAACCTGAGTGTGCTCAGAACAAAAGAACGGTGTTTCCTACACATAGGGACCATATCTAGCTCAACTCTACTTCTGAAACTGAAACAAACCACACGTCGTCTAACAACCAATGCTTGTCATTGAAGATGAGAAGCGTGTGAGCTTCGTGAACTATGTAGTTCCTTTGAGCTGAAAGTTACTGCCCTTACTTGAAATGAAGTCTTCCTTGAAGGAAGATTCAGAGCATGGGATTTAACTCCATTTATGAAGTGAAACACACAACAGAGTTCTCAGCCCTTGATCACACTCTTTTCTATAGCAAGAAGCACACTGAAGCTTTCTAGAATATCTAAGAGAGCAGGAAACTTGAGTGTGCTGAGAAGAAATGAACGGTGTTTCCTACACATACGGATCATATCTAGTCCAACTCTGCTTCTGAAACTGATACAAAGCACTGGTCCTCTAACATCCAATGCTTGTCAGTTAAGATGAGAAACGTGTGAGCTTTGTGAACAATGTAGTTCGTTTGAGGTGTAAAGTGACTGCACTTACCTGAAAAGAAGTAGTGCTTGTAGGAAGACACAGAGTCTGGGATTTATCTCCATTTCTGAAGGGAAACACACAGCATAGTTCTCATCCATGGATCACACTCTGCTTTGGATCAAGAAGCACGCTCTTGCTTCTAGATTCTCTAATACAGCAGGAAACTTGAGTCAGCTCAGAACAAAAGAACGGTGTTTCTTACACATACGGATCATATCTAGTTCATCTCTGCTTCTGAAACTGAAACAAACCACACGTCCTTTCAAATCCAATTCTTGTGAGTTAAGATGAGAAACGGGTGAGCTTCGTGAACGATGTAGTTCGTTTGAGCTGAAAAGTGACTGTCCTTACTTGAAACGAAGTCTTGCATGTTGGAAGATACAGAGCCTGGGATTTAACTCCATTTCTGAAGGGAAACAACAGCATAGTTATCATCCATGGATCACAGTCTGATTTAGAGCAAGAAGCACGCTCGTGCTTCTAGAATCTCTAATAGAGCAGGACACTTGAGTCAGCTCAGAACAAAAGAACGCTGTTTCTTACACATACGGACGATATCTAGTTCATCTCTGCTTCTGAAACTGAAGTAAACCACACGTCCTCTAACATCCAATGCTTGTCAGTTAAATTGAGAAACTTGTGAGCTTCGTGAACAATATAGTTCGTTTGAGCTGAAAAGTGACTGCCCTTACTTGAAACAAAGTCTTGCTTGTAGGATGACACAGAGCCTGGGATTTAACTCCATTTCTGAAGTGAAACACACAGCAGACTTCTCATCCATGGATCACACTCTGCTTTAGAGCAAGAAGGACGCTCTAGCTTTCTAGAGTCTCTAAGACAGCAGGAAATCTGAGTATGCTGAGAACAAAAGAACGGTGTTTCCTACACATACGGACCATATCTAGTCCAACTCTGCTTCTGAAACTGATACAAAGCACTGGTCCTCTAACATCCAATGCTTGTCAGTTAAGATGAGAAACGTGTGAGATTCGTGAACAATGTAGTTCGTTTGAGCTTAAAAGTGACTGCACTTACCTGAAAAGATGTAGTGCTTGTAGGAAGACACCGAGCCTGGGATTTAACTCCATTTCTGAAGGGAAACACACAGCAGTGTTCTCATCCATTGATCACACTCTGCTTTAGAGCAAGAAGCACACTCTTGCTTTCTAGAGTCTCTAGTACAGCAGGAAACGTGTGTGTACTGAGAACAAAAGAACGGTGTTTCCTACACATACGGACCATATCTAGTCCAACTCTGCCTCTGAAACTGATACAAAGTACTGGTCCTCTAACATCCAATGCTTGTCAGGTAAGATGGGAAACTTGTTAGCTTCGTGTACGATGTAGTTCCTTTGAGCTGAAAAGTGACTGCCCTTGCCTGAAACGCCATCCAGCTTGTAGGAAGACACAGAGCCTGGGATTTAACTCCATTTCTGAAGGGAAACACACAGGAGAGTTCTCATCCATAGATCACACTCTGCTTTAGAGCAAGAAGCACGCTCTTGCTTCCTGGAGTCTCTAATACAGCAGGAAACATGAGTGTGCTCAGAAGAAAAGAACAGGGTTTCCTACACATACGGACCATATCTAGTCCAACTCTGCTTCTGAAACTGATACAAAGCACTGGTCCTCTAACATCCAATGCTTGTCAGTTAATATGAGAAACGTGTGAGCTTCATGAACAATGTAGTTCGTTTGAGGTGTTTACCTCAAAAAAAAAGAAGTAGTGCTTGTAGGAAGACACAGAGCCTGGGATTTAACTCCATTTCTGAAGGGAAACACACAGCAGAGTTCTCATCCATGGATCACACTCTGCTTTAGATCATAAGCACGCTCTTGCTTCTAGATTCTCTAATACAGCAGAAAACTTGTGTCAGCTCAGAACAAAAGAACGGTGTTCCTTACACAAACGGACCATATCTACTTCATCTCTGCTTCTGAAACTGAAACAAACCACAGGTCCTCTAACATCCAATGCTTGTCAGTTAAGATGAGAAACGTGTGAGCTCTGTGAACGATGTAGTTCGTTTGAGCTGAAAAGTGACTGTTCTTACTTGAAACGAAGTCTTGCTTGTAGGAAGACACAGAGCCTGGGATTTAACTCCATTTCTGAAGGGAAACAACAGCATAGTAATCATCCATGGATCACACTCTGCTTTAGAGCAAGAAGCACGCTCTTGCTTTCTAGAGTCTGTAGTACAGCAGGAAAAGTGAGTGTGCTGAGAACAAAAGAACGGTGTTTCCTACACATACGGACCATATCTAGTCCAACTCTGCCTCTGAAACTGATACAATGTACTGGTCCTCTAACATCCAATGCTTGTCAGATAAGATGGGAAACTTGATAGCTTCATGTACGATGTAGTTCCTTTGAGCTGAAAAGTGACTGCCCTTGCATGAAACGCCATCCAGCATGTAGGAAGACACAGAGCCTGGGATTTAACTCCATTTCTGAAGGGAAACACACAGGAGAGTTCTCATCCATAGATCACACTCTGGTTTAGAGCAAGAAGCATGCTCTTGCTTCCTGGAGTCTCTAATACAGCAGGAAACGTGAGTGTGCTCAGAAGAAAAGAACAGGGTTTCCTATACATACTGCCCTTATCTAGTTCAAGTCTGCTTGAAATTGATACAAAGCAAAGGTTCTCTAACATCCAATGCTTCTCAGTTATGATGAGCAACATGTAAGCATCGTGAACGATGTAGTGTGTTTGAGCTGAAAAGTGACTGCCCTTACCTGTAACGAAGTAGTGCTTGTAGGAAGACACATAGCTTGGAATTTAACTCCATTTCTGAAGGGAAACACACAGCAGAGTTCTCATCCATAGATCACACTCTGCTTTAGAGCAAGAAGCACGCTCTTGTTTCTAGATTCTCTAATAGAGCAGGAAACTTGAGTCATCTCAGAATAAAAGAACAGTGTTTCTTACACATACGGACCATATCTAGTCCAACTCTGCTTCTGAAACTGATACAAAGCACTGGTCCTCTAACATCCAATGCTTGTCAGTTAAGATGAGAAACGTGTGAGCTTGTGAACGATGTAGTTCATTTGAGCTAAAAAATGACTGCCCTTACATGAAACGAAGTCTTGCTTGTAGGAAGACACAGAGCCTGGAATTTAACTCCATTTCTGAAGGGAAACACACAGCAGAGTTCTCATCCATTGATCACACTCTGCTTTAGAGCAAGAAGCACGCTCTTGCTTTCTAGAGTCTCTACTATAGCAGGAAACGTGAGTGTGCTGAGAACAAAAGAACGGTGTTTCCTACACATACGGACCATATCTAGTCCAACTCTGCTTCTGAAACTGATACAAAGCACTGGTCCTCTAACATCCAATGCTTGTCAGTTAAGATGAGAAATGTGTGAGCTCGTGAACGATGTACTTCATTTGAGCTAAAAAATGACTGCCTTTACATGAAACGAAGTCTTGCTTGTAGGAATACACAGAGCCTGGAATTTAACTCCATTTCTGAAGGGAAACACACAGCAGAGTTCTCATCCATTGTTCACACTCTGCTTTAGAGCAAGAAGAACGATCTAGCTTTCTAGATTCTCTAATACAGCAGGAAATTTGAGTCAGCTCAGAACAAAGAATGCTGTTTGTTACACACACAGACCATATCTAGTTCATCTCTGCTCCTGAAACTGAAACAAACCACACATCCTCTAACATCCAATGCTTGTCAGTTAAGATGAGAAACGTGTGAGCTTCGTGAACGATGTAGTTCCTTTCAGCTGAAAAGTTACTGCCCTTACTTAAAACGAAGTCTTGCTTGAAGGAAGACACAGAGCCTGGGATTTAACTCCATTTCTGAAGGGAAACACAGAGGAGAGTTCTCATCCACAGATCACACTCTGCTTCAGAGCAAGAAGCACGCTCTTGCTTCCTAGAGTCTCTAATACAGCAGGAAACGTGAGTGTGCTCAGAAGAAAAGAACAGTGTTTCCTACACCTACGGACCATATCTAGTCCAACTATGCTTCTGAAACTGATACAAAGCACTGGTCCTCTAACATCCAATGCTTGTCAGTTAAGATGAGAAACGTGTGAGCTCGGGAACGATGTAGTTCATTTGAGCTGAAAAGTGACTGCCCTTACCTGAAACGAAGTCTTGCTTGTAGGAAGACTCAGAACCTGGTATTTAACTCCATTTCTGAAGTGAAACACACAACAGAGTTCTCATCCATTGAGTACACTCTGCTTTAGAGCAAGAAGCACAATCTAGATTTCTAGAGTCCCTAAGACAGCAGGAAACTTGAGTGTGCTTAGAAGAAATGGTCGGTGTTTCCTACACATACAGATCATATCTAGTCCAACTCTGCTTCTGAAACTGATACAAATCATTGGTCTTCTAACATCCAATGCTTGTCAGTTAAGATGAGAAACGTGTGAGCTTCGTGAACGATGTAGTTTGTTTGAGCTGAAAAGTGACTGTTCTTACCTCAATGAAGACTTGCTTGTAGTAAGACTCAGAGCCTGGAATTTAACTCCATTTCTGACGTGAAACACACAGCAGAGTTCTCATCCATTTTTCACACTCTGCTTTACAGCAAGAAGCATGCTTTGCTTTCTAGACTCTCTAAGACAGCAGGAAACATGAGTGTGATGAGAACAAAAGAACGGTGTTTCCTACACATACTGACAATATCTAGTCCAACTCTGCTTCTGAGACTGATACAAAGCACAGGTCGTGTAACATCCAATGCTTTTCAGTGAAGATGAGAAACGTGTGAGCTTCGTGAACGATGTAGTTCATTTGAGCTGAATGTAACTGCCCTTACTTGAAATGATGTCTTCCTTGTAGGAAGACTCAGAGCATGGGATTTAACTCCATTTCTGAAGTGAAACACACAACACAGTTCTCATCTATTTATCACACTCTGCTTTAGAGCAAGAAGCACGCTCTTGGTTTCTAGAGTCTCCACTACAGCAAGAAACATGAGTGTGCTGAGAACAAAAGAACGGTGTTTCTTACACATACAGACCATATCTAGTCCAACTCTGCTACTGAAACTGATAGAAAGCACTGGTCCTCTAACATCCAATGCTTGTCAATTAAGATGAGAAACGTGTGAGCTTCGTGAACGATGTAGTTCATTTGAGATGTAAAGTAGCTTCCCATACCTGAAACGAATTCTTGCTTGCAGGAAGACTCAGAGCCTGGGATTTAACTCCATTTCTGAAGTGAAACACACAACAGTGTTCTCATCCATTGATCACACACTGCTTTAGAGCAAGAAGCACGCTCTTGCTTTCTAGAGTCTCTAATACAGCAGGAAACGTGAGTGTGCTCAGAAGAAAAGAACTGCGCTTCCTATACATACGGACCATATCTAGTTCAACTATGCTTGAAATTGATACAAAGCAAAGGTCCTCTAACATCCAATGCTAATCAGTTAAGAAGAGAAACATGTGAGCTTAGTGAATGATATAGTTCGTTTGAGCTGTAAACTAAATGCCCTTACCTGAAACGAAGTCTTGCTTGTAGGAAGACTCAGAGCCTGGGATTTAACTCCATTTCTGAAGTGAAACACACAACAGAGTTCTCATCCATTGATCACACTCTGCTTTAGAGCAAGAAGCACGCTCTAGATTTCTAGAGTCTCTAAGACAGCAGGAAACATGAGTGTGCTGAGAACAAATGAACTGTGTTTCCTACACATATGGATATTATCTAGTCCAACTCTGCTTCTGAAACTGATACAAAGCACTGGTCCTCTAACATCCAATGATTGTCAGTTAAGATGAGGAACGTGTGAACTTCGTGACCAATGTAATTCGTTTGAGCTGAAAAGTGACTGCCCTTACCTGAAACGAAGTCTTGCTTGTAGGAAGACTCAGAGCCGGGGATTTAACTCCATTTCTGAAGTGAAACCCACAGCAGAGTTCTCATCCATTGTTCACACTCTGCTTTAGAGCAAGAAGCATGCTCTTGCTTTTCAGAGTCTCTAATAGAGCAGGAAACCTGAGTGTGCTCAAAACAAAGGAACGGTGTTTCCTACACATACGGACCATATCTAGTTCAACTCTGCTTCTAAACTGAAACAAACCACATGTCGTCTAACATCCAATGCTTGTCAGTGAAGATGAGAAACGTGTGAGCTTCGTGAACTATGTAGTTCCTTTGAGCTGAAAGTTACTGCCCTTGCCTGAAACGAAGTCTTGCTTGTAGGAAGACACAGAGCCTGGGATTTAACTCCATTTCTGAAGGAAATCACATAACACAGTTCTCATCCATTGATCACACTCTGCTTTACAGCAAGAAGCACGCTCTAGCTTTCTAGAGTCTCTAAGACAGCAGGAAACTTGAGTGTGCTGAGAAGAAAGGAACGGTGTTTCCTACACATACGGATCATATCTAGTCCAACTCTGCTTCTGAAACTGATACAAAGCACTGCTCCTCTAACATTCAATGCTTGTCAGTTAAGATGAGAAACGTGTGAGCTTCGTGAACGATGTAGATTGTTTGAGCTGAAAAGTGACTACCCTTACCTCAAACGAAGTCTTGCTTGTAGTAAGACTCAGAGCCTGGACTTTAACTCCATTTCTGAAGTGAAACACACAGCAGAGTTCTCATCCATTGTTCACACTATGCTTTACAGCAAGAAGCACGCTTTGCTTTCTAGACTCTCTAAGAAATCAGGAAACATGAGTGTGATGAGAACAAAAGAACGGTGTTTCCTACAGTACGGACTCTATCTAGTCCAACTCTGCTTCTGAAACTGAAACAAACCAAAGGTCCTCTAACATCCAATGCTTGTCAGTTAAGATGAGAAACGTGTGAGCTTCCTGAACGATGTAGTTTGTTTGAGCTGAAAAGTGACTGCCCTTACCTGAAACGAAGTCTTGCTTGTAGAAAGACTCAGACCCTGGGATTTAATTCCATTTCTGAAGGGAAACACACAACACAGTTCTCATCCATGGATCACACTCTTCTTTAGAGCAAGAAGCACGCTCTTGCTTTCTAGAGTCTCTAATACAGAAGTCAACCTGAGTGTGCTCAGAACAAAAGAACGGTGTTTCCTACACATAGGGACCATATCTAGCTCAACTCTACTTCTGAAACTGAAACAAACCACACGTCGTCTAACAACCAATGCTTGTCATTGAAGATGAGAAGCGTGTGAGCTTCGTGAACTATGTAGTTCCTTTGAGCTGAAAGTTACTGCCCTTACTTGAAATGAAGTCTTCCTTGAAGGAAGATTCAGAGCATGGGATTTAACTCCATTTATGAAGTGAAACACACAACAGAGTTCTCAGCCCTTGATCACACTCTTTTCTATAGCAAGAAGCACACTGAAGCTTTCTAGAATATCTAAGAGAGCAGGAAACTTGAGTGTGCTGAGAAGAAATGAACGGTGTTTCCTACACATACGGATCATATCTAGTCCAACTCTGCTTCTGAAACTGATACAAAGCACTGGTCCTCTAACATCCAATGCTTGTCAGTTAAGATGAGAAACGTGTGAGCTTTGTGAACAATGTAGTTCGTTTGAGGTGTAAAGTGACTGCACTTACCTGAAAAGAAGTAGTGCTTGTAGGAAGACACAGAGTCTGGGATTTATCTCCATTTCTGAAGGGAAACACACAGCATAGTTCTCATCCATGGATCACACTCTGCTTTGGATCAAGAAGCACGCTCTTGCTTCTAGATTCTCTAATACAGCAGGAAACTTGAGTCAGCTCAGAACAAAAGAACGGTGTTTCTTACACATACGGATCATATCTAGTTCATCTCTGCTTCTGAAACTGAAACAAACCACACGTCCTTTCAAATCCAATTCTTGTGAGTTAAGATGAGAAACGGGTGAGCTTCGTGAACGATGTAGTTCGTTTGAGCTGAAAAGTGACTGTCCTTACTTGAAACGAAGTCTTGCATGTTGGAAGATACAGAGCCTGGGATTTAACTCCATTTCTGAAGGGAAACAACAGCATAGTTATCATCCATGGATCACAGTCTGATTTAGAGCAAGAAGCACGCTCGTGCTTCTAGAATCTCTAATAGAGCAGGACACTTGAGTCAGCTCAGAACAAAAGAACGCTGTTTCTTACACATACGGACGATATCTAGTTCATCTCTGCTTCTGAAACTGATGTAAACCACACGTCCTCTAACATCCAATGCTTGTCAGTTAAATTGAGAAACTTGTGAGCTTCGTGAACAATATAGTTCGTTTGAGCTGAAAAGTGACTGCCCTTACTTGAAACAAAGTCTTGCTTGTAGGATGACACAGAGCCTGGGATTTAACTCCATTTCTGAAGTGAAACACACAGCAGACTTCTCATCCATGGATCACACTCTGCTTTAGAGCAAGAAGGACGCTCTAGCTTTCTAGAGTCTCTAAGACAGCAGGAAATCTGAGTATGCTGAGAACAAAAGAACGGTGTTTCCTACACATACGGACCATATCTAGTCCAACTCTGCTTCTGAAACTGATACAAAGCACTGGTCCTCTAACATCCAATGCTTGTCAGTTAAGATGAGAAACGTGTGAGATTCGTGAACAATGTAGTTCGTTTGAGCTTAAAAGTGACTGCACTTACCTGAAAAGATGTAGTGCTTGTAGGAAGACACCGAGCCTGGGATTTAACTCCATTTCTGAAGGGAAACACACAGCAGTGTTCTCATCCATTGATCACACTCTGCTTTAGAGCAAGAAGCACACTCTTGCTTTCTAGAGTCTCTAGTACAGCAGGAAACGTGTGTGTACTGAGAACAAAAGAACGGTGTTTCCTACACATACGGACCATATCTAGTCCAACTCTGCCTCTGAAACTGATACAAAGTACTGGTCCTCTAACATCCAATGCTTGTCAGGTAAGATGGGAAACTTGTTAGCTTCGTGTACGATGTAGTTCCTTTGAGCTGAAAAGTGACTGCCCTTGCCTGAAACGCCATCCAGCTTGTAGGAAGACACAGAGCCTGGGATTTAACTCCATTTCTGAAGGGAAACACACAGGAGAGTTCTCATCCATAGATCACACTCTGCTTTAGAGCAAGAAGCACGCTCTTGCTTCCTGGAGTCTCTAATACAGCAGGAAACATGAGTGTGCTCAGAAGAAAAGAACAGGGTTTCCTACACATACGGACCATATCTAGTCCAACTCTGCTTCTGAAACTGATACAAAGCACTGGTCCTCTAACATCCAATGCTTGTCAGTTAATATGAGAAACGTGTGAGCTTCGTGAACAATGTAGTTCGTTTGAGGTGTTTACCTCAAAAAAAAAGAAGTAGTGCTTGTAGGAAGACACAGAGCCTGGGATTTAACTCCATTTCTGAAGGGAAACACACAGCAGAGTTCTCATCCATGGATCACACTCTGCTTTAGATCATAAGCACGCTCTTGCTTCTAGATTCTCTAATACAGCAGAAAACTTGTGTCAGCTCAGAACAAAAGAACGGTGTTCCTTACACAAACGGACCATATCTACTTCATCTCTGCTTCTGAAACTGAAACAAACCACAGGTCCTCTAACATCCAATGCTTGTCAGTTAAGATGAGAAACGTGTGAGCTCTGTGAACGATGTAGTTCGTTTGAGCTGAAAAGTGACTGTTCTTACTTGAAACGAAGTCTTGCTTGTAGGAAGACACAGAGCCTGGGATTTAACTCCATTTCTGAAGGGAAACAACAGCATAGTAATCATCCATGGATCACACTCTGCTTTAGAGCAAGAAGCACGCTCTTGCTTTCTAGAGTCTGTAGTACAGCAGGAAAAGTGAGTGTGCTGAGAACAAAAGAACGGTGTTTCCTACACATACGGACCATATCTAGTCCAACTCTGCCTCTGAAACTGATACAATGTACTGGTCCTCTAACATCCAATGCTTGTCAGATAAGATGGGAAACTTGATAGCTTCATGTACGATGTAGTTCCTTTGAGCTGAAAAGTGACTGCCCTTGCATGAAACGCCATCCAGCATGTAGGAAGACACAGAGCCTGGGATTTAACTCCATTTCTGAAGGGAAACACACAGGAGAGTTCTCATCCATAGATCACACTCTGGTTTAGAGCAAGAAGCATGCTCTTGCTTCCTGGAGTCTCTAATACAGCAGGAAACGTGAGTGTGCTCAGAAGAAAAGAACAGGGTTTCCTATACATACTGCCCTTATCTAGTTCAAGTCTGCTTGAAATTGATACAAAGCAAAGGTTCTCTAACATCCAATGCTTCTCAGTTATGATGAGCAACATGTAAGCATCGTGAACGATGTAGTGTGTTTGAGCTGAAAAGTGACTGCCCTTACCTGTAACGAAGTAGTGCTTGTAGGAAGACACATAGCTTGGAATTTAACTCCATTTCTGAAGGGAAACACACAGCAGAGTTCTCATCCATAGATCACACTCTGCTTTAGAGCAAGAAGCACGCTCTTGTTTCTAGATTCTCTAATAGAGCAGGAAACTTGAGTCATCTCAGAATAAAAGAACAGTGTTTCTTACACATACGGACCATATCTAGTCCAACTCTGCTTCTGAAACTGATACAAAGCACTGGTCCTCTAACATCCAATGCTTGTCAGTTAAGATGAGAAACGTGTGAGCTTGTGAACGATGTAGTTCATTTGAGCTAAAAAATGACTGCCCTTACATGAAACGAAGTCTTGCTTGTAGGAAGACACAGAGCCTGGAATTTAACTCCATTTCTGAAGGGAAACACACAGCAGAGTTCTCATCCATTGATCACACTCTGCTTTAGAGCAAGAAGCACGCTCTTGCTTTCTAGAGTCTCTACTATAGCAGGAAACGTGAGTGTGCTGAGAACAAAAGAACGGTGTTTCCTACACATACGGACCATATCTAGTCCAACTCTGCTTCTGAAACTGATACAAAGCACTGGTCCTCTAACATCCAATGCTTGTCAGTTAAGATGAGAAATGTGTGAGCTCGTGAACGATGTACTTCATTTGAGCTAAAAAATGACTGCCTTTACATGAAACGAAGTCTTGCTTGTAGGAATACACAGAGCCTGGAATTTAACTCCATTTCTGAAGGGAAACACACAGCAGAGTTCTCATCCATTGTTCACACTCTGCTTTAGAGCAAGAAGAACGATCTAGCTTTCTAGATTCTCTAATACAGCAGGAAATTTGAGTCAGCTCAGAACAAAGAATGCTGTTTGTTACACACACAGACCATATCTAGTTCATCTCTGCTCCTGAAACTGAAACAAACCACACATCCTCTAACATCCAATGCTTGTCAGTTAAGATGAGAAACGTGTGAGCTTCGTGAACGATGTAGTTCCTTTCAGCTGAAAAGTTGCTGCCCTTACTTAAAACGAAGTCTTGCTTGAAGGAAGACACAGAGCCTGGGATTTAACTCCATTTCTGAAGGGAAACACAGAGGAGAGTTCTCATCCACAGATCACACTCTGCTTCAGAGCAAGAAGCACGCTCTTGCTTCCTAGAGTCTCTAATACAGCAGGAAACGTGAGTGTGCTCAGAAGAAAAGAACAGTGTTTCCTACACCTACGGACCATATCTAGTCCAACTATGCTTCTGAAACTGATACAAAGCACTGGTCCTCTAACATCCAATGCTTGTCAGTTAAGATGAGAAACGTGTGAGCTCGGGAACGATGTAGTTCATTTGAGCTGAAAAGTGACTGCCCTTACCTGAAATGAAGTCTTGCTTGTAGGAAGACTCAGAACCTGGTATTTAACTCCATTTCTGAAGTGAAACACACAACAGAGTTCTCATCCATTGAGTACACTCTGCTTTAGAGCAAGAAGCACAATCTAGATTTCTAGAGTCCCTAAGACAGCAGGAAACTTGAGTGTGCTTAGAAGAAATGGTCGGTGTTTCCTACACATACAGATCATATCTAGTCCAACTCTGCTTCTGAAACTGATACAAATCATTGGTCTTCTAACATCCAATGCTTGTCAGTTAAGATGAGAAACGTGTGAGCTTCGTGAACGATGTAGTTTGTTTGAGCTGAAAAGTGACTGTTCTTACCTCAATGAAGACTTGCTTGTAGTAAGACTCAGAGCCTGGAATTTAACTCCATTTCTGACGTGAAACACACAGCAGAGTTCTCATCCATTTTTCACACTCTGCTTTACAGCAAGAAGCATGCTTTGCTTTCTAGACTCTCTAAGACAGCAGGAAACATGAGTGTGATGAGAACAAAAGAACGGTGTTTCCTACACATACTGACAATATCTAGTCCAACTCTGCTTCTGAGACTGATACAAAGCACAGGTCGTGTAACATCCAATGCTTTTCAGTGAAGATGAGAAACGTGTGAGCTTCGTGAACGATGTAGTTCATTTGAGCTGAATGTAACTGCCCTTACTTGAAATGATGTCTTCCTTGTAGGAAGACTCAGAGCATGGGATTTAACTCCATTTCTGAAGTGAAACACACAACACAGTTCTCATCTATTTATCACACTCTGCTTTAGAGCAAGAAGCACGCTCTTGGTTTCTAGAGTCTCCACTACAGCAAGAAACATGAGTGTGCTGAGAACAAAAGAACGGTGTTTCTTACACATACAGACCATATCTAGTCCAACTCTGCTTCTGAAACTGATAGAAAGCACTGGTCCTCTAACATCCAATGCTTGTCAATTAAGATGAGAAACGTGTGAGCTTCGTGAACGATGTAGTTCATTTGAGATGTAAAGTAGCTTCCCATACCTGAAACGAATTCTTGCTTGCAGGAAGACTCAGAGCCTGGGATTTAACTCCATTTATGAAGTGAAACACACAACAGTGTTCTCATCCATTGATCACACACTGCTTTAGAGCAAGAAGCACGCTCTTGCTTTCTAGAGTCTCTAATACAGCAGGAAACGTGAGTGTGCTCAGAAGAAAAGAACTGCGCTTCCTATACATACGGACCATATCTAGTTCAACTATGCTTGAAATTGATACAAAGCAAAGGTCCTCTAACATCCAATGCTAATCAGTTAAGAAGAGAAACATGTGAGCTTAGTGAATGATATAGTTCGTTTGAGCTGTAAACTAAATGCCCTTACCTGAAACGAAGTCTTGCTTGTAGGAAGACTCAGAGCCTGGGATTTAACTCCATTTCTGAAGTGAAACACACAACAGAGTTCTCATCCATTGATCACACTCTGCTTTAGAGCAAGAAGCACGCTCTAGATTTCTAGAGTCTCTAAGACAGCAGGAAACATGAGTGTGCTGAGAACAAATGAACTGTGTTTCCTACACATATGGATATTATCTAGTCCAACTCTGCTTCTGAAACTGATACAAAGCACTGGTCCTCTAACATCCAATGATTGTCAGTTAAGATGAGGAACGTGTGAACTTCGTGACCAATGTAATTCGTTTGAGCTGAAAAGTGACTGCCCTTACCTGAAACGAAGTCTTGCTTGTAGGAAGACTCAGAGCCGGGGATTTAACTCCATTTCTGAAGTGAAACCCACAGCAGAGTTCTCATCCATTGTTCACACTCTGCTTTAGAGCAAGAAGCATGCTCTTGCTTTTCAGAGTCTCTAATAGAGCAGGAAACCTGAGTGTGCTCAAAACAAAGGAACGGTGTTTCCTACACATACGGACCATATCTAGTTCAACTCTGCTTCTAAACTGAAACAAACCACATGTCGTCTAACATCCAATGCTTGTCAGTGAAGATGAGAAACGTGTGACCTTCGTGAACTATGTAGTTCCTTTGAGCTGAAAGTTACTGCCCTTGCCTGAAACGAAGTCTTGCTTGTAGGAAGACACAGAGCCTGGGATTTAACTCCATTTCTGAAGGAAATCACATAACACAGTTCTCATCCATTGATCACACTCTGCTTTACAGCAAGAATCACGCTCTAGCTTTCTAGAGTCTCTAAGACAGCAGGAAACTTGAGTGTGCTGAGAAGAAAGGAACGGTGTTTCCTACACATACGGATCATATCTAGTCCAACTCTGCTTCTGAAACTGATACAAAGCACTGCTCCTCTAACATTCAATGCTTGTCAGTTAAGATGAGAAACGTGTGAGCTTCGTGAACGATGTAGATTGTTTGAGCTGAAAAGTGACTACCCTTACCTCAAACGAAGTCTTGCTTGTAGTAAGACTCAGAGCCTGGACTTTAACTCCATTTCTGAAGTGAAACACACAGCAGAGTTCTCATCCATTGTTCACACTATGCTTTACAGCAAGAAGCACGCTTTGCTTTCTAGACTCTCTAAGAAATCAGGAAACATGAGTGTGATGAGAACAAAAGAACGGTGTTTCCTACAGTACGGACTCTATCTAGTCCAACTCTGCTTCTGAAACTGAAACAAACCAAAGGTCCTCTAACATCCAATGCTTGTCAGTTAAGATGAGAAACGTGTGAGCTTCCTGAACGATGTAGTTTGTTTGAGCTGAAAAGTGACTGCCCTTACCTGAAACGAAGTCTTGCTTGTAGAAAGACTCAGACCCTGGGATTTAATTCCATTTCTGAAGGGAAACACACAACACAGTTCTCATCCATGGATCACACTCTTCTTTAGAGCAAGAAGCACGCTCTTGCTTTCTAGAGTCTCTAATACAGAAGTCAACCTGAGTGTGCTCAGAAGAAAAGAACAGTGTTTCCTACACATACTGACAATATCTAGTTCAACTCTGCTTGAAATTGATACAAAGCAAAGGGCCCCTAACATCCAATGCTTCTCAGTTAAGATGAGAAACGTGTGAGATTCGTGAACGATGTAGTTCCTTTGAGCTGAAAGTTACTGCCCTTACTTGAAATGAAGTCTTCCTTGTAGGAAGACTCAGAGCATGGGATTTAACTCCATTTCTGAAGTGAAACACACAACACAGTTCTCATCCATTGATCACACTCTGCTTTAGAGCAAGAAGCATGCTCTTGCTTTCCAGAGTCTCTAATAGAGCAGGAAACCTGAGTGTGCTCAGAACAAAAGAACGGTGTTTCCTACACATAGGGACCATATCTAGCTCAACTCTACTTCTGAAACTGAAACAAACCACACGTCGTCTAACAACCAATGCTTGTCATTGAAGATGAGAAGCGTGTGAGCTTCGTGAACTATGTAGTTCCTTTGAGCTGAAAGTTACTGCCCTTACTTGAAATGAAGTCTTCCTTGAAGGAAGATTCAGAGCATGGGATTTAACTCCATTTATGAAGTGAAACACACAACAGAGTTCTCAGCCCTTGATCACACTCTTTTCTATAGCAAGAAGCACACTGAAGCTTTCTAGAATATCTAAGAGAGCAGGAAACTTGAGTGTGCTGAGAAGAAATGAACGGTGTTTCCTACACATACGGATCATATCTAGTCCAACTCTGCTTCTGAAACTGATACAAAGCACTAGTCCTCTAACATTCAATGCTTGTCAGTTAAGATGAGAAACGTGTGAGCTTCGTGATCGATGTAGTTTGTTTGAGCTGAAAAGGGACTGCCCTTACCTGAAACGAAGTCTTGCTTGTAGGAGGACTCAGAGCCTGGGATTTAACTCCATTTCTGAAGGGAAACACACAGCATAGTTCTCAGCCATTGATCACACTCTGCTTTAGAGCAAGAAGTACGCTCTTGCTTTCTAGAGTCTCTAAAAAAGAAGGAAACGTGAGTGGGCTCAGAAGAAAAGAACTGTGTTTCCTATACATACGAACCATATCTAGTTCAACTCTCTTTGAAATTGATACAAAGCAAAGGTCCTCTAACATCCAATGCTTCTCAGTTCAGATGAGAAACGTGTGAGCTTAGTGAACGATGTAGTTCGTTTGAGCTGTAAAGTAACTGCCCTTACTTGAAACGAAGTCTTGCTTGTAGGAAGACTCAGAGCCAGGGATTTAACTCCATTTCTGAAGTGAAACATACAAAAGAGTTCTCAGTCCTTGATCACACTCTTTTCTATAGCAAGAAGCACACTCTAGCTTTCTAGAATCTCTAAAAGAGCAGGAAACTTGAGTGTGCTGAGAACAAATGAACTGTGTTTCCTACACCTATGGATATTATCTAGTTCAACTCTGCTTCTGAAACTGATACAAAGCACTGGTCCTCTAACATCCAATGATTGTCAGTTAAGATGTGGAACGTGTGAACTTCGTGACCTATGTAATTCGTTTGAGCTGAAAAGTGACTGCCCTTACCTGAAACGAAGTCTTGCTTGTAGGAAGACTCAGAGCCGGGGATATAACTCCATTTCTGAAGTGAAACCCACAGCAGAGTTCTCATCCATTGTTCACACTCTGCTTCAGAGCAGGAAGCACGCTTTGCTTTCTAGACTCTCTAAGACAGCAGGACACATGAGTATGATGAGAACAAAAGAACGGTGTTTCCTACAGTACGGACTGTATCTAGTCCAACTCTGCTTCTGAAACTGAAACCAACCAAAGGTCCTCTAACATCCAATGCTTGTCAGTTAAGATGAGAAACGTGTGAGCTTCCTGAACGATGTAGTTTGTTTGAGCTGAAAAGTGACTGCCCTTACCTGAAATGAAGTGTTGCTTGTAGGAAGACTCAGAGCCTGGGATTTAACTCCATTTCTGAAGGGAAACACACAACACAGTTCTCATCCATGGATCACACTCTGCTTTAGAGCAAGAAGCACGCTCTTGCTTTCTAGATTCTCCACTACAGCAGGAAACATGAGTGTGCTGAGAACAAAAGAACGGTGTTTCTTACACATACGGACCATATCTAGTCCAACTCTGCTGCTGAAACTGATACAAATTACTGGTCCTCTAACATCCAATGCTTGTCAGTTAAGATGAGAAACGTGTGAGCTTCCTGAACGATGTAGTTCCTTTGAGCTGTAAACTAAATGCCCTTACCTGAAACGAAGTCTTGCTTGTAGGACGACTCAGAGCCTGGGATTTAACTCCATTTCTGAAGTGAAACACACAACCCAGTTATCATCCATTGATCACACTCTGATTTACAGCAAGAAGCATGCTCTTGCTTTTTAGAGTCACTAATACAGCAGGAAACATGAGTGTGCTGAGAACAAAGAACGGTGTTTCTTACACCTACGGACCATATTTAGTCCAACTCTGCTTCTGAAACTGATACAAAGCACTTGTCCTCTAACTACCAATGGTTGTCAGTTAAGATGAGAAACGTGTGAGCTTCGTCACCGAGGTAATTCATTTGAGCTGAAAAGTGACTGCCCTTACCTGAAACGAAGTCTTGCTTGTAGGAAGACTCAGAGCCAGGGTTTTAACTCCATTTCTGAAGTGAAACACACAACAGAGTTCTCAGCCCTTGATCACACTCTTTTCTATAGCAAGAAGCACACTCTAGCTTTCTAGAATCTCTAAGACAGCAGGAAACTAGAGTGTGCTGAGAAAAAATGAACGGTGTTTCCTACACATATGGATATTATCTAGTCCAAATCGGATTCTAAATCTGAAACAAACCACAGGTCGTCTAACATCCAATGCTTGTCAGTGAAGATGAGAAACGTGTGAGCTTCGTGAACGATGTAGTTCCTTTGAGCTGAAAGTTACTGCCCTTACTTGAAATGAAGTCTTCCTTGTAGGAAGACTCAGAGCATGGGATTTAACTCCATTTCTGAAGTGAAACACACAACACAGTTCTCATCCATTGATCACACTCTGCTTTAGAGCAAGAAGCACGCTCTTGCTTTCTAGAGTCTCCACTACAGCAGGAAACATGAGTGTGCTGAGAAAAAAAGAACCGTGTTTCTTACACATACGGACTATATCTAGTCCAACTCTGCTTCTGAAACTGAAACAAACGAAAGGTCCTCTAACATCCAATGCTTGTCAGTTAAGATGAGAAACGTGTGAGCTTCCTGAACGATGTAGATCGTTTGAGCTGAAAAGTGACTGCCCTTGCCTGAAACGAAGTCTTGCTTGTAGGAAGACTCAGAGCCTGGTATTTAACTCCATTTCTGAAGTGAAACACACAACAGAGTTCTCATCCATTGAGCACACTCTGCTTTAGAGCAAGAAGCACAATCTAGATTTCTAGAGTCCCTATGACAGCAGGAAACTTGAGTGTGCTTAGAAGAAATGAACGGTGTTTCCTACACATACAGATCATATCTAGTCCAACTCTGCTTCTGAAACTGATACAAATCATTGGTCTTCTAACATCCAATGCTTGTCAGTTAAGATGAGAAACGTGTGAGCTTCGTGAACGATGTAGTTTGTTTGAGCTGAAAAGTGACTGCCCTTACCTGAAACGAAGTCTTGCTTGTAGTAAGACTCAGAGCTTGGACTTTAACTCCATTTTTGAAGTGAAACACACAGCAGAGTTCTCATCCATTGTTCACACTCTGCTTTACAGCAAGAAGCACGCTTTGCTTTCTAGACTCTCTAAGACAGCAGGAAACATGAGTGTGATGAGAACAAAAGAACGGTGTATCCCACAGTACGGACTGTATCTAGTCCAACTCTGCTTCTGAAACTGAAACAAACCAAAGGTCCTCTGACATCCAATGCTTGTCAGTTAAGATGAGAAACGTGTGAGCTTTCTGAACGATGTAGTTTGTTTGAGCTGAAAAGTGACTGCCCTTACCTGAAACGAAGTCTTGCTTGTAGGAAGACTCAGAGCCTGGGATTTAACTCCATTTCTGAAGGGAAACACACAACACAGTTCTCATCCATGGATCACACTCTGCTTTACAGCAAGAAGCATGCTCTATCTTTCTAGAGTCTCTAAGAAAGCAGGAAACTTGAGTGTGCTGAGAAGAAATGAACGGTGTTTCCTACACATACGGATCATATCTAGTCCAACTCTGCTTCTGAAACTGATACAAAGCACTGGTCCTCTAACATCCAATGCTTGTCAGTTAAGATGAGAAACGTGTGAGCTTTGTGAACAATGTAGTTCGTTTGAGGTGTAAAGTGACTGCACTTACCTGAAAAGAAGTAGTGCTTGTAGGAAGACACAGAGTCTGGGATTTAACTCCATTTCTGAAGGGAAACACACAGCATAGTTCTCATCCATGGATCACACTCTGCTTTGGATCAAGAAGCACGCTCTTGCTTCTAGATTCTCTAATACAGCAGGAAACTTGAGTCAGCTCAGAACAAAAGAACGGTGTTTCTTACACATACGGATCATATCTAGTTCATCTCTGCTTCTGAAACTGAAACAAACCACACGTCCTTTCAAATCCAATTCTTGTGAGTTAAGATGAGAAACGGGTGAGCTTCGTGAACGATGTAGTTCGTTTGAGCTGAAAAGTGACTGTCCTTACTTGAAACGAAGTCTTGCATGTTGGAAGATACAGAGCCTGGGATTTAACTCCATTTCTGAAGGGAAACAACAGCATAGTTATCATCCATGGATCACAGTCTGATTTAGAGCAAGAAGCACGCTCGTGCTTCTAGAATCTCTAATAGAGCAGGACACTTGAGTCAGCTCAGAACAAAAGAACGCTGTTTCTTACACATACGGACGATATCTAGTTCATCTCTGCTTCTGAAACTGAAGTAAACCACATGTCCTCTAACATCCAATGCTTGTCAGTTAAATTGAGAAACTTGTGAGCTTCGTGAACAATATAGTTCGTTTGAGCTGAAAAGTGACTGCCCTTACTTGAAACAAAGTCTTGCTTGTAGGATGACACAGAGCCTGGGATTTAACTCCATTTCTGAAGTGAAACACACAGCAGACTTCTCATCCATGGATCACACTCTGCTTTAGAGCAAGAAGGACGCTCTAGCTTTCTAGAGTCTCTAAGACAGCAGGAAATCTGAGTATGCTGAGAACAAAAGAACGGTGTTTCCTACACATACGGACCATATCTAGTCCAACTCTGCTTCTGAAACTGATACAAAGCACTGGTCCTCTAACATCCAATGCTTGTCAGTTAAGATGAGAAACGTGTGAGCTTCGTGAACAATGTAGTTCGTTTGAGCTTAAAAGTGACTGCACTTACCTGAAAAGATGTAGTGCTTGTAGGAAGACACCGAGCCTGGGATTTAACTCCATTTCTGAAGGGAAACACACAGCAGTGTTCTCATCCATTGATCACACTCTGCTTTAGAGCAAGAAGCACGCTCTTGCTTTCTAGAGTCTCTAGTACAGCAGGAAACGTGTGTGTACTGAGAACAAAAGAACGGTGTTTCCTACACATACGGACCATATCTAGTCCAACTCTGCCTCTGAAACTGATACAAAGTACTGGTCCTCTAACATCCAATGCTTGTCAGGTAAGATGGGAAACTTGTTAGCTTCGTGTACGATGTAGTTCCTTTGAGCTGAAAAGTGACTGCCCTTGCCTGAAACGCCATCCAGCTTGTAGGAAGACACAGAGCCTGGGATTTAACTCCATTTCTGAAGGGAAACACACAGGAGAGTTCTCATCCATAGATCACACTCTGCTTTAGAGCAAGAAGCACGCTCTTGCTTCCTGGAGTCTCTAATACAGCAGGAAACATGAGTGTGCTCAGAAGAAAAGAACAGGGTTTCCTACACATACGGACCATATCTAGTCCAACTCTGCTTCTGAAACTGATACAAAGCACTGGTCCTCTAACATCCAATGCTTGTCAGTTAATATGAGAAACGTGTGAGCTTCGTGAACAATGTAGTACGTTTGAGGTGTTTACCTCAAAAAAAAGAAGTAGTGCTTGTAGGAAGACACAGAGCCTGGGATTTAACTCCATTTCTGAAGGGAAACACACAGCAGAGTTCTCATCCATGGATCACACTCTGCTTTAGATCATAAGCACGCTCTTGCTTCTAGATTCTCTAATACAGCAGAAAACTTGTGTCAGCTCAGAACAAAAGAACGGTGTTCCTTACACAAACGGACCATATCTACTTCATCTCTGCTTCTGAAACTGAAACAAACCACAGGTCCTCTAACATCCAATGCTTGTCAGTTAAGATGAGAAACGTGTGAGCTCTGTGAACGATGTAGTTCGTTTGAGCTGAAAAGTGACTGTTCTTACTTGAAACGAAGTCTTGCTTGTAGGAAGACACAGAGCCTGGGATTTAACTCCATTTCTGAAGGGAAACAACAGCATAGTAATCATCCATGGATCACACTCTGCTTTAGAGCAAGAAGCACGCTCTTGCTTTCTAGAGTCTGTAGTACAGCAGGAAAAGTGAGTGTGCTGAGAACAAAAGAACGGTGTTTCCTACACATACGGACCATATCTAGTCCAACTCTGCCTCTGAAACTGATACAATGTACTGGTCCTCTAACATCCAATGCTTGTCAGATAAGATGGGAAACTTGATAGCTTCATGTACGATGTAGTTCCTTTGAGCTGAAAAGTGACTGCCCTTGCATGAAACGCCATCCAGCATGTAGGAAGACACAGAGCCTGGGATTTAACTCCATTTCTGAAGGGAAACACACAGGAGAGTTCTCATCCATAGATCACACTCTGGTTTAGAGCAAGAAGCATGCTCTTGCTTCCTGGAGTCTCTAATACAGCAGGAAACGTGAGTGTGCTCAGAAGAAAAGAACAGGGTTTCCTATACATACTGACCTTATCTAGTTCAAGTCTGCTTGAAATTGATACAAAGCAAAGGTTCTCTAACATCCAATGCTTCTCAGTTATGATGAGCAACATGTAAGCATCGTGAACGATGTAGTGTGTTTGAGCTGAAAAGTGACTGCCCTTACCTGTAACGAAGTAGTGCTTGTAGGAAGACACATAGCTTGGAATTTAACTCCATTTCTGAAGGGAAACACACAGCAGAGTTCTCATCCATAGATCACACTCTGCTTTAGAGCAAGAAGCACGCTCTTGTTTCTAGATTCTCTAATAGAGCAGGAAACTTGAGTCATCTCAGAATAAAAGAACAGTGTTTCTTACACATACGGACCATATCTAGTCCAACTCTGCTTCTGAAACTGATACAAAGCACTGGTCCTCTAACATCCAATGCTTGTCAGTTAAGATGAGAATCGTGTGAGCTTGTGAACGATGTAGTTCATTTGAGCTAAAAAATGACTGCCCTTACATGAAACGAAGTCTTGCTTGTAGGAAGACACAGAGCCTGGAATTTAACTCCATTTCTGAAGGGAAACACACAGCAGAGTTCTCATCCATTGATCACACTCTGCTTTAGAGCAAGAAGCACGCTCTTGCTTTCTAGAGTCTCTAGTACAGCAGGAAACGTGAGTGTGCTGAGAACAAAAGAACGGTGTTTCCTACACATACGGACCATATCTAGTCCAACTCTGCTTCTGAAACTGATACAAAGCACTGGTCCTCTAACATCCAATGCTTGTCAGTTAAGATGAGAAATGTGTGAGCTCGTGAACGATGTAGTTCATTTGAGCTAAAAAATGACTGCCCTTACATGAAACGAAGTCGTGCTTGTAGGAATACACAGAGCCTGGAATTTAACTCCATTTCTGAAGGGAAACACACAGCAGAGTTCTCATCCATTGTTCACACTCTGCTTTAGAGCAAGAAGCACGATCTAGCTTTCTAGATTCTCTAATACAGCAGGAAATTTGAGTCAGCTCAGAACAAAGAATGCTGTTTGTTACACACACAGACCATATCTAGTTCTTCTCTGCTTCTGAAACTGAAACAAACCACACATCCTCTAACATCCAATGCTTGTCAGTTAAGATGATAAACGTGTGAGCTTCGTGAACGATGTAGTTCCTTTCAGCTGAAAAGTTACTGCCCTTACTTAAAAGGAAGTCTTGCTTGAAGGAAGACACAGAGCCTGGGATTTAACTCCATTTCTGAAGGGAAACACAGAGGAGAGTTCTCATCCACAGATCACACTCTGCTTCAGAGCAAGAAGCACGCTCTTGCTTCCTAGAGTCTCTAATACAGCAGGAAACGTGAGTGTGCTCAGAAGAAAAGAACAGTGTTTCCTACACATACGGACCATATCTAGTCCAACTCTGCCTCTGAAACTGATACAAAATACTGGTCCGCTAACATCCAATACTTGTCAGTTAAGATGGGAAACTTGTTAGCTTCGTGTATGATATAGTTCCTTTGAGCTGAGAAGTGACTGCCCTTGCCTTAAATCCCATCCAGGTTGTAGGAAGACACAGAGCCTGGGATTTAACTCCATTTCTGAAGGGAAACACACAGGAGAGTTCTCCTCCATAGATCACACTCTGCTTTAGAGCAAGAAGCATGCTCTTGCTTCCTAGAGTCTCCAATACAGCAGGAAACGTGAGTGTGCTCAGAAGAAAAGAACAGTGTTTCCTATACATACTGACCTTATCTAGTTCAACTATGCTTGAAATTGATACAAAGCAAAGGTTCTCTAACATCCAATGCTTCTCAGTTAAGATGAGAAACATGTGAGCATCGTGAACAATGTAGTGTGTTTGAGCTGAAATGTGACTGCCCTTACCTGTAACGAAGTAGTGCTTGTAGGAAGACACAGAGCCTTGGATTTAACTCCATTTCTGAAGTGAAACACACAGCAGAGTTCTCATCCATGGATCACACTCTGCTTTAGAGCAAGAAGCACGCTCTTGCTTCAAGATTCAATAATACAGCAGGAAACTTGAGTCAGCTCAGAACAAATGAACGTTGTTTCTTAAACATACGGACCATATCTAGTCCAACTCTGCCTCTGAAACTGATACAAAGCACTGGTCCTCTAACATCCAATGCTTGTCAGTTAAGATGAGAAACGTGTGAGCTCGTGAACGATGTAGTTCATTTGAGATAAAAAATGACTGCCCTTACATGAAACGAAGTCTTGCTTGTAGGAAGACACAGAGCCTGGAATTTAACTCCATTTCTGAAGGGAAACACACAGCAGAGTTCTCATCCATTGTTCACACTCTGCTTTAGAGCAAGAAGCACGATCTAGCTTTCTAGATTCTCTAATACAGCAGGAAATTTGAGTCAGCTCAGAACAAAAGAATGCTGTTTGTTACACATACAGACCATATCTAGTTCATCTCTGCTTCTGAAACTGAAACAAACCACAGATCCTCTAACATCCAATGCTTGTCAGTTAAGATGAGAAACGTGTGAGCTTCGTGAACGATGTAGTTCCTGTTAGCTGAAAAGTGACTGCCCTTACTTAAAACGAAGTCTTGCTTGAAGGAAGACACAGAGCCTGGGATTTAACTCCATTTCTGAAGGGAAACACAGAGGAGAGTTCTCATCCACAGATCACACTCTGCTTCAGAGCAAGAAGCACGCTCTTGCTTCCTAGAGTCTCTAATACAGCAGGAAACGTGAGTGTGCTCAGAAGAAAAGAACAGTGTTTCCCACACATTCGGACCATATCTAGTCCAATTCTGCCTCTGAAACTGATACAAAGTACTGGTCCTCTAACATCCAATGCTTGTCATTTAATATGGGAAACTTGTTAGCTTCGTGAACGATGTAGTTCCTGTGAGCTGAAAAGTGACTGCCCTTGCCTGAAATGCCACCAGCTTGTAGGTAGACACAGAGCCTGGGATTTAACTCCATTTCTGAAGGGAAACACACAGGAGAGTTCTCCTCCATAGTTCACACTCTGCTTTAGAGCAAGAAGCACGCTCTTGCTTCCTAGAGTCTCTAATACAGCAGGAAAGTTGAGTGTGCTCAGAAGAAAAGAACAGTGTTTCCTATACATACTGACCTTATCTAGTTCAACTCTGCTTGAAATTGATACAAAGCAAAGGTTCTCTAACATCCAATGCTTCTCAGTTAAGATGAGAAACATGTGAGCATCGTGAACAATGTAGTGTGTTTGAGCTGAAATGTGACTGCCCTTACCTGTAACGAAGTAGTGCTTGTAGGAAGACACAGAGCCTTGGATTTAACTCCATTTCTGAAGTGAAACACACAGCAGAGTTCTCATCCATGGATCACACTATGCTTTAGAGCAAGAAGCACGATCTAGCTTTCTAGATTCTCTAATACAACAGGAAATTTGAGTCAGCTTAGAAAAAAAGAATGCTGTTTGTTACACATACAGACCATATCTAGTTCATCTCTGCTTCTGAAACTGAAACAAACCACACATCCTCTAACATCCAATGCTTGTCAGTTAAGATGAGAAACGTGTGAGCTTCGTGAACGATGTAGTTCCTTTTAGCTGAAAAGTGACTGCCCTTACTTAAAACGAAGTCTTGCTTGAAGGAAGACACAGAGCCTGGGATTTAACTCCATTTCTGAAGGGAAACACAGAGGAGAGTTCTCATCCACAGATCACACTCTGCTTCAGAGCAAGAAGCACGCTCTTGCTTCCTAGAGTCTCTAATACAGCAGGAAACGTGAGTGTGCTCAGAAGAAAAGAACAGTGTTTCCCACACATTCGGACCATATCTAGTTCAACTATGCTTCTGAAACTGATACAAAGCACTGGTCCTCTAACATCCAATGCTTGTCAGTTAAGATGTGAAACGTGTGAGCTTCGTGAACCATGTAGTTCATTTGAGCTGAAAAGTGACTTCCCTTACTTGAAACGAAGTCTTGCTTGTAGGAAGACACAGAGCCTGGAATTTAACTCCATTTCTGAAGGGAAACACACAGCAGAGTTCTCATCCATTGATCACACTCTGCTTTAGAGCAAGAAGCACGCTCTTGCTTTCTAGCGACTCTAGTACAGCAGGAACCGTGAGTGTGCTGAGAACAAAAGAACGGTGTTTCCTACACATACGGACCATATCTAGTCCAACTCTGCCTCTGAAACTGATACAAAGTACTGGTCCTCTAACATCCAATGCTTGTCATTTAATATGGGAAACTTGTTAGCTTCGTGAACGATGTAGTTCCTGTGAGCTGAAAAGTGACTGCCCTTGCCTGAAATGCCACCAGCTTGTAGGTAGACACAGAGCCTGGGATTTAACTCCATTTCTGAAGGGAAACACACAGGAGAGTTCTCCTCCATAGATCACACTCTGCTTTAGAGCAAGAAGCACGCTCTTGCTTCCTAGAGTCTCTAATACAGCAGGAAACGTGAGTTTGCTCAGAAGAAAACAACAGTGTTTCCTATACATACTGACCTTATCTAGTTCAACTCTGCTTGAAATTGATACAAAGCAAAGGTTCTCTAACATCCAATGCTTCTCAGTTAAGATGAGATACATGTGAGCATCGTGAACGATATAGTGTGTTTGAGCTGAAAAGTGACTGCCCTTACTTGTAACGAAGTTGTGCTTGTAGGAAGACACAGAGCCTGGGATTAAACTCCATTTCTGAAGTGAAACACACAGCAGAGTTCTCATCCATGGAACACACTCTGCTTTTAGCAAGAAGCCAGCTCTAGCTTTCTAGAGTCTCTAAGACAGCAGGAAATCTGAGTGTGCTGAGAACAAAAGAACGGTGTTTCCTACACATACGGACCATATCTAGTCCAACTCTGCTTCTGAAACTGATACAAAGCACTGGTCCTCTAACATCCAATGCTTGTCAGTTAAGATGAGAAACGTGTGAGCTCGTGAACGATGTAGTTCATTTGAGATAAAAAATGACTGCCCTTACATGAAACGAAGTCTTGCTTGTAGGAAGACACAGAGCCTGGAATTTAACTCCATTTCTGAAGGGAAACACACAGCAGAGTTCTCATCCATTGTTCACACTCTGCTTTAGAGCAAGAAGCATGCTCTAGCTTTCTAGATTCTCTAATACAGCAGGAAACTTGAGTCAGCTCAGAACAAACGAACGCTGTTTCTTACACATATGGACCATATCTAGTTCATCTCTGCTTCTGAAACTGAAAGAAACCACAGGTCCTCTAACATCCAATGCTTGTCAGTTAAGATGAGAAACGTGTGAGCTTCGTGAACCATGTAGTTCGTTTGAGCTGAAAAGTGACTGTCCTTACTTGAAACGAAGTCTTGCTTGTAGGAAGACACAGATCCTGGGATTTAACTCCATTTCTGAAGTGAAACACACAGCAGAATTCTCATCCATTGATCACACTCTGCTTTAGAGCAAGAAGCACGCTCATGCTTTCTAGAGTCTCTAGTATAGCAGGAAACGTGAGTGTGCTGAGAACAAAAGAACGGTGTTTCCTACACATATGGACCATATCTAGTCCAACTATGCTTCTGAAACTGATACAAAGCACTGGTCCTCTAACATCCAATGCTTGTCATTTAATATGGGAAACTTGTTAGCTTTGTGAACGATGTAGTTCCTGTGAGCTGAAAAGTGACTGCCCTTGCCTGAAATGCCACCAGCTTGTAGGAAGAACCAGAGCCTGGGATTAAACTCAATTTCTGAAGTGAAACACACAGCAGAGTTCTCATCCATGGAACACACTCTGCTTAGAACAAGAAACACGCTCTAGCTTTCTAGAGTCTCTAAGACAGCAGGAAATCTGAGTGTACTGAGAACAAAAGAACGGTGTTTCCTACACATATGGACCATATATAGTCCAACTCTGCTTCTGAAACTGATACAAAGCACTGGTCCTCTAACATCCAATGCTTGTCAGTTAAGATGAGAAACGTGTGAGCTCATGAACGATACAGTGTGTTTGAGCTGAAAAGTGACTGCCCTTACCTGTAACGAAGTAGTGCTTGTAGGAAGACACAGAGCCTGGGATTTAACTCCATTTCTGAAGGGAAACACACAGCATAGTTCTCATCCATGTATCACACTCTGCTTTAGAGCAAGAAGAACGCTCTTGCTTCTAGATTCTCTAATACAGCAGGAAACTTGAGTCAGCTCAGAACAAAAGAACGGTGTTTCTTACACATACAGACCATATCTAGTTCATCTCTGCTTCTGAAACTGAAAGAAACCACAGGTCCTCTAACATCCAATGCTTGTCAGTTAAGATGAGAAATTTGTGAGCTTCGTGAACGATGTAGTTCCTTTGAGCTGAAAAGTGACTGTCCTTACTTGAAACTAAGTCTTGCTTGTAGGAAGACACAGAGCCTGGGATTTAACTCCATTTCTGAAGTGAAACACACAGCAGAGTTCTCATCCATGGATCACACTCTGCTTTAGAGCAACAAGCACGCTCTAGCTTTCTAGATTCTCTAAGACAGCAGGAAATCTGAGTGTGCTGAGAACAATAGGACGGTGTTTCCTACACATACGGACCATATCTAGTCCAACTCTGCTTCTGAGACTGGTACAAAGCACTGGTCCTCTAACATCCAATGCTTGTCAGTTAAGATGAGAAACGTGTGAGCTCGTGAACGATGTAGTTCATTTGAGCTAAAAAATGACTGCCCTTACATGAAACGTTGTCTTGCTTGTAGGAAGACACAGAGCCTGGAATTTAACTCCATTTCTGAAGGGAAACACACAGCAGAGTTCTCATCCATTGTTCACACTCTGCTTTAGAGCAAGAAGCACGATCTAGCTTTCTAGATTCTCTAATACAACAGGAAATTTGAGTCAGCTCAGAACAAAAGAATGCTGTTTGTTACACATACAGACCATATCTAGTTCATCTCTGCTTCTGAAACTGAAAGAAACCACAGGTCCTCTAACATCCAATGCTTGTCAGTTAAGATGAGAAATGTGTGAGCTTCGTGAACGATGTAGTTCCTTTGAGCTGAAAAGTGACTGTCCTTACTTGAAACTAAGTCTTGCTTGTAGGAAGACACAGAGCCTGGGATTTAACTCCATTTCTGAAGTGAAACACACAGCATAGTTCTCATCCATGTATCACACTCTGCTTTAGAGCAAGAAGAACGCTCTTGCTTCTAGATTCTCTAATACAGCAGGAAACTTGAGTCAGCTCAGAACAAAAGAACGGTGTTTCTTACACATACAGACCATATCTAGTTCATCTCTGCTTCTGAAACTGAAAGAAACCACAGGTCCTCTAACATCCAATGCTTGTCAGTTAAGATGAGAAATGTGTGAGCTTCGTGAACGATGTAGTTCCTTTGAGCTGAAAAGTGACTGTCCTTACTTGAAACTAAGTCTTGCTTGTAGGAAGACACAGAGCCTGGGATTTAACTCCATTTCTGAAGTGAAACACACAGCAGAGTTCTCATCCACAGATCACACTCTGCTTCAGAGCAAGAAGCACGCTCTTGCTTCCTAGAGTCTCTAATACAGCAGGAAACGTGAGTGTGCTCAGAAGAAAAGAACAGTGTTTCCCACACATTCGGACCATATCTAGTCCAACTATGCTTCTGAAACTGATACAAAGCACTGGTCCTCTAACATCCAATGCTTGTCAGTTAAGATGTGAAACGTGTGAGCTTCGTGAACCATGTAGTTCATTTGAGCTGAAAAGTGACTTCCCTTACTTGAAACGAAGTCTTGCTTGTAGGAAGACACAGAGCCTGGAATTTAACTCCATTTCTGAAGGGAAACACACAGCAGAGTTCTCATCCATTGATCACACTCTGCTTTAGAGCAAGAAGCACGCTCTTGCTTTCTAGCGTCTCTAGTACAGCAGGAAACGTGAGTGTGCTGAGAACAAAAGAACGGTGTTTCCTACACATACGGACCATATCTAGTCCAATTCTGCCTCTGAAACTGATACAAAGTACTGGTCCTCTAACATCCAATGCTTGTCATTTAATATGGGAAACTTGTTAGCTTCGTGAACGATGTAGTTCCTGTGAGCTGAAAAGAGACTGCCCTTGCCTGAAATGCCACCAGCTTGTAGGTAGACACAGAGCCTGGGATTTAACTCCATTTCCTAAGGGAAACACACAGGAGAGTTCTCCTCCATAGATCACACTCTGCTTTAGAGAAAGAAGCACGCTCTTGCTTCCTAGAGTCTCTAAGACAGCAGGAAATCTTAGTGTGCTGAGAACAAAAGAACGGTGTTTCCTACACATACGGACCATATCTAGTCCAACTCTGCTTCTGAAACTGATACAAAGCACTGGTCCTCTAACATCCAATGCTTGTCAGTTAAGATGAGAAACGTGTGAGCTCGTGAACGATGTAGTTCATTTGAGCTAAAAAATGACTGCCCTTACATGAAACTTTGTCTTGCTTGTAGGAAGACACAGAGCCTGGAAATTAACTCCATTTCTGAAGGGAAACACACAGCAGAGTTCTCATCCATTGTTTACACTCTGCTTTAGAGCAAGAAGCATGCTCTAGCTTTCTAGATTCTCTAATACAGCAGGAAACTTGAGTCAGCTAAGAACAAACGAACGCTGTTTCTTACACATATGGACCATATCTAGTTCATCTCTGCTTCTGAAACTGAAAGAAACCACAGGTCCTCTAACATCCAATGCTTGTCAGTTAAGATGAGAAACGTGTGAGCTTCGTGAACCATGTAGTTCGTTTGAGCTGAAAAGTGACTGTCCTTACTTGAAACGAAGTCTTGCTTGTAGGAAGACACAGATCCTGGGATTTAACTCCATTTCTGAAGTGAAACACACAGCAGAATTCTCATCCATTGATCACACTCTGTTTTAGAGCAAGAAGCACGCTCTTGCTTTCTAGAGTCTCTAGTATAGCAGGAAACGTGAGTGTGCTGAGAACAAAAGAACGGTGTTTCCTACACATATGGACCATATCTAGTCCAACTATGCTTCTGAAACTGATACAAAGCACTGGTCATCTAATATCCAATGCTTGTCAGTAAAGATGAGAAACGTGTGAGCTTCGTGAACCATGTAGTTCGTTTGAGCTGAAAAGTGACTGTTCTTTCTTAAAATGAAGTCTTGCTTGTAGGAAGACACAGAGCCTGCAATTTAACTCCATATCTGAAGGGAAACACACAGCAGAGTTCTCATCCATTGATCACACTCTGCTTTAGAGCAAGAAGCACGCTCTTGCTTTCTAGAGTCTCTAGTACAGCAGGAAACTTGAGTCAGCTCAGAACAAAAGAACGCTGTTTCTTACAAATACGGACCATATCTAGTTCATCTCTGCTTCTGAAACTGAAAGAAACCACAGGTCCTCTAACATCCAATTCTTGTCAGTTAAGATGAGAAACGTGTGAGCTTCGTGAACCATGTAGTTCGTTTGAGATGAAAAGTGACTGTCCTTTCTTGAAACGAAGTCTTGCTTGTAGGAAGACACAGAGCCTGGGATTTAACTCCATTTCTGAAGGGAAACACACAGCAGAGTTCTCATCCATTGTTCACACTCTGCTTTAGAGCAAGAAGCACGATCTAGCTTTCTAGATTCTCTAATACAACAGGAAATTTGAGTCAGCTCAGAACAAAGAATGCTGTTTGTTACACATACAGACCATATCTAGTTCATCTCTGCTTCTGAAACTGAAACAAACCACACATCCTCTAACATCCAATGCTTGTCAGTTAAGATGAGAAACGTGTGAGCTTCGTGAACGATGTAGTTCCTTTTAGCTGAAAAGTGACTGCCCTTACTTAAAACGAAGTCTTGCTTGAAGGAAGACACAGAGCCTGGGATTTAACTCCATTTCTGAAGGGAAACACAGAGGAGAGTTCTCATCCACAGATCACACTCTGCTTCAGAGCAAGAAGCACGCTCTTGCTTCCTAGAGTCTCTAATACAGCAGGAAACGTGAGTGTGCTCAGAAGAAAAGAACAGTGTTTCCCACACATTCGGACCATATCTAGTCCAACTATGCTTCTGAAACTGATACAAAGCATTGGTCCTCTAACATCCAATGCTTGTCAGTTAAGATGTGAAACGTGTGAGCTTCGTGAACCATGTAGTTCATTTGAGCTGAAAAGTGACTTCCCTTACTTGAAACGAAGTCTTGCTTGTAGGAAGACACAGAGCCTGGAATTTAACTCCATTTCTGAAGGGAAACACACAGCAGAGTTCTCATCCATTGATCACACTCTGCTTTAGAGCAAGAAGCACGCTCTTGCTTTCTAGCGTCTCTAGTACAGCAGGAAACGTGAGTGTGCTGAGAACAAAAGAACGGTGTTTCCTACACATACGGACCATATCTAGTCCAACTCTGCCTCTGAAACTGATACAAAGTACTGGTCCTCTAACATCCAATGCTTGTCATTTAATATGGGAAACTTGTTAGCTTTGTGAACGATGTAGTTCCTGTGAGCTGAAAAGTGACTGCCCTTGCCTGAAATGCCGCCAGCTTGTAGGAAGACCCAGAGCTGGGATTAAACTCAATTTCTGAAGTGAAACACACAGCAGAGTTCTCATCCATGGAACACAATCTGCTTAGACCAAGAAACACACTCTAGCTTTCTAGATTCTCTAAGACAGCAGGAAATCTGAGTGTGCTGAGAACAAAAGAACGGTGTTTCCTACACATACGGACCATATCTAGTCCAACTCTGCTTCTGAAACTGATACAGAGCACTGGTCCTCTAACATCCAATGCTTGTCAGTTAAGATGAGAAACGTGTGTGCTCGTGAACGATACAGTGTGTTTGAGCTGAAAAGTGACTGCCCTTACCTGTAACGAAGTAGTGCTTGTAGGAAGACACAGAGCCTGGGATTTAACTCCATTTCTGAAGGGAAACACACAGCATAGTTCTCATCCATGTATCCCACTCTGCTTTAGAGCAGGAAGAACGCTCTTGCTTCTAGATTCTCTAATACAGCAGGAAACTTGAGTCAGCTCAGAACAAAAGAACGGTGTTTCTTACACATACAGACCATATCTAGTTCATCTCTGCTTCTGAAACTGAAAGAAACCACAGGTCCTCTAACATCCAATGCTTGTCAGTTAAGATGAGAAACGTGTGAGCTTCGTGAACGATGTAGTTCCTTTGAGCTGAAAAGTGACTGTCCTTACTTGAAACGAAGTCTTGCTTGTAGGAAGACACAGAGCCTGGGATTTAACTCCATTTCTGAAGGGAAACACACAGCAGAGTTCTCATCCATTGTTCACACTCTGCTTTAGAGCAAGAAGCACGATCTAGCTTTCTAGATTCTCTAATACAACAGGAAATTTGAGTCAGCTCAGAACAAAGAATGCTGTTTGTTACACATACAGACCATATCTAGTTCATCTCTGCTTCTGAAACTGAAACAAACCACACATCCTCTAACATCCAATGCTTGTCAGTTAAGATGAGAAACGTGTGAGCTTCGTGAACGATGTAGTTCCTTTTAGCTGAAAAGTGACTGCCCTTACTTAAAACGAAGTCTTGCTTGAAGGAAGACACAGAGCCTGGGATTTAACTCCATTTCTGAAGGGAAACACAGAGGAGAGTTCTCATCCACAGATCACACTCTGCTTCAGAGCAAGAAGCACGCTCTTGCTTCCTAGAGTCTCTAATACAGCAGGAAACGTGAGTGTGCTCAGAAGAAAAGAACAGTGTTTCCCACACATTCGGACCATATCTAGTCCAACTATGCTTCTGAAACTGATACAAAGCATTGGTCCTCTAACATCCAATGCTTGTCAGTTAAGATGTGAAACGTGTGAGCTTCGTGAACCATGTAGTTCATTTGAGCTGAAAAGTGACTTCCCTTACTTGAAACGAAGTCTTGCTTGTAGGAAGACACAGAGCCTGGAATTTAACTCCATTTCTGAAGGGAAACACACAGCAGAGTTCTCATCCATTGATCACACTCTGCTTTAGAGCAAGAAGCACGCTCTTGCTTTCTAGCGTCTCTAGTACAGCAGGAAACGTGAGTGTGCTGAGAACAAAAGAACGGTGTTTCCTACACATACGGACCATATCTAGTCCAACTCTGCCTCTGAAACTGATACAAAGTACTGGTCCTCTAACATCCAATGCTTGTCATTTAATATGGGAAACTTGTTAGCTTCGTGAACGATGTAGTTCCTGTGAGCTGAAAAGTGACTGCCCTTGCCTGAAATGCCACCAGCTTGTAGGTAGACACAGAGCCTGGGATTTAACTCCATTTCCTAAGGGAAACACACAGGAGAGTTCTCCTCCATAGATCACACTCTGCTTTAGAGAAAGAAGCACGCTCTTGCTTCCTAGAGTCTCTAATACAGCAGGAAAGGTGAGTGTGCTCAGAAGAAAAGAACAGTGTTTCCTATACATACTGACCTTATCTAGTTCAACTCTGCTTGAAATTGATACAAAGCAAAGCTTCTCTAACATCCAATGCTTCTCAGTTAAGATGAGATACATGTGAGCATCGTGAACGATATAGTGTGTTTGAGCTGAAAAGTGACTGCCATTACCTGTAACGAAGTTGTGCTTGTAGGAAGACACAGAGCCTGGGATTAAACTCCATTTCTGAAGTGAAACACACAGCAGAGTTCTCATCCATGGAACACACTCTGCTTTTAGCAAGAAGCCAGCTCTAGCTTTCTAGAGTCTCTAATACAGCAGGAAACTTGAGTCAGCTCAGAACAAAAGAACAGTGTTTCTTACACATACGGACCATATCTAGTTCATCTCTTCTTCTGAAACTGAAAGAAACCACAGGTCCTCTAACATCCAATGCTTGTCAGTTAAGATGAGAAACGTGTGAGCTTCGTGAACCATGTAGTTCGTTTGAGCTGAAAAGTGACTGCTCTTACTTGAAATGAAGTCTTGCTTGTAGGAAGACACAGAGCCTGGAATTTAACTCCATTTCTGAAGGGAAACACACAGCAGAGTTCTCATCCATTGATCACACTCTGCTTTAGAGCAAGAACCATGCTCTTGCTTTCTAGAGTCTCTAGTACAGCAGGAAACGTGAGTGTGCTGAGAACAAAAGAACGGTGTTTACTACAAATACGGACCATATCTAGTCCAACTCTGGTTCTGAAACTGATACACAGCACTGGTCCTCTAACATCCAATGCTTGTCATTTAATAAGGGAAACTTGTTAGCTTTGTGAACGATGTAGTTCCTGTGAGCTGAAAAGTGACTGCCCTTGCCTGAAATGCCGCCAGCTTGTAGGAAGACCCAGAGCTGGGATTAAACTCAATTTCTGAAGTGAAACACACAGCAGAGTTCTCATCCATGGAACACAATCTGCTTAGAGCAAGAAACACACTCTAGCTTTCTAGATTCTCTAAGACAGCAGGAAATCTGAGTGTGCTGAGAACAAAAGAACGGTGTTTCCTACACATACGGACCATATCTAGTCCAACTCTGCTTCTGAAACTGATACAGAGCACTGGTCCTCTAACATCCAATGCTTGTCAGTTAAGATGAGAAACGTGTGTGCTCGTGAACGATACAGTGTGTTTGAGCTGAAAAGTGACTGCCCTTACCTGTAACGAAGTAGTGCTTGTAGGAAGACACAGAGCCTGGGATTTAACTCCATTTCTGAAGGGAAACACACAGCATAGTTCTCATCCATGTATCCCACTCTGCTTTAGAGCAGGAAGAACGCTCTTGCTTCTAGATTCTCTAATACAGCAGGAAACTTGAGTCAGCTCAGAACAAAAGAACGGAGTTTCTTACACATACAGACCATATCTAGTTCATCTCTGCTTCTGAAACTGAAAGAAACCACAGGTCCTCTAACATCCAATGCTTGTCAGTTAAGATGAGAAACGTGTGAGCTTCGTGAACGATGTAGTTCCTTTGAGCTGAAAAGTGACTGTCCTTACTTGAAACGAAGTCTTGCTTGTAGGAAGACACAGAGCCTGGGATTTAACTCCATTTCTGAAGTGAAAAACACAGCAGAGTTCTCATCCACTGATCACACTCTGCTTTAGAGCAAGAAGCACGCTCTTGCTTTCTAGAGTCTCTAGTATAGCAGGAAACGTGAGTGTGCTGAGAACAAAAGAACGGTGTTTCCTACACATACGGACCATATCTAGTCCAACTCTGCTTCTGAAACTGATACAAAGCACTGGTCCTCTAACATCCAATGCTTGTCATTTAATATGGGAAACTTGTTAGCTTTGTGAACGATGTAGTTCCTGTGAGCTGAAAAGTGACTGCCCTTGCCTGAAATGCCACCAGCTTGTAGGAAGAACCAGAGCCTGGGATTAAACTCAATTTCTGAAGTGAAACACACAGCAGAGTTCTCATCCATGGAACACACTCTGCTTAGAGCAAGAAACACGCTCTAGCTTTCTAGAGTCTCTAAGACAGCATGAAATCTGAGTGTACTGAGAACAAAAGAACGGTGTTTCCTACACATACGGACCATATCTAGTCCAACTCTGCTTCTGAAACTGATACAAAGCACTGGTCCTCTAACATCCAATGCTTGTCAGTTAAGATGAGAAACGTGTGAGCTCGTGAACGATACAGTGTGTTTGAGCTGAAAAGTGACTGCCCTTACCTGTAACGAAGTAGTGCTTGTAGGAAGACACAGAGCCTGGGATTTAACTCCATTTCTGAAGGGAAACACACAGCAGAGTTCTCATCCATGGATCACACTCTGCTTTAGAGCAAGAAGAACGCTCTTGCTTCTAGATTCTCTAATACAGCAGGAAACTTGAGTGAGCTCAGAACAAAAGAACGGTGTTTCTTACACATACAGACCATATCTAGTTCATCTCTGCTTCTGAAACTGAAAGAAACCACAGGTCCTCTAACATCCAATGCTTGTCAGTTAAGATGAGAAATTTGTGAGCTTCGTGAACGATGTAGTTCCTTTGAGCTGAAAAGTGACTGTCCTTACTTGAAACTAAGTCTTGCTTGTAGGAAGACACAGAGCCTGGGATTTAACTCCATTTCTGAAGTGAAACACACAGCAGAGTTCTCATCCATGGATCACACTCTGCTTTAGAGAAACAAGCACGCTCTAGCTCTCTAGATTCTCTAAGACAGCAGGAAATCTGAGTGTGCTGAGAACAATAGGACGGTGTTTCCTACACATACAGACCATATCTAGTCCAACTCTGCTTCTGAGACTGGTACAAAGCACTGGTCCTCTAACATCCAATGCTTGTCAGTTAAGATGAGAAACGTGTGAGCTCGTGAACGATGTAGTTCATTTGAGCTAAAAAATGACTGCCCTTACATGAAACGTTGTCTTGCTTGTAGGAAGACACAGAGCCTGGAATTTAACTCCATTTCTGAAGGGAAACACACAGCAGAGTTCTCATCTATTGTTCACACTCTGCTTTAGAGCAAGAAGTATGCTCTAGCTTTCTAGATTCTCTAATACAGCAGGAAACTTGAGTCAGCTCAGAACAAAAGAACGCTGTTTCTTACACATACGGATCATATCTAGTTCATCTCTGCTTCTGAAACTGAAACAAACCACACGTCCTTTCAAATCCAATTCTTGTGAGTTAAGATGAGAAACGGGTGAGCTTCGTGAACGATGTAGTTCGTTTGAGCTGAAAAGTGACTGTCCTTACTTGAAACGAAGTCTTGCATGTTGGAAGATACAGAGCCTGGGATTTAACTCCATTTCTGAAGGGAAACAACAGCATAGTTATCATCCATGGATCACACTCTGATTTAGAGCAAGAAGCATGCTCGTGCTTCTAGAATCTCTAATAGAGCAGGACACATGAGTCAGCTCAGGACAAAAGAACGCTGTTTCTTACACATACGGACGATATCTAGTTCATCTCTGCTTCTGAAACTGAAGTAAACCACACGTCCTCTAACATCCAATGCTTGTCAGTTAAATTGAGAAACTTGTGAGCTTCGTGAACGATATAGTTCGTTTGAGCTGAAAAGTGACTGCCCTTACTTGAAACAAAGTCTTGCTTGTAGGATGACACAGAGCCTGGGATTTAACTCCATTTCTGAAGTGAAACACACAGCAGACTTCTCATCCATGGATCACACTCTGCTTTAGAGCAAGAAGGACGCTCTAGCTTTCTAGAGTCTCTAAGACAGCAGGAAATCTGAGTGTGCTGAGAACAATAGGACGGTGTTTCCTACACATACGGACCATATCTAGTCCAACTCTGCTTCTGAGACTGGTACAAAGCACTGGTCCTCTAACATCCAATGCTTGTCAGTTAAGATGAGAAACGTGTGAGCTCGTGAACGATGTAGTTCATTTGAGCTAAAAAATGACTGCCCTTACATGAAACGTTGTCTTGCTTGTAGGAAGACACAGAGCCTGGAATTTAACTCCATTTCTGAAGGGAAACACACAGCAGAGTTCTCATCTATTGTTCACACTCTGCTTTAGAGCAAGAAGTATGCTCTAGCTTTCTAGATTCTCTAATACAGCAGGAAACTTGAGTCAGCTCAGAACAAAAGAACGCTGTTTCTTACACATACGGATCATATCTAGTTCATCTCTGCTTCTGAAACTGAAACAAACCACATGTCCTTTCAAATCCAATTCTTGTGAGTTAAGATGAGAAACGGGTGAGCTTCGTGAACAATGTAGTTCGTTTGAGCTTAAAAGTGACTGCACTTACCTGAAAAGATGTAGTGCTTGTAGGAAGACACTGAGCCTGGGATTTAACTCCATTTCTGAAGTGAAACACACAGCAGTGTTCTCATCCATTGATCACACTCTGCTTTAGAGCAAGAAGCACGCTCTTGCTTTCTAGAGTCTCTAGTACAGCAGGAAACGTGTGTGACCTGAGAACAAAAGAACGGTGTTTCCTACACATACGGACCATATCTAGTCCAACTCTGCCTCTGAAACTGATACAAAGTACTGGTCCTCTAACATCCAATGCTTGTCAGGTAAGATGGGAAACTTGTTAGCTTCGTGTACGATGTAGTTCCTTTGAGCTGAAAAGTGACTGCCCTTGCCTGAAACGCCATCCAGCTTGTAGGAAGACACAGAGCCTGGGATTTAACTCCATTTCTGAAGGGAAACACACAGGAGAGTTCTCATCCATAGATCACACTCTGCTTTAGAGCAAGAAGCACGCTCTTGCTTCCTGGAGTCTCTAATACAGCAGGAAACATGAGTGTGCTCAGAAGAAAAGAACAGGGTTTCCTACACATACGGACCATATCTAGTCCAACTCTGCTTCTGAAACTGATACAAAGCACTGGTCCTCTAACATCCAATGCTTGTCAGTTAATATGAGAAACGTGTGAGCTTCGTGAACAATGTAGTTCGTTTGAGGTGTTTACCTCAAAAAAAAAAAGAAGTAGTGCTTGTAGGAAGACACAGAGCCTGGGATTTAACTCCATTTCTGAAGGGAAACACACAGCAGAGTTCTCATCCATGGATCACACTCTGCTTTAGATCATAAGCACGCTCTTGCTTCTAGATTCTCTAATACAGCAGAAAACTTGTGTCAGCTCAGAACAAAAGAACGGTGTTCCTTACACAAACGGACCATATCTACTTCATCTCTGCTTCTGAAACTGAAACAAACCACAGGTCCTCTAACATCCAATGCTTGTCAGTTAAGATGAGAAACGTGTGAGCTCTGTGAACGATGTAGTTCGTTTGAGCTGAAAAGTGACTGTTCTTACTTGAAACGAAGTCTTGCTTGTAGGAAGACACAGAGCCTGGGATTTAACTCCATTTCTGAAGGGAAACAACAGCATAGTTATCATCCATGGATCACACTCTGCTTTAGAGCAAGAAGCACGCTCTTGCTTTCTAGAGTCTGTAGTACAGCAGGAAACGTGAGTGTGCTGAGAACAAAAGAACGGTGTTTCCTACACATACGGACCATATCTAGTCCAACTCTGCCTCTGAAACTGATACAATGTACTGGTCCTCTAACATCCAATGCTTGTCAGATAAGATGGGAAACTTGATAGCTTCATGTACGATGTAGTTCCTTTGAGCTGAAAAGTGACTGCCCTTGCATGAAACGCCATCCAGCATGTAGGAAGACACAGAGCCTGGGATTTAACTCCATTTCTGAAGGGAAACACACAGGAGAGTTCTCATCCATAGATCACACTCTGGTTTAGAGCAAGAAGCATGCTCTTGCTTCCTGGAGTCTCTAATACAGCAGGAAACGTGAGTGTGCTCAGAAGAAAAGAACAGGGTTTCCTATACATACTGCCCTTATCTAGTTCAAGTCTGCTTGAAATTGATACAAAGCAAAGGTTCTCTAACATCCAATGCTTCTCAGTTATGATGAGCAACATGTAAGCATCGTGAACGATGTAGTGTGTTTGAGCTGAAAAGTGACTGCCCTTACCTGTAACGAAGTAGTGCTTGTAGGAAGACACATAGCTTGGAATTTAACTCCATTTCTGAAGGGAAACACACAGCAGAGTTCTCATCCATAGATCACACTCTGCTTTAGAGCAAGAAGCACGCTCTTGTTTCTAGATTCTCTAATAGAGCAGGAAACTTGAGTCATCTCAGAATAAAAGAACAGTGTTTCTTACACATACGGACCATATCTAGTCCAACTCTGCTTCTGAAACTGATACAAAGCACTGGTCCTCTAACATCCAATGCTTGTCAGTTAAGATGAGAAACGTGTGAGCTTGTGAACGATGTAGTTCATTTGAGCTAAAAAATGACTGCCCTTACATGAAACGAAGTCTTGCTTGTAGGAAGACACAGAGCCTGGAATTTAACTCCATTTCTGAAGGGAAACACACAGCAGAGTTCTCATCCATTGATCACACTCTGCTTTAGAGCAAGAAGCACGCTCTTGCTTTCTAGAGTCTCTAGTATAGCAGGAAACGTGAGTGTGCTGAGAACAAAAGAACGGTGTTTCCTACACATACGGACCATATCTAGTCCAACTCTGCTTCTGAAACTGATACAAAGCACTGGTCCTCTAACATCCAATGCTTGGCAGTTAAGATGAGAAATGTGTGAGCTCGTGAACGATGTAGTTCATTTGAGCTAAAAAATGACTGCCCTTACATGAAACGAAGTCTTGCTTGTAGGAATACACAGAGCCTGGAATTTAACTCCATTTCTGAAGGGAAACACACAGCAGAGTTCTCATCCATTGTTCACACTCTTCTTTAGAGCAAGAAGAATGATCTAGCTTTCTAGATTCTCTAATACAGCAGGAAATTTGAGTCAGCTCAGAACAAAGAATGCTGTTTGTTACACACACAGACCATATCTAGTTCATCTCTGCTTCTGAAACTGAAACAAACCACACATCCTCTAACATCCAATGCTTGTCAGTTAAGATGAGAAACGTGTGAGCTTCGTGAACGATGTAGTTCCTTTCAGCTGAAAAGTTACTGCCCTTACTTAAAAGGAAGTCTTGCTTGAAGGAAGACACAGAGCCTGGGATTTAACTCCATTTCTGAAGGGAAACACAGAGGAGAGTTCTCATCCACAGATCACACTCTGCTTCAGAGCAAGAAGCACGCTCTTGCTTCCTAGATTCTCTAATACAGCAGGAAACGTGAGTGTGCTCAGAAGAAAAGAACAGTGTTTCCTACACCTACGGACTATATCTAGTCCAACTATGCTTCTGAAACTGATACAAAGCACTGGTCCTCTAACATCCAATGCTTGTCAGTTAAGATGAGAAACGTGTGAGCTCGGGAACGATGTAGTTCATTTGAGCTAAAAAATGACTGCCCTTACATGAAACGAAGTCCTGCTTGTAGGAAGACACAGAGCCTGGAATTTAACTCCATTTCTGAAGGGAAACACACAGAAGAGTTCTCATCCATTGTTCACACTCTGCTTTAGAGCAAGAAGCACGATCTAGCTTTCTAGATTCTCTAATACAGCAGGAAATTTGAGTCAGCTCAGAACAAAAGAACGCTGTTTTTACACATACAGACCATATCGAGTTCATCTCTGCTTCTGAACCTGAAACAAACCACACATCCTCTAACATCCAATGCTTGTCAGTTAAGATGAGAAACGTGTGAGCTTTGTGAACGATGTAGTTCCTTTTAGCTGAAAAGTGACTGCCCTTACTTAAAACGAAGTCTTGCTTGTAGGAAGACACAGAGCCTGGAATTTAACTCCATTTCTGAAGGGAAACACACAGCAGAGTTCTCATCTATTGTTCACACTCTGCTTTAGAGCAAGAAGTATGCTCTAGCTTTCTAGATTCTCTAATACAGCAGGAAACTTGAGTCAGCTCAGAACAAAAGAACGCTGTTTCTTACACATACGGATCATATCTAGTTCATCTCTGCTTCTGAAACTGAAACAAACCACACGTCCTTTCAAATCCAATTCTTGTGAGTTAAGATGAGAAACGGGTGAGCTTCGTGAACGATGTAGTTCGTTTGAGCTGAAAAGTGACTGTCCTTACTTGAAACGAAGTCTTGCATGTTGGAAGATACAGAGCCTGGGATTTAACTCCATTTCTGAAGGGAAACAACAGCATAGTTATCATCCATGGATCACACTCTGATTTAGAGCAAGAAGCACGCTCGTGCTTCTAGAATCTCTAATAGAGCAGGACACTTTAGTCAGCTCAGAACAAAAGAACGCTGTTTCTTACACATACGGACGATATCTAGTTCATCTCTGCTTCTGAAACTGAAGTAAACCACACGTCCTCTAACATCCAATGCTTGTCAGTTAAATTGAGAAACTTGTGAGCTTCGTGAACGATATAGTTCGTTTGAGCTGAAAAGTGACTGCCCTTACTTGAAACAAAGTCTTGCTTGTAGGATGACACAGATCCTGGGATTTAACTCCATTTCTGAAGTGAAACACACAGCAGACTTCTCATCCATGGATCACACTCTGCTTTAGAGCAAGAAGGACGCTCTAGCTTTCTAGAGTCTCTAAGACAGCAGGAAATCTGAGTATGCTGAGAACAAAAGAACGGTGTTTCCTACACATACGGACCATATCTAGTCCAACTCTGCTTCTGAAACTGATACAAAGCACTGGTCCTCTAACATCCAATGCTTGTCAGTTAAGATGAGAAACGTGTGAGCTTCGTGAACAATGTAGTTCGTTTGAGCTTAAAAGTGACTGCACTTACCTGAAAAGATGTAGTGCTTGTAGGAAGACACCGAGCCTGGGATTTAACTCCATTTCTGAAGGGAAACACACAGCAGTGTTCTCATCCATTGATCACACTCTGCTTTAGAGCAAGAAGCACGCTCTTGCTTTCTAGAGTCTCTAGTACAGCAGGAAACGTGTGTGTACTGAGAACAAAAGAACGGTGTTTCCTACACATACGGACCATATCTAGTCCAACTCTGCCTCTGAAACTGATACAAAGTACTGGTCCTCTAACATCCAATGCTTGTCAGGTAAGATGGGAAACTTGTTAGCTTCGTGTACGATGTAGTTCCTTTGAGCTGAAAAGTGACTGCCCTTGCCTGAAACGCCATCCAGCTTGTAGGAAGACACAGAGCCTGGGATTTAACTCCATTTCTGAAGGGAAACACACAGGAGAGTTCTCATCCATAGATCACACTCTGCTTTAGAGCAAGAAGCACGCTCTTGCTTCCTGGAGTCTCTAATACAGCAGGAAACATGAGTGTGCTCAGAAGAAAAGAACAGGGTTTCCTACACATACGGACCATATCTAGTCCAACTCTGCTTCTGAAACTGATACAAAGCACTGGTCCTCTAACATCCAATGCTTGTCAGTTAATATGAGAAACGTGTGAGCTTCGTGAACAATGTAGTTCGTTTGAGGTGTTTACCTCAAAAAAAAAAGAAGTAGTGCTTGTAGGAAGACACAGAGCCTGGGATTTAACTCCATTTCTGAAGGGAAACACACAGCAGAGTTCTCATCCATGGATCACACTCTGCTTTAGATCATAAGCACGCTCTTGCTTCTAGATTCTCTAATACAGCAGAAAACTTGTGTCAGCTCAGAACAAAAGAACGGTGTTCCTTACACAAACGGACCATATCTACTTCATCTCTGCTTCTGAAACTGAAACAAACCACAGGTCCTCTAACATCCAATGCTTGTCAGTTAAGATGAGAAACGTGTGAGCTCTGTGAACGATGTAGTTCGTTTGAGCTGAAAAGGGACTGTTCTTACTTGAAATGAAGTCTTGCTTGTAGGAAGACACAGAGCCTGGGATTTAACTCCATTTCTGAAGGGAAACAACAGCATAGTTATCATCCATGGATCACACTCTGCTTTAGAGCAAGAAGCACGCTCTTGCTTTCTAGAGTCTGTAGTACAGCAGTAAACGTGAGTGTGCTGAGAACAAAAGAACGGTGTTTCCTACACATACGGACCATATCTAGTCCAACTCTGCCTCTGAAACTGATACAATGTACTGGTCCTCTAACATCCAATGCTTGTCAGATAAGATGGGAAACTTGATAGCTTCATGTACGATGTAGTTCCTTTGAGCTGAAAAGTGACTGCCCTTGCATGAAACGCCATCCAGCATGTAGGAAGACACAGAGCCTGGGATTTAACTCCATTTCTGAAGGGAAACACACAGGAGAGTTCTCATCCATAGATCACACTCTGGTTTAGAGCAAGAAGCATGCTCTTGCTTCCTGGAGTCTCTAATACAGCAGGAAACGTGAGTGTGCTCAGAAGAAAAGAACAGGGTTTCCTATACATACTGCCCTTATCTAGTTCAAGTCTGCTTGAAATTGATACAAAGCAAAGGTTCTCTAACATCCAATGCTTCTCAGTTATGATGAGCAACATGTAAGCATCGTGAACGATGTAGTGTGTTTGAGCTGAAAAGTGACTGCCCTTACCTGTAACGAAGTAGTGCTTGTAGGAAGACACATAGCTTGGAATTTAACTCCATTTCTGAAGGGAAACACACAGCAGAGTTCTCATCCATAGATCACACTCTGCTTTAGAGCAAGAAGCACGCTCTTGTTTCTAGATTCTCTAATAGAGCAGGAAACTTGAGTCATCTCAGAATAAAAGAACAGTGTTTCTTACACATACGGACCATATCTAGTCCAACTCTGCTTCTGAAACTGATACAAAGCACTGGTCCTCTAACATCCAATGCTTGTCAGTTAAGATGAGAAACGTGTGAGCTTGTGAACGATGTAGTTCATTTGAGCTAAAAAATGACTGCCCTTACATGAAACGAAGTCTTGCTTGTAGGAAGACACAGAGCCTGGAATTTAACTCCATTTCTGAAGTGAAACACACAGCAGAGTTCTCATCCATTGTTCACACTCTGCTTTAGAGCAAGAAGAACGATCTAGCTTTCTAGATTCTATAATACAGCAGGAAATTTGAGTCAGCTCAGAACAAAGAATGCTGTTTGTTACACACACAGACCATATCTAGTTCATCTCTGCTTCTGAAACTGAAACAAACCACACGTCCTCTAACATCCAATGCTTGTCAGTTAAGATGAGAAACGTGTGAGCTTCGTGAACGATGTAGTTCCTTTCAGCTGAAAAGTTACTGCCCTTACTTAAAACGAAGTCTTGCTTGAAGGAAGACACAGAGCCTGGGATTTAACTCCATTTCTGAAGGGAAACACAGAGGAGAGTTCTCATCCACAGATCACACTCTGCTTCAGAGCAAGAAGCACGCTCTTGCTTCCTAGAGTCTCTAATACAGCAGGAAACGTGAGTGTGCTCAGAAGAAAAGAACAGTGTTTCCTACACCTACGGACCATATCTAGTCCAACTCTGCTTCTGAAACTGGTACAAAGCACTGGTCCTCTAACATCCAATGCTTGTCAGTTAAGATGAGAAACGTGTGAGCTCGGGAACGATGTAGTTCATTTGAGCTAAAAAATGACTGCCCTTACATGAAACAAAGTCCTGCTTGTAGGAAGACACAGAGCCTGGAATTTAACTCCATTTCTGAAGGGAAACACACAGAAGAGTTCTCATCCATTGTTCACACTCTGCTTTAGAGCAAGAAGCACGATCTAGCTTTCTAGATTCTCTAATACAGCAGGAAATTTGAGTCAGCTCAGAACAAAAGAACGCTGTTTGTTACACATACAGACCATATCGAGTTCATCTCTGCTTCTGAACCTGAAACAAACCACACATCCTCTAACATCCAATGCTTGTCAGTTAAGATGAGAAACGTGTGAGCTTTGTGAACGATGTAGTTCCTTTTAGCTGAAAAGTGACTGCCCTTACTTAAAACGAAGTCTTGCTTGAAGGAAGACACAGAGCCTGGGATTTAACTCCATTTCTGAAGGGAAACACAGAGGAGAGTTCTCATCCACAGATCACACTCTGCTTCAGAGCAAGAAGCACGCTCTTGCTTCCTAGAGTCTCTAATACAGCAGGAAACGTGAGTGTGCTCAGAAGAAAAGAACAGTGTTTCCCACACATTCGGACCATATCTAGTCCAACTATGCTTCTGAAACTGATACAAAGCACTGGTCCTCTAACATCCAATGCTTGTCAGTTAAGATGTGAAACGTGTGAGCTTCGTGAACCATGTAGTTCATTTGAGCTGAAAAGTGACTTCCCTTACTTGAAACGAAGTCTTGCTTGTAGGAAGACAGAGAGCCTGGAATTTAACTCCATTTCTGAAGGGAAACACACAGCAGAGTTCTCATCCATTGATCACACTCTGCTTTAGAGCAAGAAGCACGCTCTTGCTTTCTAGCGTCTCTAGTACAGCAGGAAACGTGAGTGTGCTGAGAACAAAAGAACGGTGTTTCCTACACATACGGACCATATCTAGTTCAATTCTGCCTCTGAAACTGATACAAAGTACTGGTCCTCTAACATCCAATGCTTGTCATTTAATATGGGAAACTTGTTAGCTTCGTGAACGATGTAGTTCCTGTGAGCTGAAAAGTGACTGCCCTTGCCTGAAATGCCACCAGCTTGTAGGTAGACACAGAGCCTGGGATTTAACTCCATTTCTGAAGGGAAACACACAGGAGAGTTCTCATCCATAGATCACACTCTGGTTTAGAGCAAGAAGCATGCTCTTGCTTCCTGGAGTCTCTAATACAGCAGGAAACGTGAGTGTGCTCAGAAGAAAAGAACAGGGTTTCCTATACATACTGACCTTATCTAGTTCAAGTCTGCTTGAAATTGATACAAAGCAAAGGTTCTCTAACATCCAATGCTTCTCAGTTATGATGAGCAACATGTAAGCATCGTGAACGATGTAGTGTGTTTGAGCTGAAAAGTGACTGCCCTTACCTGTAACGAAGTAGTGCTTGTAGGAAGACACATAGCTTGGAATTTAACTCCATTTCTGAAGGGAAACACACAGCAGAGTTCTCATCCATAGATCACACTCTGCTTTAGAGCAAGAAGCACGCTCTTGTTTCTAGATTCTCTAATAGAGCAGGAAACTTGAGTCATCTCAGAATAAAAGAACAGTGTTTCTTACACATACGGACCATATCTAGTCCAACTCTGCTTCTGAAACTGATACAAAGCACTGGTCCTCTAACATCCAATGCTTGTCAGTTAAGATGAGAAACGTGTGAGCTTGTGAACGATGTAGTTCATTTGAGCTAAAAAATGACTGCCCTTACATGAAACGAAGTCTTGCTTGTAGGAAGACACAGAGCCTGGAATTTAACTCCATTTCTGAAGGGAAACACACAGCAGAGTTCTCATCCATTGATCACACTCTGCTTTAGAGCAAGAAGCACGCTCTTGCTTTCTAGAGTCTCTACTATAGCAGGAAACGTGAGTGTGCTGAGAACAAAAGAACGGTGTTTCCTACACATACGGACCATATCTAGTCCAACTCTGCTTCTGAAACTGATACAAAGCACTGGTCCTCTAACATCCAATGCTTGTCAGTTAAGATGAGAAATGTGTGAGCTCGTGAACGATGTAGTTCATTTGAGCTAAAAAATGACTGCCCTTACATGAAACGAAGTCTTGCTTGTAGGAATACACAGAGCCTGGAATTTAACTCCATTTCTGAAGGGAAACACACAGCAGAGTTCTCATCCATTGTTCACACTCTGCTTTAGAGCAAGAAGAACGATCTAGCTTTCTAGATTCTATAATACAGCAGGAAATTTGAGTCAGCTCAGAACAAAGAATGCTGTTTGTTACACACACAGACCATATCTAGTTCATCTCTGCTTCTGAAACTGAAACAAACCACACATCCTCTAACATCCAATGCTTGTCAGTTAAGATGAGAAACGTGTGAGCTTCGTGAACGATGTAGTTCCTTTCAGCTGAAAAGTTACTGCCCTTACTTAAAACGAAGTCTTGCTTGAAGGAAGACACAGAGCCTGGGATTTAACTCCATTTCTGAAGGGAAACACAGAGGAGAGTTCTCATCCACAGATCACACTCTGCTTCAGAGCAAGAAGCACGCTCTTGCTTCCTAGAGTCTCTAATACAGCAGGAAACGTGAGTGTGCTCAGAAGAAAAGAACAGTGTTTCCTACACCTACGGACCATATCTAGTCCAACTATGCTTCTGAAACTGATACAAAGCACTGGTCCTCTAACATCCAATGCTTGTCAGTTAAGATGAGAAACGTGTGAGCTCGGGAACGATGTAGTTCATTTGAGCTAAAAAATGACTGCCCTTACATGAAACGAAGTCCTGCTTTTAGGAAGACACAGAGCCTGGAATTTAACTCCATTTCTGAAGGGAAACACACAGAAGAGTTCTCATCCATTGTTCACACTCTGCTTTAGAGCAAGAAGCACGATCTAGCTTTCTAGATTCTCTAATACAGCAGGAAATTTGAGTCAGCTCAGAACAAAAGAACGCTGTTTGTTACACATACAGACCATATCGAGTTCATCTCTGCTTCTGAACCTGAAACAAACCACACATCCTCTAACATCCAATGCTTGTCAGTTAAGATGAGAAACGTGTGAGCTTTGTGAACGATGTAGTTCCTTTTAGCTGAAAAGTGACTGCCCTTACTTAAAACGAAGTCTTGCTTGTAGGAAGACACAGAGCCTGGAATTTAACTCCATTTCTGAAGGGAAACACACAGCAGAGTTCTCATCCATTGATCACACTCTGCTTCAGAGCAAGAAGCACGCTCTTGCTTCCTAGAGTCTCTAATACAGCAGGAAACGTGAGTGTGCTCAGAAGAAAAGAACAGTGTTTCCCACACATTCGGACCATATCTAGTCCAACTATGCTTCTGAAACTGATACAAAGCACTGGTCCTCTAACATCCAATGCTTGTCAGTTAAGATGTGAAACGTGTGAGCTTCGTGAACCATGTAGTTCATTTGAGCTGAAAAGTGACTTCCCTTACTTGAAACGAAGTCTTGCTTGTAGGAAGACAGAGAGCCTGGAATTTAACTCCATTTCTGAAGGGAAACACACAGCAGAGTTCTCATCCATTGATCACACTCTGCTTTAGAGCAAGAAGCACGCTCTTGCTTTCTAGCGTCTCTAGTACAGAAGGAAACGTGAGTGTGCTGAGAACAAAAGAACGGTGTTTCCTACACATACGGACCATATCTAGTCCAATTCTGCCTCTGAAACTGATACAAAGTACTGGTCCTCTAACATCCAATGCTTGTCATTTAATATGGGAAACTTGTTAGCTTCGTGAACGATGTAGTTCCTGTGAGCTGAAAAGTGACTGCCCTTGCCTGAAATGCCACCAGCTTGTAGGTAGACACAGAGCCTGGGATTTAACTCCATTTCTGAAGGGAAACACACAGGAGAATTCTCCTACATAGATCACACTCTGCTTTAGAGCAAGAAGCACGCTCTTGCTTCCTAGAGTCTCTAATACAGCAGGAAAGGTGAGTGTGCTCAGAAGAAAAGAACAGTGTTTCCTATACATACTGACCTTATCAAGTTCAACTCTGCTTGAAATTGATACAAAGCAAAGGTTCTCTAACATCCAATGCTTCTCAGTTAAGATGAGAAACATGTGAGCATCCTGAACAATGTAGTGTGTTTGAGCTGAAATGTGACTGCCCTTACCTGTAACGAAGTAGTGCTTGTAGGAAGACACAGAGCCTTGGATTTAACTCCATTTCTGAAGTGAAACACACAGCAGAGTTCTCATCCATGGATCACACTCTGCTTTAGAGCAAGAAGCACGCTCTTGCTTCAAGATTCTATAATACAGCAGGAAACTTGAGTCAGCTCAGAACAAAAGAACGTTGTTTCTTACACATACGGACCATATCTAGTCCAACTCTGCTTCTGAAACTGATACAAAGCACTGGTCCTCTAACATCCAATGCTTGTCAGTTAAGATGAGAAACGTGTGAGCTTGTGAACGATGTAGTTCATTTGAGCTAAAAAATGACTGCCCTTACATGAAACGAAGTCTTGCTTGTAGGAAGACACAGAGCCTGGAATTTAACTCCATTTCTGAAGGGAAACACACAGCAGAGTTCTCATCCATTGTTCACACTCTGCTTTAGAGCAAGAAGCATGCTCTAGCTTTCTAGATTCTCTAATACAGCAGGAAACTTGAGTCAGCTCAGAACAAACGAACGCAGTTTCTTACACATATGGACCATATCTAGTTCATCTCTGCTTCTGAAACTGAAAGAAACCACAGGTCCTCTAACATCCAATGCTTGTCAGTTAAGATGAGAAACGTGTGAGCTTCGTGAACCATGTAGTTCGTTTGAGCTGAAAAGTGACTGTCCTTACTTGAAACGAAGTCTTGCTTGTAGGAAGACACAGATACTGGATTTAACTCCATTTCTGAAGTGAAACACACAGCAGAATTCTCATCCATTGATCACACTCTGCTTTAGAGCAAGAAGCACGCTCTTGCTTTCTAGAGTCTCTAGTATAGCAGGAAACGTGAGTGTGCTGAGAACAAAAGAACAGTGTTTCCTACACATACGGACCATATCTAGTCCAACTATGCTTCTGAAACTGATACAAAGCACTGGTCATCTAATATCCAATGCTTGTCAGTAAAGATAAGAAACGTGTGAGCTTCGTGAACCATGTAGTTGGTTTGAGCTGAAAAGTGACTGTCCTTACTTGAAACGAAGTCTTGCTTGTAGGAAGACACAGAGCCTGGAATTTAACTCCATTTCTGAAGTGAAACACACAGCAGAGTTCTCATCCATGGAACACACTCTGCTTAGAGCAAGAAACACGCTCTAGCTTTCTAGAGTCTCTAAGACAGCAGGAAATCTGAGTGTACTGAGAACAAAAGAACGGTGTTTCCTACACATACGGACCATATCTAGTCCAACTCTGCTTCTGAAACTGATACAAAGCAGTGGTCCTCTAACATCCAATGCTTGTCAGTTAAGATGAGAAACGTGTGAGCTCGTGAACGATACAGTGTGTTTGAGCTGAAAAGTGACTGCCCTTACCTGTAACGAAGTAGTGCTTGTAGGAAGACACAGAGCCTGGGATTTAACTCCATTTCTGAAGGGAAACACACAGCATAGTTCTCATCCATGTATCACACTCTGCTTTAGAGCAAGAAGAACGCACTTGCTTCTAGATTCTCTAATACAGCAGGAAACTTGAGTCAGCTCAGAACAAAAGAACGGTGTTTCTTACACATACAGACCATATCTAGTTCATCTCTGCTTCTGAAACTGAAAGAAACCACAGGTCCTCTAACATCCAATGCTTGTCAGTTAAGATGAGAAATGTGTGAGCTTCGTGAACGATGTAGTTCCTTTGAGCTGAAAAGTGACTGTCCTTACTTGAAACTAAGTCTTGCTTGTAGGAAGACACAGAGCCTGGGATTTAACTCCATTTCTGAACTGAAACACACAGCAGAGTTCTCATCCATGGATCACACTCTGCTTTAGAGCAACAAGCACGCTCTAGCTTTCTAGATTCTCTAAGACAGCAGGAAATCTGAGTGTGCTGAGAACAATAGGACGGTGTTTCCTACACATACGGACCATATCTAGTCCAACTCTGCTTCTGAGACTGGTACAAAGCACTGGTCCTCTAACATCCAATGCTTGTCAGTTAAGATGAGAAACGTGTGAGCTCGTGAACGATGTAGTTCATTTGAGCTAAAAAATGACTGCCCTTACATGAAACGTTGTCTTGCTTGTAGGAAGACACAGAGCCTGGAATTTAACTCCATTTCTGAAGGGAAACACACAGCAGAGTTCTCATCCATTGTTCACACTCTGCTTTAGAGCAAGAAGCACGATCTAGCTTTCTAGATTCTCTAATACAACAGGAAATTTGAGTCAGCTCAGAACAAAAGAATGCTGTTTGTTACACATACAGACCATATCTAGTTCATCTCTGCTTCTGAAACTGAAACAAACCACACATCCTCTAACATCCAATGCTTGTCAGTTAAGATGAGAAACGTGTGAGCTTCGTGAACGATGTAGTTCCTTTTAGCTGAAAAGTGACTGCCCTTACTTAAAACGAAGTCTTGCTTGAAGGAAGACACAGAGCCTGGGATTTAACTCCATTTCTGAAGGGAAACACAGAGGAGAGTTCTCATCCACAGATCACACTCTGCTTCAGAGCAAGAAGCACGCTCTTGCTTCCTAGAGTCTCTAATACAGCAGGAAACGTGAGTGTGCTCAGAAGAAAAGAACAGTGTTTCCCACACATTCGGACCATATCTAGTCCAACTATGCTTCTGAAACTGATACAAAGCACTGGTCCTCTAACATCCAATGCTTGTCAGTTAAGATGAGATACATGTGAGCATCGTGAACGATATAGTGTGTTTGAGCTGAAAAGTGACTGCCATTACCTGTAACGAAGTTGTGCTTGTAGGAAGACACAGAGCCTGGGATTAAACTCCATTTCTGAAGTGAAACACACAGCAGAGTTCTCATCCATGGAACACACTCTGCTTTTAGCAAGAAGCCAGCTCTAGCTTTCTAGAGTCTCTAATACAGCAGGAAACTTGAGTCAGCTCAGAACAAAAGAACAGTGTTTCTTACACATACGACCATATCTAGTTCATCTCTTCTTCTGAAACTGAAAGAAACCACAGGTCCTCTAACATCCAATGCTTGTCAGTTAAGATGAGAAACGTGTGAGCTTCGTGAACCATGTAGTTCGTTTGAGCTGAAAAGTGACTGCTCTTACTTGAAATGAAGTCTTGCTTGTAGGAAGACACAGAGCCTGGAATTTAACTCCATTTCTGAAGGGAAACACACAGCAGAATTCTCATCCATTGATCACACTCTGCTTTAGAGCAAGAACCACGCTCTTGCTTTCTAGAGTCTCTAGTACAGCAGGAAAGGTGAGTGTGCTGAGAACAAAAGAACGGTGTTTCCTACACATACGGACCATATCTAGTCCAACTCTGCCTCTGAAACTGATACAAAGCACTGGTCATCTAATATCCAATGCTTGTCAGTAAAGATAAGAAACGTGTGAGCTTCGTGAACCATGTAGTTGGTTTGAGCTGAAAAGTGACTGTCCTTACTTGAAACGAAGTCTTGCTTGTAGGAAGACACAGAGCCTGGAATTTAACTCCATTTCTGAAGTGAAACACACAGCAGAGTTCTCATCCATGGAACACACTCTGCTTAGAGCAAGAAACACGCTCTAGCTTTCTAGAGTCTCTAAGACAGCAGGAAATCTGAGTGTACTGAGAACAAAAGAACGGTGTTTCCTACACATACGGACCATATCTAGTCCAACTCTGCTTCTGAAACTGATACAAAGCAGTGGTCCTCTAACATCCAATGCTTGTCAGTTAAGATGAGAAACGTGTGAGCTCGTGAACGATACAGTGTGTTTGAGCTGAAAAGTGACTGCCCTTACCTGTAACGAAGTAGTGCTTGTAGGAAGACACAGAGCCTGGGATTTAACTCCATTTCTGAAGGGAAACACACAGCATAGTTCTCATCCATGTATCACACTCTGCTTTAGAGCAAGAAGAACGCTCTTGCTTCTAGATTCTCTAATACAGCAGGAAACTTGAGTCAGCTCAGAACAAAAGAACGGTGTTTCTTACACATACAGACCCTATCTAGTTCATCTCTGCTTCTGAAACTGAAAGAAACCACAGGTCCTCTAACATCCAATGCTTGTCAGTTAAGATGAGAAATGTGTGAGCTTCGTGAACGATGTAGTTCCTTTGAGCTGAAAAGTGACTGTCCTTACTTGAAACTAAGTCTTGCTTGTAGGAAGACACAGAGCCTGGGATTTAACTCCATTTCTGAACTGAAACACACAGCAGAGTTCTCATCCATGGATCACACTCTGCTTTAGAGCAACAAGCACGCTCTAGCTTTCTAGATTCTCTAAGACAGCAGGAAATCTGAGTGTGCTGAGAACAATAGGACGGTGTTTCCTACACATACGGACCATATCTAGTCCAACTCTGCTTCTGAGACTGGTACAAAGCACTGGTCCTCTAACATCCAATGCTTGTCAGTTAAGATGAGAAACGTGTGAGCTCGTGAACGATGTAGTTCATTTGAGCTAAAAAATGACTGCCCTTACATGAAACGTTGTCTTGCTTGTAGGAAGACACAGAGCCTGGAATTTAACTCCATTTCTGAAGGGAAACACACAGCAGAGTTCTCATCCATTGTTCACACTCTGCTTTAGAGCAAGAAGCACGATCTAGCTTTCTAGATTCTCTAATACAACAGGAAATTTGAGTCAGCTCAGAACAAAAGAATGCTGTTTGTTACACATACAGACCATATCTAGTTCATCTCTGCTTCTGAAACTGAAACAAACCACACATCCTCTAACATCCAATGCTTGTCAGTTAAGATGAGAAACGTGTGAGCTTCGTGAACGATGTAGTTCCTTTTAGCTGAAAAGTGACTGCCCTTACTTAAAACGAAGTCTTGCTTGAAGGAAGACACAGAGCCTGGGATTTAACTCCATTTCTGAAGGGAAACACAGAAGAGAGTTCTCATCCACAGATCACACTCTGCTTCAGAGCAAGAAGCACGCTCTTGCTTCCTAGAGTCTCTAATACAGCAGGAAACGTGAGTGTGCTCAGAAGAAAAGAACAGTGTTTCCCACACATTCGGACCATATCTAGTCCAACTATGCTTCTGAAACTGATACAAACCACTGGTCCTCTAACATCCAATGCTTGTCAGTTAAGATGAGATACATGTGAGCATCGTGAACGATATAGTGTGTTTGAGCTGAAAAGTGACTGCCATTACCTGTAACGAAGTTGTGCTTGTAGGAAGACACAGAGCCTGGAATTTTACTCCATTTCTGCAGTGAAACACACAGCAGAGTTCTCATCCATAGAACACACTCTGCTTTTAGCAAGAAGCCAGCTCTAGCTTTCTAGAGTCTCTAATACAGCAGGAAACTTGAGTCAGCTCAGAACAAAAGAACAGTGTTTCTTACACATACGACCATATCTAGTTCATCTCTTCTTCTGAAACTGAAAGAAACCACAGGTCCTCTAACATCCAATGCTTGTCAGTTAAGATGAGAAACGTGTGAGCTTCGTGAACCATGTAGTTCGTTTGAGCTGAAAAGTGACTGCTCTTACTTGAAATGAAGTCTTGCTTGTAGGAAGACACAGAGCCTGGAATTTAACTCCATTTCTGAAGGGAAACACACAGCAGAGTTCTCATCCATTGATCACACTCTGCTTTAGAGCAAGAACCACGCTCTTGCTTTCTAGAGTCTCTAGTACAGCAGGAAAGGTGAGTGTGCTGAGAACAAAAGAACGGTGTTTCCTACACATACGGACCATATCTAGTCCAACTCTGCCTCTGATACTGATACAAAGTACTGGTCCTCTAACATCCAATGCTTGTCATTTAATATGGGAAACTTGTTAGCTTTGTGAACGATGTAGTTCCTGTGAGCTGAAAAGTGACTGCCCTTGCCTGAAATGCCGCCAGCTTGTAGGAAGACCCAGAGCTGGGATTAAACTCAATTTCTTAAGTGAAACACACAGCAGAGTACTCATCCATGGAACACAATCTGCTTAGAGCAAGAAACACACTCTAGCTTTCTAGATTCTCTAAGACAGCAGGAAATCTGAGTGTGCTGAGAACAAAAGAACGGTGTTTCCTACACATACAGACCATATCTAGTCCAACTCTGCTTCTGAAACTGATACAAAGCACTGGTCCTCTAACATCCAATGCTTGTCAGTTAAGATGAGAAACGTGTGTGCTCGTGAACGATACAGTGTGTTTGAGCTGAAAAGTGACTGCCCTTACCTGTAACGAAGTAGTGCTTGTAGGAAGACACAGAGCCTGGGATTTAACTCCATTTCTGAAGGGAAACACACAGCATAGTTCTCATCCATGTATCCCACTCTGCTTTAGAGCAGGAAGAACGCTCTTGCTTCTAGATTCTCTAATACAGCAGGAAACTTGAGTCAGCTCAGAACAAAAGAACGGTGTTTCTTACACATACAGACCATATCTAGTTCATCTCTGCTTCTGAAACTGAAAGAAACCACAGGTCCTCTAACATCCAATGCTTGTCAGTTAAGATGAGAAACGTGTGAGCTTCATGAACGATGTAGTTCCTTTGAGCTGAAAAGTGACTGTCCTTACTTGAAACGAAGTCTTGCTTGTAGGAAGACACAGAGCCTGGGATTTAACTCCATTTCTGAAGTGAAACACACAGCAGAGTTCTCATCCATGGATCACACTCTGCTTTAGAGCAACAAGCACGCACTAGCTCTCTAGATTCTCTAAGACAGCAGGAAATCTGAGTGTGCTGAGAACAATAGGACGGTGTTTCCTACACATACGGACCATATCTAGTCCAACTCTGCTTCTGAGACTGGTACAAAGCACTGGTCCTCTAACATCCAATGCTTGTCAGTTAAGATGAGAAACGTGTGAGCTCGTGAACGATGTAGTTCATTTGAGCTAAAAAATGACTGCCCTTACATGAAACGTTGTCTTGCTTGTAGGAAGACACAGAGCCTGGAATTTAACTCCATTTCTGAAGGGAAACACACAGCAGAGTTCTCATCTATTGTTCACACTCTGCTTTAGAGCAAGAAGTATGCTCTAGCTTTCTAGATTCTCTAATACAGCAGGAAACTTGAGTCAGCTCAGAACAAAAGAACGCTGTTTCTTACACATATGGACCATATCTAGTTCATCTCTGCTTCTGAAACTGAAAGAAACCACAGGTCCTCTAACATCCAATGCTTGTCAGTTAAGATGAGAAACGTGTGAGCTTCGTGAACCATGTAGTTCGTTTGAGCTGAAAAGTGACTGTCCTTACTTGAAACGAAGTCTTGCTTGTAGGAAGACACAGATCCTCGGATTTAACTCCGTTTCTGAAGTGAAACACACAGCAGAATTCTCATCCATTGATCACACTCTGCTTTAGAGCAAGAAGCACGCTCTTGCTTTCTAGAGTCTCTAGTGCAGCAGGAAACGTGAGTGTGCTGAGAACAAAAGAACGGTGTTTCCTACACTTATGGACCATATCTACTCCAACTCTGCCTCTGAAACTGATACAAAGTACTGGTCCTCTAACATCCAATGCTTTTCAGTTAAGATGGGAAACTTGTTAGCTTCGTTAACAATGTAGTTCCTTTGAGCTGAAAAGTAACTTCCCTTGCCTGAAACGCCATCCAGCTTGTGGGAAGACACATAGCCTGGGATTTAACTCCATTTCTGAAGTGAAACACACAGCAGAGTTCTCATCCATTGATCACACTCTGCTTTAGAGCAAGAAGCACGCTCTTGCTTTCTAGAGTCTCTAGTATAGCAGGAAACGTGAGTGTGCTGAGAACAAAAGAACGGTGTTTCCTACATATACGGACCATATCTAGTCCAACTCTCCTTCTGAAACTGATACAAAGCACTGGTCCTCTAACATCCAATGCTTGTCAGTTAAGATGAGAAACGTGTGAGCTTCGTGAACCATGTAGTTCATTTGAGCTGAAAAGTGACTGCCCTTTCCTGTAACGAAGTAGTTCTTGAAGGAAGACACAGAGCCTGGGATTTAACTCCATTGTGAAGGGAAACACACAGCATAGTTCTCATCTATGGATCACACTCTGCTTTAGAGGAAGTAGAACGCTCTTGCTTATAGATTCTCTAATACAGCAGGAAACTTGAGTCAGCTCAGAACAAAAGAACGGTGTTTCTTACATATACGGACCATATCTAGTTCATCTCTGCTTCTGAAACTGAAAGAAACCACAGGTCTTCTAACATCCAATGCTTGTCAGTTAAGATAAGAAACGTGTGAGCTTCGTGAACCATGTAGTTGGTTTGAGCTGAAAAGTGACTGTCCTTATTGAAACGAAGTCTTGCTTGTAGGAAGACACAGAGCCTTTGATTTAACTCCATTTCTGAAGTGAAACACACAGCAGAGTTCTCATCCATTGATCACACTCTGCTTTAGAGCAAGAAGCACGCTCTTGCTTTCTAGAGTCTCTAGTATAGCAGAAAAAGTGAGTGTGCTGAGAACAAAAGAACGGTGTTTCCTACACATACGGACCATATCTAGTCCAAATCTGCTTCTGAGACTGGTACAAAGCACTGGTCCTCTAACATCCAATGCTTGTCAGTTAAGATGAGAAACGTGTGAGCTCGTGAACGATGTAGTTCATTTGAGCTAAAAAATGACTGCCCTTACATGAAACGTTGTCTTGCTTGTAGGAAGACACAGAGCCTGGAATTTAACTCCATTTCTGAAGGGAAACACACAGCAGAGTTCTCATCCATTGTTCACACTCTGCTTTAGAGCAAGAAGCACGATCTAGCTTTCTAGATTCTCTAATACAACAGGAAATTTGAGTCAGCTCAGAACAAAAGAATGCTGTTTGTTACACATACAGACCATATCTAGTTCATCTCTGCTTCTGAAACTGAAACAAACCACACATCCTCTAACATCCAATGCTTGTCAGTTAAGATGAGAAACGTGTGAGCTTCGTGAACGATGTAGTTCCTTTTAGCTGAAAAGTGACTGCCCTTACTTAAAACGAAGTCTTGCTTGAAGGAAGACACAGAGCCTGGGATTTAACTCCATTTCTGAAGGGAAACACAGAAGAGAGTTCTCATCCACAGATCACACTCTGCTTCAGAGCAAGAAGCACGCTCTTGCTTCCTAGAGTCTCTAATACAGCAGGAAACGTGAGTGTGCTCAGAAGAAAAGAACAGTGTTTCCCACACATTCGGACCATATCTAGTCCAACTATGCTTCTGAAACTGATACAAACCACTGGTCCTCTAACATCCAATGCTTGTCAGTTAAGATGAGATACATGTGAGCATCGTGAACGATATAGTGTGTTTGAGCTGAAAAGTGACTGCCATTACCTGTAACGAAGTTGTGCTTGTAGGAAGACACAGAGCCTGGAATTTTACTCCATTTCTGCAGTGAAACACACAGCAGAGTTCTCATCCATAGAACACACTCTGCTTTTAGCAAGAAGCCAGCTCTAGCTTTCTAGAGTCTCTAATACAGCAGGAAACTTGAGTCAGCTCAGAACAAAAGAACAGTGTTTCTTACACATACGACCATATCTAGTTCATCTCTTCTTCTGAAACTGAAAGAAACCACAGGTCCTCTAACATCCAATGCTTGTCAGTTAAGATGAGAAACGTGTGAGCTTCGTGAACCATGTAGTTCGTTTGAGCTGAAAAGTGACTGCTCTTACTTGAAATGAAGTCTTGCTTGTAGGAAGACACAGAGCCTGGAATTTAACTCCATTTCTGAAGGGAAACACACAGCAGAGTTCTCATCCATTGATCACACTCTGCTTTAGAGCAAGAACCACGCTCTTGCTTTCTAGAGTCTCTAGTACAGCAGGAAAGGTGAGTGTGCTGAGAACAAAAGAACGGTGTTTCCTACACATACGGACCATATCTAGTCCAACTCTGCCTCTGATACTGATACAAAGTACTGGTCCTCTAACATCCAATGCTTGTCATTTAATATGGGAAACTTGTTAGCTTTGTGAACGATGTAGTTCCTGTGAGCTGAAAAGTGACTGCCCTTGCCTGAAATGCCGCCAGCTTGTAGGAAGACCCAGAGCTGGGATTAAACTCAATTTCTTAAGTGAAACACACAGCAGAGTACTCATCCATGGAACACAATCTGCTTAGAGCAAGAAACACACTCTAGCTTTCTAGATTCTCTAAGACAGCAGGAAATCTGAGTGTGCTGAGAACAAAAGAACGGTGTTTCCTACACATACAGACCATATCTAGTCCAACTCTGCTTCTGAAACTGATACAAAGCACTGGTCCTCTAACATCCAATGCTTGTCAGTTAAGATGAGAAACGTGTGTGCTCGTGAACGATACAGTGTGTTTGAGCTGAAAAGTGACTGCCCTTACCTGTAACGAAGTAGTGCTTGTAGGAAGACACAGAGCCTGGGATTTAACTCCATTTCTGAAGGGAAACACACAGCATAGTTCTCATCCATGTATCCCACTCTGCTTTAGAGCAGGAAGAACGCTCTTGCTTCTAGATTCTCTAATACAGCAGGAAACTTGAGTCAGCTCAGAACAAAAGAACGGTGTTTCTTACACATACAGACCATATCTAGTTCATCTCTGCTTCTGAAACTGAAAGAAACCACAGGTCCTCTAACATCCAATGCTTGTCAGTTAAGATGAGAAACGTGTGAGCTTCATGAACGATGTAGTTCCTTTGAGCTGAAAAGTGACTGTCCTTACTTGAAACGAAGTCTTGCTTGTAGGAAGACACAGAGCCTGGGATTTAACTCCATTTCTGAAGTGAAACACACAGCAGAGTTCTCATCCATGGATCACACTCTGCTTTAGAGCAACAAGCACGCACTAGCTCTCTAGATTCTCTAAGACAGCAGGAAATCTGAGTGTGCTGAGAACAATAGGACGGTGTTTCCTACACATACGGACCATATCTAGTCCAACTCTGCTTCTGAGACTGGTACAAAGCACTGGTCCTCTAACATCCAATGCTTGTCAGTTAAGATGAGAAACGTGTGAGCTCGTGAACGATGTAGTTCATTTGAGCTAAAAAATGACTGCCCTTACATGAAACGTTGTCTTGCTTGTAGGAAGACACAGAGCCTGGAATTTAACTCCATTTCTGAAGGGAAACACACAGCAGAGTTCTCATCTATTGTTCACACTCTGCTTTAGAGCAAGAAGTATGCTCTAGCTTTCTAGATTCTCTAATACAGCAGGAAACTTGAGTCAGCTCAGAACAAAAGAACGCTGTTTCTTACACATATGGACCATATCTAGTTCATCTCTGCTTCTGAAACTGAAAGAAACCACAGGTCCTCTAACATCCAATGCTTGTCAGTTAAGATGAGAAACGTGTGAGCTTCGTGAACCATGTAGTTCGTTTGAGCTGAAAAGTGACTGTCCTTACTTGAAACGAAGTCTTGCTTGTAGGAAGACACAGATCCTCGGATTTAACTCCGTTTCTGAAGTGAAACACACAGCAGAATTCTCATCCATTGATCACACTCTGCTTTAGAGCAAGAAGCACGCTCTTGCTTTCTAGAGTCTCTAGTGCAGCAGGAAACGTGAGTGTGCTGAGAACAAAAGAACGGTGTTTCCTACACTTATGGACCATATCTACTCCAACTCTGCCTCTGAAACTGATACAAAGCACTGGTCCTCTAACATCCAATGCTTTTCAGTTAAGATGGGAAACTTGTTAGCTTCGTTAACAATGTAGTTCCTTTGAGCTGAAAAGTAACTTCCCTTGCCTGAAACGCCATCCAGCTTGTGGGAAGACACATAGCCTGGGATTTAACTCCATTTCTGAAGTGAAACACACAGCAGAGTTCTCATCCATTGATCACACTCTGCTTTAGAGCAAGAAGCACGCTCTTGCTTTCTAGAGTCTCTAGTATAGCAGGAAACGTGAGTGTGCTGAGAACAAAAGAACGGTGTTTCCTACATATACGGACCATATCTAGTCCAACTCTGCTTCTGAAACTGATACAAAGCACTGGTCCTCTAACATCCAATGCTTGTCAGTTAAGATGAGAAACGTGTGAGCTTCGTGAACCATGTAGTTCATTTGAGCTGAAAAGTGACTGCCCTTTCCTGTAACGAAGTAGTTCTTGAAGGAAGACACAGAGCCTGGGATTTAACTCCATTGTGAAGGGAAACACACAGCATAGTTCTCATCTATGGATCACACTCTGCTTTAGAGGAAGTAGAACGCTCTTGCTTATAGATTCTCTAATACAGCAGGAAACTTGAGTCAGCTCAGAACAAAAGAACGGTGTTTCTTACATATACGGACCATATCTAGTTCATCTCTGCTTCTGAAACTGAAAGAAACCACAGGTCTTCTAACATCCAATGCTTGTCAGTTAAGATAAGAAACGTGTGAGCTTCGTGAACCATGTAGTTGGTTTGAGCTGAAAAGTGACTGTCCTTATTGAAACGAAGTCTTGCTTGTTGGAAGACACAGAGCCTTTGATTTAACTCCATTTCTGAAGTGAAACACACAGCAGAGTTCTCATCCATTGATCACACTCTGCTTTAGAGCAAGAAGCACGCTCTTGCTTTCTAGAGTCTCTAGTATAGCAGAAAAAGTGAGTGTGCTGAGAACAAAAGAACGGTGTTTCCTACACATACGGACCATATCTAGTCCAAATCTGCTTCTGAAACTGATACAAAGCACTGGTCCTCTAACATCCAATGCTTGTCATTTAATATGGGAAAATTGTTAGCTTCGTGAACGATGTAGTTCCTTTGAGCTGAAAAGTGAGTGCCCTTGCCTTAAATGCCATCCAGCTTGTAGGAAGACCCAGAGCCTGGGATTTAACTCTATTTCTGAAGTGAAACACACAGCAGAGTTCTCATCCATGGATCACACTCTGCTTTAGAGCAAGAAGCACGCTCTAGCTTTCTAGAGTCTCTAAGACAGCAGGAAATCTGAGTGTGCTGAGAACAAAAGAACGGTGTTTCCTACACATACGGACCATATCTAGTCCAACTCTGCTTCTGAAACTGATACAAAGCACTGGTCCTCTAACATCCAATGCCTATCATTTAAGATGAAAAACGTGATCTTTGTGAACAATGTAGTTCGTTTGAGCTGTAAAGTGACTGCCCTTACCTGAAACGAAGTAGTGCATGTAGGAAGACAAAAATCCTGGGATTTAACTACATTTCTGAAGTGAAACACACAGCAGAGTTCTCATCCATTGATCACACTCTGCTTTAGAGCAAGAAGCACTCTCTTGCTTTCTAGAGTCTCTAGAACAGCAGGAAACGTGAGTGTGCTGAGAACAAAAGAACGGTGTTTCCTACACATATGGACCATATCTAGTCCAACTCTGCTTCTGAAACTGATACAAAGCACTGGTCCTCTAACATCCAATGCTTGTCAGTTAAGATGAGAAACGTGTGAGCCCGTGAACGATACAGTGTGTTTGAGCTGAAAAGTGACTGCCCTTACCTGTAACGAAGTAGTGCTTGTAGGAAGACACAGAGCCTTTGATTTAACTCCATTTCTGAAGGGAAACACACAGCATAGTTCTCATCCATGGATCACACTCTGCTTTAGAGCAAGAAGAACACTCTTGCTTATAGATTCTCTAATACAGCAGGAAACTTGAGTCAGCTCAGAACAAAAGAACGGTGTTTCTTACATATACGGATCATATCTAGTTCATCTCTGCCTCTGAAACTAAAAGAAACCACAGGTCCTCTAACATCCAATGCTTGTCAGTTAAGATGAGAAACGTGTGAGCTTCGTGAACCATGTAGTTCGTTTGAGCTGAAAAGTGACTGTCCTTACTTGAAACGAAGTCTTGCTTGTAGGAAGACAAAGAGCCTGGGATTTAACTCCATTTCTGAAGTGAAACACACAGCAGAGTTCTCATCCATTGATCACACTCTGCTTTAGAGCAAGAAGCACGCTCTTGCTTTCTAGAGTCTCTGGTATAGCAGGAAACGTGAGTTTGCTGAGAACAAAAGAACGGTGTTTCCTACACATACGGACCATATCTAGTCCAACTCTGCTTCTGAAACTGATACAAAGCACTGGTCCTCTAATATCCAATGCTTGTCAGTTAAGATGAGAAACGTGTGAGCTTTGTGAACCATGTAGTTCATTTGAGCTGAAAAGTGACTGCCCTTGCCTGAAACGCCATCCAGCTTGCAGGAAGACACATAGCCTGGGATTTCACTCCATTTCTGAAGGGAAACACACAGCAGAGTTCTCATCCATGGATCACACTCTGCTTTACAGCAAGAAGCACGCTCTTTCTTTCTAGAGTCTCTAGAACAGCAGCAAACGTGAGTGTGTTGAGAAGAAAAGAACGGTGTTTCCTACACATATGGACCATATCTAGTCCAACTCTGCCTCTGAAACAGATACAAAGTACTGGTCCTCTAACATCCAATGCTTTTCAGTTAAGATGGGAAACCTGTTAGCTTCATGAACAATGTAGTTCCTTTGAGCTGAAAAGTAACTTCCCTTGCCTGAAACGCCATCCAGCTTGTAGGAAGGCACATAGCCTGGGATTTCACTCCATTTCTGAAGGGAAACACACAGCATAGTTCTCATCCATGGATAACACTCTGCTTTAGAGCAAGAAGAACGCTCTTGCTTATAGATTCTCTAATACAGCAGGAAACTTGAGTCAGCTCAGAACAAAAGAACGGTGTTTCTTACACATACGGATCATATCTAGTTCATCTCTGCCTCTGAAACTGAAAGAAACCACAGGTCCTCTAACATCCAATGCTTATCAGTTAAGATGAGAAACGTGTGAGCTTCGTGAACCATGTAGTTCATTTGAGCTGAAAAGTGAGTGCCCTTTACTGTAACGAAGTAGTTCTTGAAGGAAGACACAGAGCCTGGGATTTAACTCCATTTCTGAAGGGAAACACACAGCATAGTTCTCATCTATGGATCACACTCTGCTTTAGAGGAAGTAGAACGCTCTTGCTTATAGATTCTCAAATACAGCAGGAAACTTGAGTCAGCTCAGAACAAAAGAACGGTGTTTCTTACATATACGGACCATATCTAGTTCATCTCTGCTTCTGAAACTGAAAGAAACCACAGGTCTTCTAATATCCAATGCTTGTCAGTTAAGATAAGAAACGTGTGAGCTTCGTGAAGCATGTAGTTGGTTTGAGCTGAAAAGTGACTGTCCTTACTTGAAACGAAGTCTTGCTTGTAGGAAGACACAGAGCCTGGGATTTAACTCCATTTCTGAAGTGAAACACACAGCAGAGTTCTCATCCATTGATCACACTCTGCTTTAGAGCAAGAAGCACGCTCTTGCTTTCTAGAGTCTCTAGTATAGCAGGAAAAGTGAGTGTGCTGAGAACAAAAGAACGGTGTTTCCTACACATACGGACCATATCTAGTCCAACTCTGCTTCTGAAACTGATACAAAGCACTGGTCCTCTAATATCCAATGCTTGTCAGTTAAGATGAGAAACGTGTGAGCTTTGTGAACCATGTAGTTCATTTGAGCTGAAAAGTGACTGCCCTTGCCTGAAACGCCATCCAGCTTGCAGGAAGACACATAGCCTGGGATTTCACTCCATTTCTGAAGGGAAACACACAGCAGAGTTCTCATCCATGGATCACACTCTGCTTTATAGCAAGAAGCACGCTCTTTCTTTCTAGAGTCTCTAGAACAGCAGGAAACGTGAGTGTGCTGAGAAGAAAAGAACGGTGTTTCCTACACATATGGACCATATCTAGTCCAACTCTGCCTCTGAAACAGATACAAAGTACTGGTCCTCTAACATCCAATGCTTTTCAGTTAAGATGGGAAACTTGTTAGCTTCATGAACAATGTAGTTCCTTTGAGCTGAAAAGTAACTTCCCTTGCCTGAAACGCCATCCAGCTTGTAGGAAGGCACATAGCCTGGGATTTCACTCCATTTCTGAAGGGAAACACACAGCATAGTTCTCATCCATGGATAACACTCTGCTTTAGAGCAAGAAGAACGCTCTTGCTTATAGATTCTCTAATACAGCAGGAAACTTGAGTCAGCTCAGAACAAAAGAACGGTGTTTCTTACACATACGGATCATATCTAGTTCATCTCTGCCTCTGAAACTGAAAGAAACCACAGGTCCTCTAACATCCAATGCTTATCAGTTAAGATGAGAAACGTGTGAGCTTCGTGAACCATGTAGTTCATTTGAGCTGAAAAGTGAGTGCCCTTTACTGTAACGAAGTAGTTCTTGAAGGAAGACACAGAGCCTGGGATTTAACTCCATTTCTGAAGGGAAACACACAGCATAGTTCTCATCTATTGATCACACTCTGCTTTAGAGGAAGTAGAACGCTCTTGCTTATAGATTCTCTAATAGAGCAGGAAACTTGAGTCAGCTCAGAACAAAAGAACGGTGTTTCTTACATATACGGACCATATCTAGTTCATCTCTGCTTCTGAAACTGAAAGAAACCACAGGTCTTCTAACATCCAATGCTTGTCAGTTAAGATAAGAAACGTGTGAGCTTCGTGAACCATGTAGTTGGTTTGAGCTGAAAAGTGACTGTCCTTACTTGAAACGAAGTCTTGCTTGTAGGAAGACACAGAGCCTGGGATTTAACTCCATTTCTGAAGTGAAACACACAGCAGAGTTCTCATCCATTGATCACACTCTGCTTTAGAGCAAGAAGCACGCTCTTGCTTTCTAGAGTCTCTAGTATAGCAGGAAAAGTGAGTGTGCTGAGAACAAAAGAACGGTGTTTCCTACATATACGGACCATATCTAGTCCAACTCTACTTCTGAAACTGATACAAAGCACTGGTCCTCTAACATCCAATGCTTGTCATTTAATATGGGAAAATTGTTAGCTTCATGAACGATGTAGTTCCTTTGAGCTGAAAAGTGAGTGCCCTTGCCTTAAATGCCATCCAGCTTGTAGGAAGACCCAGAGCCTGGGATTTAACTCTATTTCTGAAGTGAAACACACAGCAGAGTTCTCATCCATTGTTCACACTCTGCTTTAGAGCAAGAAGCACGATCTAGCTTTCTAGATTCTCTAATACAGCAGGAAACTTGAGTCAGCTCAGAACAAAAGAACGCTGTTTCTTACAAATACGGACCATATCTAGTTCATCTCTGCTTCTGAAACTGAAAGAAACCACAGGTCCTCTAACATCCAATTCTTGTCAGTTAAGATGAGAAACGTGTGAGCTTCGTGAACCATGTAGTTCGTTTGAGATGAAAAGTGACTGTCCTTCCTTGAAACGAAGTCTTGCTTGTAGGAAGACACAGAGCCTGGAATTTAACTCCATTTCGGAAGGGAAACACACAGCAGAGTTCTCATCCATTGATCACACTCTGCTTTAGAGCAAGAAGCACGCTCTTGCTTTCTAGCGTCTCTAGTACAGCAGGAAAGGTGAGTGTGCTGAGAACAAAAGAACGTTGTTTCCTACACATACGGACCATATCTAGTCCAACTCTGCCTCTGAAACTGATACAAAGTACTGGTCCTCTAACATCCAATGCTTGTCATTTAATATGGGAAACTTGTTAGCTTTGTGAACGATGTAGTTCCTGTGAGCTGAAAAGTGACTGTCCTTACTTGAAACTAAGTCTTGCTTGTAGGACGACACAGAGCCTGGGATTTAACTCCATTTCTGAAGTGAAACACACAGCAGAGTTCTCATCCATGGATCACACTCTGCTTTAGAGCAACAAGCACGCTCTAGCTCTCTAGATTCTCTAAGACAGCAGGAAATCTGAGTGTGCTGAGAACAATAGGACGGTGTTTCCTACACATACGGACCATATCTAGTCCAACTCTGCTTCTGAGACTGGTACAAAGCACTGGTCCTCTCACATCCAATGCTTGTCAGTTAAGATGAGAAACGTGTGAGCTCGTGAACGATGTAGTTCATTTGAGCTAAAAAATGACTGCCCTTACATGAAACGTTGTCTTGCTTGTAGGAAGACACAGAGCCTGGAATTTAACTCCATTTCTGAAGGGAAACACACAGCAGAGTTCTCATCTATTGTTCACACTCTGCTTTAGAGCAAGAAGTATGCTCTAGCTTTCTAGATTCTCTAATACAGCAGGAAACTTGAGTCAGCTCAGAACAAAAGAACGCTGTTTCTTACACATATGGACCATATCTAGTTCATCTCTGCTTCTGAAACTGAAAGAAACCACAGGTCCTCTAACATCCAATGCTTGTCAGTTAAGATGAGAAACGTGTGAGCTTCGTGAACCATGTAGTTCGTTTGAGCTGAAAAGTGACTGTCCTTACTTGAAACGAAGTCTTGCTTGTAGGAAGACACAGATCCTCGGATTTAACTCCTTTTCTGAAGTGAAAAACACAGCAGAATTCTCATCCATTGATCACACTCTGCTTTAGAGCAAGAAGCACGCTCTTGCTTTCTAGAGTCTCTAGTGCAGCAGGAAACGTGAGTGTGCTGAGAACAAAAGAACGGTGTTTCCTACACTTATGGACCATATCTACTCCAACTCTGCCTCTGAAACTGATACAAAGTACTGGTCCTCTAACATCCAATGCTTTTCAGTTAAGATGGGAAACTTGTTAGCTTTGTTAACAATGTAGTTCCTTTGAGCTGAAAAGTAACTTCCCTTGCCTGAAACGCCATCCAGCTTGTGGGAAGACACATAGCCTGGGATTTAACTCCATTTCTGAAGTGAAACACACAGCAGAGTTCTCATCCATTGATCACACTCTGCTTTAGAGCAAGAAGCACGCTCTTGCTTTCTAGAGTCTCTTGTATAGCAGGAAACGTGAGTGTGCTGAGAACAAAAGAACGGTGTTTCCTACATATACGGACCATATCTAGTCCAACTCTGCTTCTGAAACTGATACAAAGCACTGGTCCTCTAACATCCAATGCTTGTCAGTTAAGATGAGAAACGTGTGAGCTTCGTGAACCAGGTAGTTCATTTGAGCTGAAAAGTGACTGCCCTTTCCTGTAACGAAGTAGTTCTTGAAGGAAGACACAGAGCCTGGGATTTAACTCCATTTCTGAAGGGAAACACACAGCATAGTTCTCATCTATGGATCACACTCTGCTTTAGAGGAAGTAGAACGCTCTTGCTTATAGATTCTCTAATACAGCAGGAAACTTGAGTCAGCTCAGACCAAAGAACGGTGTTTCTTACATATACGGACCATATCTAGTTCATCTCTGCTTCTGAAACTGAAAGAAACCACAGGTCTTCTAACATCCAATGCTTGTCAGTTAAGATAAGAAACGTGTGAGCTTCGTGAACCATGTAGTTGGTTTGAGCTGAAAAGTGACTGTCCTTACTTGAAACGAAGTCTTGCTTGTAGGAAGACACAGAGCCTGGGATTTAACTCCATTTCTGAAGTGAAACACACAGCAGAGTTCTCATCCATTGATCACACTCTGCTTTAGAGCAAGAAGCACGCTCTTGCTTTCTAGAGTCTCTAGTATAGCAGGAAAAGTGAGTGTGCTGAGAACAAAAGAACGGTGTTTCCTACACATACGGACCATATCTAGTCCAAATCTGCTTCTGAAACTGATACAAAGCACTGGTCCTCTAACATCCAATGCTTGTCATTTAATATGGGAAAATTGTTAGCTTCGTGAACGATGTAGTTCCTGTGAGCTGAAAAGTGACTGTCCTTACTTGAAACTAAGTCTTGCTTGTAGGACGACACAGAGCCTGGGATTTAACTCCATTTCTGAAGTGAAACACACAGCAGAGTTCTCATCCATGGATCACACTCTGCTTTAGAGCAACAAGCACGCTCTAGCTCTCTAGATTCTCTAAGACAGCAGGAAATCTGAGTGTGCTGAGTACAATAGGACGGTGTTTCCTACACATACGGACCATATCTAGTCCAACTCTGCTTCTGAGACTGGTACAAAGCACTGGTCCTCTCACATCCAATGCTTGTCAGTTAAGATGAGAAACGTGTGAGCTCGTGAACGATGTAGTTCATTTGAGCTAAAAAATGACTGCCCTTACATGAAACGTTGTCTTGCTTGTAGGAAGACACAGAGCCTGGAATTTAACTCCATTTCTGAAGGGAAACACACAGCAGAGTTCTCATCTATTGTTCACACTCTGCTTTAGAGCAAGAAGTATGCTCTAGCTTTCTAGATTCTCTAATACAGCAGGAAACTTGAGTCAGCTCAGAACAAAAGAACGCTGTTTCTTACACATATGGACCATATCTAGTTCATCTCTGCTTCTGAAACTGAAAGAAACCACAGGTCCTCTAACATCCAATGCTTGTCAGTTAAGATGAGAAACGTGTGAGCTTCGTGAACCATGTAGTTCGTTTGAGCTGAAAAGTGACTGTCCTTACTTGAAACGAAGTCTTGCTTGTAGGAAGACACAGATCCTCGGATTTAACTCCTTTTCTGAAGTGAAAAACACAGCAGAATTCTCATCCATTGATCACACTCTGCTTTAGAGCAAGAAGCACGCTCTTGCTTTCTAGAGTCTCTAGTGCAGCAGGAAACGTGAGTGTGCTGAGAACAAAAGAACGGTGTTTCCTACACTTATGGACCATATCTACTCCAACTCTGCCTCTGAAACTGATACAAAGTACTGGTCCTCTAACATCCAATGCTTTTCAGTTAAGATGGGAAACTTGTTAGCTTCGTTAACAATGTAGTTCCTTTGAGCTGAAAAGTAACTTCCCTTGCCTGAAACGCCATCCAGCTTGTGGGAAGACACATAGCCTGGGATTTAACTCCATTTCTGAAGTGAAACACACAGCAGAGTTCTCATCCATTGATCACACTCTGCTTTAGAGCAAGAAGCACGCTCTTGCTTTCTAGAGTCTCTTGTATAGCAGGAAACGTGAGTGTGCTGAGAACAAAAGAACGGTGTTTCCTACATATACGGACCATATCTAGTCCAACTCTGCTTCTGAAACTGATACAAAGCACTGGTCCTCTAACATCCAATGCTTTTCAGTTAAGATGAGAAACGTGTGAGCTTCGTGAACCAGGTAGTTCATTTGAGCTGAAAAGTGACTGCCCTTTCCTGTAACGAAGTAGTTCTTGAAGGAAGACACAGAGCCTGGGATTTAACTCCATTTCTGAAGGGAAACACACAGCATAGTTCTCATCTATGGATCACACTCTGCTTTAGAGGAAGTAGAACGCTCTTGCTTATAGATTCTCTAATACAGCAGGAAACTTGAGTCAGCTCAGACCAAAGAACGGTGTTTCTTACATATACGGACCATATCTAGTTCATCTCTGCTTCTGAAACTGAAAGAAACCACAGGTCTTCTAACATCCAATGCTTGTCAGTTAAGATAAGAAACGTGTGAGCTTCGTGAACCATGTAGTTGGTTTGAGCTGAAAAGTGACTGTCCTTACTTGAAACGAAGTCTTGCTTGTAGGAAGACACAGAGCCTGGGATTTAACTCCATTTCTGAAGTGAAACACACAGCAGAGTTCTCATCCATTGATCACACTCTGCTTTAGAGCAAGAAGCACGCTCTTGCTTTCTAGAGTCTCTAGTATAGCAGGAAAAGTGAGTGTGCTGAGAACAAAAGAACGGTGTTTCCTACACATACGGACCATATCTAGTCCAAATCTGCTTCTGAAACTGATACAAAGCACTGGTCCTCTAACATCCAATGCTTGTCATTTAATATGGGAAAATTGTTAGCTTCGTGAACGATGTAGTTCCTGTGAGCTGAAAAGTGAGTGCCCTTGCCTTAAATGCCATCCAGATTGTAGGAAGACCCAGAGCCTGGGATTTAACTCTATTTCTGAAGTGAAACACACAGCAGAGTTCTCATCCATGGATCACACTCTGCTTTAGAGCAAGAAGCACGCTCTAGCTTTCTAGAGTCTCTAAGACAGCAGGAAATCTGAGTGTGCTGAGAACAAAAGAACAGTGTTGCCTACACATACGGACCATATCTAGTCCAACTCTGCTTCTGAAACTGATACAAAGCACTGGTCCTCTAACATCCAATGCTTATCATTTAAGATGAAAAACGTGATCTTTGTGAACAATGTAGTTCGTTTGAGCTGTAAAGTGACTGCCCTTACCTGAAACGAAGTAGTGCATGTAGGAAGACAAAAATCCTGGGATTTAACTACATTTCTGAAGTGAAACACACAGCAGAGTTCTCATCCATTGATCACACTCTGCTTTAGATCAAGAAGCACTCTCTTGCTTTCTAGAGTCTCTAGAACAGCAGGAAACGTGAGTGTGCTGAGAACAAAAGAACGGTGTTTCCTACACATATGGACCATATCTAGTCCAACTCTGCTTCTGAAACTGATACAAAGCACTGGTCCTCTAACATCCAATGCTTGTCAGTTAAGATGAGAAACGTGTGACCTCGTGAACGATACAGTGTGTTTGAGCTGAAAAGTGACTGCCCTTACCTGTAACGAAGTAGTGCTTGTAGGAAGACACAGAGCCTGGGATTTAACTCCATTTCTGAAGGGAAACACACAGCATAGTTCTCATCCATGGATCACACTCTGCTTTAGAGCAAGAAGCACGCTCTTGCTTTCTAGAGTCTCTGGTATAGCAGGAAACGTGAGTTTGCTGAGAACAAAAGAACGGTGTTTCCTACACATACGGACCATATCTAGTCCAACTCTGCTTCTGAAACTGATACAAAGCACTGGTCCTCTAATATACAATGCTTGTCAGTTAAGATGAGAAACGTGTGAGCTTTGTGAACCATGTAGTTCATTTGAGCTGAAAAGTGACTGCCCTTGCCTGAAACGCCATCCAGCTTGCAGGAAGACACATAGCCTGGGATTTCACTCCATTTCTGAAGGGAAACACACAGCAGAGTTCTCATCCATGGATCACACTCTGCTTTATAGCAAGAAGCACGCTCTTTCTTTCTAGAGTCTCTAGAACAGCAGGAAACGTGAGTGTGCTGAGAAGAAAATAACGGTGTTTCCTACACATATGGACCATATCTAGTCCAACTCTGCCTCTGAAACAGATACAAAGTACTGGTCCTCTAACATCCAATGCTTTTCAGTTAAGATGGGAAACTTGTTAGCTTCATGAACAATGTAGTTCCTTTGAGCTGAAAAGTAACTTCCCTTGCCTGAAACGCCATCCAGCTTGTAGGAAGACACATAGCCTGGGATTTCACTCCATTTCTGAAGGGAAACACACAGCATAGTTCTCATCCATGGATAACACTCTGCTTTAGAGCAAGAAGAACGCTCTTGCTTATAGATTCTCTAATACAGCAGGAAACTTGAGTCAGCTCAGAACAAAAGAACGGTGTTTCTTACACATACGGATCATATCTAGTTCATCTCTGCCTCTGAAACTGAAAGAAACCACAGGTCCTCTAACATCCAATGCTTATCAGTTAAGATGAGAAACGTGTGAGCTTCGTGAACCATGTAGTTCATTTGAGCTGAAAAGTGAGTGTCCTTTACTGTAACGAAGTAGTTCTTGAAGGAAGACACAGAGCCTGGGATTTAACTCCATTTCTGAAGGGAAACACACAGCATAGTTCTCATCTATGGATCACACTCTGCTTTAGAGGAAGTAGAACGCTCTTGCTTATAGATTCTCTAATACAGCAGGAAACTTGAGTCAGCTTAGAACAAAAGAACGGTGTTTCTTACATATACGGACCATATCTAGTTCATCTCTGCTTCTGAAACTGAAAGAAACCACAGGTCTTCTAACATCCAATGCTTGTCAGTTAAGATAAGAAACGTGTGAGCTTCGTGAACCATGTAGTTGGTTTGAGCTGAAAAGTGACTGTCCTTACTTGAAACGAAGTCTTGCTTGTAGGAAGACACAGAGCCTGGGATTTAACTCCATTTCTGAAGTGAAACACACAGCAGAGTTCTCATCCATTGATCACACTCTGCTTTAGAGCAAGAAGCACGCTCTTGCTTTCTAGAGTCTCTAGTATAGCAGGAAAAGTGAGTGTGCTGAGAACAAAAGAACGGTGTTTCCTACACATACGGACCATATCTAGTCCAACTCTACTTCTGAAACAGATACAAAGCACTGGTCCTCTAACATCCAATGCTTGTCATTTAATATGGGAAAATTGTTAGCTTCATGAACGATGTAGTTACTTTGAGCTGAAAAGTGAGTGCCCTTGCCTTAAATGCCATCCAGCTTGTAGGAAGACCCAGAGCCTGGGATTTAACTCTATTTCTGAAGTGAAACACACAGCAGAGTTCTCATCCATGGATCACACTCTGCTTTAGAGCAAGAAGCACGCTCTAGCTTTCTAGAGTCTCTAAGACAGCAGGAAATCTGAGTGTGCTGAGAACAAAAGAACGGTGTTTCCTACACATACGGACCATATCTAGTCCAACTCTGCTTCTGAAACTGATACAAAGCACTGGTCCTCTAACATCCAATGCTTATCATTTAAGATGAAAAACGTGATCTTTGTGAACAATGTAGTTCGTTTGAGCTGTAAAGTGACTGCCCTTACCTGAAACGAAGTAGTGCATGTAGGAAGACAAAAATCCTGGGATTTAACTACATTTCTGAAGTGAAACACACAGCAGAGTTCTCATCCATTGATCACACTCTGCTTTAGAGCAAGAAGCACTCTCTTGCTTTCTAGAGTCTCTAGAACAGCAGGAAACGTGAGTGTGCTGAGAACAAAAGAACGGTGTTTCCTACACATATGGACCATATCTAGTCCAACTCTGCCTCTGAAACTGATACAAAGTACTGGTCCTCTAACATCCAATGCTTTTCAGTTAAGATGGGAAACTTGTTAGCTTCATGAACAATGTAGTTCCTTTGAGCTGAAAAGTAACTTCCCTAGCCTGAAACGCCATCCAGCTTGTAGGAAGACACATAGCCTGGGATTTCACTCCATTTCTGAAGGAAAACACACAGCATAGTTCTCATCCATGGATCACACTCTGCTTTAGAGCAAGAAGAACGCTCTTGCTTATAGATTCTCTAATACAGCAGGAAACTTGAGTCAGCTCAGAACAAAAGAACGGTGTTTCTTACACATACGGATCATATCTAGTTCATCTCTGCCTCTGAAACTGAAAGAAACCACAGGTCCTCTAACATCCAATGCTTGTCAGTTAAGATGAGAAACGTGTGAGCTTCGTGAACCATGTAGTTCGTTTGAGCTGAAAAGTGACTGTCCTTACTTGAAACGAAGTCTTGCTTTTAGGAAGACAAAGAGCCTGGGATTTAACTCCATTTCTGAAGTGAAACACACAGCAGAGTTCTCATCCATTGATCACACTCTGCTTTAGAGCAAGAAGCACGCTCTTGCTTTCTAGAGTCTCTGGTATAGCAGGAAACGTGAGTTTGCTGAGAACAAAAGAACGGTGTTTCCTACACATACGGACCATATCTAGTCCAACTCTGCTTCTGAAACTGATACAAAGCACTGGTCCTCTAACATCCAATGCTTGTCAGTTAAGATGAGAAACGTGTGAGCTTTGTGAACCATGTAGTTCATTTGAGCTGAAAATTGACTGCCCTTGCCTGAAACGCCATCCAGCTTGTAGGAAGACACATAGCCTGGGATTTCACTCCATTTCTGAAGGGAAACACACAGCAGAGTTCTCATCCATGGATCACACTCTGCTTTAGATCAAGAAGCACGCTCTTGCTTCTAGATTCTCTAATACAGCAGGAAACTTGAGTCAGCTCAGAACAAAAGAACGCTGTTTCTTACACATACAGACCATATCTAGTTCATCTCTGCTTCTGAAACTGAAATAAACCACACGTCCTCTAACATCCAATGCTTGTCATTTAAGATGAGAAACGTGTGAACTTCGTGAATGATGTAGTTCGTTTGAGCTGAAAAGTGACTGCCCTTATTTGAAACGAAGTCTTGCATGTAGGAAGACACAGAGCCTGGGATTTAACTCCGTTTCTGAAGTGAAACACACAGCAGAGTTATCATCCATTGATCACACTCTGATTTAGAGCAAGAAGCACGCTCTAGGTTTCTAGAGTCTCTAAGACAGCTGGAAACTTGAGTGTGCTGAGAACAAAAGAACGGTGTTTCCTACATATACGGACTATATCTAGTCCAACTCTGCTTCTGAAACTGACACAAAGCACTGGTCCTCTAACATCCAATGCTTGTCAGTTAAGATGAGAAACGTGTGAGCTTCGTGAACCATGTAGTTCATTTGAGCTGAAAAGTGACTGCCCTTTCCTGTAACGAAGTAGTTCTTGAAGGAAGACACAGAGCCTGGGATTTAACTCCATTTCTGAAGGGAAACACACAGCATAGTTCTCATCTATGGATCACAATCTGCTTTAGAGCAAGTACAACGCTCTTGCTTATAGATTCTCTAATACAGCAGGAAACTTGAGTCAGCTCAGAACAAAAGAACGGTGTTTCTTACATATACGGACCATATCTAGTTCATCTCTGCTTCTGAAACTGAAAGAAACCACAGGTCTTCTAACATCCAATGCTTGTCAGTTAAGATAAGAAACGTGTGAGCTTCGTGAACCATGTAGTTGGTTTGAGCTGAAAAGTGACTGTCCTTACTTGAAACGAAGTCTTGATTGTAGGAAGACACAGAGCCTGGGATTTAACTCCATTTCTGAAGTGAAACACACAGCAGAGTTCTCATCCATTGATCACACTCTGCTTTAGAGCAAGAAGCACGCTCTTGCTTTCTAGAGTCTCTAGTATAGCAGGAAAAGTGAGTGTGCTGAGAACAAAAGAACGGTGTTTCCTACACATACGGACCATATCTAGTCCAACTCTGCTTCTGAAACTGATACAAAGCACTGGTCCTCTAACATCCAATGCTTGTCATTTAATATGGGAAAATTGTTAGCTTCGTGAACGATGTAGTTCCTTTGAGCTGAAAAGTGACTGCCCTTGCCTTAAATGCCATGCAGCTTGTAGGAAGACCCAGAGCCTGGGATTTAACTCCATTTCTGAAGTGAAACACACAGCAGAGTTCTCATCCATGGATCACACTCTGCTTTAGAGCAAGAAGCACGCTCTAGCTTTCTAGATTCTCTAAGACAGCAGGAAATCTGAGTGTGCTGAGAACAAAAGAACGGTGTTTCCTACACATACGGACCATATCTAGTCCAACTCTGCTTCTGAAACTGATAAAAGCACTGGTCCTCTAACATCCAATGCTTATCATTTAAGATGAAAAACGTGATCTTTGTGAACAATGTAGTTCGTTTGAGCTGTAAAGTGACTGCCCTTACCTGAAACGAAGTAGTGCTTGTAGGAAGACAAAAATCCTGGGATTTAACTCCATTTCTGAAGTGAAACACACAGCAGAGTTCTCATCCATTGATCACACTCTGCTTTAGAGCAAGAAGCACGCTCTTTCTTTCTAGAGTCTCTAGAACAGCAGGAAACGTGAGTGTGCTGAGAAGAAAAGAACGGTGTTTCCTACACATATGGACCATATCTAGACCGACTCTGCCTCTGAAACTGATACAAAGTACTGGTCCTCTAACATCCAATGCTTGTCAGTTAAGATGGGAAACTTGTTAGCTTCGTGTACGATGTAGTTCCTTTGAGCTGAAAAGTGACTGCCCTTGCCTGAAACGCCATCCAGCTTGCAGGAAGACACATAGCCTGGGATTTCACTCCATTTCTGAAGGGAAACACACAGCAGAGTTCTCATCCATGGATCACACTCTGCTTTATAACAAGAAGCACGCTCTTTCTTTCTAGAGTCTCTAGAACAGCAGGAAACTTGAGTGTGCTGAGAAGAAAAGAACGGTGTTTCCTACACATATGGACCATATCTAGTCCAACTCTGCCTCTGAAACAGATACAAAGTACTGGTCCTCTAACATCCAATGCTTTTCAGTTAAGATGGGAAACTTGTTAGCTTCATGAACAATGTAGTTCCTTTGAGCTGAAAAGTAACTTCCCTTGCCTGAAACGCCATCCAGCTTGTAGGAAGGCACATAGCCTGGGATTTCACTCCATTTCTGAAGGGAAACACACAGCATAGTTCTCATCCATGGATAACACTCTGCTTTAGAGCAAGAAGAACGCTCTTGCTTATAGATTCTCTAATACAGCAGGAAACTTGAGTCAGCTCAGAACAAAAGAACGGTGTTTCTTACACATACGGATCATATCTAGTTCATCTCTGCCTCTGAAACTGAAAGAAACCACAGGTCCTCTAACATCCAATGCTTATCAGTTAAGATGAGAAACGTGTGAGCTTCGTGAACCATGTAGTTCATTTGAGCTGAAAAGTGAGTGCCCTTTACTGTAACGAAGTAGTTCTTGAAGGAAGACACAGAGCCTGGGATTTAACTCCATTTCTGAAGGGAAACACACAGCATAGTTCTCATCTATGGATCACACTCTGCTTTAGAGGAAGTAGAACGCTCTTGCTTATAGATTCTCTAATACAGCAGGAAACTTGAGTCAGCTCACAACAAAAAACGGTGTTTCTTACATATACGGACCATATCTAGTTCATCTCTGCTTCTGAAACTGAAAGAAACCACAGGTCTTCTAACATCCAATGCTTGTCAGTTAAGATAAGAAACGTGTGAGCTTCGTGAACCATGTAGTTGGTTTGAGCTGAAAAGTGACTGTCCTTACTTGAAACGAAGTCTTGCTTGTAGGAAGACACAGAGCCTGGGATTTAACTCCATTTCTGAAGTGAAACACACAGCAGAGTTCTCATCCATTGATCACACTCTGCTTTAGAGCAAGAAGCACGCTCTTGCTTTCTAGAGTCTCTAGTATAGCAGGAAAAGTGAGTGTGCTGAGAACAAAAGAACAGTGTTTCCTACATATACGGACCATATCTAGTCCAACTCTACTTCTGAAACTGATACAAAGCACTGGTCCTCTAACATCCAATGCTTGTCATTTAATATGGGAAAATTGTTAGCTTCATGAACGATGTAGTTCCTTTGAGCTGAAAAGTGAGTGCCCTTGCCTTAAATGCCATCCAGCTTGTAGGAAGACCCAGAGCCTGGGATTTAACTCTATTTCTGAAGTGAAACACACAGCAGAGTTCTCATCCATTGTTCACACTCTGCTTTAGAGCAAGAAGCACGATCTAGCTTTCTAGATTCTCTAATACAGCAGGAAACTTGAGTCAGCTCAGAACAAAAGAACGCTGTTTCTTACAAATACGGACCATATCTAGTTCATCTCTGCTTCTGAAACTGAAAGAAACCACAGGTCCTCTAACATCCAATTCTTGTCAGTTAAGATGAGAAACGTGTGAGCTTCGTGAACCATGTAGTTCGTTTGAGATGAAAAGTGACTGTCCTTCCTTGAAACGAAGTCTTGCTTGTAGGAAGACACAGAGCCTGGAATTTAACTCCATTTCGGAAGGGAAACACACAGCAGAGTTCTCATCCATTGATCACACTCTGCTTTAGAGCAAGAAGCACGCTCTTGCTTACTAGCGTCTCTAGTACAGCAGGAAAGGTGAGTGTGCTGAGAACAAAAGAACGTTGTTTCCTACACATACGGACCATATCTAGTCCAACTCTGCCTCTGAAACTGATACAAAGTACTGGTCCTCTAACATCCAATGCTTGTCATTTAATATGGGAAACTTGTTAGCTTTGTGAACGATGTAGTTCCTGTGAGCTGAAAAGTGACTGCCCTTGCCTGAAATGCCGCCAGCTTGTAGGAAGACCCAGAGCTGGGATTAAACTCAATTTCTGAAGTGAAACACACAGCAGAGTTCTCATCCATGGAACACAATCTGCTTAGAGCAAGAAACACACTCTAGCTTTCTAGATTCTCTAAGACAGCAGGAAATCTGAGTGTGCTGAGAACAAAAGAACGGTGTTTCCTACACATACGGACCATATCTAGTCCAACTCTGCTTCTGAAACTGATACAAAGCACTGGTCCTCTAACATCCAATGCTTGTCAGTTAAGATGAGAAACGTGTGTGCTCGTGAACGATACAGTGTGTTTTAGCTGAAAAGTGACTGCCCTTACCTGTAACGAAGTAGTGCTTGTAGGAAGACACAGAGCCTGGGATTTAACTCCATTTCTGAAGGGAAACACACAGCATAGTTCTCATCCATGTATCCCACTCTGCTTTAGAGCAGGAAGAACGCTCTTGCTTCTAGATTCTCTAATACAGCAGGAAACTTGAGTCAGCTCAGAACAAAAGAACGGTGTTTCTTACACATACAGACCATATCTAGTTCATCTCTGCTTCTGAAACTGAAAGAAACCACAGGTCCTCTAACATCCAATGCTTGTCAGTTAAGATGAGAAACGTGTGAGCTTCGTGAACGATGTAGTTCCTTTGAGCTGAAAAGTGACTGTCCTTACTTGAAACGAAGTCTTGCTTGTAGGAAGACACAGAGCCTGGGATTTAACTCCATTTCTGAAGTGAAAAACACAGCAGAGTTCTCATCCATTGATCACACTCTGCTTTAGAGCAAGAAGCACGCTCTTGCTTTCTAGAGTCTCTAGTATAGCAGGAAAAGTGAGTGTGCTGAGAACAAAAGAACAGTGTTTCCTACATATACGGACCATATCTAGTCCAACTCTACTTCTGAAACTGATACAAAGCACTGGTCCTCTAACATCCAATGCTTGTCATTTAATATGGGAAAATTGTTAGCTTCATGAACGATGTAGTTCCTTTGAGCTGAAAAGTGAGTGCCCTTGCCTTAAATGCCATCCAGCTTGTAGGAAGACCCAGAGCCTGGGATTTAACTCTATTTCTGAAGTGAAACACACAGCAGAGTTCTCATCCATTGTTCACACTCTGCTTTAGAGCAAGAAGCACGATCTAGCTTTCTAGATTCTCTAATACAGCAGGAAACTTGAGTCAGCTCAGAACAAAAGAACGCTGTTTCTTACAAATACGGACCATATCTAGTTCATCTCTGCTTCTGAAACTGAAAGAAACCACAGGTCCTCTAACATCCAATTCTTGTCAGTTAAGATGAGAAACGTGTGAGCTTCGTGAACCATGTAGTTCGTTTGAGATGAAAAGTGACTGTCCTTCCTTGAAACGAAGTCTTGCTTGTAGGAAGACACAGAGCCTGGAATTTAACTCCATTTCGGAAGGGAAACACACAGCAGAGTTCTCATCCATTGATCACACTCTGCTTTAGAGCAAGAAGCACGCTCTTGCTTACTAGCGTCTCTAGTACAGCAGGAAAGGTGAGTGTGCTGAGAACAAAAGAACGTTGTTTCCTACACATACGGACCATATCTAGTCCAACTCTGCCTCTGAAACTGATACAAAGTACTGGTCCTCTAACATCCAATGCTTGTCATTTAATATGGGAAACTTGTTAGCTTTGTGAACGATGTAGTTCCTGTGAGCTGAAAAGTGACTGCCCTTGCCTGAAATGCCGCCAGCTTGTAGGAAGACCCAGAGCTGGGATTAAACTCAATTTCTGAAGTGAAACACACAGCAGAGTTCTCATCCATGGAACACAATCTGCTTAGAGCAAGAAACACACTCTAGCTTTCTAGATTCTCTAAGACAGCAGGAAATCTGAGTGTGCTGAGAACAAAAGAACGGTGTTTCCTACACATACGGACCATATCTAGTCCAACTCTGCTTCTGAAACTGATACAAAGCACTGGTCCTCTAACATCCAATGCTTGTCAGTTAAGATGAGAAACGTGTGTGCTCGTGAACGATACAGTGTGTTTGAGCTGAAAAGTGACTGCCCTTACCTGTAACGAAGTAGTTCTTGAAGGAAGACACAGAGCCTGGGATTTAACTCCATTTCTGAAGGGAAACACACAGCATAGTTCTCATCCATGTATCCCACTCTGCTTTAGAGCAGGAAGAACGCTCTTGCTTCTAGATTCTCTAATACAGCAGGAAACTTGAGTCAGCTCAGAACAAAAGAACGGTGTTTCTTACACATACAGACCATATCTAGTTCATCTCTGCTTCTGAAACTGAAAGAAACCACAGGTCCTCTAACATCCAATGCTTGTCAGTTAAGATGAGAAACGTGTGAGCTTCGTGAACGATGTAGTTCCTTTGAGCTGAAAAGTGACTGTCCTTACTTGAAACGAAGTCTTGCTTGTAGGAAGACACAGAGCCTGGGATTTAACTCCATTTCTGAAGTGAAAAACACAGCAGAGTTCTCATCCATTGATCACACTCTGCTTTAGAGCAAGAAGCACGCTCTTGCTTTCTAGAGTCTCTAGTATAGCAGGAAAAGTGAGTGTGCTGAGAACAAAAGAACGGTGTTTCCTACACATACGGACCATATCTAGTCCAACTCTGCTTCTGAAACTGATACAAAGCACTGGTCCTCTAATATCCAATGCTTGTCAGTTAAGATGAGAAACGTGTGAGCTTTGTGAACCATGTAGTTCATTTGAGCTGAAAAGTGACTGCCCTTGCCTGAAACGCCATCCAGCTTGCAGGAAGACACATAGCCTGGGATTTCACTCCATTTCTGAAGGGAAACACACAGCAGAGTTCTCATCCATGGATCACACTCTGCTTTATAGCAAGAAGCACGCTCTTTCTTTCTAGAGTCTCTAGAACAGCAGGAAACGTGAGTGTGCTGAGAAGAAAAGAACGGTGTTTCCTACACATATGGACCATATCTAGTCCAACTCTGCCTCTGAAACAGATACAAAGTACTGGTCCTCTAACATCCAATGCTTTTCAGTTAAGATGGGAAACTTGTTAGCTTCATGAACAATGTAGTTCCTTTGAGCTGAAAAGTAACTTCCCTTGCCTGAAACGCCATCCAGCTTGTAGGAAGGCACATAGCCTGGGATTTCACTCCATTTCTGAAGGGAAACACACAGCATAGTTCTCATCCATGGATAACACTCTGCTTTAGAGCAAGAAGAACGCTCTTGCTTATAGATTCTCTAATACAGCAGGAAACTTGAGTCAGCTCAGAACAAAAGAACGGTGTTTCTTACACATACGGATCATATCTAGTTCATCTCTGCCTCTGAAACTGAAAGAAACCACAGGTCCTCTAACATCCAATGCTTATCAGTTAAGATGAGAAACGTGTGAGCTTCGTGAACCATGTAGTTCATTTGAGCTGAAAAGTGAGTGCCCTTTACTGTAACGAAGTAGTTCTTGAAGGAAGACACAGAGCCTGGGATTTAACTCCATTTCTGAAGGGAAACACACAGCATAGTTCTCATCTATGGATCACACTCTGCTTTAGAGGAAGTAGAACGCTCTTGCTTATAGATTCTCTAATAGAGCAGGAAACTTGAGTCAGCTCAGAACAAAAGAACGGTGTTTCTTACATATACGGACTATATCTAGTTCATCTCTGCTTATGAAACTGAAAGAAACCACAGGTCTTCTAACATCCAATGCTTGTCAGTTAAGATAAGAAACGTGTGAGCTTCGTGAACCATGTAGTTGGTTTGAGCTGAAAAGTGACTGTCCTTACTTGAAACGAAGTCTTGCTTGTAGGAAGACACAGAGCCTGGGATTTAACTCCATTTCTGAAGTGAAACACACAGCAGAGTTCTCATCCATTGATCACACTCTGCTTTAGAGCAAGAAGCACGCTCTTGCTTTCTAGAGTCTCTAGTATAGCAGGAAAAGTGAGTGTGCTGAGAACAAAAGAACAGTGTTTCCTACATATACGGACCATATCTAGTCCAACTCTACTTCTGAAACTGATACAAAGCACTGGTCCTCTAACATCCAATGCTTGTCATTTAATATGGGAAAATTGTTAGCTTCATGAACGATGTAGTTCCTTTGAGCTGAAAAGTGAGTGCCCTTGCCTTAAATGCCATCCAGCTTGTAGGAAGACCCAGAGCCTGGGATTTAACTCTATTTCTGAAGTGAAACACACAGCAGAGTTCTCATCCATTGTTCACACTCTGCTTTAGAGCAAGAAGCACGATCTAGCTTTCTAGATTCTCTAATACAGCAGGAAACTTGAGTCAGCTCAGAACAAAAGAACGCTGTTTCTTACAAATACGGACCATATCTAGTTCATCTCTGCCTCTGAAACTGATACAAAGTACTGGTCCTCTAACATCCAATGCTTGTCATTTAATATGGGAAACTTGTTAGCTTTGTGAACGATGTAGTTCCTGTGAGCTGAAAAGTGACTGCCCTTGCCTGAAATGCCGCCAGCTTGTAGGAAGACCCAGAGCTGGGATTAAACTCAATTTCTGAAGTGAAACACACAGCAGAGTTCTCATCCATTGATCACACTCTGCTTTAGAGCAAGAAGCACTCTCTTGCTTTCTAGAGTCTCTAGAACAGCAGGAAACGTGAGTGTGCTGAGAACAAAAGAACGGTGTTTCCTACACATATGGACCATATCTAGTCCAACTCTGCTTCTGAAACTGATACAAAGCACTGGTCCTCTAACATCCAATGCTTGTCAGTTAAGATGAGAAACGTGTGAGCTTTGTGAACCATGTAGTTCATTTGAGCTGAAAAGTGACTGCCCTTACTTGAAACGAAATCTTGCTTGTAGGAAGACACAGAGCCTGGAATTTAACTCCATTTCTGAAGGGAAACACACAGCATAGTTCTCATCCATGGATCACACTCTGTTTTAGAGCAAGAAGCACGCTCTTTCTTTCTAGAGTCTCTAGTACAGCAGGAAAGGTGAGTGTGCTGAGAACAAAAGAACGGTGTTTCCTACACATAAAGACCATATCTAGTCCAACTCTGCCTCTGAAACTGATACAAAGTACTGGTCCTCTAACATCCAATGCTTGTCAGTTAAGATGGGAAACTTGTTAGCTTCGTGTACGATGTAGTTCCTTTGAGCTGAAAAGTGACTGCCCTTGCCTGAAACGCCATCCAGCTTGTAGGAAGACACAGAGCCTGGGATTTAACTCCATTTCTGAAGGGAAACACACAGGAGAGTTCTCATCCATAGATCACACTCTGCTTTAGAGCAAGTAGCACGCTCTTGCTTCCTAGAGTCTCTAATACAGCAGGAAATGTGAGTGTACTCAGAAGAACAGATCAGTGTTTCCTATACATACTGACCTTATCTAGTTCAACTCTGCTTGAAATTGATACAAAGCAAAGGTTCTCTAACATCCAATGCTTCTCAGTTAAGATGAGAAACATGTGAGCATCGTGAATGTTGTAGTGTGTTTGAGCTGAAACGTGACTGCCCTTACCTGTAACGAAGTAGTGCTTGTAGGAAGACACAGAGCCTGGGATTTAACTCCATTTCTGAAGGGAAACACACAGCAGAGTTCTCATCCATGGATCACACTCTGCTTTAGAGCCTGAAGAACGCTCTTGCTTCTAGACTCTCTAGTACAGCAGGAAACATGAGTCAGCTCAGAACAAAAGAACGGTGTTTCTTACACATACGGACCATATCTAGTTCATCTCTGCTTCTGAAACTGAAAGAAACCACAGGTCCTATAACATCCAATGCTTGTCAGTTAAGATGAGAAACGTGTGAGCTTCGTGAACCATGTAGTTCGTTTGAGCTGAAAAGTGTCTGTCCTTACTTGAAACGAAGTCTTGCTTGTAGGAAGACACAGAGCCTGGGATTTATATCCATTTCTGAAGGGAAACACACAGCAGAGTTCTCATCCATGGATCACACTCTGCTTTAGAGCAAGAAGCACGCTCTAGCTTTCTAGAGTCTCTAAGACAGCAGGAAATCTGAGTGTGCTGAGAACAAAAGAACGGTGTTTCCTACACATATGGACCATATCTAGTCCAACTCTGCTTCTGAAACTGATACAAAGCACTGGTCCTCTAACATCCAATGCTTGTCAGTTAAGATGAGAAACGTGTAAGCTCGTGAACGATGTACTTCATTTGAGCTAAAAAATGACTGCCCTTAAATGAAACGAAGTCTTGCTTGTAGGAAGACACAGAGCCTGGAATTTAACTCCATTTCTGAAGGGATACACACAGAAGAGTTCTCATCCATTGTTCACACTCTGCTTTAGAGCAAGAAGCATGCTCTAGCTTTCTAGAGTCTCTAAGACAGCAAGAAACCTGAGTGTGCTGAAAACAAAAGAACGGTGTTTCCTACACATACGGACAATATCTAGTCCAACTCTGCTTCTGAAACTGATACAATGCACTGGTACTCTAACATCCAATGCTTATCATTTAAGATGAAAAACGTGTGAGCTTCGTGAACAATGTAGTTCGTTTGAGCTGTAAAGTGACTGCCCTTACCTGAAACGAAGTAGTGCTTGTAGGAAGACACAAATCCTGGGATTTAACTCCATTTCTGAAGGGAAACACACAGCAGAGTTCTCATCCATGGATCACACTCTGCTTTAGAGCAAGAAGAACGCTCTTGCTTGTAGAATCTCTAGTACAGCAGGAAACATGAGTCAGCTCAGAACAAAAGAACGGTGTTTCTTACACATACGGACCATATCTAGTTCATCTCTGCTTCTGAAACTGAAAGAAACCACAGGTCCTCTATCATCCAATGCTTGTCAGTTAAGATGAGAAACGTGTGAGCTTCGTGAACCATGTAGTTCGTTTGTGCTGAAAAGTGTCTGTCCTTACTTGAAACGAAGTCTTGCTTGTAGGAAGACACAGAGCCTGGGATTTAACTCCATTTCTGAAGGGAAACACACAGCAGAGTTCTCATCCATGGATCACACTCTGCTTTAGAGCAAGAAGCACGCTCTAGCTTTCTAGAGTCTCTAAGACAGCAGGAAATCTGAGTGTGCTGAGACCAAAGAACGGTGTTTCCTACACATACGGACCATATCTAGTCCAACTCTGCTTCTGAAACTGATACAAAGCACTGGTCCTCTAACATCCAGTGCTTGTCAGTTAAGATGAGAAACGTGTGAGCTTCGTAAACGATGTAGTTCATTTGAGCTGAAAAGTGACTGCCCTTACTTGAAACGAAGTCTTGCTTGTAGGAAGACACAGAGCTTAGAATTTAACTCCATTTCTGAAGGGAAACACACAGCAGAGTTCTCATCCATGGATCACACTCTGCTTTAGAGCAAGAAGCACGCTCTAGCTTTCTAGAGTCTCTAAGACAGCAGGAAATCTGAGTGTGCTGAGAACAAAAGAACGGTGTTTCCTACACATACGGACCATATCTAGTCCAACTCTGCTTCTGAAACTGATACAAAGCACTGGTCCTCTAACATCCAATGCTTGTCAGTTAAGATGAGAAACGTGTGAGCTCGTGAACGATGTAGTTCATTTGAGCTATAAAATGACTGCCCTTACATGAAACGAAGTCTTGCTTGTAGGAAGACACAGAGCCTGGAATTTAACTCCATTTCTGAAGGGAAACACACAGGAGAGTTCTCATCCATTGTACACACTCTGATTTAGAGCAAGAAGCACGCTCTAGCTTTCTAGAGTCTCTAAGACAGCAAGAAACGTGAGTGTGCTTAGAACAAAAGAACGGTATTTCCTACACATTTGGACAATATCTGGTCCAACTCTGCTTCTGATACTGATACAAAGCACTGGTCCTCAAACATCCAATGCTTTTCAGTTAAGATGGGAAACTTGTTAGCTTCATGAACAATGTAGTTCCTTTGAGCTGAAAAGTAACTTCCCTTGCCTGAAACGCCATCCAGCTTGTAGGAAGACACATAGCCTGGGATTTCACTCCAATTCTGAAGGGAAACACACAGCAGAGTTCTCATCCATGGATCACACTCTGCTTTAGATCAAGAAGCACGCTCTTGCTTCTAGATTCTCTAATACAGCAGGAAACTTGAGTCAGCTCAGAACAAAAGAACGCTGTTTCTTACACATACGGACCATATCTAGTTCATCTCTGCTTCTGAAACTGAAATAAACCACATGTCCTCTAACATCCAATGCTTGTCATTTAAGATGAGAAACGTGTGAGCTTCGTGAATGATGTAGTTCTTTTGAGCTGAAAAGTGACTGCCCTTATTTGAAACGAAGTCTGCATGTAGGAAGACACAGAGCCTGGGATTTAACTCCGTTTCTGAAGTGAAACACACAGCAGAGTTATCATCCATTGATCACACTCTGATTTAGAGCAAGAAGCACGCTCTAGGTTTCTAGAGTCTCTAAGACAGCTGGAAACGTGAGTGTGCTGAGAACAAAAGAACGGTGTTTCCTACATATACGGACTATATCTAGTCCAACTCTGCTTCTGAAACTGACACAAAGCACTGGTCCTCTAACATCCAATGCTTGTCAGTTAAGATGAGAAACGTGTGAGCTTCGTGAACCATGTAGTTCATTTGAGCTGAAAAGTGACTGCCCTTTCCTGTAACGAAGTAGTTCTTGAAGGAAGACACAGAGCCTGGGATTTAACTCCATTTCTGAAGGGAAACACACAGCATAGTTCTCATCTATGGATCACACTCTGCTTTAGAGCAAGTAGAACGCTCTTGCTTATAGATTCTCTAATACAGCAGGAAACTTGAGTCAGCTCAGAACAAAAGAACGGTTTTTCTTACATATACGGACCATATCTAGTTCATCTCTGCTTCTGAAACTGAAAGAAACCACAGGTCTTCTAACATCCAATGCTTGTCAGTTAAGATAAGAAACGTGTGAGCTTCGTGAACCATGTAGTTGGTTTGAGCTGAAAAGTGACTGTCCTTACTTGAAACGAAGTCTTGCTTGTAGGAAGACACAGAGCCTGGGATTTAACTCCATTTCTGAAGTGAAACACACAGCAGAGTTCTCATCCATTGATCACACTCTGCTTTAGAGCAAGAAGCACGCTCTTGCTTTCTAGAGTCTCTAGTATAGCAGGAAACGTGAGTGTGCTGAGAACAAAAGAACGGTGTTTCCTACACATACGGACCATATCTAGTCCAACTCTGCTTCTGAAACTGATACAAAGCACTGGTCCTCTAACATCCAATGCTTGTCATTTAATATGGGAAAATTGTTAGCTTCGTGAACGATGTAGTTCCTTTGAGCTGAAAAGTGACTGCCCTTGCCTTAAATGCCATGCAGCTTGTAGGAAGACCCAGAGCCTGGGATTTAACTCCATTTCTGAAGTGAAACACACAGCAGAGTTCTCATCCATGGATCACACTCTGCTTTAGAGCAAGAAGCACGCTCTAGCTTTCTAGATTCTCTAAGACAGCAGGAAATCTGAGTGTGCTGAGAACAAAAGAACGGTGTTTCCTACACATACGGACCATATCTAGTCCAACTCTGGTTCTGAAACTGATACAAAGCACTGGTCCTCTAACATCCAATGCTTATCATTTAAGATGAAAAACGTGATCTTTGTGAACAATGTAGTTCGTTTGAGCTGTAAAGTGACTGCCCTTACCTGAAACGAAGTAGTGCTTGTAGGAAGACAAAAATCCTGGGATTTAACTCCATTTCTGAAGTGAAACACACAGCAGAGTTCTCATCCATTGATCACACTCTGCTTTATAGCAAGAAGCACGCTCTTTCTTTCTAGAGTCTCTAGAACAGCAGGAAACGTGAGTGTGCTGAGAAGAAAAGAACGGTGTTTCCTACACATATGGACCATATCTAGTCCAACTCTGCCTCTGAAACAGATACAAAGTACTGGTCCTCTAACATCCAATGCTTTTCAGTTAAGATGGGAAACTTGTTAGGTTCATGAACAATGTAGTTCCTTTGAGCTGAAAAGTAACTTCCCTTGCCTGAAACGCCATCCAGCTTGTAGGAAGACACATAGCCTGGGATTTCACTCCATTTCTGAAGGGAAACACACAGCATAGTTCTCATCCATGGATAACACTCTGCTTTAGTGCAAGAAGAACGCTCTTGCTTATAGATTCTCTAATACAGCAGGAAACTTGAGTCAGCTCAGAACAAAAGAATGGTGTTTCTTACACATACGGATCATATCTAGTTCATCTCTGCCTCTGAAACTGAAAGAAACCACAGGTCCTCTAACATCCAATGCTGATCAGTTAAGATGAGAAACGTGTGAGCTTCGTGAACCATGTAGTTGGTTTGAGCTGAAAAGTGACTGTCCTTACTTGAAACGAAGTCTTGCTTGTAGGAAGACAAAGAGCCTGGGATTTAACTCCATTTCTGAAGTGGAACACACAGCAGAGTTCTCATCCATTGATCACACTCTGCTTTAGAGCAAGAAGCATGCTCTTGCTTTCTAGAGTCTCTGGTATAGCAGGAAACGTGAGTGTGCTGAGAACAAAAGAACGGTGTTTCCTACACATACGGACCATATCTAGTCCAACTCTGCTTCTGAAAGTGATACAAAGCTCTGGTCCTCTAACATCCAATGCTTGTCAGTTAAGATGAGAAACGTGTGAGCTTTGTGAAACATGTAGTTCATTTGAGCTGAAAAGTGACTGCCCTTACTTGAAACGAAATCTTGCTTGTAGGAAGACACAGAGCCTGGAATTTAACTCCATTTCTGAAGGGAAACACACAGCATAGTTCTCATCCATGGATCACACTCTGTTTTAGAGCAAGAAGCACGCTCTTTCTTTCTAGAGTCTCTAGTACAGCAGGAAAGGTGAGTGTGCTGAGAACAAAAGAACGGAGTTTCCTACACATAAAGACCATATCTAGTCCAACTCTGCCTCTGAAACTGATACAACGTACTGGTCCTCTAACATCCAATGCTTGTCAGTTAAGATGGGAAACTTGTTAGCTTCGTGTACGATGTAGTTCCTTTGAGCTGAAAAGTGACTGCCCTTGCCTGAAACGCCATCCAGCTTGTAGGAAGACACAGAGCCTGGGATTTAACTCCATTTCTGAAGGGAAACACACAGGAGAGTTCTCATCCATAGATCACACTCTGCTTTAGAGCAAGTAGCACGCTCTTGCTTCCTAGAGTCTCTAATACAGCAGGAAATGTGAGTGTACTCAGAAGAACAGAACAGTGTTTCCTATACATACTGACCTTATCTAGTTCAACTCTGCTTGAAATTGATACAAAGCAAAGGTTCTCTAACATCCAATGCTCCTCAGTTAAGATGAGAAACATGTGAGCATCGTGAATGATGTAGTGTGTTTGAGCTGAAAAGTGACTGCCCTTACCTGTAACGAAGTAGTGCTTGTAGGAAGACACAGAGCCTGGGATTTAACTCCATTTCTGAAGGGAAACACACAGCAGAGTTCTCATCCATGGATCACACTCTGCTTTAGAGCCTGAAGAACGCTCTTGCTTCTAGACTCTCTAGTACAGCAGGAAACATGAGTCAGCTCAGAACAAAAGAACGGTGTTTCTTACACATACGGACCATATCTAGTTCATCTCTGCTTCTGAAACTGAAAGAAACCACAGGTCCTCTAACATCCAATGCTTGTCAGTTAAGATGAGAAACGTGTGAGCTTCGTGAATGATGTAGTTCGTTTGAGCTGAAAAGTGACTGCCCTTATTTGAAACGAAGTCTGCATGTAGGAAGACACAGAGCCTGGGATTTAACTCCGTTTCTGAAGTGAAACACACAGCAGAGTTATCATCCATTGATCACACTCTGATTTAGAGCAAGAAGCACGCTCTAGGTTTCTAGAGTCTCTAAGACAGCTGGAAACGTGAGTGTGCTGAGAACAAAAGAACGGTGTTTCCTACATATACGGACTATATCTAGTCCAACTCTGCTTCTGAAACTGACACAAAGCACTGGTCCTCTAACATCCAATGCTTGTCAGTTAAGATGAGAAACGTGTGAGCTTCGTGAACCATGTAGTTCATTTGAGCTGAAAAGTGACTGCCCTTTCCTGTAACGAAGTAGTTCTTGAAGGAAGACACAGAGCCTGGGATTTAACTCCATTTCTGAAGGGAAACACACAGCATAGTTCTCATCTATGGATCACACTCTGCTTTAGAGCAAGTAGAACGCTCTTGCTTATAGATTCTCTAATACAGCAGGAAACTTGAGTCAGCTCAGAACAAAAGAACGGTGTTTCTTACATATACGGACCATATCTAGTTCATCTCTGCTTCTGAAACTGAAAGAAACCACAGGTCTTCTAACATCCAATGCTTGTCAGTTAAGATAAGAAACGTGTGAGCTTCGTGAACCATGTAGTTGGTTTGAGCTGAAAAGTGACTGTCCTTACTTGAAACGAAGTCTTGCTTGTAGGAAGACACAGAGCCTGGGATTTAACTCCATTTCTGAAGTGAAACACACAGCAGAGTTCTCATCCATTGATCACACTCTGCTTTAGAGCAAGAAGCACGCTCTTGCTTTCTAGAGTCTCTAGTATAGCAGGAAACGTGAGTGTGCTGAGAACAAAAGAACGGTGTTTCCTACACATATGGACCATATCTAGTCCAACTCTGCTTCTGAAACTGATACAAAGCACTGGTCCTCTAACATCCAATGCTTGTCATTTAATATGGGAAAATTGTTAGCTTCATGAACGATGTAGTTCCTTTGACCTGAAAAGTGACTGCCCTTGCCTTAAATGCCATGCAGCTTGTAGGAAGACCCAGAGCCTGGGATTTAACTCCATTTCTGAAGTGAAACACACAGCAGAGTTCTCATCCATGGATCACACTCTGCTTTAGAGCAAGAAGCACGCTCTAGCTTTCTAGATTCTCTAAGACAGCAGGAAATCTGAGTGTGCTGAGAACAAAAGAACGGTGTTTCCTACACATACGGACCATATCTAGTCCAACTCTGCTTCTGAAACTAATACAAAGCACTGGTCCTCTAACATCCAATGCTTATCATTTAAGATGAAAAACGTGATCTTTGTGAACAATGTAGTTCGTTTGAGCTGTAAAGTGACTGCCCTTACCTGAAACGAAGTAGTGCTTGTAGGAAGACAAAAATCCTGGGATTTAACTCCATTTCTGAAGTGAAACACACAGCAGAGTTCTCATCCATGGATCACACTCTGCTTTAGAGCAAGAAGCACGCTCTTTCTTTCTAGAGTCTCTAGAACAGCAGGAAACGTGAGTGTGCTGAGAAGAAAAGAACGGTGTTTCCTACACATATGGACCATATCTAGTCCAACTCTGCCTCTGAAACAGATACAAAGTACTGGTCCTCTAACATCCAATGCTTTTCAGTTAAGATGGGAAACTTGTTAGCTTCATGAACAATGTAGTTCCTTTGAGCTGAAAAGTAACTTCCCTTGCCTGAAACGCCATCCAGCTTGTAGGAAGACACATAGCCTGGGATTTCACTCCATTTCTGAAGGGAAACACACAGCATAGTTCTCATCCATGGATAACACTCTGCTTTAGTGCAAGAAGAACGCTCTTGCTTATAGATTCTCTAATACAGCAGGAAACTTGAGTCAGCTCAGAACAAAAGAATGGTGTTTCTTACACATACGGATCATATCTAGTTCATCTCTGCCTCTGAAACTGAAAGAAACCACAGGTCCTCTAATATCCAATGATGATCAGTTAAGATGAGAAACGTGTGAGCTTCGTGAACCATGTAGTTGGTTTGAGTTGAAAAGTGACTGTCCTTACAGGAAACGAAGTCTGGCTTGTAGGAAGACAAAGAGCCTGGGATTTAACTCCATTTCTGAAGTGGAACACACAGCAGAGTTCTCATCCATTGATCACACTCTGCTTTAGAGCAAGAAGCATGCTCTTGCTTTCTAGAGTCTCTGGTATAGCAGGAAACGTGAGTGTGCTGAGAACAAAAGAACGGTGTTTCCTACACATACGGACCATATCTAGTCCAACTCTGCTTCTGAAAGTGATACAAAGCTCTGGTCCTCTAACATCCAATGCTTGTCAGTTAAGATGAGAAACGTGTGAGCTTTGTGAACCATGTAGTTCATTTGAGCTGAAAAGTGACTGCCCTTACTTGAAACGAAATCTTGCTTGTAGGAAGACACAGAGCCTGGAATTTAACTCCATTTCTGAAGGGAAACACACAGCATAGTTCTCATCCATGGATCACACTCTGTTTTAGAGCAAGAAGCACGCTCTTTCTTTCTAGAGTCTCTAGTACAGCAGGAAAGGTGAGTGTGCTGAGAACAAAAGAACGGTGTTTCCTACACATAAAGACCATATCTAGTCCAACTCTGCCTCTGAAACTAATACAAAGTACTGGTCCTCTAACATCCAATGCTTGTCAGTTAAGATGGGAAACTTGTTAGCTTCGTGTACGATGTAGTTCCTTTGAGCTGAAAAGTGACTGCCCTTGCCTGAAACGCCATCCAGCTTGTAGGAAGACACAGAGCCTGGGATTTAACTCCATTTCTGAAGGGAAACACACAGGAGAGTTCTCATCCATAGATCACACTCTGCTTTAGAGCAAGTAGCACGCTCTTGCTTCCTAGAGTCTCTAATACAGCAGGAAATGTGAGTGTACTCAGAAGAACAGAACAGTGTTTCCTATACATACTGACCTTATCTAGTTCAACTCTGCTTGAAATTGATACAAAGCAAAGGTTCTCTAACATCCAATGCTTCTCAGTTAAGATGAGAAACATGTGAGCATCGTGAATGGTGTAGTGTGTTTGAGCTGAAAAGTGACTGCCCTTACCTGTAACGAAGTAGTGCTTGTAGGAAGACACAGAGCCTGGGATTTAACTCCATTTCTGAAGGGAAACACACAGCAGAGTTCTCATCCATGGATCACACTCTGCTTTAGAGCCTGAAGAACGCTCTTGCTTCTAGACTCTCTAGTACAGCAGGAAACATGAGTCAGCTCAGAACAAAAGAACGGTGTTTCTTACACATACGGACCATATCTAGTTCATCTCTGCTTCTGAAACTGAAAGAAACCACAGGTCCTCTAACATCCAATGCTTGTCAGTTAAGATGAGAAACGTGTGAGCTTCGTGAACCATGTAGTTCGTTTGAGCTGAAAAGTGTCTGTCCTTACTTGAAACGAAGTCTTGCTTGTAGGAAGACACAGAGCCTGGGATTTATATCCATTTCAGAAGGGAAACACACAGCAGAGTTCTCATCCATGGATCACACTCTGCTTTAGAGCAAGAAGCACGCTCTAGCTTTCTAGAGTCTCTAAGACAACAGGAAATCTGAGTGTGCTGAGAACAAAAGAACGGTGTTTCCTACACATATGGACCATATCTAGTCCAACTCTGCTTCTGAAACTGATACAAAGCACTGGTCCTCTAACATCCAATGCTTGTCAGTTAAGATGAGAAACGTGTAAGCTCGTGAACGATGTACTTCATTTGAGCTAAAAAATGACTGCCCTTAAATGAAACGAAGTCTTGCTTGTAGGAAGACACAGAGCCTGGAATTTAACTCCATTTCTGAAGGGATACACACAGAAGAGTTCTCATCCATTGTTCACACTCTGCTTTAGAGCAAGAAGCATGCTCTAGCTTTCTAGAGTCTCTAAGACAGCAAGAAACCTGAGTGTGCTGAAAACAAAAGAACGGTTTTTCCTACACATACGGACAATATCTAGTCCAACTCTGCTTCTGAAACTGATACAATGCACTGGTACTCTAACATCCAATGCTTATCATTTAAGATGAAAAACGTGTGAGCTTCGTGAACAATGTAGTTCGTTTGAGCTGTAAAGTGACTGCCCTTACCTGAAACGAAGTAGTGCTTGTAGGAAGACACAAATCCTGGGATTTAACTCCATTTCTGAAGGGAAACACACAGCAGAGTTCTCATCCATGGATCACACTCTGCTTTAGAGCAAGAAGAACGCTCTTGCTTGTAGACTCTCTAGTATAGCAGGAAACATGAGTCAGCTCAGAACAAAAGAACGGTGTTTCTTACACATACGGACCATATCTAGTTCATCTCTGCTTCTGAAACTGAAAGAAACCACAGGTCCTCTATCATCCAATGCTTGTCAGTTAAGATGAGAAACGTGTGAGCTTCGTGAACCATGTAGTTCGTTTGTGCTGAAAAGTGTCTGTCCTTACTTGAAACGAAGTCTTGCTTGTAGGAAGACACAGAGCCTGGGATTTAACTCCATTTCTGAAGGGAAACACACAGCAGAGTTCTCATCCAAGGATCACACTCTGCTTTAGAGCAAGAAGCACGCTTTAGCTTTCTAGAGTCTCTAAGACAGCAGGAAATCTGAGTGTGCTGAGAACAAAAGAACAGTGTTTCCTACACATACGGACCATATCTAGTCCAACTCTGCTTCTGAAACTGATACAAAGCACTGGTCCTCTAACATCCAGTGCTTGTCAGTTAAGATGAGAAACGTGTGAGCTTCGTAAACGATGTAGTTCATTTGAGCTGAAAAGTGACTGCCCTTACTTGAAACGAAGTCTTGCTTGTAGGAAGACACAGAGCTTAGAATTTAACTCCATTTCTGAAGGGAAACACACAGCAGAGTTCTCATCCATGGATCACACTCTGCTTTAGAGCAAGAAGCACGCTCTAGCTTTCTAGAGTCTCTAAGACAGCAGGAAATCTGAGTGTGCTGAGAACAAAAGAACGGTGTTTCCTACACATACGGACCATATCTAGTCCAACTCTGCTTCTGAAACTGATACAAAGCACTGGTCCTCTAACATCCAATGCTTGTCAGTTAAGATGAGAAACGTGTGAGCTCGTGAACGATGTAGTTCAATTGAGCTATAAAATGACTGCCCTTACTTGAAACGAAGTCTTGCTTATAGGAAGACACAGAGCCTGGGATTTAACTCCATTTCTGAAGGGAAACACACAGCAGAGTTCTCATCCATGGATCACACTCTGCTTTAGAGCCTGAAGAACGCTCTTGCTTCTAGACTCTCTAGTACAGCAGGAAACATGAGTCAGCTCAGAACAAAAGAACGGTGTTTCTTACACTTACGGACCATATCTAGTTCATCTCTGCTTCTGAAACTGAAAGAAACCACAGGTCCTCTATCATCCAATGCTTGTCAGTTAAGATGAGAAACGTGTGAGCTTCGTGAACCATGTAGTTCGTTTGTGCTGAAAAGTGTCTGTCCTTACTTGAAACGAAGTCTTGCTTGTAGGAAGACACAGAGCCTGGGATTTAACTCCATTTCTGAAGGGAAACACACAGCAGAGTTCTCATCCAAGGATCACACTCTGCTTTAGAGCAAGAAGCACGCTTTAGCTTTCTAGAGTCTCTAAGACAGCAGGAAATCTGAGTGTGCTGAGAACAAAAGAACAGTGTTTCCTACACATACGGACCATATCTAGTCCAACTCTGCTTCTGAAACTGATACAAAGCACTGGTCCTCTAACATCCAGTGCTTGTCAGTTAAGATGAGAAACGTGTGAGCTTCGTAAACGATGTAGTTCATTTGAGCTGAAAAGTGACTGCCCTTACTTGAAACGAAGTCTTGCTTGTAGGAAGACACAGAGCTTAGAATTTAACTCCATTTCTGAAGGGAAACACACAGCAGAGTTCTCATCCATGGATCACACTCTGCTTTAGAGCAAGAAGCACGCTCTAGCTTTCTAGAGTCTCTAAGACAGCAGGAAATCTGAGTGTGCTGAGAACAAAAGAACGGTGTTTCCTACACATACGGACCATATCTAGTCCAACTCTGCTTCTGAAACTGATACAAAGCACTGGTCCTCTAACATCCAATGCTTGTCAGTTAAGATGAGAAACGTGTGAGCTCGTGAACGATGTAGTTCAATTGAGCTATAAAATGACTGCCCTTACTTGAAACGAAGTCTTGCTTATAGGAAGACACAGAGCCTGGGATTTAACTCCATTTCTGAAGGGAAACACACAGCAGAGTTCTCATCCATGGATCACACTCTGCTTTAGAGCCTGAAGAACGCTCTTGCTTCTAGACTCTCTAGTACAGCAGGAAACATGAGTCAGCTCAGAACAAAAGAACGGTGTTTCTTACACTTACGGACCATATCTAGTTCATCTCTGCTTCTGAAACTGAAAGAAACCACAGGTCCTCTAACATCCAATGCTTGTCAGTTAAGATGAGAAACGTGTGAGCTTCGTGAATGATGTAGTTCGTTTGAGCTGAAAAGTGACTGCCCTTATTTGAAACGAAGTCTGCATGTAGGAAGACACAGAGCCTGGGATTTAACTCCGTTTCTGAAGTGAAACACACAGCAGAGTTATCATCCATTGATCACACTCTGATTTAGAGCAAGAAGCACGCTCTAGGTTTCTAGAGTCTCTAAGACAGCTGGAAACGTGAGTGTGCTGAGAACAAAAGAACGGTGTTTCCTACATATACGGACTATATCTAGTCCAACTCTGCTTCTGAAACTGACACAAAGCACTGGTCCTCTAACATCCAATGCTTGTCAGTTAAGATGAGAAACGTGTGAGCTTCGTGAACCATGTAGTTCATTTGAGCTGAAAAGTGACTGCCCTTTCCTGTAACGAAGTAGTTCTTGAAGGAAGACACAGAGCCTGGGATTTAACTCCATTTCTGAAGGGAAACACACAGCATAGTTCTCATCTATGGATCACACTCTGCTTTAGAGCAAGTAGAACGCTCTTGCTTATAGATTCTCTAATACAGCAGGAAACTTGAGTCAGCTCAGAACAAAAGAACGGTGTTTCTTACATATACGGACCATATCTAGTTCATCTCTGCTTCTGAAACTGAAAGAAACCACAGGTCTTCTAACATCCAATGCTTGTCAGTTAAGATAAGAAACGTGTGAGCTTCGTGAACCATGTAGTTGGTTTGAGCTGAAAAGTGACTGTCCTTACTTGAAACGAAGTCTTGCTTGTAGGAAGACACAGAGCCTGGGATTTAACTCCATTTCTGAAGTGAAACACACAGCAGAGTTCTCATCCATTGATCACACTCTGCTTTAGAGCAAGAAGCACGCTCTTGCTTTCTAGAGTCTCTAGTATAGCAGGAAACGTGAGTGTGCTGAGAACAAAAGAACGGTGTTTCCTACACATACGGACCATATCTAGTCCAACTCTGCTTCTGAAACTGATACAAAGCACTGGTCCTCTAACATCCAATGCTTGTCATTTAATATGGGAAAATTGTTAGCTTCGTGAACGATGTAGTTCCTTTGACCTGAAAAGTGACTGCCCTTGCCTTAAATGCCATGCAGCTTGTAGGAAGACCCAGAGCCTGGGATTTATATCCATTTCTGAAGTGAAACACACAGCAGAGTTCTCATCCATGGATCACACTCTGCTTTAGAGCAAGAAGCACGCTCTAGCTTTCTAGATTCTCTAAGACAGCAGGAAATCTGAGTGTGCTGAGAACAAAAGAACGGTGTTTCCTACACATACGGACCATATCTAGTCCAACTCTGCTTCTGAAACTGATACAAAGCACTGGTCCTCTAACATCCAATGCTTATCATTTAAGATGAAAAACGTGATCTTTGTGAACAATGTAGTTCGTTTGAGCTGTAAAGTGACTGCCCTTACCTGAAACGAATTAGTGCTTGTAGGAAGACAAAAATCCTGGGATTTAACTCCATTTCTGAAGTGAAACACACAGCAGAGTTCTCATCCATTGATCACACTCTGCTTTATAGCAAGAAGCACGCTCTTTCTTTCTAGAGTCTCTAGAACAGCAGGAAACGTGAGTGTGCTGAGAAGAAAAGAACGGTGTTTCCTACACATATGGACCATATCTAGTCCAACTCTGCCTCTGAAACAGATACAAAGTACTGGTCCTCTAACATCCAATGCTTTTCAGTTAAGATGGGAAACTTGTTAGCTTCATGAACAATGTAGTTCCTTTGAGCTGAAAAGTAACTTCCCTTGCCTGAAACGCCATCCAGCTTGTAGGAAGACACATAGCCTGGGATTTCACTCCATTTCTGAAGGGAAACACACAGCATAGTTCTCATCCATGGATAACACTCTGCTTTAGTGCAAGAAGAACGCTCTTGCTTATAGATTCTCTAATACAGCAGGAAACTTGAGTCAGCTCAGAACAAAAGAATGGTGTTTCTTACACATACGGATCATATCTAGTTCATCTCTGCCTCTGAAACTGAAAGAAACCACAGGTCCTCTAACATCCAATGCTGATCAGTTAAGATGAGAAACGTGTGAGCTTCGTGAACCATGTAGTTGGTTTGAGTTGAAAAGTGACTGTCCTTACTTGAAACGAAGTCTTGCTTGTAGGAAGACAAAGAGCCTGGGATTTAACTCCATTTCTGAAGTGGAACACACAGCAGAGTTCTCATCCATGGATCACACTCTGCTTTAGAGCCTGAAGAACGCTCTTGCTTCTAGACTCTCTAGTACAGCAGGAAACATGAGTCAGCTCAGAACAAAAGAACGGTGTTTCTTACACTTACGGACCATATCTAGTTCATCTCTGCTTCTGAAACTGAAAGAAACCACAGGTCCTCTAACATCCAATGCTTGTCAGTTAAGATGAGAAACGTGTGAGCTTCGTGAATGATGTAGTTCGTTTGAGCTGAAAAGTGACTGCCCTTATTTGAAACGAAGTCTGCATGTAGGAAGACACAGAGCCTGGGATTTAACTCCGTTTCTGAAGTGAAACACACAGCAGAGTTATCATCCATTGATCACACTCTGATTTAGAGCAAGAAGCACGCTCTAGGTTTCTAGAGTCTCTAAGACAGCTGGAAACGTGAGTGTGCTGAGAACAAAAGAACGGTGTTTCCTACATATACGGACTATATCTAGTCCAACTCTGCTTCTGAAACTGACACAAAGCACTGGTCCTCTAACATCCAATGCTTGTCAGTTAAGATGAGAAACGTGTGAGCTTCGTGAACCATGTAGTTCATTTGAGCTGAAAAGTGACTGCCCTTTCCTGTAACGAAGTAGTTCTTGAAGGAAGACACAGAGCCTGGGATTTAACTCCATTTCTGAAGGGAAACACACAGCATAGTTCTCATCTATGGATCACACTCTGCTTTAGAGCAAGTAGAACGCTCTTGCTTATAGATTCTCTAATACAGCAGGAAACTTGAGTCAGCTCAGAACAAAAGAACGGTGTTTCTTACATATACGGACCATATCTAGTTCATCTCTGCTTCTGAAACTGAAAGAAACCACAGGTCTTCTAACATCCAATGCTTGTCAGTTAAGATAAGAAACGTGTGAGCTTCGTGAACCATGTAGTTGGTTTGAGCTGAAAAGTGACTGTCCTTACTTGAAACGAAGTCTTGCTTGTAGGAAGACACAGAGCCTGGGATTTAACTCCATTTCTGAAGTGAAACACACAGCAGAGTTCTCATCCATTGATCACACTCTGCTTTAGAGCAAGAAGCACGCTCTTGCTTTCTAGAGTCTCTAGTATAGCAGGAAACGTGAGTGTGCTGAGAACAAAAGAACGGTGTTTCCTACACATACGGACCATATCTAGTCCAACTCTGCTTCTGAAACTGATACAAAGCACTGGTCCTCTAACATCCAATGCTTGTCATTTAATATGGGAAAATTGTTAGCTTCGTGAACGATGTAGTTCCTTTGACCTGAAAAGTGACTGCCCTTGCCTTAAATGCCATGCAGCTTGTAGGAAGACCCAGAGCCTGGGATTTATATCCATTTCTGAAGTGAAACACACAGCAGTGTTCTCATCCATGGATCACACTCTGCTTTAGAGCAAGAAGCACGCTCTAGCTTTCTAGATTCTCTAAGACAGCAGGAAATCTGAGTGTGCTGAGAACAAAAGAACGGTGTTTCCTACACATACGGACCATATCTAGTCCAACTCTGCTTCTGAAACTGATACAAAGCACTGGTCCTCTAACATCCAATGCTTATCATTTAAGATGAAAAACGTGATCTTTGTGAACAATGTAGTTCGTTTGAGCTGTAAAGTGACTGCCCTTACCTGAAACGAATTAGTGCTTGTAGGAAGACAAAAATCCTGGGATTTAACTCCATTTCTGAAGTGAAACACACAGCAGAGTTCTCATCCATTGATCACACTCTGCTTTATAGCAAGAAGCACGCTCTTTCTTTCTAGAGTCTCTAGAACAGCAGGAAACGTGAGTGTGCTGAGAAGAAAAGAACGGTGTTTCCTACACATATGGACCATATCTAGTCCAACTCTGCCTCTGAAACAGATACAAAGTACTGGTCCTCTAACATCCAATGCTTTTCAGTTAAGATGGGAAACTTGTTAGCTTCATGAACAATGTAGTTCCTTTGAGCTGAAAAGTAACTTCCCTTGCCTGAAACGCCATCCAGCTTGTAGGAAGACACATAGCCTGGGATTTCACTCCATTTCTGAAGGGAAACACACAGCATAGTTCTCATCCATGGATAACACTCTGCTTTAGTGCAAGAAGAACGCTCTTGCTTATAGATTCTCTAATACAGCAGGAAACTTGAGTCAGCTCAGAACAAAAGAATGGTGTTTCTTACACATACGGATCATATCTAGTTCATCTCTGCCTCTGAAACTGAAAGAAACCACAGGTCCTCTAACATCCAATGCTGATCAGTTAAGATGAGAAACGTGTGAGCTTCGTGAACCATGTAGTTGGTTTGAGTTGAAAAGTGACTGTCCTTACTTGAAACGAAGTCTTGCTTGTAGGAAGACAAAGAGCCTGGGATTTAACTCCATTTCTGAAGTGGAACACACAGCAGAGTTCTCATCCATGGATCACACTCTGCTTTAGAGCCTGAAGAACGCTCTTGCTTCTAGACTCTCTAGTACAGCAGGAAACATGAGTCAGCTCAGAACAAAAGAACGGTGTTTCTTACACTTACGGACCATATCTAGTTCATCTCTGCTTCTGAAACTGAAAGAAACCACAGGTCCTCTAACATCCAATGCTTGTCAGTTAAGATGAGAAACGTGTGAGCTTCGTGAATGATGTAGTTCGTTTGAGCTGAAAAGTGACTGCCCTTATTTGAAACGAAGTCTGCATGTAGGAAGACACAGAGCCTGGGATTTAACTCCGTTTCTGAAGTGAAACACACAGCAGAGTTATCATCCATTGATCACACTCTGATTTAGAGCAAGAAGCACGCTCTAGGTTTCTAGAGTCTCTAAGACAGCTGGAAACGTGAGTGTGCTGAGAACAAAAGAACGGTGTTTCCTACATATACGGACTATATCTAGTCCAACTCTGCTTCTGAAACTGACACAAAGCACTGGTCCTCTAACATCCAATGCTTGTCAGTTAAGATGAGAAACGTGTGAGCTTCGTGAACCATGTAGTTCATTTGAGCTGAAAAGTGACTGCCCTTTCCTGTAACGAAGTAGTTCTTGAAGGAAGACACAGAGCCTGGGATTTAACTCCATTTCTGAAGGGAAACACACAGCATAGTTCTCATCTATGGATCACACTCTGCTTTAGAGCAAGTAGAACGCTCTTGCTTATAGATTCTCTAATACAGCAGGAAACTTGAGTCAGCTCAGAACAAAAGAACGGTGTTTCTTACATATACGGACCATATCTAGTTCATCTCTGCTTCTGAAACTGAAAGAAACCACAGGTCTTCTAACATCCAATGCTTGTCAGTTAAGATAAGAAACGTGTGAGCTTCGTGAACCATGTAGTTGGTTTGAGCTGAAAAGTGACTGTCCTTACTTGAAACGAAGTCTTGCTTGTAGGAAGACACAGAGCCTGGGATTTAACTCCATTTCTGAAGTGAAACACACAGCAGAGTTCTCATCCATTGATCACACTCTGCTTTAGAGCAAGAAGCACGCTCTTGCTTTCTAGAGTCTCTAGTATAGCAGGAAACGTGAGTGTGCTGAGAACAAAAGAACGGTGTTTCCTACACATACGGACCATATCTAGTCCAACTCTGCTTCTGAAACTGATACAAAGCACTGGTCCTCTAACATCCAATGCTTGTCATTTAATATGGGAAAATTGTTAGCTTCGTGAACGATGTAGTTCCTTTGAGCTGAAAAGTGACTGCCCTTGCCTTAAATGCCATGCAGCTTGTAGGAAGACCCAGAGCCTGGGATTTATATCCATTTCTGAAGTGAAACACACAGCAGAGTTCTCATCCATGGATCACACTCTGCTTTAGAGCAAGAAGCACGCTCTAGCTTTCTAGATTCTCTAAGACAGCAGGAAATCTGAGTGTGCTGAGAACAAAAGAACGGTGTTTCCTACACATACGGACCATATCTAGTCCAACTCTGCTTCTGAAACTGATACAAAGCACTGGTCCTCTAACATCCAATGCTTATCATTTAAGATGAAAAACGTGATCTTTGTGAACAATGTAGTTCGTTTGAGCTGTAAAGTGACTGCCCTTACCTGAAACGAATTAGTGCTTGTAGGAAGACAAAAATCCTGGGATTTAACTCCATTTCTGAAGTGAAACACACAGCAGAGTTCTCATCCATTGATCACACTCTGCTTTATAGCAAGAAGCACGCTCTTTCTTTCTAGAGTCTCTAGAACAGCAGGAAACGTGAGTGTGCTGAGAAGAAAAGAACGGTGTTTCCTACACATATGGACCATATCTAGTCCAACTCTGCCTCTGAAACAGATACAAAGTACTGGTCCTCTAACATCCAATGCTTTTCAGTTAAGATGGGAAACTTGTTAGCTTCATGAACAATGTAGTTCCTTTGAGCTGAAAAGTAACTTCCCTTGCCTGAAACGCCATCCAGCTTGTAGGAAGACACATAGCCTGGGATTTCACTCCATTTCTGAAGGGAAACACACAGCATAGTTCTCATCCATGGATAACACTCTGCTTTAGTGCAAGAAGAACACTCTTGCTTATAGATTCTCTAATACAGCAGGAAACTTGAGTCAGCTCAGAACAAAAGAATGGTGTTTCTTACACATACGGATGATATCTAGTTCATCTCTGCCTCTGAAACTGAAAGAAACCACAGGTCCTCTAACATCCAATGCTGATCAGTTAAGATGAGAAACGTGTGAGCTTCGTGAACCATGTAGTTGGTTTGAGTTGAAAAGTGACTGTCCTTACTTGAAACGAAGTCTTGCTTGTAGGAAGACAAAGAGCCTGGGATTTAACTCCATTTCTGAAGTGGAACACACAGCAGAGTTCTCATCCATTGATCACACTCTGCTTTAGAGCAAGAAGCATGCTCTTGCTTTCTAGAGTCTCTGGTATAGCAGGAAACGTGAGTGTGCTGAGAACAAAAGAACGGTGTTTCCTACACATACGGACCATATCTAGTCCAACTCTGCTTCTGAAAGTGATACAAAGCTCTGGTCCTCTAACATCCAATGCTTGTCAGTTAAGATGAGAAACGTGTGAGCTTTGTGAACCATGTAGTTCATTTGAGCTGAAAAGTGACTGCCCTTACTTGAAACGAAATCTTGCTTGTAGGAAGACACAGAGCCTGGAATTTAACTCCATTTCTGAAGGGACACACAGCATAGTTCTCATCCATGGATCACACTCTGTTTTAGAGCAAGAAGCACGCTCTTTCTTTCTAGATTCTCTAGTACAGCAGGAAAGGTGAGTGTGCTGAGAACAAAAGAACGGTGTTTCCTACACATAAAGACCATATCTAGTCCAACTCTGCCTCTGAAACTGATACAAAGTACTGGTCCTCTAACATCCAATGCTTGTCAGTTAAGATGGGAAACTTGTTAGCTTCGTGTACGATGTAGTTCCTTTGAGCTGAAAAGTGACTGCCCTTGCCTGAAACGCCATCCAGCTTGTAGGAAGACACAGAGCCTGGGATTTAACTCCATTTCTGAAGGGAAACACACAGGAGAGTTCTCATCCATAGATCACACTCTGCTTTAGAGCAAGTAGCACGCTCTTGCTTCCTAGAGTCTCTAATACAGCAGGAAATGTGAGTGTACTCAGAAGAACAGAACAGTGTTTCCTATACATACTGACCTTATCTAGTTCAACTCTGCTTGAAATTGATACAAAGCAAAGGTTCTCTAACATCCAATGCTTCTCAGTTAAGATGAGAAACATGTGAGCATCGTGAATGATGTAGTGTGTTTGAGCTGAAAAGTGACTGCCCTTACCTGTAACGAAGTAGTGCTTGTAGGAAGACACAGAGCCTGGGATTTAACTCCATTTCTGAAGGGAAACACACAGCAGAGTTCTCATCCATGGATCACACTCTGCTTTAGAGCCTGAAGAACGCTCTTGCTTCTAGACTCTCTAGTACAGCAGGAAACATGAGTCAGCTCAGAACAAAAGAACGGTGTTTCTTACACATACGGACCATATCTAGTTCATCTCTGCTTCTGAAACTGAAAGAAACCACAGGTCCTCTAACATCCAATGCTTGTCAGTTAAGATGAGAAACGTGTGAGCTTCGTGAACCATGTAGTTCGTTTGAGCTGAAAAGTGTCTGTCCTTACTTGAAACGAAGTCTTGCTTGTAGGAAGACACAGAGCCTGGGATTTATATCCATTTCTGAAGGGAAACACACAGCAGAGTTCTCATCCATGGATTACACTCTGCTTTAGAGCAAGAAGCACGCTCTAGCTTTCTAGAGTCTCTAAGACAGCAGGAAATCTGAGTGTGCTGAGAACAAAAGAACGGTGTTTCCTACACATATGGACCATATCTAGTCCAACTCTGCTTCTGAAACTGATACAAAGCACTGGTCCTCTAACATCCAATGCTTGTCAGTTAAGATGAGAAACGTGTAAGCTCGTGAACGATGTACTTCATTTGAGCTAAAAAATGACTGCCCTTAAATGAAACGAAGTCTTGCTTGTAGGAAGACACAGAGCCTGGAATTTAACTCCATTTCTGAAGGGATACACACAGAAGAGTTCTCATCCATTGTTCACACTCTGCTTTAGAGCAAGAAGCATGCTCTAGCTTTCTAGAGTCTCTAAGACAGCAAGAAACCTGAGTGTGCTGAAAACAAAAGAACGGTTTTTCCTACACATACGGACAATATCTAGTCCAACTCTGCTTCTGAAACTGATACAATGCACTGGTACTCTAACATCCAATGCTTATCATTTAAGATGAAAAACGTGTGAGCTTCGTGAACAATGTAGTTCGTTTGAGCTGTAAAGTGACTGCCCTTACCTGAAACGAAGTAGTGCTTGTAGGAAGACACAAATCCTGGGATTTAACTCCATTTCTGAAGGGAAACACACAGCAGAGTTCTCATCCATGGATCACACTCTGCTTTAGAGCAAGAAGAACGCTCTTGCTTGTAGACTCTCTAGTACAGCAGGAAACATGAGTCAGCTCAGAACAAAAGAACGGTGTTTCTTACACATACGGACCATATCTAGTTCATCTCTGCTTCTGAAACTGAAAGAAACCACAGGTCCTCTATCATCCAATGCTTGTCAGTTAAGATGAGAAACGTGTGAGCTTCGTGAACCATGTAGTTCGTTTGTGCTGAAAAGTGTCTGTCCTTACTTGAAACGAAGTCTTGCTTGTAGGAAGACACAGAGCCTGGGATTTAACTCCATTTCTGAAGGGAAACACACAGCAGAGTTCTCATCCATGGATCACACTCTGCTTTAGAGCAAGAAGCACGCTCTAGCTTTCTAGAGTCTCTAAGACAGCAGGAAATCTGAGTGTGCTGAGAACAAAAGAACGGTGTTTCCTACACATACGGACCATATCTAGTCCAACTCTGCTTCTGAAACTGATACAAAGCACTGGTCCTCTAACATCCAGTGCTTGTCAGTTAAGATGAGAAACGTGTGAGCTTCGTAAACGATGTAGTTCATTTGAGCTGAAAAGTGACTGCCCTTACTTGAAACGAAGTCTTGCTTGTAGGAAGACACAGAGCTTAGAATTTAACTCCATTTCTGAAGGGAAACACACAGCAGAGTTCTCATCCATGGATCACACTCTGCTTTAGAGCAAGAAGCACGCTCTAGCTTTAGAGTCTCTAAGACAGCAGGAAATCTGAGTGTGCTGAGAACAAAAGAACGGTGTTTCCTACACATACGGACCATATCTAGTCCAACTCTGCTTCTGAAACTGATACAAAGCACTGGTCCTCTAACATCCAATGCTTGTCAGTTAAGATGAGAAACGTGTGAGCTCGTGAACGATGTAGTTCATTTGAGCTATAAAATGACTGCCCTTACATGAAATGAAGTCTTGCTTGTAGGAAGACACAGAGCCTGGAATTTAACTCCATTTCTGAAGGGAAACACACAGCATAGTTCTCATCTATGGATCACACTCTGCTTTAGAGCAAGTAGAACGCTCTTGCTTATAGATTCTCTAATACAGCAGGAAACTTGAGTCAGCTCAGAACAAAAGAACGGTGTTTCTTACATATACGGACCATATCTAGTTCATCTCTGCTTCTGAAACTGAAAGAAACCACAGGTCTTCTAACATCCAATGCTTGTCAGTTAAGATAAGAAACGTGTGAGCTTCGTGAACCATGTAGTTGGTTTGAGCTGAAAAGTGACTGTCCTTACTTGAAACGAAGTCTTGCTTGCAGGAAGACACAGAGCCTGGGATTTAACTCCATTTCTGAAGTGAAACACACAGCAGAGTTCTCATCCATTGATCACACTCTGCTTTAGAGCAAGAAGCACGCTCTTGCTTTCTAGAGTCTCTAGTATAGCAGGAAACGTGAGTGTGCTGAGAACAAAAGAACGGTGTTTCCTACACATACGGACCATATCTAGTCCAACTCTGCTTCTGAAACTGATACAAAGCACTGGTCCTCTAACATCCAATGCTTGTCATTTAATATGGGAAAATTGTTAGCTTCGTGAACGATGTAGTTCCTTTGAGCTGAAAAGTGACTGCCCTTGCCTTAAATGCCATGCAGCTTGTAGGAAGACCCAGAGCCTGGGATTTAACTCCATTTCTGAAGTGAAACACACAGCAGAGTTCTCATCCATGGATCACACTCTGCTTTAGAGCAAGAAGCACGCTCTAGCTTTCTAGATTCTCTAAGACAGCAGGAAATCTGAGTGTGCTGAGAACAAAAGAACGGTGTTTCCTACACATACGGACCATATCTAGTCCAACTCTGCTTCTGAAACTGATACAAAGCACTGGTCCTCTAACATCCAATGCTTATCATTTAAGATGAAAAACGTGATCTTTGTGAACAATGTAGTTCGTTTGAGCTGTAAAGTGACTGCCCTTACCTGAAACGAAGTAGTGCTTGTAGGAAGACAAAAATCCTGGGATTTAACTCCATTTCTGAAGTGAAACACACAGCAGAGTTCTCATCCATGGATCACACTCTGCTTTATAGCAAGAAGCACGCTCTTTCTTTCTAGAGTCTCTAGAACAGCAGGAAACGTGAGTGTGCTGAGAAGAAAAGAACGGTGTTTCCTACACATATGGACCATATCTAGTCCAACTCTGCCTCTGAAACAGATACAAAGTACTGGTCCTCTAACATCCAATGCTTTTCAGTTAAGATGGGAAACTTGTTAGCTTCATGAACAATGTAGTTCCTTTGAGCTGAAAAGTAACTTCCCTTGCCTGAAACGCCATCCAGCTTGTAGGAAGACACATAGCCTGGGATTTCACTCCATTTCTGAAGGGAAACACACAGCATAGTTCTCATCCATGGATCACACTCTGTTTTAGAGCAAGAAGCACGCTCTTTCTTTCTAGAGTCTCTAGTACAGCAGGAAAGGTGAGTGTGCTGAGAACAAAAGAACGGAGTTTCCTACACATAAAGACCATATCTAGTCCAACTCTGCCTCTGAAACTGATACAACGTACTGGTCCTCTAACATCCAATGCTTGTCAGTTAAGATGGGAAACTTGTTAGCTTCGTGTACGATGTAGTTCCTTTGAGCTGAAAAGTGACTGCCCTTGCCTGAAACGCCATCCAGCTTGTAGGAAGACACAGAGCCTGGGATTTAACTCCATTTCTGAAGGGAAACACACAGGAGAGTTCTCATCCATAGATCACACTCTGCTTTAGAGCAAGTAGCACGCTCTTGCTTCCTAGAGTCTCTAATACAGCAGGAAATGTGAGTGTACTCAGAAGAACAGAACAGTGTTTCCTATACATACTGACCTTATCTAGTTCAACTCTGCTTGAAATTGATACAAAGCAAAGGTTCTCTAACATCCAATGCTCCTCAGTTAAGATGAGAAACATGTGAGCATCGTGAATGATGTAGTGTGTTTGAGCTGAAAAGTGACTGCCCTTACCTGTAACGAAGTAGTGCTTGTAGGAAGACACAGAGCCTGGGATTTAACTCCATTTCTGAAGGGAAACACACAGCAGAGTTCTCATCCATGGATCACACTCTGCTTTAGAGCCTGAAGAACGCTCTTGCTTCTAGACTCTCTAGTACAGCAGGAAACATGAGTCAGCTCAGAACAAAAGAACGGTGTTTCTTACACATACGGACCATATCTAGTTCATCTCTGCTTCTGAAACTGAAAGAAACCACAGGTCCTCTAACATCCAATGCTTGTCAGTTAAGATGAGAAACGTGTGAGCTTCGTGAATGATGTAGTTCGTTTGAGCTGAAAAGTGACTGCCCTTATTTGATACGAAGTCTGCATGTAGGAAGACACAGAGCCTGGGATTTAACTCCGTTTCTGAAGTGAAACACACAGCAGAGTTATCATCCATTGATCACACTCTGATTTAGAGCAAGAAGCACGCTCTAGGTTTCTAGAGTCTCTAAGACAGCTGGAAACGTGAGTGTGCTGAGAACAAAAGAACGGTGTTTCCTACATATACGGACTATATCTAGTCCAACTCTGCTTCTGAAACTGACACAAAGCACTGGTCCTCTAACATCCAATGCTTGTCAGTTAAGATGAGAAACGTGTGAGCTTCGTGAACCATGTAGTTCATTTGAGCTGAAAAGTGACTGCCCTTTCCTGTAACGAAGTAGTTCTTGAAGGAAGACACAGAGCCTGGGATTTAACTCCATTTCTGAAGGGAAACACACAGCATAGTTCTCATCTATGGATCACACTCTGCTTTAGAGCAAGTAGAACGCTCTTGCTTATAGATTCTCTAATACAGCAGGAAACTTGAGTCAGCTCAGAACAAAAGAACGGTGTTTCTTACATATACGGACCATATCTAGTTCATCTCTGCTTCTGAAACTGAAAGAAACCACAGGTCTTCTAACATCCAATGCTTGTCAGTTAAGATAAGAAACGTGTGAGCTTCGTGAACCATGTAGTTGGTTTGAGCTGAAAAGTGACTGTCCTTACTTGAAACGAAGTCTTGCTTGTAGGAAGACACAGAGCCTGGGATTTAACTCCATTTCTGAAGTGAAACACACAGCAGAGTTCTCATCCATTGATCACACTCTGCTTTAGAGCAAGAAGCACGCTCTTGCTTTCTAGAGTCTCTAGTATAGCAGGAAACGTGAGTGTGCTGAGAACAAAAGAACGGTGTTTCCTACACATACGGACCATATCTAGTCCAACTCTGCTTCTGAAACTGATACAAAGCACTGGTCCTCTAACATCCAATGCTTGTCATTTAATATGGGAAAATTGTTAGCTTCGTGAACGATGTAGTTCCTTTGACCTGAAAAGTGACTGCCCTTGCCTTAAATGCCATGCAGCTTGTAGGAAGACCCAGAGCCTGGGATTTAACTCCATTTCTGAAGTGAAACACACAGCAGAGTTCTCATCCATGGATCACACTCTGCTTTAGAGCAAGAAGCACGCTCTAGCTTTCTAGATTCTCTAAGACAGCAGGAAATCTGAGTGTGCTGAGAACAAAAGAACGGTGTTTCCTACACATACGGACCATATCTAGTCCAACTCTGCTTCTGAAACTGATACAAAGCACTGGTCCTCTAACATCCAATGCTTATCATTTAAGATGAAAAACGTGATCTTTGTGAACAATGTAGTTCGTTTGAGCTGTAAAGTGACTGCCCTTACCTGAAACGAAGTAGTGCTTGTAGGAAGACAAAAATCCTGGGATTTAACTCCATTTCTGAAGTGAAACACACAGCAGAGTTCTCATCCATGGATCACACTCTGCTTTATAGCAAGAAGCACGCTCTTTCTTTCTAGAGTCTCTAGAACAGCAGGAAACGTGAGTGTGCTGAGAAGAAAAGAACGGTGTTTCCTACACATATGGACCATATCTAGTCCAACTCTGCCTCTGAAACAGATACAAAGTACTGGTCCTCTAACATCCAATGCTTTTCAGTTAAGATGGGAAACTTGTTAGCTTCATGAACAATGTAGTTCCTTTGAGCTGAAAAGTAACTTCCCTTGCCTGAAACGCCATCCAGCTTGTAGGAAGACACATAGCCTGGGATTTCACTCCATTTCTGAAGGGAAACACACAGCATAGTTCTCATCCATGGATAACACTCTGCTTTATTGCAAGAAGAACGCTCTTGCTTATAGATTCTCTAATACAGCAGGAAACTTGAGTCAGCTCAGAACAAAAGAATGGTGTTTCTTACACATACGGATCATATCTAGTTCATCTCTGCCTCTGAAACTGAAAGAAACCACAGGTCCTCTAATATCCAATGATGATCAGTTAAGATGAGAAACGTGTGAGCTTCGTGAACCATGTAGTTGGTTTGAGTTGAAAAGTGACTGTCCTTACTTGAAACGAAGTCTTGCTTGTAGGAAGACAAAGAGGCTGGGATTTAACTCCATTTCTGAAGTGGAACACACAGCAGAGTTCTCATCCATTGATCACACTCTGCTTTAGAGCAAGAAGCATGCTCTTGCTTTCTAGAGTCTCTGGTATAGCAGGAAACGTGAGTGTGCTGAGAACAAAAGAACGGTGTTTCCTACACATACGGACCATATCTAGTCCAACTCTGCTTCTGAAAGTGATACAAAGCTCTGGTCCTCTAACATCCAATGCTTGTCAGTTAAGATGAGAAACGTGTGAGCTTTGTGAACCATGTAGTTCATTTGAGCTGAAAAGTGACTGCCCTTACTTGAAACGAAATCTTGCTTGTAAGAAGACACAGAGCCTGGAATTTAACTCCATTTCTGAAGGGAAACACACAGCATAGTTCTCATCCATGGATCACACTCTGTTTTAGAGCAAGAAGCACGCTCTTTCTTTCTAGAGTCTCTAGTACAGCAGGAAAGGTGAGTGTGCTGAGAACAAAAGAACGGTGTTTCCTACACATAAAGACCATATCTAGTCCAACTCTGCCTCTGAAACTGATACAAAGTACTGGTCCTCTAACATCCAATGCTTGTCAGTTAAGATGGGAAACTTGTTAGCTTCGTGTACGATGTAGTTCCTTTGAGCTGAAAAGTGACTGCCCTTGCCTGAAACGCCATCCAGCTTGTAGGAAGACACAGAGCCTGGGATTTAACTCCATTTCTGAAGGGAAACACACAGGAGAGTTCTCATCCATAGATCACACTCTGCTTTAGAGCAAGTAGCACGCTCTTGCTTCCTAGAGTCTCTAATACAGCAGGAAATGTGAGTGTACTCAGAAGAACAGAACAGTGTTTCCTATACATACTGACCTTATCTAGTTCAACTCTGCTTGAAATTGATACAAAGCAAAGGTTCTCTAACATCCAATGCTTCTCAGTTAAGATGAGAAACATGTGAGCATCGTGAATGATGTAGTGTGTTTGAGCTGAAAAGTGACTGCCCTTACCTGTAACGAAGTAGTGCTTGTAGGAAGACACAGAGCCTGGGATTTAACTCCATTTCTGAAGGGAAACACACAGCAGAGTTCTCATCCATGGATCACACTCTGCTTTAGAGCCTGAAGAACGCTCTTGCTTCTAGACTCTCTAGTACAGCAGGAAACATGAGTCAGCTCAGAACAAAAGAACGGTGTTTCTTACACATACGGACCATATCTAGTTCATCTCTGCTTCTGAAACTGAAAGAAACCACAGGTCCTCTAACATCCAATGCTTGTCAGTTAAGATGAGAAACGTGTGAGCTTCGTGAACCATGTAGTTCGTTTGAGCTGAAAAGTGTCTGTCCTTACTTGAAACGAAGTCTTGCTTGTAGGAAGACACAGAGCCTGGGATTTATATCCATTTCTGAAGGGAAACACACAGCAGAGTTCTCATCCATGGATCACACTCTGCTTTAGAGCAAGAAGCACGCTCTAGCTTTCTAGAGTCTCTAAGACAGCAGGAAATCTGAGTGTGCTGAGAACAAAAGAACGGTGTTTCCTACACATATGGACCATATCTAGTCCAACTCTGCTTCTGAAACTGATACAAAGCACTGGTCCTCTAACATCCAATGCTTGTCAGTTAAGATGAGAAACGTGTAAGCTCGTGAACGATGTACTTCATTTGAGCTAAAAAATGACTGCCCTTAAATGAAACGAAGTCTTGCTTGTAGGAAGACACAGAGCCTGGGATTTAACTCCATTTCTGAAGGGATACACACAGAAGAGTTCTCATCCATTGTTCACACTCTGCTTTAGAGCAAGAAGCATGCTCTAGCTTTCTAGAGTCTCTAAGACAGCAAGAAACCTGAGTGTGCTGAAAACAAAAGAACGGTTTTTCCTACACATACGGACAATATCTAGTCCAACTCTGCTTCTGAAACTGATACAATGCACTGGTACTCTAACATCCAATGCTTATCATTTAAGATGAAAAACGTGTGAGCTTCGTGAACAATGTAGTTCGTTTGAGCTGTAAAGTGACTGCCCTTACCTGAAACGAAGTAGTGCTTGTAGGAAGACACAAATCCTGGGATTTAACTCCATTTCTGAAGGGAAACACACAGCAGAGTTCTCATCCATGGATCACACTCTGCTTTAGAGCAAGAAGAACGCTCTTGCTTGTAGACTCTCTAGTACAGCAGGAAACATGAGTCAGCTCAGAACAAAAGAACGGTGTTTCTTACACATACGGACCATATCTAGTTCATCTCTGCTTCTGAAACTGAAAGAAACCACAGGTCCTCTATCATCCAATGCTTGTCAGTTAAGATGAGAAACGTGTGAGCTTCGTGAACCATGTAGTTCGTTTGTGCTGAAAAGTGTCTGTCCTTACTTGAAACGAAGTCTTGCTTGTAGGAAGACACAGAGCCTGGGATTTAACTCCATTTCTGAAGGGAAACACACAGCAGAGTTCTCATCCATGGATCACACTCTGCTTTAGAGCAAGAAGCACGCTCTAGCTTTCTAGAGTCTCTAAGACAGCAGGAAATCTGAGTGTGCTGAGAACAAAAGAACGGTGTTTCCTACACATACGGACCATATCTAGTCCAACTCTGCTTCTGAAACTGATACAAAGCTCTGGTCCTCTAACATCCAGTGCTTGTCAGTTAAGATGAGAAACGTGTGAGCTTTGTAAACGATGTAGTTCATTTGAGCTGAAAAGTGACTGCCCTTACTTGAAACGAAGTCTTGCTTGTAGGAAGACACAGAGCTTAGAATTTAACTCCATTTCTGAAGGGAAACACACAGCAGAGTTCTCATCCATGGATCACACTCTGCTTTAGAGCAAGAAGCACGCTCTAGCTTTAGAGTCTCTAAGACAGCAGGAAATCTGAGTGTGCTGAGAACAAAAGAACGGTGTTTCCTACACATACGGACCATATCTAGTCCAACTCTGCTTCTGAAACTGATACAAAGCACTGGTCCTCTAACATCCAATGCTTGTCAGTTAAGATGAGAAACGTGTGAGCTCGTGAACGATGTAGTTCATTTGAGCTATAAAATGACTGCCCTTACATGAAATGAAGTCTTGCTTGTAGGAAGACACAGAGCCTGGAATTTAACTCCATTTCTGAAGGGAAACACACAGCATAGTTCTCATCTATGGATCACACTCTGCTTTAGAGCAAGTAGAACGCTCTTGCTTATAGATTCTCTAATACAGCAGGAAACTTGAGTCAGCTCAGAACAAAAGAACGGTGTTTCTTACATATACGGACCATATCTAGTTCATCTCTGCTTCTGAAACTGAAAGAAACCACAGGTCTTCTAACATCCAATGCTTGTCAGTTAAGATAAGAAACGTGTGAGCTTCGTGAACCATGTAGTTGGTTTGAGCTGAAAAGTGACTGTCCTTACTTGAAACGAAGTCTTGCTTGTAGGAAGACACAGAGCCTGGGATTTAACTCCATTTCTGAAGTGAAACACACAGCAGAGTTCTCATCCATTGATCACACTCTGCTTTAGAGCAAGAAGCACGCTCTTGCTTTCTAGAGTCTCTAGTATAGCAGGAAACGTGAGTGTGCTGAGAACAAAAGAACGGTGTTTCCTACACATACGGACCATATCTAGTCCAACTCTGCTTCTGAAACTGATACAAAGCACTGGTCCTCTAACATCCAATGCTTGTCATTTAATATGGGAAAATTGTTAGCTTCGTGAACGATGTAGTTCCTTTGAGCTGAAAAGTGACTGCCCTTGCCTTAAATGCCATGCAGCTTGTAGGAAGACCCAGAGCCTGGGATTTAACTCCATTTCTGAAGTGAAACACACAGCAGAGTTCTCATCCATGGATCACACTCTGCTTTAGAGCAAGAAGCACGCTCTAGCTTTCTAGATTCTCTAAGACAGCAGGAAATCTGAGTGTGCTGAGAACAAAAGAACGGTGTTTCCTACACATACGGACCATATCTAGTCCAACTCTGCTTCTGAAACTGATACAAAGCACTGGTCCTCTAACATCCAATGCTTATCATTTAAGATGAAAAACGTGATCTTTGTGAACAATGTAGTTCGTTTGAGCTGTAAAGTGACTGCCCTTACCTGAAACGAAGTAGTGCTTGTAGGAAGACAAAAATCCTGGGATTTAACTCCATTTCTGAAGTGAAACACACAGCAGAGTTCTCATCCATTGATCACACTCTGCTTTATAGCAAGAAGCACGCTCTTTCTTTCTAGAGTCTCTAGAACAGCAGGAAACGTGAGTGTGCTGAGAAGAAAAGAACGGTGTTTCCTACACATATGGACCATATCTAGTCCAACTCTGCCTCTGAAACAGATACAAAGTACTGGTCCTCTAACATCCAATGCTTTTCAGTTAAGATGAGAAACTTGTTAGCTTCATGAACAATGTAGTTCCTTTGAGCTGAAAAGTAACTTCCCTTGCCTGAAACGCCATCCAGCTTGTAGGAAGACACATAGCCTGGGATTTCACTCCATTTCTGAAGGGAAACACACAGCATAGTTCTCATCCATGGATAACACTCTGCTTTAGTGCAAGAAGAACGCTCTTGCTTATAGATTCTCTAATACAGCAGGAAACTTGAGTCAGCTCAGAACAAAAGAATGGTGTTTCTTACACATACGGATCATATCTAGTTCATCTCTGCCTCTGAAACTGAAAGAAACCACAGGTCCTCTAACATCCAATGCTGATCAGTTAAGATGAGAAACGTGTGAGCTTCGTGAACCATGTAGTTGGTTTGAGTTGAAAAGTGACTGTCCTTACTTGAAACGAAGTCTTGCTTGTAGGAAGACAAAGAGCCTGGGATTTAACTCCATTTCTGAAGTGGAACACACAGCAGAGTTCTCATCCATTGATCACACTCTGCTTTAGAGCAAGAAGCATGCTCTTGCTTTCTAGAGTCTCTGGTATAGCAGGAAACGTGAGTGTGCTGAGAACAAAAGAACGGTGTTTCCTACACATACGGACCATATCTAGTCCAACTCTGCTTCTGAAAGTGATACAAAGCTCTGGTCCTCTAACATCCAATGCTTGTCAGTTAAGATGAGAAACGTGTGAGCTTTGTGAACCATGTAGTTCATTTGAGCTGAAAAGTGACTGCCCTTACTTGAAACGAAATCTTGCTTGTAGGAAGACACAGAGCCTGGAATTTAACTCCATTTCTGAAGGGAAACACACAGCATAGTTCTCATCCATGGATCACACTCTGTTTTAGAGCAAGAAGCACGCTCTTTCTTTCTAGAGTCTCTAGTACAGCAGGAAAGGTGAGTGTGCTGAGAACAAAAGAACGGTGTTTCCTACACATAAAGACCATATCTAGTCCAACTCTGCCTCTGAAACTGATACAAAGTACTGGTCCTCTAACATCCAATGCTTGTCAGTTAAGATGGGAAACTTGTTAGCTTCGTGTACGATGTAGTTCCTTTGAGCTGAAAAGTGACTGCCCTTGCCTGAAACGCCATCCAGCTTGTAGGAAGACACAGAGCCTGGGATTTAACTCCATTTCTGAAGGGAAACACACAGGAGAGTTCTCATCCATAGATCACACTCTGCTTTAGAGCAAGTAGCACGCTCTTGCTTCCTAGAGTCTCTAATACAGCAGGAAATGTGAGTGTACTCAGAAGAACAGAACAGTGTTTCCTATACATACTGACCTTATCTAGTTCAACTCTGCTTGAAATTGATACAAAGCAAAGGTTCTCTAACATCCAATGCTTCTCAGTTAAGATGAGAAACATGTGAGCATCGTGAATGATGTAGTGTGTTTGAGCTGAAAAATGACTGCCCTTACCTGTAACGAAGTAGTGCTTGTAGGAAGACACAGAGCCTGGGATTTAACTCCATTTCTGAAGGGAAACACACAGCAGAGTTCTCATCCATGGATCACACTCTGCTTTAGAGCCTGAAGAACGCTCTTGCTTCTAGACTCTCTAGTACAGCAGGAAACATGAGTCAGCTCAGAACAAAAGAACGGTGTTTCTTACACATACGGACCATATCTAGTTCATCTCTGCTTCTGAAACTGAAAGAAACCACAGGTCCTCTAACATCCAATGCTTGTCAGTTAAGATGAGAAACGTGTGAGCTTCGTGAACCATGTAGTTCGTTTGAGCTGAAAAGTGTCTGTCCTTACTTGAAACGAAGTCTTGCTTGTAGGAAGACACAGAGCCTGGGATTTATATCCATTTCTGAAGGGAAACACACAGCAGAGTTCTCATCCATGGATCACACTCTGCTTTAGAGCAAGAAGCACGCTCTAGCTTTCTAGAGTCTCTAAGACAGCAGGAAATCTGAGTGTGCTGAGAACAAAAGAACGGTGTTTCCTACACATATGGACCATATCTAGTCCAACTCTGCTTCTGAAACTGATACAAAGCACTGGTCCTCTAACATCCAATGCTTGTCAGTTAAGATGAGAAACGTGTAAGCTCGTGAACGATGTACTTCATTTGAGCTAAAAAATGACTGCCCTTAAATGAAACGAAGTCTTGCTTGTAGGAAGACACAGAGCCTGGAATTTAACTCCATTTCTGAAGGGATACACACAGAAGAGTTCTCATCCATTGTTCACACTCTGCTTTAGAGCAAGAAGCATGCTCTAGCTTTCTAGAGTCTCTAAGACAGCAAGAAACCTGAGTGTGCTGAAAACAAAAGAACGGTTTTTCCTACACATACGGACAATATCTAGTCCAACTCTGCTTCTGAAACTGATACAATGCACTGGTACTCTAACATCCAATGCTTATCATTTAAGATGAAAAACGTGTGAGCTTCGTGAACAATGTAGTTCGTTTGAGCTGTAAAGTGACTGCCCTTACCTGAAACGAAGTAGTGCTTGTAGGAAGACACAAATCCTGGGATTTAACTCCATTTCTGAAGGGAAACACACAGCAGAGTTCTCATCCATGGATCACACTCTGCTTTAGAGCAAGAAGAACGCTCTTGCTTGTAGACTCTCTAGTACAGCAGGAAACATGAGTCAGCTCAGAAGAAAAGAACGGTGTTTCTTACACATACGGACCATATCTAGTTCATCTCTGCTTCTGAAACTGAAAGAAACCACAGGTCCTCTATCATCCAATGCTTGTCAGTTAAGATGAGAAACGTGTGAGCTTCGTGAACCATGTAGTTCGTTTGTGCTGAAAAGTGTCTGTCCTTACTTGAAACGAAGTCTTGCTTGTAGGAAGACACAGAGCCTGGGATTTAACTCCATTTCTGAAGGGAAACACACAGCAGAGTTCTCATCCATGGATCACACTCTGCTTTAGAGCAAGAAGCACGCTCTAGCTTTCTAGAGTCTCTAAGACAGCAGGAAATCTGAGTGTGCAGAGAACAAAAGAACGGTGTTTCCTACACATACGGACCATATCTAGTCCAACTCTGCTTGTGAAACTGATACAATGCAGTGGTCCTCTAACATCCAATGCTTATCATTTAAGATGAAAAACGTGTGAGCTTCGTGAACAATTTAGTTCGTTTGAGCTGTAAAGTGACTGCCCTTACTTGAAACGAAGGAGTGCTTATAGGAAGACACAAATCCTGGGATTTAACTCCATTTCTGAAGGGAAACACACAGCAGAGTTCTCATCCATGGATCACACTCTGCTTTAGAGCAAGAAGAACGCTCTTGCTTGTAGACTCTCTAGTACAGCAGGAAACATGAGTCAGCTCAGAACAAAAGAACGGTGTTTCTTACACATACGGACCATATCTAGTTCATCTCTGCTTCTGAAACTGAAAGAAACCACAGGTCCTCTATCATCCAATGCTTGTCAGTTAAGATGAGAAACATGTGAGCTTCATGAACCATGTAGTTCGTTTGAGCTGAAAAGTGTCTGTCCTTACTTGAAACGAAGTCTTGCTTGTAGGAAGACACAGAGCCTGGGATTTAACTCCATTTCTGAAGGGAAACACACAGCAGAGTTCTCATCCATGGATCACACTCTGCTTTAGAGCAAGAAGCACGCTCTAGCTTTCTAGAGTCTCTAAGACAGCAGGAAACGTGAGTGTGCTGAGAACCAAAGAACAGTGTTTCCTACACATCCGGACCATATCTAGTCCAACTCTGCTTGTGAAACTGATACAAAGCACTGGTCCTCTAACATCCAATGCTTGTCAGTTAAGATGAGAAACGTGTGAGCTCGTGAACGATGTAGTTCATTTGAGCTAAAAAATGACTGCCCTTACATGAAACGAAGTAGTGCTTGTAGGAAGAAACAAATCCTGGGATTTAACTTCATTTCTGAAGGGAAACACACAACAGAGTTCTCATTCATGGATCACACTCTGCTTTAGATCAAGAAGAACGCTCTTGCTTCTAGATACTCTAATATAGCAGGACACTTGAGTCAGCTCAGAACAAAAGAACGCTGTTTCTTACACATACGGACCACATCTAGTCCAACTCTGCTTCTGAAACTGATACAAAGCACTGGTCCTCTAACATCCAGTGCTTGTCAGTTAAGATGAGAAACGTGTGAGCTTCGTAAACGATGTAGTTCATTTGAGCTGAAAAGTGACTGCCCTTACTTGAAACGAAGTCTTGCTTGTAGGAAGACACAGAGCTTAGAATTTAACTCCATTTCTGAAGTGAAACACACAGCAGAGTTCTCATCCATTGATCACACTCTGCTTTAGAGCAAGAAGCACGCTCTTGCTTTCTACAGTCTCTACAACAGCAGGAAACGTGAGTGTGCTGAGAACAAAAGAACGGTGTTTCCTACACATACGGACCATATCTAGTCCAACTCTGCCTCTGAAACTGATACAAAGTACTGGTCCTCTAACATCCAATGCTTGTCATTTAAGATGGGAAACTTGTTAGCTTCGTGAACGATGTAGTTCCTTTGAGCTGAAAAGTGACTGCCCTTACTTGAAACGAAGTCTTGCTTGTAGGAAGACACAGAGCCTGGGATTTAACTCCATTTCTGAAGGGAAACACACAGGAGAGTTCTCATCCATAGATCACACTCTGCTTTAGAGCAAGAAGCACGCTCTTGCTTCCTAGGGTCTCTAATACAGCAGGAAACGTGAGTGTGCTCAGAAGAAAAGAACAGTGTTTCCTATACATACTGACCATATCTAGTTCAACTCTGCTTGAAATTGATACAAAGCAAAGGTACTCTAACATCCAATGCTTCTCAGTTAAGATGAGAAACGTGAGCATCGTGAACGATGTAGTGTGTTTGAGCTGAAAAGTGACTGCCCTTACCTGTAACGAAGTAGTGCTTGTAGGAAGACACAAATCCTGGGATTTAACTCCATTTCTAAAGGGAAACACACAGCAGAGTTCTCATCCATGGATCACACTCTGCTTTAGATCAAGAAGCACGCTCTTGCTTCTAGATACTCTAATATAGCAGGACACTTGAGTCAGCTCAGAACAAAAGAACGCTGTTTCTTACACATACGGACCATATCTAGTTCATCTCTGCTTTTGAAACTGAAGCAAACCACACGTCCTCTAACATCCAATGCTTGTAAGTTAAGATGAGCAACGTGTGAGCTTCGTGAACGATGTAGTTCGTTTTAGCTGAAAAGTGACTGTCCTTACTTGAAACGAAGTCTTGCTTGTAGGAAGACACAGAGCCTGGGATTTACTCCATTTCTGAAGTGAAACACACAGCAGAGTTCTCATCCATGGATCACACTCTGCTTTAGAGCAAGAAGCATGCTCTAGCTTTCTAGAGTCTCTAAGACAGCAGGAAATCTGAGTGTGCTGAGAACAAAAGAACAGTGTTTCCTACACATCCGGACCATATCTAGTCCAACTCTGCTTCTGAAACTAATACAAAGCACTGGTCCTCTAACATCCAATGCTTATCATTTAAGATGAAAAACGTGTGAGCTTCGTGAACAATGTAGTTCGTTTGAGCTGTAAAGTGACTGCCCTTACCTGAAACGAAGTAGTGCTTGTAGGAAGACACAAATCCTGGGATTTAACTCCATTTCTGAAGGGAAACACACAGCAGAGTTCTCATCCATGGATCACACTCTGCTTTAGAGCCTGAAGAACGCTCTTGCTTCTAGACTCTCTAGTACAGCAGGAAACATGAGTCAGCTCAGAACAAAAGAACGGTGTTTCTTACACATACGGACCATATCTAGTTCATCTCTGCTTCTGAAACTGAAAGAAACCACACGTCCTCTATCATCCACTGCTTGTCAGTTAAGATGAGAAACGTGTGAGCTTCATGAACCATGTAGTTCGTTTGAGCTGAAAAGTGTCTGTCCTTACTTGAAACGAAGTCTTGCTTGTAGGAAGACACAGAGCCTGGGATTTAACTCCATTTCTGAAGGGAAACACACAGCAGAGTTCTCATCCATGGATCACACTCTGCTTTAGAGCAAGAAGCACGCTCTAGCTTTCTAGAGTCTCTAAGACAGCAGGAAATCTGAGTGTGCTGAGAACAAAAGAACGGTGTTTCCTACACATACGGACCATATCTAGTCCAACTCTGCTTCTGAAACTGATACAAAGCACTGGTCCTCTAACATCCAGTGCTTGTCAGTTAAGATGAGAAACGTGTGAGCTTCGTAAACGATGTTGTTCATTTGAGCTGAAAAGTGACTGCCCTTACTTGAAACGAAGTCTTGCTTGTAGGAAGACACAGAGCTTAGAATTTAACTCCATTTCTGAAGGGAAACACACAGCAGAGTTCTCATCCATGGATCACACTCTGCTTTAGAGCAAGAAGCACGCTCTAGCTTTCTAGAGTCTCTAAGACAGCAGGAAATCTGAGTGTGCTGAGAACAAAAGAACGGTGTTTCCTACACATACGGACCATATCTAGTCCAACTCTGCTTCTAAAACTGATACAAAGCACTGGTCCTCTAACCTCCAATGCTTGTCAGTTAAGATGAGAAACGTGTGAGCTCGTGACGATGTAGTTCATTTGAGCTAAAAAATGACTGCCCTTACATGAAACGAAGTCTTGCTTGTAGGAATACACAGAGCCTGGAATTTAACTCCATTTCTGAAGGGAAACACACAGCAGAGTTCTCATCCATTGTTCACACTCTGATTTAAAGCAAGAAGCACGCTCTAGGTTTCTAGAGTCTCTAAGACAGCTGGAAACGTGAGTGTGCTGAGAACAAAAGAACGGTGTTTCCTACATATACGGACTATATCAAGTCCAACTCTGCTTCTGAAACTGACACAAAGCACTGGTCCTCTAACATCCAATGCTTGTCAGTTAAGATGAGAAACGTGTGAGCTTCGTGAACCATGTAGTTCATTTGAGCTGAAAAGTGACTGCCCTTTCCTGTAACGAAGTAGTTCTTGAAGGAAGACACAGAGCCTGGGATTTAACTCCATTTCTGAAGGGAAACACACAGCATAGTTCTCATCTATGGATCACACTCTGCTTTAGAGCAAGTAGAACGCTCTTGCTTATAGATTCTCTAATACAGCAGGAAAATTGAGTCAGCTCAGAACAAAAGAACGGTGTTTCTTACATATACGGACCATATCTAGTTCATCTCTGCTTCTGAAACTGAAATAAACTACACGTCCTCTAACATCCAATGCTTGTCATTTAAGATGAGAAACGTGTGAGCCTTGTGAATGATGTAGTTCGTTTGAGCTGAAAAGTGACTGTCCTTACTTGAAACGAAGTCTTGCATGTAGGCAGACACAGAGCCGGGGATTTAACTCCATTTCTGAAGTGAAACACACAGCAGAGTTATCATCCATTGATCACACTCTGCTTTAGAGCAAGAAGCACGCTCTAGGTTTCTAGAGTCTCTAAGACAGCAGGAAACGTGAGTGTGCTGAGAACCAAAGAACAGTGTTTCCTACACATCCGGACCATATCTAGTCCAACTCTGCTTGTGAAACTGATACAATGCACTGGTCCTCTAACATCCAATGCTTATCATTTAAGATGAAAAACGTGTGAGCTTCGTGAACAATTTAGTTCGTTTGAGCTGTAAAGTGACTGCCCTTACCTGAAACGAAGGAGTGCTTGTAGGAATACACAAATCCTGGGATTTAACTCCATTTCTGAAGGGAAACACACAGCAGAGTTCTCATCCATGGATCACACTCTGCTTTAGAGCCTGAAGAACGCTCTTGCTTGTAGACTCTCTAGTACAGCAGGAAACATGAGTCAGCTCAGAACAAAAGAACGGTGTTTCTTACACATACGGACCATATCTAGTTCATCTCTGCTTCTGAAACTGAAAGAAACCACACGTCCTCTATCATCCAATGCTTGTCAGTTAAGATGAGACACATGTGAGCTTCATGAACCATGTAGTTCGTTTGAGCTGAAAAGTGTCTGTCCTTACTTGAAACGAAGTCTTGCTTGTAGGAAGACACAGAGCCTGGGATTTAACTCCATTTCTGAAGGGAAACACACAGCAGAGTTCTCATCCATGGATCACACTCTGCTTTAGAGCAAGAAGCACGCTCTAGCTTTCTAGAGTCTCTAAGACAGCAGGAAACGTGAGTGTGCTGAGAACCAAAGAACAGTGTTTCCTACACATCCGGACCATATCTAGTCCAACTCTGCTTGTGAAACTGATACAAAGCACTGGTCCTCTAACATCCAATGCTTGTCAGTTAAGATGAGAAACGTGTGAGCTCGTGAACGATGTAGTTCATTTGAGCTAAAAAATGACTGCCCTTACATGAAACGAAGTAGTGCTTGTAGGAAGAAACAAATCCTGGGATTTAACTTCATTTCTGAAGGGAAACACACAACAGAGTTCTCATCCATGGATCACACTCTGCTTTAGATCAAGAAGAACGCTCTTGCTTCTAGATACTCTAATATAGCAGGACACTTGAGTCAGCTCAGAACAAAAGAACGCTGTTTCTTACACATACGGACCATATCTAGTCCAACTCTGCTTCTGAAACTGATACAAAGCACTGGTCCTCTAACATCCAGTGCTTGTCAGTTAAGATGAGAAACGTGTGAGCTTCCTAAACGATGTAGTTCATTTGAGCTGAAAAGTGACTGCCCTTACTTGAAACGAAGTCTTGCTTGTAGGAAGACACAGAGCTTAGAATTTAACTCCATTTCTGAAGTGAAACACACAGCAGAGTTCTCATCCATTGATCACACTCTGCTTTAGAGCAAGAAGCACGCTCTTGCTTTCTACAGTCTCTACAACAGCAGGAAACGTGAGTGTGCTGAGAACAAAAGAACGGTGTTTCCTACACATACGGACCATATCTAGTCCAACTCTGCCTCTGAAACTGATACAAAGTACTGGTCCTCTAACATCCAATGCTTGTCATTTAAGATGGGAAACTTGTTAGCTTCGTGAACGATGTAGTTCCTTTGAGCTGAAAAGTGACTGCCCTTACTTGAAACGAAGTCTTGCTTGTAGGAAGACACAGAGCCTGGGATTTAACTCCATTTCTGAAGGGAAACACACAGGAGAGTTCTCATCCATAGATCACACTCTGCTTTAGAGCAAGAAGCACGCTCTTGCTTCCTAGGGTCTCTAATACAGCAGGAAACGTGAGTGTGCTCAGAAGAAAAGAACAGTGTTTCCTATACATACTGACCATATCTAGTTCAACTCTGCTTGAAATTGATACAAAGCAAAGGTACTCTAACATCCAGTGCTTGTCAGTTAAGATGAGAAACGTGTGAGCTTCGTAAACGATGTAGTTCATTTGAGCTGAAAAGTGACTGCCCTTACTTGAAACGAAGTCTTGCTTGTAGGAAGACACAGAGCTTAGAATTTAACTCCATTTCTGAAGGGAAACACACAGCAGAGTTCTCATCCATGGATCACACTCTGCTTTAGAGCAAGAAGCACGCTCTAGCTTTCTAGAGTCTCTAAGACAGCAGGAAATCTGAGTGTGCTGACAACAAAAGAACGGTGTTTCCTAAACATACGGACCATATCTAGTCCAACTCTGCTTCTGAAACTGATACAAAGCACTGGTCCTCTAACATCCAATGCTTGTCAGTTAAGATGAGAAACGTGTGAGCTCGTGAACGATGTAGTTCATTTGAGCTATAAAATGACTGCCCTTACATGAAACGAAGTCTTGCTTGTAGGAAGACACAGAGCCTGGAATTTAACTCCATTTCTGAAGGGAAACACACAGCAGAGTTCTCATCCATTGTTCACACTCTGATTTAGAGCAAGAAGCACGCTCTAGCTTTCTAGAGTCTCTAAGACAGCAAGAAACGTGAGTGTGCTTAGAACAAAAGAACGGTATTTCCTACACATTTGGACAATATCTAGTCCAACTCTGCTTCTGAAACTGATACAAAGCACTGGTCCTCTAACATCCAATGCTTTTCAGTTAAGATGGGAAACTTGTTAGCTTCATGAACAATGTAGTTCCTTTGAGCTGAAAAGTAACTTCCCTTGCCTGAAACGCCATCCAGCTTGTAGGAAGACACATAGCCTGGGATTTCACTCCATTTCTGAAGGGAAACACACAGCAGAGTTCTCATCCATGGATCACACTCTGCTTTAGATCAAGAAGCACGCTCTTGCTTCTAGATTCTCTAATACAGCAGGAAACTTGAGTCAGCTCAGAACAAAAGAACACTGTTTCTTACACATACGGACCATATCTAGTTCATCTCTGCTTCTGAAACTGAAATAAACTACACGTCCTCTAACATCCAATGCTTGTCATTTAAGATGAGAAAAGTGTGAGCATTGTGAATGATGTAGTTCGTTTGAGCTGAAAAGTGACTGCCCTTACTTGAAACGAAGTCTTGCATGTAGGAAGACACAGAGCCTGGGATTTAACTCCATTTCTGAAGTGAAACACACAGCAGAGTTATCATCCATTGATCACACTCTGCTTTAGAGCAAGAAGCACGCTCTAGGTTTCTAGAGTCTCTAAGACAGCAGGAAACGTGAGTGTGCTGAGAACCAAAGAACAGTGTTTCCTACACATCCGGACCATATCTAGTCCAACTCTGCTTGTGAAACTGATACAATGCACTGGTCCTCTAACATCCAATGCTTATCATTTAAGATGAAAAACGTGTGAGCTTCGTGAACAATTTAGTTCGTTTGAGCTGTAAAGTGACTGCCCTTACCTGAAACGAAGGAGTGCTTATAGGAAGACACAAATCCTGGGATTTAACTCCATTTCTGAAGGGAAACACACAGCAGAGTTCTCATCCATGGATCACACTCTGCTTTAGAGCAAGAAGAACGCTCTTGCTTGTAGACTCTCTAGTACAGCAGGAAACATGAGTCAGCTCAGAACAAAAGAACGGTGTTTCTTACACATACGGACCATATCTAGTTCATCTCTGCTTCTGAAACTGAAAGAAACCACAGGTCCTCTATCATCCAATGCTTGTCAGTTAAGATGAGAAACATGTGAGCTTCATGAACCATGTAGTTCGTTTGAGCTGAAAAGTGTCTGTCCTTACTTGAAACGAAGTCTTGCTTGTAGGAAGACACAGAGCCTGGGATTTAACTCCATTTCTGAAGGGAAACACACAGCAGAGTTCTCATCCATGGATCACACTCTGCTTTAGAGCAAGAAGCACGCTCTAGCTTTCTAGAGTCTCTAAGACAGCAGGAAACGTGAGTGTGCTGAGAACCAAAGAACAGTGTTTCCTACACATCCGGACCATATCTAGTCCAACTCTGCTTGTGAAACTGATACAAAGCACTGGTCCTCTAACATCCAATGCTTGTCAGTTAAGATGAGAAACGTGTGAGCTCGTGAACGATGTAGTTCATTTGAGCTAAAAAATGACTGCCCTTACATGAAACGAAGTAGTGCTTGTAGGAAGAAACAAATCCTGGGATTTAACTTCATTTCTGAAGGGAAACACACAACAGAGTTCTCATCCATGGATCACACTCTGCTTTAGATCAAGAAGAACGCTCTTGCTTCTAGATACTCTAATATAGCAGGACACTTGAGTCAGCTCAGAACAAAAGAACGCTGTTTCTTACACATACGGACCATATCTAGTCCAACTCTGCTTCTGAAACTGATACAAAGCACTGGTCCTCTAACATCCAGTGCTTGTCAGTTAAGATGAGAAACGTGTGAGCTTCGTAAACGATGTAGTTCATTTGAGCTGAAAAGTGACTGCCCTTACTTGAAACGAAGTCTTGCTTGTAGGAAGACACAGAGCTTAGAATTTAACTCCATTTCTGAAGTGAAACACACAGCAGAGTTCTCATCCATTGATCACACTCTGCTTTAGAGCAAGAAGCACGCTCTTGCTTTCTACAGTCTCTACAACAGCAGGAAACGTGAGTGTGCTGAGAACAAAAGAACGGTGTTTCCTACACATACGGACCATATCTAGTCCAACTCTGCCTCTGAAACTGATACAAAGTACTGGTCCTCTAACATCCAATGCTTGTCATTTAAGATGGGAAACTTGTTAGCTTCGTGAACGATGTAGTTCCTTTGAGCTGAAAAGTGACTGCCCTTACTTGAAACGAAGTCTTGCTTGTAGGAAGACACAGAGCCTGGGATTTAACTCCATTTCTGAAGGGAAACACACAGGAGAGTTCTCATCCATAGATCACACTCTGCTTTAGAGCAAGAAGCACGCTCTTGCTTCCTAGGGTCTCTAATACAGCAGGAAACGTGAGTGTGCTCAGAAGAAAAGAACAGTGTTTCCTATACATACTGACCATATCTAGTTCAACTCTGCTTGAAATTGATACAAAGCAAAGGTACTCTAACATCCAATGCTTCTCAGTTAAGATGAGAAACGTGAGCATCGTGAACGATGTAGTGTGTTTGAGCTGAAAAGTGACTGCCCTTACCTGTAACGAAGTAGTGCTTGTAGGAAGACACAAATCCTGGGATTTAACTCCATTTCTAAAGGGAAACACACAGCAGAGTTCTCATCCATGGATCACACTCTGCTTTAGATCAAGAAGCACGCTCTTGCTTCTAGATACTCTAATATAGCAGGACACTTGAGTCAGCTCAGAACAAAAGAACGCTGTTTCTTACACATACGGACCATATCTAGTTCATCTCTGCTTTTGAAACTGAAGCAAACCACACGTCCTCTAACATCCAATGCTTGTAAGTTAAGATGAGCAACGTGTGAGCTTCGTGAACGATGTAGTTCGTTTTAGCTGAAAAGTGACTGTCCTTACTTGAAACGAAGTCTTGCTTGTAGGAAGACACAGAGCCTGGGATTTAACTCCATTTCTGAAGGGAAACACACAGCAGAGTTCTCATCCATGGATCACACTCTGCTTTAGAGCAAGAAGCACGCTCTAGCTTTCTAGAGTCTCTAAGACAGCAGGAAATCTGAGTGTGCTGAGAACAAAAGAACGGTGTTTCCTACACATACGGACCATATCTAGTCCAACTCTGCTTCTGAAACTGATACAAAGCACTGGTCCTCTAACATCCAGTGCTTGTCAGTTAAGATGAGAAACGTGTGAGCTTCGTAAACGATGTAGTTCATTTGAGCTGAAAAGTGACTGCCCTTACTTGAAACGAAGTCTTGCTTGTAGGAAGACACAGAGCTTAGAATTTAACTCCATTTCTGAAGGGAAACACACAGCAGAGTTCTCATCCATGGATCACACTCTGCTTTAGAGCAAGAAGCACGCTCTAGCTTTCTAGAGTCTCTAAGACAGCAGGAAATCTGAGTGTGCTGAGAACAAAAGAACGGTGTTTCTTACATATACGGACCATATCTAGTTCATCTCTGCTTCTGAAACTGAAATAAACTACACGTCCTCTAACATCCAATGCTTGTCATTTAAGATGAGAAACGTGTGAGCCTTGTGAATGATGTAGTTCGTTTGAGCTGAAAAGTGACTGCCCTTACTTGAAACGAAGTCTTGCATGTAGGAAGACACAGAGCCTGGGATTTAACTCCATTTCTGAAGTGAAACACACAGCAGAGTTATCATCCATTGATCACACTCTGCTTTAGAGCAAGAAGCACGCTCTAGGTTTCTAGAGTCTCTAAGACAGCAGGAAACGTGAGTGTGCTGAGAACCAAAGAACAGTGTTTCCTACACATCCGGACCATATCTAGTCCAACTCTGCTTGTGAAACTGATACAATGCACTGGTCCTCTAACATCCAATGCTTATCATTTAAGATGAAAAACGTGTGAGCTTCGTGAACAATTTAGTTCGTTTGAGCTGTAAAGTGACTGCCCTTACCTGAAACGAAGGAGTGCTTGTAGGAAGACACAAATCCTGGGATTTAACTCCATTTCTGAAGGGAAACACACAGCAGAGTTCTCATCCATGGATCACACTCTGCTTTAGAGCAAGAAGAACGCTCTTGCTTGTAGACTCTCTAGTACAGCAGGAAACATGAGTCAGCTCAGAACAAAAGAATGGTGTTTCTTACACATACGGACCATATCTAGTTCATCTCTGCTTCTGAAACTGAAAGAAACCACAGGTCCTCTATCATCCAATGCTTGTCAGTTAAGATGAGACACATGTGAGCTTCATGAACCATGTAGTTCGTTTGAGCTGAAAAGTGTCTGTCCTTACTTGAAACGAAGTCTTGCTTGTAGGAAGACACAGAGCCTGGGATTTAACTCCATTTCTGAAGGGAAACACACAGCAGAGTTCTCATCCATGGATCACACTCTGCTTTAGAGCAAGAAGCACGCTCTAGCTTTCTAGAGTCTCTAAGACAGCAGGAAACGTGAGTGTGGTGAGAACCAAAGAACAGTGTTTCCTACACATCCGGACCATATCTAGTCCAACTCTGCTTGTGAAACTGATACAAAGCACTGGTCCTCTAACATCCAATGCTTGTCAGTTAAGATGAGAAACGTGTGAGCTCGTGAACGATGTAGTTCATTTGAGCTAAAAAATGACTGCCCTTACATGAAACGAAGTAGTGCTTGTAGGAAGAAACAAATCCTGGGATTTAACTTCATTTCTGAAGGGAAACACACAACAGAGTTCTCATCCATGGATCACACTCTGCTTTAGATCAAGAAGAACGCTCTTGCTTCTAGATACTCTAATATAGCAGGACACTTGAGTCAGCTCAGAACAAAAGAACGCTGTTTCTTACACATACGGACCATATCTAGTCCAACTCTGCTTCTGAAACTGATACAAAGCACTGGTCCTCTAACATCCAATGCTTCTCAGTTAAGATGAGAAACGTGAGCATCGTGAACGATGTAGTGTGTTTGAGCTGAAAAGTGACTGCCCTTACCTGTAACGAAGTAGTGCTTGTAGGAAGACACAAATCCTGGGATTTAACTCCATTTCTAAAGGGAAACACACAGCAGAGTTCTCATCCATGGATCACACTCTGCTTTAGATCAAGAAGCACGCTCTTGCTTCTAAATACTCTAATATAGCAGGACAATTGAGTCAGCTCAGAACAAAAGAACGCTGTTTCTTAAACATACGGACCATATCTAGTTCATCTCTGCTTTTGAAACTGAAGCAAACCACACGTCCTCTAACATCCAATGCTTGTAAGTTAAGATGAGCAACGTGTGAGCTTCGTGAACGATGTAGTTCGTTTTAGCTGAAAAGTGACTGTCCTTACTTGAAACGAAGTCTTGCTTGTAGGAAGACACAGAGCCTGGGATTTACTCCATTTCTGAAGTGAAACACACAGCAGAGTTCTCATCCATGGATCACACTCTGCTTTAGAGCAAGAAGCATGCTCTAGCTTTCTAGAGTCTCTAAGACAGCAGGAAATCTGAGTGTGCTGAGAACAAAAGAACAGTGTTTCCTACACATCCGGACCATATCTAGTCCAACTCTGCTTCTGAAACTAATACAAAGCACTGGTCCTCTAACATCCAATGCTTATCATTTAAGATGAAAAACGTGTGAGCTTCGTGAACAATGTAGTTCGTTTGAGCTGTAAAGTGACTGCCCTTACCTGAAACGAAGTAGTGCTTGTAGGAAGACACAAATCCTGGGATTTAACTCCATTTCTGAAGGGAAACACACAGCAGAGTTCTCATCCATGGATCACACTCTGCTTTAGAGCCTGAAGAACGCTCTTGCTTCTAGACTCTCTAGTACAGCAGGAAACATGAGTCAGCTCAGAACAAAAGAACGGTGTTTCTTACACATACGGACCATATCTAGTTCATCTCTGCTTCTGAAACTGAAAGAAACCACACGTCCTCTATCATCCACTGCTTGTCAGTTAAGATGAGAAACGTGTGAGCTTCATGAACCATGTAGTTCGTTTGAGCTGAAAAGTGTCTGTCCTTACTTGAAACGAAGTCTTGCTTGTAGGAAGACACAGAGCCTGGGATTTAACTCCATTTCTGAAGGGAAACACACAGCAGAGTTCTCATCCATGGATCACACTCTGCTTTAGAGCAAGAAGCACGCTCTAGCTTTCTAGAGTCTCTAAGACAGCAGGAAATCTGAGTGTGCTGAGAACAAAAGAACGGTGTTTCCTACACATACGGACCATATCTAGTCCAACTCTGCTTCTGAAACTGATACAAAGCACTGGTCCTCTAACATCCAGTGCTTGTCAGTTAAGATGAGAAACGTGTGAGCTTCGTAAACGATGTAGTTCATTTGAGCTGAAAAGTGACTGCCCTTACTTGAAACGAAGTCTTGCTTGTAGGAAGACACAGAGCTTAGAATTTAACTCCATTTCTGAAGGGAAACACACAGCAGAGTTCTCATCCATGGATCACACTCTGCTTTAGAGCAAGAAGCACGCTCTAGCTTTCTAGAGTCTCTAAGACAGCAGGAAATCTGAGTGTGCTGAGAACAAAAGAACGGTGTTTCCTACACATACGGACCATATCTAGTCCAACTCTGCTTCTAAAACTGATACAAAGCACTGGTCCTCTAACCTCCAATGCTTGTCAGTTAAGATGAGAAACGTGTGAGCTCGTGACGATGTAGTTCATTTGAGCTAAAAAATGACTGCCCTTACATGAAACGAAGTCTTGCTTGTAGGAATACACAGAGCCTGGAATTTAACTCCATTTCTGAAGGGAAACACACAGCAGAGTTCTCATCCATTGTTCACACTCTGATTTAAAGCAAGAAGCACGCTCTAGGTTTCTAGAGTCTCTAAGACAGCTGGAAACGTGAGTGTGCTGAGAACAAAAGAACGGTGTTTCCTACATATACGGACTATATCTAGTCCAACTCTGCTTCTGAAACTGACACAAAGCACTGGTCCTCTAACATCCAATGCTTGTCAGTTAAGATGAGAAACGTGTGAGCTTCGTGAACCATGTAGTTCATTTGAGCTGAAAAGTGACTGCCCTTTCCTGTAACGAAGTAGTTCTTGAAGGAAGACACAGAGCCTGGGATTTAACTCGATTTCTGAAGGGAAACACACAGCATAGTTCTCATCTATGGATCACACTCTGCTTTAGAGCAAGTAGAACGCTCTTGCTTATAGATTCTCTAATACAGCAGGAAACTTGAGTCAGCTCAGAACAAAAGAACGGTGTTTCTTACATATACGGACCATATCTAGTTCATCTCTGCTTCTGAAACTGAAATAAACTACACGTCCTCTAACATCCAATGCTTGTCATTTAAGATGAGAAACGTGTGAGCCTTGTGAATGATGTAGTTCGTTTGAGCTGAAAAGTGACTGCCCTTACTTGAAACGAAGTCTTGCATGTAGGAAGACACAGAGCCTGGGATTTAACTCCATTTCTGAAGTGAAACACACAGCAGAGTTATCATCCATTGATCACACTCTGCTTTAGAGCAAGAAGCACGCTCTAGGTTTCTAGAGTCTCTAAGACAGCAGGAAACGTGAGTGTGCTGAGAACCAAAGAACAGTGTTTCCTACACATCCGGACCATATCTAGTCCAACTCTGCTTGTGAAACTGATACAATGCACTGGTCCTCTAACATCCAATGCTTATCATTTAAGATGAAAAACGTGTGAGCTTCGTGAACAATTTAGTTCGTTTGAGCTGTAAAGTGACTGCCCTTACCTGAAACGAAGGAGTGCTTGTAGGAAGACACAAATCCTGGGATTTAACTCCATTTCTGAAGGGAAACACACAGCAGAGTTCTCATCCATGGATCACACTCTGCTTTAGAGCAAGAAGAACGCTCTTGCTTGTAGACTCTCTAGTACAGCAGGAAACATGAGTCAGCTCAGAACAAAAGAACGGTGTTTCTTACACATACGGACCATATCTAGTTCATCTCTGCTTCTGAAACTGAAAGAAACCACAGGTCCTCTATCATCCAATGCTTGTCAGTTAAGATGAGACACATGTGAGCTTCATGAACCATGTAGTTCGTTTGAGCTGAAAAGTGTCTGTCCTTACTTGAAACGAAGTCTTGCTTGTAGGAAGACACAGAGCCTGGGATTTAACTCCATTTCTGAAGGGAAACACACAGCAGAGTTCTCATCCATGGATCACACTCTGCTTTAGAGCAAGAAGCACGCTCTAGCTTTCTAGAGTCTCTAAGACAGCAGGAAACGTGAGTGTGCTGAGAACCAAAGAACAGTGTTTCCTACACATCCGGACCATATCTAGTCCAACTCTGCTTGTGAAACTGATACAAAGCACTGGTCCTCTAACATCCAATGCTTGTCAGTTAAGATGAGAAACGTGTGAGCTCGTGAACGATGTAGTTCATTTGAGCTAAAAAATGACTGCCCTTACATGAAACGAAGTAGTGCTTGTAGGAAGAAACAAATCCTGGGATTTAACTTCATTTCTGAAGGGAAACACACAACAGAGTTCTCATCCATGGATCACACTCTGCTTTAGATCAAGAAGAACGCTCTTGCTTCTAGATACTCTAATATAGCAGGACACTTGAGTCAGCTCAGAACAAAAGAACGCTGTTTCTTACACATACGGACCATATCTAGTCCAACTCTGCTTCTGAAACTGATACAAAGCACTGGTCCTCTAACATCCAGTGCTTGTCAGTTAAGATGAGAAACGTGGGAGCTTCGTAAACGATGTAGTTCATTTGAGCTGAAAAGTGACTGCCCTTACTTGAAACGAAGTCTTGCTTGTAGGAAGACACAGAGCTTAGAATTTAACTCCATTTCTGAAGTGAAACACACAGCAGAGTTCTCATCCATTGATCACACTCTGCTTTAGAGCAAGAAGCACGCTCTTGCTTTCTACAGTCTCTACAACAGCAGGAAACGTGAGTGTGCTGAGAACAAAAGAACGGTGTTTCCTACACATACGGACCATATCTAGTCCAACTCTGCCTCTGAAACTGATACAAAGTACTGGTCCTCTAACATCCAATGCTTGTCATTTAAGATGGGAAACTTGTTAGCTTCGTGAACGATGTAGTTCCTTTGAGCTGAAAAGTGACTGCCCTTACTTGAAACGAAGTCTTGCTTGTAGGAAGACACAGAGCCTGGGATTTAACTCCATTTCTGAAGGGAAACACACAGGAGAGTTCTCATCCATAGATCACACTCTGCTTTAGAGCAAGAAGCACGCTCTTGCTTCCTAGGGTCTCTAATACAGCAGGAAACGTGAGTGTGCTCAGAAGAAAAGAACAGTGTTTCCTATACATACTGACCATATCTAGTTCAACTCTGCTTGAAATTGATACAAAGCAAAGGTACTCTAACATCCAATGATTCTCAGTTAAGATGAGAAACGTGAGCATCGTGAACGATGTAGTGTGTTTGAGCTGAAAAGTGACTGCCCTTACCTGTAACGAAGTAGTGCTTGTAGGAAGACACAAATCCTGGGATTTAACTCCATTTCTAAAGGGAAACACACAGCAGAGTTCTCATCCATGGATCACACTCTGCTTTAGATCAAGAAGCACGCTCTTGCTTCTAGATACTCTAATATAGCAGGACACTTGAGTCAGCTCAGAACAAAAGAACGCTGTTTCTTACACATACGGACCATATCTAGTTCATCTCTGCTTTTGAAACTGAAGCAAACCACACGTCCTCTAACATCCAATGCTTATCATTTAAGATGAAAAACGTGTGAGCTTCGTGAACAATTTAGTTCGTTTGAGCTGTAAAGTGACTGCCCTTACCTGAAACGAAGGAGTGCTTGTAGGAAGACACAAATCCTGGGATTTAACTCCATTTCTGAAGGGAAACACACAGCAGAGTTCTCATCCATGGATCACACTCTGCTTTAGAGCAAGAAGAACGCTCTTGCTTGTAGACTCTCTAGTACAGCAGGAAACATGAGTCAGCTCAGAACAAAAGAACGGTGTTTCTTACACATACGGACCATATCTAGTTCATCTCTGCTTCTGAAACTGAAAGAAACCACAGGTCCTCTATCATCCAATGCTTGTCAGTTAAGATGAGACACATGTGAGCTTCATGAACCATGTAGTTCGTTTGAGCTGAAAAGTGTCTGTCCTTACTTGAAACGAAGTCTTGCTTGTAGGAAGACACAGAGCCTGGGATTTAACTCCATTTCTGAAGGGAAACACACAGCAGAGTTCTCATCCATGGATCACACTCTGCTTTAGAGCAAGAAGCACGCTCTAGCTTTCTAGAGTCTCTAAGACAGCAGGAAACGTGAGTGTGCTGAGAACCAAAGAACAGTGTTTCCTACACATCCGGACCATATCTAGTCCAACTCTGCTTGTGAAACTGATACAAAGCACTGGTCCTCTAACATCCAATGCTTGTCAGTTAAGATGAGAAACGTGTGAGCTCGTGAACGATGTAGTTCATTTGAGCTAAAAAATGACTGCCCTTACATGAAACGAAGTAGTGCTTGTAGGAAGAAACAAATCCTGGGATTTAACTTCATTTCTGAAGGGAAACACACAACAGAGTTCTCATCCATGGATCACACTCTGCTTTAGATCAAGAAGAACGCTCTTGCTTCTAGATACTCTAATATAGCAGGACACTTGAGTCAGCTCAGAACAAAAGAACGCTGTTTCTTACACATACGGACCATATCTAGTCCAACTCTGCTTCTGAAACTGATACAAAGCACTGGTCCTCTAACATCCAGTGCTTGTCAGTTAAGATGAGAAACGTGGGAGCTTCGTAAACGATGTAGTTCATTTGAGCTGAAAAGTGACTGCCCTTACTTGAAACGAAGTCTTGCTTGTAGGAAGACACAGAGCTTAGAATTTAACTCCATTTCTGAAGTGAAACACACAGCAGAGTTCTCATCCATTGATCACACTCTGCTTTAGAGCAAGAAGCACGCTCTTGCTTTCTACAGTCTCTACAACAGCAGGAAACGTGAGTGTGCTGAGAACAAAAGAACGGTGTTTCCTACACATACGGACCATATCTAGTCCAACTCTGCCTCTGAAACTGATACAAAGTACTGGTCCTCTAACATCCAATGCTTGTCATTTAAGATGGGAAACTTGTTAGCTTCGTGAACGATGTAGTTCCTTTGAGCTGAAAAGTGACTGCCCTTACTTGAAACGAAGTCTTGCTTGTAGGAAGACACAGAGCCTGGGATTTAACTCCATTTCTGAAGGGAAACACACAGGAGAGTTCTCATCCATAGATCACACTCTGCTTTAGAGCAAGAAGCACGCTCTTGCTTCCTAGGGTCTCTAATACAGCAGGAAACGTGAGTGTGCTCAGAAGAAAAGAACAGTGTTTCCTATACATACTGACCATATCTAGTTCAACTCTGCTTGAAATTGATACAAAGCAAAGGTACTCTAACATCCAATGATTCTCAGTTAAGATGAGAAACGTGAGCATCGTGAACGATGTAGTGTGTTTGAGCTGAAAAGTGACTGCCCTTACCTGTAACGAAGTAGTGCTTGTAGGAAGACACAAATCCTGGGATTTAACTCCATTTCTAAAGGGAAACACACAGCAGAGTTCTCATCCATGGATCACACTCTGCTTTAGATCAAGAAGCACGCTCTTGCTTCTAGATACTCTAATATAGCAGGACACTTGAGTCAGCTCAGAACAAAAGAACGCTGTTTCTTACACATACGGACCATATCTAGTTCATCTCTGCTTTTGAAACTGAAGCAAACCACACGTCCTCTAACATCCAATGCTTGTAAGTTAAGATGAGCAACGTGTGAGCTTCGTGAACGATGTAGTTCGTTTTAGCTGAAAAGTTACTGTCCTTACTTGAAACGAAGTCTTGCTTGTAGGAAGACACAGAGCCTGGGATTTACTCCATTTCTGAAGTGAAACACACAGCAGAGTTCTCATCCATGGATCACACTCTGCTTTAGAGCAAGAAGCATGCTCTAGCTTTCTAGAGTCTCTAAGACAGCAGGAAATCTGAGTGTGCTGAGAACAAAAGAACAGTGTTTCCTACACATCCGGACCATATCTAGTCCAACTCTGCTTCTGAAACTGATACAAAGCACTGGTCCTCTAACATCCAATGCTTATCATTTAAGATGAAAAACGTGTGAGCTTCGTGAACAATGTAGTTCGTTTGAGCTGTAAAGTGACTGCCCTTACCTGAAACGAAGTAGTGCTTGTAGGAAGACACAAATCCTGGGATTTAACTCCATTTCTGAAGGGAAACACACAGCAGAGTTCTCATCCATGGATCACACTCTGCTTTAGAGCCTGAAGAACGCTCTTGCTTCTAGACTCTCTAGTACAGCAGGAAACATGAGTCAGCTCAGAACAAAAGAACGGTGTTTCTTACACATACGGACCATATCTAGTTCATCTCTGCTTCTGAAACTGAAAGAAACCACACGTCCTCTATCATCCACTGCTTGTCAGTTAAGATGAGAAACGTGTGAGCTTCATGAACCATGTAGTTCGTTTGAGCTGAAAAGTGTCTGTCCTTACTTGAAACGAAGTCTTGCTTGTAGGAAGACACAGAGCCTGGGATTTAACTCCATTTCTGAAGGGAAACACACAGCAGAGTTCTCATCCATGGATCACACTCTGCTTTAGAGCAAGAAGCACGCTCTAGCTTTCTAGAGTCTCTAAGACAGCAGGAAATCTGAGTGTGCTGAGAACAAAAGAACGGTGTTTCCTACACATACGGACCATATCTAGTCCAACTCTGCTTCTGAAACTGATACAAAGCACTGGTCCTCTAACATCCAGTGCTTGTCAGTTAAGATGAGAAACGTGTGAGCTTCGTAAACGATGTAGTTCATTTGAGCTGAAAAGTGACTGCCCTTACTTGAAACGAAGTCTTGCTTGTAGGAAGACACAGAGCTTAGAATTTAACTCCATTTCTGAAGGGAAACACACAGCAGAGTTCTCATCCATGGATCACACTCTGCTTTAGAGCAAGAAGCACGCTCTAGCTTCCTAGAGTCTCTAAGACAGCGGAAATCTGAGTGTGCTGAGAACAAAAGAACGGTGTTTCCTACACATACGGACCATATCTAGTCCAACTCTGCTTCTAAAACTGATACAAAGCACTGGTCCTCTAACCTCCAATGCTTGTCAGTTAAGATGAGAAACGTGTGAGCTCGTGACGATGTAGTTCATTTGAGCTAAAAAATGACTGCCCTTACATGAAACGAAGTCTTGCTTGTAGGAATACACAGAGCCTGGAATTTAACTCCATTTCTGAAGGGAAACACACAGCAGAGTTCTCATCCATTGTTCACACTCTGATTTAGAGCAAGAAGCACGCTCTAGGTTTCTAGAGTCTCTAAGACAGCTGGAAACGTGAGTGTGCTGAGAACAAAAGAACGGTGTTTCCTACATATACGGACTATATCTAGTCCAACTCTGCTTCTGAAACTGACACAAAGCACTGGTCCTCTAACATCCAATGCTTGTCAGTTAAGATGAGAAACGTGTGAGCTTCGTGAACCATGTAGTTCATTTGAGCTGAAAAGTGACTGCCCTTTCCTGTAACGAAGTAGTTCTTGAAGGAAGACACAGAGCCTGGGATTTAACTCCATTTCTGAAGGGAAACACACAGCATAGTTCTCATCTATGGATCACACTCTGCTTTAGAGCAAGTAGAACGCTCTTGCTTATAGATTCTCTAATACAGCAGGAAACTTGAGTCAGCTCAGAACAAAAGAACGGTGTTTCTTACATATACGGACCATATCTAGTTCATCTCTGCTTCTGAAACTGAAAGAAACCACAGGTCTTCTAACATCCAATGCTTGTCAGTTAAGATAAGAAACGTGTGAGCTTCGTGAACCATGTAGTTGGTTTGAGCTGAAAAGTGACTGTCCTTACTTGAAACGAAGTCTTGATTGTAGGAAGACACAGAGCCTGGGATTTAACTCCATTTCTGAAGTGAAACACACAGCAGAGTTCTCATCCATTGATCACACTCTGCTTTAGAGCAAGAAGCACGCTCTTGCTTTCTAGAGTCTCTAGTATAGCAGGAAACGTGAGTGTGCTGAGAACAAAAGAACGGTGTTTCCTACACATACGGACCATATCTAGTCCAACTCTGCTTCTGAAACTGATACAAAGCACTGGTCCTCTAACATCCAATGCTTGTCATTTAATATGGGAAAATTGTTAGCTTCGTGAACGATGTAGTTCCTTTGACCTGAAAAGTGACTGCCCTTGCCTTAAATGCCATGCAGCTTGTAGGAAGACCTAGAGCCCGGGATTTAACTCCATTTCTGAAGTGAAACACACAGCAGAGTTCTCATCCATGGATCACACTCTGCTTTAGAGCAAGAAGCACGCTCTAGCTTTCTAGATTCTCTAAGACAGCAGGAAATCTGAGTGTGCTGAGAACAAAAGAACGGTGTTTCCTACACATACGGACCATATCTAGTCCAACTCTGCTTCTGAAACTGATACAAAGCACTGGTCCTCTAACATCCAATGCTTATCATTTAAGATGAAAAACGTGATCTTTGTGAACAATGTAGTTCGTTTGAGCTGTAAAGTGACTGCCCTTACCTGAAACGAAGTAGTGCTTGTAGGAAGACAAAAATCCTGGGATTTAACTCCATTTCTGAAGTGAAACACACAGCAGAGTTCTCATCCATTGATCACACTCTGCTTTATAGCAAGAAGCACGCTCTTTCTTTCTAGAGTCTCTAGAACAGCAGGAAACGTGAGTGTGCTGAGAAGAAAAGAACGGTGTTTCCTACACATATGGACCATATCTAGTCCAACTCTGCCTCTGAAACAGATACAAAGTACTGGTCCTCTAACATCCAATGCTTTTCAGTTAAGATGGGAAACTTGTTAGCTTCATGAACAATGTAGTTCCTTTGAGCTGAAAAGTAACTTCCCTTGCCTGAAACGCCATCCAGCTTGTAGGAAGACACATAGCCTGGGATTTCACTCCATTTCTGAAGGGAAACACACAGCATAGTTCTCATCCATGGATAACACTCTGCTTTAGTGCAAGAAGAACGCTCTTGCTTATAGATTCTCTAATACAGCAGGAAACTTGAGTCAGCTCAGAACAAAAGAATGGTGTTTCTTACACATACGGATCATATCTAGTTCATCTCTGCCGCTGAAACTGAAAGAAACCACAGGTCCTCTAACATCCAATGCTGATCAGTTAAGATGAGAAACGTGTGAGCTTCGTGAACCATGTAGTTGGTTTGAGCTGAAAAGTGACTGTCCTTACTTGAAACGAAGTCTTGCTTGTAGGAAGACAAAGAGCCTGGGATTTAACTCCATTTCTGAAGTGGAACACACAGCAGAGTTCTCATCCATTGATCACACTCTGCTTTAGAGCAAGAAGCATGCTCTTGCTTTCTAGAGTCTCTGGTATAGCAGGAAACGTGAGTGTGCTGAGAACAAAAGAACGGTGTTTCCTACACATACGGACCATATCTAGTCCAACTCTGCTTCTGAAAGTGATACAAAGCTCTGGTCCTCTAACATCCAATGCTTGTCAGTTAAGATGAGAAATGTGTGAGCTTTGTGAACCATGTAGTTCATTTGAGCTGAAAAGTGACTGCCCTTACTTGAAACGAAATCTTGCTTGTAGGAAGACACAGAGCCTGGAATTTAACTCCATTTCTGAAGGGAAACACACAGCATAGTTCTCATCCATGGATCACACTCTGTTTTAGAGCAAGAAGCACGCTCTTTCTTTCTAGAGTCTCTAGTACAGCAGGAAAGGTGAGTGTGCTGAGAACAAAAGAACGGTGTTTACTACACATAAAGACCATATCTAGTCCAACTCTGCCTCTGAAACTGATACAAAGTACTGGTCCTCTAACATCCAATGCTTGTCAGTTAAGATGGGAAACTTGTTAGCTTCGTGTACGATGTAGTTCCTTTGAGCTGAAAAGTGACTGCCCTTGCCTGAAACGCCATCCAGCTTGTAGGAAGACACAGAGCCTGGGATTTAACTCCATTTCTGAAGGGATACACACAGAAGAGTTCTCATCCATTGTTCACACTCTGCTTTAGAGCAAGAAGCATGCTCTAGCTTTCTAGAGTCTCTAAGACAGCAAGAAACCTGAGTGTGCTGAAAACAAAAGAACGGTTTTTCCTACACATACGGACAATATCTAGTCCAACTCTGCTTCTGAAACTGATACAATGCACTGGTACTCTAACATTCAATGCTTATCATTTAAGATGAAAAACGTGTGAGCTTCGTGAACAATGTAGTTCGTTTGAGCTGTAAAGTGACTGCCCTTACCTGAAACGAAGTAGTGCTTGTAGGAAGACACAAATCCTGGGATTTAACTCCATTTCTGAAGGGAAACACACAGCAGAGTTCTCATCCATGGATCACACTCTGCTTTAGAGCAAGAAGAACGCTCTTGCTTGTAGACTCTCTAGTACAGCAGGAAACATGAGTCAGCTCAGAACAAAAGAACGGTGTTTCTTACACATACGGACCATATCTAGTTCATCTCTGCTTCTGAAACTGAAAGAAACCACAGGTCCTCTATCATCCAATGCTTGTCGGTTAAGATGAGAAACGTGTGAGCTTCGTGAACCATGTAGTTCGTTTGTGCTGAAAAGTGTCTGTCCTTACTTGAAACGAAGTCTTGCTTGTAGGAAGACACAGAGCCTGGGATTTAACTCCATTTCTGAAGGGAAACACACAGCAGAGTTCTCATCCATGGATCACACTCTGCTTTAGAGCAAGAAGCACGCTCTAGCTTTCTAGAGTCTCTAAGACAGCAGGAAATCTGAGTGTGCTGAGAACAAAAGAACGGTGTTTCCTACACATACGGACCATATCTAGTCCAACTCTGCTTCTGAAACTGATACAAAGCACTGGTCCTCTAACATCCAGTGCTTGTCAGTTAAGATGAGAAACGTGTGAGCTTCGTAAACGATGTAGTTCATTTGAGCTGAAAAGTGACTGCCCTTACTTGAAACGAAGTCTTGCTTGTAGGAAGACACAGAGCTTAGAATTTAACTCCATTTCTGAAGGGAAACACACAGCAGAGTTCTCATCCATGGATCACACTCTGCTTTAGAGCAAGAAGCACTCTCTAGCTTTCTAGAGTCTCTAAGACAGCAGGAAATCTGAGTGTGCTGAGAACAAAAGAACGGTGTTTCCTACACATACGGACCATATCTAGTCCAACTCTGCTTCTGAAACTGATACAAAGCACTGGTCCTCTAACATCCAATGCTTGTCAGTTAAGATGAGACATGTGTGAGCTCGTGAACGATGTAGTTCATTTGAGCTATAAAATGACTGCCCTTACATGAAACGAAGTCTTGCTTGTAGGAAGACACAGAGCCTGGAATTTAACTCCATTTCTGAAGGGAAACACACAGCAGAGTTCTCATCCATTGTTCACACTCTGATTTAGAGCAAGAAGCACGCTCTAGGTTTCTAGAGTCTCTAAGACAGCAAGAAACGTGAGTGTGCTTAGAACAAAAGAACGGTATTTCCTACACATTTGGACAATATCTAGTCCAACTCTGCTTCTGATACTGATACAAAGCACTGGTCCTCAAACATCCAATGCTTTTCAGTTAAGATGGGAAACTTGTTAGCTTCATGAACAATGTAGTTCCTTTGAGCTGAAAAGTAACTTCCCTTGCCTGAAACGCCATCCAGCTTGTAGGAAGACACATAGCCTGGGATTTCACTCCATTTCTGAAGGGAAACACACAGCAGAGTTCTCATCCATGGATCACACTCTGCTTTAGATCAAGAAGCACGCTCTTGCTTCTAGATTCTCTAATACAGCAGGAAACTTGAGTCAGCTCAGAACAAAAGAACGCTGTTTCTTACACATACGGACCATATCTAGTTCATCTCTGCTTCTGAAACTGAAATAAACCACACGTCCTCTAACATCCAATGCTTGTCATTTAAGATGAGAAACGTGTGAGCTTCGTGAATGATGTAGTTCTTTTGAGCTGAAAAGTGACTGCCCTTATTTGAAACGAAGTCTGCATGTAGGAAGACACAGAGCCTGGGATTTAACTCCATTTCTGAAGTGAAACACACAGCAGAGTTATCATCCATTGATCACACTCTGATTTAGAGCAAGAAGCACGCTCTAGGTTTCTAGAGTCTCTAAGACAGCTGGAAACGTGAGTGTGCTGAGAACAAAAGAACGGTGTTTCCTACATATACGGACTATATCTAGTCCAACTCTGCTTCTGAAACTGACACAAAGCACTGGTCCTCTAACATCCAATGCTTGTCAGTTAAGATGAGAAACGTGTGAGCTTCGTGAACCATGTAGTTCATTTGAGCTGAAAAGTGACTGCCCTTTCCTGTAACGAAGTAGTTCTTGAAGGAAGACACAGAGCCTGGGATTTAACTCCATTTCTGAAGGGAAACACACAGCATAGTTCTCATCTATGGATCACACTCTGCTTTAGAGCAAGTAGAACGCTCTTGCTTATAGATTCTCTAATACAGCAGGAAACTTGAGTCAGCTCAGAACAAAAGAACGGTGTTTCTTACATATACGGACCATATCTAGTTCATCTCTGCTTCTGAAACTGAAAGAAACCACAGGTCTTCTAACATCCAATGCTTGTCAGTTAAGATAAGAAACGTGTGAGCTTCGTGAACCATGTAGTTGGTTTGAGCTGAAAAGTGACTGTCCTTACTTGAAACGAAGTCTTGCTTGTAGGAAGACACAGAGCCTGGGATTTAACTCCATTTCTGAAGGGAAACACACAGCAGAGTTCTCATCCATTGATCACACTCTGCTTTAGAGCAAGAAGCACGCTCTTGCTTTCTAGAGTCTCTAGTATAGCAGGAAACGTGAGTGTGCTGAGAACAAAAGAACGGTGTTTCCTACACATACGGACCATATCTAGTCCAACTCTGCTTCTGAAACTGATACAAAGCACTGGTCCTCTAACATCCAATGCTTGTCATTTAATATGGGAAAATTGTTAGCTTCGTGAACGATGTAGTTCCTTTGAGCTGAAAAGTGACTGCCCTTGCCTTAAATGCCATGCAGCTTGTAGGAAGACCCAGAGCCTGGGATTTAACTCCATTTCTGAAGTGAAACACACAGCAGAGTTCTCATCCATGGATCACACTCTGCTTTAGAGCAAGAAGCACGCTCTAGCTTTCTAGATTCTCTAAGACAGCAGGAAATCTGAGTGTGCTGAGAACAAAAGAACGGTGTTTCCTACACATACGGACCATATCTAGTCCAACTCTGCTTCTGAAACTGATACAAAGCACTGGTCCTCTAACATCCAATGCTTATCATTTAAGATGAAAAACGTGATCTTTGTGAACAATGTAGTTCGTTTGAGCTGTAAAGTGACTGCCCTTACCTGAAACGAAGTAGTGCTTGTAGGAAGACAAAAATCCTGGGATTTAACTCCATTTCTGAAGTGAAACACACAGCAGAGTTCTCATCCATTGATCACACTCTGCTTTATAGCAAGAAGCACGCTCTTTCTTTCTAGAGTCTCTAGAACAGCAGGAAACGTGAGTGTGCTGAGAAGAAAAGAACGGTGTTTCCTACACATATGGACCATATCTAGTCCAACTCTGCCTCTGAAACAGATACAAAGTACTGGTCCTCTAACATCCAATGCTTTTCAGTTAAGATGGGAAACTTGTTAGCTTCATGAACAATGTAGTTCCTTTGAGCTGAAAAGTAACTTCCCTTGCCTGAAACGCCATCCAGCTTGTAGGAAGACACATAGCCTGGGATTTCACTCCATTTCTGAAGGGAAACACACAGCATAGTTCTCATCCATGGATAACACTCTGCTTTAGTGCAAGAAGAACGCTCTTGCTTATAGATTCTCTAGTACAGCAGGAAACTTGAGTCAGCTCAGAACAAAAGAATGGTGTTTCTTACACATACGGATCATATCTAGTTCATCTCTGCCTCTGAAACTGAAAGAAACCACAGGTCCTCTAACATCCAATGCTGATCAGTTAAGATGAGAAACGTGTGAGCTTCGTGAACCATGTAGTTGGTTTGAGCTGAAAAGTGACTGTCCTTACTTGAAACGAAGTCTTGCTTGTAGGAAGACAAAGAGCCTGGGATTTAACTCCATTTCTGAAGTGGAACACACAGCAGAGTTCTCATCCATTGATCACACTCTGCTTTAGAGCAAGAAGCATGCTCTTGCTTTCTAGAGTCTCTGGTATAGCAGGAAACGTGAGTGTGCTGAGAACAAAAGAACGGTGTTTCCTACACATACGGACCATATCTAGTCCAACTCTGCTTCTGAAAGTGATACAAAGCTCTGGTCCTCTAACATCCAATGCTTGTCAGTTAAGATGAGAAACGTGTGAGCTTTGTGAACCATGTAGTTCATTTGAGCTAAAAAGTGACTGCCCTTACTTGAAACGAAATCTTGCTTGTAGGAAGACACAGAGCCTGGAATTTAACTCCATTTCTGAAGGGAAACACACAGCATAGTTCTCATCCATGGATCACACTCTGTTTTAGAGCAAGAAGCACGCTCTTTCTTTCTAGAGTCTCTAGTACAGCAGGAAAGGTGAGTGTGCTGAGAACAAAAGAACGGTGTTTCCTACACATAAAGACCATATCTAGTCCAACTCTGCCTCTGAAACTGATACAAAGTACTGGTCCTCTAACATCCAATGCTTGTCAGTTAAGATGGGAAACTTGTTAGCTTCGTGTATGATGTAGTTCCTTTGAGCTGAAAAGTGACTGCCCTTGCCTGAAACGACATCCAGCTTGTAGGAAGACACAGAGCCTGGGATTTAACTCCATTTCTGAAGGGAAACACACAGGAGAGTTCTCATCCATAGATCACACTCTGCTTTAGAGCAAGTAGCACGCTCTTGCTTCCTAGAGTCTCTAATACAGCAGGAAATGTGAGTGTACTCAGAAGAACAGAACAGTGTTTCCTATACATACTGACCTTATCTAGTTCAACTCTGCTTGAAATTGATACAAAGCAAAGGTTCTCTAACATCCAATGCTCCTCAGTTAAGATGAGAAACATGTGAGCATCGTGAATGATGTAGTGTGTTTGAGCTGAAAAGTGACTGCCCTTACCTGTAACGAAGTAGTGCTTGTAGGAAGACACAGAGCCTGGGATTTAACTCCATTTCTGAAGGGAAACACACAGCAGAGTTCTCATCCATGGATCACACTCTGCTTTAGAGCCTGAAGAACGCTCTTGCTTCTAGACTCTCTAGTACAGCAGGAAACATGAGTCAGCTCAGAACAAAAGAACGGTGTTTCTTACACATACGGACCATATCTAGTTCATCTCTGCTTCTGAAACTGAAAGAAACCACAGGTCCTCTAACATCCAATGCTTGTCAGTTAAGATGGGAAACGTGTGAGCTTCGTGAACCATGTAGTTCCTTTGAGCTGAAAAGTGTCTGTCCTTACTTGAAACGATGTCTTGCTTGTAGGAAGACACAGAGCCTGGGATTTATATCCATTTCTGAAGGGAAACACACAGCAGAGTTCTCATCCATGGATCACACTGTGCTTTAGAGCAAGAAGCACGCTCTAGCTTTCTAGAGTCTCTAAGACAGCAGGAAATCTGAGTGTGCTGAGAACAAAAGAACGGTGTTTCCTACACATATGGACCATATCTAGTCCAACTCTGCTTCTGAAACTGATACAAAGCACTGGTCCTCTAACATCCAATGCTTGTCAGTTAAGATGAGAAACGTGTAAGCTCGTGAACGATGTACTTCATTTGAGCTAAAAAATGACTGCCCTTAAATGAAACGAAGTCTTGCTTGTAGGAAGACACAGAGCCTGGAATTTAACTCCATTTCTGAAGGGATACACACAGAAGAGTTCTCATCCATTGTTCACACTCTGCTTTAGAGCAAGAAGCATGCTCTAGCTTTCTAGAGTCTCTAAGACAGCAAGAAACCTGAGTGTGCTGAAAACAAAAGAACGGTTTTTCCTACACATACGAACAATATCTAGTCCAACTCTGCTTCTGAAACTGATACAATGCACTGGTACTCTAACATCCAATGCTTATCATTTAAGATGAAAAACGTGTGAGCTTCGTGAACAATGTAGTTCGTTTGAGCTGTAAAGTGACTGCCCTTACCTGAAACGAAGTAGTGCTTGTAGGAAGACACAAATCCTGGGATTTAACTCCATTTCTGAAGGGAAACACACAGCAGAGTTCTCATCCATGGATCACACTCTGCTTTAGAGCAAGAAGAACGCTCTTGCTTGTAGACTCTCTAGTACAGCAGGAAACATGAGTCAGCTCAGAACAAAAGAACGGTGTTTCTTACACATACGGACCATATCTAGTTCATCTCTGCTTCTGAAACTGAAAGAAACCACAGGTCCTCTATCATCCAATGCTTGTCAGTTAAGATGAGAAACGTGTGAGCTTCGTGAACCATGTAGTTCGTTTGTGCTGAAAAGTGTCTGTCCTTACTTGAAACGAAGTCTTGCTTGTAGGAAGACACAGAGCCTGGGATTTAACTCCATTTCTGAAGGGAAACACACAGCAGAGTTCTCATCCATGGATCACACTCTGCTTTAGAGCAAGAAGCACGCTCTAGCTTTCTAGAGTCTCTAAGACAGCAGGAAATCTGAGTGTGCTGAGAACAAAAGAACGGTGTTTCCTACACATACGGACCATATCTAGTCCAACTCTGCTTCTGAAACTGATACAAAGCACTGGTCCTCTAACATCCAGTGCTTGTCAGTTAAGATGAGAAACGTGTGAGCTTCGTAAACGATGTAGTTCATTTGAGCTGAAAAGTGACTGCCCTTACTTGAAACGAAGTCTTGCTTGTAGGAAGACACAGAGCTTAGAATTTAACTCCATTTCTGAAGGGAAACACACAGCAGAGTTCTCATCCATGGATCACACTCTGCTTTAGAGCAAGAAGCACGCTCTAGCTTTCTAGAGTCTCTAAGACAGCAGGAAATCTGAGTGTGCTGAGAACAAAAGAACGGTGTTTCCTACACATACAGACCATATCTAGTCCAACTCTGCTTCTGAAACTGATACAAAGCACTGGTCCTCTAACATCCAATGCTTGTCAGTTAAGATGAGAAAAGTGTGAGCTCGTGAACGATGTAGTTCATTTGAGCTATAAAATGACTGCCCTTACATGAAACGAAGTCTTGCTTGTAGGAAGACACAGAGCCTGGAATTTAACTCCATTTCTGAAGGGAAACACACAGCAGAGTTCTCATCCATTGATCACACTCTGCTTTAGAGCAAGAAGCACGCTCTTGCTTTCTAGAGTCTCTAGTATAGCAGGAAACGTGAGTGTGCTGAGAACAAAAGAACGGTGTTTCCTACACATACGGACCATATCTAGTCCAACTCTGCTTCTGAAACTAATACAAAGCACTGGTCCTCTAACATCCAATGCTTGTCAGTTAAGATGAGAAATGTGTGAGCTCGTGAACGATGTAGTTCATTTGAGCTAAAAAATGACTGCCCTTACATGAAACGAAGTCTTGCTTGTAGGAATACACAGAACCTGGAATTTAACTCCATTTCTGAAGGGAAACACACAGCAGAGTTCTCATCCATTGTTCACACTCTGCTTTAGAGCAAGAAGAATGATCTAGCTTTCTAGATTCTCTAATACAGCAGGAAATTTGAGTCAGCTCAGAACAAAGAATGCTGTTTCTTACACACACAGACCATATCTAGTTCATCTCTGCTTCTGAAACTGAAACAAACCACACATCCTCTAACATCCAATGCTTGTCAGTTAAGATGAGAAACGTGTGAGCTTCGTGAACGATGTAGTTCCTTTTAGCTGAAAAGTGACTGCCCTTACTTAAAACGAAGTCTTGCTTGAAGGAAGACACAGAGCCTGGGATTTAACTCCATTTCTGAAGGGAAACACACAGCATAGTTCTCATCTATGGATCACACTCTGCTTTAGAGCAAGTAGAACGCTCTTGCTTATAGATTCTCTAATACAGCAGGAAACTTGAGTCAGCTCAGAACAAAAGAACGGTGTTTCTTACATATACGGACCATATCTAGTTCATCTCTGCTTCTGAAACTGAAAGAAACCACAGGTCTTCTAACATCCAATGCTTGTCAGTTAAGATAAGAAACGTGTGAGCTTCGTGAACCATGTAGTTGGTTTGAGCTGAAAAGTGACTGTCCTTACTTGAAACGAAGTCTTGATTGTAGGAAGACACAGAGCCTGGGATTTAACTCCATTTCTGAAGTGAAACACACAGCAGAGTTCTCATCCATTGATCACACTCTGCTTTAGAGCAAGAAGCACGCTCTTGCTTTCTAGAGTCTCTAGTATAGCAGGAAACGTGAGTGTGCTGAGAACAAAAGAACGGTGTTTCCTACACATACGGACCATATCTAGTCCAACTCTGCTTCTGAAACTGATACAAAGCACTGGTCCTCTAACATCCAATGCTTGTCATTTAATATGGGAAAATTGTTAGCTTCGTGAACGATGTAGTTCCTTTGACCTGAAAAGTGACTGCCCTTGCCTTAAATGCCATGCAGCTTGTAGGAAGACCTAGAGCCCGGGATTTAACTCCATTTCTGAAGTGAAACACACAGCAGAGTTCTCATCCATGGATCACACTCTGCTTTAGAGCAAGAAGCACGCTCTAGCTTTCTAGATTCTCTAAGACAGCAGGAAATCTGAGTGTGCTGAGAACAAAAGAACGGTGTTTCCTACACATACGGACCATATCTAGTCCAACTCTGCTTCTGAAACTGATACAAAGCACTGGTCCTCTAACATCCAATGCTTATCATTTAAGATGAAAAACGTGATCTTTGTGAACAATGTAGTTCGTTTGAGCTGTAAAGTGACTGCCCTTACCTGAAACGAAGTAGTGCTTGTAGGAAGACAAAAATCCTGGGATTTAACTCCATTTCTGAAGTGAAACACACAGCAGAGTTCTCATCCATTGATCACACTCTGCTTTATAGCAAGAAGCACGCTCTTTCTTTCTAGAGTCTCTAGAACAGCAGGAAACGTGAGTGTGCTGAGAAGAAAAGAACGGTGTTTCCTACACATATGGACCATATCTAGTCCAAATCTGCCTCTGAAACAGATACAAAGTACTGGTCCTCTAACATCCAATGCTTTTCAGTTAAGATGGGAAACTTGTTAGCTTCATGAACAATGTAGTTCCTTTGAGCTGAAAAGTAACTTCCCTTGCCTGAAACGCCATCCAGCTTGTAGGAAGACACATAGCCTGGGATTTCACTCCATTTCTGAAGGGAAACACACAGCATAGTTCTCATCCATGGATAACACTCTGCTTTAGTGCAAGAAGAACGCTCTTGCTTATAGATTCTCTAATACAGCAGGAAACTTGAGTCAGCTCAGAACAAAAGAATGGTGTTTCTTACACATACGGATCATATCTAGTTCATCTCTGCCGCTGAAACTGAAAGAAACCACAGGTCCTCTAACATCCAATGCTGATCAGTTAAGATGAGAAACGTGTGAGCTTCGTGAACCATGTAGTTGGTTTGAGCTGAAAAGTGACTGTCCTTACTTGAAACGAAGTCTTGCTTGTAGGAAGACAAAGAGCCTGGGATTTAACTCCATTTCTGAAGTGGAACACACAGCAGAGTTCTCATCCATTGATCACACTCTGCTTTAGAGCAAGAAGCATGCTCTTGCTTTCTAGAGTCTCTGGTATAGCAGGAAACGTGAGTGTGCTGAGAACAAAAGAACGGTGTTTCCTACACATACGGACCATATCTAGTCCAACTCTGCTTCTGAAAGTGATACAAAGCTCTGGTCCTCTAACATCCAATGCTTGTCAGTTAAGATGAGAAATGTGTGAGCTTTGTGAACCATGTAGTTCATTTGAGCTGAAAAGTGACTGCCCTTACTTGAAACGAAATCTTGCTTGTAGGAAGACACAGAGCCTGGAATTTAACTCCATTTCTGAAGGGAAACACACAGCATAGTTCTCATCCATGGATCACACTCTGTTTTAGAGCAAGAAGCACGCTCTTTCTTTCTAGAGTCTCTAGTACAGCAGGAAAGGTGAGTGTGCTGAGAACAAAAGAACGGTGTTTACTACACATAAAGACCATATCTAGTCCAACTCTGCCTCTGAAACTGATACAAAGTACTGGTCCTCTAACATCCAATGCTTGTCAGTTAAGATGGGAAACTTGTTAGCTTCGTGTACGATGTAGTTCCTTTGAGCTGAAAAGTGACTGCCCTTGCCTGAAACGCCATCCAGCTTGTTGGAAGACACAGAGCCTGGGATTTAACTCCATTTCTGAAGGGATACACACAGAAGAGTTCTCATCCATTGTTCACACTCTGCTTTAGAGCAAGAAGCATGCTCTAGCTTTCTAGAGTCTCTAAGACAGCAAGAAACCTGAGTGTGCTGAAAACAAAAGAACGGTTTTTCCTACACATACGGACAATATCTAGTCCAACTCTGCTTCTGAAACTGATACAATGCACTGGTACTCTAACATCCAATGCTTATCATTTAAGATGAAAAACGTGTGAGCTTCGTGAACAATGTAGTTCGTTTGAGCTGTAAAGTGACTGCCCTTACCTGAAACGAAGTAGTGCTTGTAGGAAGACACAAATCCTGGGATTTAACTCCATTTCTGAAGGGAAACACACAGCAGAGTTCTCATCCATGGATCACACTCTGCTTTAGAGCAAGAAGAACGCTCTTGCTTGTAGACTCTCTAGTACAGCAGGAAACATGAGTCAGCTCAGAACAAAAGAACGGTGTTTCTTACACATACGGACCATATCTAGTTCATCTCTGCTTCTGAAACTGAAAGAAACCACAGGTCCTCTATCATCCAATGCTTGTCGGTTAAGATGAGAAACGTGTGAGCTTCGTGAACCATGTAGTTCGTTTGTGCTGAAAAGTGTCTGTCCTTACTTGAAACGAAGTCTTGCTTGTAGGAAGACACAGAGCCTGGGATTTAACTCCATTTCTGAAGGGAAACACACAGCAGAGTTCTCATCCATGGATCACACTCTGCTTTAGAGCAAGAAGCACGCTCTAGCTTTCTAGAGTCTCTAAGACAGCAGGAAATCTGATTGTGCTGAGAACAAAAGAACGGTGTTTCCTACACATACGGACCATATCTAGTCCAACTCTGCTTCTGAAACTGATACAAAGCACTGGTCCTCTAACATCCAGTGCTTGTCAGTTAAGATGAGAAACGTGTGAGCTTCGTAAACGATGTAGTTCATTTGAGCTGAAAAGTGACTGCCCTTACTTGAAACGAAGTCTTGCTTGTAGGAAGACACAGAGCTTAGAATTTAACTCCATTTCTGAAGGGAAACACACAGCAGAGTTCTCATCCATGGATCACACTCTGCTTTAGAGCAAGAAGCACGCTCTAGCTTTCTAGAGTCTCTAAGACAGCAGGAAATCTGAGTGTGCTGAGAACAAAAGAACGGTGTTTCCTACACATACAGACCATATCTAGTCCAACTCTGCTTCTGAAACTGATACAAAGCACTGGTCCTCTAACATCCAATGCTTGTCAGTTAAGATGAGAAAAGTGTGAGCTCGTGAACGATGTAGTTCATTTGAGCTATAAAATGACTGCCCTTACATGAAACGAAGTCTTGCTTGTAGGAAGACACAGAGCCTGGAATTTAACTCCATTTCTGAAGGGAAACACACAGCAGAGTTCTCATCCATTGATCACACTCTGCTTTAGAGCAAGAAGCACGCTCTTGCTTTCTAGAGTCTCTAGTATAGCAGGAAACGTGAGTGTGCTGAGAACAAAAGAACGGTGTTTCCTACACATACGGACCATATCTAGTCCAACTCTGCTTCTGAAACTAATACAAAGCACTGGTCCTCTAACATCCAATGCTTGTCAGTTAAGATGAGAAATGTGTGAGCTCGTGAACGATGTAGTTCATTTGAGCTAAAAAATGACTGCCCTTACATGAAACGAAGTCTTGCTTGTAGGAATACACAGAGCCTGGAATTTAACTCCATTTCTGAAGGGAAACACACAGCAGAGTTCTCATCCATTATTCACACTCTGCTTTAGAGCAAGAAGAATGATCTAGCTTTCTAGATTCTCTAATACAGCAGGAAATTTGAGTCAGCTCAGAACAAAGAATGCTGTTTCTTACACACACAGACCATATCTAGTTCATCTCTGCTTCTGAAACTGAAACAAACCACACATCCTCTAACATCCAATGCTTGTCAGTTAAGATGAGAAACGTGTGAGCTTCGTGAACGATGTAGTTCCTTTTAGCTGAAAAGTGACTGCCCTTACTTAAAACGAAGTCTTGCTTGAAGGAAGACACAGAGCCTGGGATTTAACTCCATTTCTGAAGGGAAACACACAGCATAGTTCTCATCTATGGATCACACTCTGCTTTAGAGCAAGTAGAACGCTCTTGCTTATAGATTCTCTAATACAGCAGGAAACTTGAGTCAGCTCAGAACAAAAGAACGGTGTTTCTTACATATACGGACCATATCTAGTTCATCTCTGCTTCTGAAACTGAAAGAAACCACAGGTCTTCTAACATCCAATGCTTGTCAGTTAAGATAAGAAACGTGTGAGCTTCGTGAACCATGTAGTTGGTTTGAGCTGAAAAGTGACTGTCCTTACTTGAAACGAAGTCTTGATTGTAGGAAGACACAGAGCCTGGGATTTAACTCCATTTCTGAAGTGAAACACACAGCAGAGTTCTCATCCATTGATCACACTCTGCTTTAGAGCAAGAAGCACGCTCTTGCTTTCTAGAGTCTCTAGTATAGCAGGAAACGTGAGTGTGCTGAGAACAAAAGAACGGTGTTTCCTACACATACGGACCATATCTAGTCCAACTCTGCTTCTGAAACTGATACAAAGCACTGGTCCTCTAACATCCAATGCTTGTCATTTAATATGGGAAAATTGTTAGCTTCGTGAACGATGTAGTTCCTTTGACCTGAAAAGTGACTGCCCTTGCCTTAAATGCCATGCAGCTTGTAGGAAGACCTAGAGCCCGGGATTTAACTCCATTTCTGAAGTGAAACACACAGCAGAGTTCTCATCCATGGATCACACTCTGCTTTAGAGCAAGAAGCACGCTCTAGCTTTCTAGATTCTCTAAGACAGCAGGAAATCTGAGTGTGCTGAGAACAAAAGAACGGTGTTTCCTACACATACGGACCATATCTAGTCCAACTCTGCTTCTGAAACTGATACAAAGCACTGGTCCTCTAACATCCAATGCTTATCATTTAAGATGAAAAACGTGATCTTTGTGAACAATGTAGTTCGTTTGAGCTGTAAAGTGACTGCCCTTACCTGAAACGAAGTAGTGCTTGTAGGAAGACAAAAATCCTGGGATTTAACTCCATTTCTGAAGTGAAACACACAGCAGAGTTCTCATCCATTGATCACACTCTGCTTTATAGCAAGAAGCACGCTCTTTCTTTCTAGAGTCTCTAGAACAGCAGGAAACGTGAGTGTGCTGAGAAGAAAAGAACGGTGTTTCCTACACATATGGACCATATCTAGTCCAACTCTGCCTCTGAAACAGATACAAAGTACTGGTCCTCTAACATCCAATGCTTTTCAGTTAAGATGGGAAACTTGTTAGCTTCATGAACAATGTAGTTCCTTTGAGCTGAAAAGTAACTTCCCTTGCCTGAAACGCCATCCAGCTTGTAGGAAGACACATAGCCTGGGATTTCACTCCATTTCTGAAGGGAAACACACAGCATAGTTCTCATCCATGGATAACACTCTGCTTTAGTGCAAGAAGAACGCTCTTGCTTATAGATTCTCTAATACAGCAGGAAACTTGAGTCAGCTCAGAACAAAAGAATGGTGTTTCTTACACATACGGATCATATCTAGTTCATCTCTGCCGCTGAAACTGAAAGAAACCACAGGTCCTCTAACATCCAATGCTGATCAGTTAAGATGAGAAACGTGTGAGCTTCGTGAACCATGTAGTTGGTTTGAGCTGAAAAGTGACTGTCCTTACTTGAAACGAAGTCTTGCTTGTAGGAAGACAAAGAGCCTGGGATTTAACTCCATTTCTGAAGTGGAACACACAGCAGAGTTCTCATCCATTGATCACACTCTGCTTTAGAGCAAGAAGCATGCTCTTGCTTTCTAGAGTCTCTGGTATAGCAGGAAACGTGAGTGTGCTGAGAACAAAAGAACGGTGTTTCCTACACATACGGACCATATCTAGTCCAACTCTGCTTCTGAAAGTGATACAAAGCTCTGGTCCTCTAACATCCAATGCTTGTCAGTTAAGATGAGAAATGTGTGAGCTTTGTGAACCATGTAGTTCATTTGAGCTGAAAAGTGACTGCCCTTACTTGAAACGAAATCTTGCTTGTAGGAAGACACAGAGCCTGGAATTTAACTCCATTTCTGAAGGGAAACACACAGCATAGTTCTCATCCATGGATCACACTCTGTTTTAGAGCAAGAAGCACGCTCTTTCTTTCTAGAGTCTCTAGTACAGCAGGAAAGGTGAGTGTGCTGAGAACAAAAGAACGGTGTTTACTACACATAAAGACCATATCTAGTCCAACTCTGCCTCTGAAACTGATACAAAGTACTGGTCCTCTAACATCCAATGCTTGTCAGTTAAGATGGGAAACTTGTTAGCTTCGTGTACGATGTAGTTCCTTTGAGCTGAAAAGTGACTGCCCTTGCCTGAAACGCCATCCAGCTTGTTGGAAGACACAGAGCCTGGGATTTAACTCCATTTCTGAAGGGATACACACAGAAGAGTTCTCATCCATTGTTCACACTCTGCTTTAGAGCAAGAAGCATGCTCTAGCTTTCTAGAGTCTCTAAGACAGCAAGAAACCTGAGTGTGCTGAAAACAAAAGAACGGTTTTTCCTACACATACGAACAATATCTAGTCCAACTCTGCTTCTGAAACTGATACAATGCACTGGTACTCTAACATCCAATGCTTATCATTTAAGATGAAAAACGTGTGAGCTTCGTGAACAATGTAGTTCGTTTGAGCTGTAAAGTGACTGCCCTTACCTGAAACGAAGTAGTGCTTGTAGGAAGACACAAATCCTGGGATTTAACTCCATTTCTGAAGGGAAACACACAGCAGAGTTCTCATCCATGGATCACACTCTGCTTTAGAGCAAGAAGAACGCTCTTGCTTGTAGACTCTCTAGTACAGCAGGAAACATGATTCAGCTCAGAACAAAAGAACGGTGTTTCTTACACATACGGACCATATCTAGTTCATCTCTGCTTCTGAAACTGAAAGAAACCACAGGTCCTCTATCATCCAATGCTTGTCGGTTAAGATGAGAAACGTGTGAGCTTCGTGAACCATGTAGTTCGTTTGTGCTGAAAAGTGTCTGTCCTTACTTGAAACGAAGTCTTGCTTGTAGGAAGACACAGAGCCTGGGATTTAACTCCATTTCTGAAGGGAAACACACAGCAGAGTTCTCATCCATGGATCACACTCTGCTTTAGAGCAAGAAGCACGCTCTAGCTTTCTAGAGTCTCTAAGACAGCAGGAAATCTGATTGTGCTGAGAACAAAAGAACGGTGTTTCCTACACATACGGACCATATCTAGTCCAACTCTGCTTCTGAAACTGATACAAAGCACTGGTCCTCTAACATCCAGTGCTTGTCAGTTAAGATGAGAAACGTGTGAGCTTCGTAAACGATGTAGTTCATTTGAGCTGAAAAGTGACTGCCCTTACTTGAAACGAAGTCTTGCTTGTAGGAAGACACAGAGCTTAGAATTTAACTCCATTTCTGAAGGGAAACACACAGCAGAGTTCTCATCCATGGATCACACTCTGCTTTAGAGCAAGAAGCACTCTCTAGCTTTCTAGAGTCTCTAAGACAGCAGGAAATCTGAGTGTGCTGAGAACAAAAGAACGGTGTTTCCTACACATACGGACCATATCTAGTCCAACTCTGCTTCTGACACTGATACAAAGCACTGGTCCTCTAACATCCAATGCTTGTCAGTTAAGATGAGAAACGTGTGAGCTCGTGAACGATGTAGTTCATTTGAGCTATAAAATGACTGCCCTTACATGAAACGAAGTCTTGCTTGTAGGAAGACACAGAGCCTGGAATTTAACTCCATTTCTGAAGGGAAACACACAGCAGAGTTCTCATCCATTGTTCACACTCTGATTTAGAGCAAGAAGCACGCTCTAGCTTTCTAGAGTCTCTAAGACAGCAAGAAACGTGAGTGTGCTTAGAACAAAAGAACGGTATTTCCTACACATTTGGACAATATCTAGTCCAACTCTGCTTCTGATACTGATACAAAGCACTGGTCCTCAAACATCCAATGCTTTTCAGTTAAGATGGGAAACTTGTTAGCTTCATGAACAATGTAGTTCCTTTGAGCTGAAAAGTAACTTCCCTTGCCTGAAACGCCATCCAGCTTGTAGGAAGACACATAGCCTGGGATTTCACTCCATTTCTGAAGGGAAACACACAGCAGAGTTCTCATCCATGGATCACACTCTGCTTTAGATCAAGAAGCACGCTCTTGCTTCTAGATTCTCTAATACAGCAGGAAACTTGAGTCAGCTCAGAACAAAAGAACGCTGTTTCTTACACATACGGACCATATCTAGTTCATCTCTGCTTCTGAAACTGAAATAAACCACACGTCCTCTAACATCCAATGCTTGTCATTTAAGATGAGAAACGTGTGAGCTTCGTGAATGATGTAGTTCTTTTGAGCTGAAAAGTGACTGCCCTTATTTGAAACGAAGTCTGCATGTAGGAAGACACAGAGCCTGGGATTTAACTCCGTTTCTGAAGTGAAACACACAGCAGAGTTATCATCCATTGATCACACTCTGATTTAGAGCAAGAAGCATGCTCTAGGTTTCTAGAGTCTCTAAGACAGCTGGAAACGTGAGTGTGCTGAGAACAAAAGAACGGTGTTTCCTACATATACGGACTATATCTAGTCCAACTCTGCTTCTGAAACTGACACAAAGCACTGGTCCTCTAACATCCAATGCTTGTCAGTTAAGATGAGAAACGTGTGAGCTTCGTGAACCATGTAGTTCATTTGAGCTGAAAAGTGACTGCCCTTTCCTGTAACGAAGTAGTTCTTGAAGGAAGACACAGAGCCTGGGATTTAACTCCATTTCTGAAGGGAAACACACAGCATAGTTCTCATCTATGGATCACACTCTGCTTTAGAGCAAGTAGAACGCTCTTGCTTATAGATTCTCTAATACAGCAGGAAACTTGAGTCAGCTCAGAACAAAAGAACGGTGTTTCTTACATATACGGACCATATCTAGTTCATCTCTGCTTCTGAAACTGAAAGAAACCACAGGTCTTCTAACATCCAATGCTTGTCAGTTAAGATAAGAAACGTGTGAGCTTCGTGAACCATGTAGTTGGTTTGAGCTGAAAAGTGACTGTCCTTACTTGAAACGAAGTCTTGATTGTAGGAAGACACAGAGCCTGGGATTTAACTCCATTTCTGAAGTGAAACACACAGCAGAGTTCTCATCCATTGATCACACTCTGCTTTAGAGCAAGAAGCACGCTCTTGCTTTCTAGAGTCTCTAGTATAGCAGGAAACGTGAGTGTGCTGAGAACAAAAGAACGGTGTTTCCTACACATACGGACCATATCTAGTCCAACTCTGCTTCTGAAACTGATACAAAGCACTGGTCCTCTAACATCCAATGCTTGTCATTTAATATGGGAAAATTGTTAGCTTCGTGAACGATGTAGTTCCTTTGACCTGAAAAGTGACTGCCCTTGCCTTAAATGCCATGCAGCTTGTAGGAAGACCCAGAGCCCGGGATTTAACTCCATTTCTGAAGTGAAACACACAGCAGAGTTCTCATCCATGGATCACACTCTGCTTTAGAGCAAGAAGCACGCTCTAGCTTTCTAGATTCTCTAAGACAGCAGGAAATCTGAGTGTGCTGAGAACAAAAGAACGGTGTTTCCTACACATACGGACCATATCTAGTCCAACTCTGCTTCTGAAACTGATACAAAGCACTGGTCCTCTAACATCCAATGCTTATCATTTAAGATGAAAAACGTGATCTTTGTGAACAATGTAGTTCGTTTGAGCTGTAAAGTGACTGCCCTTACCTGAAACGAAGTAGTGCTTGTAGGAAGACAAAAATCCTGGGATTTAACTCCATTTCTGAAGTGAAACACACAGCAGAGTTCTCATCCATTGATCACACTCTGCTTTATAGCAAGAAGCACGCTCTTTCTTTCTAGAGTCTCTAGAACAGCAGGAAACGTGAGTGTGCTGAGAAGAAAAGAACGGTGTTTCCTACACATATGGACCATATCTAGTCCAACTCTGCCTCTGAAACAGATACAAAGTACTGGTCCTCTAACATCCAATGCTTTTCAGTTAAGATGGGAAACTTGTTAGCTTCGTGAACAATGTAGTTCCTTTGAGCTGAAAAGTAACTTCCCTTGCCTGAAACGCCATCCAGCTTGTAGGAAGACACATAGCCTGGGATTTCACTCCATTTCTGAAGGGAAACACACAGCATAGTTCTCATCCATGGATAACACTCTGCTTTAGTGCAAGAAGAACGCTCTTGCTTATAGATTCTCTAATACAGCAGGAAACTTGAGTCAGCTCAGAACAAAAGAATGGTGTTTCTTACACATACGGATCATATCTAGTTCATCTCTGCCTCTGAAACTGAAAGAAACCACAGGTCCTCTAACATCCAATGCTGATCAGTTAAGATGAGAAACGTGTGAGCTTCGTGAACCATGTAGTTGGTTTGAGCTGAAAAGTGACTGTCCTTACTTGAAACGAAGTCTTGCTTGTAGGAAGACAAAGAGCCTGGGATTTAACTCCATTTCTGAAGTGGAACACACAGCAGAGTTCTCATCCATTGATCACACTCTGCTTTAGAGCAAGAAGCATGCTCTTGCTTTCTAGAGTCTCTGGTATAGCAGGAAACGTGAGTGTGCTGAGAACAAAAGAACGGTGTTTCCTACACATACGGACCATATCTAGTCCAACTCTGCTTCTGAAAGTGATACAAAGCTCTGGTCCTCTAACATCCAATGCTTGTCAGTTAAGATGAGAAACGTGTGAGCTTTGTGAACCATGTAGTTCATTTGAGCTGAAAAGTGACTGCCCTTACTTGAAACGAAATCTTGCTTGTAGGAAGACACAGAGCCTGGAATTTAACTCCATTTCTGAAGGGAAACACACAGCATAGTTCTCATCCATGGATCACACTCTGTTTTAGAGCAAGAAGCACGCTCTTTCTTTCTAGAGTCTCTAGTACAGCAGGAAAGGTGAGTGTGCTGAGAACAAAAGAACGGTGTTTCCTACACATAAAGACCATATCTAGTCCAACTCTGCCTCTGAAACTGATACAAAGTACTGGTCCTCTAACATCCAATGCTTGTCAGTTAAGATGGGAAACTTGTTAGCTTCGTGTACGATGTAGTTCCTTTGAGCTGAAAAGTGACTGCCCTTGCCTGAAACGACATCCAGCTTGTAGGAAGACACAGAGCCTGGGATTTAACTCCATTTCTGAAGGGAAACACACAGGAGAGTTCTCATCCATAGATCACACTCTGCTTTAGAGCAAGTAGCACGCTCTTGCTTCCTAGAGTCTCTAATACAGCAGGAAATGTGAGTGTACTCAGAAGAACAGAACAGTGTTTCCTATACATACTGACCTTATCTAGTTCAACTCTGCTTGAAATTGATACAAAGCAAAGGTTCTCTAACATCCAATGCTCCTCAGTTAAGATGAGAAACATGTGAGCATCGTGAATGATGTAGTGTGTTTGAGCTGAAAAGTGACTGCCCTTACCTGTAACGAAGTAGTGCTTGTAGGAAGACACAGAGCCTGGGATTTAACTCCATTTCTGAAGGGAAACACACAGCAGAGTTCTCATCCATGGATCACACTCTGCTTTAGAGCCTGAAGAACGCTCTTGCTTCTAGACTCTCTAGTACAGCAGGAAACATGAGTCAGCTCAGAACAAAAGAACGGTGTTTCTTACACATACGGACCATATCTAGTTCATCTCTGCTTCTGAAACTGAAAGAAACCACAGGTCCTCTAACATCCAATGCTTGTCAGTTAAGATGAGAAACGTGTGAGCTTCGTGAACCATGTAGTACGTTTGAGCTGAAAAGTGTCTGTCCTTACTTGAAACGAAGTCTTGCTTGTAGGAAGACACAGAGCCTGGGATTTATATCCATTTCTGAAGGGAAACACACAGCAGAGTTCTCATCCATGGATCACACTCTGCTTTAGAGCAAGAAGCACGCTCTAGCTTTCTAGAGTCTCTAAGACAGCAGGAAATCTGAGTGTGCTGAGAACAAAAGAACGGTGTTTCCTACACATATGGACCATATCTAGTCCAACTCTGCTTCTGAAACTGATACAAAGCACTGGTCCTCTAACATCCAATGCTTGTCAGTTAAGATGAGAAACGTGTAAGCTCGTGAACGATGTACTTCATTTGAGCTAAAAAATGACTGCCCTTAAATGAAACGAAGTCTTGCTTGTAGGAAGACACAGAGCCTGGAATTTAACTCCATTTCTGAAGGGATACACACAGAAGAGTTCTCATCCATTGTTCACACTCTGCTTTAGAGCAAGAAGCATGCTCTAGCTTTCTAGAGTCTCTAAGACAGCAAGAAACCTGAGTGTGCTGAAAACAAAAGAACGGTTTTTCCTACACATACGAACAATATCTAGTCCAACTCTGCTTCTGAAACTGATACAATGCACTGGTACTCTAACATCCAATGCTTATCATTTAAGATGAAAAACGTGTGAGCTTCGTGAACAATGTAGTTCGTTTGAGCTGTAAAGTGACTGCCCTTACCTGAAACGAAGTAGTGCTTGTAGGAAGACACAAATCCTGGGATTTAACTCCATTTCTGAAGGGAAACACACAGCAGAGTTCTCATCCATGGATCACACTCTGCTTTAGAGCAAGAAGAACGCTCTTGCTTGTAGACTCTCTAGTACAGCAGGAAACATGAGTCAGCTCAGAACAAAAGAACGGTGTTTCTTACACATACGGACCATATCTAGTTCATCTCTGCTTCTGAAACTGAAAGAAACCACAGGTCCTCTATCATCCAATGCTTGTCAGTTAAGATGAGAAACGTGTGAGCTTCGTGAACCATGTAGTTCGTTTGTGCTGAAAAGTGTCTGTCCTTACTTGAAACGAAGTCTTGCTTGTAGGAAGACACAGAGCCTGGGATTTAACTCCATTTCTGAAGGGAAACACACAGCAGAGTTCTCATCCATGGATCACACTCTGCTTTAGAGCAAGAAGCACGCTCTAGCTTTCTAGAGTCTCTAAGACAGCAGGAAATCTGAGTGTGCTGAGAACAAAAGAACGGTGTTTCCTACACATACGGACCATATCTAGTCCAACTCTGCTTCTGAAACTGATACAAAGCACTGGTCCTCTAACATCCAGTGCTTGTCAGTTAAGATGAGAAACGTGTGAGCTTCGTAAACGATGTAGTTCATTTGAGCTGAAAAGTGACTGCCCTTACTTGAAACGAAGTCTTGCTTGTAGGAAGACACAGAGCTTAGAATTTAACTCCATTTCAGAAGGGAAACACACAGCAGAGTTCTCATCCATGGATCACACTCTGCTTTAGAGCAAGAAGCACGCTCTAGCTTTCTAGAGTCTCTAAGACAGCAGGAAATCTGAGTGTGCTGAGAACAAAAGAACGGTGTTTCCTACACATACGGACCATATCTAGTCCAACTCTGCTTCTGAAACTGATACAAAGCACTGGTCCTCTAACATCCAATGCTTGTCAGTTAAGATGAGAAACGTGTGAGCTCGTGAACGATGTAGTTCATTTGAGCTATAAAATGACTGCCCTTACATGAAACGAAGTCTTGCTTGTAGGAAGACACAGAGCCTGGAATTTAACTCCATTTCTGAAGGGAAACACACAGCATAGTTCTCATCCATTGTTCACACTCTGATTTAGAGCAAGAAGCACGCTCTAGCTTTCTAGAGTCTCTAAGACAGCAAGAAACGTGAGTGTGCTTAGAACAAAAGAACGGTATTTCCTACACATTTGGACAATATCTAGTCCAACTCTACTTCTGAAACTGATACAAAGCACTGGTCCTCTAACATCCAATGCTTTTCAGTTAAGATGGGAAACTTGTTAGCTTCATGAACAATGTAGTTCCTTTGAGCTGAAAAGTAACTTCCCTTGCCTGAAACGCCATCCAGCTTGTAGGAAGACACATAGCCTGGGATTTCACTCCATTTCTGAAGGGAAACACACAGCAGAGTTCTCATCCATGGATCACACTCTGCTTTAGATCAAGAAGCACGCTCTTGCTTCTAGATTCTCTAATACAGCAGGAAACTTGAGTCAGCTCAGAACAAAAGAACACTGTTTCTTACACATACGGACCATATCTAGTTCATCTCTGCTTCTGAAACTGAAATAAACTACACGTCCTCTAACATCCAATGCTTGTCATTTAAGATGAGAAACGTGTGAGCCTTGTGAATGATGTAGTTCGTTTGAGCTGAAAAGTGACTGCCCTTACTTGAAACGAAGTCTTGCATGTAGGAAGACACAGAGCCTGGGATTTAACTCCATTTCTGAAGTGAAACACACAGCAGAGTTATCATCCATTGATCACACTCTGCTTTAGAGCAAGAAGCACGCTCTAGGTTTCTAGAGTCTCTAAGACAGCAGGAAACGTGAGTGTGCTGAGAACCAAAGAACAGTGTTTCCTACACATCCGGACCATATCTAGTCCAACTCTGCTTGTGAAACTGATACAAAGCACTGGTCCTCTAACATCCAATGCTTGTCAGTTAAGATGAGAAACGTGTGAGCTCGTGAACGATGTAGTTCATTTGAGGTAAAAAATGACTGCCCTTACATGAAACGAAGTAGTGCTTGTAGGAAGAAACAAATCCTGGGATTTAACTTCATTTCTGAAGGGAAACACACAACAGAGTTCTCATCCATGGATCACACTCTGCTTTAGATTAAGAAGAACGCTCTTGCTTCTAGATACTCTAATATAGCAGGACACTTGAGTCAGCTCAGAACAAAAGAACGCTGTTTCTTACACATACGGACCATATCTAGTCCAACTCTGCTTCTGAAACTGATACAAAGCACTGGTCCTCTAACATCCAGTGCTTGTCAGTTAAGATAAGAAACGTGTGAGCTTCGTAAACGATGTAGTTCATTTGAGCTGAAAAGTGACTGCCCTTACTTGAAACGAAGTCTTGCTTGTAGGAAGACACAGAGCTTAGAATTTAACTCCATTTCTGAAGTGAAACACACAGCAGAGTTCTCATCCATTGATCACACTCTGCTTTAGAGCAAGAAGCACGCTCTTGCTTTCTACAGTCTCTACAACAGCAGGAAACGTGAGTGTGCTGAGAACAAAAGAACGGTGTTTCCTACACATACGGACCATATCTAGTCCAACTCTGCCTCTGAAACTGATACAAAGTACTGGTCCTCTAACATCCAATGCCTGTCATTTAAGATGGGAAACTTGTTAGCTTCGTGAACGATGTAGTTCCTTTGAGCTGAAAAGTGACTGCCCTTACTTGAAACGAAGTCTTGCTTGTAGGAAGACACAGAGCCTGGGATTTAACTCCATTTCTGAAGGGAAACACACAGGAGAGTTCTCATCCATAGATCACACTCTGCTTTAGAGCAAGAAGCACGCTCTTGCTTCCTAGGGTCTCTAATACAGCAGGAAACGTGAGTGTGCTCAGAAGAAAAGAACAGTGTTTCCTATACATACTGACCATATCTAGTTCAACTCTGCTTGAAATTGATACAAAGCAAAGGTACTCTAACATCCAATGCTTCTCAGTTAAGATGAGAAACGTGAGCATCGTGAACGATGTAGTGTGTTTGAGCTGAAAAGTGACTGCCCTTACCTGTAACGAAGTAGTGCTTGTAGGAAGACACAAATCCTGGGATTTAACTCCATTTCTAAAGGGAAACACACAGCAGAGTTCTCATCCATGGATCACACTCTGCTTTAGATCAAGAAGCACGCTCTTGCTTCTAGATACTCTAATATAGCAGGACACTTGAGTCAGCTCAGAACAAAAGAACGCTGTTTCTTACACATACGGACCATATCTAGTTCATCTCTGCTTTTGAAACTGAAGCAAACCACACGTCCTCTAACATCCAATGCTTGTAAGTTAAGATGAGCAACGTGTGAGCTTCGTGAACGATGTAGTTCGTTTTAGCTGAAAAGTGACTGTCCTTACTTGAAACGAAGTCTTGCTTGTAGGAAGACACAGAGCCTGGGATTTACTCCATTTCTGAAGTGAAACACACAGCAGAGTTCTCATCCATGGATCACACTCTGCTTTAGAGCAAGAAGCATGCTCTAGCTTTCTAGAGTCTCTAAGAGAGCAGGAAATAAGAGTGTGCTGAGAACAAAAGAACAGTGTTTCCTACACATCCGGACCATATCTAGTCCAACTCTGCTTCTGAAACTGATACAAAGCACTGGTCCTCTAACATCCAATGCTTATCATTTAAGATGAAAAACGTGTGAGCTTCGTGAACAATGTAGTTCGTTTGAGCTGTAAAGTGACTGCCCTTACCTGAAACGAAGTAGTGCTTGTAGGAAGACACAAATCCTGCGATTTAACTCCATTTCTGAAGGGAAACACACAGCAGAGTTCTCATCCATGGATCACACTCTGCTTTAGAGCCTGAAGAACGCTCTTGCTTCTAGACTCTCTAGTACAGCAGGAAACATGAGTCAGCTCAGAACAAAAGAACGGTGTTTCTTACACATACGGACCATATCTAGTTCATCTCTGCTTCTGAAACTGAAAGAAACCACACGTCCTCTATCATCCACTGCTTGTCAGTTAAGATGAGAAACGTGTGAGCTTCATGAACCATGTAGTTCGTTTGAGCTGAAAAGTGTCTGTCCTTACTTGAAACGAAGTCTTGCTTGTAGGAAGACACAGAGCCTGGGATTTAACTCCATTTCTGAAGGGAAACACACAGCAGAGTTCTCATCCATGGATCACACTCTGCTTTAGAGCAAAAAGCACGCTCTAGCTTTCTAGAGTCTCTAAGACAGCAGGAAATCTGAGTGTGCTGAGAACAAAAGAACGGTGTTTCCTACACATACGGACCATATCTAGTCCAACTCTGCTTCTGAAACTGATACAAAGCACTGGTCCTCTAACATCCAGTGCTTGTCAGTTAAGATGAGAAACGTGTGAGCTTCGTAAACGATGTAGTTCATTTGAGCTGAAAAGTGACTGCCCTTACTTGAAACGAAGTCTTGCTTGTAGGAAGACACAGAGCTTAGAATTTAACTCCATTTCTGAAGGGAAACACACAGCAGAGTTCTCATCCATGGATCACACTCTGCTTTAGAGCAAGAAGCACGCTCTAGCTTTCTAGAGTCTCTAAGACAGCAGGAAATCTGAGTGTGCTGAGAACAAAAGAACGGTGTTTCCTACACATACGGACCATATCTAGTCCAACTCTGCTTCTAAAACTGATACAAAGCACTGGTCCTCTAACCTCCAATGCTTGTCAGTTAAGATGAGAAACGTGTGAGCTCGTGACGATGTAGTTCATTTGAGCTAAAAAATGACTGCCCTTACATGAAACGAAGTCTTGCTTGTAGGAATACACAGAGCCTGGAATTTAACTCCATTTCTGAAGGGAAACACACAGCAGAGTTCTCATCCATTGTTCACACTCTGATTTAGAGCAAGAAGCACGCTCTAGCTTTCTAGAGTCTCTAAGACAGCAAGAAACGTGAGTGTGCTTAGAACAAAAGAACGGTATTTCCTACACATATGGACAATATCTAGTCCAACTCTGCTTCTGAAACTGATACAAAGCACTGGTCCTCTAACATCCAATGCTTTTCAGTTAAGATGGGAAACTTGTTAGCTTCATGAACAATGTAGTTCCTTTGAGCTGAAAAGTAACTTCCCTTGCCTGAAACGCCATCCAGATTGTAGGAAGACACATAGCCTGGGATTTCACTCCATTTCTGAAGGGAAACACACAGCAGAGTTCTCATCCATGGATCTCACTCTGCTTTAGATCAAGAAGCACGCTCTTGCTTCTAGATTCTCTAATACAGCAGGAAACTTGAGTCAGCTCAGAACAAAAGAACACTGTTTCTTACAAATACGGACCATATCTAGTTCATCTCTGCTTCTGAAACTGAAATAAACTACACGTCCTCTAACATCCAATGCTTGTCATTTAAGATGAGAAACGTGTGAGCTTCGTGAATGATGTAGTTCGTTTGAGCTGAAAAGTGACTGCCCTTACTTGAAACGAAGTCTTGCATGTAGGAAGACACAGAGCCTGGGATTTAACTCCGTTTCTGAAGTGAAACACACAGAAGAGTTATCATCCATTGATCACACTCTGCTTTAGAGCAAGAAGCACGCTCTAGGTTTCTAGAGTCTCTAAGACAGCAGGAAACGTGAGTGTGCTGAGAACCAAAGAACAGTGTTTCCTACACATCCGGACCATATCTAGTCCAACTCTGCTTGTGAAACTGATACAATGCACTGGTCCTCTAACATCCAATGCTTATCATTTAAGATGAAAAACGTGTGAGCTTCATGAACAATGTAGTTCGTTTGAGCTGTAAAGTGACTGCCCTTAGCTGAAACGAAGTAGTGCTTGTAGGAAGACACAAATCCTGGGATTTAACTCCATTTCTGAAGGGAAACACACAGCAGAGTTCTCATCCATGGATCACACTCTGCTTTAGAGCAAGAAGAACGCTCTTGCTTGTAGACTCTCTAGTACAGCAGGAAACATGAGTCAGCTCAGAACAAAAGAAATGTGTTTCTTACACATACGGACCATATCTAGTTCATCTCTGCTTCTGAAACTGAAAGAAACCACAGGTCCTCTATCATCCAATGCTTGTCAGTTAAGATGAGAAACATGTGAGCTTCATGAACCATGTAGTTCGTTTGAGCTGAAAAGTTTCTGTCCTTACTTGAAACGAAGTCTTGCTTGTAGGAAGACACAAATCCTGGGATTTAACTCCATTTCTGAAGAGAAACACACAGCAGAGTTCTCATCCATGGATCACACTCTGCTTTAGAGCAAGAAGCACGCTCTAGCTTTCTAGAGTCTCTAAGACAGCAGGAAATCTGAGTGTGCTGAGAACAAAAGAACGGTGTTTCCTACACATACGGACCATATCTAGTCCAACTCTGCTTCTGAAACTGATACAAAGCACTGGTCCTCTAACATCCAATGCTTGTCAGTTAAGATGAGAAACGTGTGAGCTCGTGAACGATGTAGTTCATTTGAGCTAAAAAATGACTGCCCTTACATGAAACGAAGTCTTGCTTGTAGGAAGACACAGAGCTTGGAATTTAACTCCATTTCTGAAGGGAAACACACAGCAGAGTTCTCATCCATTGTTCACACTCTGATTTAGAGCAAGAAGCACACTCTAGCTTTCTAGAGTCTCTAAGACAGCAAGAAACGTGAGTGTGCTTAGAACAAAAGAACGGTATTTCCTACACATATGGACAATATCTAGTCCAACTCTGCTTCTGAAACTGATACAAAGCACTGGTCCTCTAACATCCAATGCTTTTCAGTTAAGATGGGAAACTTGTTAGCTTCATGAACAATGTAGTTCCTTTGAGCTGAAAAGTAACTTCCATGCCTGAAACGCCATCCAGCTTGTAGGAAGACACATAGCCTGGGATTTCACTCCATTTCTGAAGGGAAACACACAGCAGAGTTCTCATCCATGGATCACACTCTGCTTTAGATCAAGAAGCACGCTCTTGCTTCTAGATACTCTAATATAGCAGGACACTTGAGTCAGCTCAGAACAAAAGAACGCTGTTTCTTACACATACGGACCATATCTAGTTAATCTCTGCTTCTGAAACTGAAGCAAACCACACGTCCTCTAACATCCAATGCTTGTAAGTTAAGATGAGCAACGTGTGAGCTTCGTGAATGATGTAGTTCGTTTTAGCTGAAAAGTGACTGTCCGTACTTGAAACGAAGTCTTGCTTGTAGGAAGACACAGAGCCTGGGATTTACTCCATTTCTGAAGTGAAACACACAGCAGAGTTCTCATCCATGGATCACACTCTGCTTCAGAGCAAGAAGCATGCTCTAGCTTTCTAGAGTCTCTAAGACAGCAGGAAATCTGAGTGTGCTGAGAACAAAAGAACAGTGTTTCCTACACATCCGGACCATATCTAGTCCAACTCTGCTTCTGAAACTGATACAAAGCACTGGTCCTCTAACATCCAATGCTTATCAATTAAGATGAAAAACGTGTGAGCTTCGTGAACAATGTAGTTCGTTTGAGCTGTAAAGTGACTGCCCTTACCTGAAACGAAGTAGTGCTTGTAGGAAGACACAAATCCTGGGATTTAACTCCATTTCTGAAGGGAAACACACAGCAGAGTTCTCATCCATGGATCACACTCTGCTTTAGAGCAAGAAGAACGCTCTTGCTTGTAGACACTCTAGTATAGCAGGAAACATGAGTCATCTCAGAACAAAAGAACGGTGTTTCTTACACATACGGACCATATCTAGTTCATCTCTGCTTCTGAAACTGAAAGAAACCACAGGTCCTCTAACATCCAATGCTTGTCAGTTAAGATGAGAAACGTGTGAGCTTCATGAACCATGTAGTTCCTTTGAGCTGAAAAGTGTCTGTCCTTACTTGAAACGAAGTCTTGCTTGTAGGAAGACACAGAGCCTGGGATTTAACTCCATTTCTGAAGGGAAAGACACAGCAGAGTTCTCATCCATGGATCACACTCCGCTTTAGAGCAAGAAGCACGCTCTAGCTTTCTAGAATCTCTAAGACAGCAGGAAATCTGAGTGTGCTGAGAACAAAAGAACGGTGTTTCCTACACATACGGACCATATCTAGTCCAACTCTGCTTCTGAAACTGATACAAAGCACTGGTCCTCTAACATCCAATGCTTGTCAGTTAAGATGAGAAACGTGTGAGCTCGTGAACGATGTAGTTCATTTGAGCAAAAAAATGACTGCCCTTACATGAAACGAAGTCTTGCTTGTAGGAAGACACAGAGCCTGGAATTTAACTCCATTTCTGAAGGGAAACACACAGCAGAGTTCTCATCCATTGTTCACACTCTGATTTAGAGCAAGAAGCACGCTCTAGCTTTCTAGAGTCTCTACTACAGCAGGAAACGTGAGTGTGCTGAGAACAAAAGAACGGTGTTTCCTACACATACGGACCATATCTAGTCCAACTCTGCCTCTGAAACTGATACAAAGTACTGGTCCTCTAACATCCAATGCTTGTCATTTAAGATGGGAAACTTGTTAGCTTCGTGAACGATGTAGTTCCTTTGAGCTGAAAAGTGACTGCCCTTACTTGAAACGAAGTCTTGCTTGTAGGAAGACACAGAGCCTGGGATTTAACTCCATTTCTGAAGGGAAACACACAGGAGAGTTCTCATCCATAGATCACACTCTGCTTTAGAGCAAGAAGCACGCTCTTGCTTCCTAGAGTCTCTAATACAGCAGGAAACGTGAGTGTGCTTAGAAGAAAAGAACAGTGTTTCCTATACATACTGACCATATCTAGTTCAAATCTCCTTGAAATTGATACAAAGCAAAGGTTCTCTAACATCCAATGCTTCTCAGTTAAGATGAGAAACATGTGAGCATCGTGAACGATGTAGTGTGTTTGAGCTGAAAAGTGACTGCCCTTACCTGTAACGAAGTAGTGCTTGTAGGAAGACACAAATCCTGGGATTTAACTCCATTTCTGAAGGGAAACACACAGCAGAGTTCTCATCCATGGATCACACTCTGCTTTAGAGCAAGAAGAACGCTCTTGCTTGTAGACTCTCTAGTACAGCAGGAAACATGAGTCAGCTCAGAACAAAAGAAATGTGTTTCTTACACATACGGACCATATCTAGTTCATCTCTGCTTCTGAAACTGAAAGAAACCACAGGTCCTCTATCATCCAATGCTTGTCAGTTAAGATGAGAAACATGTGAGCTTCATGAACCATGTAGTTCGTTTGAGCTGAAAAGTTTCTGTCCTTACTTGAAACGAAGTCTTGCTTGTAGGAAGACACAAATCCTGGGATTTAACTCCATTTCTGAAGAGAAACACACAGCAGAGTTCTCATCCATGGATCACACTCTGCTTTAGAGCAAGAAGCACGCTCTAGCTTTCTAGAGTCTCTAAGACAGCAGGAAATCTGAGTGTGCTGAGAACAAAAGAACGGTGTTTCCTACACATACGGACCATATCTAGTCCAACTCTGCTTCTGAAACTGATACAAAGCACTGGTCCTCTAACATCCAATGCTTGTCAGTTAAGATGAGAAACGTGTGAGCTCGTGAACGATGTAGTTCATTTGAGCTAAAAAATGACTGCCCTTACATGAAACGAAGTCTTGCTTGTAGGAAGACACAGAGCTTGGAATTTAACTCCATTTCTGAAGGGAAACACACAGCAGAGTTCTCATCCATTGTTCACACTCTGATTTAGAGCAAGAAGCACGCTCTAGCTTTCTAGAGTCTCTAAGACAGCAAGAAACGTGAGTGTGCTTAGAACAAAAGAACGGTATTTCCTACACATATGGACAATATCTAGTCCAACTCTGCTTCTGAAACTGATACAAAGCACTGGTCCTCTAACATCCAATGCTTTTCAGTTAAGATGGGAAACTTGTTAGCTTCATGAACAATGTAGTTCCTTTGAGCTGAAAAGTAACTTCCATGCCTGAAACGCCATCCAGCTTGTAGGAAGACACATAGCCTGGGATTTCACTCCATTTCTGAAGGGAAACACACAGCAGAGTTCTCATCCATGGATCACACTCTGCTTTAGATCAAGAAGCACGCTCTTGCTTCTAGATACTCTAATATAGCAGGACACTTGAGTCAGCTCAGAACAAAAGAACGCTGTTTCTTACACATACGGACCATATCTAGTTAATCTCTGCTTCTGAAACTGAAGCAAACCACACGTCCTCTAACATCCAATGCTTGTAAGTTAAGATGAGCAACGTGTGAGCTTCGTGAATGATGTAGTTCGTTTTAGCTGAAAAGTGACTGTCCGTACTTGAAACGAAGTCTTGCTTGTAGGAAGACACAGAGCCTGGGATTTACTCCATTTCTGAAGTGAAACACACAGCAGAGTTCTCATCCATGGATCACACTCTGCTTCAGAGCAAGAAGCATGCTCTAGCTTTCTAGAGTCTCTAAGACAGCAGGAAATCTGAGTGTGCTGAGAACAAAAGAACAGTGTTTCCTACACATCCGGACCATATCTAGTCCAACTCTGCTTCTGAAACTGATACAAAGCACTGGTCCTCTAACATCCAATGCTTATCAATTAAGATGAAAAACGTGTGAGCTTCGTGAACAATGTAGTTCGTTTGAGCTGTAAAGTGACTGCCCTTACCTGAAACGAAGTAGTGCTTGTAGGAAGACACAAATCCTGGGATTTAACTCCATTTCTGAAGGGAAACACACAGCAGAGTTCTCATCCATGGATCACACTCTGCTTTATAGCAAGAAGAACGCTCTTGCTTGTAGACACTCTAGTACAGCAGGAAACATGAGTCATCTCAGAACAAAAGAACGGTGTTTCTTACACATACGGACCATATCTAGTTCATCTCTGCTTCTGAAACTGAAAGAAACCACAGGTCCTCTAACATCCAATGCTTGTCAGTTAAGATGAGAAACGTGTGAGCTTCATGAACCATGTAGTTCCTTTGAGCTGAAAAGTGTCTGTCCTTACTTGAAACGAAGTCTTGCTTGTAGGAAGACACAGAGCCTGGGATTTAACTCCATTTCTGAAGGGAAAGACACAGCAGAGTTCTCATCCATGGATCACACTCCGCTTTAGAGCAAGAAGCACGCTCTAGCTTTCTAGAATCTCTAAGACAGCAGGAAATCTGAGTGTGCTGAGAACAAAAGAACGGTGTTTCCTACACATACGGACCATATCTAGTCCAACTCTGCTTCTGAAACTGATACAAAGCACTGGTCCTCTAACATCCAATGCTTGTCAGTTAAGATGAGAAACGTGTGAGCTCGTGAACGATGTAGTTCATTTGAGCAAAAAAATGACTGCCCTTACATGAAACGAAGTCTTGCTTGTAGGAAGACACAGAGCCTGGAATTTAACTCCATTTCTGAAGGGAAACACACAGCAGAGTTCTCATCCATTGTTCACACTCTGATTTAGAGCAAGAAGCACGCTCTAGCTTTCTAGAGTCTCTACTACAGCAGGAAACGTGAGTGTGCTGAGAACAAAAGAACGGTGTTTCCTACACATACGGACCATATCTAGTCCAACTCTGCCTCTGAAACTGATACAAAGTACTGGTCCTCTAACATCCAATGCTTGTCATTTAAGATGGGAAACTTGTTAGCTTCGTGAACGATGTAGTTCCTTTGAGCTGAAAAGTGACTGCCCTTACTTGAAACGAAGTCTTGCTTGTAGGAAGACACAGAGCCTGGGATTTAACTCCATTTCTGAAGGGAAACACACAGGAGAGTTCTCATCCATAGATCACACTCTGCTTTAGAGCAAGAAGCACGCTCTTGCTTCCTAGAGTCTCTAATACAGCAGGAAACGTGAGTGTGCTTAGAAGAAAAGAACAGTGTTTCCTATACATACTGACCATATCTAGTTCAAATCTCCTTGAAATTGATACAAAGCAAAGGTTCTCTAACATCCAATGCTTCTCAGTTAAGATGAGAAACATGTGAGCATCGTGAACGATGTAGTGTGTTTGAGCTGAAAAGTGACTGCCCTTACATGTAACGAAGTAGTGCTTGTAGGAAGACACAAATCCTGGGATTTAACTCCATTTCTGAAGGGAAACACACAGCAGAGTTCTCATCCATGGATCACACTCTGCTTTAGATCAAGAAGCACGCTCTTGCTTCTAGATACTCTAATATAGCAGGACACTTGAGTCAGCTCAGAACAAAAGAACGCTGTTTCTTACACATACGGACCATATCTAGTTCATCTCTGCTTCTGAAACTGAAGCAAACCACACGTCCTCTAACATCCAATGCTTGTAAGTTAAGATGAGCAACGTGTGAGCTTCGTGAACGATGTAGTTCGTTTTAGCTGAAAAGTGACTGTCCTTACTTGAAACGAATTCATGCTTGTAGGAAGACACAGAGCCTGGGATTTACTTCATTTCTGACGTGAAACACACAGCAGAGTTCTCATCCATGGATCACACTCTGCTTTAGAGCAAGAAGCATGCTCTAGCTTTCTAGAGTCTCTAAGACAGCAGGAAATCTGAGTGTGCTGAGAACAAAAGAACAGTGTTTCCTACACATCCGGACCATATCTAGTCCAACTCTGCTTCTGAAACTGATACAAAGCACTGGTCCTCTAACATCCAATGCTTATCATTTAAGATGAAAAACGTGTGAGCTTCGTGAACAATGTAGTTCGTTTGAGCTGTAAAGTGACTGCCCTTACCTGAAACGAAGTAGTGCTTGTAGGAAGACACAAATCCTGGGATTTAACTCCATTTCTGAAGGGAAACACACAGCAGAGTTCTCATCCATGGATCACACTCTGCTTTAGATCAAGAAGCACGCTCTTGCTTCTAGATACTCTAATATAGCAGGACACTTGAGTCAGCTCAGAACAAAAGAACGCTGTTTCTTACACATACGGACCATATCTAGTTCATCTCTGCTTCTGAAACTGAAGCAAACCACACGTCCTCTAACATCCAATGCTTGTAAGTTAAGATGAGCAACGTGTGAGCTTCGTAAACGATGTAGTTCATTTGAGCTAAAAAATGACTGCCCTTACATGAAACGAAGTCTTGCTTGTAGGAAGACACAGAGCCTGGAATTTAACTCCATTTCTGAAGGGAAACACACAGCAGAGTTCTCATCCATTGTTCACACTCTGATTTAGAGCAAGAAGCACGCTCTAGCTTTCTAGAGTCTCTACTACAGCAGGAAACGTGAGTGTGCTGAGAACAAAAGAACGGTGTTTCCTACACATATGGACCATATCTAGTCCAACTCTGCCTCTGAAACTGATACAAAGTACTGGTCCTCTAACATCCAATGCTTTTCAGTTAAGATGAGAAACGTGTGAGCTCGTGAACGATGTAGTTCATTTGAGCTAAAAAATGACTGCCCTTACATGAAACGAAGTAGTGCTTGTAGGAAGACACAAATCCTGGGATTTAACTCCATTTCTGGAGGGAAACACACAGCAGAGTTCTCATCCATGGATCACACTCTGCTTTAGATCAAGAAGAACGCTCTTGCTTCTAGATACTCTAATATAGCAGGACACTTGAGTCAGCTCAGAACAAAAGAACGCTGTTTCTTACACATACAGACCATATCTAGTCCAACTCTGCTTCTGAAACTGATACAAAGCACTGGTCCTCTAACATCCAGTGCTTGTCAGTTAAGATGAGAAACGTGTGAGCTTCGTAAATGATGTAGTTCATTTGAGCTGAAAAGTGACTGCCCTTACTTGAAACGAAGTCTTGCTTGTAGGAAGACACAGAGACTGGAATTTAACTCCATTTCTGAAGGGAAACACACAGCAGAGTTCTCATCCATGGATCACACTCTGCTTTAGATCAAGAAGAACGCTCTTGCTTCTAGATACTCTAATATAGCAGGACACTTGAGTCAGCTCAGAACAAAAGAACGCAGTTTCTTACACATACGGACCATATCTAGTCCAACTCTGCTTCTGAAACTGATACAAAGCACTGGTCCTCTAACATCCAATGCTTGTCAGTTAAGATGGGAAACTTGTTAGCTTCGTGAACGATGTAGTTCCTTTGAGCTGAAAAGTGACTGCCCTTGCCTGAAACGCCATCCAGCTGGTTGAAGACACAGAGCCTGGGATTTAACTCCATTTCTGAAGGGAAACACACAGCAGAGTTCTCATGCATTGATCACACTCTGCTTTAGAGCAAGAAGCACGCTCTTGCTTTCTACAGTCTCTACTACAGAAGGAAACGTGAGTGTGCTGAGAACAAAAGAACGGTGTTTCCTACACATACGGACCATATCTAGTCCAACTCTGCCTCTGAAACTGATACAAAGTACTGGTCCTCTAACATCCAATGCTTGTCAGTTAAGATGGGAAACTTGTTAGCTTCGTGAACGATGTAGTTCCTTTGAGCTGAAAAGTGACTGCCCTTACTTGAAACGAAGTCTTGCTTGTAAGAAGACACAGAGCCTGGGTTTTAACTCCATTTCTGAAGGGAAACACACAGGAGAGTTCTCATCCATAGATCACACTCTGCTTTCGAGCAAGAAGCACGCTCTTGCTTCCTAGAGTCTCTAATACAGCAGGAAACGTGAGTGTGCTCAGAAGAAAAGAACAGTGTTTCCTATACATACTGAACTTATCTAGTTCAAATCTCCTTGAAATTGATACAAAGCAAAGGTTCTCTAACATCCAATGCTTCTCAGTTAAGATGAAAAACGTGTGAGCTTCGTGAACAATGTAGTTCGTTTGAGCTGTAAAGTGACTGCCCTTACCTGAAACGAAGTAGTGCTTGTAGGAAGACACAAATCCTGGGATTTAACTCCATTTCTGAAGAGAAACACACAGCAGAGTTCTCATCCATGGATCACACTCTGCTTTAGATCAAGAAGCACGCTCTTGCTTCTAGATACTCTAATATAGCAGGACACTTGAGTCAGCTCAGAACAAAAGAACGCTGTTTCTTACACATACGGACCATATCTAGTTCATCTCTGCTTCTGAAACTGAAGCAAACCACACGTCCTCTAACATCCAATGCTTGTAAGTTAAGATGAGCAACGTGTGAGCTTCGTAAACGATGTAGTTCATTTGAGCTAAAAAATGACTGCCCTTACATGAAACGAAGTCTTGCTTGTAGGAAGACACAGAGCCTGGAATTTAACTCCATTTCTGAAGGGAAACACACAGCAGAGTTCTCATCCATTGTTCACACTCTGATTTAGAGCAAGAAGCACGCTCTAGCTTTCTAGAGTCTCTACTACAGCAGGAAACGTGAGTGTGCTGAGAACAAAAGAACGGTGTTTCCTACACATATGGACCATATCTAGTCCAACTCTGCCTCTGAAACTGATACAAAGTACTGGTCCTCTAACATCCAATGCTTTTCAGTTAAGATGAGAAACGTGTGAGCTCGTGAACGATGTAGTTCATTTGAGCTAAAAAATGACTGCCCTTACATGAAAGGAAGTAGTGCTTGTAGGAAGACACAAATCCTGGGATTTAACTCCATTTCTGGAGGGAAACACACAGCAGAGTTCTCATCCATGAATCACACTCTGCTTTAGATCAAGAAGAACGCTCTTGCTTCTAGATACTCTAATATACCAGGACACTTGAGTCAGCTCAGAACAAAAGAACGCTGTTTCTTACACATACAGACCATATCTAGTCCAACTCTGCTTCTGAAACTGATACAAAGCACTGGTCCTCTAACATCCAGTGCTTGTCAGTTAAGATGAGAAACGTGTGAGCTTCGTAAACGATGTAGTTCATTTGAGCTGAAAAGTGACTGCCCTTACTTGAAACGAAGTCTTGCTTGTAGGAAGACACAGAGACTGGAATTTAACTCCATTTCTGAAGGGAAACACACAGCAGAGTTCTCATCCATGGATCACACTCTGCTTTAGATCAAGAAGAACGCTCTTGCTTCTAGATACTCTAATATAGCAGGACACTTGAGTCAGCTCAGAACAAAAGAACGCAGTTTCTTACACATACGGACCATATCTAGTCCAACTCTGCTTCTGAAACTGATACAAAGCACTGGTCCTCTAACATCCAATGCTTGTCAGTTAAGATGGGAAACTTGTTAGCTTCGTGAACGATGTAGTTCCTTTGAGCTGAAAAGTGACTGCCCTTGCCTGAAACGCCATCCAGCTGGTTGAAGACACAGAGCCTGGGATTTAACTCCATTTCTGAAGGGAAACACACAGCAGAGTTCTCATCCATTGATCACACTCTGCTTTAGAGCAAGAAGCACGCTCTTGCTTTCTACAGTCTCTACTACAGAAGGAAACGTGAGTGTGCTGAGAACAAAAGAACGGTGTTTCCTACACATACGGACCATATCTAGTCCAACTCTGCCTCTGAAACTGATACAAAGTACTAGTCCTCTAACATCCAATGCTTGTCAGTTAAGATGGGAAACTTGTTAGCTTCGTGAACGATGTAGTTCCTTTGAGCTGAAAAGTGACTGCCCTTACTTGAAACGAAGTCTTGCTTGTAAGAAGACACAGAGCCTGGGTTTTAACTCCATTTCTGAAGGGAAACACACAGGAGAGTTCTCATCCATAGATCACACTCTGCTTTAGAGCAAGAAGCACGCTCTTGCTTCCTAGAGTCTCTAATACAGCAGGAAACGTGAGTGTGCTCAGAAGAAAAGAACAGTGTTTCCTATACATACTGAACTTATCTAGTTCAAATCTCCTTGAAATTGATACAAAGCAAAGGTTCTCTAACATCCAATGCTTCTCAGTTAAGATGAGAAACATGTGAGCATCATGAACGATGTAGTGTGTTTGAGCTGAAAAGTGACTGCCCTTACCTGTAACGAAGTAGTGCTTGTAGGAAGACACAAATCCTGGGATTTAACTCCATTTCTGAAGGGAAACACACAGCAGAGTTCTCATCCATGGATCACACTCTGCTTTAGATCAAGAAGCACGCTCTTGCTTCTAGATACTCTAATATAGCAGGACACTTGAGTCAGCTCAGAACAAAAGAACGCTGTTTCTTACACATACGGACCATATCTAGTTCATCTCTGCTTCTGAAACTGAAGCAAACCACACGTCCTCTAACATCCAATGCTTGTAAGTTAAGATGAGCAACGTGTGAGCTTCGTGAACGATGTAGTTCGTTTTAGCTGAAAAGTGACTGTCCTTACTTGAAACGAATTCTTGCTTGTAGGAAGACACAGAGCCTGGGATTTACTCCATTTCTGAAGTGAAACACACAGCAGAGTTCTCATCCATGGATCACACTCTGCTTTAGAGCAAGAAGCATGCTCTAGCTTTCTAGAGTCTCTAAGACAGCAGGAAATCTGAGTGTGCTGAGAACAAAAGAACAGTGTTTCCTACACATCCGGACCATATCTAGTCCAACTCTGCTTCTGAAACTGATACAAAGCACTGGTCCTCTAACATCCAATGCTTATCATTTAAGATGAAAAACGTGTGAGCTTCGTGAACAATGTAGTTTGTTTGAGCTGTAAAGTGACTGCCCTTACCTGAAACGAAGTAGTGCTTGTAGGAAGACACAAATCCTGGGATTTAACTCCATTTCTGAAGGGAAACACACAGCAGAGTTCTCATCCATGGATCACACTCTGCTTTAGATCAAGAAGCACGCTCTTGCTTCTAGATACTCTAATATAGCAGGACACTTGAGTCAGCTCAGAACAAAAGAACGCTGTTTCTTACACATACGGACCATATCTAGTTCATCTCTGCTTCTGAAACTGAAGCAAACCACACATCCTCTAACATCCAATGCTTGTAAGTTAAGATGAGCAACGTGTGAGCTTCGTAAACGATGTAGTTCATTTGAGCTAAAAAATGACTGCCCTTACATGAAACGAAGTCTTGCTTGTAGGAAGACACAGAGCCTGGAATTTAACTCCATTTCTGAAGGGAAACACACAGCAGAGTTCTCATCCATTGTTCACACTCTGATTTAGAGCAAGAAGCACGCTCTAGCTTTCTAGAGTCTCTACTACAGCAGGAAACGTGAGTGTGCTGAGAACAAAAGAACGGTGTTTCCTACACATACGGACCATATCTAGTCCAACTCTGCCTCTGAAACTGATACAAAGTACTGGTCCTCTAACATCCAATGCTTGTCATTTAAGATGGGAAACTTGTTAGCTTCGTGAACGATGTAGTTCCTTTGAGCTGAAAAGTGACTGCCCTTACTTGAAACGAAGTCTTGCTTGTAGGAAGACACAGAGCCTGGGATTTAACTCCATTTCTGAAGGGAAACACACAGGAGAGTTCTCATCCATAGATCACACTCTGCTTTAGAGCAAGAAGCACGCTCTTGCTTCCTAGAGTCTCTAATACAGCAGGAAACGTGAGTGTGCTTAGAAGACAAGAACAGTGTTTCCTATACATACTGACCATATCTAGTTCAAATCTCCTTGAAATTGATACAAAGCAAAGGTTATCTAACATCCAATGCTTCTCAGTTAAGATGAGAAACATGTGAGCATCATGAACGATGTAGTGTGTTTGAGCTGAAAAGTGACTGCCCTTACCTGAAACGAAGTAGTGCTTGTAGGAAGACACAAATCCTGGGATTTAACTCCATTTCTGAAGGGAAACACACAGCAGAGTTCTCATCCATGGATCACACTCTGCTTTAGATCAAGAAGCACGCTCTTGCTTCTAGATACTCTAATATAGCAGGACACTTGAGTCAGCTCAGAACAAAAGAACGCTGTTTCTTACACATACGGACCATATCTAGTTCATCTCTGCTTCTGAAACTGAAGCAAACCACACGTCCTCTAACATCCAATGCTTGTAAGTTAAGATGAGCAACGTGTGAGCTTCGTAAACGATGTAGTTCATTTGAGCTAAAAAATGACTGCCCTTACATGAAACGAAGTAGTGCCTGTAGGAAGACAAAAATCCTGGGATTTAACTCCATTTCTGAAGTGAAACACACAGCAGAGTTCTCATCCATTGATCACACTCTGCTTTAGAGCAAGAAGCACGCTCTTGCTTTCTAGAGTCTCTAGAACAGCAGGAAACGTGAGTGTGCTGAGAAGAAAAGAACGGTGTTTCCTACACATATGGACCATATCTAGTCCAACTCTGCCTCTGAAACTGATACAAAGTACTGGTCCTCTAACATCCAATGCTTTTCAGTTAAGATGAGAAACGTGTGAGCTCGTGAACGATGTAGTTCATTTTTTAAAAAATGACTGCCCTTACATGAAACGAAGTAGTGCTTGTAGGAAGATACAAATCCTGGGATTTAACTCCATTTCTGGAGGGAAACACACAGCAGAGTTCTCATCCATGGATCACACTCTGCTTTAGATCAAGAAGAACGCTCTTGCTTCTAGATACTCTAATATAGCAGGACACTTGAGTCAGCTCAGAACAAAAGAACGCTGTTTCTTACACATACAGACCATATCTAGTCCAACTCTGCTTCTGAAACTGATACAAAGCACTGGTCCTCTAACATCCAGTGCTTGTCAGTTAAGATGAGAAACGTGTGAGCTTCGTAAACGATGTAGTTCATTTGAGCTGAAAAGTGACTGCCCTTACTTGAAACGAAGTCTTGCTTGTAGGAAGACACAGAGACTGGAATTTAACTCCATTTCTGAAGGGAAACACACAGCAGAGTTCTCATCCATGGATCACACTCTGCTTTAGATCAAGAAGAACGCTCTTGCTTCTAGATACTCTAATATAGCAGGACACTTGATTCAGCTCAGAACAAAAGAACGCAGTTTCTTACACATACGGACCATATCTAGTCCAACTCTGCTTCTGAAACTGATACAAAGCACTGGTCCTCTAACATCCAATGCTTGTCAGTTAAGATGGGAAACTTGTTAGCTTCGTGAACGATGTAGTTCCTTTGAGCTGAAAAGTGACTGCCCTTGCCTGAAACGCCATCCAGCTGGTTGAAGACACAGAGCCTGGGATTTAACTCCATTTCTGAAGGGAAACACACAGCAGAGTTCTCATGCATTGATCACACTCTGCTTTAGAGCAAGAAGCACGCTCTTGCTTTCTACAGTCTCTACTACAGAAGGAAACGTGAGTGTGCTGAGAACAAAAGAACGGTGTTTCCTACACATACGGACCATATCTAGTCCAACTCTGCCTCTGAAACTGATACAAAGTACTGGTCCTCTAACATCCAATGCTTGTCAGTTAAGATGGGAAAGTTGTTAGCTTCGTGAACGATGTAGTTCCTTTGAGCTGAAAAGTGACTGCCCTTACTTGAAACGAAGTCTTGCTTGTAAGAAGACACAGAGCCTGGGTTTTAACTCCATTTCTGAAGGGAAAAACACAGGAGAGTTCTCATCCATAGATCACACTCTGCTTTAGAGCAAGAAGCACGCTCTTGCTTGCTAGAGTCTCTAATACAGCAGGAAACGTGAGTGTGCTCAGAAGAAAAGAACAGTGTTTCCTATACATACTGAACTTATCTAGTTCAAATCTCCTTGAAATTGATACAAAGCAAAGGTTCTCTAACATCCAATGCTTCTCAGTTAAGATGAGAAACATGTGAGCATCATGAACGATGTAGTGTGTTTGAGCTGAAAAGTGACTGCCCTTACCTGTAACGAAGTAGTGCTTGTAGGAAGACACAAATCCTGGGATTTAACTCCATTTCTGAAGGGAAACACACAGCAGAGTTCTCATCCATGGATCACACTCTGCTTTAGATCAAGAAGCACGCTCTTGCTTCTAGATACTCTAATATAGCAGGACACTTGAGTCAGCTCAGAACAAAAGAACGCTGTTTCTTACACATACGGACCATATCTAGTTCATCTCTGCTTCTGAAACTGAAGCAAACCACACGTCCTCTAACATCCAATGCTTGTAAATGAAGATGAGCAACATGTGAGCTTCGTGAACGATGTAGTTCGTTTTAGCTGAAAAGTGACTGTCCTTACTTGAAACGAATTCTTGCTTGTAGGAAGACACAGAGCCTGGGATTTACTCCATTTCTGAAGTGAAACACACAGCAGAGTTCTCATCCATGGATCACACTCTGCTTTAGAGCAAGAAGCATGCTCTAGCTTTCTAGAGTCTCTAAGACAGCAGGAAATCTGAGTGTGCTGAGAACAAAAGAACAGTGTTTCCTACACATCCGGACCATATCTAGTCCAACTCTGCTTCTGAAACTGATACAAAGCACTGGTCCTCTAACATCCAATGCTTGTAAGTTAAGATGAGCAACGTGTGAGCTTCGTAAACGATGTAGTTCATTTGAGCTAAAAAATGACTGCCCTTACATTAAACGAAGTAGTGCTTGTAGGAAGACACAAATCCTGGGATTTAACTCCATTTCTGAAGTGAAACACACAGCAGAGTTCTCATCCATTGATCACACTCTGCTTTAGAGCAAGAAGCACGCTCTTGCTTTCTAGAGTCTCTAGAACAGCAGGAAACGTGAGTGTGCTGAGAAGAAAAGAACGGTGTTTCCTACACATATGGACCATATCTAGTCCAACTCTGCCTCTGAAACTGATACAAAGTACTGGTCCTCTAACATCCAATGCTTTTCAGTTAAGATGAGAAACGTGTGAGCTTCGTAAACGATGTAGTTCATTTGAGCTGAAAAGTGACTGCCCTTACTTGAAACGAAGTCTTGCTTGTAGGAAGACACAGAGACTGGAATTTAACTCCATTTCTGAAGGGAAACAGACAGCAGAGTTCTCATCCATGGATCACACTCTGCTTTAGATCAAGAAGAACGCTCTTGCTTCTAGATACTCTAATATAGCAGGACACTTGAGTCAGCTCAGAACAAAAGAACGCAGTTTCTTACACATACGGACCATATCTAGTCCAACTCTGCTTCTGAAACTGATACAAAGCACTGGTCCTCTAACATCCAATGCTTGTCAGTTAAGATGGGAAACTTGTTAGCTTCGTGAACGATGTAGTTCCTTTGAGCTGAAAAGTGACTGCCCTTGCCTGAAACGCCATCCAGCTGGTTGAAGACACAGAGCCTGGGATTTAACTCCATTTCTGAAGGGAAACACACAGCAGAGTTCTCATCCAATGATCACACTCTGCTTTAGAGCAAGAAGCACGCTCTTGCTTTCTACAGTCTCTACTACAGAAGGAAACGTGAGTGTGCTGAGAACAAAAGAACGGTGTTTCCTACACATACGGACCATATCTAGTCCAACTCTGCCTCTGAAACTGATACAAAGTACTGGTCCTCTAACATCCAATGCTTGTCAGTTAAGATGGGAAACTTGTTAGCTTCGTGAACGATGTAGTTCCTTTGAGCTGAAAAGTGACTGCCCTTACTTGAAACGAAGTCTTGCTTGTAAGAAGACACAGAGCCTGGGTTTTAACTCCATTTCTGAAGGGAAACACACAGGAGAGTTCTCATCCATAGATCACACTCTGCTTTAGAGCAAGAAGCACGCTCTTGCTTCCTAGAGTCTCTAATACAGCAGGAAACGTGAGTGTGCTCAGAAGAAAAGAACAGTGTTTCCTATACATACTGAACTTATCTAGTTCAAATCTCCTTGAAATTGATAAAAAGCAAAGGTTCTCTAACATCCAATGCTTCTCAGTTAAGATGAGAAACATGTGAGCATCATGAACGATGTAGTTCCTTTGAGCTGAAAAGTGACTGCCCTTACCTGTAACGAAGTAGTGCTTGTAGGAAGACACAAATCCTGGGATTTAACTCCATTTCTGAAGGGAAACACACAGCAGAGTTCTCATCCATGGATCACACTCTGCTTTAGATCAAGAAGCACGCTCTTGCTTCTAGATACTCTAATATAGCAGGACACTTGAGTCAGCTCAGAACAAAAGAACGCTGTTTCTTACACATACAGACCATATCTAGTTCATCTCTGCTTCTGAAACTGAAGCAAACCACACGTCCTCTAACATCCAATGCTTGTAAATGAAGATGAGCAACATGTGAGCTTCGTGAACGATGTAGTTCGTTTTAGCTGAAAAGTGACTGTCCTTACTTGAAACGAAGTCTTGCTTGTAGGAAGACACAGAGCCTGGGATTTACTCCATTTCTGAAGTGAAACACACAGCAGAGTTCTCATCCATGGATCACACTCTGCTTCAGAGCAAGAAGCATGCTCTAGCTTTCTAGAGTCTCTAAGACAGCAGGAAATCTGAGTGTGCTGAGAACAAAAGAACAGTTTTTCCAACACATCCGGACCATATCTAGTCCAACTCTGCTTCCGAAACTGATACAAAGCACTGGTCCTCTAACATCCAATGCTTGTCAGTTAAGATGGGAAACTTGTTAGCTTCGTGAACGATGTAGTTCCTTTGAGCTGAAAAGTGACTGCCCTTGCCCGAAACGCCATCCCGCTGGTTGAAGACACAGAGCCTGGGATTTATCTCCATTTCTGAAGGGAAACACACAGCAGAGTTCTCATGCATGGATCACACTCTGCTTTAGATCAAGAAGCACGCTCTTGCTTCCTAGAGTCTCTAATACAGCAGGAAACGTGAGTGTGCTCAGAAGAAAAGAACAGTGTTTCCTACACATCCGGACCATATCTAGTCCAACTCTTCTTCTGAAACTGATACAAAGCACTGGTCCTCTAACATCCAATGCTTGTCAGTTAAGATGAGAAACGTGTGAGCTCGTGAACGATGTAGTTCATTTTAGCTGAAAAGTGACTGCCCTTACTTGAAACAAAGTCTTGCTTGTAGGAAGACAGAGAGCCTGGAATTTAACTCCATTTCTGAAGGGAAACACACAGCACAGTTTTCATCCATGGATCACACTCTGCTTTAGAGCAAGAAGCACGCTCTTGCTTCTAGATTCTCTAATACAGCAGGAAATTTGAGTCAGCTCAGAACAAAAGAACGCTGTTTCTTACACATACGGACCATATCTAGTTCAACTCTGCTTGAAATTGATACAAAGCAAAGGTTCTCTAACATCCAATGCTTGTCAGTTAAGAGGAGAAACGTCTGAGCTTCGTGAACGATGTAGTTCCTTTGAGCTGAAAAGTGAATGCCCTTGCCTGAAACGCCATCCAGCTTGTAGAAAGACACAGAGCCTGGGATTTAACTCCATTTCTGAAGTGAAACAAACAGCAGAGTTCTCATCCATTGATCACAATCTGCTTTAGAGCAAGAAGCACGCTCTATCTTTCTAAGGTCTCTAAGACAGCTGGAAATCTGAGTGTGCTGAGAACAAAAGAACGGTGTTTCCTACACATATGGACCATATCTAGTCCAACTCTGCCTCTGAAACTGATACAAAGTACTGGTCCTCTAACATCCAATGCTTGTCAGTTAAGATGGGAAACTTGTTAGCTTCGTGAACGATGTAGTTCCTTTGAGCTGAAAAGTGACTGCCCTTACTTGAAACGAAGTCTTGCTTGTAAGAAGACACAGAGCCTGGGTTTTAACTCCATTTCTGAAGGGAAACACACAGGAGAGTTCTCATCCATAGATCACACTCTGCTTTAGAGCAAGAAGCACGCTCTTGCTTCCTAGAGTCTCTAATACAGCAGGAAACGTGAGTGTGCTCAGAAGAAAAGAACAGTGTTTCCTATACATACTGAACTTATCTAGTTCAAATCTCCTTGAAATTGATACAAAGCAAAGGTTCTCTAACATCCAATGCTTCTCAGTTAAGATGAGAAACATGTGAGCATCATGAACGATGTAGTGTGTTTGAGCTGAAAAGTGACTGCCCTTACCTGTAACGAAGTAGTGCTTGTAGGAAGACACAAATCCTGGGATTTAACTCCATTTCTGAAGGGAAACACACAGCAGAGTTCTCATCCATGGATCACACTCTGCTTTAGATCAAGAAGCACGCTCTTGCTTCTAGATACTCTAATATAGCAGGACACTTGAGTCAGCTCAGAACAAAAGAACGCTGTTTCTTACACATACGGACCATATCTAGTTCATCTCTGCTTCTGAAACTGAAGCAAACCACACGTCCTCTAACATCCAATGCTTGTAAGTTAAGATGAGCAACGTGTGAGCTTCGTGAACGATGTAGTTCGTTTTAGCTGAAAAGTGACTGTCCTTACTTGAAACGAATTCTTGCTTGTAGGAAGACACAGAGCCTGGGATTTACTCCATTTCTGAAGTGAAACACACAGCAGAGTTCTCATCCATGGATCACACTCTGCTTTAGAGCAAGAAGCATGCTCTAGCTTTCTAGAGTCTCTAAGACAGCAGGAAATCTGAGTGTGCTGAGAACAAAAGAACAGTGTTTCCTACACATCCGGACCATATCTAGTCCAACTCTGCTTCTGAAACTGATACAAAGCACTGGTCCTCTAACATCCAATGCTTGTAAGTTAAGATGAGCAACGTGTGAGCTTCGTAAACGATGTAGTTCATTTGAGCTAAAAAATGACTGCCCTTACATTAAACGAAGTAGTGCTTGTAGGAAGACACAAATCCTGGGATTTAACTCCATTTCTGAAGTGAAACACACAGCAGAGTTCTCATCCATTGATCACACTCTGCTTTAGAGCAAGAAGCACGCTCTTGCTTTCTAGAGTCTCTAGAACAGCAGGAAACGTGAGTGTGCTGAGAAGAAAAGAACGGTGTTTCCTACACATATGGACCATATCTAGTCCAACTCTGCCTCTGAAACTGATACAAAGTACTGGTCCTCTAACATCCAATGCTTTTCAGTTAAGATGAGAAACGTGTGAGCTTCGTAAACGATGTAGTTCATTTGAGCTGAAAAGTGACTGCCCTTACTTGAAACGAAGTCTTGCTTGTAGGAAGACACAGAGACTGGAATTTAACTCCATTTCTGAAGGGAAACAGACAGCAGAGTTCTCATCCATGGATCACACTCTGCTTTAGATCAAGAAGAACGCTCTTGCTTCTAGATACTCTAATATAGCAGGACACTTGAGTCAGCTCAGAACAAAAGAACGCAGTTTCTTACACATACGGACCATATCTAGTCCAACTCTGCTTCTGAAACTGATACAAAGCACTGGTCCTCTAACATCCAATGCTTGTCAGTTAAGATGGGAAACTTGTTAGCTTCGTGAACGATGTAGTTCCTTTGAGCTGAAAAGTGACTGCCCTTGCCTGAAACGCCATCCAGCTGGTTGAAGACACAGAGCCTGGGATTTAACTCCATTTCTGAAGGGAAACACACAGCAGAGTTCTCATCCAATGATCACACTCTGCTTTAGAGCAAGAAGCACGCTCTTGCTTTCTACAGTCTCTACTACAGAAGGAAACGTGAGTGTGCTGAGAACAAAAGAACGGTGTTTCCTACACATATGGACCATATCTAGTCCAACTCTGCCTCTGAAACTGATACAAAGTACTGGTCCTCTAACATCCAATGCTTGTCAGTTAAGATGGGAAACTTGTTAGCTTCGTTAACGATGTAGTTCCTTTGAGCTGAAAAGTGACTGCCCTTACTTGAAACGAAGTCTTGCTTGTAAGAAGACACAGAGCCTGGGTTTTAACTCCATTTCTGAAGGGAAACACACAGGAGAGTTCTCATCCATAGATCACACTCTGCTTTAGAGCAAGAAGCACGCTCTTGCTTCCTAGAGTCTCTAATACAGCAGGAAACGTGAGTGTGCTCAGAAGAAAAGAACAGTGTTTCCTATACATACTGAACTTATCTAGTTCAAATCTCCTTGAAATTGATAAAAAGCAAAGGTTCTCTAACATCCAATGCTTCTCAGTTAAGATGAGAAACATGTGAGCATCATGAACGATGTAGTTCCTTTGAGCTGAAAAGTGACTGCCCTTACCTGTAACGAAGTAGTGCTTGTAGGAAGACACAAATCCTGGGATTTAACTCCATTTCTGAAGGGAAACACACAGCAGAGTTCTCATCCATGGATCACACTCTGCTTTAGATCAAGAAGCACGCTCTTGCTTCTAGATACTCTAATATAGCAGGACACTTGTGTCAGCTCAGAACAAAAGAACGCTATTTCTTACACATACAGACCATATCTAGTTCATCTCTGCTTCTGAAACTGAAGCAAACCACACGTCCTCTAACATCCAATGCTTGTAAATTAAGATGAGCAACATGTGAGCTTCGTGAACGATGTAGTTCGTTTTAGCTGAAAAGTGACTGTCCTTACTTGAAACGAAGTCTTGCTTGTAGGAAGACACAGAGCCTGGGATTTACTCCATTTCTGAAGTGAAACACACAGCAGAGTTCTCATCCATGGATCACACTCTGCTTCAGAGCAAGAAGCATGCTCTAGCTTTCTAGAGTCTCTAAGACAGCAGGAAATCTGAGTGTGCTGAGAACAAAAGAACAGTTTTTCCAACACATCCGGACCATATCTAGTCCAACTCTGCTTCCGAAACTGATACAAAGCACTGGTCCTCTAACATCCAATGCTTGTCAGTTAAGATGGGAAACTTGTTAGCTTCGTGAACGATGTAGTTCCTTTGAGCTGAAAAGTGACTGCCCTTGCCCGAAACGCCATCCCGCTGGTTGAAGACACAGAGCCTGGGATTTATCTCCATTTCTGAAGGGAAACACACAGCAGAGTTCTCATGCATGGATCACACTCTGCTTTAGATCAAGAAGCACGCTCTTGCTTCCTAGAGTCTCTAATACAGCAGGAAACGTGAGTGTGCTCAGAAGAAAAGAACAGTGTTTCCTACACATCCGGACCATATCTAGTCCAACTCTTCTTCTGAAACTGATACAAAGCACTGGTCCTCTAACATCCAATGCTTGTCAGTTAAGATGAGAAACGTGTGAGCTCGTGAACGATGTAGTTCATTTTAGCTGAAAAGTGACTGCCCTTACTTGAAACAAAGTCTTGCTTGTAGGAAGACAGAGAGCCTGGAATTTAACTCCATTTCTGAAGGGAAACACACAGCACAGTTTTCATCCATGGATCACACTCTGCTTTAGAGCAAGAAGCACGCTCTTGCTTCTAGATTCTCTAATACAGCAGGAAATTTGAGTCAGCTCAGAACAAAAGAACGCTGTTTCTTACACATACGGACCATATCTAGTTCAACTCTGCTTGAAATTGATACAAAGCAAAGGTTCTCTAACATCCAATGCTTGTCAGTTAAGAGGAGAAACGTCTGAGCTTCGTGAACGATGTAGTTCCTTTGAGCTGAAAAGTGAATGCCCTTGCCTGAAACGCCATCCAGCTTGTAGAAAGACACAGAGCCTGGGATTTAACTCCATTTCTGAAGTGAAACAAACAGCAGAGTTCTCATCCATTGATCACAATCTGCTTTAGAGCAAGAAGCACGCTCTATCTTTCTAAGGTCTCTAAGACAGCTGGAAATCTGAGTGTGCTGAGAACAAAAGAACGGTGTTTCCTACACATAGAGACCATATCTAGCCCAACTCTGCTTCTGAAACTGATACAAAGCACTGTTCCTCTAATATCCAATGCTTGTCAGTTAAGATGAGAAACGTGTGAGCTCGTGAACGATGTAGTTCGTTTGAGCTAAAGAATGACTGCCCTTAAATGAAACGAAGTCTTGCTTGGAGGAAGACAGAGAGCCTGGAATATAACTCCATTTCTGAAGGGAAACACACAGCAGAGTTCTCATCCATTGCTCACACTCTGCTTTAGAGCAAGAAGCATACTCTAGCTTTCTAGAATCTCTAAGACAGCAGGAAACTTGAGTGTGCTGAGAACAAAAGAACGGTATTTCCTACACATACAGACCATATCTAGTCCAACTCTGCTTCTGAAACTGATACAAAGTACTGTTCCTCTAACATCCAATGCTTGTCAGTTAAGATGAGAAATGTGTGAGCTTGTGAACGATGTAGTTCATTTGAGCTAAAAAATGACTGCCCTTACATGAAAGTAAGTCTTGCTCGGAGGAAGACACAGAGTCTGGAATATAACTCGATTTCTGAAGGGAAACACACAGCAGAGTTCTCATCCATTGTTCACACTCTGCTTTAGAGCAAGAAGCATGCTCTAGCTTTCTAGAGTCTCTAAGACAGCAAAAAAAGTGAGTGTGCTGAGAACAAAAAAACGGTGTTTCCTACACATACGGACAATATCTAGTCCAACTCTGCTTCTGAAACTGATAAAAAGCACTGGTCCTCTAACATCCAATGCTTATAATTTAAGATGAAAAACGTGTGAGCTTCGTGAACGATGTAGTTCCTTTGAACTGAAAAGTGACTGCCCTTACATGTAATGAAATAGTGCTTGTAGGAAGACACATAGCCTGGGATTTAAGTCCATTTCTGCAGGGAAACACACAGCATAGTTCTCATCCATGGATCATACTCTGCTTTAGTGCAAGAAGCACGCTCTTGCTTCTAGATTCTCTAATACAGCAGGAAAATTGAGTCAGCTCAGAATAAAAGAACGGTGTTTCTTACACATACAGACCATATCTAGTTCAACTCTGCTTGAAATTGATACAAAGCAAAGTTTCTCTAACATCCAATGCTTGTCAGTTAAGATGAGAAATATCTGAGCTTCGTGAACGATGTACTTCGTTTGAGCTTAAAAGTGACTGCCCTTACTTGAAACGAAGTCTTGCTTGTAGGAAGACAGAGAGCCTGGGATTTACTCCATTTCTGAAGTGAAACACACAGCAGAGTTCTCATCCATTGATCACACTCTGCTTTAGAGCAAGAAGCACGCTCTAGCTTTCTAGAGTCTCTAAGACAGCAAGAAACGTGAGTGTGCTGAGAACAAAAGAACAGTGTTCCCTACACATACAGACCATATCTAGTCCAACTCTGCTTCTGAAACTGATACAAAGCAATGGTCCTCTAACATCCAATGCTTGTCAGTTAAGATGAGAAACGTGAGAGTTCGTGAAAGATGTAGTTCATTTGAGCAAAAAAATGACTGCCCTTACATGAAAAGAAGTCTTGCTTGTAGGAAGACACAGAGCCTGTAATTTAACTCCATTTCTGAAGGGAATCACACAGCAGAGTTCTTATCCATTGTTCACACTCTGCTTTAGAGCAAGAAGCAAGCTCTAGCTTTCTAGAGTCTCTAAGACAGCAGGAAACGTGAGTGTGGTGAGAACAAAAGAACGCTGTTTCCCACACATACGGACCATATCTAGTCCAACTCTGCCTCTGAACCTGATACAAAGTACTGGTCCTCTTACATCCAATGCTTATCATTTAAAATGAAAAACGGGTGAGCTTCGTGAACAATGTAGTTCGTTTCAGCTGAAAAGTGACTGCTCTTACCTGTAATGAAGTAGTGCTTGTAGGAGGACACAGAGCCTGGGATTTAAGTCCATTTCTGAAGGGAAACACACAGCATAGTTCTAATCCATGGATCACACTCTGCTTCAGAGCAAGAAGCATGCTCTAGCTTTCTAGAGTCTCTAAGACAGCAGGAAATCTGAGTGTGCTGAGAACAAAAGAACAGTTTTTCCAACACATCCGGACCATATCTAGTCCAACTCTGCTTCAGAAACTGATACAAAGCACTGGTCCTCTAACATCCAATGCTTGTCAGTTAAGATGGGAAACTTGTTAGCTTCGTGAACGATGTAGTTCCTTTGAGCTGAAAAGTGACTGCCCTTGCCCGAAACGCCATCCCGCTGGTTGAAGACACAGAGCCTGGGATTTAACTCCATTTCTGAAGGGAAACACACAGCAGAGTTCTCATGCATGGATCACACTCTGCTTTAGATCAAGAAGCACGCTCTTGCTTCCTAGAGTCTCTAATACAGCAGGAAACGTGAGTGTGCTCAGAAGAAAAGAACAGTGTTTCCTATACATACTGAACTTATCTAGTTCAAATCTCCTTGAAATTGATACAAAGCAAAGGTTCTCTAACATCCAATGCTTCTCAGTTAAGATGAGAAACATGTGAGCATCATGAACGATGTAGTGTGTTTGAGCTGAAAAGTGACTGCCCTTACCTGTAACGAAGTAGTGCTTGTAGGAAGACACAAATCCTGGGATTTAACTCCATTTCTGAAGGGAAACACACAGCAGAGTTCTCATCCATGGATCACACTCTGCTTTAGATCAAGAAGCACGCTCTTGCTTCTAGATACTCTAATATAGCAGGACACTTGAGTCAGCTCAGAACAAAAGAACGCTGTTTCTTACACATACGGACCATATCTAGTTCATCTCTGCTTCTGAAACTGAAGCAAACCACACGTCCTCTAACATCCAATGCTTGTAAGTTAAGATGAGCAACGTGTGAGCTTCGTGAACGATGTAGTTCGTTTTAGCTGAAAAGTGACTGTCCTTACTTGAAACGAATTCTTGCTTGTAGGAAGACACAGAGCCTGGGATTTACTCCATTTCTGAAGTGAAACACACAGCAGAGTTCTCATCCATGGATCACACTCTGCTTTAGAGCAAGAAGCATGCTCTAGCTTTCTAGAGTCTCTAAGACAGCAGGAAATCTGAGTGTGCTGAGAACAAAAGAACAGTGTTTCCTACACATCCGGACCATATCTAGTCCAACTCTGCTTCTGAAACTGATACAAAGCACTGGTCCTCTAACATCCAATGCTTATCATTTAAGATGAAAAACGTGTGAGCTTCGTGAACAATGTAGTTCGTTTGAGCTGTAAAGTGACTGCCCTTACCTGAAACGAAGTAGTGCTTGTAGGAAGACACAAATCCTGGGATTTAACTCCATTTCTGAAGGGAAACACACAGCAGAGTTCTCATCCATGGATCACACTCTGCTTTAGATCAAGAAGCATGCTCTTGCTTCTAGATACTCTAATATAGCAGGACACTTGAGTCAGCTCAGAACAAAAGAACGCTGTTTCTTACACATACGGACCATATCTAGTTCATCTCTGCTTCTGAAACTGAAGCAAACCACACGTCCTCTAACATCCAATGCTTGTAAGTTAAGATGAGCAACGTGTGAGCTTCGTAAACGATGTAGTTCATTTGAGCTAAAAAATGACTGCCCTTACATGAAACGAAGTAGTGCTTGTAGGAAGACAAAAATCCTGGGATTTAACTCCATTTCTGAAGTGAAACACACAGCAGAGTTCTCATCCATTGATCACACTCTGCTTTAGAGCAAGAAGCACGCTCTTGCTTTCTAGAGTATCTAGAACAGCAGGAAACGTGAGTGTGCTGAGAAGAAAAGAACGGTGTTTCCTACACATATGGACCATATCTAGTCCAACTCTGCCTCTGAAACTGATACAAAGTACTGGTCCTCTAATATCCAATGCTTTTCAGTTAAGATGAGAAACGTGTGAGCTTCGTAAACGATGTAGTTCATTTGAGCTGAAAAGTGACTGCCCTTACTTGAAACGAAGTCTTGCTTGTAGGAAGACACAGAGACTGGAATTTAACTCCATTTCTGAAGGGAAACAGACAGCAGAGTTCTCATCCATGGATCACACTCTGCTTTAGATCAAGAAGAACGCTCTTGCTTCTAGATACTCTAATATAGCAGGACACTTGAGTCAGCTCAGAACAAAAGAACGCAGTTTCTTACACATACGGACCATATCTAGTCCAACTCTGCTTCTGAAACTGATACAAAGCACTGGTCATCTAACATCCAATGCTTGTCAGTTAAGATGGGAAACTTGTTAGCTTCGTGAACGATGTAGTTCCTTTGAGCTGAAAAGTGACTGCCCTTGCCTGAAACGCCATCCAGCTGGTTGAAGACACAGAGCCTGGGATTTCACTCCATTTCTGAAGGGAAACACACAGCAGAGTTCTCATCCATTGATCACACTCTGCTTTAGAGCAAGAAGCACGCTCTTGCTTTCTACAGTCTCTACTACAGAAGGAAACGTGAGTGTGCTGAGAACAAAAGAACGGTGTTTCCTACACATATGGACCATATCTAGTCCAACTCTGCCTCTGAAACTGATACAAAGTACTGGTCCTCTAACATCCAATGCTTGTCAGTTAAGATGGGAAACTTGTTAGCTTCGTGAACGATGTAGTTCCTTTGAGCTGAAAAGTGACTGCCCTTACTTGAAACGAAGTCTTGCTTGTAAGAAGACACAGAGCCTGGGTTTTAACTCCATTTCTGAAGGGAAAAACACAGGAGAGTTCTCATCCATAGATCACACTCTGCTTTAGAGCAAGAAGCACGCTCTTGCTTCCTAGAGTCTCTAATACAGCAGGAAACGTGTGTGTGCTCAGAAGAAAAGAACAGTGTTTCCTATACATACTGAACTTATCTAGTTCAAATCTCCTTGAAATTGATACAAAGCAAAGGTTCTCTAACATCCAATGCTTCTCAGTTAAGATGAGAAACATGTGAGCATCATGAACGATGTAGTGTGTTTGAGCTGAAAAGTGACTGCCCTTACCTGTAACGAAGTAGTGCTTGTAGGAAGACACAAATCCTGGGATTTAACTCCATTTCTGAAGGGAAACACACAGCAGAGTTCTCATCCATGGATCACACTCTGCTTTAGATCAAGAAGCACGCTCTTGCTTCTAGATACTCTAATATAGCAGGACACTTGAGTCAGCTCAGAACAAAAGAACGCTGTTTCTTACACATACAGACCATATCTAGTTCATCTCTGCTTCTGAAACTGAAGCAAACCACACATCCTCTAACATCCAATGCTTGTAAATTAAGATGAGCAACGTGTGAGCTTCGTGAACGATGTAGTTGGTTTTAGCTGAAAAGTGACTGTCCTTACTTGAAACGAAGTCTTGCTTGTAGGAAGACACAGAGCCTGGGATTTACTCCATTTCTGAAGTGAAACACACAGCAGAGTTCTCATCCATGGATCACACTCTGCTTCAGAGCAAGAAGCATGCTCTAGCTTTCTAGAGTCTCTAAGACAGCAGGAAATCTGAGTGTGCTGAGAACAAAAGAACAGTTTTTCCAACACATCCGGACCATATCTAGTCCAACTCTGCTTCAGAAACTAATACAAAGCACTGGTCCTCTAACATCCAATGCTTGTCAGTTAAGATGGGAAACTTGTTAGCTTCGTGAACGATGTAGTTCCTTTGAGCTGAAAAGTGACTGCCCTTGCCCGAAACGCCATCCCGCTGGTTGAAGACACAGAGCCTGGGATTTAACTCCATTTCTGAAGGGAAACACACAGCAGAGTTCTCATGCATGGATCACACTCTGCTTTAGATCAAGAAGCACGCTCTTGCTTCCTAGAGTCTCTAATACAGCAGGAAACGTGAGTGTGCTCAGAAGAAAAGAACAGTGTTTCCTACACATCCGGACCATATCTAGTCCAACTCTTCTTCTGAAACTGATACAAAGCACTGGTCCTCTAACATCCAATGCTTGTCAGTTAAGATGAGAAACGTGTGAGCTCGTGAACGATGTAGTTCATTTTAGCTGAAAAGTGACTGCCCTTACTTGAAACAAAGTCTTGCTTGTAGGAAGACAGAGAGCCTGGAATTTAACTCCATTTCTGAAGGGAAACACACAGCACAGTTTTCATCCATGGATCACACTCTGCTTTAGAGCAAGAAGCACGCTCTTGCTTCTAGATTCTCTAATACAGCAGGAAATTTGAGTCAGCTCAGAACAAAAGAACGCTGTTTCTTACACATACGGACCATATCTAGTTCAACTCTGCTTGAAATTGATACAAAGCAAAGGTTCTCTAACATCCAATGCTTGTCAGTTAAGAGGAGAAACGTCTGAGCTTCGTGAACGATGTAGTTCCTTTGAGCTGAAAAGTGAATGCCCTTGCCTGAAACGCCATCCAGCTTGTAGAAAGACACAGAGCCTGGGATTTAACTCCATTTCTGAAGTGAAACAAACAGCAGAGTTCTCATCCATTGATCACAATCTGCTTTAGAGCAAGAAGCACACTCTATCTTTCTAAGGTCTCTAAGACAGCTGGAAATCTGAGTGTGCTGAGAACAAAAGAACGGTGTTTCCTACACATAGAGACCATATCTAGCCCAACTCTGCTTCTGAAACTGATACAAAGCACTGTTCCTCTAATATCCAATGCTTGTCAGTTAAGATGAGAAACGTGTGAGCTCGTGAACGATGTAGTTCGGTTGAGCTAAAAAATGACTGCCCTTACATGAAACGAAGTCTTGCTTGGAGGAAGACAGAGAGCCTGGAATATAACTCCATTTCTGAAGGGAAACACACAGCAGAGTTCTCATCCATTGCTCACACTCTGCTTTAGAGCAAGAAGCATACTCTAGCTTTCTAGAATCTCTAAGACAGCAGGAAACTTGAGTGTGCTGAGAACAAAAGAACGGTATTTCCTACACATACAGACCATATCTAGTCCAACTCTGCTTCTGAAACTGATACAAAGTACTGTTCCGCTAACATCCAATGCTTGTCAGTTAAGATGAGAAATGTGTGAGCTCGTGAACGATGTAGTTCATTTGAGCTAAAAAATGACTGCCCTTACATGAAAGTAAGTCTTGCTCGGAGGAAGACACAGAGTCTGGAATATAACTCGATTTCTGAAGGGAAACACACAGCAGAGTTCTCATCCATTGTTCACACTCTGCTTCAGAGCAAGAAGCATGCTCTAGCTTTCTAGAGTCTCTAAGACAGCAAAAAAAGTGAGTGTGATGAGAACAAAAAAACGGTGTTTCCTACACATACGGACAATATCTAGTCCAACTCTGCTTCTGAAACTGATACAAAGCACTGGTCCTCTAACATCCAATGCTTATAATTTAAGATGAAAAACGTGTGAGCTTCGTGAACGATGTAGTTCCTTTGAACTGAAAAGTGACTGCCCTTACATGTAATGAAATAGTGCTTGTAGGAAGACACATAGCCTGGGATTTAAGTCCATTTCTGCAGGGAAACACACAGCATAGTTCTCATCCATGGATCATACTCTGCTTTAGTGCAAGAAGCACGCTCTTGCTTCTAGATTCTCTAATACAGCAGGAAAATTGAGTCAGCTCAGAATAAAAGAACGGTGTTTCTTACACATACAGACCATATCTAGTTCAACTCTGCTTGAAATTGATACAAAGCAAAGTTTCTCTAACATCCAATGCTTGTCAGTTAAGATGAGAAATATCTGAGCTTCGTGAACGATGTACTTCGTTTGAGCTTAAAAGTGACTGCCCTTACTTGAAACGAAGTCTTGCTTGTAGGAAGACAGAGAGCCTGGGATTTACTCCCTTTCTGAAGTGAAACACACAGCAGAGTTCTCATCCATTGATCACACTCTGCTTTAGAGCAAGAAGCACGCTCTAGCTTTCTAGAGTCTCTAAGACAGCAAGAAACGTGAGTGTGCTGAGAACAAAAGAACAGTGTTCCCTACACATACAGACCATATCTAGTCCAACTCTGCTTCTGAAACTGATACAAAGCAATGGTCCTCTAACATCCAATGCTTGTCAGTTAAGATGAGAAACGTGAGAGTTCGTGAAAGATGTAGTTCATTTGAGCAAAAAAATGACTGCCCTTACATGAAAAGAAGTCTTGCTTGTAGGAAGACACAGAGCCTGTAATTTAACTCCATTTCTGAAGGGAATCACACAGCAGAGTTCTTATCCATTGTTCACACTCTGCTTTAGAGCAAGAAGCAAGCTCTAGCTTTCTAGAGTCTCTAAGACAGCAGGAAACGTGAGTGTGGTGAGAACAAAAGAACGCTGTTTCCCACACATACGGACCATATCTAGTCCAACTCTGCCTCTGAACCTGATACAAAGTACTGGTCCTCTTACATCCAATGCTTATCATTTAAAATGAAAAACGTGTGAGCTTCGTGAACAATGTAGTTCGTTTCAGCTGAAAAGTGACTGCTCTTACCTGTAATGAAGTAGTGCTTGTAGGAGGACACAGAGCCTGGGATTTAAGTCCATTTCTGAAGGGAAACACACAGCATAGTTCTAATCCATGGATCACACTCTGCTTTAGAGCAAGAAGAACGCACTTGCTTCTAGATTTTGTAATACAGCAGGAATCTTGAGTCAGCTCAGAACAAAAGAATGGTGTTTCTTACACATACGGACCATATCTAGTTCATCTCTGCTTCTGAAACTGAAACAAACCACACGTCCTCTAACATCCAATGCTTGTCATTTAAGGTAGGAAACGTGTGAGCTTCGTGAACAATGTAGTTCGTTTGAGCTGTAAAGTGACTGCCCATACTTGAAACGAAGTCTTGCTCGTAGGAAGACAGAGAGCCTGGAATTTAACTCCATTTCTGAAGGGAAACACACAGCAGAGTTCTCATCCATTGATCACACCCTGCTTTAGAGCAAGAAGCACGCTCTTGCTTTCTAGAGTCTCTAAGACTGCAGGAAACGTGAGTGTGCTGAGAACAAAAGAACGGTGTTTCCTACAATTACGGACCATATCTAGTCCAACTCTGCTTCTGAAACTGATACAAAGCACTGGTCCTCTAACATCCAATGCTTGTCAGTTAAGATGAGAAACGTGTGAGCTCGTGAACGATGTAGTTCATATGAGCTAAAAAATGACTGCCCTTACATGAAACGAAGTCTTGCTTGTAGGAAGACACAGAGCCTGGAATTTAACTCCATTTCTGAAGGGATACACACAGCAGAGTTCTCATCCATTGTTCACACTCTGCTTTAGAGCAAGAAGCACGCACTAGCTTTCTAGAGTCTCTAAGACAGCAAGAAAGGTGAGTGTGCTGAGAACAAAAGAACGGTGTTTCCTACACATACGGACCATATCTAGTTCATCTCTGCTTCTGAAAATGAAACAATCCACACGTCCTCTAACATCCAATGCTTGTCAGTTAAGATGAGAAACGTGTGAGCTTCGTGAACAATGTAGTTCGTTTGAGCTGAAAAGTGACTGCCCTTACTTGAAACGAAGTCTTGCTTGTAGGAAGACACAGAGCCTGGGATTTAACTCCATTTCTGAAGGGAAACAACAGCATAGATATCATACATGGATCACACTCTGATTTAGAGCAAGAAGCACGCTCTTGCTTCTAGATTCTCTAATACAGCAGGAAACTTGAGTCAGCTCAGAATAAAAGAACGGTGTTTCTTACACATACGGACCATATCTAGTTCATCTCTGCTTCTGAAACTTAAACAAACCACATGTCCTCTAACGTCCAATGCTTGTCAGTTAAGATAAGAAACGTGTGAGCTTCGTGAATGATGTAGTTCGTTTGAGCTTAAAAGTGACTGCCCTTACTTGAAACGAAGTCTTGCTTGTAGGAAGACAGAGAGCCTGAGATTTAACTCCATTTCTGAAGTGAAACACACAGCAGAGTTCTCATCCATTGATCACACTCTGCTTTAGAGCAAGAAGCACGCTCTAGCTTTCTAGAGTCTCTAAGACAGCAAGAAACGTGAGTGAGCTGAGAACAAAAGAACAGTGTTTCCTACACATCCGGACGATATCTAGTCCAACTCTGCTTCTGAAACTGATACAAAGCAATGGTCCTCTAACATCCAGTGCTTGTCATTTAAGATGAGAAACGTGTGAGTTCGTGAAAGATGTAGTTCATTTGAGCTAAAAAATGACTGCCCATACATGAAAAGAAGTCTTGCTTGTAGGAAGACACAGAGCCTGTAATTTAACTCCATTTCGGAAGGGAAACGCACAGCAGAGTTCTTATCCATTGTTCACACTCTGCTTTAGAGCAACAAGCAAGCTCTAGCTTTCTAGAGTCTCTAAGACAGCAGGAAACGTGAGTGTGCTGAGAACAAAGAACGGTGTTTCCTAAATATACGGACCATATCTAGTCCAACTCTGCTTCTGAAACTGATACAAAGCACTGGTCGTCTAACATCCAATGCTTGTCAGTTAAGATAAGAAACGTGTGAGCTTCGTGAACGATGTAGTTCATTTGAGCTGTAAAGTGACAGCCCTTACTTGAAATGAAGTCTTGCTTGTAGGAAGACAAAGAGCCTGGGATTTAACTCCATTTTTGAAGAGAAACACACAGCAGAGTTCAGATCCATTGATCACACTCTGCTTTAGGGCAAGAAGCACGCTCTAGCTTTCTAGAATCTCTAAGACAGCAAGTAACGTGAGTGTGCTGAGAACAAAAGAACGGTGTTTCCTACACATACGGACCATATCTAGTCCAACTCTGCTTCTGAAACTGATACAAAGCAATGGTCCTCTAACATCCAATGTTTGTCATTTAAGATGAAAAACGTGTGAGCTTCGTGAACAATGTAGTTCGTATGAGCTGAAAGTGACTGCCCTTACCTGAAATGAAGTAGTGCTTGTAGGAAGACAGAGAGCATGGAATTTAACTCCATTTATGAAGGGAAACACACAGCAGAGTTCTCATCCATTGATGACACTCTGCTTTAGAGCAAGAAGCACGCTCTTGCTTTCTAGAGTCTCTAGTACAGCAGGAAACGTGAGTGTGGTGAGAACAAAAGAACGGTGTTTCCCACACATACGGACCATATCTAGTCCAACTCTGCCTCTGAACCTGATACAAAGTACTGGTCCTCTAACATCCAAGGCTTATCATTTAAAATGAAAAACGTGTGAGCTTCGTGAACAATGTAGTTCGTTTGAGCTGAAAAGTGACTGCTCTTACCTGTAATGAAGTAGTGCTTGTAGGAGGACACAGAGCCTGGGATGTAAGTCCATTTCTGAAGTGAAACACACAGTAGAGTTCTCATCCATTGATCACACTCTGCTTTGGAGCAAGAAGCACGCTCTAGCTTTCTAGAGTCTCTAAGAAAGCAAGTGACGTGAGTGTGCTGAGAACAAAAGAACCGTGTTTCCTACACATACGGACCATATCTAGTCCAACTCTGCTTCTGAAACTGATACAAAGCACTGGTCCTCTGACATCCAATCCTTGCCAGTTAAGATGAGAAATGTGTGAGCTTCGTGAATGATGTAGTTCATTTGAGCTGAAAAGTGACTGCCCTTACTTGAAACGAAATCTTGCTTGTAGGAAGACACAGAGCCTGGAATTTAACTCCATTTCTGAAGGGAAACACACAGCAGAGTTCTCATCCATTGATCACACACTGCTGTAGAGCAAGAAGCACGCTCTTGCTTTCTAGAGTCTCTAAGACAGCAGGAAACATGAGTGTGCTGAGAACAAAAGAACGGTGTTCCCTACACATACGGAACATATCTAGTCCAACTCTGCATAATAAATAGATACAAAGCACGGGTCCTATAACATCCAATGCTTGTCAGTTAAGATGAGAAACGTGTGAGCTTCGTGAACGATGTAGGTCATTTGACCTGAAAAGTGACAGCTTTACCTGAAATGAATTCTTGATTGTAGGAAGACACAGAGACTGGGATTTAACTCCATTTCTGAAGGGAAACACACAGCATAGTTCTCATCAATGGATCACACTCTGCTTTAGAGCAAGAAGCACGCTCTTGTTTTCTAGATTCTCTAAGACAACAGGAAACATGAGTGTGCTGAGAACAAAAGAACTGTGTTTCCTACACATACGGACCATATCTAGACCAACTCTGCCTCTGAAATTGATACAAAGTACAGTTCCTCTAAAATCCAATGCTTGTCATTTAAGATGAGAAACGTGTGAGCTTTGAGAACGATGTAGTTCGTTTGAGCTGAAAAGTGACTGCCCTTACCTGAAACGAAGTAGTGCTTGTAGGAAGACACAGAGCCTGGGATTGAACTCCATTTCAGAAGGGAAACACACAGCATAGTTCTCATCCATGGATCACACTCTGCTTTAGAGAAAGAAGAACACTCTTGCTTTCTAGAATCTCTAATACAGCAGGAAAAGTGAGTGTTCTGAGAACAAAAGAATGGTGTTTCCTACACATACGGACCATATCTATTCCAACTCTGCTTCTGAAACTGATACAAAACACTTGTCCTCTAACACCCGATGCTTGTCAGTTAAAATGAGAAACATGTGAGGTTCGTGCACGATCTAGTTAGTTTGAGCTGAAAAGTGACTGCCCTTATTTGAAACGAAGTCTTGCTTGTAGGAATACACAGAGCCTAGAATTTAACTCCATTTCTGAAGGGGAACACACAGCAGAGTTCTCATCAATGCATCACACTCTGCTGTAGAGCAAGAAGCACGCTCTTGCTTTCTAGAGTCTCTAAGACAGCAGGAAACGTGAGTGTGCTGAGAACTAAAGGACGTTGTTTCCTACATATACGGACCATATCTATTCCAACTCTGCTTCTTAAACTGATACAAAGCACTGGTCCTCTAACATTCATTGCTTGTCAGTTAAGATGAGAAACGTGTGAGCTTCGTGAACGTTGTAGTTCCTTTGAGCTGTAAAGTAACTGCCCTTACCTGAAACGAAGTCTTGCTTGTAGGAAGACTCAGAGCCTGGGATTTAACTCCATTTCTGAAGGGAAACACACAGCACAGTTCTCTTCCATGAATCACACTCTACTTTAGAGCAAGAAGAACGCTATTGATTTCTACAGGCTCTAATACAGCAGGAAACTTGATGTGCTCAGAACAAAGAACTGTGTTTCCTAAACTTATGGACCATATCTAGTTCAACTCTTCGTCTTAAACTGATACAAAGTACTGGTCCGGTAACATCCAATGCTTTTCAATTAAGACCGAGAAACATGTGAGCTTCGTGTATAATGTAGTTCGTTTGAGCTGTAAAATAACTGGCCTTACCTGAAAAGAAGTCGTGCTTGTAGGAAGACACAGAGCCTGGGATTTAACTCCATTTCTGAAGTGAAACACACAGCAGAGTTCTCATATATAGATCACACTCTGCTTTAGAGCGAGAAGCACGCTCTTGCTTTCTAGCGTCTCTAAGACATCAGGAAACATGAGTGTGCTGAGAAAAAAAGAACTGTGTTTCCTACACATGCGGACAATATCTATTCCAACTCTACTTCTGAAATTGATACAAAGCACTGGTCCTCTAACATCCAATGCTTGTCAGTTAAGATGAGAAACATGTGAGCTTCGTGCACGATGTAGTTAGTTTTAGCTGAAAAGTGACTGCCCTTACTTGAAAGGAATTCTTGCTTGTAGGAAGACGAAGAGCCTGGAATTTAACTCCATTGCTGAAGGGAAACACACAGCATAGCTCTCATCCATGGATCACCCTCTGATTTAGTGCAAGACGCATGCTCTTGCTTCTAGATTCTCTAATACAGAAGGAAACTTGAGTCAGCTCAGAATAAAAGAACGGTGTTTGTTACACATACGGACCATATCTAGTTCATCTCTGCTTCTGAAACTTAAACAAACCACATGTCCTCTAACATTCAATGCTTGTCAGTTAAGATGAGAAACGTGTGAGCTTCGTGAACGTTGTAGTTCCTTTGAGCTGTAAAGTAACTGCCCTTACCTGAAACGAAGTCTTGCTTGTAGGAAGACTCAGAGCCTGGGATTTAACTCCATTTCTGAAAGGAAACACACAGCACAGTTCTCTTCCATGAATCACACTCTACTTTAGAGCAAGAAGAACGCTATTGATTTCTACAGGCTCTAATACAGCAGGAAACTTGATGTGCTCAGAACAAAGAACTGTGTTTCCTAAACTTATGGACCATATCTAGTTCAACTCTTCCTCTTAAACTGATACAAAGCACTGGTCCTGTAACATCCAATGCTTTTCAATTAAGACCGAGAAACATGTGAGCTTCGTGTATAATGTAGTTCGTTTGAGCTGTAAAATAACTGGCCTTACCTGAAAAGAAGTCGTGCTTGTAGGAAGACACAGAGCCTGGGATTTAACTCCATTTCTGAAGTGAAACACACAGCAGAGTTCTCATCCATTGATCACACTCTGCTTTAGAGCAAGAAGCACGCTCTAGCTTTCTAGAGTCTCTAAGACAGCAGGAAACGTGAGTGTGCTGAGAACAAAAGAACGGTGTTTCCTACACATACGGACCATATCTAGTCCAACTCTGCTTGTGAAACAGATACAAAGCACTGGTCCTCTAACATCCAATGCTTGTCAGTTAAGATGAGAAACGTGTGAGCTTCGTGAACGATGTAGTTCGTTTGAGCTGAAAAGTGACTGTCCTTCCTTGAAACGAAGTCTTGCTTGTAGGAAGACACAGAAATTGGGATTTAACTCCATTTCTGAAGTGAAACACACAGCATAGTTCTCATCCATGGATCACACTCTGCTTTAGAGCAAGAAGCACTCTCTTTCTTTCTAGAGTCTCTAAGACAGCAGGAAACATGAGTGTGCTGAGAAAAAAAGAACGGTGTTTCCTACACATACGGATCATATCTAGTCCAACTCTGCCTCTTAATTTGATACAAAGCACAGGTCCTCTAACATCCAATGCTTGTCAGTTAAGATGAGAAACATGTGAGCTTCGTGAACGATGTTGTTAGTTTGAGCTGAAAAGTGACTGCCCTTACTTGAAACGAAGTCTTGCTTGTAGGAAGACACAGAGCCTGGAATTTAACTCCATTTCTGAAGGGAAACACACAGCAGAGTTCTCATCAATGCATCACACTCTGCTGTAGAGCAAGAAGCACGCTCTTGCTTTCTAGAGTCTCTAAGACAGCAGGAAACGTGAGTGTGCTGAGAACTAAAGGACGTTGTTTCCTACATATACGGACCATATCTATTCCAACTCTGCTTCTTAAACTGATACAAAGCACTGGTCCTCTAACATTCATTGCTTGTCAGTTAAGATGAGAAACGTGTGAGCTTCGTGAACGTTGTAGTTCCTTTGAGCTGTAAAGTAACTGCCCTTACCTGAAACGAAGTCTTGCTTGTAGGAAGACTCAGAGCCTGGGATTTAACTCCATTTCTGAAGGGAAACACACAGCACAGTTCTCTTCCATGAATCACACTCTACTTTAGAGCAAGAAGAACGCTATTGATTTCTACAGGCTCTAATACAGCAGGAAACTTGATGTGCTCAGAACAAAGAACTGTGTTTCCTAAACTTATGGACCATATCTAGTTCAACTCTTCGTCTTAAACTGATACAAAGCACTGGTCCTGTAACATCCAATGCTTTTCAATTAAGACCGAGAAACATGTGAGCTTCGTGTATAATGTAGTTCGTTTGAGCTGTAAAATAACTGGCCTTACCTGAAAAGAAGTCGTGCTTGTAGGAAGACACAGAGCCTGGGATTTAACTCCATTTCTGAAGTGAAACACACAGCAGAGTTCTCATATATAGATCACACTCTGCTTTAGAGCGAGAAGCACGCTCTTGCTTTCTAGCGTCTCTAAGACATCAGGAAACATGAGTGTGCTGAGAAAAAAAGAACTGTGTTTCCTACACATGCGGACAATATCTATTCCAACTCTACTTCTGAAATTGATACAAAGCACTGGTCCTCTAACATCCAATGCTTGTCAGTTAAGATGAGAAACATGTGAGCTTCATGCACGATGTAGTTAGTTTTAGCTGAAAAGTGACTGCCCTTACTTGAAAGGAATTCTTGCTTGTAGGAAGACGAAGAGCCTGGAATTTAACTCCATTGCTGAAGGGAAACACACAGCATAGCTCTCATCCATGGATCACCCTCTGATTTAGTGCAAGACGCATGCTCTTGCTTCTAGATTCTCTAATACAGAAGGAAACTTGAGTCAGCTCAGAATAAAAGAACGGTGTTTGTTACACATACGGACCATATCTAGTTCATCTCTGCTTCTGAAACTTAAACAAACCACATGTCCTCTAACATCCAATGCTTGTCAGTTAAGATAAGAAACGTGTGAGCTTCGTGAAGGATGTAGTTCGTTTGAGCTGAAAAGTGACTGTCCTTACTTGAAATGAAGTCTTGCTTGTAGGAAGACACAGAGGCTGGGATTTAACTCCATTTCTGAAGTGAAACACACAGCAGAGTTCTCATCCATTGATCACACTCTGCTTTAGAGCAAGAAGCACGCTCTAGCTTTCTAGAGTCTCTAAGACAGCAGGAAACGTGAGTGTGCTGAGAACAAAAGAACGGTGTTTCCTACACATACGGACCATATCTAGTCCAACTCTGCTTGTGAAACAGATACAAAGCACTGGTCCTCTAACATCCAATGCTTGTCAGTTAAGATGAGAAACGTGTGAGCTTTGTGAACGATGTAGTTCGTTTGAGCTGAAAAGTGACTGTCCTTCCTTGAAACGAAGTCTTGCTTGTAGGAAGACACAGAAATTGGGATTTAACTCCATTTCTGAAGTGAAACACACAGCAGAGTTCAAATCCATTGATCACACTCTGCTTTAGAGAAAGAAGCACGCTCTAGCATTCTAGAGTCTCTAAGACAGCATTAAAAGTGAGTGTACTGAGAACAAAAGAACCGTGTTTCCTACACATACGGACCATATCTAGTCCAACTCTGCTTCTGAAACTGATACAAAGCACTGGTCCTCTAACATCCAATCCTTGCCAGTTAAGATGAGAAACGTGTGAGCTTCGTGAATGATGTAGTTCATTTGAGCTGAAAAGTGACTGCCCTTACTTGAAATGAAGTCTTGCTTGTAGGAAGACACAGAGCCTGGAATTTAACTCCATTTCTGAAGGGAAACACACAGCAGAGTTCTCATCCATTGATCACACCCTGCTGTAGAGCAAGAAGCACGCTCTTGCTTTCTAGAGTCTCTAAGACAGCAGGAAACATGAGTGTGCTGAGAACAAAAGAACGGTGTTCCCTACACATACGGAACATATCTAGTCCAACTCTGCATAATAAATAGATACAAAGCACGGGTCCTCTAACATCCAATGCTTGTCAGTTAAGAAGAGAAACGTGTGAGCTTCGTGAACGGTGTAGGTCATTTGACCTGAAAAGTGACAGCTTTACCTGAAATGAATTCTTGATTATAGGAAGACACAGAGCCTGGGATTTAACTCCATTTCAGAAGGGAAACACACAGCATAGTTGTCATCCATGGATCACACTCTGCTTTAGAGCAAGAAGAACGCTCTTGCTTTCTAGAATCTCTAATACAGCAAGAAACTTGAGTGTGCTCAGAACAAAAGAACAGTGCTTCCTACACATACAGACCATATCTAGTTCAACTCTGCTTCTGAAACTGAAACAAACCACAGGTCCTCTAACATCCAATGCTTGTCAGTTAAGATGAGAAACGTGTGAGCTTCGTGAACGATGTAGTTCCTTTGAGCAGTAAAGTAACTGCCCTTACCGGAAACGAAGTCTTGCTTGTAGGAAGACTCAGAGCCTGGGATTTAACTCCATTTCTGAAGAGAAACACACAGCAGAGTTCCCATATATAGATCACACTCTGCTTTAGAGCGAGAAGCACGCTCTTGCTTTCTAGCGTCTCTAAGATTTCATGAAACATGAGTGAGCTGAGAACAAAAGAACTGTGTTTCCTACACATACGGACAATATCTATTCCAACTCTGCTTCTGAAATTGAAACAAAGCACTGGTCCTCTAACATCCAATGCTTGTCAGTTAAGATGAGAAACATGTGAGCTTCGTGCACGATGTAGTTAGTTTGAGCTGAAAAGTGACTGCCCTTACTTGAAACGAATTCTTGCTTGTAGGAAGACGAAGAGCCTGGAATTTAACTCCATTGCTGAAGGGAAACACACAGCATAGTTCTCATCCATGGATCACACTCTGCTTTAGAGCAAGAAGCACGCTCTTGCTTTCTAGAGTCTGTAAGACAGCAGGAAACATGAGTGTGCTGAGAACAAAAGAACGGTGTTTCCTACACATACGGACCATATCTAGTCCAACTCTGCCTCATAAACTGATACAAAGCACAGGTCCTCTAACATCCAATGCTTGTCATTTAAGATGAGAATCGTGTGAGCTTCGTGAACGATGTAGTTCGTTTGAGCTGTAAAGTGACTGCCCTTACATGAAACGAAGTCTTGTTTTTTAGTTAGACTCAGAGGCTGAGATTTAACTCCATTTCTGAAGTGAAACACACAGCAGAGTTCTCATTCATTGATCACACTCTGCTTTAGAGCAAGAAGCACGCTCTAGCTTTCTAGAGTCTCTAAGACAGCAGGAAACGTGAGTGTGCTAAGAACAAATGAACGATGTTTCCTACACATACGTACCATATCTAGTCCAACTCTACTGCTGAAACTAATACAAAGCACTGGTCCTCCAACATCCAATGCTTGTAATTTAAGATGAGAAACATGTGAGCTTCATGCCCGATGTAGTTAGTTTGGGCTGAAAAGTGCCTGCCCTTACTTGAAACGAAGTCTTGCTTGTAGGAAGACACAGAGCCTGGGATTTAACTCCATTTCAGAAGGGAAACACACAGCATAGTTCTCATGCATGGATCACACTCTGCTTTAGAGCAAGAAGAATGCTCTTGCTTTCTAGAATCTCTAGTACAGCAGGAAACTTGAGTGTGCTCCGAAGAAAAGAACGGTGTTTCCTACACATACAGACCATATCTAGTTCAACTCTTCTTCTAAAACTGAAACAAACCACCGGTCCTCTAACATCCAATGCTTGTCAGTTAAGATGAGAAACGTGTGAGCTTTGTGAACGATGTAGTTCGTTTGAGCTGTAAAGTAACGGCCCTTACCTGAAACGAAGTCTTGTTTTTTAGGAAGACTCAGAGCCTGAGATTTAACTCCATTTCTGAAGTGAAACACACAGCAGAGTTCGCATTCATTGATCACACTCTGCTTTAGAGCCAGAAGCACGCTCTTGCTTTTTTGATTCTCTAATACATCAGGAAACGTGAGTGTGCTAAGAACAAATGAATGGTGTTTCCTATACATACAGACTATATCTAGTCCAACTCTGCTTCTGAAATTTATACAAAGCACAGGTCCTCTAACATCCAATGCTTGTCAGTTAAGATGAGAATCATGTGAGCTTCGTGAAAGATGTGGTTAGTTTGAGCTGAAAAGTGACTGCCCTAACTTGAAACGAAGTCTTGCTTGTAGGAAGACACAGAGCCTGGAATTTAACACCATTTCTGAAGGGAAACACACAGCATAGTTCTCATCAATGGAACACCCTCTGCTTTAGAGGAAGAAGCACGCTCTTGCTTTCTACAGTCTCTAAGACAGCAGGAAACATGAGTGTGCTGAGAACAAAAGAACGGTGTTCCCTACACATACAGACTATATCTAGTCCAACTCTGCATCTTAAATTGATACAAAGCACAGGTCCTCTAACATCCAATGCTTGTCAGTTAAGATGAGAAACGTGTGAGCTTCGTGAACGATGTAGTTCGTTTGACCTGAAAAGTGACTGCCATTACCTGAAACGAATTCTTGATTGGAGGAAGACACAGAGACTGGGTTTTAACTCCATTTCTGAAGGGAAACACACAGCAGAGTTCTCATATATAGATCAAACTCTGCTTTAGAGCAAGAAGTATGCTCTTGCTTCCTAGAATCTCTAAGACACCAGGAAACATGAGTGTGCTGAGAACAAACGAACGGTGTTTTCTACATATACGGACCATAGCTAGTACAACTCTACCTCTGAAATTGATAGAAAGCGCAGGTCCTCTAACATACAATGCTTGTCATTTAAGATGAGAAACGTGTGAGCTTTGTGAACGATGTAGTTTGTTAGAGCTGAAAAGTGACTGCCCTTAACTGAGACGAAGTAGTGCTTGTAGGAAGACACAGAGCCTGGGATTTAACTCCATTTCTGAAGGGAAACACACAGCATAGTTCTCATGCATTGATCACACCCTCTTTAGAGCAAGAAGAACGCTCTTGCTTTCTAGAATCTCTAATACAGCAGGAAACGTGAGTGTACTCAGAACAAAAGAACCATGTTTCCTACACATACAAACCAAATCTATTCCAACTCTGCTTCTTAAACTGATACTAAGCACTGGTCCTCTAACATCCAATGCTTGTCAGTTAAGATGAGAATCATGTGAGCTTCGTGAACGATGTGGTTATTTTGAGCTGAAAAGTGACTGCCCTTACATGAAACGAATTCTTGCTTGTAGGAAGACAAAGAGCCTGGAATTTAACTCCATGTGTGAAGGGAAACACACAGCATAGTTCTCATCAATGGAACACACTCTGCTTTAGAGCAAGAAGCACGCTCTTGCTTTCTAGAGTCTCTAAGACAGCAGGAAACATGAGTGTGCTGAGAACAAAAGAACGGTGTTCCCTACACATACGGACTATATCTAGTCCAACTCTGCATCTTAAATTGATACAAATCACAGGTCCTCTAACATCCAATGCTTGGCAGTTAAGATGAGAAACGTGTGAGCTTCGTGAACGATGTAGTTCGTTTGATCTGAAAAGTGACTGCCCTTACCTGAAACAAATTCTTGATTGGAGGAAGACACAGAGACTGGGTTTTAACTCCATTTCTGAAGGGAAACACACAGCATAGTTCTCATCCATGGATCACACTCTATTTTAGAGCAAGAAGCATGCTCTTGCTTTCTAGATTCTCTAATACAGCAGGAAACATGAGTGTGCTAAGAACAAATGAACGGTTTTTCCTATACATACGGACTATAACTAGTCCAACTCTGCTTCTGAAATTTATACAAAGCACAGGTCCTCTAACATCCAATGCTTGTCAGTTAAGATGAGAAACATGTGAGCTTCGTGAAAGATGTAGTTCGTTTGAGCTGAAAAGTTACTGCCCTTACTGGAAACGAAGTCTTGCTTGTAGGAAGACACAGAGCCTAGAATTTAACTCCATTTCTGAAGGGAAACACACAGCATAGTTCTCATCCATGGATCACACTCTGCTTTAGAGCAAGAAGCACGCTCCTTCTTTCTAGATTCTCTAAGACAGCAGGAAACATGAGTGTGCGGAGAACAAAAGAACGGTGTTTCCTACACATACGGACCATATCTAGTCCAACTCTCCTGCTGAAACTGATACAAAGCACTGGTCCTCTAACATCCGATGCTTATCTGTTAAGATGAGAATCGTGTCAGCTTAGTGAACGATGTAGTTATTTTGAGATGTAAAGTTACTGCCCTTACCTGAAACGAATTCTTGTTTGTATGAAGACACAGAGCCTGGGATTTAACTCCATTTCTGAAGGGAAACACACAGCATATTTCTCATGCATTGATCACACCCTCTTTAGAGCAAGAAGAACGCTCTTGCTTTCTAGAATCTCTAATACAGCAGGAAACATGATTGTGCTCAGAACAAAAGAACGGTGTTTCCTACACATACAGACCATATCTAGTTCAACTCTGCATCTGAAACTGAAACAAACCACAGGTCGTCTAACATCCAATACTTGTCAGTTAAGATGAGAAACGTGTGAGCTTCTTGAATGATGTAGTTCCTTTGAGCTGTAAAGTAACTGCCCTTACCTTAAATGAATTCTTGATTGTAGGAAGACACAGAGATGGGGATTTAACTACATTTCTGAAGGGAAACACACAGCATAGTTCTCATGCATTGATCACACCCTCTTTAGAGCAAGAAGCATGCTCTTGATTTCCAGGGTCACTAAGACAGCAGGAAACGTGGTTGTGCTCAGAACAAAAGAAGTGTGATTCCTACACATACGGACCATAGCTAGTACAAATCTGCCGCTGAAATTGATACAAAGCACAGTTCCTCTAACATCCAATGCTTGTCATTTAAGATGAGAAACGTGTGAACTTTGTGAACGATGTAGTTCGTTTGAGGTGAAAAGTGACTGCCCATACCTGAAACGAAGTAGTGCTTGTAGGAAGACACAGGGCATGGGATTTAACACCATTTCTGAAGCCAAACACACAGCAGAGTTCTCATCCATGGATCACACTCTGCTTTAGAGCAAAAAGCACGCCCTTGCTTTCTAGATTCTCTAATACAGCAGGAAACATGAGTGTGCTAAGAACAAATGAACGGTGTTTCCTATACATACGGACTATATCCAGTCCAAATCTGCTTCTGAAATTTATACAAAGCACAAGTCCTCTAACATCCAATGCTTGTCAGTTAAGATGAGAAACATGTGAGCTTCGTGAAAGATGTATTTAGTTTGAGCTGAAAATTGACTGGCTTTACTTGAAACGAAGTCTTGCTTGTAGGAAGACACAGAGCCTAGAATTTAACTCCATTTCTGAAGGGAAACACACAGCATAGTTCTCATCCATGGATCACACTCTGCTTTAGAGCAAGAAGCACACTCTTGCTTTCTAGAGTCTCTAAGACAGCAGGAAACATGAGTGTGCTCAGAACAAAAGAATGGTGTTTCCTACACATACGGACCATATCTAGTCCAACTCTAACTCTTAAATTGATACAAAGCACAGGTCCTCTAACATCCAATGCTTGTCAGTTAAGATGAGAAACATGTGAGCTTAGTGAACGATGTGGTTAGTTTGAGCTGAAAAGTGACTGCGTTTACTTGAAACGAAGTCTTGCTTGTAGGAAGACACAGAGCCTGGAATTTAACTCCATTTCTGAAGGGAAACACACAGCAGAGTTCTCATCAATGGATCACACTCTGCTTTAGAGCTAGAAGCATGCTCTTGCTTTCTAGAGTCTCTAAGACAGCAGGAAACATGAGTGTGCTCAGAACAAAAGAACGGTGTTCCCTACACATACGGACCATATCTAGTCCAACTCTGCATCTTAAATTGATACAAAGCACAGGTCCTCTAACATCCAATGCTTGTCAGTTAAGATGAGAAACGTGTGAGCTTCGTGAACCTTGTAGTTCGTTTGAGCTGAAAAGTGACTGCCCTTATCTGAAACGAAGTCTTGAGTGTAGGAAGACACAGAGACTGGATTTTAACTCCATTTCTGAAGGGAAACACACAGCATGGTTCTCATCCATGGATCACACTCTGCTTTAGAGCAAGAAGCACGCTCTTGTTTTCTAGATTCTCTAATACAGCAGGAAACGTGAGTGTTCTAAGAACAAATGAACGGTGTTTCCTATGCATATGGACCATATCTAGTCCAACTCTACTGCTGAAAATAATACAAAGCACTGGTCCTCTAACATCCAATGCTTGTCACTTAAGATGAGAAACATGTGAGCTTCGTGCCCGATGTAGTGAGTTTGAGCTGAAAAGTGACTGCCCTTACTTGAAACGAAGTCTTGCTTGTAGGAAGACACAGAGCCTGGAATTTAATTCCATTTCGGAAGGGAAACACACAGCATAGATCTCATCAATGGATCACACTCTGCTTTAGAGCAAGAAGCACGCTCTAGCTTTCTAGAGTCTCTAAGACAGCAGGAAAAGTGTGTGTTCTGAGAACAAAAGAATGGTGTTTCCTACACATACAGACCATATCTATTCCAACTCTGCTTCTGAAACTGATACAAAGCACTTGTCCTCTAACATCCGATGCTTGTCAGTTAAGATGAGAAACGTGTGAGTTCGTGAAAGATGTAGTTCGTTTGAGCTGTAAGTAACTGCCCTTACCTGATTCGAAGTCTTGCTTGTAGGAAGACTCAGAGCATGGGATTTAACTCCATTTCTGAAGGGAAACACACAGCATGGTTCTCATCAATGGATCACACTCTGCTTTAGAGCAAGAAGAAAGCTATTGCTTTCTAGAGTCTGTAATACAGCACGAAACTTGAGTGTGCTCAGAACAAAAGAACGGTGTTTACTATACATTCAGGACATATCTAGTTCAACTCTGCTTCTGAACCTGAAACAAACCAGAGGTCCTCTAACAACCAATGCTTGTCAGTTTAGATGAGAAACGTGTGAGCTTCCTGAACGTTGTAGTTTATTTGAGCTGTAAAGTAACTGGCCTTACCTGAAAAGAAGTCTTGCTTGTAGGAAGACACAGAGACTGGGATTTAACTCCATTTATGAAGTGCAACACACAAGAGAGTTCTCATCCATAGATCACAATCTGCTTTAGAGCAAGAAGAACGCTCTTGCTTTCTAAGAGTCTCTAATAGAGCAGAAAACATGACTGTGGTCAGAACAAAATAACGGTGTTTCCTACACATACGGACCATATCTAGGTCAACTCTACTACTGAAACTGATACAAACCACAGTTCTTCTAACATGCAATGCTTTCCAGTTAAGAGCGAGAAACGTATGAGCTTTGTGAACGATGTAGCTTCCTTTGAGCTTAAAAGTGACTGAGTTTACCTGAAAAGATATCTTGCTTATAGGAAGATACAGAGCCTGGGATTTAAATCCATTTCTGAAGGGAAACACACAGCACAGTTCTCACAAGAAACACACTCTGCGTTTAGGAAGAAGCACGCTCTTGCTTTCTAGAGTCTCTAATAGAGCAGGAAACTTGAGTGTGCTCAGACCAACAGAACGCTGTTTCCTACACATACGGACCTCTGCTAGTTCAACTCTGCTTCTGAAACTGATACGAACCAGAGGTCCTCTAACATCCAATGCTTTTCAGTTAAGAGTGAGAAACATGTGATCTTTGTAAGGATGTAGCTTCCTTTCAGCTGAAAAGTGACTGAGATTACCTGAAAAAATGTCTTGCTTGTAGGAAATTACAGAGCCTGGGATTTAACTCCATTTCTGAAGGGAAACACACAGCACAGTCCTCATCCAGGAAACACACTCTGCTTTAGAGCAAGAAGCATTCTCTTGCTTTCTATGTGTCTCTAATACAGCAGGAAACGTGACTGTGGTCAGAACAAAATAACGGTGTTTCCTACATATACGGACCATATCTAGGTCAACTCTTATTCTGAAACTGATACAAAGCACAGTTCCATTAACATGCAATGCTTTCAAGTTAAGAGCGAGAAACGTGTGAGCTTTGTGAACGATATAGCTTCCTTTGAGCTGAAAGGGACTGAGTTTACATGAAAAGATGTGTTGCTTGAAGGAAGACACAGAGCCTGGGATTTTACTCCATTTCTGAAGGGAAACACACAGCACAGTTCTCATGATGAAATACAATCTGCATTTAGGTTGAAGCACGCTCTTGCTTTCTAGAGTCTCTTATAGAGCCGGAAACTTGAGTGTGCTCAGAACAAAAGAACGGTGTTTCCTCAACATACGGACCAATGCTATTTCAACTCTGCTTCTGAAACTGATACAAACCAAAGTCATCTAACATCCTATGCTTTTCAGTGAAGAATGAGAAATGTGGGATCTTCGTAAACGATTTATATTCATTTGAGCTGAAAAGTGACTGCGTTTTCCTGAAATGATATCTTGCTTGTAGGAAGACACAGAGCTTGGGATTTAACTCCATTTCTGAAGGGAAACACACTGCACAGTTCTCATCCATGAAACACACTCTGCTTTAGAGCAAAAAGAACGCTCTTGCTTTCTAAGAGTCTCTAATAGAGCATGAAACGTGACTGTGGTCAGAACAAAATAACGGTGTTTCCTACACATACGGACCATATCTAGGTCAACTCTTCTTCTGAAACTGATACAAACCACACTTCCTCTCAAATGCAATTCCTTCCAGTTAAGAGCGATAAACGTGTGAGCTTTGTAAACGATTTATATTCATTTGAGCTGAAAAGTGACTGCGTTTACCTGAAATGATGTCTTCCTTATAGGAAGACTCAGAGCCTGGAATTTAACTCCATTTCTGAAGGGAAACACACAGCATAGTACTCATGCATGAAACACACTCTGCTTTTGAGCAAGATGCATGCTCTTGTTTTCCAGAGTCTCTAATAGAGCCAGAAATTGAGGGTACTCAGAACAAAATAACGGTGTTTCCTACACATACGGATCATTGCTAGTTCAACTCTGCTTCTGAAACAGATACAAACCAAAAGTCATCTAACATCCTATGCTTTTCAGTTAAGAGTGAGAAACGTGTGATCTTCGTAAACGATTTATATTCATTTGAGCTGAAAAGTGACTGCGTTTTCCTGAAATGATGTCTTGCTTGTAGGAAGACACAGAGCCTGGACGTTAACTCCATTTCTGAAGGGAAACACACTGCACAGTTCTCATCCATTAAACACACACTGCTTTAGAGCAAGAAGCACGCTCTTGCTTTCTAAGAGTCTCTAATAGAGCAGGAAACGTGACTGTGGTCAAAACAAAATAACGGTGTTTCCTACACATACGGACCATATCTAGGTCAACTATTCTTCTGAAACTGATACAAAGCACAGTTCCATTAACATGCAATGCTTTCAAGTTAAGAGCGAGAAACGTGTGAGCTTTGTGAACGATGTAGCTTCCTTTGAGCTGAAAAGTGACTGAGTTTACCTGAAAAGATGTCTTGCTTTTAGGAAGACACAGAGCCTGGGATTTAACTCCATTTCTGAAGAGAAACATACAGCACAGTTCTCATCCATGAAACACACTCTGCTTTAGAGCACGAAGCATGCTCTTGCTTTCTAGAGTCTTTAATAGAGCAGGAAATGCGAGTGAGCTCTGAACAAAAGAACGGTGTTTCCTACACATACGGACCATTGCTAGTTCAACTGTGCTTCTGAAACTGATACAAACCACAAGTCATCTAACATCCAATGCTTTCCAGTTAAGAGTGAAAAACTTGTGAGCTTCGTGAACGATGTAGCTTCCTTAGAGCTGAAAAGTGACTTAGTTTACCTGAAAACATGTCTTGCTTTTAGGAAGACACAGAGCCTGGGATTTAACTCCATTTCTGAAGGGAAAAACACAGCACAGTTCTCACGAGAAAACACATTCTGCATATAGGAAGAAGCAAGCTCTTGCTTTCTAGAGTCTCTAATAGAGCAAGAAACGTGAGTGTGCTCAGAACAAAAGAACAGTGTTTCCTACACATATGGACCATTGCTAGTTCAACTCTGTTTCTGAAACTGATACAAACCACAAGTCATCTAACATCCAATGCTTTTCAGTTAAGAGTTAGAAACGAGTGATCTAGGTTAACGATTTATATTCATTTGAGCTGAAAAGTGACTGCGTTTTCCTGCCATGATTTCTTGCTTGTAGGAAGGCACAGACCATGGAATTTAACTCCATTTCTGAAGGGAAACACACAGCACCGTTCTCATCCAAGAAACACACTCTGCTTTAGAGCAAGAAGCATGCTCTTGCTTTCTAAGAGTCTCTAATAGAGCAGAAAACATGACTTTGGTCAGAACAAAATAACGGTGTTTCCTACACATACGGACCATATCTAGGTCATCTCTACTACTGAAACTGATACAAACCACAGTTCCTCTAACATGCAATGCTTTCCAGTTAAGAGCGAGAAACGTATGAGCATTGTGAACGATGTAGCTTCCTTTGAGCTTAAAAGTGACTGAGTTTACCTGAAAAGATATCTTGCTTATAGGAAGATACAGAGCCTGGGATTTAATTCCATTTCTGAAGGGAAACACACAGCACAGTTCTCACAAGAAACACACTCTGCGTTTAGGAAGAAGCACGCTCTTGCTTTCTAGAGTCTCTAATAGAGCAGAAAACTTGAGTGTGCTCAGACCAACAGAACGCTGTTTCCTACACATACGGACCTCTGCTAGTTCAACTCTGCTTCTGAAACTGATACGAACCAGAGGTCCTCTAACATCCAATGCTTTTCAGTTAAGAGTGAGAAACATGTGATCTTTGTAAGGATGTAGCTTCCTTTGAGCTGAAAAGTGACTGCGTTTTCCTGAAATGATATCTTGCTTGTAGGAAGACACAGAGCTTGGGATTTAACTCCATTTCTGAAGGGAAACACACAGCACAGTTCTCATCCATGAAACACACTCTGCGTATAGGAAGAAGCACGCTCTTGCTTTCTAGAGTCTCTAATAGAGCAGGAAACTTGAGTGTGCTCAGAACAAAATAAGGGTGTTTCCTACACATACGGACCACTGCTAGCTCAACTCTGCTTCTGAAACTGATACAAACCACAAGTCATCTAACATCCAATGCTTTCCAGTTAAGAGTGAGGAACTTTTGAGCTTCGTAAACGATGTAGCCTCCTTAGAGCTGAAAAGTGACTTAGTTTACCTGAAAACATGTCTTGCTTGTAGGAAGACACAGAGCCTGGGATTTAACTCTATTCTGAAGGGAAACACACAGCACAGTTCTCATTCATGAAACACACTCTGCTTTAGAGCAAGAAGCACGCTCTTGCTTTCTAAGAGTCTCTAATAGAGCCAGATACATGAGGGTGCTCTGAACAAAATAACGGTGTTTCCTACATATACGGACCATTGCTAGTTCAACTCTGCTTCTGAAACTGATCCAGACCACAAGTCATCTAACATCCAATGCTTTTCAGTTAAGAGCAAGTACTGTGTGAGCTTTGTAAACGATTTATATTCATTTGAGCTGAAAATTGACTGCGTTTACCTGAAATGATGTCTTGCTTGTAGGAAGACACAGAGCCTGGGATTTAACTCCATTTCTGAAGGGAAACACACAGCACAGTTCTCATCCATGAAACACACTCTGCTTTAGAGCACGAAGCATGCTCTTGCTTTCTAGAGTCTTTAATAGAGCAGGAAACGTGAGTGAGCTCAGAACAAAAGAACGGTGTTTCCTAGACATATGGACCATAGCTAGTTCAACTCTGCTTCTGAAACTGATACAAACCACAAGTCATCTAACGTCCAATGCTTTCAAGTTAAGAGTGAAAAACTTGTGAGCTTCGTGAACGCTGTAGCCTCCTTAGAGCTGAAAAGTGACTTAGTTTACCTGAAAACATGTCTTGCTTGTAGGAAGACACAGAGCCTGGGATTTAACTCCATTTCTGAAGGGAAACACACAGCACAGTTCTCACGAGAAAAAACATTCTGCGTATAGGAAGAAGCACGCTCTTGCTTTCTAGAGTCTCTAATAGAGCAGGAAACTTGAGTGTGCTCAGAACAAAAGAACGGTGTTTCCTACACATACGGACCACTGCTAGTTCAACTCTGATTCTGAAACTGTTACAAACCACAAGTCATCTAACATCCAATGCTTTTTGTTTAAGAGTGAGAAACGTGTGATCTTCGTAAATGTTGTAGCTTCCTTTGAGCTGAAAAGAGACTTAGTTTACCTGAAAAGATGTCTTGCTTGTAGGAAGATACAGAGCCTGGGATTTAACTGCATTTCTGAAGGGAAACACACAGCACAGTTCTCATCCATGAAACACACTCTGCTTTAGAGCACGAAGAACGCCCTTGCTTTCTAAGAGTCTCTAATAGAGCAGGAAACATGACTGTGGTTAGAAAAAACTAACGGTGTTTCCTACACTTACGGACCATATCTAGGTCAACTCTTCTTCTGAAACTGATACAAACCACACTTCCTCTAACATGCAATTCTTTCCAGTTAAGAGCGAGAAACGTGTGAGCTTCTTAAACGATTTATATTCATTTGAGCAGAAAAGTGACAGGGTTTTCGTGAAATGATGTCTTCGTTGTAGGAAGACACAGAGCCTGGGATTTAGCTCCATTTCTGAAGGGAAACACACAGCACAGTTCTCATCCATGAAACACACTCTCTATAGAGCAAGAAGCACGCTCTTGCTTTCTAAGAGTCTCTAATATAGCAGAAAACGTGACTGTTTTCAGAACAAAATAACGGTGTTTCCTACACATACGGACCATATCTACGTCAACTCTTCTTCTAAAACTGATACAAACCACAGTTCCTCTAACATGCAATGCTTTCCAGTTAAGAGCGAGAAACTTGTGAGTTTCGTGAACGATGTAGCTTTGTTTGAGCTGAAAGGTGACTGAGTTTACGTGAAACAAAGTCTTGCTTGTAGGAAGATACAGAACCTGTGATTTAACTCCATTTCTGAAGGGAAACACACTGCACAGTTCTCATCCATGAAACAAACTCTGCTTTAGAGCAAGAAGCATGCTCTTTCTTTCTAAGAGTCTCTAATATAGCAGAAAACGTGACTGTTTTCAGAAAAAATTAACGATGTTTCCTACACATACGGATCTTATCTAGGTCAACTCTTCTTCTGAATGTGATACAAACCACAGTTCCTCTAACATGCAATGCTTTCCAGTAAGAGCGAGAAACGTGTGAGTTTCGTGAACGATGTAGCTTCCTTTAAGCAGAAAAGTGACTGAGTTTACCTGAATAGATGTCTTGCTTGTAGGACGATACAGAGCCTGGGATTTAAATCCATTTCTGAAGGGAAACACACAGCACAGTTCTCATCCATGAAACACACTCTGCTTTAGAGCAAGAAGTATGCTCTTGTTTTCTATGTGTATCTAATACAGCAGGAAACGTGACTGTGGGCAGAACAAAATAACGGTGTTTCCATTACATACGGACCATATCTTGGTCAACTCTTCTTCTGAAACAGATACAAAGCACAGTTCAATTAACATGAAATGCTTTCAAGTTAAGAGCGAGAAACGTGTGAGCTTCGTGAACGATATAGCTTCCTTTGAGCTGAAAAGGGACTGAGTTTACATGAAAAGATGTCTTGCTTGAAGGAACGCACAGAGCCTGGGATTTAACTCCATTTCTGAAGGGAAACACACAGCACCGTTCTCAGGATGAAATACACTCTGTGTTTAGGAAGAAGCACACTCTTGCTTTCTAGAGTCTGTAATAGAGCAGGAAACGTGACTGTGGTCAGAACAAAAGAATGGTGTTTCCTACACATACGGACCACTGCTAGTTCAACTCTGTTTCTGAAACTGATCCAAACCACAAGTCATCTAACATCCAATGCTTTTCAGTTAAGAGAAAGTAACGTGTGAGCTTCGTAAACGATTTATATACATTTGAGCTGAAAATTAACTGCGTTTACCTGAAATGATGTCTTGCTTGTAGGAAGACACAGAGCCTGGGATTTAACTCCATTTCTGAAGGGAAACACACAGCACAGTTCTCATCCATGAAACACACTCTGCGTATAGGAAGAAGCACGCTCTTGCTTTCTAGAGTCTCTAATAGAGCAGGAAACTTGAGTGTGCTCAGAACAAAATAAGGGTGTTTCCTACACATACGGACCACTGCTAGCTCAACTCTGCTTCTGAAACTGATACAAACCACAAGTCATCTAACATCCAATGCTTTCCAGTTAAGAGTGAGGAACTTTTGAGCTTCGTAAACGATGTAGCCTCCTTAGAGCTGAAAAGTGACTTAGTTTACCTGAAAACATGTCTTCCTTGTAGGAAGACACAGAGCATGGGATTTAACTCCATTCTGAAGGGAAACACACAGCACAGTTCTCATTCATGAAACACACTCTGCTTTAGAGCAAGAAGCACGCTCTTGCTTTCTAAGAGTCTCTAATAGAGCCAGATACATGAGGGTGCTCTGAACAAAATAACGGTGTTTCCTACATATACGGACCATTGCTAGTTCAACTCTGCTTCTGAAACTGATCCAGACCACAAGTCATCTAACATCCAATGCTTTTCAGTTAAGAGCAAGTACTGTGTGAGCTTTGTAAACGATTTATATTCATTTGAGCTGAAAATTGACTGCGTTTACCTGAAATGATGTCTTGCTTGTAGGAAGACACAGAGCCTGGGATTTAACTCCATTTCTGAAGGGAAACACACAGCACAGTTCTCATCCATGAAACACACTCTGCTTTAGAGCACGAAGCATGCTCTTGCTTTCTAGAGTCTTTAATAGAGCAGGAAACGTGAGTGAGCTCAGAACAAAAGAACGGTGTTTCCTAGACATACGGACCATAGCTAGTTCAACTCTGCTTCTGAAACTGATACAAACCATAAGTCATCTAACGTCCAATGCTTTCCAGTTAAGAGTGAAAAACTTGTGAGCTTCGTGAACGCTGTAGCCTCCTTAGAGCTGAAAAGTGACTTAGTTTACCTGAAAACATGTCTTGCTTGTAGGAAGACACAGAGCCTGGGATTTAACTCCATTTCTGAAGGGAAACACACAGCACAGTTCTCACGAGAAAAAACATTCTGCGTATAGGAAGAAGCACGCTCTTGCTTTCTAGAGTCTCTAATAGAGCAGGAAACTTGAGTGTGCTCAGAACAAAAGAACGGTGTTTCCTACACATACGGACCACTGCTAGTTCAACTCTGATTCTGAAACTGTTACAAACCACAAGTCATCTAACATCCAATGCTTTTCGTTTAAGAGTGAGAAACGTGTGATCTTCGTAAATGTTGTAGCTTCCTTTGAGCTGAAAAGAGACTTAGTTTACCTGAAAAGATGTCTTGCTTGTAGGAAGATACAGAGCCTGGGATTTAACTGCATTTCTGAAGGGAAACACACAGCACAGTTCTCATCCATGAAACACACTCTGCTTTAGAGCACAAAGAACGCCCTTGCTTTCTAAGAGTCTCTAATAGAGCAGGAAACGTGACTGTGGTTAGAACAAACAAACGGTGTTTCCTACACATACGGACCACTGCTAGTTCAACTCTGTTTCTGAAACTGATACAAACCAAAAGTCATCTAACATCCTATGCTTTTCAGTTAAGAGTGAGAAACGTGTGAGCTTCGTAAACGATTTATATTCATTTGAGCTGAAAAGTGACTGCGTTTTCCTGAAATGATATCTTGCTTGTAGGAAGACACAGAGCTTGGGATTTAACTCCATTTCTGAAGGGAAACACACAGCACAGTTCTCCTTAATGAAACACACTCTGCTTTAGAGCACGAAGCATGCCCTTGCTTTCTAGAGCCTCTAATAGAGCCAGAAGTATGAGGGTGCTCTGAACATAATAACGGTGTTTCCTACATATACGGACCATTGCTAGTTCAACTCTGCTTCTGAAACTGATCCAAACCACAAGTCATCTAACATCCAATGCTTTTCAGTTAAGAGAAAGTAACGTGTGAGCTTTGTAAACGATTTATATACATTTGAGCTGAAAATTAACTGCGTTTACCTGAAATGATGTCTTGCTTGTAGGAAGACACAGAGCCTGGGATTTAACTCCATTTCTGAAGGGAAACACACAGCACAGTTCTCATCCATGAAACACACTCTGCGTATAGGAAGAAGCACGCTCTTGCTTTCTAGAGTCTCTAATAGAGCAGGAAACTTGAGTGTGCTCAGAACAAAATAAGGCTGTTTCCTACACATACGGACCACTGCTAGTTCAACTCTGCTTCTGAAACTGATACAAACCACAAGTCATCTAACATCCAATGCTTTCCAGTTAAGAGTGAGGAACTTTTGAGCTTTGTAAACGATGTAGCCTCCTTAGAGCTGAAAAGTGACTTAGTTCACCTGAATAGATGTTTTGCTTGTAGGAAGACACAGAGCCTGGGATTTAACTCCATTCTGAAGGGAAACACACAGCACAGTTCTCATCCATGAAACACACTCTGCTTTAGAGCAAGAAGCATGCTCTTGTTTTCTATGTGTATCTAATACAGCAGGAAACGTGACTGTGGTCAGAACAAAATAACGGTGTTTCCTACACATACGGACCATATCTAGGTCAACTCTTCTTCTGAAAATGATACAAACCACACTTCCTCTCAAATGCAATTCCTTCCAGTTAAGAGCGATAAACGTGTGAGCTTTGTAAACGATTTATATTCATTTGATCTGAAAAGTGACTGCGTTTACCTGAAATGATGTCTTCCTTATAGGAAGACTCAGAGCCTGGAATTTAACTCCATTTCTGAACGGAAACACACAGCATAGTACTCATCCATGAAACACACTCTGCTTTTGAGCAAGATGCATGCTCTTGTTTTCCAGAGTCTCTAATAGAGCCAGAAATTGAGGGTACTCAGAACAAAAGAACGGTGTTTCCTACACATACGGATCATTGCTAGTTCAACTCTGCTTCTGAAACAGATACAAAACAAAAGTCATCTAACATCCTATGCTTTTCAGTTAAGAGTGAGAAACGTGTGATCTTCGTAAACGATTTATATTCATTTGAGCTGAAAAGTGACTGCGTTTTCCTGAAATGATGTCTTGCTTGTAGGAAGACACAGAGCCTGGACTTTAACTACATTTCTGAAGGGAAACACACTGCACAGTTCTCATCCATGAAACACACACTGCTTTAGAGCAAGAAGCACGCTCTTGCTTTCTTAGAGTCTCTAATAGAGCAGGAAACGTGACTGTGGTCAAAACAAAATAACAGTGTTTCCTACACATACGGACCATATCTAGGTCAACTATTCTTCTGAAACTGATACAAAGCACAGTTCCATTAACATGCAATGCTTTCAAGTTAAGAGCGAGAAACGTGTGAGCTTTGTGAACGATGTAGCTTCCTTTGAGCTGAAAAGTGACTGAGTTTACCTGAAAAGATGTCTTGCTTTTAGGAAGACACAGAGCCTGGGATTTAACTCCATTTCTGAAGAGAAACATACAGCACAGTTCTCATCCATGAAACACACTCTGCTTTAGAGCACGAAGCATGCTCTTGCTTTCTAGAGTCTTTAATAGAGCAGGAAATGCGAGTGAGCTCTGAACAAAAGAACGGTGTTTCCTACACATACGGACCATTGCTAGTTCAACTCTGCTTCTGAAACTGATACAAACCACAAGTCATCTAACATCCAATGCTTTTCAGTTAAGAGTTAGAAACGTGTGATCTAGGTAAACGATTTATATTCATTTGAGCTGAAAAGTGACTGCGTTTTCCTGCCATGATTTCTTGCTTGTAGGAAGGCACAGACCATGGAATTTAACTCCATTTCTGAAGGGAAACACACAGCACCGTTCTCATCCATGAAACACACTCTGCTTTAGAGCAAGAAGCATGCTCTTGCTTTCTGAGAGTCTCTAATAGAGCAGAAAACATGACTGTGGTCAGAACAAAATAACGGTGTTTCCTACACATACGGACCATATCTAGGTCATCTCTACTACTGAAACTGATACAAACCACAGTTCCTCTAACATGCAATGCTTTCCAGTTAAGAGCGAGAAACGTATGAGCTTTGTGAACGATGTAGCTTCCTTTGAGCTTAAAAGTGACTGACTTTACCTGAAAAGATATCTTGCTTATAGGAAGATACAGAGCCTGGGATTTAATTCCATTTCTGAAGGGAAACACACAGCACAGTTCTCACAAGAAACACACTCTGCGTTTAGGAAGAAGCACGCTCTTGCTTTCTAGAGTCTCTAATAGAGCAGGAAACTTGAGTGTGCTCAGACCAACAGAACGCTGTTTCCTACACATACGGACCTCTGCTAGTTCAACTCTGCTTCTGAAACTGATACGAACCAGAGGTCCTCTAACATCCAATGCTTTTCAGTTAAGAGTGAGAAACATGTGATCTTTGTAAGGATGTAGCTTCCTTTGAGCTGAAAAGTGACTGAGCTTACCTGAAAAGATGTCTTGCTTGTAGGAAGATACAGAGCCTGGGATTTAACTCCATTTCTGAAGGCAAACACACAGCACAATTCTCATCCATGAAACACACTCTGCTTTAGAGCAAGAAGCATGCTCTTGCTTTCTATGTGTCTCTAATACAGCAGGAAACGTGACTGTGGTCAGAACAAAATAATGGTGTTTCCTACATATACGGACCATATCAAGGTCAACTCTTCTTCTGAAACTGATACAAAGCACAGTTCCATTATCATGCAATGCTTTCAAGTTAAGAGCGAGAAACGTGTGAGCTTCATGAACAATGTAGCTTCCTTTGAGCTGAAAAGTGACTGAGTTTACCTGAAAAGATGTGTTGCTTGAAGGAAGACACAGAGCCTGGGATTTAACTCCATTTCTGAAGTGAAACACACAGCACAGTTCTCATGATGAAATACACTCTGCGTTTAGGATGAAGCACGCTCTTGCTTTCTAGAGTCTCTTATAGAGCAGGAAATTGAGTGTGCTCAGAACAAAAGAACGGTGTTACCTCAACATACGGACCACTGCTAGTTCAACTCTGCTTCTGAAACTGTTACAAACTACAAGTCATCTAACATCCAATGCTTTTCATTTAAGAGTGAGAAACGTGTGATCTTCGTAAAGGTTGTAGCTTCCTTTGAGCTGAAAAGAGACTTAGTTTACCTGAAAAGATGTCTTGCTTGTAGGAAGATACAGAGCCTGGGATTTAACTGCATTTCTGAAGGGAAACACACAGCACAGTTCTCATCCATGAAACACACTCTGCTTTAGAGCACGAAGAACACCCTTGCTTTCTAAGAGTCTCTAATAGAGCAGGAAACATGACTGTGGTTAGAAAAAACTAACGGTGTTTCCTACACTTACGGACCATATCTAGGTCAACTCTTCTTCTGAAACTGATACAAACCACACTTCCTCTAACATGCAATTCTTTCCAGTTAAGAGCGAGAAACGTGTGAGCTTCTTAAACGATTTATATTCATTTGAGCAGAAAAGTGACAGGGTTTTCGTGAAATGATGTCTTCGTTGTAGGAAGACACAGAGCCTGGGATTTAGCTCCATTTCTGAAGGGAAACACACAGCACAGTTCTCATCCATGAAACACACTCTCTATAGAGCAAGAAGCACGCTCTTGCTTTCTAAGAGTCTCTAATATAGCAGAAAACTTGACTGTTTTCAGAACAAAATAACGGTGTTTCCTACACATACGGACCATATCTACGTCAACTCTTCTTCTAAAACTGATACAAACCACAGTTCCTCTAACATGCAATGCTTTCCAGTTAAGAGCGAGAAACTTGTGAGTTTCGTGAACGATGTAGCTTTGTTTGAGCTGAAAGGTGACTGAGTTTACGTGAAACAAAGTCTTGCTTGTAGGAAGATACAGAGCCTGTGATTTAACTGCATTTCTGAAGGGAAACACACTGCACAGTTCTCATCCATGAAATAAACTCTGCTTTAGAGCAAGAAGCATGCTCTCTCTTTCTAAGAGTCTCTAATATAGCAGAAAACGTGACTGTTTTCAGAAAAAATTAACGGTGTTTCCTACACATACGGATCTTATCTAGGTCAACTCTTCTTCTGAATGTGATACAAACCACAGTTCCTCTAACATGCAATGCTTTCCTGTTAAGAGTGAGAAACGTGTGAGTTTCGTGAACGATGTAGCTTCCTTTAAGCAGAAAAGTGACTGAGTTTACCTGAATAGATGTCTTGCTTGTAGGACGATACAGAGCCTGGGATTTAAATCCATTTCTGAAGGGAAACACACAGCACAGTTCTCATCCATGAAACACACTCTGCTTTAGAGCAAGAAGTATGCTCTTGTTTTCTATGTGTATCTAATACAGCAGGAAACGTGACTGTGGGCAGAACAAAATAACGGTGTTTCCTATACATACGGACCATATCTTGGTCAACTCTTCTTCTGAAACAGATACAAAGCACAGTTCCATTAACATGAAATGCTTTCAAGTTAAGAGCGAGAAACGTGTGAGCTTCGTGAACGATATAGCTTCCTTTGAGCTGAAAAGGGACTGAGTTTACATGAAAAGATGTCTTGCTTGAAGGAACGCACAGAGCCTGGGATTTAACTCCATTTCTGAAGGGAAACACACAGCACCGTTCTCAGGATGAAATACACTCTGTGTTTAGGAAGAAGCACGCTCTTGCTTTCTAGAGTCTGTAATAGAGCAGGAAACGTGACTGTGGTCAGAACAAAAGAATGGTGTTTCCTACACATACGGACCACTGCTAGTTCAACTCTGTTTCTGAAACTGATACAAACCAAAAGTCATCTAACATCCTATGCTTTTCAGTTAAGAGTGAGAAACGTGTGAGCTTCGTAAACGATTTATATTCATTTGAGCTGAAAAGTGACTGCGTTTTCCTGAAATGATATCTTGCTTGTAGGAAGACACAGAGCATGGGATTTAACTCCATTTCTGAAGGGAAACACACAGCACAGTTCTCATTCATGAAACACACTCTGCTTTAGAGCAAGAAGCACGCTCTTGCTTTCTAAGAGTCTCTAATAGAGCCAGATACATGAGGGTGCTCTGAACAAAATAACGGTGTTTCCTACATATACGGACCATTGCTAGTTCAACTCTGCTTCTGAAACTGATCCAGACCACAAGTCATCTAACATCCAATGCTTTTCAGTTAAGAGCAAGTACTGTGTGAGCTTTGTAAACGATTTATATTCATTTGAGCTGAAAATTGACTGCGTTACCTGAAATGATGTCTTGCTTGTAGGAAGACACAGAGCCTGGGATTTAACTCCATTTCTGAAGGGAAACACACAGCACAGTTCTCATCCATGAAACACACTCTGCTTTAGAGCACGAAGCATGCTCTTGCTTTCTAGAGTCTTTAATAGAGCAGGAAACGTGAGTGAGCTCAGAACAAAAGAACGGTGTTTCCTAGACATACGGACCATAGCTAGTTCAACTCTGCTTCTGAAACTGATACAAACCACAAGTCATCTAACGTCCAATGCTTTCCAGTTAAGAGTGAAAAACTTGTGAGCTTCGTGAACGCTGTAGCCTCCTTAGAGCTGAAAAGTGACTTAGTTTACCTGAAAACATGTCTTGCTTGTAGGAAGACACAGAGCCTGGGATTTAACTCCATTTCTGAAGGGAAACACACAGCACAGTTCTCACGAGAAAAAACATTCTGCGTATAGGAAGAAGCACGCTCTTGCTTTCTAGAGTCTCTAATAGAGCAGGAAACTTGAGTGTGCTCAGAACAAAAGAACGGTGTTTCCTACACATACGGACCACTGCTAGTTCAACTCTGATTCTTAAACTGTTACAAACCACAAGTCATCTAACATCCAATGCTTTTCATTTAAGAGTGAGAAACGTGTGATCTTCGTAAACGTTGTAGCTTCCTTTGAGCTGAAAAGAGACTTAGTTTACTTGAAAAGATGTCTTGCTTGTAGGAAGATACAGAGCCTGGGATTTAACTGCATTTCTGAAGGGAAACACACAGCACAGTTCTCATCCATGAAACACACTCTGCTTTAGAGCACGAAGAACGCCCTTGCTTTCTAAGAGTCTCTAATAGAGCAGGAAACGTGACTGTGGTTAGAACAAACAAACGGTGTTTCCTACACATACGGACCACTGCTAGTTCAACTCTGTTTCTGAAACTGATACAAACCAAAAGTCATCTAACATCCTATGCTTTTCAGTTAAGAGTGAGAAACGTGTGAGCTTCGTAAACGATTTATATTCATTTGAGCTGAAAAGTGACTGCGTTTTCCTGAAATGATATCTTGCTTGTAGGAAGACACAGAGCTTGGGATTTAACTCCATTTCTGAAGGGAAACACACAGCACAGTTCTCCTTAATGAAACACACTCTGCTTTAGAGCACGAAGCATGCCCTTGCTTTCTAGAGCCTCTAATAGAGCCAGAAGTATGAGGGTGCTCTGAACATAATAACGGTGTTTCCTACATATACGGACCATTGCTAGTTCAACTCTGCTTCTGAAACTGATCCAAACCACAAGTCATCTAACATCCAATGCTTTTCAGTTAAGAGAAAGTAACGTGTGAGCTTTGTAAACGATTTATATACATTTGAGCTGAAAATTAACTGCGTTTACCTGAAATGATGTCTTGCTTGTAGGAAGACACAGAGCCTGGGATTTAACTCCATTCTGAAGGGAAACACACAGCACAGTTCTCATTCATGAAACACACTCTGCTTTAGAGCAAGAAGCACGCTCTTGCTTTCTAAGAGTCTCTAATAGAGCCAGATACATGAGGGTGCTCTGAACAAAATAACGGTGTTTCCTACATATACGGACCATTGCTAGTTCAACTCTGCTTCTGAAACTGATCCAGACCACAAGTCATCTAACATCCAATGCTTTTCAGTTAAGAGCAAGTACTGTGTGAGCTTTGTAAACGATTTATATTCATTTGAGCTGAAAATTGACTGCGTTTACCTGAAATGATGTCTTGCTTGTAGGAAGACACAGAGCCTGGGATTTAACTCCATTTCTGAAGGGAAACACACAGCACAGTTCTCATCCATGAAACACACTCTGCTTTAGAGCACGAAGCATGCTCTTGCTTTCTAGAGTCTTTAATAGAGCAGGAAACGTGAGTGAGCTCAGAACAAAAGAACGGTGTTTCCTAGACATACGGACCATAGCTAGTTCAACTCTGCTTCTGAAACTGATACAAACCACAAGTCATCTAACGTCCAATGCTTTCCAGTTAAGAGTGAAAAACTTGTGAGCTTCGTGAACGCTGTAGCCTCCTTAGAGCTGAAAAGTGACTTAGTTTACCTGAAAACATGTCTTGCTTGTAGGAAGACACAGAGCCTGGGATTTAACTCCATTTCTGAAGGGAAACACACAGCACAGTTCTCACGAGAAAAAACATTCTGCGTATAGGAAGAAGCACGCTCTTGCTTTCTAGAGTCTCTAATAGAGCAGGAAACTTGAGTGTGCTCAGAACAAAAGAACGGTGTTTCCTACACATACGGACCACTGCTAGTTCAACTCTGATTCTTAAACTGTTACAAACCACAAGTCATCTAACATCCAATGCTTTTCATTTAAGAGTGAGAAACGTGTGATCTTCGTAAACGTTGTAGCTTCCTTTGAGCTGAAAAGAGACTTAGTTTACTTGAAAAGATGTCTTGCTTGTAGGAAGATACAGAGCCTGGGATTTAACTGCATTTCTGAAGGGAAACACACAGCACAGTTCTCATCCATGAAACACACTCTGCTTTAGAGCACGAAGAACGCCCTTGCTTTCTAAGAGTCTCTAATAGAGCAGGAAACGTGACTGTGGTTAGAACAAACAAACGGTGTTTCCTACACATACGGACCACTGCTAGTTCAACTCTGTTTCTGAAACTGATACAAACCAAAAGTCATCTAACATCCTATGCTTTTCAGTTAAGAGTGAGAAACGTGTGAGCTTCGTAAACGATTTATATTCATTTGAGCTGAAAAGTGACTGCGTTTTCCTGAAATGATATCTTGCTTGTAGGAAGACACAGAGCTTGGGATTTAACTCCATTTCTGAAGGGAAACACACAGCACAGTTCTCCTTAATGAAACACACTCTGCTTTAGAGCACGAAGCATGCCCTTGCTTTCTAGAGCCTCTAATAGAGCCAGAAGTATGAGGGTGCTCTGAACATAATAACGGTGTTTCCTACATATACGGACCATTGCTAGTTCAACTCTGCTTCTGAAACTGATCCAAACCACAAGTCATCTAACATCCAATGCTTTTCAGTTAAGAGAAAGTAACGTGTGAGCTTCGTAAACGATTTATATACATTTGAGCTGAAAATTAACTGCGTTTACCTGAAATGATGTCTTGCTTGTAGGAAGACACAGAGCCTGGGATTTAACTCCATTTCTGAAGGGAAACACACAGCACAGTTCTCATCCATGAAACACACTCTGCGTATAGGAAGAAGCACGCTCTTGCTTTCTAGAGTCTCTAATAGAGCAGGAAACTTGAGTGTGCTCAGAACAAAATAAGGCTGTTTCCTACACATACGGACCACTGCTAGTTCAACTCTGCTTCTGAAACTGATACAAACCACAAGTCATCTAACATCCAATGCTTTCCAGTTAAGAGTGAGGAACTTTTGAGCTTTGTAAACGATGTAGCCTCCTTAGAGCTGAAAAGTGACTTAGTTTACCTGAATAGATGTTTTGCTTGTAGGAAGACACAGAGCCTGGGATTTAACTCCATTCTGAAGGGAAACACACAGCACAGTTCTCATCCATGAAACACACTCTGCTTTAGAGCAAGAAGCATGCTCTTGTTTTCTATGTGTATCTAATACAGCAGGAAACGTGACTGTGGTCAGAACAAAATAACGGTGTTTCCTACACATACGGACCATATCTAGGTCAACTCTTCTTCTGAAAATGATACAAACCACACTTCCTCTCAAATGCAATTCCTTCCAGTTAAGAGCGATAAACGTGTGAGCTTTGTAAACGATTTATATTCATTTGATCTGAAAAGTGACTGCGTTTACCTGAAATGATGTCTTCCTTATAGGAAGACTCAGAGCCTGGAATTTAACTCCATTTCTGAACGGAAACACACAGCATAGTACTCATCCATGAAACACACTCTGCTTTTGAGCAAGATGCATGCTCTTGTTTTCCAGAGTCTCTAATAGAGCCAGAAATTGAGGGTACTCAGAACAAAAGAACGGTGTTTCCTACACATACGGATCATTGCTAGTTCAACTCTGCTTCTGAAACAGATACAAAACAAAAGTCATCTAACATCCTATGCTTTTCAGTTAAGAGTGAGAAACGTGTGATCTTCGTAAACGATTTATATTCATTTGAGCTGAAAAGTGACTGCGTTTTCCTGAAATGATGTCTTGCTTGTAGGAAGACACAGAGCCTGGACTTTAACTACATTTCTGAAGGGAAACACACTGCACAGTTCTCATCCATGAAACACACACTGCTTTAGAGCAAGAAGCACGCTCTTGCTTTCTTAGAGTCTCTAATAGAGCAGGAAACGTGACTGTGGTCAAAAGAAAATAACAGTGTTTCCTACACATACGGACCATATCTAGGTCAACTATTCTTCTGAAACTGATACAAAGCACAGTTCCATTAACATGCAATGCTTTCAAGTTAAGAGCGAGAAACGTGTGAGCTTTGTGAACGATGTAGCTTCCTTTGAGCTGAAAAGTGACTGAGTTTACCTGAAAAGATGTCTTGCTTTTAGGAAGACACAGAGCCTGGGATTTAACTCCATTTCTGAAGAGAAACATACAGCACAGTTCTCATCCATGAAACACACTCTGCTTTAGAGCACGAAGCATGCTCTTGCTTTCTAGAGTCTTTAATAGAGCAGGAAATGCGAGTGAGCTCTGAACAAAAGAACGGTGTTTCCTACACATACGGACCATTGCTAGTTCAACTCTGCTTCTGAAACTGATACAAACCACAAGTCATCTAACATCCAATGCTTTTCAGTTAAGAGTTAGAAACGTGTGATCTAGGTAAACGATTTATATTCATTTGAGCTGAAAAGTGACTGCGTTTTCCTGCCATGATTTCTTGCTTGTAGGAAGGCACAGACCATGGAATTTAACTCCATTTCTGAAGGGAAACACACAGCACCGTTCTCATCCATGAAACACACTCTGCTTTAGAGCAAGAAGCATGCTCTTGCTTTCTGAGAGTCTCTAATAGAGCAGAAAACATGACTGTGGTCAGAACAAAATAACGGTGTTTCCTACACATACGGACCATATCTAGGTCATCTCTACTACTGAAACTGATACAAACCACAGTTCCTCTAACATGCAATGCTTTCCAGTTAAGAGCGAGAAACGTATGAGCTTTGTGAACGATGTAGCTTCCTTTGAGCTTAAAAGTGACTGACTTTACCTGAAAAGATATCTTGCTTATAGGAAGATACAGAGCCTGGGATTTAATTCCATTTCTGAAGGGAAACACACAGCACAGTTCTCACAAGAAACACACTCTGCGTTTAGGAAGAAGCACGCTCTTGCTTTCTAGAGTCTCTAATAGAGCAGGAAACTTGAGTGTGCTCAGACCAACAGAACGCTGTTTCCTACACATACGGACCTCTGCTAGTTCAACTCTGCTTCTGAAACTGATACGAACCAGAGGTCCTCTAACATCCAATGCTTTTCAGTTAAGAGTGAGAAACATGTGATCTTTGTAAGGATGTAGCTTCCTTTGAGCTGAAAAGTGACTGAGCTTACCTGAAAAGATGTCTTGCTTGTAGGAAGATACAGAGCCTGGGATTTAACTCCATTTCTGAAGGCAAACACACAGCACAATTCTCATCCATGAAACACACTCTGCTTTAGAGCAAGAAGCATGCTCTTGCTTTCTATGTGTCTCTAATACAGCAGGAAACGTGACTGTGGTCAGAACAAAATAACGGTGTTTCCTACATATACGGACCATATCAAGGTCAACTCTTCTTCTGAAACTGATACAAAGCACAGTTCCATTATCATGCAATGCTTTCAAGTTAAGAGCGAGAAACGTGTGAGCTTCATGAACAATGTAGCTTCCTTTGAGCTGAAAAGTGACTGAGTTTACCTGAAAAGATGTGTTGCTTGAGGGAAGACACAGAGCCTGGGATTTAGCTCCATTTCTGAAGTGAAACACACAGCACAGTTCTCATGATGAAATACACTCTGCGTTTAGGATGAAGCACGCTCTTGCTTTCTAGAGTCTCTTATAGAGCAGGAAATTGAGTGTGCTCAGAACAAAAGAACGGTGTTACCTCAACATACGGACCACTGCTAGTTCAACTCTGCTTCTGAAACTGTTACAAACCACAAGTCATCTAACATCCAATGCTTTTCATTTAAGAGTGAGAAACGTGTGATCTTCGTAAAGGTTGTAGCTTCCTTTGAGCTGAAAAGAGACTTAGTTTACCTGAAAAGATGTCTTGCTTGTAGGAAGATACAGAGCCTGGGATTTAACTGCATTTCTGAAGGGAAACACACAGCACAGTTCTCATCCATGAAACACACTCTGCTTTAGAGCACGAAGAACGCCCTTGCTTTCTAAGAGTCTCTAATAGAGCAGGAAACATGACTGTGGTTAGAAAAAACTAACGGTGTTTCCTACACTTACGGACCATATCTAGGTCAACTCTTCTTCTGAAACTGATACAAACCACACTTCCTCTAACATGCAATTCTTTCCAGTTAAGAGCGAGAAACGTGTGAGCTTCTTAAACGATTTATATTCATTTGAGCAGAAAAGTGACAGGGTTTTCGTGAAATGATGTCTTCGTTGTAGGAAGACACAGAGCCTGGGATTTAGCTCCATTTCTGAAGGGAAACACACAGCACAGTTCTCATCCATGAAACACACTCTCTATAGAGCAAGAAGCACGCTCTTGCTTTCTAAGAGTCTCTAATATAGCAGAAAACGTGACTGTTTTCAGAACAAAATAACGGTGTTTCCTACACATACGGACCATATCTACGTCAACTCTTCTTCTAAAACTGATACAAACCACAGTTCCTCTATCATGCAATGCTTTCCAGTTAAGAGCGAGAAACTTGTGAGTTTCGTGAACGATGTAGCTTTGTTTGAGCTGAAAGGTGACTGAGTTTACGTGAAACAAAGTCTTGCTTGTAGGAAGATACAGAGCCTGTGATTTAACTCCATTTCTGAAGGGAAACACACTGCACAGTTCTCATCCATGAAATAAACTCTGCTTTAGAGCAAGAAGCATGCTCTCTCTTTCTAAGAGTCTCTAATATAGCAGAAAACGTGACTGTTTTCAGAAAAAATTAACGGTGTTTCCTACACATACGGATCTTATCTAGGTCAACTCTTCTTCTGAATGTGATACAAACCACAGTTCCTCTAACATGCAATGCTTTCCTGTTAAGAGTGAGAAACGTGTGAGTTTCGTGAACGATGTAGCTTCCTTTAAGCAGAAAAGTGACTGAGTTTACCTGAATAGATGTCTTGCTTGTAGGACGATACAGAGCCTGGGATTTAAATCCATTTCTGAAGGGAAACACACAGCACAGTTCTCATCCATGAAACACACTCTGCTTTAGAGCAAGAAGTATGCTCTTGTTTTCTATGTGTATCTAATACAGCAGGAAACGTGACTGTGGGCAGAACAAAATAACGGTGTTTCCTATACATACGGACCATATCTTGGTCAACTCTTCTTCTGAAACAGATACAAAGCACAGTTCCATTAACATGAAATGCTTTCAAGTTAAGAGCGAGAAACGTGTGAGCTTCGTGAACGATATAGCTTCCTTTGAGCTGAAAAGGGACTGAGTTTACATGAAAAGATGTCTTGCTTGAAGGAACGCACAGAGCCTGGGATTTAACTCCATTTCTGAAGGGAAACACACAGCACCGTTCTCAGGATGAAATACACTCTGTGTTTAGGAAGAAGCACGCTCTTGCTTTCTAGAGTCTGTAATAGAGCAGGAAACGTGACTGTGGTCAGAACAAAAGAATGGTGTTTCCTACACATACGGACCACTGCTAGTTCAACTCTGTTTCTGAAACTGATACAAACCAAAAGTCATCTAACATCCTATGCTTTTCAGTTAAGAGTGAGAAACGTGTGAGCTTCGTAAACGATTTATATTCATTTGAGCTGAAAAGTGACTGCGTTTTCCTGAAATGATATCTTGCTTGTAGGAAGACACAGAGCCTGGGATTTAACTCCATTTCTGAAGGGAAACACACAGCACAGTTCTCACGAGAAAAAACATTCTGCATATAGGAAGAAGCACGCTCTTGCTTTCTAGACTCTCTAATAGAGCAGGAAACTTGAGTGTGCTCAGAACAAAAGAACGGTGTTTCCTACACATATGGACCACTGCTAGTTCAATTCTGATTCTGAAACTGTTACAAACCACAAGTCATCTAACATCCAATGCTTTTCATTTAAGAGTGAGAAACGTGTGATCTTTGTAAACGTTGTAGCTTCCTTTGAGCTGAAAAGAGACTTAGTTTACCTGAAAAGATGTCTTGCTTGTAGGAAGATACAGAGCCTGGGATTTAACTGCATTTCTGAAGGGAAACACACAGCACAGTTCTCATCCATGAAACACACTCTGCTTTAGAGCACGAAGAACGCCCTTGCTTTCTAGAGCCTCTAATAGAGCCAGAAACATGAGGGTGCTCTGAACAAAATAACGGTGTTTCCTACATATACGGACCATTGCTAGTTCAACTCTGCTTCTGAAACTGATCCAAACCACAAGTCATCTATCATCCAATGCTTTTCAGTTAAGAGAAAGTAACGTGTGAGCTTCGTAAACGATTTATATACATTTGAGCTGAAAATTAACTGCGGTTACCTGAAATGATGTCTTGCTTGTAGGAAGACACAGAGCCTGGGATTTAACTCCATTTCTGAAGGGAAACACACAGCACAGTTCTCATCCATGAAACACACTCTGCGTATAGGAAGAAGCACGCTCTTGCTTTCTAGAGTCTCTAATAGAGCAGGAAACTTGAGTGTGCTCAGAAAAAAATAAGGGTGTTTCCTACACATACGGACCACTGCTAGTTCAACTCTGCTTCTGAAACTGATACAAACCACAAGTCATCTAACATCCAATGCTTTCCAGTTAAGAGTGAGGAACTTTTGAGCTTCGTAAACGATGTAGCCTCCTTAGAGCTGAAAAGTGACTTAGTTTACCTGAAAACATGTCTTGCTTGTAGGAAGACACAGAGCTTGGGATTTAACTCCATTTCTGAAGGGAAACACACTGCACAGTTCTCATCCATGAAACAAACTCTGCTTTAGAGCAAGATGCATGCTCTTGCTTTCTAAGAGTCTCTAATATAGCAGAAAACGTGACTGTTTTCAGAAAAAAATAACGGTGTTTCCTACACATACGGATCATATCTAGGTCAACTCTTCTTCTGAATGTGATACAAACCACAGTTCCTCTAACATGCAATGCTTTCCAGTTAAGAGCGAGAAACGTGTGAGTTTCGTGAACGATGTAGCTTCCTTTAAGCAGAAAAGTGACTGAGTTTACCTGAATAGATGTCTTGCTTGTAGGACGATACAGAGCCTGGGATGTAAATCCATTTCTGAAGGGAAACACACAGCACAGTTCTCATCCATGAAACACACTCTGCTTTAGAGCAAGAAGCATGCTCTTGTTTTCTATGTGTATCTAATACAGCAGGAAACGTGACTGTGGGCAGAACAAAATAACGGTGTTTCCTATACATACGGACCATATCTTGGTCAACTCTTCTTCTGAAACAGATACAAAGCACAGTTCCATTAACATGCAATGCTTTCAAGTTAAGAGCGAGAAACGTGTGAGCTTCGTGAACGATATAGCTTCCTTTGAGCTGAAAAGGGACTGAGTTTACATGAAAAGATGTCTTGCTTGAAGGAAAGCACAGAGCCTGGGATTTAACTCCATTTCTGAAGGGAAACACACAGCACAGTTCTCAGGATGAAATACACTCTGCGTTTAGGAAGAAGCACGCTCTTGCTTTCTAGAGTCTGTAATAGAGCAGGAAACGTGACTGTGGTCAGAACAAAAGAATGGTGTTTCCTACACATACGGACCACTGCTAGTTCAACTCTGCTTCTGAAACTGATACAAACCAAAAGTCACCTAACATCCTATGCTTTTCAGTTAAGAGTGAGAAACGTGTGAGCTTCGTAAACGATTTATATTCATTTGAGCTGAAAAGTGACTGCGTTTTCCTGAAATGATATCTTGCTTGTAGGAAGACACAGAGCTTGGGATTTAACTCCATTTCTGAAGGGAAACACACAGCACAGTTCTCCTTAATGAAACACACTCTGCTTTAGAGCACGAAGCATGCCCTTGCTTTCTAGAGCCTCTAATAGAGCCAGAAACATGAGGGTGCTCTGAACAAAATAACGGTGTTTCCTACATATACGGACCACTGCTAGTTCAACTCTGCTTCTAAAACTGATCCAAACCACAAGTCATCTAACATCCAATGCTTTTCAGTTAAGAGAAAGTAACGTGTGAGCTTCGTAAACGATTTATATACATTTGAGCTGAAAATTAACTGCGTTTACCTGAAATGATGTCTTGCTTGTAGGAAGACACAGAGCCTGGGATTTAACACCATTTCTGAAGGGAAACACACAGCACAGTTCTCACGAGAAAAAACATTCTGCGTATAGGAAGAAGCACGCTCTTCCTTTCTAGACTCTCTAATAGAGCAGGAAACTTGAGTGTGCTCAGAACAAAAGAACGGTGTTTCCTACACATACGGACCACTGCTAGTTCAACTCTGCTTCTGAAACTGATACAAACCACAAGTCATCTAACATCCAATGCTTTCCAGTTAAGAGTGAGGAACTTTTGAGCTTCGTAAACGATGTAGCCTCCTTAGAGCTGAAAAGTGACTTAGTTTACCTGAAAACATGTCTTGCTTGTAGGAAGACACAGAGCCTGGGATTTAACTCCATTTCTGAAGGGAAACACACTACACAGTTCTCATCCATGAAACAAACTCTGCTTTAGAGCAAGAAGCATGCTCTTGCTTTCTAAGAGTCTCTAATATAGCAGAAAACGTGACTGTTTTCAGAAAAAAATAACGGTGTTTCCTACACATGCGGATCATATCTAGGTCAACTCTTCTTCTGAATGTGATACAAACCACAGTTCCTCTAACATGCAATGCTTTCCAGTTAAGAGCGAGAAACGTGTGAGTTTCGTGAACGATGTAGCTTCCTTTAAGCAGAAAAGTGACTGAGTTTACCTGAATAGATGTCTTGCTTATAGACGATACAGAGCCTGGGATTTAAATCCATTTCTGAAGGGAAACACACAGCACAGTTCTCATCCATGAAACACACTCTGCTTTAGAGCAAGAAGCATGCTCTTGTTTTCTATGTGTATCTAATACAGCAGGAAACGTGACTGTGGGCAGAACAAAATAACGGTGTTAGCTATACATACGGACCATATCTTGGTCAACTCTTCTTCTGAAACAGATACAAAGCACAGTTCCATTAACATGCAATGCTTTCAAGTTAAGAGCGAGAAACGTGTGAGCTTCGTGAACGATATAGCTTCCTTTGAGCTGAAAAGGGACTGAGTTTACATGAAAAGATGTCTTGCTTGAAGGAAGGCACAGAGCCTGGGATTTAACTCCATTTCTGAAGGGAAACACACAGCACAGTTCTCATCCATGAAACACACTCTGCTTTAGAACACAAAGAACGCCCTTGCGTTCTAAGAGTCTCTAATAGAGCAGGAAACGTGACTGTGGTTAGAACAAACTAACGGTGTTTCCTACACATACGGACCATATCTAGGTCAACTCTTCTTCTGAAACTGATACAAACCACACTTCCTCTAACATGCAATTCTTTCCAATTAAGAGCGAAAAACGTGTGATCTTCTTAAACGATTTATATTCATTTGAGCAGAAAAGTGACAGGGTTTTCGTGAAATGATGTCTTCGTTGCAGGAAGACACAGAGCCTGGGATTTAGCTCCATTTCTGAAGGGAAACACACAGCACAGTTCTTATCCATGAAACACACTCTGCTTTAGAGCACGAAGAACGCCCTTGCGTTCTAAGAGTCTCTAATAGAGCAGGAAACGTGACTGTGGTTAGAACAAACTAACGGTGTTTCCTAACATACGGACCATATCTAGGTCAACTCTTCTTCTAAAACTGATACAAACCACAGTTCCTCTAACATGCAATGCTTTCCAGTTAAGAGAGAGAAACTTGTGAGTTTCGTGAACGATGTAGCTTTGTTTGAGCTGAAAGGTGAGTGAGTTTAAATGAAACGAAGTCTTGCTTGTAGGAAGATACAGAGCCTGTGATTTAACTCCATTTCTGAAGGGAAACACACAGCACAGTTCTCATCCATGAAACAAACTCTGCTTTAGAGCAAGAAGCATGCTCTTGCTTTCTAAGAGTCTCTAATATAGCAGAAAAAGTGACTGTTTTCAGAAAAAAATAACGGTGTTTCCTACACATACAGATCATATCTAGGTCAACTCTTCTTCTGAATGTGATACAAACCACAGTTCCTCTAACATGCAATGCTTTCCAGTTAAGAGCGAGAAACGTGTGAGTTTCGTGAACGATGTAGCTTCCTTTAAGCAGAAAAGTGACTGAGTTTACCTGAATAGATGTCTTGCTTGTAGGACGATACAGAGCCTGGGATTTAAATCCATTTCTGAAGGGAAACACACAGCACAGTTCTCATCCATGAAACACACTCTGCTTTAGAGCAAGAAGCATGCTCTTGTTTTCTATGTGTATCTAATACAGCAGGAAACGTGACTGTGGGCAGAACAAAATAACGGTGTTTCCTATACATACAGACCATGTCTTGGTCAACTCTTCTTCTGAAACAGATACAAAGCACAGTTCCATTAACATGCAATGCTTTCAAGTTAAGAGCGAGAAACGTGTGAGCTTCGTGAACGATATAGCTTCCTTTGAGCTGAAAAGGGACTGAGTTTACATGAAAAGATGTCTTGCTTGAAGGAGGGCACAGAGCCTGGGATTTAACTCCATTTCTGAAGGGAAACACACAGCACAGTTCTCAGGATGAAATACACTCTGCGTTTAGGAAGAAGCACGCTCTTGCTTTCTAGAGTCTGTAATAGAGCAGGAAACGTGACTGTGGTCAGAACAAAAGAATGGTGTTTCCTACACATACGGACCACTGCTAGTTCAACTCTGTTTCTGAAACTGATACAAACCAAAAGTCATCTAACATCCTATGCTTTTCAGTTAAGAGTGAGAAACGTGTGAGCTTCGTAAACGATTTATATTCATTTGAGCTGAAACGTGACTGCGTTTTCCTGAAATGATATCTTGCTTGTAGGAAGACACAGAGCTTGGGATTTAACTCCATTTCTGAAGGGAAACACACAGCACAGTTCTCCTTAATGAAACACACTCTGCTTTAGAGCACGAAGCATGCCCTTGCTTTCTAGAGCCTCTAATAGAGCCAGAAGTATGAGGGTGCTCTGAACATAATAACGGTGTTTCCTACATATACGGACCATTGCTAGTTCAACTCTGCTTCTGAAACTGATCCAAACCACAAGTCATCTAACATCCAATGCTTTTCAGTTAAGAGAAAGTAACGTGTGAGCTTCGTAAACGATTTATATACATTTGAGCTGAAAATTAACTGTGGTTACCTGAAATGATGTCTTGCTTGTAGGAAGACACAGAGCCTGGGATTTAACTCCATTTCTGAAGGGAAACACACAGCACAGTTCTCATCCATGAAACACACTCTGCGTATAGGAAGAAGCACGCTCTTGCTTTCTAGAGTCTCTAATAGAGCAGGAAACTTGAGTGTGCTCAGAACAAAAGAACGGTGTTTCCTACACATACGGACAACTGCTAGTTCAACTCTGCTTCTGAAACTGATACAAACCACAAGTCATCTAACATCCAATGCTTTCCAGTTAATAGTGAGGAACTTTTGAGCTTCGTAAACGATGTAGCCTCCTTAGAGCTGAAAAGTGACTTAGTTTACCTGAAAACATGTCTTGCTTGTAGGAAGACACAGAGCCTGGGATTTAACTCCATTTCTGAAGGGAAACACACAGCACAGTTCTCACGAGAAAAAACATTCTGCTTATAGGAAGAAGCATGCTCTTGCTTTCTAGAATCTCTAATAGAGCAGGAAACTTGAGTGTGCTCAGAACAAAAGAACGGTGTTTCCTACAGATACGGACCACTGCTAGTTCAACTCTGATTCTGAAACTGTTACAAACCACAAGTCATCTAACATCCAATGCTTTTCATTTAAGAGTGAGAAACGTGTGATCTTCGTAAACGTTGTAGCTTCCTTTGAGCTGAAAAGAGACTTAGTTTACCTGAAAAGATGTCTTGCTTGTAGGAAGATACAGAGCCTGGGATTTAACTGCATTTCTGAAGGGAAACACACAGCACAGTTCTCATCCATGAAACACACTCTGCTTTAGAGCACGAAGAACGCCCTTGCGTTCTAAGAGTCTCTAATAGAGCAGGAAACGTGACTGTGGTTAGAACAAACTAACGGTGTTTCCTACACATACGGACCATATCTAGGTCAACTCTTCTTCTGAAACTGATACAAACCACACTTCCTCTAACATGCAATTCTTTCCAGTTAAGAGCGAAAAACGTGTGATCTTCTTAAACGATTTATATTCATTTGAGCAGAAAAGTGACAGGGTTTTCGTGAAATGATGTCTTCGTTGCAGGAAGACACAGAGCCTGGGATTTAGCTCCATTTCTGAAGGGAAACACACAGCACAGTTCTCATCCATGAAACACACTCTGCTTTAGAGCACGAAGAACGCCCTTGCGTTCTAAGAGTCTCTAATAGAGCAGGAAACGTGACTGTGGTTAGAACAAACTAACGGTGTTTCCTACACATACGGACCATATCTAGGTCAACTCTTCTTCTGAAACTGATACAAACCACACTTCCTCTAACATGCAATTCTTTCCAGTTAAGAGCGAGAAACGTGTGATCTTCTTAAACGATTTATATTCATTTGAGCTGAAAAGTGACAGGGTTTTTGTGAAATGATGTCTTCGTTGTAGGAAGACACAGAGCCTGGGATTTAGCTCCATTTCTGAAGGCAAACACACAGCACAGTTCTCATCCATGAAACACACTCTCCTATAGAGCAAGAAGCACGCTCTTGCTTTCTAAGAGTCTCTAATATAGCAGAAAACGTGACTGTTTTCAGAACAAAATAACGGTGTTTCCTACACATACGGACCATATCTACGTCAACTCTTCTTCTAAAACTGATACAAACCACAGTTCCTCTAACATGCAATGCTTTCCAGTTAAGAGCGAGAAACTTGTGAGTTTCGTGAACGATGTAGCTTTGTTTGAGCTGAAAGGTGAGTGAGTTTACGTGAAACGAAGTCTTGCTTGTAGGAAGATACAGAGCCTGTGATTTAACTCCATTTCTGAAGGGAAACACACAGCACAGTTCTCATCCATGAAACAAACTCTGCTTTAGAGCAAGAAGCATGCTCTTGCTTTCTAAGAGTCTCTAATATAGCAGAAAACGTGACTTTTTTCAGAAAAAAATAACGGTGTTTCCTACACATACAGATCATATCTAGGTCAACTCTTCTTCTGAATGTGATACAAACCACAGTTCCTCTAACATGCAATGCTTTCCAGTTAAGAGCGAGAAACGTGTGAGTTTCGTGAACGATGTAGCTTCCTTTAAGCAGAAAAGTGACTGAGTTTACCTGAATAGATGTCTTGCTTGTAGGACGATACAGAGCCTGGGATTTAAATCCATTTCTGAAGGGAAACACACAGCACAGTTCTCATCCATGAAACACACTCTGCTTTAGAGCAAGAAGCATGCTCTTGTTTTCTATGTGTATCTAATACAGCAGGAAACGTGACTGTGGGCAGAACAAAATAACGGTGTTTCCTATACATACGGACCATATCTTGGTCAACTCTTCTTCTGAAACAGATACAAAGCACAGTTCCATTAACATGCAATGCTTTCAAGTTAAGAGCGAGAAACGTGTGAGCTTCGTGAACGATATAGCTTCCTTTGAGCTGAAAAGGGACTGAGTTTACATGAAAAGATGTCTTGCTTGAAGGAGGGCACAGAGCCTGGGATTTAACTCCATTTCTGAAGGGAAACACACAGCACAGTTCTCAGGATGAAATACACTCTGCGTTTAGGAAGAAGCACGCTCTTGCTTTCTAGAGTCTGTAATAGAGTAGGAAACGTGACTGTGGTCAGAACAAAAGAATGGTGTTTCCTACACATACGGACCACTGCTAGTTCAACTCTGCTTCTGAAACTGATCCAAACCACAAGTCATCTAACATCCAATGCTTTTCAGTTAAGAGAAAGTAACGTGTGAGCTTTGTAAACGATTTATATTCATTTGAGCTGAAAAGTGACTGCGTTTTCCTGAAATGATATCTTGCTTGTAGGAAGACACAGAACTTGGGATTTAACTCCATTTCTGAAGGGAAACACACAGCACAGTTCTCCTTAATGAAACACACTCTGCTTTAGAGCACGAAGCATGCCCTTGCTTTCTAGAGCCTCTAATAGAGCCAGATACATGAGGGTGCTCTGAACAAAATAACGGTGTTTCCTACATATACGGACCATTGCTAGTTCAACTCTGCTTCTGAAACTGATCCAAACCCCAAGTCATCTAACATCCAATGCTTTTCAGTTAAGAGAAAGTAACGTGTGAGCTTCGTAAACGATTTATATACATTTGAGCTGAAAATTAACTGCGTTTACCTGAAATGATGTCTTGCTTGTAGGAAGACACAGAGCCTGGGATTTAACTCCATTTCTGAAGGGAAACACACAGCACAGTTCTCATCCAGGAAACACACTCTGCGTATAGGAAGAAGCACGCTCTTGCTTTCTAGAGTCTCTAATAGAGCAGGAAACTTGAGTGTGCTCAGAACAAAAGAACGGTGTTTCCTACACATACGGACCACTGCTAGTTCAACTCTGATTCTGAAACTGTTACAAACCACAAGTCATCTAACATCCAATGCTTTTCATTTAAGAGTGAGAAACGTGTGATCTTCGTAAACGTTGTAGCTTCCTTTGAGCTGAAAAGAGACTTAGTTTACCTGAAAAGATGTCTTGCTTGTAGGAAGATACAGAGCCTGGGATTTAACTGCATTTCTGAAGGGAAACACACAGCACAGTTCTCATCCATGAAACACACTCTGCTTTAGAGCACGAAGAACGCCCTTGCGTTCTAAGAGTCTCTAATAGAGCAGGAAACGTGACTGTGGTTAGAACAAACTAACAGTGTTTCCTACACATACGGACCATATCTAGGTCAACTCTTCTTCTGAAACTGATACAAACCACACTTCCTCTAACATGCAATTCTTTCCAGTTAAGAGCGAGAAACGTGTGATCTTCTTAAACGATTTATATTCATTTAAGCAGAAAAGTGACAGGGATTTCGTGAAATGATGTCTTCGTTGTAGGAAGACACAGAGCCTGGGATTTAGCTCCATTTCTGAAGGCAAACACACAGCACAGTTCTCATCCATGAAACACACTCTCCTATAGAGCAAGAAGCACGCTCTTGCTTTCTAAGAGTCTCTAATATAGCAGAAAACGTGACTGTTTTCAGAACAAAATAACGGTGTTTCCTACACATACGGACCATATCTACGTCAACTCTTCTTCTAAAACTGATACAAACCACAGTTCCTCTAACATGCAATGCTTTCCAGTTAAGAGCGAGAAACTTGTGAGTTTCGTGAACGATGTAGCTTTGTTTGAGCTGAAAGGTGAGTGAGTTTACGTGAAACGAAGTCTTGCTTGTAGGAAGATACAGAGCCTGTGATTTAACTCCATTTCTGAAGGGAAACACACAGCACAGTTCTCAGGATGAAATACACTCTGCGTTTAGGAAGAAGCACGCTCTTCCTTTCTAGAGTCTGTAATAGAGCAGGAAACGTGACTGTGGTCAGAACAAAAGAATGGTGTTTCCTACACATACGGACCACTGCTAGTTCAACTCTGTTTCTGAAACTGATACAAACCAAAAGTCATCTAACATCCTATGCTTTTCAGTTAAGACTGAGAAACGTGTGAGCATCGTAAACGATTTATATTCATTTGAGCTGAAAAGTGACTGCGTTTTCCTGAAATGATATCTTGCTTGTAGGAAGACACAGAGCTTGGGATTTAACTCCATTTCTGAAGGGAAACACACAGCACAGTTCTCCTTAATGAAACACACTCTGCTTTAGAGCACGAAGCATGCCCTTGCGTTCTAGAGCCTCTAAGAGCCAGAAACATGAGGGTGCTCTGAACAAAATAACGGTGTTTCCTACATATACGGACCATTGCTACTTCAACTCTGCTTCAGAAACTGATCCAAACCACAAGTCATCTAACATCCAATGCTTTTCAGTTAAGAGAAAGTAACGTGTGAGCTTTGTAAACGATTTATATTCATTTGAGCTGAAAATTAAGTGCGTTTACCTGAAATGATGTCTTGCTTGTAGGAAGACACAGAGCCTGGGATTTAACTCCATTTTGGAAGGGAAACACACAGCACATTTCTCATCCATGAAACACACTCTGCTTTAGAGCAAGAAGCACGTTCTTGCTTTCTAAGAGTCTCTAATAGATCAGGAAACGTGACTGTGTTCAGAACAAAATAACGGTGTTTCCTACACATACGGACCATATCTAGGTCAACTCTTCTTCTGAAACTGATACAAACCACACTTCCTCTAACATGCAATTCTTTCCAGTTAAGAGCGAGAAACGTGTGATCTTCTTAAACGATTTATATTCATTTGAGCAGAAAAGTGACAGGGTTTTCGTGAAATGATGTCTTTGTTGTAGGAAGACACAGAGCCTGGGATTTAGCTCCATTTCTGAAGGGAAACACACAGCACAGTTCTCATCCATGAAACACACTCTCCTATAGAGCAAGAAGCACGCTCTTGCTTTCTAAGAGTCTCTAATATAGCAGAAAACGTGACTGTGTTCAGAACAAAATAACAGTGTTTCCTACACGTACGGACCATATCTACGTCAACTCTTCTTCTAAAACTGATACAAACCACAGTTCCTCTAACATGCAATGCTTTCCAGTTAAGAGCGAGAAACTTGTGAGTTTCATGAACGATGTAGCTTTGTTTGAGCTGAAAGGTGACTGAGTTTACGTGAAACGAAGTCTTGCTTGTAGGAAGATACAGAGCCTGTGATTTAACTCCATTTCTGAAGGGAAACACACAGCACAGTTCTCATCCATGAAACAAACTCTGCTTTAGAGCAAGAAGCATGCTCTTGCTTTCTAAGAATCTCTAATATAGCAGAAAACGTGACTGTTTTCAGAAAAAAATAACGGTGTTTCCAACACATACGGATCATATCTAGGTCAACTGTTCTTCTGACTGTGATACAAACCACAGTTCCTCTAACATGCAATGCTTTCCAGTTAAGAGCGAGAAACGTGTGAGTTTCCTGAACGATGTAGCTTCCTTTAAGCAGAAAAATGACTGAGTTTACCTGAATAGATGTCTTGCTTGTAGGACGATACAGAGCCTGGGATTTAAATCCATTTCTGAAGGGAAACACACAGCACAGTTCTCATCCATGAAACACACTCTGCTTTAGAGCAAGAAGCATGCTCTTGTTTTCTATGTTTATCTAATACAGCAGGAAACGTGACTGTGGGCAGAACAAAATAACGGTGTTTCCTATACATACGGACCATATCTTGGTCAACTCTTCTTCTGAAACAGATACAAAGCACAGTTCCATTAACATGCAATGCTTTCAAGTTAAGAGCGAGAAACGTGTGAGCTTCGTGAACGATATAGCTTCCTTTGAGCTGAAAAGGGACTGAGTTTACATGAAAAGATGTCTTGCTTGAAGGAGGGCACAGAGCCTGGGATTTAACTCCATTTCTGAAGGGAAACACACAGCACAGTTCTCAGGATGAAATACACTCTGCGTTTAGGAAGAAGCACGCTCTTGCTTTCTAGAGTCTGTAATAGAGCAGGAAACGTGACTGTGGTCAGAACAAAAGAATGGTGTTTCCTACACATACGGACCACTGCTAGTTCAACTCTGTTTCTGAAACTGATACAAACCAAAACTCATCTAACATCCTATGCTTTTCAGTTAAGAGTGAGAAACGTGTGAACATCGTAAACGATTTATATTCATTTGAGCTGAAAAGTGACTGCGTTTTCCTGAAATGATATCTTGCTTGTAGGAAGACACAGAGCTTGGGATTTAACTCCATTTCTGAAGGGAAACACACAGCACAGTTCTCCTTAATGAAACACACTCTGCTTTAGAGCACGAAGCATGCCCTTGCGTTCTAGAGCCTCTAAGAGCCAGAAACATGAGGGTGCTCTGAACAAAATAACGGTGTTTCCTACATATACGGACCATTGCTAGTTCAACTCTGCTTCTGAAACTGATCCAAACCACAAGTCATCTAACATCCAATGCTTTTCAGTTAAGAGAAAGTAACGTGTGAGCTTTGTAAACGATTTATATTCATTTGAGCTGAAAATTAACTGCGTTTACCTGAAATGATGTCTTGCTTGTAGGAAGACACAGAGCCTGGGATTTAACTCCATTTCTGAAGGGAAACACACAGCACAGTTCTCATCCATGAAACACACTCTGCGTATAGGAAGAGGCACGCTCTTGCTTTCTAGAGTCTCTAATAGAGCAGGAAACTTGAGTGTGCTCAGAACAAAATAAGGGTGTTTCCTACACATACGGACCACTGCTAGTTCAACTCTGCTTCTGAAACTGATACAAACCACAAGTCATCTAACATCCAATGCTTTCCTGTTAAGAGTGAGGAACTTTTGAGCTTCGTAAACGATGTAGCCTCCTTAGAGCTGAAAAGTGACTTAGTTTACCTGAAAACATGTCTTGCTTGTAGGAAGATACAGAGCCTGGGATTTAACTGCATTTCTGAAGGGAAACACACAGCACAGTTCTCATCCATGAAACACACTCTGCTTTAGAGCACAAAGAACGCCCTTGCGTTCTAAGAGTCTCTAATAGATCAGGAAACATGACTGGGGACAAACAAAATAACGGTGTTTCCTACACATACAGACCATATCTAGGTCAACTCTTCTTCTGAAACTGATACAAACCATAGTTCCATTAACATGCAATGCCTTCCAGTTAAGAGTGAGAAACTTGTGAGTTTTGTGATTGATGTAGCTTCCTTAGAGCTGAAAAGTGACTTTGTTTACCTGAAAACATGTCTTGATTGTAGGAACACACAGAGCCTGGGATTTAACTCCATTTCTGAAGGGAAACACACAGCACAGTTCTCATCCATGAAACACACTCTGCTTTAGAGCCAGAACCACGCTCTTGCTTAATAAGAGTATCTAATACAGCAGGAAACGTGACTGTGGTCAGTAAAAAAGAACGGTGTTTCCTACACATACGGACCATAGCTAGTTCAACTCTGCTTCTGAAACTGATACAAACCACAAGTCATTTAACATCCAATGCTTTTCAGTTAAGAGCGAGAAACGTGTGAGCTTTGTAAACGATTTATATTCATTTGAACTGAAAAGTGACTGCATTTACCTGAAATGATGTCTTGCTTGTAGGAAGACACAGGGCCTGGGATTTAACTCCATTTCTGAAGGGAAACTCACAGCACAGTTCTCATCCATGAAACATACTCTGCTTTAGAGCAAGAAGCACGCTCTTGCTTTCTAGAGTCTGTAATAGAGCCAGAAACATGAGGGTGCTCTAAACAAAATAACGGTGTACCTACATATACGGACCATTTTTAGTTCAACTCTGCTTCTGAAACTGATACAACCACAGTTCCATTAACATGCAATGCTTTCCAGTTAAGAGCAAGAAACGTATGAGCTTTGTCAACGATGTAGCCTCCTTTGAGCTGAAAGTGACAGAGTTTACCTGAAAAGATTTCTTGCTTATAGGTAGACACAGAGCCTGGGATTTAACTCCATTTCTGAAGGGAAACCCACAGCACAGTTCTCATCCATGAAACACACTCTGCTTTAGAGCACGAAGCATGCTCTTGCTTTCTAGAGTCTCTAATAGAGCCAGAATATTGAGGGTACTCAGAACAAAAGAATGGTGTTTCCTACACATACATACCATTGCTAGTTCAACTCTGCTCCTGAATCTGATACAAACCACAGGTCCTCTAACATCCAATGCTTTTCAATAAAGAGCGAGAAACATGTGAGCTTCTTAAACGATTTATATTCATTTGAGCTGAAAAGTGACAGGGTTTTCGTGAAATGATGTCTTCCTTGTAGGAAGACACAGAGCCTGGGATTTAGCTCCATTTCTGAAGGGAAACACACAGCACAGTTCTCATCCATGAAACACACTCTGCTTTAGAGCAAGAAGCACGCTCTTGCTTTCTAAGAGTCTCTAATAGAGCAGGAAACGTTACTGTGGTCAGAACAAAATAACGGTGTTTCCTACACATACCGACCATATCTAGGTCAACTCTACTACTGAAACTGATACAAACCACAGTTCCTCTAACATGCAATGCTTTCCAGTTAAGAGTGAGGAACTTTTGAGCTTCGTGAATTATGTAGCTTCCTTAGAGCTGAAAAGTGATTAGTTTACCTGAAAATATGTCTTGCTTGTAGGAAGACACAGAGCCTGGGATTTAACTCCATTTCTGAAGGGAAACACATAGCACAGTTCTCACGAGAAAAAACATTCTGCGTATAGGAAGAAGCACGCTCTTGCTTTCTAGAGTCTCTAATAGAGCAGGAAACATGAGTGTGCTCAGAACAAAAGAACGGTGTTTCCTACACATACGGACCACTGCTAGTTCAACTCTGATTCTGAAACTGTTACAAACCACAAGTCATCTAACATCCAATGCTTTTCATTTAAGAGTGAGAAACGTGTGATCCTCGTAAACGTTGTAGCTTCCTTTGAGCTGAAAAGAGACTTAGTTTACCTGAAAAGATGTCTTGCTTGTAGGAAGATACAGAGCCTGGGATTTAACTGCATTTCTGAAGGGAAACACACAGCACAGTTCTCATCCATGAAACACACTCTGCTTTAGAGCAAGAGGAACGCCCTTGTTTTCTAAGAGTCTCTAATAGAGCAGGAAACGTGACTGTGGTCAGAACAAACTAACGGTGTTTCCTACACATACGGACCATATCTAGGTCAACTCTTCTTCTGAAACTGATACAAACCACAGTTCCTCTAACATGCATTTCTTTCCAGTTAAGAGCGAGAAACATGCGAGCTTCTTAAACGATTTATATTCATTTGAGCAGAAAAGTGACAGGGTTTTTGTGAAATGATGTCTTCGTTGTAGGAAGACACAGAGCCTGGGATTTAGCTCCATTTCTGAAGGGAAACACACAGCACAGTTCTCATCCATGAAACACACTCTCCTGTAGAGCAAGAAGCACGCTCTTGCTTTCTAAGAGTCTCTAATATAGCAGAAAACGTGACTGTTTTCAGAACAAAATAACGGTGTTTCCTACACATACGGACCATATCTACGTCAACTCTTCTTCTAAAACTGATACAAACCACAGTTCCTCTAACATGTAATGCTTTCCAGTTAAGAGCGAGAAACTTGTGAGTTTCGTGAACGATGTAGCTTTGTTTGAGCTGAAAGGTGACTGAGTTTACGTGAAATGAAGTCTTGCTTGTAGGAAGATAGAGAGCCTGTGATTTAACTCCATTTCTGAAGGGAAACACACAGAACAGTTCTCATCCATGAAACACACTCTGATTTAGAGCAAGAAGCATGCTCTTGCTTTCTAAGAGTCTCTAATATAGCAGAAAACGTGACTGTTTTCAGAAAAAAATAACGGTGTTTCCTACACATACGGATCATATCTAGGTCAACTCTTCTTCTGAATGTGATACAAACCACAGTTCCTCTAACATGCAATGCTTTCCAATTAATAGCGAGAAACGTGTGAGTTTCGTGAACGATGTAGCTTCCTTTAAGAAGAAAAGTGACTGAGTTTACCTGAATAGATGTCTTGCTTGTAGGAAGATACAGAGCCTGGGATTTAAATCCATTTCTGAAGGGAAACACACAGCACAGTTCTCATCCATGAAACACACTCTGCTTTAGAGCAAGAAGCATGCTCTTGTTTTCTATGTGTATCTAATACAGCAGGAAACGTGACTGTGGGCACAACAAAATAACGGTGTTTCCTATACATACGGACCATATCTTGGTCAACTCTTCTTCTGAAATAGATACAAAGCACATTTCCATTAACATGCAATGCTTTCAAGTTAAGAGCGAGAAACGTGTGAGCTTCGTGAACAATATAGCTTCCTTTGAGCTGAAAAAGGACTGAGTTTACATGAAAAGATGTCTTGCTTGAAGGAAGGCACAGAGCCTGGGATTTAACTCCATTTCTGAAGGGAAACACACAGCACAGTTCTCATTAATGAAACACACTCTGCTTTAGAGCACGAAGCATGCCCTTGCTTTCTAGAGCCTCTAATAGAGCCAGAAACATGAGGGTGCTCTGAACATATTAACGGTGTTTCCTACATATACGGACCATTGCTAGTTCAACTCTGCTTCTGAAACTGATCCAAACCACAAGTCATCTAACATCCAATGCTTTTCAGTTAAGAGAAAGTAACGTGTGAACTTCGTAAATGATTTATATTCATTTGAGAAGAAAATTAAGTGCGTTTACCTGAAATGATGTCTTGCTTGTAGGAAGACACAGAGCCTGGGCTTTAACTCCATTTCTGAAGGGAAACACACAGCACAGTTCTCATCCATGAAACACACTCTGCGTATAGGAAGAAGCACGCTCTTGCTTTCTAGAGTCTCTAATAGAGCAGGAAACTTGAGTGTGCTCAGAAAAAAATAATGGTGTTTCCTACACATACGGACCACAGCTAGTTCAACTCTGCTTCTGAAACTGATACAAACCACAAGTCATCTAACATCCAATGCTTTTCATTTAAGAACGAGAAACGTGTGAGCTTCGTAAACAATTTATATTCCTTTGAGCTGAAAAGTGACTGCATTTACCTTAAATGATGTCTTGCTTCTAGGAAAACACAACGCCTGGAATTTAACTCCATTTCTGAAGAGAAACACAAAGCCCAGTTCTCATCCATGAAACACACTCTGCTTTAGAGCAAGAAGCACGCTCTTGCTTTCTAAGAGTCTCTAATAGAGCAGGAAACGTGACTGTGTTCAGAACAAAATAACGGTGTTTCCTACACATACGGACCATATCTAGGTCAACTCTTCTTCTGAAACTGATACAAACCACACTTCCTCTAACATGCAATTCTTTCCAGTTAAGAACGAGAAACGTGTGAGCTTCTTAAACGATTTATATTCATTTTAGCAGAAAAGTGACAGGGTTTTCATGAAATGATGTCTTCGTTGTAGGAAGACACAGAGCCTGGGATTTAGCTCCATTTCTGAAGGGAAACACACAGCACAGTTCTCATCCATGAAACACACTCTGCTTTAGAGCAAGAATCATGCTCTTGCTTTCTAAGAGTCTCTAATATAGCAGAAAACGTGACTGTTTTCAGAAAAAAATAACGGTGTTTCCTACACATACGGATTATATCTAGGTCAACTCTTCTTCTGAATGTGATACAAACCACAGTTCCTCTAACATGCAATGCTTTCCAATTAAGAGCGAGAAACGTGTGAGTTTCGTGAACGATGTTGCTTCCTTTAAGCAGAAAAGTGACTGAGTTTACCTGAATAGATGTCTTGCTTGTAGGAAGATACAGAGCCTGGGATTTAAATCCATTTCCGAAGGGACACACACAGCACAGTTCTCATCCATGAAACACACTCTGCTTTAGAGCAAGAAGCATGCTCTTGTTTTCTATGTGTATCTAATACAGCAGGAAACGTGACTGTGGGCAGAACAAAATAACGGTGTTTCCTATACATACGGACCATATCTTGGTCAACTCTTCTTCTGAAACAGATACAAAGCACAGTTCCATTAACATGCAATGCTTTCTAGTTAAGAGCGAGAAACGTGTGAGCTTCGTGAACGATATAGCTTCCTTTGAGCTGAAAAGGGACTGAGTTTACATGAAAAGATGTCTTGCTTGAAGGAAGGCACAGAGCCTGGGATTTAACTCCATTTCTGAAGGGAAACACACAGCACAGTTCTCAGGATGAAATACACTCTGTGTTTAGGAAGAAGCACGCTCTTACTTTCTAGAGTCTGTAATAGAGCAGGAAACGTGACTGTGGTTAGAACAAAAGAATGGTGTTTCCTACACATACGGACCACTGCTAGTTCAACTCTGTTTCTGAAACTGATACAAACCAAAAGTCATCTAACATCCTATGCTTTTCAGTTAAGAGTGAGAAACGTGTGAGCTTGTAAACAATTTATATTCATTTGAGCTGAAAAGTGACTGCGTTTTCCTGAAATGATATCTTGCTTGTAGGAAGACACAGAGCTTGGTTTTTAACTCAATTTCTGAAGGGAAACACACAGCACAGTTCTCATTAATGAAACACACTCTGCTTTAGAGCACGAAGCATGCCCTTGCTTTCTAGAGCCTCTAATAGAGCCAGAAACATGAGGGTGCTCTGAACAAAATAACGGTGTTTACTACATATAGGGACCATTGCTAGTTCAACTCTGCTTCTGAAACTGATCCAAACCACAATTCATCTAACATCCAATGCTTTTCAGTTAAGAGAAAGTAACGTGTGAACTTCGTAAACGATTTATATTCATTTGAGCTGAAAATTAAGTGCGTTTACGTGAAACGAAGTCTTGCTTGTAGGAAGATACAGAGCCTGGGATTTAACTACATTTCTGAAGGGAAACACACTGCACAGTTCTCATCCTTGAAACACACACTGCTTTAGAGCATGAAGCATGCTCTTGCTTTCAAAAGTCTCTAATAGAGCCAGAAACATGAGGGTACTCTGAACAAAATAACGATGTTTCCTACATATACGGACCATTGCTAGTTCAACTCTGCTTCTGAAACTGATACAAACCACAAGTCATCTAACATCCAATGCTTTTCATTTAAGAGTGAGAAACGTGTGATCTTCGTAAACGATTTATATTCATTTGAGCTGAAAAGTGACTGTGTTTTCCTGCAATGATGTCTTGCTTGTAGGAAGACACAGACCCTGGAATTTCACTCTATTTCTGAAGGGAAACACACAGCACCGTTCTCATCCATGAAACACACTCTGCTTTAGAGCAAGAAGCATGCTCTTGCTTTCTAAGAGTCTCTAATAGAGCAGGAAACGTGACTGTTTTCAGAACAAAATAACGGTGTTTCCTACACATACGGACCATATCTAGGTCAACTCTACTACTGAAACTGATACAAACCACACTTCCTCTAACATGCAATTCTTTCCAGTTAAGAGCAAGAAACGTGTGATCTTCTTAAACGATTTATATTCATTTGAGCTGAAAAGTGACTGCGTTTAACTGAAATGATGTCTTGCTTGTAGGAAGACACAGAGCCTGGAATATAACTCCTTTTCTGAAGGGAAACACACAGCACAGTTCTAATCCATGAAACACACTCTGCTTTAGAGCAAGAAGCATGCTCTTGCTTTCTAAGAGTTTCTAATATAGCAGAAAACGTGACTGTTTTCAGAAAAAAATAATGGTGTTTCCTACACATACGGACCATATCTAGGTCAACTCTTCTTCTAAAACTGATACAAACCACAGTTCCTCTAACATGCAATGCTTTCCAGTTATGAGCGAGAAACTTGTGAGCTTCGTGAACGATGTAGCTTTCTTTGAGCTGAAAGGTGACTGTGTTTACGTGAAACGAAGTCTTGCTTGTAGGAAGATACACAGCCTGTGATTTAACTCCATTTCTGAAGAGAAACACACAGCACAGTTCTCATCCATGAAACACACTCTGCTTTAGAGCAAGAAGCATGCTCTTGCTTTCTAAGAGTCTCTAATAGAGCCAGATACATGAGGGGGCTCTGAACAAAATAAAGGTGTTTCCTACATATACGGACCATTGCTAGTTCAACTCTGCTTCTGAAACTGATCCAGACCACAAGTCATCTAACATCCAATGCTTTTCAGTTAAGAGCAAGTGCTGTGTTAGCTTCGTAAATGATTTATATTCATTTGAGCTGAAAAGTGACTGCGCTTAACTGAAAAGATGTCTTGCTTGTAGGAAGACACAGAGCCTGCAATATAACTCCATTTCTGAAGGGAAACACAGCACAGTTCTCATCCATGAAACACACTCTGCTTTAGAGCAAGAAGCACGCTCTTGCTTTCTAAGAGTCTCTAATACAGCAGGAAACGTGACTATGGTCAGAACAAAATAACGGTGTTTCCTACACATACGGACCATATCTAGGTCAACTCTTCTTCTGAAAATGATACAAACCACAGTTCCATTAACATGCAAAGCTTTCCAGTTAAGAGCGAGAAACGTGTGAGCTACGTGAACGATGTACCTTTGATTGAGATGAAAAGTGACAGAGTTTACCTAAAAAGATTTCTTGCTTATAGAAAGACATAGAGCCTGGAATTTAACTCCATTTCTGAAGGGAAACCCACAGCACAGTTCTCATCCATGAAACACACTCTGCTTTAGAGCACGAAGCATGCTCTTGCTTTGTAGAGTCTCTAATAGAGCTAGAAACTTGAGGGTACTCAGAACAAAAGACGGTGTTTCCTACACATACAGACCGTTGCTAGTTCTACTCTGCTCCTGAAACAGATACAAACCACAGGTCCTCTAACATCCAATGCTATTCAATAAAGAGCGAGAAATTGTGAGCATCTTAAAACATTTATATTCATTTGAGCTGAAAAATGACAGGGTTTTCGTGAAATGATGTCTTCCTTGTAGGAAGACACAGAGCCTGAGATTTAGCTCCATTTCTGAAGGGAAACACACAGCACAGTTCTCATTCATGAAACACACTCTGCTTTAGAGCAAGAAGCATGCTCTTGCTTTCTAAGAGTCTCTAATAGATCAGGAAACATGCCTGTGGACAAACAAAATAACGGTGTTTCCTACACATACGGACCATATCTAGGTCAACTCTTCTTCTGAAACTGATTCAAACCACAGTTCCATTAACATGCAATGCTTTTCAGTTAAGAGCAAGAAACATGTTAGCTTCGTAAAGGATTTATATTCATTTGCGCTGAAAAGTGACAGCGTTTACCTGAAATGATGACTTGCTTGTAGGACGACACAGAGCCTGGGATTTACTCCATTTCTGAAGGGAAACACACAGCACAGTTCTCATCCATGAAACACACTCTCTTATAGAGCAGGAAGCATGCTCTTGCTTTCTAAGAGTCTCTATTAGAGCAGAAAACGTGAGTGTTTTCAGAAAAAATAACGGTGTTTCCAACACATACGGACCATATCTAGGTCAACTCTTCTACTGGAACTGATACAACCACAGTTCCATTAACATGCAATGCTTTCCAGTTAAGAGTGAGAAACGTATGACCTTCGTGAATGATGTGGATTCCTTTGAGCTGAAAAGTGACTGAGTTTAACGGAAAAGATGTCTTGCTTGTAGGAAGACACAGAGCCTGGGATTAACTCAATTCCTGAAGGGAAACACAAAGCACAGTTCTCATCCATGAAAAACACTCTGCTTTAGAGCACGGAGCAGGCTCTTGCTGTCTAGAATCTCTAAAGTACCCAGAAACTTGAGGGTACTCTGAACAAAAGAACGGGGTTTCCTACACATACCGACCATAGCTAGTTCAACTCTGCTTCTGAAACTGATACAAACCACAAGTCATCTAACATCTCATGCTTTTCAGTTAAGAGCAAAAAACTTGTGAGCTTCGTAAATGATTTATATTCATTAGAGCTGAAAATTGATTGCGTTTACCTGAAACGATGACTTGCTTGTAGTAAGACACAGCACCTGGGATTTAACTCCATTTCTGAAGGGAAACACACAGCACAGTTCTCACGAGAAAAAACATTCTGCGTATAGGAAGAAGCACGCTCTTGCTTTCTAGAGTCTCTAATAGAGCAGGAAACATGAGTGTGCTCAGAACAAAAGAACGGTGTTTCCTACACATACGGACCACTGCTAGTTCAACTCTGTCTGAAACTGTTACAAACCACAAGTCATCTAACATCCAATGCTTTTCATTTAAGAGTGAGAAACGTGTGATCCTCTTAAACGTTGTAGCTTCCTTTGAGCTGAAAAGAGACTTAGTTTACCTGAAAAGATGTCTTGCTTGTAGGAAGATACAGAGCCTGGGATTTAACTGCATTTCTGAAGGGAAACACACAGCACAGTTCTCATCCATGAAACACACTCTGCTTTAGAGCAAGAAGAACGCCCTTGTTTTCTAAGAGTCTCTAATAGAGCAGGAAACGTGACTGTGGTCAGAACAAACTAATGGTGTTTCCTACACATACGGACCATATCTAGGTCAACTCTTCTTCTGAAACTGATACAAACCACAGTTCCTCTAACATGCATTTCTTTCCAGTTAAGAGCGAGAAACATGCGAGCTTCTTAAACGATTTATATTCATTTGAGCAGAAAAGTGACAGGGTTTTTGTGAAATGATGTCTTCGTTGTAGGAAGACACAGAGCCTGGGATTTAGCTCCATTTCTGAAGGGAAACACACAGCACAGTTCTCATCCATGAAACACACTCTCCTGTAGAGCAAGAAGCACGCTCTTGCTTTCTAAGAGTCTCTAATATAGCAGAAAACGTGACTGTTTTCAGAACAAAATAACGGTGTTTCCTACACATACG